>OZ014493.1:21520894-22770894 GCA_963966045.1 Xestobium rufovillosum | reverse complement strand
GATGGGGGTAGTTACCTCCATTCCTAAGCCTAATCGGGAGTTGCGCGTTGCAAGGTGCCTTCGAATGTTCGAATGGTCATTCTAAGTCGATCCACACAATCTCCAGATTGGTACATCGTAAAATAACGCGTTTTGGGAAACGAATGACTGGTTCGTAACATTCAGATAGTTTGAATTTGTCCATAACTTGCTTTAGGAGCGCACTCTTCCAACACCCCACTTAACTTCAAGGTAATAGAGGAAATTTTTGTGACATACTGAGTCTTAAGTAGTTACAAGGAAATTTTACTTCGACAATTTCCCCATTAAACCGAAAGAATCTATGATTATTCACTGCATAAAGTCGTCGAATATCGTAAATGACGTTTTTCAGCGAAATTCGACAGTACTCTGTTTTATCATTATTGAGAGCCAATGGACAACTGTGTTGGACCACTAATCTAGAGATTTCCTTGCCACGTGGTCCACCCAGTTTGGATACCAGAGAAAAACAATAATTATTTATCAGCAAATGAATCAAATGGCTGGAAGAATACGATATGCGATCCCAATAAATCACGAAATTTACGAAGACGAGTGTGCATTTTGTCTGTTTCCACATATTTTGTTCAGATTTAGCCGTTAACAAAAGCAAACGTGGTCGAAATTGCAAAGGTTAAGCAATAGAAAAAGAAATTATCTTTTGTCAACGAGCTGGAAATCGGGCAGTTCTGTTTATATGCGCATTATCTTATTTAGAATAACATTTTAGCTCAAATAAAAATCCACGTAACTTGTAGGTACACAATCTTTTTTAACAGTAGTAGTTTTAAAGGAAGATTTTGAAGGGAGTGGACATTTCCCATCCTGTGCTTCGAGACGGAGATTGTCAATTGTGTTAGCTATTTTATTTTATTTTATGACCATATGTTTATGAAAGGCAAAATAACTTCTCCGTGGTTCATTCCAAACAAGGAAGTGACTCTTATCGTGTTTTTGAGTAATAAATGTCATACAGCTTCATGAACGTTGACTACAGGTTTAAATAATCTCCCAGTCGTCCCCTACATAAACGTCGAGGTTCTTCAATCTTTCATTGAATATCTCGAAAACAGGTCAATTTTTGTACAATGTCAAAGAGCTGGCCAAAATTGGCTAGGTAAACATTTGTTTGCAACTTATTAGGCACAAGTTGAAAAGTGTTAGATACAGCAATATTGTAGTGCTTTAGATAATGGTACCTATGTTAAAGTTTTGTTCCATACTCGCGTACAGGACAATTTGAACGCAGTACTTATAACATATATTGTATAAGCTGAAGCTAAAAGGCCTTAATAACTTCAAGAAAGAAAATTTTAGCAATAATTGCGTTAAAAGATATCTGCATTGAAAGTAAAAGTACAATAAGAAAGGAAGAGCTGTATACAAGCTAATTTCCTATATTTATAGTATAAGATAATCTACCGTAAAAATAATTACGTGACAATCTGTTAATTCGCACTTATACTAAAATTTGCATTCTACATGATATGGAACAAGCGTATCGGGTATGAGGTGTTGTTTAACTCCCACGTTCCTCTGCAACACTCTTACGTAATGCACATGCATTTTTGGCGATAATAAGAAAGGCATCTTAATTTATGTGTCGCAGTGCGATTATATAATTTTCAGTTCTTCCTCAGTGAAAATTTTGTATTTACAAACTTATTACAAAACTGATGTTCAGAGTTTTATAGATTTGACGTAATTTTCCTAAATATGCTTTAGCGCTGCAGTTTATTTACTTTCAAAACAAATGTAGGCAAGTATCTACCCTCGATTCACTTTTGACAAACAGACTATATCAAAATATCAAACTATTTAATGAAGCTTTCTCTACGATTGATCGACCAAGTAGGCCCATTCGCTTGGCCAGCGCGACCCCCCCTGGTCTAACCCACCTCGATAACTACATGTTTTCGAGGATACATGAAAACGTTTGTCTACGGGGAAGACATCAACAGCAGAAAATAATTATTTAATTTTTAGCTATTAATTTTAATAAAATGTCCAATATTATTTTTCGAAAAAAGTAGCAAGTGCCGTGACTGACAATTAAATAATTTTAATTCTGAAATAATATTTTGAACAGTTGGTACGGGTGAAATAAATGAGTTTCCTACACCATACAAAATTGAAGCTCCATAAAACATCTTCGCAATAAAAACATTATTCTCAAATGAATAATTATTACTGAATGATATGTGATGTTAATTATTGCCCTGTATGGACAGAATGAAAATTAAGCATTTACTTGTCAAAGCCTACACGGTCGTAGGCCAGCAGGTCGCAGGTACCGTTGTTTGTAAAAGGTTTAATTACATTATTTTTCAAGACAGATAATGCAAAAATTCATTAATGCTTATGAACGTAACCTCAAATGAAATGAAATGGACGACAGCTAATACAACTTCTTACAGGCTTACTGAAACACTTGCCTGCACGTTCTTGTATAATATAAAATGTTAAAAAACTATTAGCACAGTATTTTGTCTACCCAGCAAAAAATAAACAAAACAACCGACCAGACGAATGTTCAGAGATATTCCATTTCAGCAGCCAAAGACTTGGACTTAGCTATTTACATTTACCGTTGAAGCATCCGGAATACTCACAGTCTGTTTGTTTGTGGAAAAGGCAAAACAAAGCAGCCAAACAGTTGTGTAGTAAACAGGTGCCGCCGCGGAAACAGGATATCGCGGAACATTCACCTGATCGTTTCTTTCAGTATAACAACAAACAACGCTACCCGCGGCCCACTGGCCTACGCCCGGGTAGGCTTCACAACAAAATCATCTGTTGCATCAGAACGATGAGTCCATTCTCCAAGTCTTTGCCCGCAGCGGTACCTATTTACTACACAAATGGTCGGCTGCTTTGATTTGCCTTTTCCACAAACTATCGCTTAGACTGTAGGTAGCTAAGTCCCCTCTCCATGTTTTTGTAAGGAACCCATAACATAGAAACCGTGGAAGGTGTAGAGGTTTCCGTTTGTACAGCCAGTTTTAGAAACGTACTTATTCAGCATTTTACAAGACAAAATACAATGTTTAACAAAAAGCTGCAGTAGTGTAATTACACTACTCGTGCTCCGTTTGCTGCGTTTACTCTCACTTTTATACTTAGTTCTTGTTCCAGGAATTCTTCTGTTACTTGTTTCAGGGTCTTCAGGTCATTTGTGTCCACCTCCATACCGTACATCACCATATTGTTCCTACGTTTCTCCTTCTCCATCCATTCTACTGTATTCTCCAATGCTTTCACTCTTCCTCTAATTTCCCTATTTTCATTTTTTATTTCTTCATTTTTCTTCTTCAACTTTTCGTTGTCTCCTCTGATTTTCCTTATTTCCTCTTTGATTTCCTTCTGCTGTCCTCTCATTTGCTGCACTTTCCCTTTTATTTCTGCTTTATCTTCCTTCATTTCTTTCATCATATTGATAATAAAGTTCCGTTTCTCATCTCCGCTTCTTAGCTTCACTGGGGATATAGATACTTTTTGACCTTGCAAAAACCTCCTCCACTTCATTTCTCGCTTTTCTCTCTCTAGAATCATCCGTAGAACTATCGTTAGTTTCCATGTTTAACGTATCTGTTTGCTCCTAGTACGGACCTGTATTTCGCTTTCTTTTAATAGGTTTGATTGTTTATCTTCTCGTTGCTGGAAAAAGCCAGCCCCGGTCGTCCCGTCGGAGGTCGACCTTTTATCAGCGCCGTCTCGATTTGATTAGCTTTCAAGTGGACTTACCGATGTGTTGCGTGTTTTTCACTTTATTTCTATTTCGTTTCCTTCCCTTCCTATCGCCCCCACTCTCTCTATTTCAGTTAATCTATCAACAAGCAGTGGCTTATATTTTTACGCTCACGATGCCTCTTCACAGGCTTTCCCGGCATTTACCAGGAATGTTCATAGTCTGGCAACACTGTGCCACTTTCACTGCACTGTCACTCCAATCAGCTGATTTATTTTCCCCACTTTATTCCAACTTTTTATACTTTCACTAATCTTCACCACTATTATCTGTGACCTTATTGCCGTTTTCAACCACTTTTCCACTTAAAAAAACCCTCAAAGGCGCTAATTTAAGCAAACTATTCGGAATGGTTTTCAATAACAGGTTATCAATAGCAGCGTTGTCATTCCTATTCATTCCTATTTAATTCAAAACATCACCCCTTACTGGCACTGAGTGTATGCTGATTTTGAAAATAATATCTACAGCTATTTGGGAGTAAATAATGATTATAGTAGGTATTTTTTTATTTCTCCTAAAGGGCAGGGCCGTAATTTTTATAGATGCATTTGGTATATAGATGAATTGAGTTGAAACAACTTCTTTCGATATGTAGTGGACTGCATCAATTTGTCTACATAGTTTAGAATCACCTGTATAATCAGTCACCCGAAACTGTCACACTCCACGATAATCGCACTCATCCACATAACTCATGGTTAACTAACTCTTCTCTGGGTATAAATAAGCCTTCTGGTGAACCTGGTCCTAATACCACTTCAGTACCAGCCCTGAAGATGTCCTTTGTGGAACTGGACGAAACGTCGGCATTCGGTTGATCAATGACGCTATCTTCCTCCGGTAGCCAAAATAACTATGGCCATGGAAACCTACAGTATTGTATTTAACAAGTCTTGTAAAAATTGATTGTATAATTAAATCCTTTGTAGGAGCTGTTACAGATCCTACAAAATTTGGTTTACTATAAGTGTTCAGAGATAAATCTTCCCGGTGGACCCAGCCTTCGGTCCGGGCCTGGCCTGGGTCCATTGCTTTCGGTTCCTGGGTCCCGGCAAATGCTCTGACAGCAACATCAGAATCTAAAATGTTTATTTATTATTTATTAATAGTATATTGCAATTTAAAAAATGTTGTCAGTTATTTCTGAATTTGCATGGCTGGGTTACGCTTTGTGCTCTCTTCAATAGTTCAATAGTTAAGAGGTAATAAATTTTGTTGCATCTTCAATAGATCCCATGGTAACTTACTCTCAATTCACGCAATAATTATGGCATATCGAACATGAGCCGGATCAATTTTCAAACATAAATAAGTAATACACGCGAACATGTTGATGCAACACAGAACAATCTTCTTCATTACATGCTGAAACCTGAAAGTGAACGAGCACTTATGAATTAACCCAAATGACACAATCGATCTAAGAAGATCAATATTCAATTACAATATCAGCGTAACATGCAATCCATTGCGAATTCCAGGAGGTACAGTTCGGAGTTAAAAATGCGCAATTAGAAACGTTTTCAGGACCATATCCAGTAATGGATTAATTGACAGCGAAGTTTCATAACGTCTCGAGAGCTTGCGACTGGCGGCATGAACTAGGTTTAGAACTACATAAAATATAGATCTTTTATCTCGAGCACGATTAGTCGGTGTTGGAGAAGTCGAGCGCTTGCTTTGCGGAGTTCATTTCCGACAGTGAATCCCAACAACTGCAGAAATTATGCTCCGTTTCGAGATTGTATAATGGCATTGCGTAACTGGAACCATCGTCACTATCTTAAATATTTATCGTTTCGGACAAAAGACGTTGGCATAATTTTATAGGAATAAATGAATATTTTTTGTACGTGTTAGATGACATTATTTTAAAACGTGCGTGTATTTTAGTACCTTTAAAACATAATATTATTATTAATTGGTATTCTGTATTGAAAGAAAGTGCTATTTCTAAAAGATTATCTACCTATTTGCCCACATTTTGGATTTTGGGCGAATAGATTACGATGTTCAGAATTGTTTAAATGGACATCTCGTATATTACTGAAAACTGAAGGTAATTTGATAGACATGTTTGCATAACTTACACTGCCATTTTTGGCAAAAATTATTTCAGATTTGATTAAGACTTAAAAGGTGGTGTAAACACATCTTGTGCATGTATAGTTTGTTGAACTTCTCTAATCCGTTAGGTTGGGATCGATTATTTAACTTATCCATCTCATAGGGTTACTCTTGTCATCACTAGGCTTTGTACTAAATAGGCCATAATTTAGAGTTATTTTTACTTTTATGGACTGCCCCAATTCATCTGCAAAGTACCTTACTTTATTCTCAAAAATGAGACAACCTGTATCGAATATTTTTTTGGATTCCCGAAACGAAATCAGCACTGGGTTGTTAAGGATACCTACTTTTTAAGTGACCAATGAAATTAAATATACAGGTGAGAGTCGAGCCGCAATTTAGTCGGGACAAATTTTTAAAACAAATTTAATGTAGGTACGCAAGGTGCAGCAATAATTTTGACACAAAGCCAAGAAAAATGCATTATTGTTTTCCATGACAGACTCGTAAATGTCATATATTTTCCATAAAAATTAAGATTCTCGGAAACTTTGCTACTTGAGAAAAGTGTGTTTTATGCAAAATATTTTTAAAACTAAATGCAGAATTCGAAAATAAAATAAAATATGGGGTGCTCCATAAGAAATTTGAAAGTTATTGCTTACGAAACTGACAACTATTTATAAACACCTTTTAAATGTTTTGATCCAAATCTAAGAATTATTAGTTAGTATACATTGTTATGACTTATTTGCGTACTAATATCTTGCTCAATTATTACTATTGGTTTTAAAGTAATTAAAAATTTGCTAAAGTCATGGGTGTGCCAAATTTGTCTTAAAAATCAAGATATCTGAGAAACGCGGCCGGCTTTACGAATGTTTTTATAAAAGATCATTTAAAATTGCACGTAGAATTTAAATTCGCAATAAAAAGTGGGGAAGCTCATTTAAGAAAAACAAGTTACCGTCAACTTCCGGTACAATCGGAAGTGCTGGAATGGCGAAAATATTTTCTTAAAATTAGCCATATTCAGTAATGTGTGTGCCCAAATTTTCAAAATAAAACTATCGCTGGAACGTATCATATGTCTAACGTAAATTTACGTTTTAACACCCTGTATTAATTTACGGAAAATTGTAGAACTTTGAAAGTCTAATTCGGTTCCGTAACAAAAACATGGTTTAAAATAAACAACATTTTAGGCTTACAATTTTCTCAGGTTTGGGAATTTTTGTGACCACCGTGTCCAAAAACGAAAGTTTTTTCTGGACATGTTTCCGGGTTAACCAACAGTTCCACCGAAGGTTTCTTTTCTAGTGACCTGAGCAACGCAAAAGAGTAATCATTGACACGCTGAAAAATGTTGAATTTTATAAAAAACTAGCTGTTACCCGGCGCGTTGCTGCCTTGTCGAATTGCAGACATGGTCTTTCAAATACATTTCCCGGTACAACACGCGCGCCCCACACACATCGACTTTTATGCATATACAGGGTGTCCCAGAACAACGGGGCAATATTTCTAGAGCATATAGTTTGGGTCAAAATAACACTTAAAGTATCTATAATTTTTTTTCTAGGACGCCTCCCTTCGAAGCTATTGGCCCTTAAAGGTCGAGTCCTGAAGAAGGCTTTTTGCTGGTAACTTTCAAATTACTGTATCGAATGTTATAAAATTTGGACTGTAGACATAGTAAGCATGTACCTGTGATCCAGTGACATGACATCTTCCATATCTTGCCTAGGAAGGCGGGGGTGGAGCACCCCTAATGCTTTTCACCCCTTAACTTTTACGTTGATGCTTTTACCGAATTTGTAATTACATTTTTTAATTCCTCAAACAATTTTCTCCAAAAAAGGTACTCTTTTTTGAAACCGTTAAAACGACCCGTTCCCGAGAAAAAAAATTATACAAAGACAAGATTTATCATTTTTACTACACAAAAACGTATGCGTCTACAAGGTGCTCACTTCAAAATTTTATTGTAGCTGCTATTATGTTTGCAAAACCGATTGTTGATACATTTTCACTTCATTTTCTCACATGTTTCATGAAGCAGTTCATATTTCGTAGCCTGACTTGTATAGTAAAAATCGGTAAAAATGATAAACCATGGCTTTGTATACATTTTTTTTCTCGGAAACGGGCCGTTTTAACGGTTTCAAAAAGAGTATATTTTTTTGAGAAAATTGTTTGAGGAATCTAAAAATGTCATTGCAAATTCGCTAAAAGTACCAACGTAAAAGTTAAGGGATGAAAAGCATTAGGGATGTTCCACCCCCGGCTTCCTAGACAAGATACGGAAGATGTCATGTCACTCGATCACAGATACTTGCTTACTATTCCTACAGTCTAAATTTTATAACATTCGATACAGCAGTTTGAAAGTTACCAGCAAAAAACCTTCTTCAGGACTTGACCTCTAAGGGCGAATAGCTTCGAAGGGAGGCGTCCCAGATTTTTTATTATATGCTTTAAGTGTTATTTTGACCCAAACTATATGCTCCAGAAATATTGCCCCATTGTTCTGGGAGATCTTGTATACAGATTGCAAAAATATGTAGCATTACATTTATTAAAAAATTTGAATTTTTGTAAATAAACAGAAAATATTTTTAAACATTGGTTCACTGAGATTTTTAATATTATATACTTCCATAGACTAACTCTGTATATGCTAGGCCCAATATACGAATTCGGATAATATCCAAAATAAATGCTCAGAACTAGTAATGTGCATGTTTAAAATACCCGACGTATCGTTTTGCAAGTATGTAGTATTGATCATTCAAAATTGTTCTAAACTAGTTCTGAGCATTATGCAATAATTACAATGACTAGTTATTTTTATTGAGTTTACCTCGCGTATTATTTTTCACAAATTACCTAAAAAGAGGCTTCTACCATTTTCATGTTTTGTAAAGTGGAGCGAACGTAGCGAGCCAAGTGTTAGCAGTCATTGGCCCAGTTATTGACCGTGATCTCCTGCATATAACAGTTGCAACTTAGAAAATTATTTTTTTGTATTCCTCTGGCATTGATATATAACCTAAACTTTCCGTAACATTTTTCGATTTTTCCAAACCCCTATCTGCGGGTAAAAAGGAGTGTCCAACTACTGGGAAAATTTGTTCGATAATATCAATGTTATGTGGAGCATTATTTACCAACCATTTACAGCACATACCAATCATTGTTGAATTTTTATTTCGGCCTGTTAAGAACCAAGAACCGCTGAATAGCGTCTACTATTTTATCTATTGCTAACATAACATTAATCTTAGTATATAAGCTTTGTATTCAATTGATGTGGGCTTTTTGTCCATAGTTTGTACTCGAGTGTATATCGTTTGTATTACTTGTACAAAATTCCAAATTGTGAAGTAACCGTTTTGTAAAGTTAAAAATAAATCTTTTTTTTATTAAACCTTTCGGGACGTGTTATTTAACTGGCCGTTACAGCAACCAGTCATATAGATTTTCTAGTACTTCTAAAATTAGTATTGTGCAGTCGATGAAAAACTGCAGAAGCAATTTCAGTTGAACCTTTGCCACATTTGTCTTCCGTCCAACACTAAGAAAATACATTTTCGCTTGAAAGCGAAGATTTTTATGATCCTTGAACAACCGTGAAGTTATAAAAATAAAGCTGTCTGGAATAACAGGCCTTTGATCGGGTACTTTAGGAAATACCAAATTTTTTGGCAGTAATTGAAACAAAACTGGGTGCGTGGTCGCCACACGCGATAGAAGTGAAACTTCAACGTTATTAGAGGAATGAAAAACTTGTGCGTGTCAGGTCCGACGCACGACTGGAGTTTACTCCTTACGAACAATTATTTTAACTTCAATCACTTGATAATAGGGTACACGCGAATGTCAGTTTTATACCTAAATGTGTATTTATCAGATGGTTTATGTTCGAAAATGTCCAACTACATCAAAATATAAATTGTTTATAAATTCAGTAATTAAGTGACACTCTGCTAAACGTCGATCCCACTGGCAATGAAATAAATTCTTTTCCTGGTGTTCGAATAGGCGTTGATTCACATTTCGGCACTAAGCAATATTTGGAGTATTTAATATTAGGTTTTTCCACATTGAATCAAAAGATTCAACAAATTTAGGAACGAACAAATACTGCAAGTGCTGACTTTACAACGCCAACTGTCATATCTACTCGATGCCATTCTATTTTCACTATTTCCATGCTCTATGCAGTCAGACATAAACAGCCGTATCCATAGATACGCACATAATTTCAATGTTACAGGTAACGTAACGCGTTACTTTTAGTTAATGCGAAATGTAACGCTTGATTTTACTACTCACAAAATTTCCGTACCGCGGGCTATAACTGAAAATCGATTCTTAAGGAGTAAACTCCAAAATTTGTAATGTCCGTATCAAAATAATAATAATGAAATAATAAATCGAATTTTAATGCTTCTGTAACCAAGCACTTTGTGGCGTCACGAGCACTGAAACTGTGTCCTCGCTTTACTGACGCTTGCCTGAGAGAAATAGCGCGAAGCGTGAGACAGAGCGTGGCTAAAGAGTGGGGTGGCGTCACGAGAAATGAAACGCTGTGGTCTCGCTTTACTGACGCTAGCCTGAGAGAAAGGGCACGAAGCATGAGAGAGAGCGCGTGGCTAAAGAGTGGGGCGTTCGATATTCCCTTTCTCCTCTGCCTGTCTTCTCAGACTGCTCCCATCCATTCGTTTCACTTTTCGTGACGCTCGCATTTGCCAAGATAGGAACTTACTCTACCGAAACAAAACAAGTTTCATTTCAAAAATGCGCTTGCCCGAAGCGTGTGTACTAGTTTCTGTACTTACCATGAAGTTGATTTTAAGTAGTTGTGGGTCTCTCTTATTTTTAATTCGCTCGGAAAATTCTAAACATTTTGAACTTATAGGCTGCTGTCTTGTGCCCACAAGTTGAATAAACATGCAAATTTTGAAGTGAATATCTAAAGACATAAAATTTGTTACCGTGGTAGCACAACACAGACCCTAACCTACTTTCTGACCTTAAACGTTTTGCAACATTTCAGTTTGGCGTAACCGTTTTCGCGTCCTTCTTGCATTAACTGGAGACTCATTAGCTTCCACATTAATGTTTTTACGAGAACTTCCAATAAAACTCGACAAAACGGAGAACAAAATAATACCAATAGCAGCACAGTATAGTCATTAAATGAATACGTAATACAAGTTAATATCGTGACGACAGCCACCTTATATTGACAGAAACGGAGTTTGCCGAATCTGATCCCAAACACCCAGTGGAGATTGTCGTTTTTGATTCCAACTCTGATATATGTCTACATATTGACCACCGATCAGTTTTATTCCCTCGCTACCGTTAGATAGAGAAACATGAAATATTTTCTTGAAGTATAAACGGTGACGAAATGTAACCAAGGTCCCATTCATACATTAACTTTAGAATAAGGCTCAATAGGCTCAACGGTGGTCCTTGCACTTTTCAGCTCACTGTTTTTCCTAGAGGTAAGGATTAACGTTGATTTTAACCAATCAAATGGAATGGCTCATGGGAGACAGCACTGAACAGAAGAACTAAAAATTTAATCGCTTCCACCCTTAAGAGGTCTAAAATTTTAGTTGGAATTTCGTCAGGGTAGGTACTTTTCCGTTCTTGGCTATTATAATAACTCCTTCGACTTCATTCTTGGTAACGTGCGGTCCAGTTATTTCTCCCATGGTACGCTCTTTCCCTTGTTCATCTCTAAATTGTTCTTCGTTTTACCCCATCAATCTGATCTAATCAGGTTCTATTGCCTACATAAAATGAAGGATATTTTAATGAAATTTGATACAGTACTTAGTGGTACATGAAAAATTGGCCGTTGCTAACCTGACTAATCTGAAACCACCGTATTACTTGGTACTTACCCTGTTTCTTAATTTGCTCTGCCTCTCAAAGAGGATTAGTATGAGAAAAATGAATTATTTCAGACCCTGAATAAAATCAACTTATAGTAGAAAGTGCGAAACGTTGGAAAACAGATAATCTAGCATTTTATCTTTCAATACGTACTTTTAATGCTACCATGCCCATAAATAAGAGTGTTATAAATAGAAAAAACGACTTTTATTCTAATGCATCAGTGCTAAATAAAAGAAGCTGGTATTCCCAGTGTTGAACACTTATTATTCATCCGGAAGCCAAAGATATCATTCCGACAATGACCGTTGAAACTTACCACGTGGTTTATGCCACACATTTTAAACTTATTTGCGTACTAGCTAAAATTAAATTAACTTTACTTCGCACCTCACGGAAATATTTTGCGATTCTTGTCCACTTGTTACAATTCAATTAAATTACTATTAATTAGAGAAAATTAGAAAGGATTTTGTGTAATGGCCAGTAATCTTATTAAGTACCACAAATATTACCTAAGTTATTAAATTAAAGAGAGATAAAGGAAAAATAGCGGTGTAATCCAGTTATGACAATTATTAGTGGGTACGTAAATTAGAAGGAAAATTTTGCTTACGTGATTTTGGAAAATTAATAATATGCATTAATGTAATTATTTTAATAGGGTTATAGAATTATAAGTAATATTATTGCTCAGAATCTTTAAATTATTTGTTTCATTACAATATGTTCTTAAAACCGGATTTGCTCTGGTTAGAGTTGCTTCTATAAAAGGGTTTTATATGCTACAAATTGTTTTCCCATTGAAGATAGTCCTTCAAACAAAAGAGAAAATATTACTTATAGTTTCACTCCTTTTTGGAAAGATCGTGACTGCGCGCATGACAATTTTACATTTTTCCAGGATGCGTTTTCATCTGCATTGCTATTTGCTGTTATTTCTCGTGATTTAATGGAGCATTATTAAGATTTATTCTTTAGGTAATTTTACAAAAATGGTGATCAATAATTGCAGATTTACTTGCTCAACTAATTTCATCGACATTGAAATAAAATAGAGGCAGTGGATTAACGTGTTTATCTGCAACATTTAAATTATACGTTCATTACTTGTTCGTTTCCGAGAGCGTACTAAGGTTCATTATGCAGTGTCCATTGAATAATGAACCCTTATTCAATGGGCTGTAGCCAGTCAAAAAATTGTTATTGTGGCACATTGAGGTTGTCGTGATGCAGAAAACATCAAATTTACATGTCAAGAAATCGTGTACCTATCTATTGTACGTCTTTATAGGAAAGTTCTTTCGAAGGACTACTTCTTGTCTACATAGTACATTTTTACTTAGACTAAAGGATTTAATTAGCTTCAAAAGTGGAACTCCTATAAGATTCTGCAGATAAAGTATAGTATTCCACTCTCGAATTCTGGCTATTAAACTCGAATGAATTAAAACACTAGCCGTAGGCTCGTTCTTTGAACTTGTTAATAATATCCACCATAATTCTCTCGTAGAAAAATATACTATTACCTGCCCGTGCCAAATTATACGTTCATTATATGTGCGTTTCCTAATGTATTATTCAATGGGCTGTAGTCAATCAAAAAATTCGTATTATAGCACATCGAGGTTGCCGTGAAAATACCAGATTTATA
Organism: Xestobium rufovillosum; assembly: GCA_963966045.1. NCBI lineage: Eukaryota > Metazoa > Arthropoda > Insecta > Coleoptera > Ptinidae > Xestobium > Xestobium rufovillosum. The sequence goes on along the minus strand of OZ014493.1, from coordinate 22,757,482 downwards.
AAAATCCAAGAAATCATGTATGTACTGTAAGTTTCTATGACAACGTTCGTTCAAGGACTACACTTATTTAAGGGGTTTAATTTAGCATTAAAAGTGCAACTCTCATTGCAGATAAAGTACAGTATCCACCTCTTGAGTTAAGGTTATTATTAAAGGCAATGAAAGTTTGAAACGAGTGTTTCAGGCGAGTGTTTCAATTCACTCACTCGTTGGATAATATACTATTAATAATATGGCTTTACCTGGGTAGGTAACAGGAAAATTGGCATTCTTTTTGTAAGTTTGTGGATTATTGCGTTGAAAGTTTGAAAAAAAGGTTGTTATTTTTTATTGCACACATTTTGACATATTGCATCAATTCATTTGAATCAGCTTCGAGCGCATCGTCACTTTTTAATGGAATCCCAAAATTTTTTGACACTTTCAGATATATTTGGGCCGCCGCCGAACAGACGGAGTGATCACCCTGCAAGAACGTGCTCTAGGCGGGACCTCTATCAATTTAGGAAACCCGACCCGCAGTGATGCGCTTTCTTTAGACCCAACGAAGTCGCTTCACTCCAATTCGGTCGTCATAAATTACTATTGGCCCCGCTAGAGCACGTTCTTGCAGGGTGATCACACCGTCTGTTCGGCGGCCCAAGTATAGAAGTCCAGCCCATACTCGAGACGCATGTGTGTTTATGTTTTTAAATTCTGTTTAACTTATTCCCCGCGCACAAGTTTTTTACTTTTGCGGGGAATATTTCAATGTTTATTTCATGTATTATGGTATGTTGCGATGTATGGAATGTTGAAATAAACGTTATTATTATTATTATTATTATTATTATTATTAACGTTATTATTATTATTATTAGCATAATCTTGGAATTGAAACTTTCCGAGATAAACCACCTCAATGTTTAACTCACAAATCGCTGATCACGCAAACTATCAATTCCATTCCAGGGCCATAGTTCTTCGCAGTGCAACATCATAATAGTTTTTAAAACATTGAAAGTGAAATTTCTTAAATAAAAAGGAAAATAATTACATAATTTTAGTCAAATTAAATTTTTTACACACAGTAGATGGATCAAGAACTTTGACGTAAATTCACTATGAATTCTTAATAAGTTAACCCCACACGCCAAGATTTCATAGTAAACTAGCGGGCCCGGCAGACGTTGTCCTGCCCGACATTAAAAAAAATCGTAAAAAATCCTAGAACCCGATTGCAGCGCCACCTACCGGGTCCAATTGTGATTGTAAACCATCCAGGGACCCACTCCAACATACACAAAAAATTTCATACATTAAAAAAATTTTCGTCAAAAAAATTCCTAGAACCCGATTGCAGCGCCACCTACCGGGTCCAACTGTGAATGTAAACCATCCAGGGACCCACTCCAACACACACAAAAAATTTAATCAAGATCTGTCCAGCCGTGTAGGAGTTCAGTAACACCCGATTGCAGCGCCACCTACCGGGTCCAATTGTGAATGTAAACCATTCAGGTACCCACTCCAACAAACACAAAAAATTTCATCAAAATCGGTCCAGCCGTTCAAAAAAACTCCTGGAACCCGATTGCAACGCCACCTACCGGGTCCAATTGTGAATGTAAACCATCTAGGGACCCACTCCAACACATACAAAAAATTTCATCAAAATCGGTCCAGCCGTTCAAAAAAAATCCTAGAACCCGATTGCAGAGCCACCTACCGGGTCCAATTGTGAATGTAAACCATCCAGGGACCCACTCCAACACACACAAAAAATTTCATCAAAATCGGTCCAGCCGTTTAGGAGGAATTCGGTGACATACACATGTGCAGACTATCAAACGCGCGAAGTTAAAATAGTCGTTACGTTTTCTCAAATTTTCCAATTTTCTTAATTTTTCGTTCCGTAAGAACCTTCTACAAAGTATTAGAAACCATAAAAAAAAGATGAATGAAATCGGTTAAGTCGTTCTCAAGTTATGGCGTGACCAAGGGAAATAGGGATTAATTTTTTTATATATAGATTCACACAGTGGATGGATCAAGAACTTTGACGTAAATTCACTATGAATTCTTAATAAGTTAACCCCACACGCCAAAAGACAGTGACACAGTAATTAAACTCGACACGTGTTTCGCTGACAACGTCAGCATCTTCAGGAGTAGAAGATAATCTAAATTCTAAACTTAAATTACGTTGCTAAAAATATCCAACCCCCACTCACCCACCCTCCACTACTGAAGTGAAAAGGATAGATAAACCTATAGGGTTTCTCAGAACTAATTTGAACATGAGAGCAATAAAATTGTATTCTTAAGTGAAAGGGATCATTAACCTATAGGGTTTCTTAAAACTATTAGAGCAATAAAATTAGGGTCTGAAGGGTAAATATTTTTGGCTAGACTTAATCTATCTACCTGATAAATCTATACAGGGTTGAGTTCGGAATCGGACCATAGTTACTGTTAAGACAACTACGTTTATTTTTATATATCTCTATACTTTCCAATGCGTTTAAATCAAATTTATTATTTCCTGGTTTTAAGAGTTTGAGATTATTGCTATTGAATTTATGGCCCGTTTCCAACGCGTGTGACGCCATGCTAGACTTATCAGTGCGGCCGTATTTGTAATGAGCTTGTTGCTCCTTAAAGCGAGTTAAAATAGACCGAGTTGACTGCCCGATATATTTTTTTTTTGTCGCAATTTCCGCATGCTATTTCGTAAATTCCCGCTTTATGAATGGGTTCTGTTTTATCTTTCGCATTTCCTAGTAGATTTTGTAAATTGTTGCTCGAAGTGTGAACCACTTTGAAGCCCGCTTTCCCGAAAATAGTATTCATACCTCTAGTTATTTGCGGTACGTATGGTATTTTTATAAATTTAGTAATTTTGTTATCCCAATTTAAAGTGGTGGAATTTCGCAATAGCATTTTAAATTTTCGTTTCCTAATTAACACATTGACAATCTCTGGATCGAAACCATTACATTTCGCTGTATCTTTGATTGTATTTACTTCCTTGCGGTATCTTTCAACGGATAACGGTAGACTCAACAATTAACTAAAAAACCAAAACTAGCCTCTTTGTGTTGACTACAGTGGTTCGAATCTGCAGTTATATACCGAGCTGTACTGATTTCTTTCCTATAGATGTCAAATTCTAACTTACTGTCTTTCCTAATTACCAAAATGTCCAAAAATGGAAGCTGTCCTTCCCTTTTTATTTCATGGTTAAATTTGATAGAATTGAATCTACTATTTAAGTCGCTCAAAAAATCTTCAATGTTACATTTACTAGTGTCAAAAATGGCAAATATATCGTCTACATATCTCACCCACACCTTTGGAAAATATGTGAGCTCATCTTTCAGTTGGGTTTCAAATTTGCCCATGAAAATTTCTGCAATGAAAGGAGAGAGGCAATTTCCCATGGCTGTACCTTCACTTTGTTGAAAAAATGTTCCACTGACTTTGAAATAATTCTGCTGCATACACAGATTTGTTAAATTAATGTATTCTTTGGCAGTTTGTTCATCAATGTTATTTTTATTAAGGAGTTCATACAAGTACTCCAAAGCCTTTGGTACAGGTACACTGGGAAAAAGTGAGCTGACGTCGAATGAAATTAATAATTCGTTATCATGCAGTGTGATGTGTTGAATTTTGTTTATAAACTCTAAAGAGTTCTTCACTGAAAAACTTGACTGCTTGATTTCGAGGTTATTAAATTCATTGACTAACCATTTGGACAGTTTGTAAGTAGGAGAATCGATAGCTGAAACTATGGGCCTTACGGCTTTCCCTACTTTATGGATCTTCGGTAAGCAATACATGCGTGGTACTTTTCGGTTAGACACATGTAGCTTACGTTTGATATCCGCGGTAATGAGGTTATTACATAGTTTAAATGTTTTCTGAGTATCTGAAATCATTTTTGGCAACGGATCTTTGTTAATTTTCACGTATGGACCGTTTTCTATTAAATTATTTACTCTTTCGTAATAGTCACTTTTATCCAATATAACAACCTTGTTCTTGAGTCTACCGTTATCCGTTGAAAGATACCGCAAGGAAGTAAATACAATCAAAGATATAGCGAAATGTAATGGTTTCGATCCAGAGATTGTCAATGTGTTAATTAGGAAACGAAAATTTAAAATGCTATTGCGAAATTCCACCACTTTAAATTGGGATAACAAAATTACTAAATTTATAAAAATACCATACGTACCGCAAATAACTAGAGGTATGAATACTATTTTCGGGAAAGCGGGCTTTAAAGTGGTTCACACTTCGAGCAACAATTTACAAAATCTACTAGGAAATGCGAAAGATAAAACGGAACCCATTCATAAAGCGGGAATTTACGAAATAGCATGTGGAAATTGCGACAAAAAATATATCGGGCAGTCAACTCGGTCTATTTTAACTCGCTTTAAGGAGCATCAAGCTCATTACAAATACGGGCGCACTGATAAGTCTAGCATGGCGTCACACGCGTTGGAAACGGGCCATAAATTCAATAGCAATAATCTCAAACTCTTAAAACCAGGAAATAATAAATTTGATTTAAACGCATTGGAAAGTATAGAGATATATAAAAATAAACGTAGTTGTCTTAACAGTAACTATGGTCCGATTCCGAACTCAACCCTGTATAGATTTATCAGGTAGATAGATTAAGTCTAGCCAAAAATATTTACCCTTCAGACCCTAATTTTATTGCTCTAATAGTTTTAAGAAACCCTATAGGTTATTGATCCCTTTCACTTAAGAATACAATTTTATTGCTCTCATGTTCAAATTAGTTCTGAGAAACCCTATAGGTTTATCGATCCTTTTCACTTCAGTAGTGGAGGGTGGGTGAGTGGGGGTTGGATATTTTTAGCAACGTAATTTAAGTTTAGAATTTAGATTATCTTCTACTCCTGAAGATGCTGACGTTGTCAGCGAAACACGTGTCGAGTTTAATTACTGTGTCACTGTCTTTTGGCGTGTGGGGTTAACTTATTAAGAATTCATAGTATATATAGATTGTTCATACAAAAATACTAAAATCGAGATTAAAAAATGGACGTGGGGGTAGGAGGGTGAAAAATACTTTACGACCTATTCTCATACCTACCAAATGTACAAAAAAAATTCAATTATTTGGATATTGTTCATACAAAAATACTAAAATCGAGATTACAAAATGGGGGGTGGGGGTAGGAGGGTGAAAAATACTTTACGACCTATTCTCATACCTACCAAATGTACAGAAAATTTCAATTATTTGGATATTGTTCATACAAAAATACTAAAATCGCGATTAAGAAATGGGGGGTGGGGGTAGGAGGGTGAAAAATACTTTACGACCTATTCTCATACCTACCAAATGTACAACAAAAATTTCATAAAAATCGGTCGAGCCGTTTCGGAGGAGTGCGACCACAAACACCGTGACACGAGATTTTTATATATTAGAATAAAATTTTTCTTTTTAAATTAGCAGGCTGTGTTCACTGGCAAGCAAATAATTCAAAGCTGTCACTTTAACTTAAATTCCATTTAAAGCGAAGGTATAAGTAACTGAAACAAGAAAAGCAATTTTATACGACAAAGGAAAAAGTGAAAATTGTTACTACTTATGTCAGAAGTCTCTGGGGCGATCATTTTACAGCGGAGTTTCCAAATGAAGTAGTAGTTTCGTACCTATTATTTATTTGCTTATGTTAGTGCATGGCTGAGTATAAATAATGGTTTGCTATTGCGCACGTGTTGAGAACCGCTGGGTGCACCGTGTCACGTCATCGGGTGGAAAATGTGGCGCGGAATTTAAATCCTGGTTCAGTTGCTGCTTGATCTAGGCATAACATACCTAGTTCATTTATAGAAAAGTAAAGACCCATGCATTTTTTCAATCTTAATACAGATATTCCTTATTTAAAAAAAAATTATATGGTTTGTTCTTGTGATAATCGGCGCCACCTTTTACAAAACACTTAATTGTGCAAATATTGTGACGCCAAATTTATTAACTCACAAAATAATATCAAAAGTAACAAACACCGACTCAAAGTAGATAGGTCCTGTCCCAGCCAGGCTCAGTCGAAGACGGCCGTGCGGTAATAATCGGGATAAAAATATCTTAAAAATGGGCGCCACGTAATTTACGGGACCTACCTTTCAAACTGCCCTCGTAGTATACCTCAAAATTACGAAAGGTACGATCAATAATAAAAGCACGAGTCAAATTAAGAGTTGGTGTAACTATTTAATTTAAATGAAAATCTGAATATAATATATAAAAAAAAAAATAATAATTAATTTTTGAAGTTACCAAAATGTAAGTGCAAAATATTAAAGTTAAACAAAAATAACAAATAAACTATGAGTAAAGTACAAAATGAATGGCTGGAAGAATGCTAAAATCAGCAACGGCCCGGCGAAACGATGCGCAAAAAGACGGTAATTAACAAACCGCAGATAACCCGACCATACGCTGACGAACGAGGCCCCGCACGCGCAGACGCACCGACAAGATTACCGCGCACGAAACAAACGCGAATCGCAACAATCTGTGCCGCTACTAACACCAGCACTATCAAGCATAAAAAAAACAGAATTAATTGAATTGTAAAAAAAGCAAAGCAAAGAAATATGAAACTAATTAATAACTAAGTATAAGAAAATAAATGCCAAAAAGCGAGGTGGTTGACAACGTTACGCCGCTGTCAGGCTATACATACAAATTAGCTAAGCTAAACTACTTACTGCAAGCGTAAAATAAAAGGTAAGTACATACATAAACAAACAAATACAATATTTTTGGTAACGCTACGCCGCTACCAGGCTATACATAAAAGTCAAGCTAGCAGAAACTAAACTCGAAAAGCCAAATCACACGTGGTTCGTTGGTTCGCTCCAGACGATGGCAAAATAAATGAAATAAATAATCTGACCTTATCAGTACAATGATCGGATGATCCAAAAATGGCGGACCGACGCCGCAGCCGTCCGCAAACACAATAGAAAAAAACTCCAATATAGAATAACAACTCTATTCCGGTTTCTGGGTGAACGCCAGGTGCAAATTCACAAAACGCACCCCAGGAGAAAAACCCTCGGGAAAAACCCTAAAAATCAAATGAAATAAGAACACACAAAGGAAAAGCAGGGAAGAAAGAAAATGGAATATGAAACGTGGCCTACCTTCAGCAAAAGGGTTTTTTTGTCCTTCTCTCAAACGCAAATGCTTCAAACGCAGCACGGCGAAAATCCCAATTCAATGGACAGACAGCGGATCCAAAATCACTACCAATTGCAACAATCCAAACTGTCTTAATAGTTTTCCAAGAGAAAAATCCCACAAACGTGGCTTGAAAATATTTCAATAGACTCTAGAAAACTACCGTCGCTTTGTAGAGCACTAGCGAGAGACGAATGGCCAAAATCGACCGATGGCAAGATTTTACGAATTTTCAAAAAAAGGTAACGTAGGTAGCAGAAGATAGCCAATGAAATTTGTTCAGAACGAGAAATTCAGAAATCGACAAAGGCGTCGCTTCCGTCAAGATGGAAGTGAGACAAAAGATGACCTGGGAACGTCTAACCGAGAAAAATACAATCTAAACTCATTTACAATGAAGATTCGACGATAACCCAAGCAGAAAGTAAGAAAAGAAAGAAAAGGAAAACAGAAGAAACACACTAGAAAAGGGGCAAATCAACCTGGACGCCACTGGAGCATCAATCAAATGAGAGTGCAATGACCTCAACCGGGTGACAATTGAAACCTATCGGTAAGGAAGTTACCAACAGTAACAGATGACAGATAACCTCAAACAACAAACCGAAACAGACACATGGAAGAAAACAACAAATGATTGTGAAGAATTTAACAATAAGGTAAGCGCAAATAATACAACAAATGCAACCTGAGATATTAACTATTCCAATACTTTAAGGTACAAATGGTAAACATCAGAAAGAGTTGAAATGAAAAGGGGACGAAGAACTAATTGAAGAAATGCTAGAAGACAAATAAAATAGAGCAATAAACAAATGAACTGTAAGTACCTAATATCTATGTATTTATACTCAATAAAAGATATGTTTTAATCTTTTAGCTATGCGTATTTTGTCTAAGCATTTCTATACCTACCATAAATGCTCTAAAATAAAATTTGCCCGTAACAAATCCCCCCCTAACTTAAAGATGTTTACCCCGTAAACATCACGACTGGTAAACAGGTTTCAAGTCTTTAGTTGACCAAACGCCCTTCGAAATGCCTTTTTCGTCCCGCAACTCGTACATCCAGTTAGAAACTCTTTTTCCAATTAAGTAAGGACCGACATATTTAGGTGCTAGTTTCTTAGTAAAATATTTAGAGGCATCCGAAAGAACATAATTCTTCTTCCATACTAGTTGATTGGGCAGAAATTCCACATTTCTCCGTCTCAAATTATACCTGTGCTGTCCTCGCTTTGAAGCTTCATCTAATCTCCTCCGTACGTCTACATATAATCCCGCGAATCCATTTCTCCTCCTGTCACAGTAATCCACCAAACTATCCAAGCTCGTATCATCCTTCAATTCTTTATGGTTACTGCCGAGAAGAACCATATCGCGTCCAAAATTAATATAGTACGGAGTCAATTTAACGGCTTCATGTCGAGCAGCACGCAAGGCACATGCAATCTTCGCTAGATTTATGTCCCAACATCGATGATTCTCAGAGACGTAGATACCAAGTAGGGTTTTCAGAGATTGATTGTACCTCTCAGTAGGGTTTGCTTGCGGATGGTAATTTGCATTGAAACGTACTTGTATCTCATAAGAACTGACAAAGTCCTGAAACTTCTTCCCTCTGAACTGTGAGCCGTTGTCACATATGAGCGTCTTGGGCACTCCGAACAATAGGAATACGTCATTCTCAAGGTGTCTTCTCACCGTGTCCATCGTAGCTGTCCTAAGTGGGAATACAAGGAAAAACTTCGAAAAGCAATCAGTTGCTACCAAAATATACTGATGACCCTTAGTAGACTTTGGAAATGGTCCCATAAGATCGACTGCCACAATCTCCCAAGGCCTCGATGCCTTCGGCTGACAAGTCATCAATCCAATCGGAGCTTTCCTTTCCACTTTAAATTTCGCACACTCCTGACACGATTTGACATAACGAGCGACATCATCTCGAAGTTTCGGCCAGATATACCTTTCACAAATGCGGTTATACGTTTTGTATACTCCCAAGTGACCACTTGTTGGAATATCGTGTGATAGTTTTAATATCGCCTTTCGTTGGGATTTCGGAATCACCAGTTTCCAATTGTCTGACTCTGTAGAAAGATTCGGGTAACTAGGTTTGACATATTTATAAAGTTTTCCGTCAGAGATACGCCACTGCGGATACGATAAAGGACCATCTTCTACCTTCTTCAGCATACTGCTATACCATCTGTCCTGCGAACCAACAGTATCGTCCCATTCAACTTCACAACAATCCGGGATTGCTCGAGAGAGTGTATCCGGCACGACATTATCCTTCCCTTTCCGATGCACCACCTTGAAATCATACTGTTGGAGTTTAACAGCCCAACGCGCCAACCTTCCCGTGGGATCACGCATATTCTGCAGCCACACTAAAGAATAATGATCGGTGATCACAGTAAAGTTCACACCTTCTATATAGGGGCGCAGTTTCTCTATTGCCCACAACACGGCTAAACATTCTCTTTCGGTAGTGGAGTAATTTCGCTCGTTTCTGGTGAGAGATTTGCTAAGGTAGCAGATCACACGGTCTCCATCCGGATGCGGTTGTACTAAAACTGCTCCTACTCCATATGCCGACGCGTCTGTCTGAACTTGAAAAGGCAAAGAATAATCGGGACAACACAGTATAGGCGCGGACACTAAACACCTTTTAATAAGTTCGAAGGATTCCTCACACGCTACACTCCATTCAAACTTGTTCGACTTCTTCAGTAAGGCGGTAAGAGGGGCTATTCTGGTGGAAAATTCCGGAATAAATTTTCTGTACCATGAAAAGGTTCCCAAGATTCTTCTCACATCAGAGACAGATCGAGGTCTAGGAAGTCTCAACATAGCGTCAACCTTCGCCGGATCTACGTGCAGTCCATGGCGATCGACTACATATCCCAGGTACTTCATTTCTGGACGACAAAAGCAACATTTCTCCAGACTTATGGTAAGATTAGCCTCTCTAAGTCGTCGAAACACTTCTTCCAGAACGGCAAGATGTTTTTCCAAAGTTTGGGTTACAATTACCACATCGTCCAAATATACAAATACATGTGGTTCCAAATCAGATCCCAAAACTTTGTCAATCAACCTCTGCCACGTAGCTGGACTATTCGTGAGGCCAAACGGCATCCTTTTGAACTGAAAAAGGCTTCTGTTAGGTACGGTGAAAGCAGTATATGGGCGCGAACTCTCCGCGACTGGTACTTGCCAAAAAGCCGATTTGATATCCAAAGAGGACAAATAGCGGGCATCTCGCAATTTATTCAAAGTGTCTGACACATAAGGAAGCGGATAGCTATCTCGTTGCGTTACTGCGTTCAATTTTCGATAATCTACGCAGAACCTATAACTTTCGTCCTTCTTTTTCACAAGAAGAATTGGCGAAGCCCACGCACTATCCGACGGTTCAATGATATCATTCCTCAACATGTCATCCAATTCCTTATCGATCTGCTTTTGTACAATCGGAGACACCGGGTAGTATCGTTGTTTTATGGGTGGGGAGTTCGTAATTATAACGTGTTCTGCCATGTTGGTGCAACCTAATTTTGGGCCCATAAGACTCTTATTACGGCTAATAACGTCATCCAAGAGAAGTTTCTCATGTTCGTTCAAAGCAGTCTGGTCCCTAAGATATTCCATAGTATCTACCAACATTGGTTCCTGCGAAAAATTCCATTCACCTTTCCGTAAATCAGGCACTATTCCCACTTTCTTAAAGAAATCAACTCCTAAGAAGAGTAGATGAGGAAAATCAGGTACAACCAAGGCCTCAACAATCGCTGTTCGATCTCGTATCGCTATAGGCAATGTACATGTTCCGATGCAACTACTCAGAGAGCCACTAGCCACTCTACAATTTCCAGATTTCTCCCTGTCCAACTTTACACCCATCTCCTCCATCAGTTTCCATCCTCTGCCTTCCAATACTGTATGAGTCGATCCAGAATCTAAAAGTCCCATAATTTTCTTCCCAAAAATTGTCACCTCCAAGTACGGTCTTTCGTCATTCTGCGCATGTGCCAAAACAAAACTTAAAAGTGCTTCTGTAGTGGTCGTAGATTCCCTAGTCTTGTCACCAACCAAACGACCTCTCATTGGCGACGGGGCTCGTTTCCCGACTTCTTGGAACACTTTGGGCATGTTTTAGTAGTGAACCCATCAGCTTTACATCTATAGCACCGTAAACGTCTGGGTTCTACACATCCTGCAGCACGATGTCCTGGACGATCACAATTAAAACAAACTATGCCAGTTCTACTAGTCGACGGTACCTGGTGATGAATGTTCGAATGCACTGCCTCGACCAACGGTACGGATTCAACATAGGCGAGGTCAGGTTCCATAACATGTCCACGACGTGAGGGTGGGGCAAAATTTTCGACAGATTCCCGATTAGCCTCTAGCTTCTTACCCAACGTCTTAAGTTGCTCTATAGAAGTAACCTCAACTAATCCTAACTGACTCTGATAATAGGGCGCGATGTTACGCAATAAAATCTTTAACTTCGTTCCTTCAGATATAGGACAATCAAGTCTATTAAACATTGCCGACATTATAGCCAAATAAATTCCTATGGTTTCATCGGGTCCCCTTATTTCTTCGAACAATTTTTCATTATAGTTGACTGGTTGAAACTCTTCTCGCAACGAAGATACCAACTGATCCCAAGTAAATAATCTTTGTCTAGCATCACGGTACCAGAACAATGCTTTTCCGATAAATAAATCCACCGCCGAATCAAATAAATCCTCCTTACTAACGTGTCTTGCTATTCTTAGTTCCTCAACTCGCTGCAAAAATGCACCCACGGACATATCCCTACTGTCTCCCGAAAATTTTAGTTCCCATTTATTAACTGGGACTGGCTTAAAAACGTATGGTACTGTAGGAACCATACTAGAATGACGCATACGTTCCGATCTATGGAATGGATGAGGTGTCTCATGTTGGCGATTAGCTTCGCTCTCCATCAAATTTAATAAAGGTGGTGTACTTTCAATTGGTGCCGAGGTAGAAGCGGTAGCTTGAACATCGTCAACAACAGTATTTGCAGGATCTACTGCCTCCAAGTTTGGTAAAACTACTTCTTCTTCGACATCAGAATCTGGATTCAACTTTCCGTCAACCAAGGAAATTACGTTAAGTATTCTTGTGAGGAATGCAGACTTAAGTTTCCGTTTTTCATCGTCGTCGGCTTCCATCTTATCCGCACGACCTACAACATGCGATAACTTCGTCTCCATCCTCAAAGCAGCTCCACTTCCCTTAGGACCTTCAAAAGTTTCCAATTCTGTTTCTATCTCCTTCAACTTGGCCTCAATCGCAATTGAGTCTTCCTCAAATGTATATGGGTGTCCAGGGTAAGTAAAACTTCCACCAGCCTTCTCCATTTTAAGAGCACTGGATAGCCACCTTCGCATTTCCACGACAGTGCCGTCACCAATACCTCGAATTTTTAACTCGTAGACAAGCTCGTCTTGTGCCAGCCGGTTAATGCTCATAGCACGTGCCATCTTCGCCGAGTGTTAAATGCCAGCAATAAATTCACACAAACACACCAATAAGCACTTCAGGCAAGAATAGCGAAATGTAACAATATATTTTAAACACGCGTACTTATGTGAACGAAATAAACACAAGCACACCAATTCACTAAATAATTTGAAACACTGTTATTAAATTTCAAACACAAAAAATATAACAGTATCGGTAACAAAAAAAGAACACAAAAAAATATGCACTTTTTCCAATAAAGGCCCCACGTTGGGCGCCAAAAATGTGACGCCAAATTTATTAACTCACAAAATAATATCAAAAGTAACAAACACCGACTCAAAGTAGATAGGTCCTGTCCCAGCCAGGCTCAGTCGAAGACGGCCGTGCGGTAATAATCGGGATAAAAATATCTTAAAAATGGGCGCCACGTAATTTACGGGACCTACCTTTCAAACTGCCCTCGTAGTATACCTCAAAATTACGAAAGGTACGATCAATAATAAAAGCACGAGTCAAATTAAGAGTTGGTGTAACTATTTAATTTAAATGAAAATCTGAATATAATATATAAAAAAAAAAATAATAATTAATTTTTGAAGTTACCAAAATGTAAGTGCAAAATATTAAAGTTAAACAAAAATAACAAATAAACTATGAGTAAAGTACAAAATGAATGGCTGGAAGAATGCTAAAATCAGCAACGGCCCGGCGAAACGATGCGCAAAAAGACGGTAATTAACAAACCGCAGATAACCCGACCATACGCTGACGAACGAGGCCCCGCACGCGCAGACGCACCGACAAGATTACCGCGCACGAAACAAACGCGAATCGCAACAATCTGTGCCGCTACTAACACCAGCACTATCAAGCATAAAAAAAACAGAATTAATTGAATTGTAAAAAAAGCAAAGCAAAGAAATATGAAACTAATTAATAACTAAGTATAAGAAAATAAATGCCAAAAAGCGAGGTGGTTGACAACGTTACGCCGCTGTCAGGCTATACATACAAATTAGCTAAGCTAAACTACTTACTGCAAGCGTAAAATAAAAGGTAAGTACATACATAAACAAACAAATACAATATTTTTGGTAACGCTACGCCGCTACCAGGCTATACATAAAAGTCAAGCTAGCAGAAACTAAACTCGAAAAGCCAAATCACACGTGGTTCGTTGGTTCGCTCCAGACGATGGCAAAATAAATGAAATAAATAATCTGACCTTATCAGTACAATGATCGGATGATCCAAAAATGGCGGACCGACGCCGCAGCCGTCCGCAAACACAATAGAAAAAAACTCCAATATAGAATAACAACTCTATTCCGGTTTCTGGGTGAACGCCAGGTGCAAATTCACAAAACGCACCCCAGGAGAAAAACCCTCGGGAAAAAACCCTAAAAATCAAATGAAATAAGAACACACAAAGGAAAAGCAGGGAAGAAAGAAAATGGAATATGAAACGTGGCCTACCTTCAGCAAAAGGGTTTTTTTGTCCTTCTCTCAAACGCAAATGCTTCAAACGCAGCACGGCGAAAATCCCAATTCAATGGACAGACAGCGGATCCAAAATCACTACCAATTGCAACAATCCAAACTGTCTTAATAGTTTTCCAAGAGAAAAATCCCACAAACGTGGCTTGAAAATATTTCAATAGACTCTAGAAAACTACCGTCGCTTTGTAGAGCACTAGCGAGAGACGAATGGCCAAAATCGACCGATGGCAAGATTTTACGAATTTTCAAAAAAAGGTAACGTAGGTAGCAGAAGATAGCCAATGAAATTTGTTCAGAACGAGAAATTCAGAAATCGACAAAGGCGTCGCTTCCGTCAAGATGGAAGTGAGACAAAAGATGACCTGGGAACGTCTAACCGAGAAAAATACAATCTAAACTCATTTACAATGAAGATTCGACGATAACCCAAGCAGAAAGTAAGAAAAGAAAGAAAAGGAAAACAGAAGAAACACACTAGAAAAGGGGCAAATCAACCTGGACGCCACTGGAGCATCAATCAAATGAGAGTGCAATGACCTCAACCGGGTGACAATTGAAACCTATCGGTAAGGAAGTTACCAACAGTAACAGATGACAGATAACCTCAAACAACAAACCGAAACAGACACATGGAAGAAAACAACAAATGATTGTGAAGAATTTAACAATAAGGTAAGCGCAAATAATACAACAAATGCAACCTGAGATATTAACTATTCCAATACTTTAAGGTACAAATGGTAAACATCAGAAAGAGTTGAAATGAAAAGGGGACGAAGAACTAATTGAAGAAATGCTAGAAGACAAATAAAATAGAGCAATAAACAAATGAACTGTAAGTACCTAATATCTATGTATTTATACTCAATAAAAGATATGTTTTAATCTTTTAGCTATGCGTATTTTGTCTAAGCATTTCTATACCTACCATAAATGCTCTAAAATAAAATTTGCCCGTAACAATATCCCAATTATTTTCTGACGTTAGTTTTAAAATTTTGACAAATGTCAATATGACGTACGTTTGTATTCCACCTGCGCAGTTCAGTATGCGTTTTAGACTGTTTAAAGAGCAAACCATTCTCTATACGCAACCATGATGTTAGTGCATATAGGAAGTGAGCGAATATTGCTTAGCAGCGACTCCAAGGCGGCGCAATTATCAACTTTTGGTGTAACCTAAGTGTCAGACTGACAGAGCAGGCGATACCTCTGTCAGTTTGACATTCCCGCGTAAATTTAAGCAATGGATACTTAAGGATTAAGATGTAAGAGACTGTGGTTAAATAATCAATTCAAGAATCAATTGTACCCCTAACCACATAAATTTTGAAATACTATATACGCATTTCGGCAGCTAAGCTGCCATCTTCAGTAGCAGGGAAAAACCTATAGTAATAAAAATAAAAATGGCAATAACATTAATGCAAAAAAAAAAAAAAAAACATATATATGACAATAATAATAACAACAATAATGATGATGTGAAACAATGATAGTGACAATAACAATAATATAGGTCAGGTATTTTCTGCTCACCACTCCGAAAGAATCGAAGTGCACTCGATCAGCTCTCAAGCTAAAATTCTAGCTTGAGAGCTGATCGAGTACAATTGATTCTTGAATTGAATGGATACTTAAGCCCGTTATTGCCAGGCGCTTTTTAGGCGGCTGAATCGTTTTAGGCCGCTGAAATTTATGCCGCTGAATTTTGCATTTAGGCGGGGTGTTATTGCCAGGAAATGTAATTAGGCCGCCGAAATTGATGTGTCAGTATCTTGACGTTACGTCAGTATTTTAGCTTGTATTTTTGTTTGAGCGTAAAAATATAGAAAATAATAATAATCATGATTCTATCAATGGTTCAGAAACAATAATTAGTAATTATAGTTTTAATGATGAAGGTGGACAATGAAGCTAAATTTTAATATTTACTGATTACTGTCATTTTGACAGCAAATGTCAATACTACATTCTGCCGCCTAAAAAATGAATACGCTCATTTAAAAATTAAGCAGCTGAAAAAATGGTTTAGGCGCAGTAACCGTCTAAAATTAGAAAATTCAGCGGCCTAAAACGATTCAGCCGCCTAAAAAACGCATGGCAATAACATGCTAAAAGCCCGTTATTGCCAGGCGCTTTTTTTTAGGCGGTAGAAAGTAGTATTGACATTTGCTGTCAAAAGGACAGTAGTCAGTAAATATTAGAATTTTCTTTCATCGTCCACCTTCATCATTAAAACTAACTTATTAATTACTAATTTATTGTTTCTGAACCATTGATAGAATCATGATTATTATTATTTTCTATATTTTTACGCTCAAAGATACAAGCTAAAATACTGACGTAGGTACGTCAAAATACTGACACATCAATTTCAGCGGCCTAATTATACCTTTCCTGGCAATAACACCACGCCTAAAAAGCCCGTTATTGCCAGGCGCTTTTTAGGCAGCTGAATCGTTTTAGGCCGCTGAAATTTATGCCGCTGAATTTTGCATTTAGGCGGGGTGTTATTGCCAGGAAATGTAATTAGGCCGCTGCAAATGATGTGTCAGTATCTTGACGTTACGTCATAGTAATTAATAAGTTAGTTTTAATGATGAAGGTGGACGATGAAGCTAAATTTTAATATTTACTGATTACTGTCATTTTGACAGCAAATGTCAATACTACTTTCTGCCGCCTAAAAAATGAGCACGTTCATTTAAAAATTAAGTAGGTACCTGAAAAAATGGTTTAGGCGCAACAACCGCCTAAGATTAGAAAATTTCAGCGTCCTAAAACGATTCAGCCGCCTAAAAAGCGCCTGGTAATAACGGACTTAAATGCAAAATTCAGCGGCATAAATTTCAGCGGCCTAAAACGATTCAGCCGCCTAAAAGGCGCCTGGCAATAACGGGCTTAACGTTATATGACAATTAAAACTGCAAAAAATTATAAATGTCAAATCTGACAGCCCAATAACACCAAAACTTTTAAATGGTGGCGCTGGCTGAAAATTCGCTCATTTCCTATAGCCTACTAACCTCAATAAATTTCAAAATGAGCCAGTCATTTATTTATTTTCCTTTCTATTTAGAAACTTTTCATTTAGTGCATTTGAAAAACTATGGGCACGTCTAAAAATGATGTGAGTTAAAAGTGTACTAGAAATCATTTTCTAATTTCCTGCAGAAAAGCCATTGACATGAGTTAATTTTATACCATGTACAATTATCAGCAAAAGTGGTGTTCCAGTTTGAGACGCGAATCGTTTGTACCGGGCGTTGCTAGGTTTTCGTCAGCCCCGCCCCCCCATAGATGTGATTTTTCGTTATCCGATCTTGATACTTTGAATTTGTGATGCATTTAAAATTAACAATCATAAAGAAAGTCGGTCGGTAACATTTTTATTTCTGTTTTAGTGTAATAGTAATTTTATTGTATTGCATTTCGCAATTACTTAATTTTATAAAAATTCGAGAAAAACAATTATTATAATAAAATAATAAGGGTCTAATTTATTTGAAGTTCTTCCTAAAAGTTAAAAATTCGCCAACTGTGTTAAAAGAACATCATTATTTATCTATTATTTTGCTGCCCTTTGTTTACTAAGAATTGCTAAGATTTTTTTACCTCAGAACGTAATTGGTTATGGCATTTTAGGCGAAATTGAACCGTAAAGTGGAATACCACTTTTGCTGTTTACAGTACATCACCATGAAGCACTGCTAAACAAATGTACTGTATATTGTCGCTATTAAAATTGTACCCTATATCAAAGTGTCAAGAATTGGGAATTGCCTTTTAGAAATATGGTGATGACGTCACACTCCATTTTAATATGACAAAATGAATGGTATAATATGTGAAAATGTGCCCAATATAAAATAGAAATCAAAATGTGCGTCGACTATTTCCGCAAACGTTCAGGTAGGAAGCAGGATGTAGGACTCAATTATTTCAATCGTTCAGCCATGCACTGGCAAAATCATTTGATATCATGTGTGTCTAACCTAAGGAATGGCTAAATAATAAGATTAGATTAAGATAAGATAAATAATAAGATTAGAAGTTTAGAAGCGCTGTTTTTCGACTAGAACTAATTGTTTGGAATGTTCTGGGCTGTTCCCAAAAGCTTGGAATACGATTTTCCAATGAAGAAAACAAAATGAAACGTTTGGGCATTAGTTGGCATTTAACCAAGACTCTTTGGTAATCAAGGAATTCAAAATGCCTCTGATGGTGTCTTGTTTTAAATGTTTCAGGCTATTCCCAATACTATTGAATACGATTTTCCAAGGGGTATTGTCTGGCGTTTAATCAAGAATTCAAAATGCTTTTGATAGTGTCTTTAGCATTTATGAAATGTTTTATGTACCTAAATTTAATTTTTCAATACTATGCTTCATAATAAAGAACAGCAAACAAAGAGTTATACCCCAAAAAGGAAACAGCATTTTTCATTTTGGATTTCTTTTTAAGCTGCTGTTTAGAAGACTTTTCTGAGTTTATGCAGGATAATGAATGGCTGTTACGAACTTTATTACAATTAAAGAAATGAAAAGGAAGTTCTCAAAAGGTTATTGTCTAAACTTAGCCGCTATCAGAGAAAACATGCAAGTACTCTAAATATTTCAGAAACCAAATTGTTGTTATTACAAATCAATAAAAATTGATCACGACAATATCAAAAATTAAAACTGTTGCCGTTCTGACGTCAAACTGCAAGAAATGTCAAAAATATATTCTTATATTGCTTAAACAAAGATTCTTCTGTCCACCATTTTTACTCAGAAATGAATTAAAGTATACGTAAAAATTGAAACATTAAACACATCTATACCACTGAAATACTTCCATATTTGCTAAAAATTCTTGCCTCCAAATAAAGGAGAGAGAGTATTTGGTGACAACTCCACAAAAAATTCTAGGAGTAAACAGTCACACATCCAGATGGATATAAACAATTTTGAAAATATGATTCACGTGTACTTTTCCTATGGGAAATCTGTGCAATACGTAAGTACTTGAACAAAGCCATAATTAGGCAGTTTTATAACTTACATTGGTTCATCAATCTGCACACAACCTTGCTCTGAATTCAAATTCCAAAAGGTTTATTTTCGCGTATCTATTATTTCTCAATGCTAATAATCTTTTGCACGACTAGCTATGTGTGTGTCATTCCGAAACATCTTTACAGTCTTCTTCGTTTCAACGGTAATGTACATTTGCAACTTGTGCGCGTTTACCGTATACTGCAACTTGCATTTGAAAGAAGATACACTTTTAAAAACAACAGTATAAATAAAGGATTTACACACATGGAATAAAATTCTGAGCGCTTATTAGTGCATGTGCTGCTGTAATCTGATAAGTTGCAAGCACGATACTTGTTTCCCTAGCAAAAATGAGATGAGCGACTAAAAAATGTAAAAAGGATCTATTTCAGAGATGTACTAAATACATGATTGTGAATCACGATTGACTGCCTATATATACTAACAATACCATAGCAAATTCATTCAATACTTGAGATTCCTTCGGACCACCAGCATCACTGCGCTTCATAGCGTATACAAGCTGAAGTTACCATAATTAAATAATAATATGATAAGGGTAAGTCAGAATTAAATGTCAAAACATTTTTAACACTTTCAAATTTTTAGCGCATACTACCCCTCTTTATTGGGGCTACACTAATCCTTGGGGAACCTCCAGTCAATTCTTACTTACCCCCATCTTCAGGAGGAGGACAAAGTAAGACTTTTCCGTAATTTTTAGTTGAATCTTTACAAAAGCAAAATTTATTATATAGATGGGGCGCCAGGTGCAACTTATGGTCCACCGGGCTTTCAACCTGGTTCTCCTTTAGGAGAAAAGGATTTTGGAGGCGCCCAAGGAAATCAAAATAGGAACCCTAACAGTGATCAACGCCCTGGATCAAGTTACCTACCACCAAATGGAGGCGGCCAAGGTTCAGCAGGACCACCAAGTTCCACTTACGGAGCTCCAGGACAAAATGGCAATGGATTTGGAAAACAAGGAGGACAAAATGGATTTGGAGGAGGAAGCACAGGAAGTGCCCCTAGTTCGAACTACGGTGCACCTTCTTCTAACGGCTTCGGTAATGGTGGTAAGCCTAGCTCTACTTACGGCGCACCGGGACAAAATGGCGGTAATGGCGGTGGACGCCAAGGCGGCAATGGCAATGGCAATGGAAGGCCGAGTGCAGCATATGGACCTCCCGGACAAGGAGGTAATGGGAATGGTTTTGGATCTAGCGTAAGTCCAAGTTCTTCATACGGTCCACCAGGACAAGGATCAAACGGCAATGGAAGGACACCGAGTTCGTCGTATGGTGCTCCAGGTCAAGGCGGGAATGGATTTGGTAACGGTGGTCAGACTAGCAGACCAAGTTCGTCTTATGGACCCCCTGGACAAAGTGGAAACAATGGTTTTGGAAATGGCGGTGGCGTGCCAGGTTCATCTTACGGTGCTCCAGGTCAGGGCAGAAATAATGGATTTGGTGGTGGCGCTCCATCAGGTGGTAGACCCAGTTCAGCATACGGTGTTCCAGGGCAAAACGGAAACGGTACATTTGAAATCTCTTTGTGTTCCGATTCTAAATGTTTTTAATCTTTAGGAAATGGACAAAATAATGGAGGCCCACCAAGTACTTCGTATGGGACACCAAGTCAAGGAGGTTCAAACGGTGGGCAACGACCTGGTCAATCATATCTTCCACCAAATCAACAAAACGGCGGCTCTAACGGATATCCTTCCGGAGGCCCTGATGGTTCAAATGGGGGCAGTAATGGTGGTTATGGGGGTGATGACGAAAACTCGGTAAGTATCTGTTAGGTACCTCGTAATGTGCTATATATTACGAGTAAATATACAAATATGTCTCCGTAGTTTTTGAACTTGATTAAGTCGCACACTTATTAATTGCCGGCCTTTGTTTATAGGAAAACTTTGCCTTCTATATAAAGTTTTTACGGTATTGCACTACGTATGAGTACATGCCTCATTATCTACTGCCTGAACGTTCATTATTATTCTAATATAAAGTTTTACAGGAACCAGCTAAATACGAATTTGAATACGAAGTAAATGATCAAGAAAGTGGCACAATGTTTGGACACAAGGAGTCCAGGGATGGCGACGTAGCTACAGGCGAGTACAATGTACTGCTTCCAGATGGCAGGACACAGATTGTGCAATATGAGGCGGATTCTGAAGGATATAAACCAAAGATCAGTTATGAAGGTAGAAATAATAAATAATAATAGTAATTTGGATGAGTTCGCCTCTCACATTGCACACTAACTCTCTGCGGTGATTTTGCTAATTGAAAATAAGAGTATAAGTAATAATTATTAATTTCTCACGGTAGTAACACTGCTGATATAACAATTACTAATTTAATAATGTCAAGTTGATCTAATTTTTCGACAAATGAGGTAATAATAGATTTCACAGATTAACAATTTCACTGATAGTTAATATCATTGTAGTTTAAGTTTTTATAATTAAGAAATTAGGTACAAAGCCAAATAAAAGTGTGGTAGATCACTTAACATTAAATAGTGTTTAAACTCGTGGCTTATGCTAAAGCATTAGGTGTCAAAAATGGATACACACATTTCTTTTAATTTATAAAATTTCCTAGGTGGAGATGATGGTAGTAATGGTTATCCAAATGGTGGACCGGGTCAAGGAGGTTCCAATGGTGGATATCCTGGTGGTGGTTTCGGAGGTGATGGAGGTTATCCTTCTGGTGGTCCAGGTGGTAACGGTGGACTTTCTAATGGCTTAGATGGAGGGCAAGGTGGAAATCAGGGAAGTAATGGAGGGTATCCAAGTGGTGGACCAGGAGGTAACGGTGGTTATCAAAATGGTGGTTCTTCAGGCAACGGTGGTTATCCCAGTGGAGGTATAGTTAAAAGTTTTAAAAGTAGATATCAGAATAGTTCATTTTCCGAAATTTTTTGGGTAGGTCGATTCATGTTTATCGAACATTTTTTGTAATATTACTTCCTTCCCAGCTTTAACAGGAGAAAAAAATCTTATTTTAAGTACTACAGGAAGACCGAGATAAGTTAAGTTGACCTCCCAATTTGGTATTTTTGTACTTAATTCTCAGAATCTGAAATTCCTAATATAAGTACACTTTCATTTTTAATCTGAATTCATAAATATCGCCAACGTTTTCTCTGATACTGGGCGTTGTAACTTATGCATCGAACCAAATACTTATAGGTAATCCAGATGCTTTACAAACAATTACCTCTTATCACAATTTAGGGCAGTCTTCTTCATATTTTCTTATTCATGCATGCCTCGTTGAAGGCGCTGTTTTACCACCACAGAATGTTATTTTTAACAGGTCAAATTTGCTCTTCAGCGTTACTTGCTTTTGATGTCGTGCTCCTCCAGAGCAAGTACGATGGCAGTGTAGTCTCTTCTCCTCGAATTCGACGACACCTACAGAGACAACGATTTTCCAATTCGATAGTGAAACTTTTCCTGTCGTAATGTTACTGCAATGCTGCAGTGAAGTGAAAAGAAAACGCGTTTAACAAGGAAGAGCTTCTGAACAAGACTGGTTTTAGATTGAAATGTAGAAACTCTGTGCGCAATATTCAGATCGGGAATTGTATCAAAATATTTACTATTATACATAAGTCAGTGCCTTGTTGCAAAGGCGAACTATATGGAACAACAGCACTGCTAGTAAAAAGAGCGTCTGTTCCTCCGAGGAGCGACCAACTCCACAACTCCGAAAGTTGGAAGAGGTGCAATTAATCCGACCATTGCCAACGACTTCAATTGGATGAAGTTGGTATTAATTAAATAACTTTTAAATCCGAACAAGGGGTATATCCAAGAATAGGCGACTGGCAAAGTGCACTACTTTTCGTCCAACGAAGACGGTGTACGTCTGAGTTTACGAAGTTGTCCACCAAGTTTCTTGGAGGAAATTTACTGCTAGAGTGGAAACTACGGAAGCTCGCCCAAACACAAAACTGACTATTAGGAATATACGGGATGAGCCGACACCGGTGGAAATTGGACATCATCCACGATATTTTACAACTCGGCAATAGTAGATTACAGGCAACATCAAATCTAGGCGAGGAAGCATATCTAGGGGAGGAAAAAGTATCGAACAGGAAAGTCGCCGATGTTTGTTATTGATGAAGAGGAGCTCATACTTCTTTTCGATATTCCATATAGTAGTTCTGAATTTCGATTTGAATAAAAATTAAAACGCAACTAAAACTGTGATTGTTGGTCGTGGAAGTGAGAATAGTCTGGGTATAAAACACTATTGTGGTCAATGCAAAGTTATTACTTAAATTTATGCCATGGTAGTGGCGAGTAGATGCCACTTCAAAGAGAGACGAACTGAAATAATTTTGAATCATAAATAGTGATGAGTCGGTATTTCAGGAACGATATTTTGTCGCGGTATTTTCTGGTAACGTTCCGTCGCGTTACTCGTCGCTCAAATACCCGGTTACTTGATAACGCATTGTTCGCACATGTATCCACATATGCCGCGATCGCGAACGCCAAGTTACGTGTAACGAAACATAAAATCAGTTACTTTAGAACAGGAACGTTATTTTGGGCGGTTTCACTTAAGCAACGTAAAATGGAAATAGGCAGTTCCAATGCAGCGATTCGTAGCGTTGCCACCGCGGGAACTTTTGTGATTTCTTTGTTCCAATAAACAGCTTTTTATTATTAAAAATGGGTTGTAAAATGAATATTCATATTTAAATTGTTAAATAATTAAATTTCTTCTAACAAACTTTGTATTTTAAAATAATATTCTTTGATCTGCATAACTACCCGCAATCTTATAATAACAGAAAAGTATAAGAAAAGAAATACGTCACTGTATCCTACATTCTAAATCAGAAAAAAGAAAGGATCTCTAAAGTAAGCGAATTTGCTTCGTTTTGTTCGAAACAAAATTTCACTTGGCGACATCTACGATATGTCAGTGGTCAGATGTCAAACTAACCTTCGTTATCGATATGCAAGGAAAGCAGTTATATACCTACTGGATAACCATAACTTCAATCTGAACGTGTCGCGATAGTTCCAAAATAACGTTATTTTGGAGCGGTATTTTTTTGGAGCGGTCGCGCCAGGAACGCTCCGTGGCCGTAACCGGTATTCCCATCACTAATCATAAAACGTTTGCCAAGACATCATGATGAAGAGAGTTTTCTTAGTTTTGACTACCTACACACATCTGAAATTACCCACATGAAAAAGATTAGAATGCCTATATGCAAACCGTAATTTTTAGAAAAAATTTTATTGTTTTTATAAGTTCTGCATAATTCTGACAGATAGCTTAGTCACCATTATTACTGCTTTTTCAGGCCCAGCTGGAAATGGTGGATATCCAAGAGGCGCTTCAAATGGAAATGGTGGTTACCAAAATGGCGGTTCAGCCGGTAATGGTGGTTATCCGAGCGGAAGACCAAATGGCGGAAATGGTAATGGAGGATTTTTTAATGGAAATGGGGGTGGACAGTCAAATGGAGGGTATCCATCAGGAGGACCACTAAGTGGTGGGGGATCAGGTCCTTACTAAATGTTTAGGAACAATTGATAGTTTATTTTCAAATCGCATTCAAAAACTAATAAATAACTTTATTACTTTTTGTTAATTGTGTGATAAAATTTTATATAGCTCATATAATAGGCAACACTTTTAATTAGACTGATTTCAAAGACGTTCAGGTCAATATATAACTTAATATTTTTCAATTTGTACATAATTCTTCATTAATTAGTGTAGATTAGAGCAGAATTTCGACACAACGTTAATGGAATATATCGACGACGACTGCTTGGATCAAACGGGAATGATTTGGACACCATTTTGCATGTACTTATTTGTATTGCGTTACCCAATTAGACTACGAAGATATTTATTCTCCTGTGTATATAATTTATGAATAAAGTATTTTTTATAAAACATTTAAGTGATGTTTTTAAACTTATTAATGTCAATAAGTAAACGAAATAAGTACTGGTTCGTGTAATGATTATTAATGGAACTAAACTAACACATAATAGTAATCTTATTTTTAAAACCCTCAGTGAAAAAGGTCAAGTTCAGTACAGTAGGCACCTAATATCAAGCTAGGAAGAAAAGTTGGTCGTGATCTGAAAACATGAAGCTTCATAATTTAGATACAAGCAACAAAAAAGCAATGAATTAAGACGAGGTTACGAGAGCTTATATTTTCTTTATTTACTGTTTCTTCAAATATTCTATTGCGTTCTCTAACAGGTATTTAAAAAGAAATTGAAACGATAAATTTTGAAAATTCAGGTTACAAACATTTTACGCATTTGTTTTCTTCATTTTAACAAAAACAAAGGCATCCTCTGAGATACTCATTGCGACACGAGTAAACTAAGGAAATGTGAATTTGTAGGTATCATGTAAATATTATTAAAGGTGACATTTAAGTATTTTAAATGTCTTTTTTACACCTATTTAATTATATGACAATTATTAGCATTTTCTTTGTGAAATATCGTACCTATAATTCACTGTAGTGAATTAAGGAATCATAATTCACTGTATTCGACCAATCACAAATATACATTCAATAATCACTGTTTCCCTGATCCAATGATATTTTATATCGACCGCGATCAACTCTTGCTGGAGCTGACAATCGACTCGGGTGACAGCCAAGTGTATCGCCATATTACTTGTATACGTTTTCCAACGTATACACTTCGTACCAGTAGGTACTGATTAATCCTTGCAAACTAACAATTCAACCACTAAAACTGCCAGAATTTAACAATAGAAGGGACAACTACAAATTTATATATTACTAACTGCACAAATTTCAATATATATTCCTAGTAAGTAGTTCATTTATTGAAAAATAAAATTAATGTATTATGATAGTGTTCCATTGAAGTTATCAACTTTGAGTCTAATTTGTTTGTTTAATAGGTGTAGAAAAAGTATAGTATTATATTCGCGATTATGACCATTATTCACTCAGATGATTTGCGCCACTCGCCTTCGGCTTGTGGGCTCAAACTTCATCTTCGTGAATAATGGCTGTCATAATCGCTCATATAATAAATAATATACTATTAAAATCCCCAGCAAAGTTTGGTACATTAAAAATATAAACTTAGTTTTATTTTTTTTCATTATCTACCTATGTTTCATTGCTTCAGGGCCGTTTCATTTGGATGCTATAGGTAAGTTATTTATATAAGGTTTTCTAAAACACTTTGGGCTAAAATTATCTCTAGGTAGGAATACTGGTGAATTTGACATGCAGAAATAATAGTTGTTGGAGTTTATTGGCATGTATAGCGGAAACTTTAAAAAGCATGTAAAGGGGCCTACAGACACACGCACATGTATTAAGACATGAGCGCACGTTGATGTACGCGCGTTGATGTTCGTCAGTGTGTAGACAAATTTTCCGCGAAAAGACCGGCGTACATGTTTACTGTTCCCGCTTGAATTCATGTACGCACGGACTTTAATGCGCGTACATGTATGCATATGTGGAGACAAAAATTTACTGTTTTCGAAGACTTTGTCAGTGTCGCATCATTGTTTTATTGTTTAGGTAGTTTATTTTGAACATGGCAGATTTAAGAAGTTTTTCCAAAGAGTTCATAACAGAATTTATTGAACTGTATAAGTCCTATCCATGTTTGTGGAAAAGGAAGTCAAAGGAGTATATGAACCGAAACAAACGCTAGGAGTGTTGCATAACTATCTTCATCCATCCGAAGATAGTTTCGCCAATCGTCAGGTTCTAATCGTAGCTCTTCTAGTAGATTGATATGACTATATTCATTCCGCTTCAAAAGCCATTCTTTTGCCCATTTCCTTCGTGGCCGAAGCCTTTTATTTGATTCATGCTGTCTTTTTTTCATTACACAAACGCACGCCACTGCTAATAAATTTAATTCATCTGCACTCGACATGCTGACAAACTAGGATCATCTCGCGGAGAAGACTGGCATACAAGTTTCTATGTGTGTAGATAAAGTAGATACTACGCACATCAACGCGCGAACATCAACGTGCGCTCATGTCTTAATACATGTGCGTGTGTCTGTAGGCCCCTTATGAGAGTCGCTCAACTTCACCGTTTATTTCTATATTATTTTCAATCTTATTGCATTTTCGACTATTATTTATATTTTGTTTCATACAGGGTGGACCTTGCAAATGGAATAAATAAATGCACCTGTTTAGTTTTCAGCAAATGGTCGATTTTTATTTTTTTGCGCATATTTTACTGTCATTTTTATCGTCTTTTGGTCGCATAACCCCAACTTGTGATGCCATCACATGCTGGACCATTTTGCCTCTCTGGATAGATCTTTTCAATACAAACTCGGCATAATTTCTTTTCCATAGGTACCTATGTATATGAAATATTTTTTAATGAGAATGTAAAGTTGCGTGTTACCTCTGTATTAAAACGGAATTTCAAAGTGTAGGTAGGTAACCATCTTGTTATTTTTCTGCATTGAAACGTAAATTTTGATACACCATTTGTCGGAAACTTTTAACAAATCGGTCTTTGGGCGTTAGTGTTACAGTGCACGACGCCTTGAAAATGAAGTTCGTGTTACGTAATTTTCATCTATTTTCTCTATGGAGCTACGCAAAAATCCACAGTCTGCTTAGTTGTTTAAGAATTGTCAATAAAAATATAGGTTTGGTCGGTGGCTCTTTAAAAGGTTGGGGCCCTCGTATATGTTACAACTTTGGGCGAAACAAAATCTACCCGTGTATTAGAGTTCCCGTGGTGTGACCGAAAAAACTTAATTCAAGAAAAAACGAAAATTGATTTTAAATACAACACTTTAATAACACTAAAGAAAACAAACAACAGAACAAACAAAAACAAATTAATACAAAACAATTTAAATAAAACTCGAAGGACCTGATTGATTAATTAATTGAAATGCGTTTAAACAACGTCATCATCATCATAAGGTTTTCAGTCCGAAGACTGGTTGGACGCGTACCTCCATCTTTTTCTATCCTGAGCTAACCTACGCATTTCCCTAAAAGTAGAACATCCTACATCCCTAACTATTTGGGAACAGTAATCGAATCTAGGCCTACCTCTACCTCCTTTTATTCCTATCTCTGACTCTAGTATGTCGAGACTCGAGAACTATTCCTTCGTGTCTTAGAAGGTGTCCTACCATCCTATCTCTTCTATTCTTTATTGTCTTCCATACCTTTCGCTTTCTCTTTCTAATACTTCTCTATTGCTAACCCTATCTATCAACGGTATCTTTATCATGCGTATGTAGCACCACATTTCAAACGCTTCTACTCTTTTCCGATCCGCTTCTCCGTGTGGTAGCTAAATTGAGTAAATCTATACTATTTTAAAATCTTTCTAAATTTTACATACTAGGGCAACTAAATGTACTGTTCACAGACCGCCGGTAGCAAAACTGTCAACCCTCTATTACACTACCCAGATGTGTTACGAACGCTGTTAGCACGAAAGGTATACAAATATCTAAATCGAAAACTGTCTAACATATACAGTGTGATTTAAGAGCCAAGTCTCCCTGCTGCATTTTCGAGCGATTCAGACGTTCGCGCCTTTACAAACTGTACTGCTATTTATTTATATTTTGCTTTCTAATTTTGCAAACATATACAGAAAGCATTCCCTAAGAGTCGTCTCGTCGGCGATTTAAAAAAAAACGAATAGAAGTTTGTCTTTTTCGGCTTCAAATATACCCATATTTTGCGTACTTATAACTTACTAAAAAATCACTCTTTTAAAAATCCGAGACGAGAGGCCTATTTCCACCAGTTTCTTCTTTCAAACAAAACAAAGAATTTCAAAATCGGTTCATAAATAAGGAAGTAATTTGTAAAGAGAGCTGCCCTTGCAAACACAATTTAATGCCCTGCACTGTGGCGACCTCTGCTTCGGAGCAAAAAATTCTTGATGTTCGCGATCGGATACTTGGCTCTTATGATTTCTGTATATACTTGCAAAATTAGAAAGCAAAATATCAATAAATACCAGTACAGTTTGTAAAGGCGCGAACGTCTGAATCGCTCGAAAATGCAGCAGGGAGACTTGGCTCTTAAGAGTTTTGAATCTCAACGCCGTGTGTTTTAGGTCTGAGGAACAAGCTGCATAATTCTGCATCATCCTGTATAAATATAAATATTCCAATTACAAAATAAGTTTTAATTCTTTGTTACTTATACGGTATAACTAATGATTCTATGGTTAAATATTTATTTTTAAATATTCAATTTGCACATGCTGTACATCATACACTATTTTCACTATGATCAAATATTTCTCGCTAAAGTTGTCCGGTAAATATATTTAGATACTAGTAGTTGAACAGAGCACGGAGAGATGTCGATGTTGGAACCCACACAGCATATTGCACGATGGATTTACATGATCGTATTGCATCTCATTAACTAGGTATCAGTATTATGCCTTCGAGATCCAATTAAGGAACAAAAAGAATCTGTGTTTTACGAGCATCATATAATTCTTATTTTATTATCCCCATGATTTATAGATGATGGGTTTGTGTTGGCGGTTTATACCTACCCATGAGAGAATTTCAAAACGAAGAAAGGATGGAACAACAGTAGACATCATTATTTGTTTGATAGGTACGTTAAGTATCTGTAAAGGATTACATCAGTGATTCAATCGATTTTAATGTCCAGGATGTCCAAGAGAATTATTCTTTTGCGGAAGCAAAAATAATAATGCTGCGCTCTTTACACTGCGGCCTTAAGGAAAAAGTAAGATAGTTTCAAAAATTTAATATTTTGTTTTAAAAATTTCCCCAGTGTAGACAAAAATAAAAGTTAGTTAAGAATAATAAAGTGAAGTTTCAAAGTACAATAAATACAGAGAATCGGGCTCGTGTCCATATAAACTTTTTTAGCTTAAAATGATCTCAAGAATATGCCCCGTAAGTGGTGGGATAACTTCGTGAATCATCCTGTATCAAAATTCTTGAGTTCGAAGGATTAATTAATAAAGTAATATACATCCAGCAAGGAAGAATTAGGAAGGGCTCTAAACGAAATGGAAACTGTTTTGACGGAGGGCTATGGTATGAAGATCAATAAAGAGAAAACAAAAATTGTGGTGTATAGGGGACGTGAAAATATGACTAAAACGAAAATGCAAATTGGAAATGAGAAGATAGAGGAAGTCTCAGATTTCTGATATTTAGTAAGGATTAAGATGTTAGAGACTGTGGCTAAATAATTAATTCAAGAATCAATCAGACCCTTAACAACATAAAATTTGAAATTTAATTTTTTTCCGAACTTCTGAAGATGGCAACTTAGTTGCCGAAATACGGATACAGGGTGATTCACGGAGACGGTCGGTTAGACGTTTCTCAGAAACGGCAGCGAATTAAAATCTGAAAATTTGCACACAACAGTTCTCTGCTTAGACCATTATAATTAAAATATTTTCAACGTCCGACAACTTCCGGTTATACCGGAAACGAGTACCTACTCTCTTATTTTAAATGGAATGCCCACATTTTAATTACGGATTTAGATTTTTGGTCGAATTTTAAGGTCACTTTATGCAAAACATCACATGTGTAAAGTGCACCCTCTTCGAGATATTAGACGTTAAAAATCGTCATTTTTCAAATTTCATCAATTATAACTTGGAAACGGTACGAGATAAAGAAAAATGATTTACATGTCCATATTCTAGTTTTTAATTCTCTATCTAATGGGTCTGGAAAATACTGCTTACCTCGCTGCTTACTGATTGGTCAAAAAATGACAAAAAGTTGCCAATTTGGAAGCAGTATTTTCCAGACCCATTAGATAGAGAATTAAAAACTAGGATAGGGACATGTAAATCATTTTTCTTTATCTCGTACCGTTATAATTGATGAAATTTGAAAAATTGCGATTTTTAACGTCTAATATCTTGAAGAGGGTGCACTTTATACATATGATGTTTTGCATAAAGTGACCTTAAAATCCGGCCAAAAATCTAAATTCGTAATAAAAATGTGGGCATTCCCTTTAAAATAAGAGAGTAGGTACTCGTTTCCGGTATAACCGGAAGTTGTCGGGCGTTGAAAATATTTTAATTAGAATGGTCTAAGCCGAGAACTTTTGTGTGCAAATTTTCAGATTTTAATTCGCTGTCGTTTCTGAAAAACGTCTAACCGACCGTCTCCGTGAATCACCCTGTATAGTATTTCAAATTTCATGTGGTTAGGGGTCTGATTGATTCTTGAATTAGCTATTTAGGAAGTCAAATGGCTCGCGATGGTAGGAGCTCTAGAGATATAAAACAAAGAATAGCGCAGGACCGAAATGCATCATCATCATCATAAGGTTCTCAGTCCGAAGACTGGTTGGACGCGTACCTCCATTCTTTTCTATCCTGAGCTAACCTACGCATTTCCCTAAAAGTAGAACATCCTACATCCCTAACTATTTGAGAGCAGTAGATTTAATAAAAAGAAACAACTATTATGCTTGGGAATGATAAATATAGGTGGAAGGGCTATTTGGGAATCTTATATGCGGGACATATATTAGGAAAGGAAATCAGCGTGGAGGGGGATAACCTAGGCTAAGCTACAACAGACACCAATATCCCATGTATTCGGTAACCGGCATATTATGTACTTTACTTCTAAAATAAAGGACGTGCCTTTATCTCTCCCTCTTTTTCTACCTAATTTTGTCATGTTAACGACATCTCTCTTTTGATAAAAGTCAAAATAACTTTCTTGGCGTAGCGCGCTGATTAAATTGCATGAAATATAAACGGCAAATCACCTTGTAACTTGAATTTTTATTTTGCGTACGCGAGTAAACTTATCAATTATCACTACTCAAGTTTTGGCTAGAAAAATTCTGTTACTTAGGTAATAATAATTTACTTTAACAGCTACTTGACTAAAGGAACTACCTACACGTAGGTACATAATATTAAAATATTCCTAAGATTATTTTCATTTGCCTACTCAATACTCACTCTTCTAAAATATTTAATTTTTTCGTATCTAATTTGACAACTAGCACAAACAACTCGGAAACTTGTGAAATCAAGATTACCCAGTTAAGGGGGCTCGTCGAACTTTCTCCTGTCTCGCTCGGACTCGTTGATTGTCCCTGAGAACCAGGTGTTCGTTTTTCAAAGACTCCACAGCCAACTTTCAGAGTATCTACCTGAAATTTTGCACACTAAAGTTTTTTGTTGTGTTGAAAAGCGCCATGATCTCAGTTTTTTTGTAATTTCAAAAAAATTATCATTTTGTTTACTTAAAAGCTAGTATTTTTTCAAATTTTGTATGTGAAATAAGGAATCCTTTTCTAAAATTATAAAGAAAACTGAGATCATAGCGCATTTCTACACAATAAAAAGCTTTAGTGTGCAAAATTTCAGGTAGATACTCTGAAAGTTGGCTGTGGAGTCTTTGAAAAACGAACACCTGGTTCTCAGGGACAATCAACGAGTCCGAGCGAGACAGGACAAGACGGTCGCAAGCCGCCTTAATGTCAGATTTTCCTTTTCGTCTTAGTAGATACAAAATTCATTTTTGCTTGTTCCAAACTAGGACGGAAAATATTTTCATGTCGCACGCATGTTTTCAGTGATATTGAAGTGTATCAATCTTGATATAACGGTTAACTAAAGGAGAGGATGCAAATTGCCGTTATTCCACAAATCGCGTGGTATCGTTCTTAGCTACGTCAATTTGAAACCGATAGATGCCAATTGAATAGCTAACGCCCTGATTTTTATTAAGAATTAAACAGGGTTTCCGTGAATTTTACTCCATATTTCTGAATATAAGGCAATCAAATTGTTCCAAAAAATTATGTGGAAGCTTTAGTTATAAAGGAGTGATACCTACCTATAGCATATAATTTTTTGTAAGTTTTATTTTTTCTAACGTAAACTTTTAAAACCGTAAATAAATATAAAAAATATTCTTTCATATGCAAGTAAAATTAAGAATTAAATTAAGAATGAAGCATTTAAGCGTTTATGTACAACAATTATTATAAAAACTGACCAACTCAAATCGTCAACGTAGTCTGCACAAATTGACATCAATTTTCGATCTAAAAACCGAAAAAAGGTGCAAAATTCATACAGGTAATTTGTTCAGTCTATTTTGCGGGGAAAATATTTCTAATTTAGTGTTGAAATCTTACAACAATTAAAATAATATTTTAGGTCATGCTCGGATGCCAAATGTTAAATCTTAATTCTTAGTAGTTCATAAACTTGTTTTAAGCGTCAAAGGTAAGTTAAATATGAGAACACATTGAAATTACAAGTGGTTGGTATCATTATTGCAGAACTTAGATTAACTTGAACTATGGATGACGGCTGAGAAAATTATAACCAAGTAGTGCGTCCGAGTTGCATTTTATGACTGATGGCGATGAGGCACCTGGAATTTTATCACACTGTGTTGGTGGGTATATCAATTTGATATGTTTTCTGTTTGGTATTAAAATTGGTATAGGTAGGTAATAAATTTGTATTTTTTAAATACCTGTTCCGTATAAACGAATTCAATAAAACATTCTGTCACTTGATGCCACAAACTATTTAATGTAAGTCTGTTCTTTATTTTGTGAAAAGACCCAAAAAATACAATAATTTAAACCTATAAAACAATCATAAACACCAGATTGACAGATGATTAGAACTTT
Source organism: Xestobium rufovillosum (assembly GCA_963966045.1). Classification (NCBI taxonomy): domain Eukaryota; kingdom Metazoa; phylum Arthropoda; class Insecta; order Coleoptera; family Ptinidae; genus Xestobium; species Xestobium rufovillosum. The sequence continues at coordinate 22,723,487 of OZ014493.1, read as the reverse complement.
AAAAAAGGGAGTTGCTCAACTCAAACTATAGTGACAACACATAATTCAAATTCATAACAATATTATTTGCTTTATTCTTAAAAAATTAAGATTCCAGGTGTAGAAACTTGATTCTTGAAATCGATCTTCTTTGACTAACTCATTTTAGACAACTCATTAAAAAATTTTCCTCTAATCTTTTGATTTTCTCGTAGAAATGTTAATTTATGTTTGGTATTTCCATAAGATCCTATAATAAAATCAGGGCTTTCCTATTATGCTATTATTAGAGTATATACCTATCTATTTCAAACTATATAGGTACATATAGAGGATGCAACTTATAGGAGCGAATAAATGCGGTCTAGTTCTTAGTTCAAGAACAGGTTAAAAAGACGTAATTGCAATTACAACATTCCTAGTACACACGTAACCATAAATGTGGAGCATGATGTATTACTTCTTCTTCCAACAAATCTCACTTTCGTTCTAACACATCGTGCGCCTCAAGCGGTCAAACACATACTTACCAGTACTCACGATAAAATATTATTTCCTTATTTTGATTGAGCACTTATCAGACAATAGACCACGATTAAATTAATTATTTGCTTCAGACTATTCCAGAAGGAATCGTCTCAAGCAAGACTAATACATTATTTTGACCCGTTCTAAAATGAATAGGTAGCAGCTCGGCTAGAACAATTGGAATTCAGTAATGGATTGATATAATTATTATAATTAGTAAACTCCGGTAAGATTACCGTGTTTAAGCTGTAGAGAAACTGCAGAATAGCATTCATAGCACTAATAAAATAATATTGTCTTACATCTCTATTTTTTTACCGAAAAAGATTGCCACACTTTTGTTTTATACCCGATTTTATCATTAAGTATATGTATACCTACGCTTAAAATGTTCTCAAATATTTCATCACAATGTTTTCAGTCAGAAGTCTGCCTAGAAGTTCGCCTCCATTATTTCCTATCCTGAGTTTGTTAACCTAGGCGCTTGTATGGAAGTGGAACACCCCACATTCCCAACTATTTGCGAACAGAAGTTCAATCTGAGACTACCCCTTTTTCAATAATAATAATATAAGGCACTTATTACCGCTAAATTACAGGTAAGTAGGTACAAGTGTGACCACACAGAAAATTTCAAGGAAAATGTACCATTTAATATTGTAGTATGAGGGTTGCCTCGTAGCAACCAAAGACTTCAGGAAACACAACAACTAAAACACGCGACGATTCTCCATGTTGAGCCACCTAACAACACCTAGTTTATAGGATATATGTGAGTATATGTTGAAATTTTCATATTCCTTAAATAAATCTCACACAGAACAATTTTCAATTTTCAATATTTTATTCTTAGTTACTACTTCTAGACAGCTATCGTTAATAGGTAGGCATACAGTAATTAAACTGTGGCAGATTACGTCTTGCGTCTATCTAAATATTTTCTGCGGAGGGAAAAACAGTTTTCAAATACAAAAATGGTGCGTTAATATTTAAAAGCACACTGCAAGACTGAAAATAATTGATAAATTTCATACAATTCGTATTTGATTTTATCTTGAGCCAAGTGTATGTTCCCTACATCAAACGAGTAGCACAACTGCGTATCATCGGCATAGCTGTGAACATAGCGGTGTTTTACGGAAAAAGAAAGTCGTGAAAGGTAAGCAGAGAACAAGAGTGAGTCAAGAATGGAACCCTGAGGCATGCCCTGCTGAACAGTCGCATCGGCAGAACTTTTGTCACCTACCCTAACGCAGTGACCTCTAAGTGACAGATAGCTGGTGAGTAGGTGAGGGCTACAATCAGAAACGTCAATGCTAAGAGTTTGTGGGTAACAGTTATCTCTGTCTGCAGAAGACCGAGAACAATTCTTTGGTGTTTCAGGTGTCCCGCCTTCCTATAAGATGTGTTCTATTCTCAATCAATAAATCCCTATTTACAACTGCAACTACAATATAATTATCCATTTCTTGCCTTTCTTGCTTGGATATCTGCCCACTTCTTGTGTAAGCCCTTTTTTACGGGTGACATTTTTTAGAATCTCAATTTCAGGAGGGAATCCGATCTTTCCACATAAGGGTTTCTCTAACTTCTGTCTTCATCTATTTGTCCGACTGAAATTAAAATATATAAATAAAATATAAACAAATAAGCTTACGTAATCAAGAATTTTGCAACTAAACTATTTTCGAATAAAGGACGGAAAATTTTATAATTTTATAACCCTCGACACTTTTAAAGTCGTTTATTATATAAGCCCACAGACGACCATGGTTTCGGGTTCTTAAACTACTAACCCATCTTCAGGTCAAGAATTAACTACAATTCAGAACAAAAAACTTGTGTGTGTCAGATCCGACGCACGACTGGAGTTTACTCCTTATGAACGATTATTTTAACTTCAATCACTTGATAATAGGGTACACGCGGATGTCAGTTTTATACCCAAATGTGTATTTATCAGATGGTTTATGTTCGAAAATGTCCAACTACATCAAAAAATAAATTGTTTATAAATTCAGTAATTAAGTGACAATCTGCTAAACGTCGATCCCACTGGCAATGAAATAAATACTTTTCCTAGGTGCTCGAATAGGCGTTGATTCACATTTCGGTACTAAGCAATATTTTTTGGAGTATTTAATATTAGGTTTTTCCATATTAAATCAAAAGATTCAACAAATTTAGGAACTAACAAACACTGTAAATGCTGACTTTACAACGCCAACTGTCATATCTACTCTATGCCACTCTACTTTCACTATTTCCATGCTCTATGCAGTCAGACATAAACAGCCGTATCCATAGATACGTACATAATTTCAATCCAAACAATCATACTCACAGTGATCATACAAAGTTCCTAAGGCTAATTAAAGGTAACATTGCTGAGTTTGAATTGCAGTTTCTTTACCTGAAGATGGGTTGGTAGTTTAAGAACCCGAAACCATGGTCGTCTGTATGTATAATAAACAACTTTAAAAGTGTCGAGGATTATAAACGGATAAAATTTCCCTTCTCTAATTCAATAATAACCTCGATAATATGGAGCATTTCAGAAGATTCATAAAATATTTTCAATCATAAGACCCCAAAAATATCTAGATACTGGCTGGGTGGTTGAAATCATATTATGAATACAGTGTGGAACGTAAATTATTCAAAATTTTCTTTGGCCAGCATTAGCCTAGTTTTTCTTTTTTTGGCTACTTACGTGGGCTGTACATGACTGTGTTCTTCTTCTACATCTACATCTTCTTCTTAGTCTTTCCTCTATTTTTTCTCTTTCCTTTCCTTTCCTTCCTTCCTGTCCTGTCCTGCTCTGCCCTGCCCTGCCCTGCCCTGCCCTGCCCTGCCCTGCCCTGCCCTGCCCTGCCCTGCCCTGCCCTGCCCTGCCCTGCCCTGCCCTGCCCTGCCCTGCCCTGCCCTGCCCTGCCCTGCCCTGCCCTGCCCTGCCCTGCCCTGCCCTGCCCTGCCCTGCCCTGCCCTGCCCTGCCCTGCCCTGCCCTGCCCTGCCCTGCCCTGCCCTGCCCTGCCCTGCCCTGCCCTGCCCTGCCCTGCCCTGCCCTGCCCTGCCCTGCCCTGCCCTGCCCTGCCCTGCCCTGCCCTGTCCTGTCCTGTCCTGTCCTGTCCTGTCCTGTCCTGTCCTGTCCTGTCCTGTCCTGTCCTGTCCTTTCCTTTCCTTTCCTTTCCTTTTCTCTTCTTTTCTTCTTCGTCTCCCCGTTTTATCATTCTCGCTTCTTATAGTTAATTTTTTATAGTTTTTTCTCAGTTTTTAGTTTAGGTATTTATGAACAGGCCCGCATGGAAGACCAGTTTCTGGGAATACTGCGTTATTCTCAGATGCCTGAATGCTCGCCATTTAGTACCAGTTTATTTTCATTTTATTGATTATGTTATTTATTGGGTAAATGTATTAATGTTACTTGTATTATTATTATTATTATTAATGTTAATGTTATTATTATTATTATTATAATATCTCTACTCACTCCAACTAACCCTAATGTTAGCCCCAGAAGCTAACCATATAGCTTGTGCGGGACGGAGGAGGCGGCATATTACTATTGGCCGCAGGTGCGTCACAGGAACGACCTACAGTTGTTAGTACTCTACCCACCATTTAGTGCGAGAATGAGGAAAACCTGGAAAACCTCAGTAGGTAAAGCTGGATAGGTGATCCAAGGCGCGCCCTAGCCACAGCGCAGAAATGGGTCACCCATCCATAGCCAAACCGCGGGCACTGTTGCTGAGCACTAACGACTACTCACTCGCGCATGCCAGCAAGATCCCACGGATTATTATTATTTGCTTTACTGCTTGAAAAGATATTGTTAATTCGGTTCACATGACGCAAAGCATGCGAAATAGTCGCAGTCTGTTATGAAAATAATCAAATATTATAAGTTTAATAATATGTGGATGGTATATTAAAAATGACCTACAAGTTGAGAAATTAGTTTAACGATTAAAAAATTAAAACATAATTTCCGAACGTATAATTTCAAAAATATTCTTGGGTGTGTTTCTATCGATATTTTTTACAAATTTTACAACGTCCCCAGGGTGTATTTTCTTGTACTTTACACCTTAGAACTTGTTTTCGTTCTAATTATGTTATATAATGACTTATATTTTCTAAAGAAGGGTATCTGTATTTAATTTCAGCTTAAGATTTAGCAATATACCATTAGAAGGCAGATGATCTAAAACACGTACGACCTCTAGAAAAAGGTTGATGAAAAGTGCCACTTGGGACTGCAAATTATAGTGCCAATTAATTACAGCTTCTGACATAGAGCCCAAAGCCATCAAGACGGTATTACATTTTCCCGCGTTACTCCATCTCATTTTATGCATTTACATTTTTGTTAATTGAATTAAATCATTAGCGTTACGAAGATGCATTCAATTCAACCTACGTGCAGATAACCGCATTGTCTATGAATACGGTGTTTTGACAAGAAAAACTTGAATAGTTATAATCATAAAACGTATTTTACAGGGTGACACTTTCATTCTTCAAAAATATTAGTTGTAAACTGATGAGAAAAAATGATGATGGTTGGACCAAAAATATTGTTACCCAATACTGAAGAGTTACGGTTCATTCTCTCCAAAATCGATAATCGCCAATATGTCTAAATGGTTTTAGTATAGCCATCAAACTTGTATTTGATTTCGGTCTTAGAAAGACAAGAGTAAAATAAAAAGAATAAAATACTCGTAAAATCGGCGTGTCCGATGGTGTTCTTCAACAATGCGCACATTTAAAAATATTGAATTTATTTCAGATTTTTCTAACGCACTGTATAATAAACTTAAATAATATTCTATAAATTAGTTCAAAATTAAAACTAGTATTAATATTGCGAAATTTTATGGACTGGAACATTACCTACCTATAGACTCTAGAACATGATGACACATCAGGTACGCCCACATTCTTTCAGAAGCAGTCTTTTGAAAAGCCGTCAAAACAATGTAAGAGACGACACGCTACTCACACCTTATTTCAACACAGACTAATTTATAATAACGTCAGTAATAAGTGCGGAGGATGATTAGAACACATAAGCCTTTGTTTCTTTGGACTTAATTTTTCAATCAACTAACCATACTCCAGCTTGCACAAATGTGTTACACAACAAGACATTAGCAGATCTCATCCATCAAGGAACGCATTTTTAGCAATTGTGATATTTCAATGACAATCATTATTGATAACCATGATGTTCCATTTGCTTTAATCAAAATCTTGTGTTCTGTTCTGTGTATAGAAGATTATGAAGACCAGTTTCACCAACACAACAATGCTCGAATTACTTTAAAACTATTACAAGGTCAATACACCATTTTATATTATTTATGTAGGTATGTTGTGATGTAATTATAGCATGTAGTTGTAAGCAATGATATATGAACAAGACACAGATCTCGTTAACATACTGTATCATCGCTGTTTGGTACATAAAATTCCACCTTCGTTAAATGAGTCACTAATGTTAAACGGAATTTTCTGATTTTGTAATACACCCGGGTGCATCAATAAGAAGTTCAGCTTACCTAAGGATCAAAATACATAGAACTGTACAGAACTAATAGCTTAAACTGATATTATATGAAAACAATATACATACTTTGGTCATTATGTTTATCGCATTGGCATTAAGTACCAGCGGCATGAAGAATTATTCAAAACACTGACGGACTTGAAATTAGTTGGAAACATATTTTATTTGACTGATTTTACTTAAATTAGGCCCAAAAGAACCCGCCAGGCTCAATTTCTTAATTAACTATTTTTTTCTGAAATATTTTTTTCATTTTATTGTTCTTTAATTAGGTATATGCACAACATTTGGTCTCACTTCTTCTACTAAAACATAACACGACCAGAGAGTTCAGTCAAGCCAAACACGAAGTTATTGACTAAATGAGAATGGAACATCAAATCCTAGGAACCCTAGGAACTATTTTTATAAAATGAGTGGAGGTTGAGAAGAAGATTGTGTGATAGATAAATGTCGATAGGTTGTCATTTATCCAAATCATGCTAGAAAGCCTCATATTTTCGACCTGATAAGTCTCACTCGAGTTTTTTACTTTCGCAACATGTTTGCTCTATGTTGCGGAAGGCTTACCTTGCGCTGAAACTCGTATACGGACAAAGGCATTATCTTAATCTGAATACTAGGAGGACGCTGTGTGACTCGCTTGTTCTTTCGCATTTCAACTTCTGTGACACTGTCTATGGTCCTTGTCTCTCATTTCGGGATAAATTTCGTGTTCAGAAAGTTCAGAATTCGTGTCTTCGTTTGATGTTTGGAATTAGAGCATGTTCGCGTATTTCTCATAAACTGAAAGACGCGAACTGGTTGAATATGTTCAATAGACGTCGCCTTCACATGGTCTGCTTATTCCTCAAGATTGTTCAGTTCCGTTTTCCTCTCTATTTGTACAACAAACTTGTTTTTCGTGCTGATGGGCATGGCGTTGCCACCCGCTGAAAGTCCTTAATGCTCACGATTCCGCGGCATCGCAAGGAAATATTTAAGAGATCTTTCTCTTACAATGTTGTGTCCTGTTTAAATCAGTTTCATTCGTTTCTTACTCTCCCTTGTGATGCCGTGAAACATAAATTATTCAAGATTTTCTTTGGCCAGCAGTAGCTAAAATTTTTTTTTTATTCTTTTTTGTCTACCTACCATCGCATGGGCTGCACATGACTATGTTCTTCTTCTACATTTTCATGGTCTTTCCCCTCTTTTTCTCTTCTCTTTCCTTTCATTTCCTTCTCTCTTCTTGTCTTCTTCATCCCCCGTTTCATCATTATCTCTTCATGTAGTTTATTTTTTTTCTTCTCGTTTTTTAGTTTTAGTTTTATGAATAGGCCTGCATGGAAGATCAGGCTCTGGGAATACTGCGTTATTCTCAGATGCCTGAATGCTCGCCTTTTGGCACCAGAGTTTTTATATTCAGTTTGTCAATTATGTGTACTTTTGGGTGTTAATAAATTTATTATTATTATTATTATTATTATTAATATGCTCGGGAATGATAAATGTAGAAACTCGGAAGAGGCTCTTAAAAACGTATATATGGAGTACGGCATTGTACGGGTGCGAAACTTGGACGATAGGAGAAGCGGATAGGAGAAAATTGGAAGCATTTGAAATGTGGTGCTATAGACGCATGATGAAAATACCGTGGATATATAAGGTTTAGCAACAGACAGGTATTAGAAAGAGTCAGATAAAAGCGAAATTTATGGAAGACAGTAAGGAATAGGAGAGATTGGATGGTAGGACACCCTCTGAGGCACGAAGGCTTAATTCGCGACATACTAGAGTCAGAGATAGGAACAAAGAGGTAGAGGGGTAGGCCCAAATTAGACTACTGATCTCAAATAGTTAGGGATGTAGGATGTTCAAATTTTAGGGAAATGCGTAGGTTAGCTCAGGATAGGAAAGGATGGAGGTACGCGTCCAACCAGTCTTCGGACTGAAAACTTTATGATGAGGTACCAGATATGTTAGGCACAAGATACTGTTCAAGTAATTTAGTCAAATTGCTTTTCCGGAAGTGCTAAAGAAGTAGGAAGATTTACTTTTGCATTTCCAATCCCCACTAGTCCTGCAACATCAACGATAATAAATTAAGAATTGTCCATAAATTTGGAACGTTATGGTATATCGCGGGACGCCTGAAGTGCAACTTTTATTTAAACCTTTTTCGGATGAGAGCAGTTTGATTGTAACATACGAGTTTTTTCTGGGTGGTAGATTTCTTGTGAATTGGGCGGAACTTTACGGGAGAGAATTAAATAATTTAAGGAAAAGAAACAGTTGCAGGCGTTTTGAAACAGAAAAGGGTTGAGAAATATTTCCTTTAGACGATATTATATGGACTCCATAAATTATTTGAAAATGGGCTCAAGAAAGGAAACGTAACTATGCGTGTAATGACGATATTGTCAAATTCAAATTTTCGATTTTCAAGGAAGTTTTGTCACCCAACTCATAACGTTAGATATGAAACAAACATACTTCAAAGGAAATGTTAGTAAACCTACAGTTTCCTACGATAGCGTTGTAGTCATATAGCGACCGTAATATTATAACGTTTCCACTACGTAATAATCACAGTGGTTTCATAGGAAACGGTACTGAACACCGCAAAGTAATAGAGCGGTGCCGTTATATTTGAGATGGTGAGACAGCGGAGAAACCATTCGTCGCCGTTTTTTGACGGTGAAATTAGACTAAACGGTGATTTTTATTTGTTTCAAATATTCACGCGGAGTACGATAAATTCGGTCATATGATATTTATCAGATGTTCTGTTTGAAAACCTGCAAAATAAATTAGTTATAGTTATTTTTTATCATATAATAAAATGTATTCTGATAATAATAAAGGTACAGCTTCCGTACTTTTTCGGCTGCTCTACTACATAATGTACAGCCATATTAAGGCCGCTATATGACAGCAGCGCTTTTCTAGGAAACTGTAACATTAGTGTACTATGGGAATAATTAACTGGTCACTATATCACCGGATATCATCTAGAAAACATGTTACTGACATTTACGATAGAAACAACGGGCCAAAACTACAAACGGTTAACAATAAGTTTCCTTAGAAATACTTACCACCACTTTTACCATTTTGAGCGTAATTTCCAACTTTTAACATTGAAAATGTTTTTAGTATCCTAATATAGGGATAAAAAACACGAAAAGTGTGACTGCTTCATTTGCCACACCACGTGACGTGTTGAGACCTCGAGCGCCAGCGCAGCGGTTCAAAGCCAAGCGGCTGGCAGCGCGGACCGCGGAGCGCTCATTCTTCTGTTCTCTTCTGTGGCTAGCAACGATCATGCACTAGTGTGAGAGATTGCAATCCGCGCAAGTTATTTAACACGCTATAACGTAGGTATGCGAAAATATCTCAAATGCACAAGGGTCTGCTTCGTCATTTTCAATGTCTCCCCCGCATCTTTGCATCATTGCGAAGGCTGTGAATTTTTTTTATTATGAGAATATTTTTTTCCAAGAATGTTTATTCCCTTTCCAAACTTTAGAGAATAGTTTGACCTCTATACAGACGTACTGGTTTCTTTATTTAGCCATGTTTTCGTATAGCTTTTTTTATTGTTTGATTTCATTAATTATTTTCCGATGGTACACTATTTTTATGAACATTTTCTTCGATCCCCGTTGAAATCTTTCATAATCTACCCGTTCATCTGATAAATATGAGAAATTTTACTACCAGTAAAATTTTGCTGAACTCAAAATGATTATGCAAGATATTTTCCTCTTTTCCTCCAGCAACCATTATAATAGTTAAAACCTACCTTCCCTTCTTGCAGACCTAGACGCCAAAGAATTTATTTTCTTTTCCTCCACGCGCACTGTATGAGTATAATGCGATAACAACACTATTGGATATTCATGGGACCATAAATTCTATTCTCATTGTGAATTAATTTAGTTAGTGCGAAAATTGTATGCAGTTTCTTCTCTTTCTTCTGCATTTATCGTTGGTAGTATACACACAGTGGATGGATCAAGAACTTTGACGTAAATTCACTATGAATTCTTAATAAGTTAACCCCACACGTAGAAAGACAGTGACACAGTAATTAAACTCGACACGTGTTTCGCTGACAACGTCAGCATCTTCAGGAGTAGAAGATGATCTAAATTCTAAACTTAAATTACGTTGCTAAAAATATCCAACCCCCACTCACCCACCCTCCACTACTGAAGTGAAAAGGATCGATAAACCTATAGGGTTTCTCAGAACTAATTTGAACATGAGAGCAATAAAATTGTATTCTTAAGTGAAAGGGATCAATAACCTATAGGGTTTCTTAAAACTATTAGAGCTAGGGTCTGGAGGGTAAATATTTTTGGCTAGACTTAATCTATCTACCTGATAAATCTATACAGGGTTGAGTTCGGAATCGGACCATATCCGATATATCCAATATAACAAAATTGTTACCCTTATAGATAAGATAAGGGTAATGGATAAATGTGACTATTACGAAAGAGTAAATAATTTAATAGAAAACGGTCCATACGTGAAAATTAACAAAGATCCGTTGCCTAAAATGATTTCAGATACTCAGAAAACATTTAAACTATGTAATAACCTCATTACCGCGGATATCAAACGTAAGCTACATGTGTCTAACCCAAAAGTACCACGCATGTATTGTTTACCGAAGATCCATAAAGTAAGGAAAGCCGTAAGGCCCATAGTTTCAGCTATAGATTCTCCTACTTACAAACTGTCCAAATGGTTAGTCAATGAATTTAATAACCTCGAAATCAAGCAGTCAAGTTTTTCAGTGAAGAACTCTTTAGAGTTTATAAACAAAATTCAACACATCACACTGCATGATAACGAATTATTAATTTCATTCGACGTCAGCTCACTTTTTCCCAGTGTACCTGTACCAAAGGCTTTGGAGTACTTGTATGAACTCCTTAATAAAAATAACATTGATGAATAAACTGCCAAAGAATACATTAATTTAACAAATCTGTGTATGCAGCAGAATTATTTCAAAGTCAGTGGATCATTTTTTCAACAAAGTGAAGGTACAGCCATGGGAAATTGCCTCTCTCCTTTCATTGCAGAAATTTTCATGGGCAAATTTGAAACCCAACTGAAAGATGAGCTCCCATATTTTCCAAAGGTGTTGGTGAGATATGTAGACGATAAATTTGCCATTTTTGACACTAGTAAATGTAACATTGAAGATTTTTTGAGCGACTTAAATAGTAGATTCAATTCTATCAAATTTACCCATGAAATAGAAAAGGGAGGGACAGCTTCCATTTTTGGACATTTTGGTAATTAGGAAAGACAGTAAGTTAGAATTTGACATCTATAGGAAAGAAACCAGTACAGCTCGGTATATAACTGCAGATTCGAACCACTGTAGTCAACACAAAGAGGCTAGTTTTGGTTTTTTAGTTAATAGTCTGTTGAGTCTACCGTTATCCGTTGAAAGATACCGCAAGGAAGTAAATACAATCAAAGATATAGCGAAATGTAATGGTTTCGATCCAGAGATTGTCAATAGGTTAATTAGGAAACGAAAATTTAAAATGCTATTGCGAAATTCCACCACTTTAAATTGGGATAACAAAATTACTAAATTTATAAAAATACCATACGTACCGCAAATAACTAGAGGTATGAATACTATTTTCGGGAAAGCGGGCTTCAAAGTGGTTCACACTTCGAGCAACAATTTACAAAATCTACTAGGAAATGCGAAAGATAAAACGGAACCCATTCATAAAGCGGGAATTTACGAAATAGCATGCGGAAATTGCGACAAAAAAAAATATATATATACAGGGTGGATTATAAAAAACGCCCCAAGCCATAACTCCATCATTTTTACAGATATAGCAATACTTCTTGGAACAAAGTTGCACAGTTTATTGTCATCTATTTTTTGGGATAGATACCCAATCAATGCCGCTTCCTGTTTAACCGGAAGTGACACCGACTTTAGTTTTTTAAATGGAACACCCTGTATATGTTATTGTTTTTGGATTCTATGTTTAATTGTCTTTTAAAAAGTTTTGCATAACCATATGCCTAAAAGCAATACTTAGTGAGATATTCGTCAATTAATGTATTTAATAAAGTAGGCAGTGGAATACAATAGTATGAAATAATGTTGATAATATTGTCATCAGTTCGCATTTTCGTTTAGAGTTTTTATACTTTTTGGTGTTAATCATGGATTACAATGTGTTAACAGACATGATTCAAGTATATTTTGAATGCAATAGAAATAGTGGGAGAGCACTACGCCTTTGCACCGTGCGGTTTCCGATGAGAGAGTATGAATGTGTGGTGTGGCATTTTAACCTTCCTTTTAGGTAATAGACTGATTGGGCCCTTTTTCATAAACGGAACGCTAAATCAAGAAAGATATAGTCAACTGTTGACTACAGAAATTGTTAATTTTGTTGACAACTTGCCTCTTGCTGAACGAATTCAATGTATTTTCAGCAAGATGGGGGTACGCCTCATAATTCTAGAATTAATGATGAATGGTTAAACGTCGAATTTGGTGTATGGTGGATCGAAACAAGTGAACCAATTAGGCGGCCTGCACGATCGCCAGACCTAACACCCCTCAATTTTTGGCGATGGGGATACCTACAAGATCTTGTTTATTTCACACGTCCAGAAAACGAGGAAATTTTAAGGCAGCGAATAATCAACGCTTGTCGCGGAAATACCATCAAACTTTATACAGAATGTCACCAGTGGAAAAGCCAGAAGGTATGGTTATTGTGTTCAAGAGAATGGTGAATTGTTTGAGCAATATCTGTAATAAATTAAGTTTAGTCGTTTCCTTGTATTAGATAAAGCGAATAAAAATTTTCTATTCTTTCCACAGTATAAGTATTTTATTAAATATCTCACTAAGTATTACTTTTAGGCATATGGTACTACAACACTTTTTAAAAGACAATTTAACAAGGAATCCAAAAATAATAAAATATACAGGGTGTTCCATTTAAAAAACTGAAGTTGATGTCACTTCCGGTTAAACAGGAAGCGGCATTGATTGAGCATCTACCCCAAAAAATAGATGACAATAAACTATGCAACTTTGCTCCAAGAAGTATCGTCATATCTTTAAAAATAATGGAGTTATGGCTTGGGGCGTTTTTTATAATCCACCCTGTATATATATCGGGCAGTCAACTCGGTCTATTTTAACTCGCTTTAAGGAGCATCAAGCTCATTACAAATACGGCCGCACTGATAAGTCTAGCATGGCGTCACACGCGTTGGAAACGGGCCATAAATTCAATAGCAATAATCTCAAACTCTTAAAACCAGGAAATAATAAATTTGATTTAAACGCATTGGAAAGTATAGAGATATATAAAAATAAACGTAGTTGTCTTAACAGTAACTATGGTCCGATTCCGAACTCAACCCTGTATAGATTTATCAGGTAGATAGATTAAGTCTAGCCAAAAATATTTACCCTCCAGACCCTAGCTCTAATAGTTTTAAGAAACCCTATAGGTTATTGATCCCTTTCACTTAAGAATACAATTTTATTGCTCTCTCATGTTCAAATTAGTTCTGAGAAACCCTATAGGTTTATCGATCCTTTTCACTTCACTAGTGGAGTGTGGGTGAGTGGGGGTTGGATATTTTTAGCAACGTAATTTAAGTTTAGAATTTAGATCATCTTCTACTCCTGAAGATGCTGACGTTGTCGAGTTTAATTACTGTGTCACTGTCTTTTGGCCTGTGGGGTTAACTTATTAAGAATTCATAGTTGGTAGTATACTAAAAGCTAAAATCCAAGCTAATGCTTTCTACGCTCTACGGCAACCTATGCATCACCAATATGGTGATATAATGCTAAATGGGAATCCATATCCAAGCTAGAAACGTTGCCAAGAATTTATTACTCGAGGATTACAGGATTACAGCGGTTAGTGAGGTATAGCTGCCACTATTACCGCTGCATAACGTGTAAACAGCAAAAGGGGAATAAGGAACTTAGTTAGAAAAAAACATGCTTCTCTGTATGGGGAATGCTGGGATTAAGGCTGTCAATGTGTGGAGGAAGACTTGATGAAGATGATCCTGTCACCGGCTGTAAAATTTGGTCAAACATAGAAATCAATGGATAGAAGTGGTGAAAAGAAGCATAGGCCTTAAAGGCCTTTCGAGCTGATATACACTATATTATAAAGGCAGTTCCGAATGCTCATTACCGGATTATCCACTGAGAGAGCTGAATAATCAATACTATTGTGTAAGAACTAACTAAGCTAGCCATTTATTAGCAATCTCGGTACAATTGGAGTCCAAAGACATAAATTTTGAGACTATGGACCCAAAGTCTCGTCCTGAAATATTTTGAAAGCAAAGAACTTAAGAGATCAAAAAGTAGCGGAGCGGGGGGGGGGCAATACGCTAAGCTCCGTAAGTATTTGGCAATAAATTTCATAGAATGCTTGCTCCGTCTTGCAGAAATGGTGATGTCTTCTCTAATTAGGTCACAACGTTTTCTAGTGAAGACATTTGTTGCTGAATCACCTAATTTGTAAAGTAGTCCATTTTTGCTAATTTTAAACCTTTATAAAATGAGTGGTATTGGACCGTTCGGACAGCTACTCCTCAAGCAAATACCCCGCCAGGCATTGAGTTATAACAAGCCAGATTTCTTGTTCTATAGAGATATAACCTTAATGAAAATTATTTAATAATTTATTGAAATATGAATGTATGTGTTCAAATCTTGGTTGATTTTGGACTCTATCGAGGTACAGATATATTATGAATTGGCTATTATTTAAAGGGGCGGTACTATATTACAGTTTTGGTCAGTGTGAAAATACAAATTGTATGTTCAGTAACTGATTGAGTTGTAAAATATGAGCAGTAAAAAAAGTGGAAACGAGGAGTAACATATCTTCAAATGAGTAGCTCAATAAATATTTGAATGCGTGAAAATTCAATTGGGCAGTAAAATGAATAAAGGAGCAGTAACGCGGGTGCAGTCATGAAATCAGAATGGGTCAGTTGGAAATCGTGGGACAAGTAGTTCTATAAATACTTACGCAGTACAAAATATTATGATCGGCCTGTTAAATGATAGATACATACAAAAAAGTTTTATTTAAGCTAGGCAGCGAAATAAAAAATAACAATTAACAATGATGTAGATATTAAGAAAAAAATAAATAATAAATTAATATAAAAGTCTGTCAGGTTAAGATCAAGCGGAGCGAAACGTGCGGAGCGTTGGAAGTCTCAGTCGTTAGCATCCAAATGATGCATTATTCGATGCAGCATTACAAAAATGCTTTGTGGTGCAATGCGGTGCAATAGAAGACGCAAAGGGATGAAGCAAAATTAATATTTTTTTACCTGTGAGGGGCTGAGTTCAGTATTTTAAACACAAGTCGAGAACTGGCGAACTATTTATCTAACTGCCCATTAATACATTAAACTGCCCATTCAATCATTTCACAGCTCAAATAATAATTGCACTGGACATTTATTTAATCTGCCTCTCGAGTAAATTTTGAACTGCCCTTGTAGAATTAAATAACCGACCAGATTCTTTTATATTGCTGGCCACGTTCTACTGCCACATTAAGTTAATTACCGCCAAAAAAGTTTATTACCGCCCGCGTGAATTTTTAACTGCCCGATGAAACTGCCTGGATGTTAGAACAACCGCCCAAATAATTACTTCCCTTATGAATTGAATCGCCAAGTGGCGGATCGCGCAGCCCTACTCACCACCATCCAGCGCACACGCACATAATTTAAGTTAGTTTAGTATTAGTTATATATGATTATACTCGTACAGGTATAAGCTGATACTATGTGGTTAAACATCGAATTGGGGATGGTTTGAGTCTTATTTTTCAGGGGAATGTTTAAGGGCTGGATTAAATCAACTCTTTTGCTTTATATAGATATAGAAGGTACATAATCTGCTTCCGGTTAGAGTATTGAGCGGATGTTCTGTGACAGCTTATAGGTAATATACAACACTTATGTATATTATGATTCAGAGCTTAAATCAAATTCACGAAAACAATAACTATTTAATAGCAATTCCTTAAATTATTTTTCTCATCATGTAACTAAGTTACAAGGGCCGATTCTGGTGAGATTCGCAGGACAATCTAGAACTGCTACACTGAACATATTGAAATTAGGTAGGTATCTCTATTAGCTGAAAACTTCAAAGAACGGACTTATTTCTAAGCATATTTTGTCAAAAAATGTATTGTTCAGCTAAATCACCGATTTAGCTCTATAAATCACAGCAAACTTAACAGCTGTCTTTGTAATTGACAGTTTCTAATTGTGCGATAAAATCATCAACATCCTTCATTAAGTTATGTCCATTCTTGAATTATCTAACTCTAACATAACTATCAGATTAACGAATCTGATAGGGTTGTTTTTACGTCCAATTGCCCTTCGTTTCCTGTATCATGAAATCAATTTAAAAGGCCGTAAATCTTATTGTTTACACGGAGATGCCATGTCGAAATATCGACCTGACCTCGCCTTAAATGTTCATATTTCATCTCCCCTGAACAAGGTCTCCATTACTTATTTAAGAAAATATGACCTAAGTGAGCCCGAAGCGCGCTAATTTGCATTTGTTTTCATCCATCTAATTATCCTCAAATTGATTTTTTGCTGTTCAAACCTACAGACTCGTAATTATCTCACCCAAACATTCCGTATAGGTCACAGCGACGTATAAATGCTTAATTAGACAATTAAGACTCTTCAAATTCGTCGAATTGTTTAATTCGCTTAGGAATTAATTATGTCTGAGCACATCGTAGTAATTTGGAGCATCCTTGTCTGAAAGCTCTTAAGACATTTTTGTTCTTGGTCACGTGGGTATCCGTTATGGTATGTTCACTTGGTCGTACGGATATGTAACAATTAAGACATACTATTTTGTAAGTGTTCATAGGTGATGTTTGTAAAATGGAGAGTGTAAATAAGTCTTCTTACAATGACGCTCCAGTCTGGTCCCGATGTATAATATAAATTAGCAGGAGTCAGATCTGAAACCAAAAACGGTCAGAATGCTAAAAAAAGTATTAAAAAGTTGGGGAAAATACAAAAAATTGTAGTTTTTGTACAAATACAAAAAAATTTATTAGAAGTTTACCTGGATGGGTTATGCTACTTCTGTACAGGAGCTGATAGGTTGGTACCGAAGCCGAACGATAAATCAAGCCTGAATGTAGCAGCCGTGACGTAGTAATCGTGGCCGACTCGGTATGGACGATCGGTGTTCGCGGCATGGAAATAATGCTATAATCTACCAATATATTCAATAACAACTATTGGACTTTTGAAATTTTTATTAAGAGAATATACCTGAAAGGTATAATACCATATTTTCCTATTTTGAACAAACGCTTAACATTAAAAACCCACAGAACTTAAACTCCATATGTATGTAAACAATATCTAATAATATTAAATGAGCCGCACTCCGCATCAAGAACAAAACTAAAAAATATAGTAGAAAACATTGTCGGAAACACGTGATCCTAAGGGTAATAATCATAAACTTTTACTTGTTGGTATTTTGGAGAGACAAAATGAAATTTTTAAGAAAGCGAAAGAACTTAATGACGATGCAATGTTACATAAAATCCGAGGTTTTTTCTTTGATAATTGCGTTGATATGATTGCCAACGATTTTCAGTATCACAATTTTTGCTTAACTTTTACTCAAGTGTCAAGTCTGTTAGTAAAAGCCCTTCTAAAACTAGACCCAACATTTTTTATATACATATTCTTTCGTATTTGTACCTACTCTGCAACTGATTCAAGAAAATCTCTCAAGTACCTATTGCTGATATCAGAAAGCTACCGGATTCAGAATGTAAACTCTTCAATATTGAATGACATCACTTAAGACATTCAGATCTCTTCATCTTAGAGACTGCACTGCCGCAACTTAATATACAAAGTAACGTATTAATTACTGATTGCAATTACTAATAAATTACTAATAATATAACAAAACGTTTTTATCATGCATAAAAGAACGCGACCACTTATGTCGCTACCTATCAACGTATCAGTGCGGCTAGCGCGCACAAATTATTTATGTTTATTTAACTCGCCGTAACTTTTTTCAGAAACAATATTAATGTTTCTCCACCAAAAATAATTTCGAGCCTTTGTTCGTATTTGGTCTCGCATATATATATATGTGAATTCCGAAAAATAAGATTACTTACCCAGTACATTAAAAATACATTACACAAATTTGTGGTCTAGCAATTAAACATTTTTTTTCATAAAATTGGAAAGTTTTTAGAGGCAACGTGAGTACACTGTGATGATCAGCACACTTCAATGTATATTCCATGAAAAAAACAGATCTCTAACTCTTTTCGTTGCTGAAATACAACAAGAAAAGTATTAAAAGTAGTCGAAAATTGATTTAGGAAAGTTCAGGAAAAATCGATTTTCCGGCATTTTCGCAATTCCCGATCTTCTCGTGACCTCAAAATTCGAATCTGGCAGGTCATTTTACATAAGAATCGGCTTCATATTTTTGTGTGTGTTCGAGTTGTGCAGAGGGTATCGAATTAGAGCACCTTGCTTTCCGACTAAGCGATCCGTCCACGGCTGTGACGTCACAGCAGTGCTCCACGCGCTACATTCTGGCTTGTACTATCGTTCGGCTTCGTTGGTACCCACCTGACAAAATGGTATTTTTCATACTTATATGGGAGTGATAAAAATTATGTCTAACGTATCGACCAATAAGTTCATGGCATAGGTACCTATATGGACCATCATTTGTTTACTTAGTCCGGGTATTTCGACTGAACCCTATTTTGCAGAAACCAAAATATCATCGGTGGAGGGAGCCCCCCAGTTCGGCAGTCATGGGGGATGCTGCCGGGGAGAAGAAGTACCCACCGTAAATAAAACGTAGTTACAACCCTTTCACCCTCATTCGATCCAACAAGCATTTTTTATTTATTTCCTTGTCGCAGATTTTGTTGCTGAGGACGTATCATAATTTTTTGGAAGAGATGCAAGTCGGCAAGACTTGTAACTCTTATATTATCTTATATATTTTGAAAAAAACTACTTTTTAACATTAAATTTGAGAGAAAAAGAATTTTCAAAGGGAATTATAAGGAAATCAAAGAAAAAGCAAGACTAGTCAATAACGGGACCCTAACAAGTTTTGATACTCAATTTCTATTTTAGTACGGGTAGGCAATACACCCAACTAATTTTCTATTCGAGAGGAACGCCAATCCTTTGTGTTTTCAATCACTTTTGGCAGAAAGTGAAGTAGAAATTTCTATACAGATGGGCAAAAATAGACACGAGTAAAGGTAAATGAATACAATTACGTTGGATTTGGGTATAAAATCGTTGGAGATACGTGATACGCAAGATTTGAAACATACCTTTTGTGCATCGGAATATACGTATTCTAGTTAAAAATTATCAAATTGTCGTAACGTGTAATGGCTCATTCACATAAAGAAATTTTCCAAGGGAATATGGCAACCTCTAAGTTAAACTTAGATAGATATATTTTTCATATTATTAGCTTCCTAGCTGAGCTAGGTAGCTATTGTGATAGTCGTTTTTTGACCATAATGTTTTTTCATCAAATGTGGACGTTTCAGGTCATTCTAAGGCAAGGTGGCACATTTCCGTCCGTATGTATGTGTGTGTGTGTGTGTGCGTGTGTATGTCTGTTGGCACTTTTACGGGAAAACGGCTCGACAGATTTTGCTGAAATTTTGCATACGTATATCAGAGATGGTCCATAGGAAACTGACGGGGCGGTTTTTTTAAAGCACTTTTGAGCCGAGATATGGCGTCATCGAACATTTTTTTCAATGAGACCGTATATATTTTTGTATTGCATCGGATAGAGGGTATTTTTCTCTACACGATGTGCGAAAATCGTAATAGGTTGTATAAGGAAAAAATTGAGAAAAAATTACTAAAAGAAGGCGCGCGCCAAACGAGCCCTCCAATTCAGTTGTGGCTGTGGCTAGGAAGCTGTTCTGTCAATGCGTTTACAACTAGTTTTTTAATTCCTCAAGAGCCTAAAAGCCATGTGTTGTAAAACACGACAGTCTGAATATAGGTACAGGAGTTTAGTAGTTACGATCAAAGTGCAGTAAAATAGGTGTACTCGTCCGAGATTTCATTTTCGTCTGTTTCTGCGCAAGACGTTTTGCGGTTTAAATGTCAAAATATGAATATACGTAATTTGAGGAATACTTTTTATTTTGCCTGATAAATTTCTGTTTTGATCGAAATTTAACGAATAAAACTGACAGTCAGTAAATTATGTCACATAGAGCGTGTAATGCATAAAAATTGAACATTTGCAGTCGTATTTCCTACTTCAGTTGTATAGAATGTTTCAACTATAATGTATATCTATTATTATGTCATAATAATAGTACCTACGTAATATTATATTATAAAGTTTCCACGAATTAAATTCTGTTCGAAAAATTATGCCGGGACGTTACAAAACGTCAAAAGTAGACCGAAAAACTGTCAAAAGTAGACCGCAACAAGCGCAAGGCACACTATATTTCCTCCCACCAAGGTTACGATTAGGATTCCAAAATTTTATTGCTCTATGTCACATCCTGAAATATTAAATTCACAGCCATTTTAAAGTTAGATGATAGAGTAGGTATTATGAAACTGAATGGTCTGTTCAGGATGAGGAGAGTTTTCGAATGAGTCCTCACATGGCACTGCCGTAATTTCAATTTTTATACCAAAATGGCTGCTGGCTGCCATTTTTGAGAACTCGTTTGTCAACTGTCTTGAAGAAGGCACCCATTATCATATATGAAATTGCTTTAAGGTTTTCTAAATTTGGTTGCTTTATGTCACGGCGTTTAAATTTATTGTATATTGATGGGTACTGTATACTTGCATAGTAAATTAAAATATTCCAAGTATAAACGCTGTGGCTAATGCACCGTTCATCGGTACACTACTACACTACCGTAAATATATGCATATTACGAACACATAATGTGTTGAATATTGTAGTCAAATATAAGGAAATAATATTTAAAATAATTGCGACATTCCCAGATGGTGACTGCTTGATAGCATACCTACCTTTTATGGGGGTTAAAACGATTTCTTGGACACGGAAGCGTTCTGTTCTGTTACATCGCATACTTTGTGAAACATGCAACTTTGATTAGGTAGTTGGAAAAAGGATGAACAGCCAACATCGTATGGGTTGCTTTTGGGGTCTTACGGTTCACGGAGGCGAGATTATAGGGGTGTAGATTTGAGGTACGTTTTTAGCAAAGTGTTTGGTGCAGTTACATCGCATACTTTTCTAAATAACAATAATTATTATACACTGTGTACACTACTTTTCCCATGGCCCCTTAAGAAAGAAGAGTGCCTATTCATAAAACAGTAACTTTATTTAATGATTTTTGTTATTTATGTTAGTAAATAATAAAGTAGATAGCCTATGTACTAACTATGAGTATATTCGAATAATTCCGACCGGCTCATGAATGAAACTTTGATTTATTCTCTTGCCCACCAATTCAGAAATGCCTAGGTAGGTAATTCGTACCTAAAATATTGAAGTATATGCTCGAGAAGCAGTTACAAATTTTAACTGCCCTATCTTTTAAGAGATTTTTCTGGTCTTCTAGACCGCTTTGAGAACTGCTGATGGCATACTCTCCATGGAAGTATCATTGCAGCCCTCTACTTCCATTTTACAGGAGAGTAGGTATCAAATTATTGGATTTGAAAAGAGCCAAGAGGCAAACACGTTTATGCAGCATTTCAAACAACTTCAGCTAAATCCATCCATACACCAGCAAATATAAAAATCAGTCATTCTCAAAACATATAACATAGTCCGATCCTTTCTGCACAACGAACAATAGTTTTTCCGTTCCAATTTGGCGCTTTCCTTTGAAATGAATAAATGTAACATAGGAAAACGAAGAAGCTGGTCTCAAATGGCAAGTATTCAGGCTTCTGCGAATAGCACAGGAATCTCAGAGCCTGGTCTTCCATGTATCCATCCAAATTTGATTCTGGACTAGTTGAAAAGAACATGAACCAGTGCATATTTTGTGGGTTGGTCTTTGGGGTCTGCGATGCACGGGGGCGATATTAACGGGATGTAAATTTGAGGTACATTTTTAGAAAATTTCAATTTTGCTTAAAAGTGGGGAAACGTTAAACATCTATTGCAACATTTTACCCTATCATACAGAATTATTATACAATTTGTTTCAGTTCCTTTTTAAATAGTTTCTAAATTCATCATGACAAAGGCCCCAAACGGAGTCGAATTGAATTTACTAAGTTTTCATTATATTTTCTACATGCAGACAAACATGTCAAACTTAAAGAAAGCTTGTAAATTCAATGAATGATATTTCATGGGAATGTCATCGCCGCGTGGACATATTGGCAGACGA
The DNA here is from genome assembly GCA_963966045.1 of Xestobium rufovillosum. Lineage (NCBI taxonomy): Eukaryota > Metazoa > Arthropoda > Insecta > Coleoptera > Ptinidae > Xestobium > Xestobium rufovillosum. Next base: position 22,700,926 of record OZ014493.1, on the reverse strand, counting down.
CCACCGGCGACGTGAAGTCACTTACGTTTCACGGAGTCCTCACTGTTTGTTTGTTGCAGTGTGTGGACGTCTGTCATCGTTTCGATTTTGAGAAAATTTTATCATTCTCATTGTTTACAAATTCTTACGTTGATTTACACTGAGTATACTTGAAACTTAGCCAAGTTAATTTTCAATGCCTTAACGAAGGTTGCTAAATTGCAGCTTCTGTAAATTTTTGTCTACAAATTAATCCTAAAGCCAGTATGACGATTTTACGGAATTGCCGTAATTTTTTTCTTTACCAATGAAATAACTTTCTTTGTGAGCTTAAGTCTCAATATTGCTTGGATAGCAATAAAAATAAAATTTTAACCTATTTAACTGAGAATATTCGCTTTTAGAAATTCATACTATACATGTTCGTTTTTGATCGGAAACAATCACTTTCGTATAGGCGTGCTACCAACATTGAGCTTACATCATTGATCATTATTGATTTCATCTGTTTATCTGTGCTACCCAGCTTTAAGACCAGGTACTTATTTTTAAGTAACGCCTCAAATCAATCTTCTCAAATTTCTATGATAATGAAGTGTTTCGTTTACGAATTGCAATAATTATTTATTGGCTCTATTGGAAGACAATCTTTCAATCAAATATTTTTCTATGAATAGGTAACACCATCCTTTCACTACTGACACATTTCCTTAACATTTGAAAAATAATTTAGCACCCGCACGATGATTCGTTTACTAGAACTGGGTATTAAGTTTTGTATCTATACCTTTATAGATATAAGGAATTTATAATGCAATTCTTCCACCCACTCAGTCATTATTATTCCATACAAAATATATTCGGTGGTACCCATTAGATATTTCAAATTAAAACAAATAAATCACGCTTGCAAAATCACATAAATAACTTTGGCAGAAACCGACAAAGTTAGAACTATAAAAATGTATTTTAATTTTCATTAAACCATTTGCATAATAAGGCAAACAAATCATAAATAACTCTCAGCTTTCCAAGATGCGTATGCATTCATGCAAAATAATTTGTCTCCCACAACTTCATTCTGGTTTGGTAAATTAGATTAAGTACTATTAAGCTTGTACCCACACTTCCTCTTACCCTACGTCTTCACTGTAACAGTAGGAGTGTCTTCAGTTCGGAGCCGGTATATTTCTGAATTTTGTATCGTCAGCAAGAGTGAAGTTAATTTCTAATTTTATCGACATATTTGAGCATGCGAAATTCAAAATTCATGTCTATATGCTGCGCAAAATAGGTTTTTTCATCGTCGATGCAACATCCGGTTAGGCGGATCATAATAAAACCTGAGAAGTTTTCTTTTGGGATCGAGAAAATTAAACCCCCTTGACCAAAATTATCAAGAAAAAAACGCTATAACCATATACTTGATCCCGCATTAGGGAGGAGCTTATGTCTCTTTCAGAAGGTTTTCTACAATAACGTTCAAACTACTTAATAAGATACATCAACCAATTCCGGAAAAGTGAAAATTCACAGCCCTCGTAACTTAATCTTTTCGATTTCATTGCTTGAGATCGTCAAAAATCTATCACCTTCGAACTGTCTGCGATATTCATGTTAGTGAAAAGTTACTCAATTTTGAGACAAACTACGTACTAAGCATAACAACAATCAAAATGCTCCTTCGGAAGGAAGTTATCTATACCATTTTTAATCAGAGGCTGTACGAAAAATGCGGCGGCACGCAACTGGGACTCGATTCCACTGCCTTAAAGCGCTCCTTACTTATAGTGTATCTCGGCGACGCCTCGTACATAAAATTTCACGCTCGTATGAAGTTTGTCACTTTCCATGATCGTTACGTAATATACTATTTCACTTCATGTTCTCCGGGCATACTCATACTGTGCACACTTCACACTATAGTAGGCTCACGGCTCTCACCACTCGAGCGCTGCGTTATCTCAGTGTGCGTCTGACCCCGACACTTTCGTGTCGACGGCCTTGGACAAAACTCGTAACTCTGGCCCCATATAAGAACATTAACATTTCCAATGTTAAAATATGATACGCCAGTGCTTTGATGAAAATTCGATAATCTTTTATAATTCAGCTATTGAAACTACACAATAATAATAGTCTCCTGTATTTTTAAGTGCGACGCTTCTTTTTCGAGAAATAAATAAAAATATATTTCATTGCATTCATGAACAATTTTATACCCCTACCATTTTCAACTTGTGCCTTGTCTTCTGCATGCTGATTACTCTCCAGGGGAACAATTTTGCACACGATTTCTTCAGCAAACAGTTAATCCTGAGTTTGTCAACCACGTGTTTTTTGCTGATGAAACAACGTTCGATAGAGACGGCGCGGCGTAACGAACTTGTAAAATCGTCATCAATGGGCAGAGGAGAATCCCCTGTTGCAATTTACGAGTATGTTGTTCTACATCAGCAGCTATTCCAAGTTAATGTGTGGAATGGTATTGTGCGTGACTGTCTGATCGGTCCTTATCTGTTAGCGTCACGTCTACCAGGCGACATAATGCAGAAACTATCTGCTAAATGTTCTCCAGGACTTTTAGAAGAGGTTCCATTGGAAATACGAAATGGCATGTGGTTTATGCACGACGGGGCTCCCTCACATCCCGCCTGTTCGTTCGTGTTCGATTGGATAATGTTTATCCCGGCAGATGGATAGGTAGAGCAGGCCGTTGCATAGCCCCCAAGATCTCCCAATCTTAACACAATAGATTCTTATCTGTGGGGATATTTGAAATCCTTAAGGCTGGGTCTCACTAGAACATTTTAGTGGAGTGAACAAGTGGAAGTCACCAAAGATGCTCTGAAATGTCTTGGTGCGATTATAGTGGCCGGATGCCTTCAACTGGCCAATTAGAAAATTTTCTTTCCTCAGTTTATGAAGTTGAGACAAAATCATGGAAAACAGGTCCCTTATTTTAATCAGCCCCTAAATTTCCATGGTAAAATTCGGGAACACATTGTATAAAATAAAAACTAGCGGCGACAACGTAGTTCCCTGTCTCCAAAATATCTCCATGTCCCTGTTCAAACTCTATCGACTGGTTTTTATACTGCTATTTCATCCGCATGTTTTGGACATTTTGAACATCTTTTCTGTTTACATTTTGCACTGTCAAAATCTTTTTCTAAGTCTACCAATCCTTATACAGGGTCCGATTCATTTTTCCATTACCTACATTTATGTATACCTACTGTATTATTACCCATCGTAAAGTTAGAATCTGGAATTAGCTTGAGGGAAGTAGGTTTGCTGAAATTCTGTTACCAAGACATATTTTGTGCATTTTGTGCATTTTGTGCATTTTGTGCATTTTGTGCGTTCCTATACGTATTTGCCGTAAGTCACGCATTTATCAAAAGAAGCTTGATGACCCCATTGTTACATATATATGTACGAGAGGAATGCAGCAAAAGTAACTGTAAAAGTAGCATCTACATTTACATATTCGCCAGTCGAAGGTGAAAGTACCTTTGCAAATTTTTCTGAAACCAACTGTAATTTCGATAACGCTCTGCGAGATCATTTATATTTTACGTTTTGCATAATAAATTACTTAATAAATGCACCGGTTCAAACATCACATGTGTAGCAACAATATGCTGGAAGATATTACGAACCAGATAAGTGCATAATAAATTAGTTAATTCGTATTATAAAATACATTTTTGTACAGTAATTGCAATGAATAATTTGCGAAATGCGAGGCTCGGAGCTATCATCACAAGTACGTAGCGTCGCAATTGCATGTTCAATTTGGTGAAGAACCAACAAGTCCTAATGCGTGAAATCTCCATTATAATCTAGATCTAGCCGCTAGTAAATCATTTATTATATCATTGCTATTTTATGATTAACTGAGTGCGAACTATGAAACACGAACACTTATTATTTTCAGTCTTCTTGTTTCCTGGTATTTGTCTAGGTGTCAGAAATCATAATGTTCATATGGAAGTACTAAAATGTGTTCACTTGGAAAAACCATGCCTGATGTATAAAATACACTCACGGACCAAAAATCAAACTTATAGGGCAAAATGCAGGTGCGCCATTTTATTTGTTCGTAAATGGGCAAATGTATTTATAAAGAAACCATAATTCGCGCAACTGATTAAATCACCGCAAAAATAGCCAAACGTGCAGTGACAGAATTATTTACGCATTGCAGCTGTGCCTTTACCTCAGAGGGTGCTAGCCTGACACGTTTATACAAGTCTGAACTCGTACAGCGGTACGTGCAAAGACGCGCTGTGTAGCAAGGCTTATCGTAAAGTAAATAATTGCTCATTTGACGTAGTAATTAATATTGCTATGCATCAAGGGTGGGGGTGGGCGTCGGCGGTGGCGCCCGCGAAGGTGTTGTAGCGAGCGAGGGCGTCGGGGTGAACGCACTGCCTTCCCGACGTTTGCTCGCGTCGCAGAAATCTGCCTTGCTGACTGGTCTGAAGGTAGCCCCACTCACGACGGCACCGTCTGAAGTTGACTGGTGACGTCACGCGATGACCTTTAAGTGCAAAATGATGCTACATAAGAAATAACAAGCGATTTTGAGCCCAAACAGACGTAGCTATACTGCTCCTTTAAAAGCCGATTATTTTTTACACAAATTTTGAATAATATTTTTTCTAAATCTATCCCTTGTATCTACCAGAATATGGTATTTTACACGAAAAGCAGTGATTTGAATTTCAAGGAAATGTGATACTTTTTTAAACGACAAAAAGGTGAAGAGCAAATTGGTTATTAACAAGTATTTCCTCTTTTAACCAAACTAACTAAACTTCCATACGTTGTGGCATGTGTCTGGTCGGATTTATAAGTTCTCTAATAAAGTAACGAAAAATTCACTTTACACTTTTTTCTTCAACCAACCTTATAACATCCGTTAGGTAGTGCATTTCAGTGCAACTGAAAGATGGCAAATTAACTTGGGAAATCTTAAAATATTTCAATAGGTATTTGCTTCCAGCAGTTTTATAAGAAAATTTTCATATGCCTGTATAAACAATAATTTTAAATCTTGAAACTCCGGCTTCCTAGATAAGATACGGAAAATGTCATATCACTAAATCACAGATACTTACTTACTATGTCTACACTCCAAATTTTATAACATTCGATACAGTAGTTGAAAGTTACCAGCAAGAAACCTCCTTCAGAACTTGACCTTTAAGGGCGAATAGCTTCGAAGTGAGGCGTCCTAGAAAAAAAATTATACATACTTTAAGTGTTATTTTGACCCAAATTATATGCTCCAGAAATATTGCCGAGTTGTTTTGGAACACCCTGTATATGCCCTTCGCTTCAGTCTAAGAAAGGTTGGGTTCTCTATTGCTCCATTTATGTACATATACATATATTGCTATTTGCTATACGGAGAGAACAATAAACACAGAAAACAAAAATAAATCTGATTCCATTAATTTAACTATGTAGGTATATTCAATTAACGGGTAAAACGGTATTATACAAAATATTTGCAGGAAATTAAAATTGAGCTTCTGGCGGTAGTCTAGTCGGTAAACAAGCACTGGGTCTTGTACCAGGTTTCGCAAGCAATTCTCTCCGTGATGTTATTCTGGTAACCGCCGGTAGTCCCGTAGGATGATTTAAACTGTGTACTCGGTGTCTGGATGTACGTCGTCGCACGGATGTGCAATCCAGGCGAAATGTAGATCGGAAATGTACGTTACAGCAACTCACGGCAATCCCTTATTAGGATGGCCTTTAATAATTACATACGCAGTTGTAAAATCGCTCTGAAAATCAATCGGACAGGATGTACAATCGCTCACTGCATTAAGATGATTGGAAGTGTGCTATTTTCACCACAATAAATATATTCCACCTGTGCGAGTTCCTGGTTTGAACATTCGCACGGCCCCCGTAGGATTTCAGAACGAGCCTTAACCATCCTATCACACCTCTACAACAGATTAATTAACGTATGTTAATTATTGATAGCCTCACAGCAACAATAATTAAATATCGACACTTACTTAGTGTACAACAGTAAATCACACCATGCAACGCAGGACAGGTAGTCGGGTACTCACAACAGTTCAGAAAGTTATCTGGAGAACGTCTGGTTTGAAAAGCTTTCTCATTTCCGGTCAACATAGGGTTTTATAACTTTTTCCGTCATCCTTCATGAATGACCATTCGTATTCTCGGTTCCTCCTATTATTCAACTCGGACACTGCATGACGCAGCATTGTACCCTCTCTCATCTTTCCTTCGGTTCATTGACGCGTATGACGTATTTCCATAATATGATTCTTTTTCCTCAGGTGTCGCGATCTTTCATTTGTTTCAGCAGAACAAAATAATTAACGCCTAATCTAAGTTTGTTAGATCCAATGGGCGTTTAATTATGCCTTGTTACACAGTGGAAAAAATATAGTTCGAAACATTGGTATGTAAAGTGGTTACCTATAAGTACATACACAAACGTATGTAGCCTCTACGTGAGGCATGTAAAAATTACTTAATTATTCCGATTTTAAGCGATGGTATTACTATGTACCACTCACAAATGACAAACAAATCTCTAACTCTAAAAATAAAACGACAACGAGAAAGATATCACACATAGTATTTTGTCATGAAGCAGCTTAAAACTAGCAAGACCTACAGGGCGGAATTTTGTATAAATAGGGAATTTATGTAGGTATAAAGAAAAGTTGGGAATTTCTTCCTAATCTTTGTTGCGTAATGAAGGCCGGAGGCGCCGGCGCCGTACTGATGAGTACGAAACCAGTGGTCTGCAGTTTTTCGTACACAACTGGAATACGCAACATAACCTGCTCATGAGCCAGTAAGTACGTAGAGGAACGTTATGAATGCTAGCTTAGTTGGAGTAACATTCTTTACTGTCTATTAGTATTAATTAGTATTTAATTCGATACCTGGAGGGATACTTGCCCGAGGAGTAGTTGTTCGTACTCTCCAATATCAATAATTACTTCCATTAGAAGAAGATAATAATATAATGAATAAAAACGCCCGTTTAAAAGGGGTCTGAGGGAAAAGATGTTTTTGAAGAGCAATTAAAGAATATCTATATCGCGAACACTGAATTGGCGTTAGTCAGTAGGTATTTAAAGCAAAATTTAAAGGAATGCCAAAGGATCAAAGACTATCGTATCGTAAATTACAGACACGAATGAAAACTATTAAAGTTTTGTGCACAGCACCGTGTGATGGATATTATGTGGATAATAAAACATAAATTTATTTCATTAATTCGTTTAATTAAGAAATTCTCATGTTCAGTATCATAATTTGCGGTAAACTAATGGCCGGCGTGAACCATTAAGTCAGTTTATCAGTTAAACATGGTCTATGCACTATGCAGATACACGGGCACTAAACGTTTTTCTCTTTTGTGTGCGAGGTAAAAAAATGCATGTGTTAATAATACGTGCATCACGTGTATCAGATATAATTTGAAATAATTCCGACATAATCTCCAACGAAGCGTGTGAAAATTAGGTGCCTCTATTACATTTAATTACAAGTTAACATGAGTTTGATAGACATTACTACTAACACACTTCACTTCATGAATTGATTCAATTTCTTATTGTGTTGCCAAACATAGCATTAACTTTGTATTGCAACGGTTTTATAAGGCATGTTCGAAGAATGATCATGCAGCAGTGGAATATAAATATTATTCATAAGTAGCTATATCATGATTCAAACGGTGCTAAGCTAATCAGGCTATCAAAATAAGAGATTTCCAAATTGAAAATTCGACAAAGTTCATTTATGGAAAAAGATATTGAATGTAATAATTTTAGTGTAAAGCTCAAACAGATTGAATTAAAAATTTTGAATTCAGTTTCCTGTTTATTCATTTATTAGGTAAAGAATCTCTGTTCTCGAGGATTAATGTCAGCTGTTGTCATTGCTGCCACTACCGTATCTGCATTCGAGTTATATGTATCCTCAAATCCCTGCAGCATCAACTTAATACGTGGCACGGTCAAAAAATAAAAAAAAAATAAACCAATTTACAGATGTAAAGCAAATAGTCCAAGAATTTTAGGTCCAAAATAGTCATAATCTTGAACAAATTTTAGTATGGTAGAAAATTGGCCCAATTATTCTATTTGGTGTGTTTATCAATTATACTGGGTGTCGTGACTATTAATTTGTTAAGCTCTAAATTATTTAGTAGCCCATTAATTCGATCGCTTGTATTGAAGTGGACTGTAATAAGCTAACGTAAAACAGAAATTCATAAATATGTACTACTAGCTGGTACCCGGCGTGTTGCTGCCTCAGAAGAAATAATTGTGGTAAAATCGTTTGAAACTTGATAAACTGCGAATTACATATGCCGCTTGACGTTTGCTGCCAATTGTCACTTTATAAATTATAGCGACCCGCCCCAGCTTCACATAAACTTATAAAAAAATTCTGTTGATCCGATCGCTACCAAACTTCACAGGAACACCCGCTGGGCTAATCTGAATCTTGCCTGAAAATTTCGTCAACATCGGTCCAGGCGTTTCGGAGTCTATAACGGACATAGGCAGAAACATTTTTTGTATTTTATAGATATACTAGCTGGTACCCGGCGCGTTGCTGCATCAGAAGAAATAATTGTGGTAAAATCGTTTGAAATTTGATAAACTGCGAATGACATATGTCGTTTGACGTTTGCTGTCAATTGTCACTTTATAAATCATAGCGACCCGCCGCGGCTTCACATAAACGTATAAAAAAATTATGTTGATCCGATCACTACCAAACTTCACAGGAACACCCGCTGGGCTAATCTGAAGATTGCCTGAAAATGTCATCAACATCAGTCCAGCCGTTTCGGAGTCTATAACGGACATAGGTAGGTAGGTAGGTAGGTAGGTAGGTAGGTAGGTAGGTAGGTAGGTAGCGGGGTAGGTAGGTATGGACCTGGACACGATTATGTTTTGTGATTTGGAAGATTTAATAAGACACGGCTGTTGATGGAAACAAACCTGGCAGGAGAAAGATGAGTCTCGCACGGAGGGTACGAAGAGAGAGAGAGAAACAACAGGTGAGACGCCATCTCCCAGGAAGCGCACTAACACCGAAAACTTAAATCTTCCCAAGTTATTTGGGGAAAACACGAAAAATAAAACGTCAGGAGGAGAGAACAGTGACACTGGAACGGATGAGATCGGGGAGGAACAGAGGAGAGTTGAAACGTTTAACAGACTGTTAAAAGCTATAGCGGTGAATGTGGGAAAACTGCAAGGGACCATAGAAGGGATGTATAAACCCAAGACAGAATTGACACAAATCGCAGTTAAACTCACTGAAGCGGTCGAAAAGATTACTTCCAAAAAGATGGCCGACTGGTTACAAAGGAACTTGACTGCAAGGAAAGAGAACGAAGATGAAACTGATATATCCAAAGAACGAGGGAATAAAGTAGAAGTCCGACAGACAAGAAGTATCGGGAGTCAGACGGGGATCACACATGACGATGCCCTGGTGGAACTACCTAAAATTTCTGATGCGCAGGATATGTACGGTATTGTCAAAAAAGTATGGAATGAGTCAATATTCAGAAGAACCAAAATAGAAAAATGGGATCCGAATGTAAATGGGGAGGGGAGAAACATAGCATATGTTGTGGATGCAGACAGAGACATGGAAAATCCATTGTTGGGAAACTGGTAGAGCGTAAACCGAAAATCAAGAAATTTCTTGAAAGGAAACAACTGAAAAATGGGAAGGTGTTTTACACCGCGGATAAATCTACCATTAAATGCAATGATCCAATTTTGTTGGATGACGAGGATGATGTGGAAAGCTATACGTTTGTAGTTAGCATGAAACAACCAACCGAAAGACAAGGGGAAGATGACGAGAATTGTACATTAGAAGACTTGAGGGGAGCACTTATAAGTCTCCGAGAGGTCATAATAAAAGAGAAGGTGGATAAAATTATGATATGCACCTCCATAGAATTAGATGCATGGACCTTCAGAAAATTATTAGAGCTAATTTTCTATGATGATGATATAGAAATAACGATCTTAACTACCAGTCCAAAATATAAGGAATTAAACAGAGACGAAGAAGGATTATGGGAGACCCGAGGTAGAAAGAAGCGTAAGAAGGAAGAATACAGAACGTTTGAAATTGTACCAAACGATGCTAAAGGTAATACCTATGCTTCAGTCTTAAAGGAAATGAAGGAAAACATTGAGCCAGACGAACTAGGAATAGAGATAAGTAAAGTAAGCAAGACATCGATCGGAAACCTAAAAATAACTCTCAGAGAAAAGAAAGAAGGGGCGGCAGATCACTTTGGTGAAATAACTCGGACTAAGCTGGGGGACAGGGCTGTTTCAGCAAACGAGGACGCGCTAAGGAAACAAACTATAATAATTAGAGATGTTGACATGGTGTCCACAAGAGAGGAGGTTGAGGAAACCATTAAGAAGACCTTCCCAAATATGAAAGTAGCGCCGGTAGTACATACCCTGAAAGAAACCAGAAATGGAGGAACACAGGTGGCAACAATTAGACTCGAGAAGAAATATGCGATAGGACTATTGAAACTACAGAAAGTGAGAATTGGTTGGATCAAGTGCGGAGTGTACGAGCTGATAAACCCAATAAGGTGTTATAGATGCCAAAAACATGGGCACACTGCAAGGGACTGTTGCGAGGAAGAAAGGAGCATGAGAGGAAAATGTCTGCGGTGTGGTGAAGAAGGACATGCCCTCAAGGAGTGCGATAATAAACCACGCTGCTATGAATGCGGCATAGAGGGGCACCGGTCTGCAACTATGGCATGTTCCGTATACAGGGAGGCAGTAAAAAATGCGAGAGATAGAAGAGGTAAAATCTGGGAGAAGACCAGAGGAATTAAGGTCTCGGAACCAAGAAGGACAGAAGGAGCGGTGACGACGACTCAAAATGAGAATACTACAAGTTAATCTAAATAGAAGTCGGGCAGCACAAGACCTGGTACAAAAGGCGGTGCAGGAACATAAGGTGGACATGGTTATAGCAAGCGAACCGAACGTTAAAATAACAAAAAATGGGCCATGGTTTAGAGATAACAGAACTGACGCAGCTATAAGAGTTTACAACATGAATACAAAGGTACAAAAAACAGGAAGTGGGGATGGATACATATGGATAAAGAGTGGCGAAATCTTTGTTTATGGATGTTACTTGTCACCGAACATAACACTGGAAAGTTTTGAGGAGAAACTCAACGGGCTCAAGAATGATATGCGGAGTAAAGGAAGAGGAACCAAAATTATAGTTGCAGGTGACTTTAATTCTAAGGCTCAAGAGTGGGGATCAAGGGTTAATGATGAAAGAGGCAACATACTTAGTGAATGGTTGGCGGAGGATGACCTCATAGTAGCAAATGAAGGAGACAAGCCCACATTTACAAGAGGGGAGAGCAGCTCCAACATAGACATCACTTTCGGAACGGCAAATATAATCCCGAGCGTAACAAATTGGTGTATTCTGGACGATGAGAATTTAACAGATCATCACTATATATTTTTTGAGGTCGGGGAAGTAAATGTAAGAATAAATGAAGTACAAAGAACTAACAATAGGACGTGGAAAGTAGAGCGTGGAAGGATGGAACAATTGGCAAATGAGATGGAAAGAGGAATAAATGATGGGAGTAGTAAGGGTCAGGATGCGTTTACCGTAGAGACATATACAACACTGATAACTGAGGCCTGTGACTTGGTGCTAAAGAGAAGAAATGTAACAAATAGAAGAAGGCCGGTTTTCTGGTGGAATGATCAAATAGCAAGTCTAAGGAGAGAATGTTTGAGGAAGAAAAGAGCATTAGCAAGGGGTAATAGTAAGAATACAATCGAAAGCCGAGAGAAGTTTCGACTGCGGGAAGAATACGCAGAGCAAAGGAAGGCACTACGGATAGCAATTAAGAAATCAAAGGAAGCCTCCTGGCAAAAAATTTGTAAAGAAGTGGATGAAAATATCTGGGGCGATGGATATAAGATCGTGACAAAAAAGTTTCGTATGACACCACAGGTGGAGTTAGATCCTAAAGAGAGATTAGAAGAAGTCAGAAAACTGTTTCCAAGGGACGATGAGAGCGACTGGGAGGAAATGGCAAATCAGGCGGAAGAACACGAGATACAAATGTTCACAGAAGAAGAATTGAATGAGGCCGCGTTAAGACTTAGATCCAACAAAGCGACGGGTCCTGATGGTATCCCGACAGAGGTTCTAAAATTATTACTGGACAGACAACCTAAGTACTGCCTCCAGGTTTTTAACAATTTACTGAAGGAACAAAAATTTCCCAAGATATGGAAGAGGGCTAGACTGGTATTGCTCCCTAAGCCAAAGAAAACTGCAGAGGTGAAGCAATCGTACAGACCCATATGCATACTAAACTCGTCGGCTAAGTGGTACGAACAATTGATATGCAGGAGGATTAGAGAAGAGTTGGAACGAGGGGACGATCTTTCAGTCAACCAATTCGGATTTAGGAAGGGTCGAAGTACTCTTGACGCTATGGCGAGGGTACAAGAAGCAGTTAACGAGGGGAAGCATAAGCCACGAGAATTATGTGTTATGGTCACAATTGACGTAGAAAATGCGTTTAACTCTGCCCCTTGGAAAGGAATAGTCGAGGAATTAAAGAAACGGAGAGTAAGCACATATCTTGTTAAAGTTGTGTGTAGCTATTTTCAAGATAGATGGTTAGAGCTTGGCGATGTAGAAACGCTGCAGGTCACGAGAGCGGTTCCCCAGGGTTCTGTGCTGGGTCCTCTCTTGTGGAACATATATTATGATGAGGTTCTGCGTATCCCGATGTTGCGGGGAACAACAGTCATCGGATATGCTGATGATTTGGTGTTGATAGTGACAGGTAAAGGTGCAGACGAACTAAGATGCAGAACAAACTGTGCCCTAAATAGAATAAATGAATGGATGTATAAGAAGGAACTGAAATTGGCACCACATAAGACGGAGGCTACACTTCTAACTGCAGGAAGGAACATTAGAGAACTCGAGCTGGAGGTAAATGATGTTAAAGTAAGTACCGTAAAAGCAATAAAATATCTGGGAGTAGAGTTTGATAGAGGTATGATGATGACAAGTCACATCGAATATATTACGGGGAAAGCGGAGAAGGTCATTAAAAACTTAGTGAGGATAATGCCGAAGAGAGGAGGAGCGAGAAGTAGCAGGAGAAGAGTTCTTGCCACAGTGGTGTACTCGGTGATCCTATATGCTGCACCAATATGGAAAAGTGCTATGAAGTATAAAAAATACAAGAAAATGCTCTCAAGGATACAGAGAAAATTGATGATTGCGATTGCTAGTGCCTACCGCACTACATCGACCGAAGCGCTGGAGGTCATAACAAGGACAATACCAATAGATCTCATGGCGGAAGAGAGGACAATTTTATACAACAAGGACGAAACACGGACAAGGGTAGAGATAAGAAGAGTAATAATTGAGAAGTGGCAGCAGAGGTGGGATGTGTTGCAGGACAAGGCAGGCTGGACCAAGCGATTGATACCGAACATTGAAATTTGGATGGGCACTGAACATGGAGAGGTAGATTTCCATACGACTCAGGTATTAACGGGGCACGGTTGTTATGCTGCCTATTTGTGCCGGATAAAGAGAAGGGATGCCGATGGCTGCTGGTATTGCGGACAAGTGGATACCGCGGAACATACCGTTTTTCACTGCGAGAGATGGGAGATGCAAAGAATAAGAATGGAAATGAGCGGGGGTGCCGACATAACGCCAGAAAATTTCATTAATTTTATGCTGAGAGATACAGACACGTGGGATAGATTTGCAGGAGAGATGAGGGAAATAATGAGACTGAAGGAGGCAGATGAACTGATGTTGTTTGGGGGATGAGAATGACAACGAGAAAGTCAATGAATGAATTGATTGACAGAGACCAAAATATTACCCTGAAGTAATGCGAAAGCGGTCCCGGGGTAAAATTTAGCACAAAAAGGGGGGGTTTTAGCCGGTAGGAATCCGGCACTACCCTATAGAAGGGTGCCTATGTAAGGTTTCCCCTCCTTACCAGGAAAAAAAAAAAAAAAAAAAAAAAAAAAAAAAAGGTAGGTAGGTAGGTAGGTAGGTAGGTAGGCAGGCAGGTAGGTAGGTAGGTAGAAACATTTTTTGTGTTTTATAGATACATATAGATATTATTCTAAAGCCTGAACACAGGGTGACCAAGTGAACCAGATTTTATTAGCAGGACTTCTGCAATCATTAGAGGGACTCATTTTATGTATACAATGCTAAGTATATAAATATAATCGAAAAACGAGTCATTTCTTTAACTACTAAATAAATACATTCATGATACTGCGCTGAAAAACTTGTCGTCATAAAGTTGTCAGTCCGAATACTGGTTGGACGCGTACCTCCATCCTTTCCTATCCTGAGCTAGCCTACACCTTTCCCTAAAAGTAGAACATCCTACATTCCCAACTATTTGAGAGCAGTCGTCTAACCCACCTCTTTTTATACCTACCTCTGACTCTAGTATGTCGCGAACTATTCCTTCGTGTCTCAGAAGGTGTCCTACCATCATATCACACATATTCTTTATTGTCTTCCATACCTTTCGCTTTTCCGCAACTCTTTCTAATATCTCCCTATTGCTAAGCTTATCTGTCCACGGTATCTTCTTCATGCGTCTCTAGCATCACATTTTAAACGCTTCTACTCTTTTTAGATCCGCTTCTCCTATTGTCCAAGTTTCGCACCCGTACAATGCCGTACTCCATACACCCTACGACTTTAAGGCCCAGTTTTTCAAAGAACCCAACACCGGATTAAGTCTGACACCGGCTTCGTTGCTATGATACAGGCTCTCTGATATTGGTTGTAGCTTAGCAACAAAGCCGGTGTCAGACTTAATCCGATGTTAGATTCTTTGGAAAACCGGGCCTAAGAGTCTCTTCCGAGTTTCTACATTAACCGTTACCAAGCGTAACAGTTGTTTCTTTTTTTTAAACGCAACTCGACCTGCGCTATTCTTTGTTTTATATCTCTAGTGCTTCCATTTCATTCAAAGCCATTCCTAATTCGTCTTTGCTGGATGCTAACACTGCTATATCATCCACGAATCTGAGAATGTTATATAGATAGAAAACCCTGACGCATAAAGTTTGTGAAAACTAAAAAACGTTAAAAGAAGTAAAATAAAACGCACATGTTCAAAAGTATCTGAAAATCAGATAGTAACGGTATCGGATTTATCAGTATCGAAAGCATCGGTATCGGTATCTGAAAGGCAGTATCGGCCCAGCTCTAATATTAATAATAATAATAATAAATTTATTCAAGTTCAACTACATACAAACATATGTGTTGAAAGGAATCTGATGGGCCAGTTCAAGAAGTAGTGAAACTACTTCTCAATCCCCCACTTACCCATCCTAATATCTAAAGCCTAATTTAGGTATGTTGTATTATTCTATAATAGGTTAGACGTTTATGATACTGTCAGAAAGTAAGAGCGGGAGAGGTAGGTGTTGTATGAGTTTGACAGCGGGGTAGGAGATAATATGGCGTAGGTGTAAGTTGACATGTTGTACGATGGAAGAAGAAATTCATTAAAAGGCTAGAAACATCCTGACATAGTGTTTGTTGTTTATTTATTTAAATAATTATACCCCTGAGGTATCTCTTACATAAATCAGAAGTGCGATTTGAATGCCTAGTGAAAGTAAAATGTAAAATTGTTGGAAGTTTTACGATGAGTGATACAACGAAAACAGGTGGTAATCCAGACACGGATGTCGATGGTGAAGGCACCCACGATGTCCAAGAGGCGAGGTATGAAGATGACAGTTTAGAAGGAGCCTTTGTCGGCGACGCGGAGGTAAATGACAGGAACTTTGAAGGTAGGAGAGATGATTCTTTATTTTGCATGCAACGTATGTTTGATTTGATGATGGCTGAAAATCGGCGTAGAGATGAACTTCTTTTAAATGTGGTGCAACGGTTGACGCCAAGTGGCGATAGCGGGCGGGCGAATGATACGGACAATAACGTTTTGAATAACCAAAATAATTTTAATATTGTACCGGACTTGTCGAAAGTTATTGGCTATTTTGATGGTGATAGAGATGCGGTCGAAGTAAAAGACTGGGTGCAAAACATTGAAACGAGCGGGAAATTAAATCGGTGGCCAGACAGTTATCAGTTAGAGACCGCGCGTGCGCATTTGAAAGGACCAGCTGTGTTTTGGTTTAAATCAAAAAGAGATGAAA
Organism: Xestobium rufovillosum; assembly: GCA_963966045.1. Taxonomy (NCBI): domain Eukaryota; kingdom Metazoa; phylum Arthropoda; class Insecta; order Coleoptera; family Ptinidae; genus Xestobium; species Xestobium rufovillosum. The sequence continues at coordinate 22,684,631 of OZ014493.1, read as the reverse complement.
TAAGATCATGGAGGGATTTTAAACGAGAAATACTGAAAAGTTATGGAAAAGTGACTACGTTAGGTGAAAAATGGGAGCGAATGAAACAACGGCGGCAGGGGAGAAATGAATCTGTATTGGCGTATTATTATGAAAAGATAGAGTTGTGTAAGAAATTGAATCTAGACGTTTCTGACGCGAAAAAGGAAATTTTAGCGGGTTTAAATTTTCAGGGCATCGCAAGTAACTTAATAATCAAAGAATGTGGCGACTATGATGAACTGTTGCACGATATCTTAAACATAGACAAAATGAGAAATTCTGGCGCAACAGACAGGACAAGTACCATGCCAGCACGACAAGAATATCATGGCAATAATAAAACTCGAGGTAGTGCTAATTGCAGCAGAACCGGGGATAGCGTGTTGGAAGATAGACGAAGATGTTATAACTGTGGTTCATTCGGACATATTGCGAACCAGTGTAAGAGAACAAAACCCGTTTGCTATATATGCAAGAATGAAGGGCATGTTTCATATCAGTGTACTCAGCGAAGAAACATTATGACGGTCCCTGAAGATAGACAAGGGAGGGTGTCGGCGCAGGTTCAATCTCGATCTGTGGCAGCGAACAAAACAGTGAAATGGATTCAGACGGAGCATGATGCGGAAGGAAAGTTCATAATGAACGTGAAATTGAATGATTCTCTGGTACTAAAAGGTTATGTGGATCCAGGAAGTTCAGTCTGTACAATACGCGCAGATGCCGCAGAGAGAAATAATTTGAGTGTTGAACCGGGAAAATATCCACTGTTTGGGTATGGGGATAAATGCGATCCATCGGTATATGCAAATGGGAAAATTCAGGCGAAATTAGAAATCGATGGTGTGGTTGCTGAAGATGTCGAATTGCTGGTAGTGTCAAATGATGTCCAAAATACTGGCCTCTTGATAGGACGAACTTATACGGAGCTGAACCATATCGCGTATGTGCGAAAAGGGGACACGTTTGCCTTTGGTTATAATGAGGACTATCCGTTAAGAAATTTCGATGTAAATGCGCTAATAACTAATAGAGTAGAAGTTATCAAAGAAACAGTAATTGAAGGAAGTAGTACAAAACCAGTGGAAGTGAGAAGAGTATCGGCGAACAAAATTTTGCGAATCTATAATTGTAGTCAAAGTACCGTGCACTTGGACAGGGGCAAAAAGCTGAAAATGAAAGATACCCAAGAGCATTGTGCGGAGATTCGTCTGGAACCGTGCCCCGAATTAATTACGGTTGACATGGTGAATTTTAGCGAAGAAGTAAGCGAAAAACAACGAGATGAGTTACTGGATATGCTGAATAGTTACAGAGATTGCTTCGCATTAAAGATGGAGGAGCTTGGGTGCACAAACTTGGTGGCCATGGACATAGTTGATAGTGGGAATCCAGTTCGGTGTCAGCCTTACAAAACTTCGGAAGAAGATCGAAAGACGATAGCTAGATTGGTGGATCAGTTGAAGAGTTGTAGCATAGTTACGGAAACGAATAGCCCGTACGCATCACCAGTGTTGCTGGTTAAAAAGAAAAATGGAGACGCGAGGTTGGTAGTAGACTACCGAAAGCTGAACCAACAGACGACCAGAATGAACTTTCCAGTATCTAACTTGGATGAACAATTCAAATACTTGGCAGGCTGTCGGTTATTTGTTACACTAGACCTGGCAAACGGATATATGCAAGTACCATTGACAGAGAGAGCCAGGGAAAAGACTGCTTTTATAACTCCAGATACAACGGGAGAATTTACAAGAATGATATTTGGTTTAACCAACGCGCCATACGAATTTGTTCGTTTGATGAATTTAGTTCTGGGCCCTTTACGTAACAAAATATGTTGTTGCTACCTGGATGACGTTATAATACCAGCCGAAAATTGGAATCAGTTGATGGAGCGATTGAAATTGGTATTAGAGGCTTTTAGAAAAGCGAACTTGACCCTAAACTTGAAAAAATGTGAATTTGGGAAAAGTAAGGTTAATTATCTCGGATTTACGGTGACAAAGGAAGGCCTAAGTCCTGGGCCACGTAAAATTGAGGCGATTGAGCGTTTCCCTAGTCCTAAAAACATTCATGAGATTAAAAGATTTTTAGGTTTGACGTCATTCTTTCGGCGTTTTGTGCGAAATTACGCGACCATGTGTAAGCCATTGAGTGACTTGACAAAGAAAGGTGTGAACTTTAACTTTGATGAAAAGTGCGAGCGTGCGTTTGATGAACTAAAGCAGACTTTGCTAAACTCTCCAGTGTTACGTTTGTACAGTGCAACGGCACCAACGGAGTTGCACACGGACGCGAGTTCAAACGGTGTGGCGCGCGTACTTTTGCAGAGAGACGAGCAAAACCGACTAAGACTGGTTTATTGTGTTTCAAAAAAGACCACGGAAGCAGAGAGTAAATACCATTCGACACGATTGGAACTTTTAGCGATCATTTGGAGCGTTGAGAGGTTGAGGGGGCTCTTGATCGGGATCAATTTCAAAATTGTTACAGATTGCCAAGCAGTAATGTATTTGAACAGCAAGAAATCTGTACATGCTCAGATAGCCAGGTGGTTCAGCGTCCTGCAAGAATATGATTACACCATAGAGCATCGAAAAGGAGAGCGCATGGCGCATGTTGACGCGCTAAGTCGAGCGCCCGTCGGAGAAAGTGATGATACCGATGATTTTGTGTTCGAAAAACGGCTGAACGTGATAGTGACATTTACGGAAAATGAGCAAATAATTATGATGCAACGCGCAGACGATAAATTAAAAAGATTCATAGACATTTTACGGAAACCGGTAGGCGAGCGTGGCAAAGAAGAAAGAGATGTTGTGCGCGGATATGAACTAGACGGCGGAAAATTATTCGTAAATAAAGACATTAGTGGAGAGAATAAAAAACTTTATGTAGTACCAGACTCTATGAGAAAAAGTGTAGTAGTGAAGAATCATGATTTGATGGGACATTTTTCGGTAGAACGAACGGTCGCGAGAATACTGGAGCGGTATTGATTTCGTGGTTTACGCAGATATGTGAGGAGGCACATCGCGGGGTGCTTGGAGTGTTTAGCTAACAAGCTACCGGGAGGTCGAAAACCAGGGTTGTTACATCCAATCCCACCGACTCGAAAACCGTTCGAACGATTGCATATAGACAATTTGGGTCCTTTCCAGAAGTCCAGCAGAGGCTTCGAACATATTATGGTGACCATAGATTCGTTTACGAGATTCGTTACAAGTGAAAAGTGAAAAGTCCGAGGGCGACGGCCATGGTGAGAGCATTAGAGGATTTGGTCTATCGATATGGAGTACCTAGGGTGTTAGTGTCAGATAGGGGCTCGTGTTTCACAGCAGCCAGTTTCGAGAAGTATTGTGAATCAAAAGGGGTGCATTATACCTTGAATTCGACGCGACATCTGCAAGCAAATGGGATCGTGGAGAGGGTAAACCGTTCGATAATTCCGGTGATTCAAGCCGAAATGACAAGTGAGCGAGGATGGGACAAATGTCTGAGGAAGGTACAATTCCAGCTAAATACGGCGGTAAATAAAACCGCTCGCAAGACGCCATTTAAGATGCTACATGGTTATACACCCAGCCTGGAGAATGCAAAAGTGAGTAGCATTGTGGATACAGAGATATGGGAAAATCCTGAGCATATTCAGCAGAAAGCACGCGATACAATAATACTGGAACAACAGAAATACAAGCTGCAGTATGACAAGAAGAGGTATACTGGGGTAAGCTATGACGTAGGCGAGGTGGTGGTCATGAAAGCGGCGCCAGTGGCTACGGGTTCATCAACAAAATTACAGCAAAAATACAAGGGGCCTTACGTAATCGTGAAAGTATTACCCACAGATACTTATCTGATTGCAAGACTAGATTGTGGTGACAAACAAAGAAATCACATGACAACTGCTCATGTTTCACAGTTGAAGGGATATTATAACCAGGTCGAGTCTGACGAGGACTCGGGAGAAGAAGAGTATGTGGACAATAGTGCCAATATAGATGAGGAGGAAAAACCGGAAGAGAAAACTGAGAAAACAGAAGAAATGGAATTATCAAAGCTGCAGAGTGACAAAGGGGTAAACAAAGGTCGTAGAAGACGGACGAGAAGACCACTGAAATTTAAGGATTATTATTGTTAGGGAGGTTATTAATAAAAATATGTATGTGTTACTTAGGTTATATTATTGTTGGTTGTATCAGTTCAAAGTATTGTTTGTTTTTCGGTTCAGGATATCTTGTAATGTTTAGTTAAGATCGAGCAGGGACGCTCTTTTATTTCAGGATGGCCGAGTGTTGTATTATTCTATAATAGGTTAGACGTTTATGATACTGTCAGAAAGTAAGAGCGGGAGAGGTAGGTGTTGTATGAGTTTGACAGCGGGGTAGGAGATAATATGGCGTAGGTGTAAGTTGACATGTTGTACGATGGAAGAAGAAATTCATTAAAAGGCTAGAAACATCCTGACATAGTGTTTGTTGTTTATTTATTTAAATAATTATACCCCTGAGGTATCTCTTACAGGTATGAGATATAATATGTTTATACTTCCGAATACCGTAAACAAGAATTTTGAATCTTTCGAATACGGTTCAATGTCACAACATCAATGCAAGGTCCATACACTTCCAAACAAGAAAACTGCGACAGTACTGGAGAAGTATTGTTTTAAGTTCCACAGACCTGACCTGAATCTGACCTGACCTGACCTACGGTGAGGATACAAGAGCTTCAGACGCACAACTGCTTTTTGAATGCAACCGGAAACATGAATGTAATCTATATCTGAACGAGTTGTCCATAGTTAAGCCCAAGTTTTTAGCGTACTCCACTAATGGAATTCCTACATCGTTAATAAATTTTAATATTATTCCACAAATTATTTCCTTGTAAACTTTTAGTTTGCTGTTTGGGTCCAAAAATTAAAAGTTTTGATTTGGATGGATTTAGAAACAGAGAATATTGTGTTGCAACATTATAAATCGAATATAAATCCTCATTAATTAACCTAACCGCAACATCAAACTCGCTCAAATAAACCTAGAAATGAACCTGGGTGTCATCAGCATACATATGCGACTCGCAGTGACTCATAACTATACAAAATTGACTTGTATACAAAGAAAATCGTATTTGCCCAAGAATAGATCCCTGAGGGACACCACGATCCACATAGCGTGCCGACGACACCAAACCATCAAGTTTGTCGTACTGCCTCCTGCACCCTAAATAATGTTTGATTAATCAGCATCCTCGCCCAGTCCCATGTAGTGCAACATTGAACACATCAGATCATGGGCAACTGTATAAAAAGCTATAGTAAAATCAAGCAGGATCAATATAGTGATTTTTCCCTCATCAAATGCCCTCAGTATGTCATCAATTACTTTAAGAAGAGCAGTCGTACAGCTATAACCCGGTCTAAATCCAGATTGATATGGTGGTAATATACTATTCTTAAACCAAATAGGCTTTTTAGACCAAAAATTTCCGCAGTATTATGGAGAACCTTAAAGTACTATCTTGTATTTTCGTCTTTTTTACTGTCTTAATCTTGATGTCTAGTGTAGATACTTTTCGGAGGGACACACCGTATATTCATTTCCAAACTCATGCTTACGTGCTCAGAATTTATGGATGTGGGGAATTCCATTTCATCTAATTTATGTCCTGGAAGGTCCTGCAAGCACAGCCATATTTTAAGTTGTGTGCTTAGAGGAGCTAACAGCTTCCTTCGCTAAGTCATAAAAATCACTTGAGTTTATTACAATGCGTGTGAAGTGGCAAATAAGTGTTAATAAATCCAGGATACTTGACAGCAAATTATGTAAATTTAAACATTGCACATTTTAAAACCCCACGAGGTACCGAAAGAGCACCAGTATGCACGTCTAATTAAATTGCTTAAAAGCGTACGCACGCAGATTTCCGCATTCATTTGGAATAAATGTTAATGGTAAAGTGATTTATCGTTCAGGTTTGCATAATGTATATCATCCCAAATAGCTCATACATGTACTAGAAACAGTAAACACGATTTCTTGTGTTTGACTCATTTTGCATTTTGCATGCTGCCATTGAAAGAGCTTCCTGAAATAGCTGAAAATTTATGGCACGAATGTTGAAATAATTAATGCAAAGTTACAAATCTTAGACATCTAATAAGTCCCCAGTAACCTCATTCAAAATTCCGCTGTACTTAAAACGAAATGTGTACAATTAATGCGTTGGTATCGACTGACTTGCACATGGTGCCAAATTCTGGGATCTGATGAAAATCATTTTATAGATGCATTGACAAAAACAGAACGAGCTAAATGTAAATACGACGAATGGAATTGACTTCCCAAATAGCCATCAATCTGATGTCAGCTACCTGTCTTCCTTGGTGTGAAACCGGGAGATGCAGATGAATAAAACTTCCATCCTGCTAAGTGGATGTCTCAAAATTCTTCAGTGGTGGGCACGTCACTTATTTTAGGAATGACTGGATACGACCCTTCCCATGTTTTCTGCAGCTTTGGCAAACGATCCTTTCTTCGCTTGAGCAACCAAATGACATTGTCTTCAGGAAATTGTATTATTGCCATACCGAGTCACTGTTTTATAGATTCTTAGTGCGTTTTTTACAATTCAATCATTTCCGCCGTCAGTAATCGGGATAGGTTCGGCCTCAGTGCTCCCGATCTTTCCACATGGGACATCAAAACTACTATAGTGAATCATCTACCCATAACATTGACTCGCTGCGAAAAAATTACAGCTTCTTCATAATCAGTCAAATTAAGTTTACACTTGAACCGGCAATACTTCTCCCGGTTCAATGGTATGGTCTTATGCTTGCTCAAATGCCCAAAAGATTTTAGTGCCATCAAGAACTTTGCGGGGTATTTGGGGGATCTTCTACATTGAAACAATTTTAGAGACTCGAGTTGCACGGGACGAATTGAACATTGATAATGAAACTGCCATCTTCTGGAAGTAGGACAACGGAGTGTTCAGAATGAAGCGGCACTACAGAGCCCCTTCGCAGAAACTCAACCGGAGGGTGAATTGCGATAAAAATGGTTGGTGATTCGGAAATTCTACGGCTCCTTGTAGATTGTCTTGACCCATGTTGCGTTGCGACTGTTGAATCTTGATGACGAGATTCTGAAAAACATGTTTGATTATTGTACTCATGAATGATGCAGGTCCATGTGTGTCCAAGAAGAGAGTGATGCTGTGGCGATACCCCGGAAAAGGCTTCGGAATCAACGTGGTGACTTTCACAAAACTGCTAGACGACGGAAATTACCATTGTGTCGGTGCTTCTTGCGGTGTTCTGAAGGCGTTCGATGGCGGTTGATGAGCGCAAGCAGCCTAGTGAGTAGGAGATGCTTGTTGCCACGAGGATTGCTAGTGAGTCGGTAATGCTTGTTGTCACAATGAGGGTTGCCAGTAGGTCGGTAATGCGTGTCAACAGGCGGCCAGACGTAACATTGTATACACGATGGTTGGTATTGTTGAAGAAAAGAAATTATGATGATTCCATATGGAACAGTGAAAATGCTTGCGGAATTTTACTTACTTGAGTTTGCAGTGCCTTGAATCTGATTTGTTGCAAGCGACGGCAGCAGTTTATACCATCCCCGAAAAGTTACCTGGGTTTCTTGCTGAATTCGTCTCGTTTTGTTATTTAATGCCTTCCTATATGTATATCTGTGCTTGATTTGTTTCTTTTCCATAGCAATAACGAACTTAGGTTTGCGATTCACTTCCTTCAGATACCAGTCGCACATCATGCCCTTTCTGGTTATAATATACAACCAGTTCTGGTGTCAACTTAGTCTCTTCCGGTTTCCTACCTCGGTTCCAAAAACTGACCTGCCTTAAATTTCTTTCAGCTATTTTCCAAGTGCCATAGTTCTTACACTGAACTCTTCTTCATGATTCGCCATGTCCTGGTTTTTTGCAATCTTAATTGCAACATGTTTTTCACCGGCACGCATGAAATATAAATGTCGTGCTTTCAACTGGCTTCTCGCAGCATCTTTGACTAATTGAAGCTTGATTGAAGGGCGTGTGATAGGGCTTCTGTCAACATCCAGTGTTTATCTAACCGGAGTGCCCATTGAGTGTTCAATGCATGAGTTTAATTTCACCCTAGACTGTCCAGCAATGAATAATAAAGCTAAGTTCATATTGGAATAATGGAAAAACATGCAAAACATCACTAATTATTTATCTTTACGAGTTATTAAGATTTAGAATAACATTTTCTAAACCTAATTTTAACGACTGTAGTACCCTTTAAGAAATACTATAAGTACGAGTATATGGCATATTTTATGATTATGGAACACTTTTACTGATTACCAGATACACATTATTTCCGGATAACGGTTACTATACGGATGAATAAATATGTATAATAACCGCGACTATGAGTCAATAAAGTTCAGTAAGTTTGAGAAGATGGAGTATGGCTACTTTATTATTAGTACTAGGCCCACTCATGTTATGAAACTGCAAACCGGAATTTGATATGATTTAGTTTAAGGACAATGAAAACAATATTTTAATAAATAATTATATGACCATGATGTCACTTACAAGTAGATGAATTTAGCCTTGTAACCGTCTTCTTAACAAGCACACATGCAGTAGTAAATAATAGAAATCTTCGATAAATTCTTTTGGGACTATTGTTAATGGAATAATTCTAACTGCAAACAAAAACAGAAAATAAATAGACCCATACAAGTAGCTGTAAAGTGGGGTCAAGCGTCACCATTGAATTATTACACAACAATAATTTTTTTTGGAAACAGAATACTTCAAAAATAATGAATTATGTTGAATTGAATTACCCATTGTTCTTACATATTAGTTTATATCTGTTAGAGCCGAACCATAGGTTTAACCAAATTGGAGGGATTTTTATTTGAGAAGACAGACTAAATCAAGTCCCTTAAAGGGGGCAGCAGCTCTTTCAGTAATCAGTGTAGCAGAGATCGTGAGGGTCGGTATGGCAGTGTGCTACACACTACTACGATATGGAAGGCAACGGGAAATAACCACATTATTTTATCCCTAGTACTGACTACTTTAATTTATGATGATGGCACCTTCTGGAGTAAAATATTCCGGAGGTAAAATAGTCTCACATTCGGATCTCCGGGCGGGGACTGCTACAGGGGGAGTTATAAACAATGATAAGAGTAACATCTCACGAATCGGAGCGTGCAATATTAGAAGCATGAAACAAGTAGGAAAGTTAGAAAATTAGAAAATTGATGGATAGGTTAGCTTTAGACGTGGTAGGTATTAGTAAAGTGCGATGGCCAGAAGCTGGAGACTTCTGGAGCGGAGATTATTTTAGAATAATACACACAGGATCTGTAGGAGGAAACTCGGGAGTAGGAATTGTTATGTGGGAAAAAGTAGGGCAGAGTGTAGAAAATTTCTTACAGCAACGTGACAGGGTAGTTATGGTTAGGTTAGATTCGATACCTGTAAAAACAGTAATAATACAGGTATATATGCCCACTTCTAACTATAGTGATGAGGCCGTAGAGGCAGTTTATAGTGATATTGAATATGTGCTGGATTTTGTGAGAGGGCACTAAAATTTAATAATTGTAGGAGATTTCAATGCAGTCGTAGGCACAGGGAGAGAAGGCGGAATTGTTAGCCCCTTAGGATTAGGCAATAGGAACGATAGGGGAGTTAGACTGATAGAATTCTGCGATAAACATAACTCAACGGTCGCGAACTATCTATTTCACCATCACGTTAGGAGACGCTATACGTGGAAGATACCAGGAGACCTAGGGAGATATCAAATAGATTACAATCCCGTTAGGCAACGATTTAGAAATCAAGTTAGGGACTGTAGAGAATTTATCCAGGAGCAGATATAGAAATGATCACAACATACTGGTTATGAAGGCCAATCTTAAATTTAAAATCTTGAAAAAAAGAAACGGAAGAAGGTATCTTGACCTAGCGAAACTAAAAGATGATGATACCCGCGATAAGTTCGAGAAAAAGACAAACGAAGTACGTACTAAAGGGCGCAGGTGAATATATTGTTAGGGGCATAGAGGCAGAATGGAATTGCATTAAAAATAGTTTGGATTCCGCAGCTAGAGATGTTTTGGGTCATAAACAGAATGAAAGTAGAAAAGTCTGGATAACAAAATTATGAGTCTAATAGAGGAAAGGCGAAAATATAAAAATATGTTAGATGAAAGAGGAAAACAAAGATATAAGGCGATCAAATGGGAAATTATTCTGAAATGTAGGAAACTGAAAGGGCAATGGATCGATAATAAATGTAACGCAGTGGAAGATAAACTCACATATAAATCTTTTTCGGCGTTTTGGCAGCAAAAATGACTTCTTCAAGAAAGAGGTTTAAAAAACGGCCCCAGATATAGTAACTTAATTTTTTTATATGATATATTGTAGAGAGCGAATTGACGTTCTTGATTTTAACTTTTCTTATTTTTATCTGTAGAACTACTAAATTATACTTACTAGGTATATGAATAAACGAAGAATAGAAACGATTTGGTTTGTTTGCCCCCAGCAACCGCATATCATGATTTCACTGTGTCGTGAGCAATCAAACCGAATCGTTTCTATTCTTCCTTTATTTTCTTCGTCACAGCAGGGTCTCTCTGCTTGTGTCTACGCATTAGCTTATAGGTTAGTTTCCTGACACTTTGTCACCGATTACTATACTGTCTCGTCAAGGATTTGCTCTGTCGGGGTATTTGCCCGGGGAGTAGTTGTTCGAGCAAGTTCGGGTCGATTTTTCTATTTACTATATAGTTTGTGTTAAAAGTTTATTTAATAAGCAAATCATTTGAACAATTATTATTCACAAGAGATTTTGTAGTAGGAGAGAAAAAAAGCGCGCTATTAAAAGTATAAGGAGAAAATTTGGAAAATGTATTGCGGCAATTGATGCTTTCTAGGAAATTTCTGGTAACCATGCTTTTATATACGATTGATCTAATTAAAGCTGTCTGTTTTGCCTGGGCGATAAAATAAGATAAAAGTCGGTATAAGATTATACACTACAAATGCGAAAGAGATCAAGAAAGTTAGGAAGAAAATATATAATCTGGCTCTGGAGCAAAACTGATCAATAAACAGTACCAACAGAATTGCTAATGCCTTATTTTGAGCTTGAATTATAATATATGTAATTCTGTTGCGATTATATGATGACATTAGTGCAGAGATTGTTCGTTATTCCACGCGCCTTAAACATTTAGTATTCCTTGGGTCAATAATAAATTACAATAATTTGATGTAAATATCAATGATTGTGGTATTATTATTATCGTTTACGTGCATATATTAGTTAATTTATTTTTATCTGTCCACACCTTTAGGTTAGATTAATAATCTACGGCTTTTCATCGCAATTTGATCGTGTAAATAGAGGGACGAGAATTATAACGTGCATTTCGCGACAATATTGTTTCGACACAACCACACAACGGACAAACAGACAATCTCTTTTATTTATTACAGATGCATTTCCCTAAGCGCCTTTGTACTCGGAGATAGAACGAATGGACGCAATGGCCATTAGTATCCTCTTACAGAAATTATTCCGTAAAAATTGTTACATTTGAATAATCGCTTGGACACTGTTGCAGTCTAGCACGCGGCGGAGCAACATGTCATCATGCAGATCATCATTGCGAAATTGCATTCACTCCGTCACAACCGAACCTTACCCAGAAGAAGACCGTAAGTATAACAAACGCAAGTGAAGGCCACGCGATGATGCAAGAAGAAAAACAAATGTGAGCCGGATTTCACAGGTAAGTGTACGCCTATTGAAAGCGAAAATTCATCCGGCGCAATTATAGTCTCTTGACTACTAAAGAGCAAGTTTAATGAAAGAACTAGTAAAAAACTCTTAATTAAGTTGTATCACCGGGAATGTTTTAAATGCTATAATTTGTTATTTTGACAGGGCAATTAGGACATTACATTATTGCAATAACTTCTTATTTATAAACGATTTTGATAAAATTGCTCTCTGGCTGCTAAATAAACCTTGCATTTTATAAATGTTATCTTTTCTCCATCGTGAGAAACTTACTCTTAACACTAGGTATATATTTTTATTTGCAATAACGAGATTAATAAATTGGTACAGCGATGCTAGATAGTTTGGTAGCCTTGCAATTCAGCAGGAATAACTTCGAGTTCAATTTTTAAATACGCCTTAACTCGTTCTAATAGAAGAGATCGATAAATTTCTTGTTCGTTTCCATATTTATTAAAGTTTTTGACAGAACAAATCAAAGACCCGTAATAACTAGATAATGACAATATATAACAAGAGAGGAACATGCTAAGAAGCATAATTTCTTCGCAAACGCAAGACCATCATTTTTATTTTTAATAAGGCGCAGGTCAGAAGCACACTTTTGGTATGTTTTCAATAATCATATCTTAATTTTGCCATTTGTGGGAAATTTACAAATTACAAATCATGTTACGTGTCAAAATGAAATATTTGCATGTACTTATTTCTAAAGAGAGTGATGTTAAAATAACTCGTTGTCAATAAGAGGTGCTAATATCAAAAAACGTTTATCCTATAAAAAATGTTAATTATACCTAAAAACATTTGATCGTAGAATTAGTTTGCAAAAATAAATAAATAAGAAATTGTGTGTAGGGTAAATAAAGCCAAGGCTGTAAGGCTGTTTAATTTATAGCCGGATTTGGTATAAACCTGTATCACATTTTTTAATTTAAAAATAGTAATAAAAATAATATTTCTCTGGGTAATTTGAGTAAAAGTAAACAATACTGAAAAAATTGTCCATTAAGAATTTTAAGTATTAGGTATCTAAATTTATTTTGTCCACGACTATCTTACAACATAGGTACTCTTTATACTTGTGTTTCTTCACAAAACTCGCTCGCTGCGCTCGCTCGTGTTGTAAACTTCATCCTCGGTAATAATAGCATTCATTATAAACTCGTGTATAATATACTACACTGGCGAGCATAAAATTAGGGTCACTTTGAAAATTGCCAATTTTTCTAAGAATTCAAAATATTAAATTTAATTAATTCTTGAAGGCAATAACACTTGCATTTCTGAGAACTGTTATAAGCTTTTTGTGTTTTTTTTGCACAACGAAGATTCAATATTTCCGATTTCTAGGAAATGCTTGCAGGTGCGCTGCTTGGAAGCTTATTTCTCGGGGTCTATTTTTCAATTTCCTTCATTTATTCACTAACTTTCTTGTGTATAACTTGACGGTCGAAAAGTGTAGTCTTCGTTTATTTCCTTATAATGGCTTTAAATGCTGTCACGGCGGCCAGAATTATAGCGCTTTTGCAAGATGGTCGGGGGCAACGTGTAACTGCAAGAACGGTTGGTGTAAGTCTTTCTACAGTTCAGCGGGTATCCCAACGATTTCAAGAAACTGGTAGGCTGACGAGAAGACCAGGATCAGGGCGGAAAAGAACCACCACGCCAAGGGATGACCGTTTTCTTGTGTCCATGGCTTTACGGAATCGGACTGCTACGGCAGTTTCGCTTCGAAATCTCTAAGAAGTCAGAAATGTTAACATTAGCGAATGGACAGCTAGGAGGCGACTTCGTTCTGCTGGATTATCTTGTCGGAGAATGGCTACGGGTCCTCCACTTCTCCGTCGCCATAGAATTGCAAGACTGAACTTTGCTCGAGATCACTTGGGATGGACAAATGACGATTGGGGGAGGGTATTATTCTCAGACGAGTCGCGTTTCTGTTTAAATGGGTCGGATGGACGTCGGCGGGTATGGCGAAGACCCGGAGAAAGGTATGCCCAGGCTTGTATTGATGAGCGACTTCCATTTGGTGGAGGTTCAGTTATGGTGTGGGGAGGAATTTCTTCAGACGCACGTACCCAATTGGTGTTTATCGGCAATGGATCCCTAACTGCGCATAGGTACGTAACGGAAGTTGTAGAAAATCATGTCATGCCTTTTATGACGGTTCTGGGAGAAAATGCAACTTTTATGCATTATAACGCTCGACCCCACGTGGCAAGGATTGTTAGCGTTTATTTGGATGAGGTTCAAATTACGCGATTTGATTGGCCAGCACGGAGTCCCGACTTGAACCCCATAGAGCATGTGTGGGATGAGCTAGGACAACGTGTACGAAGTCATACGCCGTCTCCCACCAACGCACAGGATCTTAGGGAGCTCCTACTACAGGAGTGGAATAACATCCCCCAAAATGTGATCCGTAATTTAATTGAGAGCATGCCACGTCGCCTCCAGGCTGTCATAAATGCACGGGGAGGAAACACTCGTTATTAGGGGTCAAAATTTTAACAGTTCCTTGTTTTATTCCAACATTTTTCTCACTACACATTTTTAAGACAATTTTGTTAAAATTTGCTTCTTTACGAATTTTCAATAAAAACATTAGAAAATGAAACGTTTTCTTTTTAAAACATTCCTGTTTAGAGATATGTATACAACGAAATCCATTTACAATAATAAGATACAATAAATAATCAGAAAAGTTGAATTTTTGAAGTGACCCTAATTTTATGCTCGCCAGTGTATTATTTGCGAAACAGGTGAATTCATTGTTATTAATATTATTATTAATAACAAGTTGTTCGCTTTCAAATATCGTACTTTATGTCAATTGACGGTTATAACCGGAAGTGCTGGTAGGCTGTAAATTTCTTATAAAATGTCAAGTTGATGCGACTGTCCGTTCTCCTTAAACCCGTCTAAGTTGATATAAAAGAACTATTAATTATGGATAGTCTTGGCTTATTAAAAATCGAAAAAAAATGTGTTGAAAACCAACTTCAACGCAATAATTGGCAGATAAATTTTTGATTTAAAAAAATATGGTTACTGTACAATTAGGTATTTCGAAATTTCAGTTCACGATTTCAGTTAATTATAGAGAGTTTAAAATTTAAGTCACTATTCCCTTTTTTAAAAACTAGAAATGCTGATCAACAAACCAATGTTTAATAATAATTAGTCAGTCATAGAGTTTCCCAACAATCAGACATTTTTATCAAACTCCAAGGAACAATAATTAATAATATTCAGAGAAATTAACGTGAGAATTTAATGGCATCTGTCGAATTCGGGTCTCTCGCTTTCTTTCACGATATTTTTACCCAAGTGAGTGGGAACAGTGACCTGTTATTATTAATTAACTATTCTGATCGATATAATTCGAGTACTGCCTCATTATTAGTTTATTCGAAAACGAATCTGAATGTGACCTATCTATTAAGTTCAGAATATGAAAATCACTCTAAAACATATTTAAGAAAACTTTATTATTGTCAAAAAAATGTTTTGCAGAGTTGTAGTTAACGTCTTTACCGTTGACTATAGACATTTCTTTAGTTTACATTACATCATCTCCATGGATTTAGATAGGACCAATTCGTGAATTTATCAGTAATTTAGATTGTTTGTAATTAATATATCTTTCTTTTCATTATTGATTACTTCCAGGTTACTGCCAAAAGAGGTATAAGATGAAGCCATTTCAAAATTTCGTTCTTATACAGGGTATGTGATTGGTTGTATCATAGCAAGGAAAATAGAATTAAATGTAGCATCGCGTTACATTTTGACCCGCTTTAACAACCGGCCCTGAAAGAATCAAATAACACGATGGGCGTAGTATCGAACAAAAGCATCACTATTATCTACGATATTACCAGTCATAATTAAAGGAAAGCTTTACCACAACCATCTTACATTTCCATCAAGAGTACCTGCGATTATCGTCTATTTGTACCTCGATTTGTAGAGAGGAGATAAGAAATTTAAGATAAGAAATTTAATGGGAAGGTGGTCGAAACGGTGCAAATTTAGCTTCACAAGCTACCAAAAACTTCTTTCAGTTGCTCAAGCGTTATTATTATTTCGAAAAATAGACTTTGTTTCACTAATTTTAGTTGTTATTGCCAGCGTTGTGTAAGAAGTACACGCTAAATAAGTACTTCCTTCGCAACAATAGGTGAACAAACCCGTTTTTATATCCAGTAGGTACAAATTAATAATCTAACAGATGGCGAATATGCTTCCAATAACTAACCGCATCCTTCGTTTTCCTTCTTCGTGCCCAACGGAGACACATAAAATAACTAAATTACGCAAGAACAACAACACAGTAACAAAACAAAACACAGCAACACAAAAAATTTTACTCCAAAAAACTAACATACTAACATACATAGTGATACTCTATTTCGCTCTAGTAAGTGATACAGGTGAAGGATGTTTGACTAGCATGCACAACATCACTCAATATGAAAATGTGATGAACAACGGGGAAGTTGAGAATGTGGGCCATGCATACGTAGAGGTATGGACTACCTGTCTATGTCTAACCACATTCACCCTAAATCTTACATATTGAAATCGAGAGAAACTCTTCCAGGATCGCCACGGTAGATCCTCGATACGTTGGAGCTGTAGTCATTCTGTCGCTTAGTTTCCCTCTCTGTTAAAGCGGACACTCATTTGACGATCCGTTCCTAATATCCGGCTGGTTTTTCCTACGGTGTTACAGAATAAACAAAACTTCTCAGATTCCAATCTTCAAGTAAGCACCGGACCAAGCTTGTGGACATAGGTTGAACGTTTCGAGATCGGTTCGCCAAGAAACACGCGGAGCCAGAAGTTAAGTGCTTCACATTAGCTTCTCAAGTAGTTTTTTTGGGTAGCCATCTTTGCTTCAGTCTTGGTTCGTTGAACGAAAATGTTTCTCAATAATTTCTTCTAATTTTCAATGCACCTGATTTCTTTACTGTTAGCAAGTACCTACGCAAGTTATTTCTAATAGACTTTTCACTATATTCGTTGCTGGTTATCTGACGATGAATCGATTGAACAGTTTTTCCAGCAATCACATGTTTGTATTCGATGATGCATCGATGCCGTGCTGTTAAACTCCAGAGTGGGTTGTAAATAGTATCCTTAATTTCGTATTAAAATAGATACTCCACATTCTTTAATGAACTAAATTTTGAATTCTTCTTTATAATTTATTCGGCATCACGACTACTGAAGAATTACCACCCACAAGACAAGGACACTTTTTGAATAATAGAATCATTTGTTACAACACCATCATTCCAAGAGCACTCATTCCAAATTAATAGTTCATATTCCTTGATATTATGGCAATGCTTTACCAACCGTGAATTGGTTTAATTGGGACACCGGTAGGTAAAATTATCCATTTATAATAAGTGCCTAAATTACACAACTTGCACTCTACAGTAATTACCTAACTTATTATTAACTTATACTCAATGTTTAACCAATTTTTAGGGTTTCTAATATTTTTATTAAAAGGGAAATAATGGCATTGCGTAATAGAAAGCACCTTATTTGAAGAGACCAAAAATAGAGAACTGGTAGGTACTTTAGAGGTAGGAACCTACACATTTAAAATATTACTGTCCACCCACAGGCGTAATGCAACAATGCATTTAAAATAATTAATATGTCGGTCTTTAGCGGTTCCTGGAAATTAATAACAATTTAACACACTCCTTCAGTTATTTCCAATACCGACAAATGAAATTATCCGAAAATAATTCTAGCAAATCTAATAATTATTTATTGTATATTTTGAAAGGCATCTGTTGTGTTTCAAACTGACACTTTTTGGGTGAATAATGCACATTTATCCGCAAGTCTTTTTAAAATTAATTTTAGAAATAACATAAACAAACAATAAATGAAATATATACCTAATGCGAAGTAAGTTGTTTTACTCAAATTACCAAAATGTAAGAATTGAAAGTGTAAACCATTTATTGGAATTTATACGCACCAACATTGTATTTGAAGTTCTCGTTCTCGTTGAGCAGACGAAGGTCACGTCTTTCTTAAATCGGGCGGATTTCTGTTTTACTTCTTAGAAGACTATAAGTTTGGTAGGAACTATATAGTAATTATTATTACTCTCACAAGTACAGTGAAACCGCTCTTAAGTTGACAGCAATAGTGGCGTCCTTTCAAGGGAGAAAAAATCAAATAAATATGCAGCTTTATATTCACTAACCAACATAAAGACTGCCATCTCCTATTTTGCTTTTTCCGTCATTTTTTACTTTCACAGAAATTATAATTAACGAAAAAATCATGAATCATATAATTTTTTTCTAAACGTGTTTATTTTACAAATTTCAATAGTACAAACGACAGAAACAAAATAAACAACAAGAAATTACAAAACATGAGAACAAACTTTTTCATGAAAAAACGAAAAAGTCAAGTTTAATACAGTAGATAAATTATAGAATTGAGTATTACCTCCTCGAGCATCGATTACATCATTTAGCCTCCGAGACAGTCTGTGAATCAGCTCTCGAATACTTTCTTCGGAAATTTGAAGCCATTCCTCCAGCAGAGCAAATGCCACTTCAGATATTGAATTATAGAACGAATCCAGACTTTTTGCACTACGAGATATCACAGAATGTTACTCTAGCCAGCTGGCATTGAAACATTCCTAACATGTCTCTACTTGAGCTTCAGCGAACAAGGTTCGATTTGTAGATTATATTAAATATGTTGCGTACAAAATGAATAGAGAAAACTGCAGACAACTTTGCGTCCTTGTAGGACTCTTCAGTGAAGTGCTTCCTGCATTTATTTTATACGCAACTAACTTACTTATGCGCTAACCTGGGTTGGTCAGATATGAGGTAGCGCCAATTACTTTATTCATTGTTTAGATGTAATGAGTGGTACTGGACAGTTTTGAATGTGTGGAGTAACATTCTATGATATCTCGTAGTACAAAAAATCTGGATTCATAATGAACATCATAGATCATTCAATTGAAGAAAAAGTGTTTATTGCAAAAATGTTTTATGGAGATTCAAGTTTACACCGTAAGAATTTAAGAACCGACCTATTCCACCGTAATAATATTCCACCTGTAATATTAGTACAGAATTAAAATTAATAATTAAAACCACATTTTTTCAGTACCATATCACCCAGAAAAAATACCTCTCCAACGCTACCATTGGTTTGATGTTATCTTGCAGAAATTAGAAAAAAACAGAACTCCAGTGTTAAATCCTAGGTTTGGATTTGGGCTGGCTGCTACACACGGTATGTTATACGATGTGTAAAAAATTAAAAAAAAACTATTGTGTTGTCGTAAAAATGTTCAGACACCAAATTTTATTTTTAATTGCGTAAATTCTGACGCCATTTTCATAGTCATATAAGATCAGAATCGAGTTATAAAGTCACACCTTATTGAACAGAACTTTTTAATAGAATTTCGGCATAGTTAAATTTTTGTTGATATCTTAAATAGTTTTGGAGATATGACGCTTCAAACTTAGCACGTTAGCTACTTCAGAATATTAATTTTCGTAATGTGACCAGAGCTATTGTTTGTTTTCATGACCTGGGCTATTTTGGAACAGCAAAAGGTGCCTTATCTCGGAAACTATTGAAGATATCATCGATAATTTAATTCATATGTATAAAATCTCAGAAGCAGCCATATTTTTGTCAGACTGGCAGGGAGAAAAATTCTTACAATTTTTCTGCAATATTAGTAATGTCACGAATATTGATATACATATTATTGGCAAAAAATAAGAAATGGCACAGAAACATCCGAGAAAGAAAATGTATGACAAACTTACTCCGTAAAGTTATTATAAAAATACATTTATTTATTGTAATAATGTGCATTAACTCGCAAAACTTTTCTCTGTCATACGGAAAAAAATAATTGACATATCGTAAATCATCTTGCATATAAAAGTTTGCAAGCTTATTGCAAAATTCCCTGCCTTTATTCAATCTGTAATAAATCTGATTCTCATCTTCAAACAAAACGCGTCTTTGGCTCCTCTGTGCTTTGTGCAAGGTATAATTATCGGATTGTACGTATACAAACATCTTCATTTCATGATACCCATAAGTCATGTCATTTCTGAAGCAATCGAAATATCCTTAGTCTGAATGTTAAATCAAGCATACACATGCCCCGCCAGAGTAACAAATTGATAAAATTCTTCTTGCTCATCTAACTTTTACCTACTCTTGACATTAATAATACCAGCTAATTGGAAATAAGTAGTGCGTACATCAATTAGGATTTATTTTTTATACTATTAACATTTTTATTGCAACCGTTTTAGGCCCCAGTTTCATTATAATTCATAGCTCGTTATAACCTTAAATGCGAACCAATGATTTAATTTGATAAATGGTATGAAAACGGTTGAACGATGTTTGTGTAAAGCATTGGCTACGGCACTTCATATTAATTTAATTAAATAATATTAAGGTACAAGGCTGCATCCATTATGCTAATGGTACAAAATTTAGAAGACATAATTTATTTCAGACATTCCGTACTTAAAATTTTCCGATTAAGTGCGCTCTTTTTTGCCGTCTAATTATGACGGCAGTTGACTTCAAATCCTCTACAATTCAGTTAGGAATATGCCTATTATTATACAACCAACTGAATCTGATCCTTAATTTAAAAGTTGACATTGGATATGTTCACACGGTTTTGGACACAATAATATTCTTTATGTGATGCGATTTTCGCCGTTGCTAATCCTAAGTTATAAGATTAGAATGTATTGCCTTGTGATGTCTGTCTTCTTCAACTGGTCGGATTATATCAAAATGTCTGTCCTTGTCACATGCTCATCATGTTATGTCCAATTGCACACACACTATCAAACTGGATGTGCATGTACCTACCTGATAAAATCATTCTTGGTAGTTTAATGGGATTAGGATGTACCGATTTTCTGACTTAAAAAAGAAACGTATTACAGCACCGTTCATTTAACAACCTAGCCTTCGAATCCTAATTTTCAGTTCGCGAATCAAATAAATTCGGTACATAGTTGATCGATCTATTATAAACAATAAATGATTGCTAAAAGGTTCTATAATAATTCACGAATAAAATGTTGTTCTACACTACAAATACCGATTCCAGATGTGCATTCTTTCTTGCAAAAAAAGCTTTTACAATACAAATGAATTAACCTGTCCTAACAGGCATTTTCAACAAATTAGTACAATTCAACTGCTATAAAAACGAATAGTACAATTTGTGCTTTGTCCGCTTTTTTTTGTTTGGTTTTAATTCACCTAGTGGAAGAAGATAGGTGTGCTCCTCCGAGATTTCATATTCGTCTGCTTCTGCGCAAGACGTAAAAATGTCAAAATATTCTGATTTCATTATTTTATGCAACTGTTGATTGTCATTTATAGAGGTGGGAAGCAATCGATATTTCCATACTGGTCAGTAAGAAACATCGATGCAATCGGTGACATATATAACAAAAAAAACTTGTGTGAGTCAGCTCCGACCCACGACTGGAGTTTACTCCTTACGAACGATTATTTTAACTTAAATCACTTGATAATAGAGTACACGCGAATGTCAGTTTTATACCCAAATGTGTATTTATCAGATGGTTTATGTTCGAAAATGTCCAACTACATATCAAAATATAAATTGTTTATAAATTCAGTAATTAAGTGACAATCTGCTAAACGTCGATCCCACTGGAAATGAAATAAATACTTTTCCTGGTGTTCAAATAGGTGTTGATTCACATTTCGGCACTGAGCAATATTTGAAGTATTTAATATTAGGTTTTTCCGTATTAAATCAAAAGTTTCAAGAAATTTAGGAACGAACAAACACTGCAAATGCTGACTTTACAACGCCAACTGTCATATCTACTCTATTTTCACTATGTCCATGCTCTATGCAGTCAGACATAAACAGCCGTATCCATAGATACGTACAGAATTTCAATGTTACAGGTAACGTAACGCCTTACTTTTATTTAACGCGATATATAACGCTTGATTTTACTACTCACGAAATTTCCGTACCGCGGGCTATAACTGAAAATCGATTCTTAAGGAGTAAACTCCAAAAACTATTTATAAAAAATTCTTTAACCAATGATAAGATACACAAGATACGATATACGTGCGTATACTCCCCCACACCGTGATATACGTACTTATAGATATTTGTTCAAATATTGATAGTTCAATAATTGTATTTAGAGAGCCCGCCGCAAAATTATGCACCCATATGTTAACGAAATGAAATGTGCGGCAAAGGCATGTAAAAACAATGGCACTTTCGGTACGGAAATTTGCGGAAAATTGCGTGATTTGTTAACGAGATGAAAGTTGTGCCATCTTGTAGCCTGCGATTAATTGAATTGAAATCGGTACCCGTGCCATCTTTTACCCTAGTACAAATCCCCGGCACGGCGACATTTTTGCATCCCGTAACTCGGACAAATTCCCGTCATATGTTAACGAGTTGAAATAAAGTTCAATGGAAAGGGCATTATGCCCCTTTTCCGAATATCCAAGCGTGCCGCGATTCAAAGCAGCCAGTAGGTGGCACGGTCCGATTTATAACGCGCTACGCGGCGTCATTTTCAGGGAATTCGGCAGCCGGCGCGCCCGAGATTTTAATATTGGAAATGTTTTTATTTTCTTAGTATAGGCCCGAAATTCAGAAACATTGTCACACGTTGCATTTGCAGCAAGATTTAATAGCGAAAGTTTACCTAGTTACTTACTCCCTATAGCCTATACAGTCCTTTTCTTAACTTGATCCTAATGTCACTCAGTCCACCAGTCCGAACGCTGAAAAGAACGTAAGCCGGCATGCAATTCAGCCGCTACTTTTATTTACCGCCCTTTTTTGCGCAATGCAAATCGCCATACCGGCATTCCAGACATTCTTTTCGAAAGTGTCTCTTTTCAACATGCACCATTACAGTTGCCCGTGCGGAGTAACTTACCTACTCATTACGTTGATGACGTAAGGATCAAGTTAAAAAGAAGGACTGTAGTTACTTAGTTACCATTAACAGATGTCACAGTGACAGATGCCAATTGTGCACCACACAAAAAACATTTAATAATCCACGACATGTGTTGCGCGACCATTGAAATTGATTCAAAAGTGACGCCGCGTAACGCGTTATAAATCGGGCCGTGCCAACTACTTTGACTGTTTTGAATCACGGCACGTTTGGATATTCGTAAAGGGGACATAATGCCCTTTCCATTGAACTTTATTTCAAGTCGTTAACATAAATTATGACGGGGATTTGTCCGAGTTACGGGCTGCAAAAATGTCGCCGTGCCGATGCCGGGGATTTGCACTAGGGTAAAAGATGGTACGGGTACCGATTTAAATTTAATTAATCGCCGGCTGCAAGATGGCACAACTTTCATCTCGTTAACAAATCGCGCAATTTCCGTACCGGAAGTGCCATTGTTTTTACCTTTTTGCACCAAATAGTGACCGGCACGGGTGCCGTTCCGTTGAGTACGGTGTTTTTACATGCCTTTGCCGCACATTCCACTTCGTTAACAGATGGGTGCATAATTTTGCAGCGGGCTCTCCTACTATTGCTTTTTACAGAACATCGATGTTTCGATATTAACTTTCAAATAGTAAGCCAACCCTAATTAACTATCATTATCACTTGACAGTTTCGTACACGCACGGACAATAATTGTTGATTCAAGCTCGTAAACTATATTTTAAAGTGTAATGTATTTATTGATCTATTGACGAACAATATTAAAATGGTAACGCTACAAAATTTGCATTTTAATAATTATGAGGTATATTAGTAGGGAGAAATCCTCTCCGATGCATTCAGATTCGTTAAATTATGTCACATAGAGCAGTTTTATGCAGTTTTATGCAGTTGAGTTCTAGCATAAAAATTGAACATTTGTAGTCGTATTTCCTAGGGTTCATTTATATATGTATAGAATTCTTCAAACATATGTATATAATTATGTCGTAATAATATTAGGAAGTAAAGTTTTCACGCATTCAATTCTGCTGGAAAAAATTACGCCGGGATATTATAATACTACAAAATCAGACTGCAAAACTGCCAAAGGTAGACAATACACCATATGTCTACTCCTACCACGATTCTTACAAGATTTACTGATATAAATAACTAAGTATCACAAAATTATGAGAAATTCTAATCTCAAGTTAACCAGCGTCCACATACACGTTTTTGAATATTACCAAGATAACTTTTTTATTAACAAAGAAGCTTTAAACAAGCAAGTCGGTTAGCCTAGGTGTACGCTAACGTGCACGTCAAAGTGAAAATTGCGAGCACGCGAATAACGAACACGTGTTAAATATTGTGTTGAAACTTGTAACAAAGAAATTTATGAAACGAAAAAGACTGACGGAAACCCAACAGGAACGCATTTTTGAAACAGGCCACTGAACTGACCATACTGACACTCATTTTCTGTAAAAAAGATCATGTAAGAGCGCGGGAAAAAACAACCTCTCTCATTCTATGCGACACCCAAAGTTATTATATAATAACTTTGTGCGACACCTACCTACCCGCCGATGTTGCTGACGATGTCAACAACTACCGAATTACTTAAACGAACGTATAACGCATATTCAACGATGATGTTTCGTGTAACCGCAATTTTTTGTTTTGGGTGCACATTAACGTGCACCTAGACACATCGTTCAGTTTTAGATAACAAAGGATGGTACTGAAGGGAAAATTGACATTGCGATGGTCAAGAAACTAAAAGTCTAATATTCCTTGGTGCCCAAAATTCATATATCCAAAAAAGAATACTAATAAACAATTTTTCGATTTTTTGATGAAAACCACTGCATTTTGTAGATCGCCAGAAAATTTTTCCTTCTGTCAGGTCAGGTCAGGTCATAAAGCTTCTTTTATAACGATTTATCAGGAAGGCATCTCAACACATGAGCCACATAAGAGTTATTAAAATTTAGATGCATAAAAACAGATTAATGTGCAAGTTATTCGCTCAAATTTCTTATAAGAGCGTGCTCTTAAATCCTACCCATCTGTTAGTATGACAAACTTTTGGTTGGTTATACACAATATGCACAAGAATCAATAGCCTACTTGTTATTAAATAAAATGAAACATTACATACTAATACAAACTATTATAACAAAAAGTTAAAATAAATAAAGCAAAATGAGAAAACATTTCAAAACACTAGGGCAGAATAAAGTATTGCAAAAAATATAACAAAATAAAATTATAAATTCCATTCAATTATGTTTAGGTAATGAATGAAGAAACAACATACGTCCAAATCTGTCACTGGAAAGAATCCATTTTATTACTGGTTATAGAAAATAAATGCTGTGATGGTACAGCAACGGAGTTCAAATTAACTTGCTGAAAAAAAAGATCCATCCATCTATTTAATATATCGGTACCGAGGCAATCGATTGAAAAGATCGATTTTTTGCATCAAAGAGAGCGCTCTTTGAAAATATCGATTCGAGATCGCCACTCCTACGTCGAATTTAACAATACACACTAGTACACTACTTACGAACTGCCATGTATGAAGCACCACGAACGCGTACCATGCATAGTCTGTAGGGGTCTTTAGCCGTTCACGAAGAGCATATTTGGAGTTTTTAATAATTATTTTATTCAACACTGTCGAATAGAAATCAATTTTTATTTTTGAAATGGTGAAACACTTGTTTAAGTTAGGTAAACATTTTAAAATTAAAAAAGTAATACTTAACGTTAACCGATAGGTAATTGATGAAATTATCTCTAATTGAGCTCATAAGCTCAGAAGCATACCTTAAAACGTGTTAAGCAGGGAACACACCTGACCCGACATCTGAGGAAGTACAAGAAAGAGACAAACCGAGGCCGACCGCACGTTCGGAGGTACATACGCTGCACAGTTCTTCTATGAGAGACGAAAAAACAGAAGACCTACGTTTGGTCTCGACTTGCCTCATTCCCATTCGTCCTCAGATGTGTAAGACCAGTTTTAGACACCTTTCGGTAGAACAACAAATTCGTTAATTCACCGATTTGCTTCTAACAGGAAGAGCTCTTCTTATACCACTGTTATGCTTGCCACATAGTGCCTAAAATTTTGTTTGGTTTGTCGCAACGCCCCGACCATTGTCATTGAATTTTTTTAGCAATGCTTCTCTAGAATTTTATGGGCTGGATGTATTTCTTTATTCTTTTTTCATTAATCTTATTGGTCATCCTGGGTTTCGTAGGTATGTCTTGTGGCTAATTGCATTTTTTGGTGAACTCATTATTCTGAAAATTTCGTCGTGAGGAAATTGTGGTATATTGTTACCCTATTGACTCTCGATAACCTTGAACCTGATAGGTGCGCTCTTTCCTAGTCAAGATTTTTGAGATTTAACCCATCCTACTAGATAGAGTTCTCCTTCTGGGTCTTCAACTTTACCTTGCAGGATTAGTTTCGCTACTGAATCGCAGCTTTATATCCGAACTATTACAGGGACGAATGCATAATTTTTTGTGAATTTCATCATCCCAAATACAGTAAAGATTGATTAGGTACTTACATATATGAACATTTACGAGCACAAAAGCTCATCTTGTTACCAAAATGTATTTTATGCTATGAGCAAGGCCAAGAAAGAAATTTATTTGCCAATTACTGATTGGGCCAATCACTTGCTAATAAATCGTATTATAGGTTTTCTACATTCTTAAATTTCTTATCATTTTTAATGCAAACTAATTGTTTGTTGAATTTCATTCATTAATACACAAAGGCTATTTCTGTTGAAACTTTATGTACATTTATCTAATAAGTGGACAGCAATTTGACGATGGGTAATTACTAGTATTAAACCAAATGCTGCAGATAAACTAGATCCATATAAAGAGAAGCATTTAACAAAACGCTATTGCATCACAATTTAATGTAAACCCACTACAGTACCTAATAATTCACTACAAACAACACAATAATTTTGTACATTCTATTTTCGTTTCCGGCTAAACTGCACTATTTTTGATGGCATAAGTGCCTGAAGCCGTAATCTAGATTAGACAACTAATTAACATAGCACTGAAATTATACTATTACTCTTCTGTTATGCAAAGAGGAAGATCATGTCCTTACACAGGTGTTAATTAAGTGTAATAGATAACAAAAGGATTTCCCAAGAATCGGGTTGGTCTTAACGAAGTATACACACGAACACAATAATTTTAATTGTAGTCAAAATTTTTTTGCGGTCTCTGATGATATAACACATTATTGTGTTTTTACATTCTAGTTATTGAAACAAAATAAAATTGTATGTACCACGTACGTTACATCAATTTATGTTGTAAAATACATTGCAGAAATTTAATTATTGTAAACTCGAGCATGTTTTCAAACAATGCATAATATGCTAGTGTTGAACACCAATTATAGTGACCGATCCATTTTGTATGTAATATCCGTCACTCTTCACCTATTAATCACATTTGCAGAAAAGAGACTCAACTGTACGGCATGCTTCTGTGAACCAATGCATTTGGTCTAAATAATAACGTGGTTCTGCATGCACTAGACTTTTCAAATTACGTTAAAAATAGAATAATGAAGTTCAGCACCTTTGGACCGGGAGTCCTAGGAGACCATGCAGTTAGTTCACCAAGATCTAATAATCCCCACACTCCCTATGAACATAAACCAAAATCTCACATTAAATGGAAGAAACGTATTCGTTACAAGATTTAAGATAAGTATGATCAATTAACTGATTGGTGATGGAAATGGCAGGTTCTGTACCTGTCCTGTCGTATACCTAAAGCGGCATGAATGTCTGGGCTTCGATGACAGCATGGGGATTTTAGTTGACCAAATTATCGGTGTTACAGAAGTTGAAAGTTTCATTAGACGAAAGACAAAATCCCACTCCAGCACCTGTTCAAGCGATCCCAGCACCAAACACAGAATTTGCTCTAACGTTAACCTTTGGAATGATAGCAAATATCTGGTAAACGGTATATAAAGATATTGGTGGGCCCTTCCCTTAAAATCCATCCACAAAATGTATCAGACTTACTGGTGAGTACTTGAACCCGATAGGCGTAATCTAAGTAAAAAATTTCATTTTGAAATATTGACTAGCACAAAGATATATGAGCAAACTACGCACTATGGATAAACAATCTCTTGACACTTAGTCTTGAGCTACAGGGCGGTATTTAAGTATTCTAAAAGTTTTTAAGGGGTGGTTCTTTACATTATTTTGAGTCGAATATTTCATATGACAATATATGTCTAAAACGACTTAATTTCAAAGATACAGGCTGCCAAAGTTGAGGAAAAGGTAATGTTTTTTGGGAGAGCTTGAAAACGAAGATAAATATTTTAATGAAACTTTGTGCACAATATTACTACACATTGGATCAACTTTTGATGCAACAATTCTTTTTTTTCAATTAAACAGGGGCGGGCCCAAGGGGTGACTATGGTATTCTTTTAGAGAAAAATTCGTGCGCCACTGAGTTTATAAAAATGTGAAATGGTTTTTTATAAATGTATTAAATAGCATAAAAAAGGTCTCTTTACTTTTGCAAAAAGATATTTTTAAGATGAACTAATTTTTTTTTGAAAAGTAAACAAACCTTTGTTGTGCTAGTGAAGTGTAGTAATATTGTGCACAAAGTTTCATTAAAATATCTCCATTGGTTTTCAAGCTCTCTCAAAAAAACATTTATTCTTTCCCTCAACTTTGGCACCCTGTATTTTTGAAATACACATAACACATAACTGAAAGAGAATTTGTAACAGAAAGAGTTTTATAATTTCTTAATTTGGTCATGGAACTGTCTATATCATGTATAATATTTAAATTCTTTAACTATTGCGGCGATTACTCCTACACATTGTTTTCGCCGTACCGAAATATCACTACACACAGTAGTTGGATCAAGAACTTTGACGTAAATTCGCTATGAATTCTTAATAAGTTAACCCTACACGCAAAGGGACAGACGCAGTAATTAAACTCGACACGTGTTTCGCTTACAACGTCAGCATCTTCAGGAGTTGAAGATTCATCTAAATCTAATCTTCCATTACATTGCTATAAATACCCACCCCCTCTACTGAACTAAAATGGATCGATAAACCTATAGGGTTTGTTAGAACTATTTCGAACACAAGAGCAATAAAATTGGTTTCTTAGAACTGGAGGGTAAGTATTTATGGCTAGTATTAATTCTATCTACCTGATAAATCTATAAAGGGTTGAGTTCCGAATCGGACCATAATTACTGTTAAGACAACTACATTAATTTTTATATATCGATATACGTTCCAAGGCGTTTAAATCAAATTTATTATTTCCTGGTTTTAAGAGTTTGAGATCATTGATATTGAATTTATGGCTCGTTCCCAACGGGTGTGACGCCATGCTAAACTTATTAGTACGACCGTATTTGTAATAGGCTTGATGCTCCTTGAAGCGAGTTAAAATAGACCGAGTTGATTGCCCGATATATTTTTGTGGCAATTTCCGCATGCTATTTAGTAAATTCCTACTTTATGAATGGGTTCCGTTTTATCTTTCGCATTTCCAAGTGGATTTTGCAAATTGTTACTCGAAGTGAGAACCATTTTGAAGACTGCTTTCCCGAAAATAGTATTCATGTCTGGGGTAGGTACATATGGTACATATTTATTTAAATTTAGTAATTTTATTATCCCCAAGTGGTGGAATTTCGGAATAGCTTTTTAAATTTTCGTTTCCTAATTAACCTATTGATAATTTCTGGATCGAAACCGCTACATGTCGCTATATCTTTGATTGTGTTTACTTCATTGCGGTATCTTTCAATTTATAATGCTAGACTCAACAGTCTATTAACTAAAAAACCAAAACTAGCCTCTTTGTGCTGGCTTCAGTGTGGTTCGAATCTGCAGTTATGTACCGAGCAGTACTGGTTTCTTTCCCATAGATGTCAAATTCTAACTTACTGTCTTTCCTAATTACCAAAATGTCTAAAAATGGAAGCTATCCTGTTTCTATTTCATGGGTAAATTGAATTGAATTGAATGTACAATTTAAGTCGCTCAAAAAATCTTCAAAATCTGGAAAGTATTAGAATACTTTCCACAGCTTTCGACAGCTTTCGTGAGGTACACGAAAAATAGCTGTACATATACGTCTTGGAACCTTGTCTTATGTGATATTACCTGTATTTTGCATCTTTAATCTTCATACTCGTCAGTCATTCTGATGCCTATGTGCTTTTCTGTCTCATATGATTCAATCCTCAAGTTTCTTATAGGCTAATCCGACCTCCTCTGTTAATATGATTCACGCACACTGGCACACACACTTGGAAAAGTATCCGTGTTGAGCTCAAAGACCGATTTCGACCAGTTATTGAAAAACACTTAAAGAACGCATTTTGGGAATTGTCTTAAGTTGTAGGTACCTGTTTTATATCATCACCAACAAAATCTTTTAAAGACTTTTTCCGTGTCCCATCAATTTTTAGGTTTTTACTGTGGAGAGGTTGTTTTTGATAAAGATGAATGACTCCTCAGCTGCCTGAACAAATTCAGAATACACTATTTACCAGCACTTTGAAGGTAACACGTATAGCAAATAACTTTTCCAATGACAAATATTCTTCAGGATGTTTCTTGGCAAAAAGTTCTCTCCTGAATAATTCATTAGACAATAACCCGCATGTTTCGTTTTCGATGAATAATTCACGCACCTATACGAACGAGTGCATATTTCATCAATCGTAAGCGACTTAAGATATTTATTCAATAAACAACAAAAGAACAGAAGGAAGAGTATTTTATTGATTTTATCTGTATCGGCAATTGTGTGTGTGTATAGATGACGTACAATATGAGTCTTAATAGTACTGGTATAATAAGGGTAATCATAGAGTTACTTTTTGCGTCTGAATTATGTGGAGATTAAATATGTATTAACAGCAACCAAAGTTTTATTATGTTATCGGTCTAAGAAACAGCTATACTGTGATGCAAAATGGAAATGGATAAGTAATATCGTGATGGAAATACTATTGAGAAAATCCGACTAAACTACATGCAACAACAACTGCGTCGACCAGAAAAAGAGAAAAACGTTGAAGTCGTGAAACCAATTATACAGAATTGCAATAAATGCATTCAAATTGACAGAATAGTCATCCATACTAGAATTATGTTAAAAATTGTCAAATGATAATTTATTGCGAATAGCGCGTATATCTCCCAGGGCATGGACAGCACCATGCCTTTTTGCCTTTTTCGCATTATATAAGTAGTCAGATTATTGGATAAGACCCACTTTATTCAAATCCATAAGAAAGGAACAGTCTACTACGAAAATTGTTAAATAGTTCCTTTACCTTCCATACCGTAGCAAACTTCTTTTGTGAGCTGTCCATAACCGACTCAAGACGTACCTGTACTCACACATTTTACAAAACAAGCTGTCTTTATTCCAGGACTTAGAACAGCGTGTAAAGAATATGTATAATTATTGAAAAGCTAAAGGAATTTAATGCGGTTAGTTAGGTATACTATCTACGTATAAAACAATTCTTCCTAAACTATACACGATGAAGTACCATTAGATCTATCCTAAAAAATTAATATGTAAAAAATTGGCTTAGGGTATAGCAGAGTTAAGGAAACATACACCCACAAGATGCATGCACTGACACAATAAGCCGCTAGAATGCTACCGCAACGCCTGAAATCGGGCTTACGGATGATGAAGAATGAGAAGAAAAAGAAGCAGAAGAAGAATGAAAGCTATCGCGGGAATTAAAAGTCCATTCTCAGAAAATATTTTTTTAGAGCTAGGCATATAATTATTTTGATGCTAGAGGAGAATTATGTTGAAAATGCGTGAACATTTTCTATGCTGCATGAATTAGGACTATAAAAAATAATTATTCAGAGATCATTCGTGTAAAAATTTACATTGATAGTGTTATGGCTCCTATTATTAACACAGATGAAAGTTTAAAACACGAACCGTGGGCGAGTATTTTAATTCATATGAGTTAATAATAGCCAAAACTCGAGAGTGGAACACTTTACTTTATCTGCAAAAAATCACGGAAAGTTGCACTTTTACAGCCACATTAGACCATCTTAATTTAGATAAATACATAAAACAAATAATCGTTGAAAGATCGTTGCCTACATTTCTGATAAAATACAATAAATATAAATTTGACGCTTTATATGGGCCAAAGCAACCTCAATATGCTACAATAGGACGTTTCTATTTTCCAATAAATGAACAGTATTTTTGATCACGCGTTTAATTCTGACCAATTAAATCATTATTCTAGTGAGAATTTTTTACCTAACTTGTCCCAGCGGAAATTCTTTTTAGTATTTTGTTTTTGTTGATAAAACGACTTGTTTTCTGGTTTTGACATATGTCATATGTTTTAATCGCAAATTGTGACACTGAAAGAATAATATTGAAGAGTTGTTTCACATTTGAACGTCAAAAAATAACCTTTCGAATACCACACGACAGTAAGAATAACTTGGAAAATAATTCTCCACATTTTACTCAAACTTGTCGCCATTCGGCAATAGACACGAGAGCCCGTACGGTAATTTTTTCGATAATTTTGCTTGTTGATAAGTTGCCATAGTTGCGAATTTGTAGGTGCATTTATAATATATAATCTAGTTACTCTAGTACCTGCCAAACGTCAAATATTCCCAACAGATTTCTTTGCATTTGAATTAATTGAAATAAAATTTCGTTTTGAACTACCTTGCTTCGATTCAAAAAATAATCTTGTTAAATACAATTCGTGATGGTCTGGAATTTTTAGGTAATTTTACTCAAGCTGTTGCTTTTACTAACCTCTCGTGTAAATTTGACAGAAGATCACTGGCGCTACGCGCTCGTGTTCTTTTAAATGTCAAATTTACACTCGTGGCTACCAAGCAACGCAACAGCTTTCGTAAAATTTCCGACAATTCCAGACCACTTACCTATTGTATTACTACAGAAAAGTTAGTTGTGTCCGTTTTTTGCTGCGATTTTATGATGGAAAGTGAACAAGAAGGTGAATTTTCCTGTACACCACCAGATATTCTTGAAAAAGCAGAAGCAGCATCATCTGCCTTACTGCCGAAAAAGTCAAAACGTTTTTACGACAAAGCGTACCAAAGCTTTATGAACTAGCATATTCAAAAAAAGACAATTTCATTCTCGGAAAATGTATTATTGGTTTATTTTGCCGAATTAAGCAAAAAATATAAAGCTTCTTCAATGTGGTCATTCCACTCCATGTTGAGCAAATAGCAATTTATTTAAAACTACCAAATCCAAATCAATACACGGGCCACTGATGCTATCACTGATCTTCAGCTATGTTGTACACTGACGGGGGTGGAGATATAACAGATCTAAAACGTCATGGTGGCTGCAAATCCACCCAGGTCGCCGAAGGATATATCGACCAGTCCCAAAGAAATAAATTGGCCACATCCAACACTATTTCAAGACAAGTGTACAACACCGAAGCTTCCACCTCGAACTCTACTGCGATTAGTAATGAAACCACTACTATTGAAAATACCAATACTAATAATGTTAACATTCCATTAAATTCATCCATTCCATCCATCCAATTTATCAATTGTACCATCAGTAATGTTCACTTTGTTTAAAAATAAAATTATAACAAAATTGTGTTACAGATTAGTCGTAGATAAAGTATAGTACACACCTCGCTATAATGAGTGCTTTGCTCGCTCGTTTTGTAACTTTCATCATAGGGCACTCATTATAGCGTCGTTGAATAATATACTATTACTGCCTGTCAAACATATTTATAAAATGAATGTTACCGTGTAACGACATGGTCTTCTTAATTAAAACAGCTAAGCGCAGATAGCGATTCCCTTATATTGAAACAATTAATACTATAATAAACAAGTAGGGTATACAAGAATTGTAGATACAATCAATTTGGCACAAATCTACATAAAACATTCATCCATTTTGACTTTTAAAGAAATACTTAGGGACGCTTCCCAAAGAAGACAAATGAAAAAAGTGAAATATAATGTAATTAATTTTTTATTATCTAGGGTGTTATGGAGGTACTCAACCGGGCCCGTTAAAAAATAACGTGTCGTTAATCCTTCACTACAAACGCAGTGTTTCCAAGAATAACATAATGAAAAGAAATTGTAATTGATCACCTAGAAAGTGCAAGAACTGTAAAGAATTTGCAATGCCGTAACATCTTAAGAAATCTTGACATACTAATCAAATTTGTACTGAAAAATGTATGTTATCGATGCGATCTGAAGCATTTATATTATTTAATAAGGAGCGTTTATAGGCAAAAATAAAGCACTTACTAATAAGAAGTAAAGAGTTTCAATGCGCAGCAAAACGTTATTTAATTTTAATGTAATAATAACATGCATATAATATGAGACAAATGAGAAGTTCAAATTATTTCATGCTTAGAAATATAGGTACGTGCTTTCCTTCGTCTGTGGTATTAAGATTTAAATATACTTATTGTAAAGAAATTCCTGCTCATCAGCATCATCACCAGAGCTTAATAAACTGTGATGTACATTTTTATCGAGGGTACGTACCTATAACAATGGCAATAGTTTTAGATGCCTAAAAGTCTTCACCTTTTTCTTTCTCCCGTAGTGTTTTGTCTGAAATTAACCGAATTATTTATATTTTTGCAATTTTCCGTAAGTACGTTGTCTTTTTTAGATCTGTTCCTGCTGACTATACAGGTATTGCTAGTTTATTAATTCCAGGACTTTGTGTTCCTTCTGAAGTATTTGTTTCGCCGGCTATAGATTACCTCATGACTGGTACTTGGTCTTCGTCATTTTATATCTATGCAGGGATACTTGAACTTTATGTTTTTCTTCATGGAGAGGGATCATCTAGGCTGTCCTGTATTAAGGAAAGAGTTTGAGCTAGCATTAGAAAGTTTAAAAAACAAAAAAGAACCAGGTGTAGACGGATTGTAGGCAGAAAGTGTGCAGGTTAAGAGGTAAGAAAGCGTTTATTTAAACTATTTAGCCATTATACCATACAGGTGAGATTCCAGAAAATTACAAAAGGAACATAAAAGTCGCTATGCCAAAAGGCGCGGATTAAAATGTTCAGTTTAACTTCTCACGCGTTAAAAATTTTAACTAGAATTGTGCAAAGAAGGATGGAGAAAAGGGCGAAAGAAATATTAGGAGATCAGTTCGGATTTAGACGAAGTAGAGGAACGCGCGAGGCCATTCTAACTTTACGAGTAATTATAGAAAAAATCATAGAAAGGGGAAAGAGAGCCTATTTGTGGATTTAGAAAAAGCCTTCGACAACGTAAAATGAGGGAAGATGTTCGAAGTGCTTAGAAAGGTAGGGATGAAATATAGGGTCAGAAAAATAATACATAATCGCTACAACTAGCAAACGTCAGTTATAGAATTTGAGCAGGAACATAGAGAAGTAGATATCCGGAAGGGACAGGGATGAGACAGGGATGTGCGTTATCACCCCTAGTTTTCAATTTATAAATCGACAGTACAGCCTCAGGGATTAATGTGCAGGGCCAAACTATTAAAACAAGCTCAGATTCGCGGATGATATAGAAGTGTTAGCATCCAGCAAAAAAGAATTAGGAATGGCTCTGAATGAAATGGAAGCAGTTTTGAGAGAGGGCTAGGTCATGAAAATCAATAAGAAGAAAACTAACATTTTGGTATATAGAGGGCGTGAAAATCGGACTAAAATTAAAACACAAATAAGAAATGAGAAGATAGAGGAAGTCGCGGATTTCTGCTATTTAGGATATAATTCGAGATGGTAGGAGAACTAAAGATATAAAACAATGAATAGCGCAGGATCGAGTTGCGTTTAACCAAAACAAACAACTGTTATGCTTAGGAAACGCAAATATAGAAACTCGGAAGAGCCTCTTAACGACGTATGTATGGAGTACATATTGTACAGGTGCGAAATTTGGACAATAGTAGAAGCGGATCGGAAAAGAGTAGAAGCGTGTTTGAATTGTGGTGCTACAGAAGCATGATGAAGATACGGCGGATAGATAAGGTTAGTAACTGGGAGATATTAGAAAGAGTTGACGAAAAGCGAAAGGTATGGAAGACAATAAGGACTAAGATATATAGTGTGGTAGAACATCTTCTGAGACACGAAGGAATAGTTCGCGACATACTAGAGTCGGACATAGGAATAAAACGATGTAAGGCTAGACCAAGATTAAACTACTGCTTTCAAATAGTTGGAGGTATAGGATGTTCTACTTTTAGACAAAAATACGTAGGTTAGCTCAGAATAGGAAAGGACGGAGGTACTAGTCTTCGGAGTGCGAACTTTATGACGATGATGAATCTCTTGGATTTAGGTAGACAATATTCAAGTCAGCGTCATGTAGGCAGCAACCAAGAATTTTCTTTTGGGTAATTTTTAACATCCGTCGCATAAAATCAATTCGTTCAAATTTGTTTCAGTATCCATCAGTTCGACAAGGCAATATTCAAGTTCGAGTACCCCGAAGCTATGCTATGTAATAATAAATTTAGAAACTCCTTCCGGAAATTATGTTTCGAATAGTTTTTCAGTTATACATATTGTTTCTAGACCTCATAAATTGGTCAGCGACATTGTAACAGTTACTATTAGTAACTCTGAAATGATACAGATATGTAAATAAAGAAACATATCTATCCTTTCTTGAACATAAAGGAAGGAATAATTATTCTCTCCTCTTTATAAATTCTTTCATCAATGGCCACTTTGTGGATCATCCTATGCCTGTTTACTAATTCTCTAACTACTCTGAAAATGAGTGCAAGAATCAGGAAGACAAGAGTTTGCTGGAATACAATTTTTCGTAAATTCAGCAGAGATTTGAACGTGACAAAAATGGTGAAATAATGAAAAATTAGTGTTGCGATCCCCAAGAGCGAACTCTGAAAAAGAAAACATCTATTAACATTGAATAAAATCTTATAATATTCTATCAAAAATAATAATAACTTCATAAAATAAAATTCATAATTTAGTGAAAAAAACTGTGTGTCAGCTCCGACACACGACTGGAGTTTACTCCTTAGGAACGATTATTTTAACTTCAATCACTTGATAATAGCGTACACGCGAATGTCAGTTTTATACCCAAATGTGTATTTATCAGATGGTTTATGTTCGAAAATGCCCAACTACATCAAAATATAAATTGTTTATAAATTCAGTAATTAAGTGACAATATGCTAAACGTCGATCCCACTGGCAATGAAATAAATACTTTTCCTGGTGTTCAAATAGGCGTTGATTCACATTTCGGCACTAAGCAATATTTGGAGTATTTAATATTAAGTTTTTCCATATTAAATCAGAAGATTCAACAAATTTAGGAACGAACAAATACTGCAAATGCTGACTTTACAACGCCAACTGTCATATCTACTCTATGCCACTCTATTTTCACTATTTCCATGCTCTATGCAGTCAGACATAAACAGCCGTATCCATAGATACGTACATAATTTCAATGTTACAGGTAACGTAACGCGTTACTTTTAGTTAACGCGAAATGTAACGCTTGATTTTACTACTCATAAAATTTCGGTACCGCGGGCTATAACTGAAAATCGATTCTTAAGAAGTAAACTCCAAAAATTTTGTTATCCATGGAAAAACATCTTCATTAAGGAGTAATTTTGAGAAAATGCGAATCCCTGACGAGCTCACACCGAACTGTTTGCAAACTATACAGAACTTCAGTTTGGGCGGTGAGTTCACGAGCTGCCAGGGTGCAATTCGCGAACCGTTCACGAGCAGTTCGCGAACTCCTGGTTTTCGTCTGTACCTGCCTTAAAACATGAAAAAGAACGAAAGCGCGTCAATAGGAAATACTGAAGGTGACAGCTGGGTTGTAATTGTAATAGAAAAGTTAAATGATACTACAACAAATTGTCTCTCACAATTTGTTAGACACTTTTGTACTTGATATATGAAACCTAATAACGTCATACGGAAGCATGAGCCGTCCTATGGAAATATCTTTGCTAACAATTCTTATGAATAGAATATTTTTATTCATGATGTCTTCCTTACGATGCGTTCATCATACGTTCCTACATCGTACATTCCTTAGTCTTACTGAAGCACGTTGTAAAAGAAAAAGACTTGTCGAATATTGGTGTTGTGAAATTTGCAAACACCGAAGTTATATTTTATTACACATGATGCGGCGTAATAAATAACGCGATAGACTAGTTTTTTATTCGTGAACATGCACAGTTACCTGTTGCAATACCAATAAATAAAAATTATGATCGAAGCCTGCTCCGTACCCATCAGCGTCCCCATCTACATACCTAGCAAACTAATCGGCAAATTACACGGCAAAAATGGAACAGATCTGCTGCATCGAATGACCTACATTACAATACACCTGGCTTAAAAGGAAAATATTGAAGAAACGCGGTTTGTAGTGCGTCTTTTTCAGTCACACGGGTGATGAGCAACAGAGAGGGGGACGGAAAGACCGCGGGTAGGGTTTCCTTTTGGGGGAATCATTTCAGAGTGATGGTACTGTAGCAAGGTTTTGGGATGAAAGTGAAATATTTTGTGAATAACCACCCACTATTGCAGTTTTAGAGTATATAAGCTCCCGTTAGGTTTTGTTTAAGCCAGATCATCTTGTTTAGCAAAACAGAGCACTATAACAAATATAGTGGGGCATTCTAGTTCGGTAACTTAGTGATATTAATACATAAGTGCAAATATGAAGGTAGGATTATGCGGATGAAGTAGTTTAATACTGCAGAAAGTGTTGGTGTAGGTCGAGGAGCATTTACAATGGAAATTTATTCATGAATGGTGGGCGCGGGCCTCGCTCGCGATACGTCTTTGATAGTCGTAATTTCTCCAGTGACGTGTGCGAAAATTGCTTTTTATACAGTTCGTCAAATTCTATTAGTGTTCAAATTTTATTAGTTGCCTAATTAAATTGATTATCAACAAATTTTAATATATTTCTTTTAGTGCTATTGCTTTCTATCAAATAAACTCTAAAACACGTTTTTTTTAATATTTCAGATTGCTTTCGTAATAGTTTCTATGGTAGCCGCAGTTTTTGCAGAACCTCCAGTACCCAGTAGCCAGTACCTCCCAAGCAATCAATACTCAGCGCCAAGGCCGTTTGCCCAAGCACCCTCTTCAAATTATGGAGCACCTGCACAAACGACGGCAGTAATTAAACCAAATAATCAATATGGTCCCCCTAGCCCTAGCTACGGTGCCCCCTCAGCTCCTAGTGCACAATATGGCGCCCCAAGTAGCCAATATGGTGCCCCACGAAATGGTTATGGTGGTCGTAACGGATACGACGACGACCAGTCCGTAAGTTTTACGAACTAATGGTTGATTTAGAATACTGTGGCACAATTATTAATTTTCCAAAAATCGCTGAAAGAGAGGCTGAAAACATAAAAATTGACGAATTCAAAATTCTAGAGATATCCCATTGAGGTTGTAAGTAATTGTTTATCTAGACAAATGTTTATATTTTATCCTTATCTACTAAAATTCCCAACGAAAATTTGTACCCCCGTAAAACTCGGCAAAATAAAGGTTTTGACAAAAATCCAAAAACACGTCGTTTTTATATCAAAGGGGACCAATTTTTATGCAATAATCATTCTTGCAACTCTAGCCCTGTGCGGGGGATTGCGACCCCCCAAAATTTTTAAATGGGACGGGGGGTCAAATGATCCCTACTTTGGAAGGGTTTTTCATTACTTACACAACCGTATTTGTTTTATTCAATTCGATCAATTACTTACCGAGAAATTGCTTCTTGAAGTTTCCAAGTTAAAAAATTATTAAACGCCCAAAAAGGTTTAAACTATCGAATGTATTGCTCGAAATGACCTCCACCAATTGTCATACAATAATACATTCTGGATTCAAATCCAGATCTTACATTTCTCAAGACCTCCAGGAGTTATTAGCCGGCATTCTTCTTTGGAATAAACCATTTTGATTTACTAAATAAACACGATTTTATACTGTGGCGAATAAGTTTATTTTAACATTTGTTCTGATGTTCTTTTGTTCTTACTTTTTATTCTTATTAGTTTACTTGATTTTGTTACTTTTCCATTCTAATAGATTCGATAGTTTAAACATTTTTGTGCTTTATTAATTTTTTAACTTGGAAATTTCAAGAAGCAATTTCTCGTTGACAAATTGATCGAATTGAATAAAATAAATGCGGTTGTATAAGTATTGAAAAACCCTTTCAAAGTTGGGATCATTTGACCCCCCGTCCCATTTAAAATTTTGGGGGAGCCGCTACCCCCCGCACAGGGCTAGAGTTGCATAAAAATTGGTCCCCTTTTATATAAAAATCGATGTATTTTTGGATTTTTGTCAAAACGTTTATTTTGCCGAGTTTTACGGGGGTACAAGTTTCCGTTGGGATACCGTGTATACAAGTAATACCTACTAATTTATTTTCCTGTTTAAGAAGTTTCAAATGGCCAAGAACTTTGGATGCAATAACCCATATATTTTAGTATATTTATGCTTCGAAGAAAATTTTTGACCAAAAATGCAAAAAAATACATTTCGTGTGATAGTTTTTTTGAACATTTTTGGAGTTTACTCCTTAAGAATCGATTTTCAGTTATAGCCCGCGGTACGGAAATTTTATGAGGAGTAAAATCAAGCGTTAACTAGTGAGCGTTACGTTACTTGTCAAATTGAAATTATGTACGTATCTACTATCTATCGATACGGCTGTTTATGTCTGACTGCATAGAGCATGGAAATAGTGAAAATAGAGTGGCCTAGAGTAGATATGACAGTTGGCGTTGTAAAGTCAGCATTTGCAGTGTCTGTTCGTTCCTAAATTTGTTGAATCTTTGATTTAATATGAAAAAACCTAATATTAAATATTGCTTAGTGCCGAAATGTGAATCAACGCCTATTCGAACACCAGGAAAAGTATTTATTTCATTGCCAGTGGGATCGACGTTACTTACGTCACTTAATTACTGAATTTATAAACAATTTATATTTTGATGTAGTTGGCCATTTTGGAACATAAACCATCTGATAAATACACAGTTGGGTATAAAACTGACATTGGCGTGTACCCTATTATCACGTGATTGAAGTTAAAATAATC
This sequence comes from Xestobium rufovillosum, assembly GCA_963966045.1. Taxonomy (NCBI): domain Eukaryota; kingdom Metazoa; phylum Arthropoda; class Insecta; order Coleoptera; family Ptinidae; genus Xestobium; species Xestobium rufovillosum. The sequence goes on along the minus strand of OZ014493.1, from coordinate 22,643,486 downwards.
GTTCGTAAGGAGTAAACTTCAGTCGTGCGTCGGAGCTGACGCACACAAGTTTTTTTAAGAGAAAATGTAAAAAGTAAAGTAGCACAGTTAACCCTGAAAATAAAACATCTACACCATGCTCTACCGCGTTATAATATTATAGTTAGGGAACCGCAAAGGTAAATTATTGCTGCATTTTCTACGATGCCAGACATTATTAACCTTAATAATGTATGCATCACTAGGAACAAGAATATGGCTATAACAAAGTTGCATCTGAGTCGCAGTGCAGATGCTCTTTCAACGTTAAGGGCTTAATTAAATGTTGCTACTGACATATTTTCTGCCAACAGATTCTTACTTTACTGACTCTTTGCATCATCAGGAATGATGCTAAAATAGCACTGCCAGATACAAGTCGCGAGTCGGTGCCAGGGAACCCCATCAAATTTATCTTAAGCGGGAACGTCACGTGACATATTTTCTACCAACAGGTTTTTCTTTTACTGATTCTTTGTATCATTAAGAATGCTAAAATATCACTGCCAGGCACAATAAATAGTCGCGAGTGGATGCCAGACGATCCCAAACTTTTCTGAAGGGAGCCATTTGCAGTGCGGCTCAGATGCAAATTTCTTTTAGCCATATTCTTGTTCTTCGTGTTTCATACATTAAGCCCCAGTTTTTCAAAGAATCCACCACCGGGTTAAGTCTGACACCGGCTTTGTTGCTATGATATCGGCTTTCTGATTGGTTGTATCATAGCAACGAAACCAGTGTCAGACTTAACCCGGTGGTGGTTTCTTTGAAAAACCGGGCCTAAGATTAATAACGTCTGGCATGGTAAAAGATAGAGCAATAATTTATCATTGCTGCTCCCTATATTGATTAAAAAATTTTAATTTTTCGAAAGCGTAGAATGGGTATAGCAGAGGTTATGAAAGGAACACCCTGCGCAATAATGCTTTAACGTCAAAATATACTACATTTTCTAGCATCTAGTACGAAAACATGTTTTTGGAAAGGAACAACTTTATTTCCTATAACTAGTTTTAAGCAATAATTGCTTATTATTCAGCAAATTGACAATACAGCTGAACTACAGACGTAGATTATAATAATACTATACTCTTTGCTTGAAATTTTTGCAACATTTAGGTCCGGTTTTTCAAAGAAACCAACACTGGATTAAGTCTGACACTGGTTTCGTTGCTATGATACCGGCTCTCTGATTTGTTGTATTATAGCAACGACGCCGGTGTCAGACTTAATCCGGTGTTGCATTCTTTGAAAAACCGCGCCTAAAAATTTTTTCCGCATTTGTTTTTTTTTTAAATAAATTACTAAAATCGTTGATAAAACATTGAGAACTTCTGTCATATTGTCGAATATCTTTTATTGATTTAATAGCGCTTGCAAAAAATCGTTTCTTATCCTTGCTTAGTTTTACGTTCAAATTTCAAGAGCGTAAAAATTGATAATCTTTAGACATACCTACACTTGGCTGCAATGAAATCAGCCCACTTACAGTTTTCAAATTTTATAATGACATGGATGCAGTGTTTCACCGATTGTAAGAGGTTGGCTATATTTTTTTGGGGTATGCTGAGTCATTCTTCTTCAACAGCAATCGCAAGCTCTTGTAACGTGTAGGTGCAGGATCTCTACGTCGAATTTTTATTTTTCGTTGATCCCAAAGATGTTCAATGCGATTTAGATCAGGGCTGCATGCTAGCCATTCCATTACCCTGTATACCATCCTCTTGCCAATATCCCTGCACAACTGCTGCAGTGTGAGGTTTCGCATTATCTTGCATAAAAATTAATTCGTCGCCAATAAACCCCGCGTAAATCTTCAAACACATTGTTTATGCATCATTCAGTATTGAGGCATCTTCTGTTATGACCATGTTCATCGTCCACAACGAAAACACAATCAGTTCTTGCTGTTAAGAATATTGCTCCCTAAATCATACATGATCTACCTCCAAAAAGGACTCGCTCTGGACAGCAACATTGTGCGAATCGTTCCCCATGTCTTCTGTATACCCTGTTTCTTCCATAGTTGCCATGAAGGCAAATCCTGGTCTCATCAGAAAAAAAACTGACCCCCATTGTTCAACTGCCCAATTCAGGTATTCTCTTGCGAATTGGAGGCAAGCTTAGCGGTGGACTGTTGTCAGTTTTGGACCACTTGCAGGCTTGTGTAATGCAAGGACTTTTTCTTTAAGTCTCCTCCTCACAGTCCACCTACTAACTACCACACCACGCCCTTCCCGTAGATGCAGCTGCAACTGGACACTATTCAAGTGACGTTTCCTCAGTGCTGATATGGTCAGAAAATATTCGTCCCTTTCGGTTGTGCCTTTTTCCTTGCCAGATCCTGGTCTCTGATTATAAGAACAAGTTTCTTGGAACCTCTGGAACACCCTTCTAACTGCTGATCGGCTTAAGTTAAGTTGCAGGGCCAGGAATCTCTGGGTGTTTCTTGCTTGAAGCAGAGCAACTGCTTGAGCTGCAATTTCTAGATCTGTATCCATTGGAAAACAATATTTTCGAGATTAAACACTTAAAACAGAATGACAGTTAAGCTGACTTAAATAAAAGAGATCTTCCAAAAAATTATACCACTATCTGGAATATTTATTCAAGGAAGAAAAGAATCACACGTTGTAATCTCCTGAAAATGTTATTATTCTTTTACTGCTATGTTTAATTTTCATAATTATTTGTGCCATTTTTTTATGATATAAAAATGCTATGTTTAAGAAAGTAAAAATGTGAAACAACATAAAACTTAAAAATTATATGTTCATAAATAAGTAAAATAATCTTTTACACTATATATTATTTTACTAGATTATAAAAGAACTCCATGGAAAAAGAATTTGTCTGAAATACTAAGTGGGTCGATTTCATTGCACCCAAGTGTACTATATTAAATACAAAGTTAGGAAAAAATTTGGCAGGGAACTCAAAGTTTCAATAAAATTATAATTCTCAATTAAAAATAATAATCATATTTCACCCAAATTGCGGGACAACTTCTGACAGAGAAACCCTTAAATTCTATGGTAGCCATGTCCAAAAACTACCTGCATACTAAGAATTTGGAAAGAATGTATTCACGCCTACGAGTATTACCTATAGCTTTAATTAATTACTGATAAAATGGTGATGAAAACTCTAATACGCCATTTCACTACCGAACCAAATATAGATCTTAATTTTAGAAAATACGTAAACCCTGGTAATATACGGAAAATAAACAAATGGGCAATAAAATATTAATTTTACTTGTTTTAATTTCCTTTCACGATTCAAACATTAAGAACAATAATTTGCAACATCAAAATACTTTCTTGTGTAATTTACATTTTTTTCACTTTTATACCATTAATTTCTCTAATTTTCAAACTCGCTTATGCTAAATCCAGAACATCTGATACAAATTAAAAGTGTTATTATATTAAAATACTTTCTTATGACTAATGAATGAATTGCGAAGAAGACTCCTAAGCGCCATAAATATTTTTATATCGATACGAAACGAAAGTAGGCGAAAGATTTATTTTAATAGCGCTTGTTTCTTAATTTAATACACTTATTTTCGATAAACCTGAGATGTACACTTACGAAAATTGCACGTCTCATTGAAAGTAAAAGGCTGTTTACGTAATCGAAAGTTCGATAAGTAATTTTTGCATAAACACAGTCAATGCACATTAATAATGACAAGGGTACCTAAATGAAAAATAAATGTAGCAGCTAAAAAACGGTAAGTAATAAATCAGAATCTGGGCTGGTTATGCATAAGCTCTGGATCGTTCTTCTGCTAGTGTCTTTCAACATCTCCCACAGTAATTTACCAATTTTCTAAAATTAGCTTCTCTGATATTTGGATCCGTGACAACCGTCTGTGGAACGCGGCCGCGCGTTTGATGACGCCTTCATGGCACTTGGAAAAAAATTGCACCACTCCTGGAACTGTTTTGCAAATAATCTGTTAAAATGTACCTAAGTCCCTTTTACCGACGCAAATAATAATAATAATAATATCTCTACTCACTCCTACTAACCCTAAGGTTAGCCCCAGAAGCTAGTGGTAGCTTGTGCGGGACGGAGGAGGCGGCATATTACTATTGGCCGCAGGTGCGTCACAGGAACGACCTACAGTTGTTAGTACTCTACCCACCATTTAGTGCGAGAATGAGGAAAACCTGGAAAACCTCATTAGGTAAAGCTGGATAGGCGATCCAAGGCGCGCCCTAGCCACAGCGCAGAAATGGGTCACCCATCCATAGCCAAACCGCGGGCACTGTTGCTGAGCATTAACGACTACTCACTCGCGCATGCTAGCAAGATCCCACGGCCTATTTATTTATTTATGGTGCCATAATAATTGATTTTTACGAAAAAATTAAACAAGTTTATAGTGGTCAACGTCAAACAGTTCCGGTGTTCACCGTTTGGGTACTGTATTTGACTAGCGTTACAGAACCCAACTGTCCGACTTATGGCAACAGGCGTATTTTCTACTTAAATACTATTTTCGCAAATGTCCCTGCCACCACACCGTCGTAACTCAGAGGTCGATGTGCCAGTCCCCCAAATCGCAACGTTGGGGGTTCGCACCTCGTCCCAGTTATTCTTTGTTACGATGATTTCACTTTTTTCTTTTGAACAAAAAATCGGTCAGGTCCAAAAGGACTGATAGGGGTCCGCCATCACGCGAGACATACATCCATTCATTGACAGTGCGGAATTATCGATTTATAAATGATTCTCGCAAGCTGTCTGTATCCGCTAGTAATAAATAGGGTAGGTAAACGCTCGGGTTCTATAACGCTTAGTCAAATACAATACGCTCACTGTTTAAAATTGAGAAAAAATTATTTCTGTAATTTTTTTCATTTCTCTTCAAAATATGGCAGTTGAACTTATTTATGCAGCTTTATTAGGTAAATTTAGAAATTGCCATCAGTGTGTTCAGTATTTGGCCTACTAATTCACAAGGTTTTAGAAACCACATGCATAAAAGAAAATGTTTGAAAGGATTTTCCAGTAGAGTAGTAGTGTCCTCTTCTGTCCATAACTATCAAAATTGATTGGTGATACCTTGCTGGAGTTGGTGTTGAGGGCACTTTGTCAAGCTTCAGCCATCTGCCCTGCTTCATGCAGACTTTTTCCTACTTTCGCTTTTGTCTGATCCACATTCATATCTTCGGTCGTCGAATTTGAACTTCTCTTCTTCTCGCTACGTGCTCAAACTATTTCAGGAACGATTGTTGAACCCTCTTTGCTTTCCCTCGCGAATTGAAATTGTGTCCCATAGACCCATATCGCATTCTGTTATCAACTTGATAACTTACTGCTTCAACGCCCATATCACCACAGTATATAGCAAAGCTGAGGAAATAAGCGGAATTTACTAATAATTTAATTTTTCGTACATTTTATTGTTGTCGTCTCTCCAGCTTTGAAATAACATGTCTTAAAATCGTTAAACCGAGCTTTATGTTGCAGGTCCCAGATAGACGAACTCCTTCACTAGCTATTAGAAACCCATTACTATTTCTTGCATAAAGTTAGTTATTTCTCATTCGCTGCTCGATCGATGATCATAGGGATGGTCTTTAACAGATTTAGCTTCAGACCGATATACTTCACTCGTATACCTAATAACCTTTTCAGACAGTTTCAACTCTTCTGTACTTGCCACAAAATAACGAGGGGAAGGGAAAATAATTGCAGTTTTTGAGAACTAGCAAGCTTCAATTCTTAAATTCAGGCGGAGTACATTGCAATTCACCATTATCCATCGTACTTTAGGTCTTCTCTATGATATAATCTCCTGCCAAGTCGATGGCACATGGATGTTCCAGCTTCATATTTTCTTCTTCTAGAATTCTGCATTTTGACCCTTTAACAATGTAGTTCTTAAGTTGCCAACGTCCCTGAAGTGCGTTTATTTGGTCCGGCATTTAACCCGAAAGTTGCAGTGGAAGTACCAACATTGTCAAGAAAATTGATGAGCAAGACGTCGCGAGAATCCTAGAAAACCGAAAGTATCGCTCTGTCGATTACGATTATGAATTTTTCTTCCGTCTACGAACAACAAATCTTGTTGTGATAGTGTAGTTCACTTTTATATCGGCGTAGTTCTTCCAAAAAAACCAGCAAAAAGTGAAATAAGTAAAACCTTTGGGTATATTTTGATCAAGTTTTACTTGTCTGGCAATGTCTGCAAAAAATATGTAAATGAAAACTATATTAGATAGTGAGTATATTCGGTAGAATTGAACATTAAGTTCTGAATGCGGAATTGCTTTACAGATGAAATGAAAAATGTCATTGCAATGAATACTACGTAATTACGTTGAACACTTACAGTTATTGGAATGGGTTTATGTGCACTGGGTCTTAAAATTTGACGATCAGATGGTGCAAATTAAAATGTTAGTGCTTTCGGTAATGAAGATGCTTTTACTACTAATTATTCATTTTAACATTAATTGCGTCGAAATAGTAATAATAATTAAAATCTTGCCTTCACTATTATACTAGTAATTAAACCCCTTATTAAAAATTTATGATATAACCATATATTTCGTATAGAAAATTCTGTTTGTTCTATTTCAGGAACCAGCCAACTACAATTTCGAATACCACGTGGAAGACGCTGCTTCTGGCAACGACTTTGGTCACCAGGAAGCTAGACAAGGTGATGTAGCCCAAGGAAAATACTTCGTGCTCCTCCCCGACGGCAGACGACAAGTTGTGGAATACACCGCTGATAATGATGGTTACAAGCCCAAAATTTCTTACGAGCAAGTCGGAGGAGGCTACGGAGCAAGCAATGGAGGATACGCAAACGGGGGATACCCTGCTAATGGTAATGGAAACGGCGGATATTCCAATGGAAATGGAAATGGAAACGGCTACCAATATTAAATTTCAAAAAAGAACTAGAACCAAATTAAGTCACGCTTGTTTGGATTGTCAGCGTTTTATTTCTTGCCTTTCATTCTAAGTGATTATTTTTTCTTGCGCTAACAATTGACAAGATTACGAGTACCTTATAATATTCCCTTTCAAAGAAAGGGTGTGTATAGCTTTAAATATATTTTTTGTATTGCCCGACGGATTATGTTTGATATTATGATACGATGACGAATATGGATAACGATTTGATTATTGTAGACAAAACTGACTATTTTGTACATTTATAGAATTCCTCTGTGTTAGTTTTGCTTACAAAGCTGTATTTATTTAATGCCATATTTATGTAATGTAGATATTAGTGACGCTAGTATTACAAAAGTTTATATTTTATTTTTTTAAATAAATATATTGCATTGATTTATTATTTAAATTGTTTAATTTCAAAATATAATGACGTGACTTTTTGTAATTTGTAAAAATTGTGCTTGTTTGTTAATGTTTGCTGACGTATATAAAAAATTTGTGGCATCATCAAGCTGGTAAAGGCGGTTTCACTTTTGAATAGTCAGCTTCTGGTGGAGGAACCTAGAACCAGCAGGAGCGGGGATAGGGCCCTCTCTTGTTCTGAGATCAAGAAATCAATATCGAACGCGGATTAACTACAACAAAATTATTAAAATTATCAGGGACACTACGATACAGAAGGCAAGGGGAAATTACGAGTAAAATTAAAAATTCCTATGATCATCATACGAGTAAAAAGAAGAAAAACAAATAAACAAAATAGAAACTGAAGTAGAACCATTGAAACGTTTGAACCAAGAAAGAAAAACCTGTTTTTTTAAATGGAATGCCCCACATTTGCTTACATATTTGAATTCCCAATAAAATTTTATGAAAGATGGTGTACTATACGAAGGGGTTTAGAGTGAGCAATTTTAAGATATTTTAGTGCCAGTGTGGACCTAACTTTGATGAGCTGCTGACACCTACTGGTCGAAGCAATTTAAGATTTCTTTATTGTAATAGGATCACAAACTGCTCTATTTGTAAAATTCTGGAGTACTTTTGTCACAAAACTTAATATCGTACAAGGTAGACAGCTTTCACAATATGCAATTTTTCTTAAAAATTTCAAATGGAACACCCCATATATTATTTCCATATTTGATAGACAGTTTACTAAGCTTTTGATTGATGTAGATATTGTTAGGCCTGCGACTGACGGTTTCGGTAGAACTGAAAATTGAACTTTAAAGTGTAGCAATTTGACTGGTAGTTTATTCGTTTCTCCTATATTTTAGTGCCTAAAATACAAAATATGATTTCCATTTTGTTTCTGGCAGTTGATTTTATGTTGAAACAAAAAATTTCATCGTCAGATTGCTTCTTCATGGTCATATTCTTAAATAAATGGTAACTTATTAAACCTAGGTAAGTATAAATTGAAACAAGGAGTGCCATGGAAGAAAACCGTCCTTTCAAGAAGTAATCTTACAATGGGATTTCTTGTGCCGGTGTAAACTCTGCTTGCTAAATTTTATGTAAAACAAGTGTAAACATGTTTCTGAGTTTTGTTTAAAAAGATGGGTGAAATTTCCCAAAAATGGTACAAAATTACGTCGAAAATCTCAATTCTTAAGATTCAATCTTTATTTCTGCCTAAATTATCAGTCGCAGGCCTGCCAATATCTGCATCAGCCAAAAGCTTAATAAACTGGCTGTTCAGACCTGCAAATAATATACGGGGTGTTCCGTTTAACATTTTTGAGAAAAGCTCCTTTTGCGCTAGTTGGCCACTCTGTACAATACGAACTATTTTGAAAAAAGTGTTAATGGGTTTCACAAATAGAGTATCCTCTGAACCTAGTCCAATAAAAAAATCATAGTTAGCTTTGACCAGCAGACGTCACTAGCACCACAAATTTGGATTCACACGGGTACTAAACCCTACCGTGTAGCATATCAACTTTCAGGAAATTTTTTGGGGAATCCAAATATGTAAACAAATGTGGGGCATTCCATTTAAAAAAACATAACTTTGGTTTGGTACGAAGCACTTGAACAACCTGTATACTTACATCAACATAATTTTAACAGAAGCTTCGAGGGGTTCACACACACGTAAAATTTCATGTTGATATCTTGAATAGAATCAGAGATATGGCCCGACTACGCACTATTGGTCAACTCTGTATATAAGTTCTGTGTGACACGATAGAGTAAAGTATAAATAATAAAGCGGGAGAGCCAACAAAATGAAACAAAAGATATATGGCAGAAATTTCTAAAGATTAAATAAATGTCCGAATTTTAAGACAACAAATAAAATACAAAATGAATTCTGGATTTACGGAACACACTAGGTGTCTAGTGCTGAAGTGAATTAACAGTATAATCATATGAGATGCGGAAGAGAAGGATTCGATAAAAATTGGGGAGGGAGGGGGAGTAATTATTCAATTTTAAAAAGGGTGCGAATGGCAAGAGTAAATTACAGTTATTTTATTACATAACCCACCATATACAGGGTGGCCCACTGAAAACAGTAAGTACGATTTCATACCATTTAGCACCATTTTTACGCAAAAAGTTCAGACACGTCGATTTTGGTTTTAAGGGGGAAATCATTAATTTTCATTCATGTAACTTCAACCCCAACGCGGGGAAGACAGCATCCTTAAATTTTTAAATGGAAGGTGGTATCAAGATACACACCGTTTTAGAGGCCTGTCAATTTTCTTTATAACGGTTTTTTATTTTTTGAAATCTCACCTTTAACCACCGAGAAAATGCGCCGTCAAGATAGCATTAATTAAGGCACCAACACCAGTAGAATCGAGTAATAGAGGAATGCCGCCAAGTTGCCCCACAAACGTTGCAGAATGTTCTACAGCGATTTGAGCAAAATCTTTATTGGTGCATGGAGGTTGGCGGTAGTTATTTTGAACATTTGGTCAATAATTGACACATAGCAAGTAGGTAATATCACATCTTCACGTCACCATTTTTCGAAGGTTAGTGGTCCGATTTTAAAAAATAAAAAACTGTTGTAAAGGGAATTGAAAAGCCTTTCAAACGGTGAGTATTTTGACACCACCTTCCATTTGCAAATTTAAAGGTCTTCCCCCGCTTTGGGGTTGAAGTTACATGAATGAAACTTAAAACCAAAATCGACGTGTCCGAGGTTTTTGCGTAAAAGTGATTCTAAATGGTATAAAATAGCACTTACTGTTTTCAGCGGGCTACCCTGTATAAGATCTGTGTTTCCTATGATATTGGAAAACAAACTGAATTGGGAATTGAAGAAAAAGGGTTATTATCGGAAACCTAATGAGAATTCAGAAGAGCAAAAAGCATAATAGACAATACTGAAAAGGAACATCTCCAAAATGAATGTGATTACAAGTCTGTGGGACTAACTGCAGATAAGGAAGATGCAGATATCGAAGAAATTTATGCACTTTATTAATTTATACACATGACAGCAAATCGAGATTGAAGCTGTTGTATTTGGGCACTACCAACGAGATTACTAAGGGTGTAAAGTTAATTTGTCTCAACGTGGTGCACCTTGAGTAACGCTAAAAATGAACTTTCACTGTAGCTGCCGGACAATCTATCGTCTGATCTCCTGTTTAAGAGTCCGGCAAATCCCTTTAAAATGAACCTGAAAACTGACTTCGTAGTACTATGCTCATTTCTAAACGGTGAAAATTGAAGTGTTGAATTTTGGACAGTTTATAAACGAAACTTTATTTTATGTTTCTATAGAAAGAAAAGTTAAAAATTTTATCTTAGAAAGTGTCAGTTCACCCATGAAATTGACCAACTTCACGCGTGCTTAGCGCCAAGAGATTTACAGTTTTCGCAAAATTGTTTCAATAGAGACATAAAATATGCCTTCTTCTACGATAACCAGGCTTTCGTGTTGCTAAATTTATTAGGATGAAGGTTTAATCATGGTACAGCGAGAGCACTGCAAACTCAAAATATGCCTTGGTATGTGCTGCCGCCGCGTAGCGAGTGAGCGTAAACTCAGAGCGGCGTTGTCACATTCACTAGATACCGAAAGCCCGGGCTTTGACTGTGAGTTGTTCTTGTGTCCATAAATGTGTTTAGCGCGACGGTGTTGCAACACAGCTGATAGTTTGCTCCGATTTCTAACGGATACCTCACCAACCCGATGCCCCGCAGGTGTAACTTTTGACCTGCTTTGTCGGACTCTTAACTAACACGAACAGCAACGCCAAGGTTGAAAGATACACTAGCCTGAGAAAATGGAATGGCAGAGATTGTTTAATTCAATTTTGTCTTGATGAAGACTTATTCCTGTGTGAGCAACTTGAGGGATTCGAGTAATCAGTAATCTCCCGAGTGCTGGAAAAGTAATATGTAATGCTGCACGTTTTGCTGTAAGCTAAATAATGCAGTACAGCGTGATAAAATCCCGCACAATACAGCAAAATTCCGTACGTATGGTCACCCTACCATAATAAAATTCCCGAAGTATTTTGGACGCATTGCATGATTCACTCCGGAGTTTTGACTGCAACATTTATAGAGTTTAAAAGTACCTACCTAAAACCTAAGTACTTATGTGATTTACCTTGTTAACAAAAAGGAAATATTATTTATTAGAACGAGACTTTAAAATTATAGATATTTTCTACTCTTTGCGAAGGGGATTCAAAACATTCACATACAGGTGGGTAGGTATATTTGAAACAACGAATTCTTTGGATGATGATGACACAAACACGTAGGAAAAATACGGTATTCACGAATAGTTCAAGTATTCATGAATACTTGAACTATTCATGAATACATCTTTATGTGATTACTTTTATTCATTTTTCTCGAATATTCTAAACGATTTTTTCGCCAGCTTTCAAGTTAGAACATGCAAAATCAGCCAGTAACCGACAGATGCCTTGTAGTGTTATAGTGTGATACTGAGAACTGAGTCAGTTTCAGTTGCTGCTTCTTCGAGTGCAGACGTGCATGTGCTGTTTGGTGTTACATACTTTAGGTGCAAGTTAAATTAGTAATTGTTACTGTCAGTTTTAAATTCGAATGGTGTACTTATTTGTGGATTGTGGGTTCTTAGATTATATATTTACTTTGCTTTGTTTTTCTCAATATACAACACTACACATCTGGCATTGTATAAATATGTCTGAATCATCTGAAGACCCTTACCAAAACGACTCTGACTTGGACCCGGATTTCAATCCAGAATCAGAGCCATCCTGTTCTAGTAAGAGAAAAACCATAAGAGACTTTTTTAACGTGCGACAGTTCAAACGCAACAAGAAAACCGATCATGATGCATCTACATCCACATCTTCTGCTTGCAGTGTCAGGTAAATAGAATAATTGTTCGGTTTCTAGTTTCAGCTTGCAAACTACAGTGCAAATTTCTTATAGACCTGAACCTGAAGATGAACCACCAAAATCACAAGCAGACAACTCGGATGATAGCACAATTACTTCTCCAATGTTTGATGGTACATTTTTCCAATTATACACAACTGGAAAGAAAACAATAACTGGTCAGTGCGTATTATGCAAGCCAAATCAGCCATTAATAAAAGGCGGTGTTGGAAGTTCATCAAATTTTTTTAAGCACTTAAGGGCCAAGCACCCTGACAGTATTGAACAGTATCAAAAACATAAATTGGCATTAAAAGTTAAAAGAAAATCAGGGTCATCAAATCTCAAGCAAACAAATATTATATCTAGCATCAAAAGCATAAGTAGCAGATCCATAAACCAAGACGAATTTAATAAAAAGCTAGTGAACTTTATTGCTGACACTATGAATCCAATATCAATTGTTGAAAATGAGAGCTTTAGAAATTTATTTGCTGGGACAAATATTCGTATAAGCGATAGAAAAACGATTAGAAGAAAAATTCTGGATTTTTCCGAAGAACAAATTAGACTTGTAAAAACAGACTTGTCCAAAGCAAAATTTGTTTGTACCACAGCAGATGTGTGGTCCGCAAAACGAAGAAGCTTTTTAGGTGTCACCTGCCACTGGCTGGACGACATTAATTTAAAACGAAAGAGCGTTGCTTTGGCTTGCAGGAGATTTACTGGTACTCATAGTTTTGATAGAATTGGAGATTTACTGGAAGAAATACATAATATCTACAACTTGGATAGTAATAGAATAATGGGAACAGTAACAGATAACGGAAGTAATTTCGTTAAAGCATTTAAAGAGTTTGGTGTGAATTCTTTGAAAGTCAGTGCAGATCAAGAAATTAACGAATCTGTATTACAGACTAAAGATGAGGATGCCGATAATTGGGAATTTCTGTCTTTAGAAAATGAAATCAATAAAAACCCGGTACTACCTTTACATATAAGGTGTGCAACCCATACCCTCAATCTTTTAGTTACAACGGATTTAAATAATGTAATAAACAGTACTCCCGCAACGAGATCAAGACACACTAATATTTTAAACAAATGCAATACTTTATGGAAAAATGCGGGAAAGCCGAAGAGCGCAGAATTAATTGAAAGATGTATCGGGCATACATTAAGTTATCCCATCGTTACTAGATGGAATTCATTTTATGATTCCATAAGTCAAATTCTCTCTATAAGTAAAGAAAATCTGCGTAAATTAGAAATTGAACTTAATATCCAAAATAAATTTATAGATAGCGATATAATATACTTAAAAGAATATTGTGCCATTTTAAAACCAATAGCCGACACAATTATTGATTTCTTGCAAGGCCAAGATAATACATATTTTGGCTACCTTATACCTAGTGTTGTGAGCTTGAAAAATAAGATGGAGAGAGTTAAAAAGGATACGAGTTTTAGATATACTGTGAATTTTGTGGAAAAAATTATCTCTAGCCTTGAAAACCGTTTTTCCTGGTGTTTCAATGTACCACAGCCTCTAGCAGATTGTGCTGTAATAGCTGCAGTAGTATGTCCTGATGTTAAATTAAAATGGTTTAACTCTGCCATTACAAATAAACTTTTAAACATGGATATTAATACAATAAAGGAACTAGTAGTGAACGCAGGTGTTGATTTGCTTATTCACACTGGGTCTTACAACGAGCACGACGAGGTAGAAACGCCAGAAAAAGACCAAATTGTTTTTTCAGTTTGATCAGCAGGATACAGTGCCCGATACAATCTTAAACCCGTTATCCCCATCTCAAACTAAGGAAGAAAAACACAATGATTTAAAAAATAAAGTTCAATTAGAGGTCTTAAGATATTTAGAAGAAAAGGCACCACTGGATAACTTTCCTATCGTAAAAGAATTATTTAAAAAATACAACGCATTATTGCCTTCGTCGGCTGCAGTTGAAAGAATGTTTTCATTTTCAACAATGATCAACTCTCCCAGGAGGCAGGCCTTATCTGATGACATGTTCGAAACGCTGGTCCTTCTAAAGGCAAATTCCAAATGGCATTTTGGGAAATAAGATTATTTCACTATATTTTTTTTATTATACCCTAGAATGCATTTTTGTTTTTCAAATCTTATTTTTAATTTTGTTTAAATTTTTTAATTTTCTGAATTAAATAAAGTTTAGTTGATCTTTGAGCAAATATTTTTCCTGTCCTCTAAATATGAGTAAAGTTATTGCTGAAAAAGAAAATTATACACAATGTGGACAACGGACAGTAGGTAGATAATTATGATACCTATGCGGACAAGCTAGTGGTAAATAACACTTCATTTTGTGTTAATATTCTCTATTCAAAAATAAAAAGAATACTAAGTACTCAGTATTCTAAATACTTTTTCATGCACGTATTCAAGATACTTAAGTATTCTGATTACATTTTCCTTAAAGTACTCAAAAATGTATTCGAATACATTTTTCAGTATTCATACCCAACTCTGCTCTCAAACTATAATTCACTATTGGCCGAGGAACCAGAGGCCTACACCTAACTAAGAAAAGATCCGTACTGGCAAATTATCACCTTCAATCTCCTTATGGCGTGAAAAATAATCCACAAATTTACAGGAAAAATTTTCATCACTATTAATTTTTTAAATTCAGTTACCCAGAGCAGGGAAAAAGCTCAAAGTTGCTAATTTGTACCCTTAACCCTCCTTGCCTACATAAATAAAGTCCATGATCCAAATCGTGAACAGTGTGTTATTCCAAGAATTCGTTCTTCTTTCAGTAGGTACCTACTTCCCATCAGTAAGTTGGAGTATTAACATTTTCATGTGCAACTAAGTGCTCCTATCTTCCGCTGACAAAAATTCTAGAGTGGCAAAAGGTAATTCGAAAAAAGGTATTCAAATAATGCTAACATTACGACTTTGTGCCATTTTTAAATTTAAAACCCTGGTGTTTGTTAACTATTGCGATTAAGTATCGAAGGTTTGTTCGTACTAAAATGGGGGCTGGTACAGAAAGATACTTTTTTATGTTGAGATGATAAAAAATTTACTTTTAGGTAAAAATTTTGAGATTTAAAAAAAATTTTTGGTGGTCAAAGTTGTAACTTTCGGGTAGTTGTGCAAATGTACTTGAAAAGTAGGTAAATATAACAGACAATGTTGTGTACATGAGATTTGAGATTGACCATCAATAGAAAACAACATAGGAATCTTGTGTAGGCATTTAAATGTTCATAATTTGCAAAAAATTCCATTAGTTATCTGGTATATCTGGTATATTTGAAATAAAACTGTTTTATGAAAATAATCGGTGTTTATTTAAAAACGAAATATTTTGGTTTGTACATAGGTGGTAGGTACGATGGGCGTTTATTATATTCGCGGAATGGGGTATAAAGTGACGCACATTTGCCAATATTATATTTTTATTTTCCAATGTGTGTATTCTCCTCGAACAGCAATGCATCTATTACATCTCTCTATTAATTTTTGTAAACATTAAAATAAATAATTTTTTGATTTGTCTTCAAAATGCTCATTTACCGGTGGTCAAAGTTAGAAGCTTTTTGCAAGAGTGTGGTTGTACTAAAAAAAATCGCAGCTTTTTCCGCTAGTGCTTAGAAACATATACTTTACATGCTCAATGTAGGTATATTTTTTATTATTACATATCGCCAACAATCCGAATTTTAGGAAATTCCCTCTTCCGCAGACTTAGAGGTCAAACTTTTTAGGATGGGTGGTAAATGCAGTGATGATACTTTTCGCGCAGACTGACATCTATGACAAAATGGACTAACTATTCAGAAAAAAAGAATACTTTAACAAAGATTTAGACACCCGTACAGCCTAAAATTGAGTTTTCCTAAATAGTGGTCATTGTTACTTTCGGAGTCAATATCATGATATGACCTTTGACGGTACTATAATATGGACTACGAAGTTACGAAGTATAGGTACAGTTCATCTTTTTTTATCTGATCAACCGGTACCTACGTCAATCTCTATAAGCCAATTCCAGCAGTCATGTAACTTATGATGGCAGGTTTGTAAACTCAAGATCTTTAGTGTGAACAATTATTTTGATAGGTACCTAAGTATGTAGGGCTGTTTTTCTCCGTTTTTCTGCTGTTCCACACATTGCAGTAGGTACTGTTGCTGGGGCGTGTACTACATTTATCTACAATTAGGCAATTTTCGTAAAAGTTTAATTGAACATTAAAAAACAAAAAATAATAAAACAAGACTTTTTATGAGTGTTTTAATAGTCGTAAATTTTAACAATATACAGTATGAGATAAACAGACGTACATGTTTATATTGACTGGACAATTCAACAATTATTACAATGAGCACTCATACTTTTACCAATATGGAGCAAAAATTGTTATACCATTTCTAATTTTCAAAATATGTACATCTTCACGCACATCAGCCTACACTGATAGAAGCCCTTTATAACTTATTGATTCTATTAGTTTTTGCATGTTCTATTTTGATTAAATTTATCTACCTGCTTTGTATAGACCGAGATTTGTGAATGGTGTACATAAAAACAAAAAAAATATATTTATTGTTTTTATTAATGAAACCAGCAGCACATTAGTTTTGATTTTTGATCTAAGTATGTAACAGAAATCTCTGACCCTTTTCCATATTCTGCAACGTCAATTGTACGCCACTGGCAAAAATAGCTGGTGAGGGGGGCAATAAAATTTGCGGTACCACTTTGACCGCAAAACAGAAAATTATTAACATAAATACTCACATAGGTACTAATAATAATTAAAATGGCAGATTGTATGAATATCAAAGGCACTTTGACACATCATTTATTATTTTTATTACACTGGCAAAATTGGAAGGTATTGGTTTCATTTATGTATATGAATATTTACATTTACACCATTATCTACAAAAATTTTGATTCACTTAAAATAATATTTATAAACTCACGAAATTTCCTATAAAATGATTGTTCAACCACATTTTTTTTGTTCATAAATAACTTATTTTTGTATATAAAAACAAAACAAATAAAAAACTTATCTGCTTTTAAGAATATATAGAACAGAATTAAAATTTTGTGTTTTACTCAATAATAAATAGCATATGTAAGTATGTAGGTATAATCATTTCTACTAACGATGTTCATCACGTGATCACCAACACTGTATGAAATAAGCAGAGGTGAAGGCGCATTTGATTTTTAATTTAACCGTTGATACGACATAGCCTACAGCGTAGTATGTGCACTTCGGCTTAAATTCATTATGAATACTTTATAAGGTTACCCCACACACCAAAACAGTGACACAGTACATACCTATTACTCGATACATTATGCTTCTCTGACAACATCAGCATCCTCAGGAGTATGATGTCAATAATCTTCATAATCCTTAAATCTTTAGGATGCTGATATTGTCAGTGAAATACATGTTGAATTTATTAGCTTGATATACACGGAAAGATTTTTCAACCAATTTATTTGTAAATTTGTCGAATTATAAAGACAAATCTTCCGGTTAATACCCAAGGAGAATTTGGAGAATTGAGCCAATAATTGGTGACTAATAAATTGGTCAGTTTACACACACGTCACAATAAAAAAAGACACATTTGTCTGCAAGCCTGCATTGGTGCCCGAGATAAATCGCTTGGCTTTTTTTATATGTTGCGAAATGTCTGGGTTATAAATCTATTTTTATGTAGGTACCATTTTACTTGAAGTGACATAAATAGATGAAATTGATTTCATCCTCATGTAAATGGTCTTTAAAATCGTCAGGATCACCTTCTTGCTGTTTTAGAACCATCATATGGTTAAGTCTTTTTCGCTTTAACCATATCGTCGCCCTCCTCACGTACTGGCGTAACTGACAATTTTGTGAAAATTGAGTTACGTTGTATAATATGCATATCTCTAGTGTCTGCACCACCTCACGAAGTGGCGTAACTGCAGCACCAATCTACATAAACAAGACAACCCGTAGGTTATGTTACAGTGTTTAATGCAGTCCTACAAGTGTAAGCGCATTACGTTTTTTTGTTCTCCTGAAAAATTTACCAATTGTCAGTTACGCCAGTACGTAGAAATATCTTTCAAAATTCCGAAAGATAAATCGGTCAAATTGTAAAAAAAATCGTTTAAAAGGACACGCGCACAGAAAAATTGGTTATACAAATTTTCTTTAGATTTATCTGTCCCTTAGTGTGTAAAGATCTATGTATCTGACAGGTATATCTCAACGATTTATCTGACGAAAAATTGGCCCCCGAAAAATTTTCCCACGTATACTGGCTGTCCGAAATTCGGTGTGCAACATGGGGATCTCTGTTATCTTAACAGTTACACCCTATGTTTAAATTCGGCAAAGTTGTCAAATATTATTCTGACTAATGACTTCAAGAGAAAATCGAGATATTTTGAATCGTTCTCCTGAAAACTGAAAAAAATTGAAAAATTGGGTTTTCGTTTTTTGGCTGTAACTTTTTTGTTTGACTTTGTATCTTCATTCTGTAAAAACTTTTACATTGCCACTTTTTATTCTCTATTTGATGGCATTATCAACCATTGGCTATGCCGATTCGTTTTTGTTTTTTAAAGGCCCAACTTCATTTTTTCTTATAGGCGCCATATCTGAGTGACAGCTGAGCTAATCCGCGTTTTTCTCCTGAAGGCAACCATCTTCCTCACATTGCCCTTTTAACTGTTTTTACCAGAGTTTTTTTTATTGTATCAAATTTTGTATCTGCTTTCTAATTGTGCATAATTTAATAGGAATAATATAATAATTACCATGGAAACAAAGTAATCTAACAGGAATGATCGTTGTAAAGCTATTTGCTTAAATTCTGTTTCAAGCAATAATAGGAGTTTAATCATATCTCGTTTTTTTCGCCGGATAATATTTTCAAAATTAATTACAAATATGTAATACAAATTCAAAAACACAAAAGAAGAAGCAATAACAGTACGAATTCAAGAACACAAACGAAAATGAACAAAACAAAAACAAATTCAAAGCGAGGAAAATGCAAACAAATGCGGCCCAAATGCCCAAATCAAAAAAAGTTGTAAGCGAAAATTTTCACCTTGACAATAGATGACTTTGTTTCCATGGTAACTTATATTAAAAAAATATGAAAAAAGGCAAAGTGAAGCACATGGTCGTATTCGGAAAAATAAGGCGGATTAGCTCACCTG
Source organism: Xestobium rufovillosum (assembly GCA_963966045.1). NCBI lineage: Eukaryota > Metazoa > Arthropoda > Insecta > Coleoptera > Ptinidae > Xestobium > Xestobium rufovillosum. The sequence goes on along the minus strand of OZ014493.1, from coordinate 22,623,948 downwards.
TCAATCAGATATGGTGCCTATAAGAAAAAATGAAATTGGTCCTTAAAAAACAAAAGCGAATCGACGTAGCAAAATGGTAATGATGCTATCAAATAGAGAATAAAAAGTGGCAATGAAAAAGTTTCCACAGAATGAAAATACAAGGTCAAACAAAAAAGTTACAGCCAAAAAACGAAAATGCAATTTTTCAGTTTTTTTCAGTTTTCAGGAGAACGATTCAGAATATCTCGATTTTCTTTTGAGGATATTAGTCAGCATAATATTTGGCAACTTTGCCGAATTTGAACATAAGGTCTAGATGTTAAGATAACAGAGATCCCCATGTTGCACACCGAATTTCAGACAGCCTGTATATATACAGGGTGTCCAGGTGAAGGTGGGAAATCTCTCGGGTGCGAATAGATTACACGAAAATAACACCCCAAGTTCATATAAAGTTTTCTCCTGCGACCTTCCCCTGCCGAGATATTCTCCCTTAAAATGGAGAAATAAAAATCGTATTTTTTGCATAAAATAAATTGTATTTCGATAATTTTCTTGGTGACGTACGTAGTGACTGAATGTCGATAAAATAATGAGACCCGTTTTTTGATGGTGCATCAGGGGAGCAAGGGGTGAACTACCCCTTACCTTCTTTACTTCAGATTTTTTAAAGGGTTGGATATTTTTAATTATTAACCGCATTTTTTGTTTCCCTGGACATTTTGCTACTAAAAAGTTACTCTTGTTAGGTTTCGATAAAATGAAGCGTTTTCGAGAAAATAAAACTCAACGAGCAAAAGGTAACGTGTTTCTACGATTTTCGTTTTCATTTTTTCTGGCATTCCAAAAACCGAAAGCAATTTTTTAAAGTAAATTTTCACTACCTCGCAAGCTGTTAAGGTTATTTTTGTACGACGTTTCGTCTGTTGTCTACATCGTCAATTTTTATTTTTTCTTAATACGGACCTGGACAATTTTTAATTAATTTCAAAGAAATAGCTTAGTGCATCAGGGTCAAATCATATTTAAAAGATTTGTAAGAAATAATTTATTGAAAGAGCTTTCGATTTTTTTATATCTTTGAAAATAATGCCAGCAAAACTAAAGACGAAAATCGTAAAAACACTGTACCACTTGCTCGTTGAGTTTCATTTTCTCAAAAACGCTTCATTTTATCGAAACCTAACAAAAGTAACTTTTTATTATCAAAATGTCCGGGGAAACAAAAAATGCGGTTAAAAATTAAAAATATCCAGCTCCTTAAAAAATATGAAGTTAATAAGGTAAGGGGTAGTTTACCCCTTGCTTACCTGACGCACTATCAAAAAACGGGCCGCATTATTTTATCAAGGTTCAAACACTACGTACGTCACCAAGAAAATTATTGAAGTACAATTAAAAATAAAAAATTTATGTAAAAAAAAATGATTTTTATTTCTCCAATTTAAGGGAGAATATCTCGGCAGGGGAAGGTCATAGGAGAAAACTTTATATGAACTTGGGGCGTTATTTTCGTGTAATCTATTCGCACCCGAGAAATTTCCCACCTTCACCGGGACACCCTGTATATTCAGCTAATTACTATGTCGCATGAGAGATAATCTATAAAGAATTCATAGCTATATATGCAGTCAGGCACATGTTAACCGATATGCAGTGTAAGCTGAAATTTAAGGCAATCACGTGGTTGACATCTTTCGTGGGAAATACGAAAATTTCCTTTTACATAAAGATTTTTGAAACTGCGAAAGATACAGCACTTTGTATTTTATAGTATTTCATGGGAGATACAATAATAGTATATCTATCACTTGAAAAATTACCCATTTTAAATTCAGTAGTAAAAGGTAAAAAATACAATAAATAAAAGCAGATAATAAGAAAAGAATTAGTTTTATTCTAAAAATGAAACAAAATGCATTACACAAAATATACAATCTGAATGAGAAAACAAAATCTCAACTCGTAATGATAAACTAAAAACAAGTGTACATACATTGCAGCAACCTAAACTAAAAGAAAAGAAATAAAACAATTACTAAAAATAAAATAGAGATGGCCAAATTAAAAAGTTTAGTAAAGAGCAACAAGTAAGAAACGTAAAAATATACAAACTAAAAAAAATATATTACAAATACTTTGGTTGTATGTTTGGACTAGTAAGAAACTTAAAATTCCTTTCAATTCGAACTAATAATAAAGTAGAATATATTTCACGTTGTACGTTCTTAACAAATAATAAATGAATATTCAGTTCCCGCCCAATGATTTTTAATCATTGAAGAATTAATGATCAGTTATTAGATGAGCAAAATCAATATGTACAAAAACTGTATAATAAAGTTAGTTCGTAATAAATAAAAGTGTAGCACTGGTAGACATACCTATAAACATAATTTCAGTAGCTAACTAGCTGTTTCATATCACAAGATGTTTTTGTTCTTCTAAAACATCAGAATCAAGAGCTACATTAAGTAAGCTGTATTATATGTTCGTATTTCAATAAAATCACTGGTTTACGAAATCAAGAAAGAAATAGTTAAATCAATACCAATGTGAGAACATAAAATAATTTAGTTTATAGTCACACTAAAGTATGAAATAGTTTCAAAAATTTACATTTGTAAAATATACATATTTAAATGCAATACAACTCAATAATTCCAATTGATATTCCAAACTAACATGATGTTCTTTTTAAATAAAACAGAAATCAATAAATAAGGGATAAAATGTGAAACAAACACATTATACAGGGTGTCCCATTTATGTTTCAAAAGAAATCGTGGGCAAGTTTCTTCATCATAAGGTACTTATTCCGAAGACAAGTTGGACGCGGATAGCATGTAGATTTCAAAATGAAATTAAAAATTGGGAAAAACAGTGACGTGACACTTTTTTCCCAAAGAAGAGATTCAACACTTCGTCTGTTGATTTTACTATAAAAAAGCGGGCAATGAAAATTAATTTCTTTTATAGAACTTTTCACACCTGTACCTTTGCCAACAAGCATCTTAGTAAAAAACTTTATTAGACAAAGTCCCATTATTTTGGCATGATGAACTTGCTCACGGTATTTTTTTGAAGCATAAATGGGACATCCTGTATATTTCTTCCAATAATGTAAACCAGTAGGTAGTTATAAACCACGGTGGTTCAACACAAGCTATAAACCCTGTATGTGGTCAATCATAAAATACTCAAATTCAAAGTACTAATATACAAAGGAGTAACAAGTTGAACTGAACTGGCAGTTCATGAATTTCAAAATACATTGTATTCAATATTTTTTCAGTCTGTATCGCACTGATATATTACATTTTCTAAATCACATTAATAGCTGAGTATCTCGTCTTCGTTATTACACATTATCACTTAAGTCACTCGCGGCAGTTACACTGGCAAGATAAGTATCGAAAACTTGTACTTACTTTTTATTTTAAGAAAAATGTCATTTCGTTTAAATCCCACTTTTAAAGATGGAAAACACTATGGACATCACCAAGACATAAAAAAGCAGTAACAAAAACAGTATTAAGCTCTCACTTTCATGTCTTTTTCATACCATTTTCTTTTTACAAAACGTACAAAATATCCTCCTCGTCTCAAACAAGATGTCCTTCTTGTTCATTAACACTGTAACCATTTCCAAAACTGCTCAATTCTCTTTTTTGCGTTAACGTTTGTGCTTGCAGAATTTGTGGGTTCTGACTCGTATTATGAAGAACATCAGGAGGTGGTACGGGTCCTCTTGGATGCCTCAGGAGTGAACCATTTGCAGGTAATGGTGGAGGCGGTGTATGTGTAAGGCCCATGTGGGGGTGAGCGGGAATTGGCGGCGGCTGTGTTGATTGAAAATCCAACGGAGGTGGATATGAAAGGTAACGATCTGACATATTGTAGTAAGAACCATCAGCAGGTGGTGCCGGGGATGGAGCACTGACATAAGATGATTTAGCTATAAATAAAAATGAATTTACAATAAGACATGGTACACAGTGGTTGGATCAAGAATTTTGATGTAAATTCACTATGAATTCTTAAGTTAAACCCACACGCCAAAAGACAGTGACAGTGAAGATTAATCTTCAACTCTTGAGGATGCTGACATTGTCAGCGAAACACGTGTCCAGTTTAATTACTGTGTCACTGTCTTTTGGCGTGTGGGGTTAACTTAAGAATTCATAGTGAATAAGACATGAGACAAGATCAAATAAAATGGTAAGACAAATATTTTAAAATTCAATTGTTCAAACTTTCTATTTAATAAACTATTTAATTAATTTCTTTTTAATACTATTCTACTAACTCCAAGTTATAACAAAATATTAATGCAAAACAATATACATAAAAATAATCCATGCGTACACAATAAACATAGTTTTTATGAAAATAAAAATGCATGATCTTCGGGCAAATAATGAAAAGTGAAAACTGTCGCAATTAAAAAAAAATCTTCTACAAAACCTGAGGTATAGGTACCAGACAAATGGAAAATATGCACATTGCACAAGTATTTAGTTTTACGTATTTAAAGCACATTTTTGTTTATTAGGGTATGGTATTCTTGCATGATTTAAAAAATGTTTTCAGCCTTAATTTTTTTGGGGAACATCTGTTGCGGAGAGAGTTAGAAGGGAACAGTGTTCCTCGTTTCTGACGAGTCATGAGGGTCCTTTCATTCACTAGATGGATGCAGTGCATGTTTTCTCCAAGGCCATCATTCCACAGTTCGTATAATGGTTTGGGCAAGTATTTAAAATGTGCATTAGATATATTCAAGAGGTCCTTTTAGAACATGTACTGTCGTACAATAACTTTACATTAACGAAAAATACAAAGTCGGGCTTTCTTGAGCAAAATGAAATTTGGCATGTCATTTGGCCAGCACATAATTAGGATTTTAATTTCATCAATCATTTAAGGAACATGATAGAGAAATCTAAAAACCGAAAATAATCGACCAGAATTTGCTCAAACAACTACTCCTCGGGCAAATACACTGACGGTCATTTAACTACAGAGCAAATCCTGAAAAATGTTAATAAGCTGCAAATTGCCCCTCAAGAAGAGTTGGAGATAGCTATTTCCAGAAGAATTTATTAATTCAAGTGACTATAAGAAGCACGCCGTGGAGAATGTAAGCAGTTATGAAGCGGGAGGTGGCAAAACCAGATATTAATATAGCCTTTGAGGAATACTAGCTACAACTTAAACGACTGCTAAATGTTAATGATACTAAAACGTTTAAGATAGTAATAACAATTTTTCATTTCTTACTGTACTTCCTATTGTTATCCATCAATGAATGTTATCAAGGTAACAAAATGTTTTTAATGAACTCAGTTTTGGTGCTTGTGTAGATTTAGCCTGTACCAGATTTTATTGGGGCTTTGTGAATCAGCCACCACGTGGAATGTGTTAATGAATTAATTTAGTGACCGAATAAAAGAGCCTAAAAATTGGGAATATGAGTGACTGTTGTACTACAACATACAGACTTGCACAAATTATATTTTTGTAGAAATATTTAATTTCATAAAACCATTCTTTTTGTTCATTTCTAATAACAACAATTCTTCCGTAAGGAGGTACTTCGCGAGAGGTAGTTTTTAGCTAACTGAAGCCCTGTAGACAAAACAACATGTATCAATCGCCCATCAGATGTGGTAGCCAATGTCAAGGAAAAGCCCGGTTTACAAAGGAGAATTCTGAATAGGTACCTATATAGGGATGGGTTATAAAAAGAAACATACCACCTTAATTTGCTATAGTGTACATAGGGTTTGCAATGAATGAAGGTTGAGAATTACAAACAGTTCTTCAGCAATTGCTGGGCAAGCCAAAATACATGGCCAACATTTCACAACAAAGTTACACAGCATCACCATAAAGTTTTCAGTTCAAAGACTGGTTGGATGTAGGTACACTTCAATTTCTTTCCCAAGATAAGCTATGTAATCTACGCATTTTTCCAAAAGTAAAACACCCTGCATCCCCACTATTTGTGAGCAGTAGGTAAGTATTAAATAAACCCACCAAAGCCTGTCCCAAGTCAGGTTGAAAAAGCGGCAAGGGGGAGGAGTAACAACCTCGTTAAAAAACCAGGGTTCAGTTGACCCAGCTGATAGTACCCTATTCGGGTTCCTACCTAGGATCACAGGTGAAAACTGGCCAACGGTCCCAAAGACAGAAGAAGACGTATGAGTCAGAATGGCTAAGGGAGCGGAAGAGTCTCTATATCTGCTGCCTTGCAGGTTGGCGATAGTTTGTCAAAGGCTAGAGGATGAATACCTTGAACAAAAAGTACCCAGTCCTCCAGGTTGGAGGTTGAGGCGTGAGGCCAGCAACCTCACACTCGGAAAATTTTTTCACCGCTAAAAACTCTAAACAGGAGCCTCGGAGAAAACAGGACAGTCAAAATGGAAAACGACGTAAGCAAAGAAAAAGGTCATTGATACTTGGCACATGGAATGTTCAGGGATTGAATACGAAACAAACAGAAGTATTTGAGCAGTTGGAGAAATACAGGATCGATATTGGAACACTAACTGAGACAAAAAAGAAGGTAATTGGGAACGAGATTCATGGTAACTATGTATTGTTCTATAGCGGCGTTCCTAAAGACAAAAGAGCACGGGCAGGTGTTGCAATTGTAATACATAAGAAATTCAAGAACTGTATTAAGAATTGGGAAGAAGTAAGTGAAAGGATAATTGAAATGGAATTAGAGATCTTTGGACAAAGACTGGTCATAATAGCGACATATGCTCCAACGGATGATTCAACTATTGAAATTAAGGAAGAATTTGAGGAAGACATAACATCAGTCTTGAGTAGGATTAGTGATAGGAAAGAAATAGTAATTTTAGGAGATCTAAACGCAAGAACTGGGCGTAAAGTGGATGATCAAGTAGTTGGGAGGTTTGGAGAGGAGCCGGTGAATAACAATGGGATGCGACTGATAGAAATTTGTCAAAGATATAATTTGAAAATAATGAATGGCTTCTTTCAACATAGGGACATACACAAGTTCACATGGACTCAAACAACACGAAATTTGAGATCCATTATTGATTATGTGATCCAAAGTCAAAATTCCCGTTTTAAAATGATAGATGTGAGAGCCTTTCGAGGTGCAGAATGTGGTACCGACCATCATCTGTTAAGAGCCACATTGCTATTTCACTATCCCAACCAACAAACAAATACAGTGAGGGAATCAAATGAATGTAACAAGATACTGACTGTGAAAAGATACAAGCTAGAATTACTGAACCAGGAATCCATTAAGTTCTTATATAAATGGAGAGTGGCTGCTAGATTGAAACATGGGGTAGATGGAGACACAGAAGAGAAATATAATAAAATAGTAAAGGCCATAGATGAAGCAGCAATGGAAGCTTTGGGAGAGGAAGGTGGAGAGAGTCGACGAGGTAGGAATGATGCAGGTTGGTGGAAGGATGAGTTAAGAGAGATCGTTGACGAGAAAAAAAAAGCATATGGAAAATGGTTGGCAAGCCAGGACAACGAAGATAGAAAATTATATGCGAAGTTGAGCAGAGACGTTAAAAAGGCCACAATAAAGGCGAAAAATGATTCATGGAGTAAAAAGTGTGACGAAGTGAATATGCATCTGGGGGGAACAAGGACAAAGGAAGCATGGAGAGCACTTAAGTCTATGAGAGAAAACAGCAAATACAGGGCAGGATTCCAGATGATAAAAATGAATGATTGGAGGGAGTACTACAAAGGTATGCTACAAGAAGGAAGAGATGAATACAAACAAGATATAGAAATAGACGCAAACCAAAGTGAATAAGAGAAGTGTCTCCACTTGATAGCTGTTGCAGCAGAAGAGCGGGCTACGCAACTGTAATACTGGCATTGGTGCCGTGTGCAGCAAACTGGGCCATTCGTTCGGGCGTACCGCTTGGCCATATATGCAATAATACATTGTTTTAGCGTTCAGGAAGTAGTCTGGTTAAAGTGAATAAAGGGGCGTAAATGCTGTATCCCAAAATATAATTTCGTACGGAAAAACAGCATTTTTCTCCATTTCAAAACAAGCAAAATTAGCAGCTAAATGGCCTCGGGCAATTGCTCGATAGGGCTCCGTTTTTGAAAAACTTTTTGATTCGAAGGAAATAAATAGAAACAAAATTTAATTAAAGCGGGTATTGCAAAACAAAATTGGTGCTATAATTACTCAAGAGGAAGTAATAATTGATTCTGTTATTTATTTTACCTGGCTGGATTATTTGTAAAATCTGTCATCCATTACCAATTGTATTACATGCTTATCTTAGCTTGAAAACAACCAGTTGGACCCCGAAAATATTTCAGACGAAGTCACTCTAACAAGGGGAACACTAACTTGTGCATCCCAGTTCTTACATATTGTTTATTAAGAAAACTAGAACGTTTTTTTTTTCAAGCATATTGATACCAGAGATGCTTACGACCTAACTATATGATTTCTTAAGTAACTTTAGTAGGTACTTTAAAATATGAATGTAAATCTCACGAATCAGTATGTGTTGGCGTCATTGCGTCATAATTACATATTGTTAAGAATGCAATTTTATTCTAAGCAGCAAAATGCAGGCCTCAAAAAACAGAACCGAGAAAATAAGAAATTGTCAAGATTATATTCAAAATAAATATGACTTTTTAACAGCTGCTGAATTTACTTTACGGCCTGACTTTAAATAATTGAAATACAGTGAATCCTATGTGAATATTGACGTATAATTTGACCGCTTTTTGTTGAAACCGAGGAATTCCTATAATTTTACATAAGTGGTTAACCTGTCTATGTTGACCACCGTCAAACGAGTATCTTTTTCACTATAAATCCGTTTTTTGGTAATGTAATGAAATCAATGCATCATACACAATACATTCGACATCGGTATAATCGCGCGGACGCTCGGCCCAGTTCCCCCACTCCAGTCGCCTAGAAACATTACATTTGCGTAGCTCAGTATCCACACGGAGTGGAGGCACTTCTCTTATTCACTTTGACGCAAACATTAGAAATAGTAATGAATTAGTAGCCAAAATCACAAAGGAAGAAGTCACTCGCACATTACGAATTATGAAGAATGGAAAAGCTGCTGGTCCTGGAGGTATTCCAATAGAACTTGTCAAAGACAGTCCAGAATGTGCGATTGAATATTTAACATAAATTTTTAATGACTGCTTAATACACGGAAATCCCGTACCAAAGGAGTGGAAACTTGCTTATATATCGTCAGTGTTTAAAAAAGGGTCCAGAAAGGACTGCAAAAATTATAGAGGATTGAGTGCGACATCGTCTATTGGAAGACTGTACGGAAAGATCATTAAGAATAGACTGGAAGAAGAGATAGCTGTGGGGGAAGAACAGAGTGGCTTTACGGCTGGTAGATCTTGTGTTGACAATATATTTACTCTTCGTCAACTTATTGGGAAACGATATGAAAGAGGACAGGAAACGCATCTTGTTTTCGTGGACTTGGAAAAAGCATATGATACAGTGCCCTTGACAAAACTCTTTACCGTATTAGACGAAAGCGCCATTCATTGGAAGTACAGAAATGCCATCAAAGAGCTCTACAAAGATCAAATGAGTGTTATAAAAGTAGGGAAAGAAGTATCTTGTCCCTTTAAAGTTGATAAAGGTTTAAGACAAGGCTGTTGTATGTCGCCATCACTATTTAAGATATATATCGATAAAGCAATAAAAGAATGGCAGGCTATGTGTAGATTCATGGGTGTTCAAATTCAAGATGATTATCTGCACACGCTCCTATTTGCAGATGATCAAGTAGTTATAGCTACAGATGCATATGACGCAGATTATATGATTAGAAAACTAACGGAGACCTATGCAAAATGGGGTCTTGACAAAACTTTGACAAAACTAAATATTTAGTAAATGGTAAAGGAGAAGATTTAAATTTAGATGGGCATGTTATAAAAAACTGCAACTACTATAAATATCTAGGGGTTGTAATGTCGGATGAGGGCAACAGCAAACAGGAAATCGTAAACAGGACCGTGCAGGCAAGACAAGCTACACAAAAACTAAATTCCACCTTATGGTCGAAGCACATTACAAATGAGACCAAAAATAGAATATATGATACAATTGTAAGTAGTATTCTAACATATGGCGCCGAGAGCTGGGAGATGACAAAGAGGAGTGAGGCTAAGATACTGACAGTTGAAATGGACTATCTCCGAAGAAGTTGTGGCCTCTCCAGATTGGATTGTGCAAGGAACGATGAAATCAGAAGACGAATGCGTAGAGAAAGAACTGTAGTGGATGTAGTGAATAGCAAGAGATTGGTATGGTATGGGCACATTAGAAGGATGGAACAAGACAGATGGCCAAGGAAAGTATGGGAATGGATTCCGGCAGAGAAAAGAAAACGGGGACGACCACCTAGAAGTTGGGATAATGATGTGAGAGAGGCTATGAGAGCACGAAATATAAAGGAAAATGACTGGGAAAACAAGAAGTTCTGGCGTTTAGAGTGCGAGAAACGGCCACAGTAGCTGTAAAAGACTAGCATATATATATATATATAGGTAAGTATTCCAATCCTAGCTCTTCTTTCTATTTTCTATTTTCTATTCTTTTTATCTTTGTATCTAGTATTTTGCTAATTAATCCTTAATGTCCCAGAAGCTGTTCTATCAGTGTATCTCTTTTATTCTGGCCATTACACATAATTTTGTTTATTTATGCATTTCACCCCCTCCAGGAATATGTTACACAACAAAATGTTTATACCAAATGTTTCTAAAGTGTTAAAACTATTGAGCATGAAGTAAACTTAAGTTATAGCAGCCTTTCACTTCAAGATTCCAATAAAAATTACCAGAATAATCTAACTAGGCACACCTTATCATTCGTAAGACAAAAACGACAGCATGCTTAGCTTTCTTATGTCAAGGAAATTTAATAGAACTAGCAAATTCATAACTTTTGATAAACAGAGTAAAGCACTTTTCTTACAAATAATGCTCTAAAGTGAAAAGGTGTTAGTATTCCAAAGCAACTACCTGACATACTTCCATGATATCCAAGCATTTGATCATCTCTTGCACGATTTCTATCAAGCACATGCTGATGCTGGTGATGATGATGATGATGAGGATGGGGGAGGGTGTGAGTTTTATGCGCCATGTTAGGTTGAATCTGCAGTTCATATCCCGGACACACTGGGTACGCACCTGGATAGTCCGGCTGATCCATCAAATAAGTACTTGTGGCTTGCTTCCGTCCCTCATCCTAAAATTAATCTTAATTACAAAACTGTCAATATTATACTAGTAAAGGCACTACCAGAATAATTATAAAAATGAATATATTGGTTGTGACTCCTGACACAGTTCACTGACGTGTGATATACAAATATGTACATGCCATGGTATCCTTATATTATATATGGCATATATTGCAATGTCAGTAGAAACCAAAGTCTATGTATGAGAAGTCGGCTCACGCAGCCTGTAGACCCATTTTGCCACTATTCTCATCATCCACCACTTATCACTTCCTGATCACTTGTGGAGTTGTACTGTTGCGTGTATGAATACTAACAGTAATTTTTAATTTGAAAAAAAGGTATTTCTGATGAATATTACATTTTCATAGAAATTTAATACTTAGGGTTCTCGCGTTTTTAAACAGTAAGAAATAATGAATTCAAATGAATTCAAATTGCATTGTTTTGTCTTGAACTACCTATGCACCGTAAATCATTTTTGCAGTTGGGGTGACCTTTCTCAGATATACTTAACCAATTTGTTTCAGTACTGAAGTTAAGTACTGAAATGGAATTGAAAAATTAACTCAGAACCTCAAAAAATACAGAAAATTGTCACAAGTATTTGCAACATTTTTTCGCTAATGATTATTGCAAAGCTGTACAGGGTGTAACACTATCATATGCCATAATCGCTAGAACGCTTTCTATGATTCAAAACAATAATAATAATATAATAATAATAAATTAGTTTATTTATGTAATTACAAAATGCACACAAAAAGGTGTAGAAATAAATAGGTATTGCTATTTGTTTTTATTCTCCCCACAGCGGTTTACAAAAACACAGTTGTAAAAGAAATTGAACACTGAACTAAAACAAGAGTACATTATTCAAAACCTGGTGGTAAAGGCATCACTTCTAATAAGATCAAACATATATGTTTCTTGAAAGTAGCACAGGACAAATATTCTGGCACATCATGTTTAATGATAATGACACTACCCCACCCCACTGCCTCAGATTTATTCTGTTCACTTCCGAATAAAACAGCTTGTGTTTTTCCTGCGTTTAGCTGCAGGCCATAGTTTCCAGTCCACTCCAGAATGCTATCAAGATCTTCTCCAAGCAGTTGCATATATTCACGGGTCCCTGCAGGTTTGAAACTGATAGAAACTTGAATATCATCGGCATAGAAATGAAGGGAGCAGTGCTTAACGTTCTTTTCCAGATCCCCAACAAAGATGTTAAATAATACTGGTCCTAGGATCGACCCTTGAGAGACTCCAGCTTTAATATTTTCAACTTCTGATCTTTCAGTTCGTGACCCATTCCTTTATCTCTACAAGCTGGGTTCGTTCCAGGAGGTAGCTGTAAAACCATCTCCTCGCTGTACCTCTAATACCACAGTGATAATAGCAACTCATGGGTAACACTGTCGAATGCTTTTGACAAGATTGGACCTTCGATAAGAAATTCCTCCCCCCGATGTATTTTCCAAGTTGTTCGTTCACTTGAATGTCCCTTGATCTTTCCAGCAAGTATTTGCTGATAGAAATTTTTCTTCTGAACATCCACTGCACATTTGACTAGCTTCCTTAATTCACAGTAATGCTGCTTATCCAGCACATTCCTGGTATGATTAAATTTTTTGTATGCCTTGTTCTTCTCTCCAATCATAAGTTTAATGGTGCTGGTCAACCATGGTGCCTGAAATTGTCTTTTCACGGCAGGCAAGAGAGGTGCGTGGAAATCAATAAGTGCAAGCAAACACCCATTGAAATAGTTAACCTTGTCGTTGATGTCCTTGCAGGTGATAAATAAATATCTTACTGGCGTCATCCTAAAGGAAATCAAGTAATATAAACATGAGTGTCTTAAAATGTACTTTCTATTTAAGATGCAGATGTTAAAGTTTATCGACATTTTTATTTCTTTTTTTATATGTTAAGAGTGGTGTACTCGAACAAACTGAAATTTTGGCTTAATATCCGACTAGTTTTTGCTCAATATCTGAAGGTGTGAAATAAAATTTCACGTGACAGTGTCAGAGATATGGGAATATGCTAATAATTCATATATACAATGTTTTAATCAGAAACTTTGGAGTAATTTCACATGCATTTTTAAAAGTTGATCCCACACTCCAAAACACCGACGGTAATATACTCTACACGTGTTTCGATGGCAATGTTAGTGTCTTCAGTAGTATGAAAGAATACCTACATCTTAGAAAATGTTCTGGCAATGATTTTTTCTTTGGAAAATTTTAACACCCTATATTTTATAAGTGAAGCAAATTATGATACATGTTTCTAGGGCATTTTTTTCTTCTAGAGTTATAGCGTTTATGTCATATGAGGATATTACACCCTTATAGAGTGATTTATTTTTATTTTCACGACAGGGATCTTGCAAACCAGCAGAGATAGAAAGTAGGTTAAATGGCGAATGTAGTGTAGTTTTCCGAAAATAATAAATAAGCAAATTTTACATTTTTGAAAATTTGTGTGCATTTTAAAAGCTCCAGTTTTAAAGATGGAACAGCAGTTTTTAAGGCATTTTATTAAAGGCAGCTCAAGTAATTCATTTTTCATACCAAGTTCATAGTCTACATCACAGAAATGTTCGGAATACACATAGCATGGCATTGGGATTCCAGATTCCCTCTCGTCGGCATTTTTGTATCCAAATCTTCCTTATGTCTTATCTCAGAAATCTGTGATACTTCACCTTTTTTAACTAAATTATTATTACATACTCCCTACGGTATATACCGAGCGCCTGGCATATTAAAAGAAAATGTAAACTTAGCAAGTGGTCTTGACCTAATGTGCTAGAGCAGGTGTTTTATAATATTTGGGTCTAGACTGAGCGTCCATTTATTCACACGCTATCTCCCACCACGCCAAACTTCGAGTCATGTCAGTGAGTCAACTTCTCATTCATAAACTTTGAGCAGAAACGAAATGAACCAAAAAGCTCCGGCTCTGCTTGACAGAAACCGGAAACACTGAACTAGACACGAATTTTTTGTATAAAAAAATTTAAAATTAAACAATCCAAAAAATCTACTCGCAGTGGGTGCGGAATGAATCTGGACCCAGGAGATTACTAGACCATTGAGCTAGGTGTGCTGCTGGTCGTTGGTTGCTTCTCATGGTACTTGAATAGAATATCTTAAAAAGTTGAGGTGCCTCTTTCTTATAACGCACTATTCATGCAGGAACGTGTCAGAAGTCACGACTTATTTTTAAACTTAAAAATTTTCATTTGGATGTGCTCCAAAATTCCAAAATTGGTTTATAAAAACTGTCCTCACCACATAATCATTCCCACTTCCTTCATTGCTGTAAGTTTCACTCTTTTCACTCACCGAAGACAAAGTTTCGCCAGTAACAGTGTCATTGTAGCTGCTTGGTGCATACATTTCTATTGTGGCGGATTTGCTTGTTTGATTAGTTTGCTCTAGAAAAGGAAAAATAATTAAGTCAGAAAATTCAGAACATTTCATAAATGAAAAGAAAAGAAAATAAAATGAAAAATAAAAAAAACGAACCTCGGATTCTTTTTGCACGTTTTTTAAAAACACAGCCAGCAACAAGTCCGATATTAATCAGCAACAGTGTAACGCCCAATATTGATACACTAATAATAACGATTCTCGGTAAGTCCTGCTTTTCCAAAAGATCTTCTGGTATGATTTTTTCGACGTGCTGTTCGGTAAACACTAAGAAAACAAAACGAACATGCATTATTACCTGTGACACGTTTCTTTGATCTTCGGTGCAAACAACAACCAAGCAGGAGGATATTCATGAGTATTAGTATGGTGCCTACGATTGTACCAACTATTACTAGTACCCCAGGGAAATTTCCCAAATTTTTCTCATCTAAACTTGGAGAAGAGTAAGATGGAGGCACTTTATCTGCAGGTAGTTAGTAGGTAAAAAGCCAAAGGAGAGCATGAAATAATACAATTGTGTTAGTTCTCGATCAACAACAGTTTAATTTAAATTTAATAGAGGAAGATTAAAACTTACTTGATGTTCTGGCTGAGAGTAGATCAGGCAGATATTTACTTTGACCCAGTTTATTTGATGCCATAATGGAAAACAAATACTGCGTGTTTATGTCAAGTCTCTTTACAGTATATTGGGTAACATTATGTGGTACTACATCTTCATATTTGTAAGCTTTATCGTGTACTTGTCTATATCTAATTCGATAGCTAGCTTTATGGCCACCATCAAAACCTGGTGTCCACATTAGAGTTACAGAGTCATGTGTAACATTCACTACAGAGAGCATTGTTGGTACATCCGGTACAGAAGTCACATCAAGTCGCACAGTCACAGTTGAAAATCCTAGATCATTTCTTGCCACACAATCGTAATTTCCATAATCAGAAGATGTTACATGCGTTACCATTAAGACTGATTCTGATATTAATGAATCCAACTATTAAGAATGTACAAATTAGTTTGATAAATATTTTCGTATAGGTATCATTCTTAACTAACCTGAGTGTATGTTGTAAAATATTTCCCTGTTGTATTGCTAATAATTTTTGTGCCTGACCTCGTCCAAGAATAACGTGCCAAAGGAGAGGCTTGGCTTCTGCAAATTAAGCTTGCCGTGTGACCTGCATCGCTTGCAAATTTCAGAAGAGACGGTCTTTCATCAATTTCAGGTTTATCTACGTAAAAGAGCAAATTAATAATATTAACTAATTTCATTATTATTATTAATTTATACATACGTTTCACTATTAAAGTCACTTCTTTTGTACTAATGTTGCCTGCACCATTATTGGCAATGCATTTAAAGCTACCTAAATCATCCCTTGTTACTTGATTTATAAGTAAATAAGAGGTTCCATTTTTATTGTACATAACAGATGTTCTGGCATCAAAATCTGGAAAATCCTCTCTTTCCCAAGTAATTGTTTCGTCATCTACAGGATTGGCATCAACAGTGCATGATAATGTGGCATTATCTTTCGGATTAACAATTACATTTTCACTAATTGCTGTGATGATAGCACCATCTAAATTATAGTATATGTTTTAATTGGACGCAAGAACAACATTCTACTTTCTACTTACATTGTACACTAATATTTAAACGAGTTATAGAACTGCCTTGGGAATTCAAAGCTTCACACAGATAAGTTCCAGCATCATGTCGACTTAATTTAGTGATATTCAAGTTGGGACCATCCGACACTATTCGTTCTATTCCGGAACTGCTACTTGCTTGTGTTATTGGAAGCCCATCCTTTGTCCAGGTATAACGAATATCTGGGGGATTACCTTCAGCTTTTAAGGATAAAATAAGTGGTTCATTTTCCATGCCACTCACAACATCTTCATTGCTTTCTTCAAATACAGGTGGGTCTGCAAAATATTGAACAGTAATTTTGTGTACTACAAGTGGAATTATGGGTTTCCTACGCTGACGATAAGCCACTCTACTAAAGCTAGTACCTACTTATTAAAAAAAAAACTGTTACTATTATATAGGTACATTTAATGTAACCGAAAAAATACCTAATGCACTATTAAATTGAAATAATTTCATAAATGGAGGAAAACATATTAAACTTTTTTCCGTGAAGTATCCACATGTTACATAGTTAGGTACTAAAGTTCCATTATTTGGCGAGTAACACGATGAACCATGTTGTAGTCAATGTCGTTTACGTAACCATACCATGTTACCCTACTCATCAAGGCATTTATTTGATTAGGTATGTGTTGGCCTCTCTGTGTTGCTTATCATTGCATCCCTTTCTAATTCCTGAATTTTATACGCGCAATAAAGTTTCAATTTGCAGGTTCAGTTTGTGATGTGGGGAAATAAAAATACAAATACGAGCCAGTGGTTTTATTTTACTGGTAAAATCGGTCATAATTATATTGCATTGAAATTTATGTTAATTTATGCACCAACTATTAGCAATCATGGTTTACAGCTGCAAACTCATCGAGTGACTTCTGTTTATAGATTACAATTGAAATGGGCCTTATCATCTGGGTTCCTAAATATTTGGATAACACCTGACCCTTCACCCCTACAGGCAAAGCAATTGATAAATGGGACTTATCTTGTTGGTTCCTAAATATTTGGATAAACTGATCCTGCACCCCTGCAGGAAAATGCAATTCAAATGGGCCTTATTTTAGGGGTTCCTAAGTATTTGGATAACCTGCACCCTTACTGTTGATTGTAGTTACCTATCAAAGTGTTGTCTTGAAACCTATAAGAGCGTGCTGCTATTTTCGTGCAAGACAAATGACATAGACTACATACTGGCATGCACTGCCACATGTTGTTCAAAATTGCTACTTTTCTTGGATGCAATAGGACTGAGATGAAAAAGCTAAGTTGTGGGTATTATCTCCATTGAAACTTTCAGTCATTAAGTCAATATTAGAGTGGAGAAATTAATTTTTCAAAATCAAAAACTGACTCCCATAACCAGCTGTTAAAATTTATATTACCTTCGATATATTTCTATGTTCAAAAAGGTTTTTAGGGAAAGCATGGATATTATCCTTTTCAAGTTTCTGCAAACGTTCGAGTTTACAGCCCAGGTTCTCATTCCATAATGAGGTAAAATAACAAACATTTTACGAAAATTTTTACAATTTTTACTTTTCAAGAATATTTTTCTAGAGTCTTCCTTCAGTAACCATGGTCAGATATTTTGTTATGGATTGGCAGTTCATTATGCCCAGTTTACATCTTTACATTCCCCATAAAATATTTCCAACCAGTTTCAGGATACCCTTAAAAATATTTATTTATTTCTTTCTTCCTTTATTCAACAAGGAATCGCTGAGCCTTGACTCGTTGGGGACATAATAATTTATGATAAATAATAAGACTATAAGGAGCTTTGTCCATAAGACCAATGAGCAGAAAGCATGACCAACAAAGAGAGATAGGAAGCAATCCTCGTGGAGCGGTCCCTGCATACAGTGATTGCACTTAAAATGTCGAACACAACTAACTGGCGATAAAATCGTTGAGGAGACGGAGAAGTTGCTTGACCATGGGCCCACGGTAACCAGTGACGATAAGGATCATGCACTTTTGTGCTTGCGCATTTTTCATGGTCCGCTGAACAAGAATGTTGCTATCCTTTACTTTGTTGGTCTCACTTTTTCGGCCCAATGCTCCTTATGCAGTATTTCCCCAGATTGGGTTACAAAGAGGACAAAAAATGATTATTTGTAACTTCTCAAAAGATCACTCCCGCTTGTTCCCAAACTCCCATAGCACTCTCATATAATTTTTCATTCAACTGCTAAAGGAAATTTGTTATCAATTTTCATGCATTTTTTGGACTTGGCAATTTTTTTATTAAAAAAACATTAAATTGAAAAAAAACATTTTCATGAATATTTAAGAACGTATTAAAACAGTGCGTCATTTACATCAAATAAAAATAGTTTAATCTTCATTAAGCCTATTTTTGTTTATTTTGTAAATTTCATCCAATTTCTAAAAAAATTTTTTACTAATTTCTGTGCCGATATGAAAACACTTCATTCTTAATTTTTTTCTGGAAATTTTGTAATTACTAGACTGCAGCATTCCTCACCAGCAGCATAACGGTACTGAATTAAATATATTTTTACTGCACATCAACACCAATGAAAATTTTTGAAGTCGAGCACTGGAACAGTTGAATAAAAAATAGTAGGTATGTGGAATGGGAGTTTAAGAGCAAGCAGGGTTTTTTATGAAAAGCGATTTTTTCTGAGAAATTAAAAATAAAAATGTTTTACCTCTTTGTAACCCCATCCGGGGACTACAGTTGTCTTATTATTTATATGGGTCATGCCACGTTGTAAAAATCTTGTTAATCAATAGTTTACCATTCAAAAGAAATTCCGCAACTTTCGTTTTTCGACTCGAAACTGCATTTCTTCAAAATTAAATACAGAACCTGCGATAGCTTTGAAACATAATATTTAAATGGCAGGCTATGACGTATCAGTCTGGAAAGTTAAGTAGGGATTTTGACAAGGGCAAACATGCTGATTTCACCCCCACTTTCTTCAAGGATCAGTCACCATTCGACAAGAAGGCTCAACGAGTAGAGGACGTGAGTGGGGGTCGAATCCGCATGTAAAATCAGAATGTCAAGTCACACACAATCACCTAACCAGCATTTTATTTAGCCCCAGTTTAATCACCTTTTCAATTGTAGATTTTTTGCTTACGACAACACCTTTTAAAAAAATATATGAAAGTAACAGGCAATATGTTTGAGTAAGCTGGTGTCCCCCACTCTGCGTGTTATTTCCAAACGATCCCGAACCAGAACTTCCTATATTACTTATATATATTTTACCTCTACACTATGAATTGTTCTGTGATGTTAGTCACATGCTAAATAAAAAGTAAATAAATGGAAGGTTTAAGATTGATACTTACATAAAACATCTAAAACAATAGCATCATGAACAGATCTTTGCAGTGCTTCATTAGTAGCTTGGCATGTGTAAACGATTCCATTCAGTTGTTCAGTGATATTGAGTTTAAGTTTCATACTGGAAATGGTACCACCATGCAGACCGGGTGTTGTAGTATTGTAGAGCCCCTGTACAGGAATACCATCTCTCCACCAAGATAATTTAGCTGGTGGATTACTCGAACTGGAATCACACGTGAGCGTAGTTTCTAAATTTGGTTTCAGTTCAGCAGGTTCCTTTTGAATTTTTACATGTTCTGGTGCATCTAGGAAGTAATAATTTAACAGTAAGTATAGTTTTTTCATTCTCCTTCCTAACTTACAATAAACACTCATGACAATAGTTTCAAATAAAGGTATTTCTGTTGCTGAATTTGCTGCTTCACATCTATAACGTGCACCATTATCAGTTGCATTAACGAGAATGTTAAGTTCTGCCGTAACAGACTTATCAGATGTTTTAATTGTAGAGTGAATCTAAAACAAGATTTAAATAATACTTTATTGTTACAATCTCTTCATATTTCGTAATTTACCTTTTTATCGTTTTTTAGCCAAGTTACCGTGGCCAAAGGATTTCCACCAGATGAAGTGCAGGATATTTTTTGCACTGTACCTGCTTCTATATGGGTACCTTCCACGTAACCATGAATAAAAGGCTGGCTAGGTGGATCTAAAGAAATAAGGAATATGATGTAGTTTTATTCTTGCACTAAACTATATTCGCGGAGTTCTGAGAGCGCGTCAAAACAAACTTAACCGCGTGATCAGCACGTGTCTAGGACGTAGCGCGGTTCTGATTGGTTCGTATAACATGGTAACGGCCAGGCGTGGTGGCGACTTCACATGCTTTCAGTGTTACGGCGTTACCAATCAATCGGTTATTGCTTATTGCAGACGACGCAATCGAATATAGTGAACCTTCTTGTTCTGAATACTTTTACATTGTAATGGAAGTATATTTTTACTATCTCAGGCAAATTGATTCTTTTTCCATGTTACTGTTACGCGCCGCCTAAGTGAGCTCTTGTGAATTAAGCATATCGCTGTTCACGCTCATTTCACGTGTATTTGTTTTGACGCGCTCTCAGAACTCCGCGAATAGATTATAAGTATTTCAAATTGATATATTTTTTCAAATAATTATTGAGAGCTCTATCTCAAATACAAAACTCCTTAATAACTAATTTTGAATGTTTACAAGAGAGAAAAATATTCATATTAGTTTAAAAAACCCTCACGTATGGGATTTCAAAAAATTATATGATGATGGGTAATATATAAAGTAAATAAGAAATATGGCCTTCATTTCCATAAGTATTCACTTTTGCTTGCCAGTTGCCACAGAATTAACTGATACCATTTCTTAAAACAGTCATGAAAATCATTCTTTGCATCGTATATTGTTGTGACCAGAGAGGTTAAATTCTCGGGCGTTTATAAATCGGGAATATTTTCAAATATTCAAGAATTCATGAAACATTGGCATACTGACCTATTAAAAAAAACACCCACAAGAAAACATCAATATGGAATGGGAAGTTATAAATCAAAGAAAAAGTTGGTGTCAGAGGATCAACCTTTGTGTGTGGCGCAACCTAAAGTTTTTTTGTTCAGTTTGAGCAATGGATCTTTAGAAGCTTGCATGGTGGGAATGTGCACAGCAATCCGCAGACCGGTTTCGTCCTATTGGGACTCTTCAGTACGGCGCCGCTATGCACAAACACACCCTGCCCAACGATCTCCCCATGAATAACTGCGATAGTCATCCATAAGTGAGAACCAAATCACGCCATCTAGACGTAAATTGTTGAACAGCTGTCGACTAATAGGCCCGCTCAAACAACTACACACATCTTGTGTGCAACCTAATGTACATTCTGCGTTCTGTAATTCAATGCATGGTGGAGTATTTGCTCGAGGTGTAGTAGTTTGAGCGGGCCTATTAGTCGACAGCTGTTCAATGGATCTTTAGTCAACACGAATGCAGTATTTTGTTTCCGTCCTAATACTCAAACCTAGATACCGGAAATTTGATGCATAAGTATGACTTCGTAAATGAATCAATCTAGGATGGCACTCCATCATGCTCGATTCGTCGGGATACCAATAACCAGAGTCCGTAGGGTGCAGCTGTCACTTGCTCTTACTGTCAGTGGTGTCGCCAGTTTCAAGATGGTTATTTTTGTAAAGTTAGTAGAAGTAGCTTTATTGATCGCTAACATCTAATGATCACTTACTGAATTTGTGTCCAATTGCGAAATTTTAGTCACGTAAATATTAAAAAGGGATGTTTTCTTCAATAAATGATAAATTTCGATTTTTGTTATTTATTTATGTTTGGTTTCATTTTTTTCTCATACATCGCACTCCACTGCAACTGTTTGGCAATAAATGCAGCATTGATTTGATAATAACGATCTGCTTTTGTTGCCGCGATCAAAGATCAATTGATCAAACTGTATTTGCGAATGTTCCCGAACATTGGAACAAATACTTAGGGAAATTTCAATATTCTCAGGAATATTTGCTTGGAAATATTCGTACACATCTCTAGTTGTGATTGTTGCAATCTCTTCGATAGGCCCAAACTGTATGGCATCCACGGCCATTTTGGAAATAGCCATAAATTGCAGTGAGCAAAATAATAATAAATTGCCATTATTGCCAAATGGAGTACCTACAGTAAGTTTTGTGGCTAATAATAATTACTGGCAATAGGCGAATTTCAGGTGGGTGGAAAAGTCCACCCCCTGCTTTACAACTTAACGAAAATGAAAATCACAATTAAGTAATAGGTATAGAGGGTATCCCAAAAAGTACGTAACAACCAAATATCTCTTTTATTACTTATAACATCAAATTTTCCTTCGAATAAAAAAAAATCCTTGTAAAAAGTTCTCCTCGAAACCCCAGAGTCCATTAAATTCTATCTTATAATATGAGGAGTCTTATTTTATTGAAAAAATCATAGAAAATTTATTCAGAACCGCAAAATATGAGTTCATGCACAAAATTGCCATGATATGCAATAAATTGTTGGTTTTCTTGAAGGAACAGTATGTAACAGCCAAATATCTCTTTCATTCATTGTAACATCAAATCTTCGTTGAGACAAAGAAATTTTTTTGTAAAAAGCTCTTTGAAAACCTGGTCTAATAGTTTCTAACTTATACGAGGAGTGTTCAAGACGAAAGAAACGGTTTCGGTTAAATGGGGATACTTTGGAATTCTGAGCAAACTTTCTTAATGAATTTCTTTGATTGAATGTAGAATAAGACCACTTTCCAATATTTAAGCGTTTCCATTTATACTTGGGCCGCCGAACAGACGGAGTGATCACCCTGCAAGAACGTGCTCTAGCGGGGCCAATATTAATTTATGACGACCGAATTGGAGTGATGCGACTTTGTTGGGTCTAAAGAAAGCACATCACTGCGGTTTAGTCTTCGTAAATTGATAGTGGTCCTGCCTAGAGCTCATGATTGCAGGGTGATCACTCCGTCTGTTGGGCGGCCCAAGTATAACAGTTTCTTCATCTTGAACACTCCTCGTATAAGATATAATGTATTAGACTGGGTTTTCAAGGATAGCTTTTTACAAGAATTTTTTTTATCTGAACGAAAGGTTTATAGAGATAACAATTGAAACAGACAGGTGAACCGAGTGCAATTTGTCAGTTTGAAGACAGAAGGTTGCTAGATCAGTACAAAAACAAATTCCCGTCAAAAATGATGCAAATCTGTGCCAAAAGATTCACTATACCATCTGATCAAACCTTGTATTTGTTGCACACCACTGTAGTAATTCAAATATTGGACTACCACAGCTACCTATAAATAACTTTTTACTTCTACAAATATGCTGCATAATTTGATATACTATTTAGTGTGCTTTGTTTTTGAAAAAAAAAATAAAGCTTCCTTTCATTTTGCATTGTAACAAACAGCCTTTCAAGTTCAAAACAAAAATAAATAAGGAGAATATTCAAAGGAAAAGTTCAAAGAAATGATTTTCTTTATTTTGCAAACTAGGTACCATAAGAAGCAAAAAAAGATAAAAATAGAAAGTCAAGGTATGCTGTTAAATATGTTCATGTGGGTAGCATTCAAGACTAAATCAAAGAACACTTTAAATAAGTTGATTCCATAAAATGTCAAAGGGCAGCCGTGAATGAATGGAGAATATCGATGAAAGAAAATAACAGAACAGTCAATAAAATATGCATAATTCTAACTGTACCGCCAATTAAAGCCTCATTCAAGAAAATGTGTGGGAAGCTTAAAAAACGAGAAAATCATGGAAATTGTGTGAATTAAATTCGAATTCATTATAACCATTAATTTGAAAAAATATGTATTGCAAACAGGTAGGTACTATATTTATATACCATTGTATTCTAAGAAGAAATACTAAAATGAATTCATTTTCTGTTTATTAAATAGACAGTCTTGCTTCTGTTTGCAGAGATAAGTACCACTGTTACAATAACATGTTAATGTGAACTAATATGTAGGTACCTACTTATTTTATGACTTATATACATTGAAAATTTCTTAGACATCCTTGGCTTCTTAACAATAGATTTTTACGAAAATAATCTTTTAGACAAAATTTTTGAAGGAGATGCTAGTGTTGCCATTTAGACATGAACTAAGTACACAGTGCGAAAAAGAGGGGGGAAAATGCCAGCAATTCAAATTGCCAAAAATTCTACAGATCGATTAAAACCAAACAAAAACATTTTAGTGACCATACTGTACTCCTCTACTTCTAATGATAATGCCTTGACTCATTTGGGCATTGAAGCAATGAGGTTATATTAATGGTTTCTTGCGGTATATATGTTGTTCCACGCCTACTTAATAGATGGCACTAGCTGCTTATCATATGTTTACGGCTTTTTCAACCAAGTCCCACACATGCTCAATGAATTTCATGTCTGGATAGTTCGTCAGCCAGTTTAATTCTTAAATGTTTCCATTTCTAATTAATTTTATACCCTATTTGTTTGACTAAGCCTGGCATTGCTACCTATAAATGTGAAATAATGTGAAATTTACTGTTTGAGCTAGGTTCAGTTAGATGGATGTAAAAAGATACCTACTATGACTGATGCTGGTTCTATACTATGTCAGTTGGCAGGTTGTATAACAGATACTAAAACGTGTCCATCTGCACCCAAAATCCTGCAGAACTTTTATGTTTGTCGACATTCTTCCGGGGTGTGAAATGTTTGTTTATTATTTTATTTGTGGTACAATGTAAAGATTTTTCATTTATATCTACTTACGACTCTCAAAAACTAAGATCTGTGCACATAAATATCCTCTGCATTGTCATTTGAAAACAACAGCAATCGGAGCACAGGTGATGCACAACAGGAGCCAAGGGTTTATTTAAGTTCATGATAGTGTAAATCGAAAAAGTAATTTTAACCATTTAATAAATTTATATTTCAAAAGAGTACCTACCTACTGAAATTATAGCATGAAAATTTTACTTTTGGAGCATCAAATATCTTATTTTTGTACAATTTGTATTATTTTATTAATCTAAGAATATTGTAACAATTGTAGGAAATGAGTGTCACTCATACTTACAGAGAACATTTATGGTATGCGTAGAAACGACAGCCTCAGTCAATTGATTATTTAGTCCGTGGCAAATAACCACCAAACTTCTTCTGTTCGGCTCCACAATGGCTGTTATATTCGAAGTGGTGATCCAACCACCTTCTGGAGATACAATAGTCCTTGATGTAGAGTTTCGTACCTGTTTACCTGCTACCATCCATTTAATCTCCGCAGGTGGGTTACTGTTGGCTGTAGTACATGTCAGGGGCACTGGATCTCCTATCCTTGCTTCAGTCGGACCTGATATTGTAACATGAGCAGGTGAAACTGAAATTAATGCATATTTAGTCGAGACTTCTAGATAAAATTATTTTAAGTGTAACTTACAAAGAACACTCATATCAACTTCAGCTTTCAAAGGAGATTTAGACATAATATTGCTGGCTTCACATTTGTATCTTGCTTTATTGT
Organism: Xestobium rufovillosum; assembly: GCA_963966045.1. Lineage (NCBI taxonomy): Eukaryota > Metazoa > Arthropoda > Insecta > Coleoptera > Ptinidae > Xestobium > Xestobium rufovillosum. The sequence goes on along the minus strand of OZ014493.1, from coordinate 22,598,169 downwards.
CACTAGCATCAGCAGTGAATGTATAAATATTCTCAGAAACTCTTCCTGCAGTTCTATAAGCCATTCTTATTTGTTCACCATTTTTGTACCATATCAGTTGAGCTGGTGGATTTCCACCTCTACTTCGACAGATTAGTTCTATTGTTTGTCCTCTACGAATGGTCTCTCCTTCTGAATAACCTTCTATATATGGAGGACCAGGGGGATCTAAATGATTGAATTGTTTATTACTTCACAGACAAATAAAAAATATTACGTTAACCTACATAAAACACTAAGCTGGACAGTTGTCCTCATTGGCATGTCAGTTGAGAGAGCCTCATGTCTGGCTTCACAGCTGTACTCTGCTCTATCATCTTCCGCAGTTGGCTTTAAGGAAATCCTGGAAATCGTATTGAAGCGACTAACATTCCGTTCACCACTTCTACTTGGGACCTCTATGGTTTGATCTTCTCGATTTGCTGCAATGTAACATTTTCTAATTAATAGGTACAAAATTAATAGAACACTAAAAAGATATTTATATTTCGTATACCTAGAGACTTCAGAATAGTAGAAAAATTGTAAAAAAGCATCAGTTAGTGAACAGCAGGAAAAATAAAATTAATAACATATTTTATTATTAAAAAATTAACTTTTTAACCGATAGAACCTCGTTTGATATTATTCTCTTTCTTTTAATTTAGTGGCTCACAGAGTCAAGTCAAGCTAAGGAGATGAGGAAGTGGATGATTACGGAGATGATTACTTTAAAATTTGACACGTACCTAAACTCAGCAATTGGAGATCAAAGAAAAGAGAGGAAGAGTACAAGCCATTTCTAATTTCTAATGTAATTGGATTAAGAGGATTAAAAGGAGGTTAAAACTTGGTCCATTAGAAATAAATGTAGGAATCCTTGTATCAGAAAATGCTGTAGAAAGAATATTATTTTCTTCCAGTCACTGTTAAACATCAGGTTAATGTATAGCTCTATTCGAACAATAAAAAATGTAAACAAATTCTGTGTACCTATTAGGTAAAAAAATTCTTGGTCTCATAATTTTCTAATATTTTTCTAACATTCATCATCATAAAGTTTTCAGTCCGAAGACTGGTCGGACGCATACCTCCATCCTTTCCTACCCTGAGCTAACCTACGCATTTCTCCAAAAGTCGAACATTCTACATCCCTAACTATTTGAGAGCAGTAGTCTAATCTACCTTTTTTTAATCCTATCTCTAACTCTAGTATGTCGCCAACTAAGCCTTCGTGCCCCAGAAAGTGTCCTACCATCCTATTTCTAATATTCCTTACTGTCTTGGATAAATTTCGCTTTTCTCCAACTTTTTCAAATACCTCTGTTGCTAACCTTATCTATCACGGTATCTTCATCATGCGTCTATCTCACCACATTTCAAATGTTTCTAATTTTTTCCTATCCGCTTCTCCTATCGTCCAAGTTTCGCACACGTACAATGCCGTACTCCAAACATTTATCAATTCTCTAAAATGGAGTTAACGTAACAGATAGCTTCTTTTGTGTTTAACACAACAGTCAAAAATTTCTATCCAATTTAGTTTCCGATTTACAATTAATTTTTTAAAGCTCCGCAAACGTGAAATTTCTCGAAAAATGTCAAATTACGACCAATCGGTACGTCTTAGGTCCAATGAGTATTTAACAAAGTGACCCTAAAATTCAATAAGATATTAAAAAATGCAATAATACAAGGGATGTTCCATTTAAAGTAACGAAGTTAGTACATGTTTCCGCTATACAAATTATAAATTAGAACAACTTTTCTACTTTTTTCGTATTTCTAACGGTAGAGGAGTGATCTATAACGAGTGTAGCAAACTTCGAGAATAGTTTGTTAGAATATTTAAAAATAACGCGAAAGGCGCTAATCAACGTATGTCCAAAAATGCCGACTAAGCGAGATATGGGTTGTTGAAATTTCTTTAAAAAATATGTTTTATTATACTTAGGTTGAAATGTTGAAAACAATCATAAATTGCGGACACGCGAAACGTCATCATGGTATATATATACACGTTATTTTTCATTTAAAGGTAGGTACTTCGTTAGTTGTGCACACCGTCAATGGCTTCGGTGGGTAGGCAGGTATCGCATACAGTTACGTTTTTACATTATCCTTTTTTTTACAAAACATGTATGTGTCAGGTCTTCGACAGTTAAGTGTTAAGTCTGTTTTGTTTCATCAGTTTCTTTGTGGCAAGTTCCAGCACAATATTTAACACGTGTTCGCAATCCGCGTGACCGCAATTTTCAGTTTTGTGTGCAGGTCAGCGTGCACCTAGACTCAGCCTATTCAAAAATTTCTAACATGCATACTTCTGCTAGTATAAGCACAAAAGTACGTAGAGATACAAGGAATCTCCAAGTCCAACGATATGTTTGGGGCAGAATCCCATATGAGATCTCATAGTAAACAAAATCTGGATTTAGTTCTATAATTCAGTACCTGGCGGGGTACTTGCCCAAGGAGTAGTTGTTCGAATGGTCCAGCACCACTCATTTATTACCTATTTTTTAAAAACATCTTTCGTGAGTAGGTATATAACTTTTGACACCCAGCGGCGGGTTGCCATCTCCCCAGTATTGCACCGTTAAAGGCAACGTATTTTACGAGGTCATTCATTTTCTTAGACTCATCTTTTCTAGGAGTTGCAGGCTTCAGATGTTTCTTGGTGAAAAATAGTTTCTCTGAAACCTACTCTTTTAAAATTTTTAGAGAAAGAATCAGTAAACATGTTTGGCTAAAGTTATTATAAGTTAGTGATCGGACAGCAAAAAGGATAGCAAATATAAAAAATAAAATTACATAATTCGTATTATTCAGATTATCTGGGACTGCGATTACTTATGAACCTATTATAAAAACCTAAAAACCCATAACTAAATAAAGCTGATGTAAAACTTTGCAAATCTTTGAAACATTCACTGCATTATTTTCATGTTGCATAATTCCAACTCAAATACCTATGATTGTTTATGGCATAGATAGAAAAATCGGCCAGAACTTGCCCAAACAACTACTCCCCGGGTAAATACCCCGACAGGCATTGAACTACAGAGCAAATCCTCGACGAGAGTGTGTACTAAACATCGTGAGTAATGTCTAAAGGCACGACGCTCACTTAACGCTGCTGCCCTCTCCTCCTTTTAAGACTAGATGCTGGTTTGGTTTGTTTGCGCACAGCTTCGCCCTACTGATGAGCTCCAACATGAGTGAAATCATGATATGCGGTTGTTGTGGGCAAACAAACCAAATCGTTTCTATACTTCTTTTAATTATTTATAACAATAGTGGCTTTAAAGCTTCATTTAACTGAAATCATACTGAAGTAGGTACCTACCTATAACAATGTTGCTCTTTTAGCGAATAAAAAGACAAATGTGTGGGTTGAAATAGGCAGAGAGAGTAGGCATAAACACGAAATTTCAGCAAAGAAACAAGGGAGCATTCCTTGAAATTAATGTCGCAAATAAAATTTGAAGTAGCGCGACTCATCAGCGAGACAATGATGTCGGCCATAGAGCGGCTGAATGGCTATATTCACGGCTTGTTATTTCTAATTTGGCAATTTTTGCAATTGCTCAGTTACAAAGGCCGATATGATATTCTGGATGGCATCACTTAGACAAAATTACGTAATTTCCCTTGTTTTCGTCGGTTCGCTTGGAAGTAGCGGTGGAGATGTGGGCGAAAGAATGGAAGATAATCTGCTCTAAGTTGGCACTTATTTTTATGACGTGACCTTTACGACCGCTGTTAACACAAGAGAAAATAATAGCAGAACGTCTGCAATAACTATTGAATGAGAGGATTAATTGGCGGGAAAATACTGCAATAATCCCCGTTACAATAAGCAGCTCGACTTATAACTGAAGATTTAATTTGTATTCATAAAAAATCAGAAAAGTTCTTTCGAGGGTTGAAATTTTATTCAGTGGAATTCTAGGGTGCTTTCTAAGATATTCGTACTGCCACTTATGTGATCCAAAAATATTTCTTTACTGCATGAAATACTTTGTAAAAGAAATTGGAAGAATACAAGGAAATTATAAAAATTGTCCTAAAATGTCTAATCCGCACATGATGAGAACCTGAGGTTGTAATGATTTTTATATCGAAACGTAATCTCGAAAGTTAGAAGTTTGCAAAAAAATTTATTGAAAAAGACCTGACTTCCACGCGTTCCTTGAAAGCCACCTTTAACGTGGAACTCTGGAGAATGACAGCTAGGGGATTGGGTTAGTCGGGTGTTGGCGCGAAATTTTTGTTAATCTTCGAAAATTTGGTTTGAAGACAGGGAATTTCTATAGACAATACCCGCCAGAAGAATGGTAGGTAGGCAAGTTTAAAAACAAAGTATAGCACCGCGAACGGGCATTAGCCCCACCTAAAAATAACAAAACGCGCTTATTTTTATAGGCTTCTACACAACAAACCCATATAATAGCTAGTAACTACAGAAACTAGTAAACGGTTGTAAATTACGTTTAATATGCGTAAATTTGATTAATAAGGTTGAACTTACCGTACCTATAGGCGTACAGGCATTACAAAAATAATTTAACTTATAATGTGGAAAACTTACGTATGTTAAGTTCAACTTTCCCCCTGTACCAAACAATTTTTGCGGCGGGCTTCGCGTTCTTTATTCTGCATTCCAAGTGAAATTCCTGGTTTTCTTTTATTTCAATTTTGGAGTTTGGCGGGTGGTCCATTATTTCCACGGCCGATGGAGGAGCTGAAAAAACATGATCGATTATACAACATGCATTTACATGTACAGCAGGTGCACAGTTTCATTAAATCTTTCGCGAGTGCTGTCATTTAGCAATTGCAATTGCGCTCGCGAAACTGAATAAATCCATTTTCGTTCTGAATGCATCAGCTATTTGCTGCATCTGGTGGCATAACAGCAGCAGCATCCATGTTGCGGATGCATGAAATCGGGCACTGTTTGTATATTGCAGAAGTTTGATATTGGGTTAAAGCAGTGGAATTGACAGCTGCGCCAGGTGGTTTATTTCCTTTTTATAAACAATAACTACTGCGTATTCCACATGCTCGGTTAAAGGATAGGCGTTTCCGGAAATATTTTGTCAGTCTATTGTATTTTGTGCTGGATGCAATACAAATTATGCCTCTAACAATAAACGTGTGCCTATCTCTCAAACTCTTTATTACCTTGACTATTGCAATAAAATAATTATCGGGAAATACTTCAACAAATCAGATTGCTATAAATGTTCTTAGATCGACCGTTAATTTGGTCTTTTAATGTTGTTATTGGGGGAATAGTAGGTACTTATATTTTCCAAGGAGCGAGTTATGACGGCTCTGGTTAATAAGGAAGAAAGTTTGTAAAATGAGCCCTAGGGGAGTGTTTCAATTCATCTTCGTTAATAATACCTAGACATAACTCGAGAGTTGGATACTGTACTTTATCTGAAAGAACTCGTAGATAGTTGCACTGGATGAATACCTTATTCTATGCATAATTTTGCAGATTATTGCATAGGTCACTCACATAACTAATAATAAAATTGGAAATTAAATTCTGGCGACCTATCGAGAATGAAACGAAACTGACCCAAAAGTTACAATTAACAAAGATACAGAGGGTTGAAATTTCTGAAAAAAGAATTACAATCTCCGAAACTCTGAATTAAATTTTTTAGAGTGACTGTCCCTTATGTACCTCTATCGTTTACCTTGACTATTGCAGTAAAATAATTATCGGGGAATACTTCAACAAATCAGATTACTACCTCTTTAGACGGAACATCCACAGCTTGGAATTTTCAAGGTTTTTTGCTTTGGCGGAAACCGAATAAATCTGGGAGCATTAGACGGCGGTGCTATCTTTGAATTATTATTTACTATTTTGAAATAAGATAATAAACTGAAGGGCCAGCGCCATCTGCATTGCAATGGCCACCCTACTACTACTAATAAATGTTCAGTTTAGGGTGCATCTCGGCTAAATGTAAACAAGATGGAGAAATTGCAACATGGTTTTTATTCCAACACGCCGGTTCAACCAAGTAACGTATCAAGACGTTCTTGGTCGAAAATGAATAACGAATAATTAACTTAGACAACCCTACTGTCTGATTACGATAAATATGAGTACAAATAGTAAAAAAGATGTCGAGTTTGTGACGGATTTTTCAATATTGAGAGAGATTTATTTAAGGCGAACTAAAAATATTACTATAAAAGTAGTGCGAGTCTCTAAGTTGATCCTTTATTGATAAATCTTTTTTTTATTTAACGCCCTATCAAACTTTAATTTCAGAATGGTGTTGGTTCCTATTTATCTTTCTTTATCTAGCTAAGAGAAAAAGATGAGTGTAGATCACATAACCGTAGTGACTAATGAAAGGTACAATAATTTAGAACTACTCGCTGCGTGAACTTTATATTACCTTTGCTCAAAGGTGTTCAAACTACTTTTATAATGTACCGATTATTGAGCAATTAATGTCATCATTTTTATTAATTCAGGATAATTCCGAATTAACACTTCCCATTCCCAAATGACAATGTTTGTTTTCGACCCATAAGTTTTTTTAGTTTTCGAGATACGAGCTAGAATCGAACAATTTTCCCTATTGGGAGAGGAATGTTTTGATTTGCATTGGGTTTTCTACGATTCTTGCAGTTTTAAATTGGTTAGTTCGTTACATTAGAAAAAGACAGTATCCGTGAAACACGATACTTAATGTGAATGGATAAAAGAGCATTATTAACGGATCCTTAATTTGTTAATAAATGTCAACAAATTAGAGTATATCCATCGTATATACAAGAATATTCTTTATTAAAACATATTCACACTCCAGTTTGTTGTTGTTTAAAATCAACCGTAGTTCAAAATTACCAGAGTTATTTTAAAGGGAGTGCTTCCGTAGCCGGCGCCGGCCTTGCGTATAGTTGCCGGCGCACTTCTATTTGGGAACGAAAAAGATTGATACAACGCATACGCATTTTAAACAGACCCCTTAGCTGCCCTCTCGCACCAGACACACGCATTTTTTGCGCAAAAAAGATAATGTAAAAATCTAACCTCGAAAAACTAACCTCTACGGGAGCCGATCCTACCCGGGCTAAGCATACCAAATTATCAGTTCTATGCGATACCTCCCTACCTACCGTCGCTGCTGCATCCGTTACAAGTATCAAGGTACTTAAACTGCCCTATTATTAATTCGTTATGGAAAGCGGCTCCGGCAACAATACACCTATAAAACTGCAGCCGGCGCCGGTTACGGAGGCACTTCCTATTTTAAATACGATTTTGTAGCGAATTTTCATTGTCTTGCTGACGCGCCTGCACTGGAAGCTGGGAAGCCTGCTTTTTAATCTACTCGTCTAACTGTGCAAACGGGGATTTGTTCCATTGTTTTGGGACCTTATTTACTTTTCTGCTCTAGCTCCATCGATATAGCTTGGCATAGCCGACAGCAAGGCCGTACGTGCGTCAAATCACAAATGGCTCATCTTATTAGTTTATATAGATTCCTTCAGTCTTTACACAACCTACGCTCTATCCTTTTACTTTGCTTTCGTCGAAGTTAAAGAGATTAAAGGAGAGGGCCTTCACTCGCGTGACAATACGGTTCAAACTGTAGGGCTATTAGTTGCGGCGATAGAGTAAAGACCTAGGATAATTTGGGCAAGCTGGCCATGTTACGGTGACGCGGGTGGTCACACCGAAATCGTGATAAAGAGGTTATTAAATTAGAATCGACTTGCAAACTATAGTCGTATGGTATAATCAAATTTTGTACGTGAAACTAACACAGTTTTGACACGCAATATACTCGCAAAATGTTAATGGCGAAATAGGCTGAAATGAAAGGCGATAGGTGACAATGAAACGGACTAGTACCGAAATGGGATTTAATCAATACAGACTGAAGCATACAAGGTCTACGATTAAGCACACAATGGGAATGATTTATATTTAAGAATGTTATTATTCTAGATAATTTTTATGCAGATTTTAATTTTGAGATTTTATGTTACACTTTTTTTTCACTTTTATATAAAATTGTAAGCTAAATGACTAAAAATGTTTCCATATAAATATTAAGTACACTGATGCAAAAATATTTTGGGCCACTACTAGTCTAGAGAAATATTGCAAGGGATAAAATTTCAACGTCCCAAAAAACTCTTATTTAAATGAACTTAGGTATGTATTCTTAATAGCCCCACAGTGGCGGTGCAAGCCTGAAAATTAAGTCGTCGTGCTCTAATTACTTAGAGGGTACCTATTGGCAATATGTTAAAACTAAAGTACCTATAGAAGCTATTACTAATGCGAATACTTTGAAATTTTCAGAACATGTCGATTGACAGGGATATATTTTTGATTTTAGGTATAATAGGTACTAATTTTAGTAGACTCGCTTTTATATAATTTTACGACAGTGTACGAGTAAGCATTGTAGAGATGCTTAATTTAGCCACGGGGGGCAATGGAGCCATCACTACGACTATTATTACCTCAGAGCCCAGAGGCGGAAAAATTGTCAGATACAGCGGCTGCGGACGCTAGGGATTGATCCCACGTCTACTGACTATTTGCAGTTTAGCACTCTACGACAATTTTTAGATCTTCCGTAAAATAAAAAATGGAAATTGGAATTGCGAAATCCAAAAATCGGTTTCTGTTAGTTTGTTAAGTTGACTTTTCAATTAATTGTTTAAGCTAATATTTTTTACAATATTCAAAAATAAGTCCTAAATTTGCAAATTTCAAAGAGACCCGCAGTACCCGACATAGCCATCTCACTTTCTTTTGCATAATATAATTAAATAAAAGTAACATTCTTTTAGCATTGCGTCATCGAGTCTGCGTAAATCTCCTTACTTATAAACTGCCTAATAGTACAACAGCAACTTTTATTGTAATGTCTGACGTAGGATTTATAATTTTAACGAAGAAAAGGGGCGGTTTAAAAATATACTGGCACGGCACTAAATTCATTTTGAACAGTAGATATTAGTCGTTTCACGGGAGAACGGAAAGTGACGGCACTTTTTTGTGAGCGTACCGCGGACGCTAAGCGACAGAGACGCTTCAGTGGCAGACTGTGTTTTTGGTAGCTCGATCATTTATCACTTGAACTGCATCTTGTACCCTGACCTAAACATACGCAGCTAACTGCAAAACGATACATACTTTTCGTAGGAGCAACCGATGTTCTATTATGACTGAACATTTATGAACCAGTGGACGTGCTCCATTCTTACATTTTGAGGGCACGAGCGCAGCATAGAGACATGACGGCATCACAATCTCATCTCCAATGGTTAAGAGTCCGGCAAAGCAGATCAAAAGTTACACCTGCGGGGCATCGGGTCGGTGAGGTATCCGTTAGAAATCGGAGCAAACTATCAACTGTGTTGCAACACCGTCGCGCTAAACACATTTATGGACACAAGAACAACGCACATTCAAAGCCCGCGCGTTCGGTACCTAGTAAATGAGACAACGCCGCTCTGAGTTTACGCTCAGTCGACACCGTGCGGCAGCACATACCAAGCCATATTTTGCGTTTGCAGCGCTCTCGCTATACCATGATTACACCTTAATCCTAGTAAATTTAGCAACACGAAAGCCTGATTACGGTAGAAGAAGGTATACTTTATGTCGCCATTGAAACAATTTTTCAAAAACTGTAAATCTCTTGGCGCTATGCACGCGTGAAGTTGGTCAATTTCATGAGTGAACTGACACTTTCTAAGATAAAATTTTCAATTTTTCTTTCAATGAAAACATAAAATAAAGTTTCGTTTATAAACTGTCAAAAATTCAACACTTCAATTTTCACCGTTTAGAAATGAGCATAGCACTACGAAGTCAGTTTTCGGGTTCATTTTAAAGGGGTTTGCCGGACTCTTAAACACTGCTACATCCATAATATATAAACTACAGATAACTGTGATAATGTTTTCAATTGAATATTAGGGTAAAATGGACAAATTAATTCGTCACTTTTTTGTGTGCCTATACTAATATACACTTAATACTAATAACTCCTTTAGATCATGCGAGTTAATTTTGATTTTATTATTATCTTTGAATTTGCTGCACCCAATTTAATACTTCAGGCAGCAAAATATGAGCTTATATATATGATTTCCAACGTTTTGCCTGAACAGTTTATATTTTTCTAATTTTTCAAAAATGTTTTTAGTAAAATAAAAAAACTTATATTATACACGTCTATTCACAAATGCCGTTTACTGATATTGGAAGATAGAACTGTTAGATGTTGATATAGAAAATTTAAGTATTTTAGGATCTATTTACCAGACAATTTTTCATACAAATAAGAAGTGTGGCGGGAAATATTATTTGATAAACCAGCTAGCATGAAATCTTCGACGTCTGGATAGTCGTTTTAGTCCAATTCGACAGCCTCGCGATATTATGTGAACTGCATCGGGGATAGAAACAGAAATAATCGGATAACTATCGGCAAATTTACCCCTCGTGAAATTATTAAACCGAATTTTTACAGTCGCATATAATGAGCATTGATCACAAAGTAGGTAGGCACATTAAAAGATATTGTCGCAAATTTGCGGATATCTCTGAACCCTGAACAAGGAACTTGACGATTGCTGGATATTCCGATTTACAGATCAGCCAGCATGTTCTCTTTGAAATTTTAAGGCGCAACAACCATTTAACTTTTATAGTCAAACTTCAAACTGACACTCCAAATATTAATTGTTATGGTAATAGGACTCTTTTTGGATATGGAAAACAGTCTAAGATAACAATGACAAAATGAAATGTTACCAGTGTTGCAGAGAATTGGGATTGGAGATTACCGTGTACTATTATTTCTGGAATTATTTTTTTCCTATTTATCTACGTAAAATGAAGGTAGAATGCTGGCAGCTGTACGAAATAAAGTAACGACCATTGCTCCAGATCTACGCAAAAGCTCGATAAATTAATATTGAAAGTAGAAGAAAGACAATGTAAATTATTAAAAAAAGTTTGGAGCAAGTGTTAAGGCGCGGAAAATTTGCATAAAAGGTAGGTACACGTGGTTCTACAAGTTAAAAATACCCCTTCTTTACTGCTAATAACGGAAATGAAATTGAAGACTTAAACTGAAGGCCGGGAAGAAGGACTTCGGTCAATAGCTCTAATAAATTATTTTATTATTATTATTTATTTAAAATGAAGGAATATTGGTATATGAACATGGGCGTGTTTCCAACATTTTCAAACTTATCCTTAAAATATGATATTTCGTTTACACACAACAACGCAAGATTCAGCCAGCTACAATTAGACATATGTAGGTATATACATTTGTACATCCAATAAAATGTCCAGAATTCAAAACAAACAAATAGATACCTACTCAGTATAATAGTATTCGATTGAGTATAAAAAAGTTTGCTATCGAGCATAATAATTACGAGTAGATTAAGATGAAGAATAACTACAATTTTATGGTTTTAAAATCTTATAAGTGCTTTAAGCAACTACTGCCATGAGAAAGAAGTAGCCACTGACACCTGAGCCTTGGGCAACCAATGTGGGTCAGTTAGACTTGTTGTAAAACCTACTTAATATTTATCCTCGAATTAAATTTAAATAACCGTGGGCACTTATATATCTAGATCATACTACACTGCAATTTCTTATAAACAAACAGTGTCGGCGACAAAGCGTGAAAAGGCTTTTATTAATGAAATACGTCACCTCTGCAACGAACTCCATTAATTAGAAATATTGGTCGAAATAAAAAAAAATGGTTTCTATATAACCTGCTGCCTTTTGTAGTTCATACTCAATTAAATTTTAAATAAAAATTCTGCTCCATTAGTCAAGATACGTTACAGAACTGATTCATAAACTACATTATTTGTGAAATTGAAGTTAAATCGCGTAATACATACCTATAACGAATAATAAATTACTCCTTGGATACAGTATTGCTTTCTTACAATCACGATTGAATTTAATTTTATTATAGACCAATTCTGATCATTTTCAGTGTTCGATTTATTTTTACTTTCGCTTGATCATTGACAGACTACTCTGATAGTTCATGTACAAAAACCATGGAGAAACCAAAAAAATATGGGAATCTGCTAAGTTTAAATCTTTCACTTTCAATTGCAATTTTTTGCGCTAGGGAAGTGTTTCAAGTAAAATCTTTCTACATTAGCGTCTACGTTCCTAGGAAAATTAACATTTTCAGACTGAAGAGTCCTGACAGATATCTTCCATAAAGGATGAGTAATAACGGGTGACACAAACTAAACGAAAAATTTCTATGACCATAATGCAATAAATTGATTCCTAACTGTAAATGATCAATATCTAGTTTTTATGCAGATAATACTCTTTGGAAGCTGCGCATATTCGTAATGCCTATTCTGTCATAAATCATGATCTTGAAAACCTGTCTAATATTTCCAAACAACGTCTAGGTATGGAAAATTAATCCCAAAAAATCTGGTGGTATTTTGTCTAGCGATGAAGCGTTAAGGAAGATCATAGCAAACGACATGGTTTTAAAAGTCGACGATGCCCTGGTACCTTTTTAGAGATGCGTTAAGAGTTTGGGATTACTCATAGACTATAACTTGCGTTTTACTCTTTATTACAGAAGGCTTACCTCGCGTTGAACTCGTGTATGGGCAAAGTCGTTATCTCGATTTGAATGCCAAGAGGACGTTGTGCGACTCACTTGGTCTTTCTCATTTCAACTTCTGTGATACTGTCTATGCTCCTTGTCTTTCGTGTCGTGATAAATTTCGTAATCAAAAAGTTGAGAATTCATATCTTCGTCTAATTTTTGGAATTAGAGCACGTTCACGTTTCACTCATAAACTAAAAGACGCGAAATGGTTGAATAGGTATGTTCAACAGACATCGCCTTTACATGATCTGCTTCTTTCTCAAGATTGTTTCGTTCCGCTTGCCTCTGTATTTGTTGTTTTTCGGGCTGATGTACATGGCCTTGCCAGTCGTCGAAAATCCCTAATGCTGACGATTCTGCGGCATCCCAAGATAATTTTTAAGAGATCTTTCTCTTCTTTCTTTTCTTTGCCCTGATTTGTTTTTGTAATTAAAAGGGGAGGTGTTAATAAATTTATTATGTTATTATTATTAAATTTAATTATTGAAGTAATATTAGAAGGTGAAGTAGTAAATTACTGCAATCATCTATGGAAACTTGCTAATTATTAAATTATTTCAAATATTTGCGGACAGACAATATCTTCGTCGCAAGTGGTGGAAATTCAAGAGTGGTATTATCTTGAAAACGCGACTTTAATCAAATTTACAAGGCAGTAAGTTTTGGTGCAGGTCAACATAGAGATTACAGAAATTTGACGTTTTTTTTGTGAAAAATGGCAGTTGATAAAATAAGAGTCAAAGGCCCCCCACTACGGGTGGGTATTCGAATTTTATATTCAGATAGCAGCATTTTTGTTCATCCATTGTAAAGGTCCGTTTAGACACTCAAACAATATGCGCAAACTGGCTTGTGCAAGTCAAGTTGTTCAAGTAAATGAAAGTTTGAAGCTTGCGCAAGCCAAAAAGTTTGGCTTGAGTTAAATCAATTTTATCAGATAATTTGCAAGAAGTAAATCGTCCTCAATATTTTCCATTTCAAATAAACAATACACTGGTTAATCAAAAGAATAAACTCTATAATTTATTTGACAAGTCGCGGATAGGTGCGAAAATTTTAGAACTATCAGTTTAACTTCCCACGCGTCAAAGATTTTAACTAGGATTGTGCAAAGAAGGATGGAGAAAAGGGCGGAAGAAATATTAGGAGAAGATCAGTTCAGATTTAGACGAAATAGAGGAACGCGTGAGGCCATTTTAGCTTTACGAGTAATTATAGAAAAAACAATAGAAAAGGGAAAGAGAGTCTATATAGGATTTGTAGATTTAGAAAAAGCCTTCGACAACGTAAAATGGGGGGAAGATGTTCGGAGTGCTGAGAAAGGTAGGGATGAAATATAGGGACAGAAGAATAATATATAATCTCTACAAAGAGCAAAAAGCAGTTATAGAATTTGAGCAGGAACGAAGATAAGTAGATATCCGGAAGGGAGTGAGACAGGGATGCGCATTGTCACCTCTAGTTTTCAACTTATAAATATCGAAAATTCGATTAATGTTGTTAAGGACAGAACAGTCTCAGGGATTAATGTACAGGGTCAAACTATTAACATGCTTAGATTTGCGGATGATATAGCAGTGTTAGCATCTAGCAAAGAAGAATTAGGAGCGGCTTTGAATGAAATGGAAGCAGTTTTGACACAGGGCTATGGCATGAAAATCAATAAAAAGAAAACTAAAATTTTGGTATGTAGAGGGAGTGAAAATAGAACTAAAATTGAAATACAAATAGGAAATGAGAAGATAGAGGAGGTCGCGGATTTCTGCTATTTAGGAAGTAAAATAACTCGAGATGGTAGGAACACTAAAGATATTAAACTAAGAATAGCGCAGGGTCGAGTTGCGTTTAACAAAAAGAAACAACTGTTATGTTCGGGAACGGTTAATTTAGAAACTCGGAAGAGACTCTTAAAGTCGTATGTATGGAGTACGGCATTATACGGGTGCGAAACTTGGACAATAGGAGAAGCGGATCGAAAAATAGTAGAAGCGTTTGAAATGTGGTGCTACAGACGCATGATGAAGATACCGTGGATAGATAAGGTTAGCAATAGGGAAGTATTAGAAAGAGTTAGGGAAAAGCGAAAGGTATGGAAGACAATAAAGAATAGGAGAGATAGGATGGTAGGACACATTCTAAGACACGAAGGAATAGTTCGCGACATACTAGAGTCAGAGATAGGAATAAAAAAAGGCAGAGGTAGGCCTAGATTAGATTGCTGCTCTCAAATAGTTAGGGATGTAGGATGTTCTACTTTTAGGGAAATGCGTAGGTCGGCTCAGGATAGAAAAGGATGGAGGTACGCGTCAAACCAGTCTTCGGACTGAAAACCTTATGATGATGACCTGAATCTCCGTCAGGAATCACTTTAGTACATTATTAGCTGTTAATTGGAATTTTTGGACCTATTTTGGGCCCCCTATCACCCATTTAATACTCACTCTGTATAATTGCCATTAGGGATGGAATGAGTCACAGAAATAAAAGGACAACTACCAGCCAAACCAAGAAAAAATCCTGTCGTCATTCTTATTTCATTTTCTATCTATAATATTTTATTCTGAAAAATAAAACTTTTTGTGTTCTCAAATGAAAAATAAATTGTTAACATTAAAGAGATATTTGTAGTTCTGTAGTGTTTTCCAAATAGAATAAGTATTCGAAATGTCTCAATGCTTTTGGAAAATTTTATTGTTATTTTTGTGTAAAGCCTTATATTTATATATCTAACTCAACCTTAACATTTTCAGAAAAAAAGTTAATCCAAGTAAATGCATTCGTTCGTCAATAATTTGGGCAAGATAATTTAGTAGACCTTTGCGAGATAGAACTCTTACTTATACAAGTTGCAAACTGTTATGCGCAATTTGTCTTCCTGCTAGCTCAAAATTACGACACAGTTGTAAAATAAACACTTAATTATATTACTTCTGATAGTTCTAAAACTAATCTAACTTTTTATTTGGAAGCCCTACCGTTAAGCGAACTTCGAGCAGCGAAAACACATCTACAGATCAAAAGCGAATTCTAAAGAAGTTAAGGGTAGCACAAATTAAATTGTGTAAATACTTTGAAGTATACCACGCAGAAAGATCATGACGTACTGTGCTAAGTTTTGAAAGCTGCAGACTTTCCCGGCGTTCCACGACCTGGATTACAACGTCGTTTTAGTTACAACGGAGACAAAATCAATTGTTTATAGCGTAATTTTACGACCTCTCTCAGCTTTTCTCTTTCGTTTTGTATTCTGACTGAACTTAATTTAATTAGGAACATAAAGAATTATCATACGATTGCAAACTGGGTTCTGTCTCAATTTCATCTATAAACAAAGTCGATGGATTCTATCGTAACAATAGTGCACATCTGGAATGTACTCTGTTCAGAAATGCCTTGTTATAGCCAATAAAGAGGGCGCTGTGACATTACAGATGACCGGGAACGTGACCCTGGACGCTGGCCCGGAGCCAGAAACAGTCCACTAAAACTCCGCGGGCTCATCAAATAGAATTACCGATATTCGTTAAGGATGAAATGTAAAACTTGACTACTACGACCCACATATTTCAGTCATTTGCCTTAAATTTACTATCTCTTCATTGCAGACCTATTCTAGGTTCCCAGTTTTAGAATTTTACAAGGTAGGTATTAGAAAGTAGGCACCATATTCATGTGAAAACAATTAGAACTTTTATCACAATCTCCATAGTCAACTTTACATTATTGTTCTGGAAGTACACTTGAAGTATGTAAAAACAAATAAATTCAATGTGGATTATATCCACTTCTATTGTAGTAGCAGTATGCTAAACGCCAAACAATGCCGGAATTCAGAATCTAGGTAGCTCTGAAGTTTAAGCAAAAAGGACCCCAAAGTTCTCACAAAGCAGATTATTCAAAGGACGTACGGACGTGATTCCACTCGCCAATTATCAGTAAACAAACTAAGTTTGACGATAACCGTTGGGCAACCCTATTAATACTCGGACAGCCTTTTGTTTGACGAGAATCTTCCATAATCATGCTGAGGTCGGGACAAAACCTAAGCTCCTTGCGTTATATTACATAATATTATATCGCAAAATCTACGTAGTGAAGTACCTACAACAGCAGCGTTATGAATGCTGTAAGTCTTGTACCGAACCATTCGAGATTCAGGATATAACCACTCTTGCACAACAAAATGGCATTGATTTCATTTAACTGAGCACCTAAGACTGCCTCTTACTAACCGGATGTCGTGCATGAATGTAGAACACTTTTTATTAAACGCTGCGGTATTGTTTTCGTCCATGTAAAGCAGTGGCAAATTAAAAAAAATACGATTCGGAACCTTTCATTATCATAAACGTCTAATCACATTAGAAAATTGAATTTATCGCTCACTGCTCTAGATAGCTATCAATTTGTTAAATTGGGACAGTAATGCAACATTACGAATTAAAATTGAATTTGGGCGAAATATATTCCTTTTGTATACAGCCCCAGAGCAAATTAATTAAGAAAATGTTCCCTGATAATGAGCGTTATTTATTAAATTTAAATATAGCCAGGGATTTCCTTCTCGGTGTAAGGAAGACGGCCGCGTCTGACAATATAGGTATCTCTAGCTTTTTTAACGTTATTTTACGATATGAGTAACGTACCTAACTATTAAGACATGATATGGGAAAATTTTGATAGCCCATCGTGAAGCGTATAATAAGACGTGACGATAAGAGAATCATACTTTTTATCTACTTTCTACTGTCATATAATAAGGAATAATAATTAGCTAATATTAAATGGTAATACAGTTTGAATAAATGTTTAAGGGTGCGGAATTTGAGCACTAAAAACGCGACATGTTAACATATTTTTATTCCAACACCATTCTGAAATTAAAGTAGATAGGGCGTTAAATAAAAAGATTTAAGTATCAATAAAGGATCAACTTAGATACTCGCACTACTTTTATAGTAATATTTTTCGTTCGCCTTAAATAAATCTCTCTCAAATTATTGAAAAATCCGTCATAAACTCGACACCTTTTTTACTATTTGTACACATATTTATCGTAATTAGAAAGTAGGATTGTCTAAGTCTCTAAGTTAATTATTCGTTATTCATTTTCGTCGAAGAACGTCTTGATACGTTACTTGGTTGAACCAGCGTGTTGGAATAAAAATCATGTTGCAATTTGTCCATCTTGCTTACAATTAGCCGAGATGCACATCTAAACCGAACATTTATTAGCAGTAGTAGTGTGGCCAGTGCAATGTAGATGGCGCTGGCTCTTCAATTTATTCTCTTAGTTCTAAATAGCAAATAATAATTCAAAGATAGGACAGCCGACTAATCCTCCCAGATTTTTTCGGTTGCCGCCAAAGCAGAAAACCTTGAAAATTCCAAGCTGCAGGTATTCCGTCTAATACCAATCATAATAGATTGTGACTATATTTTGCAAAATCCTAATCCAACTTTTGGGCGATAGGTGGCAGCACTTTATAGATGTTTGTCCAAAATTACCATTTAATAGCTGGTAAATCCCACACATAAAGAGCTTAAAGGGAGACATTGTAGACTGAAAGATTGAAGTTTTAGCTTGAATGAATTATAGTCCTCATGAAGATAACTAGTTTTGGAAAAAAAATGCATCGGCTCACTCTTTTTATGGCCTGACCTGTTTCAGAAGTTTTTATGCTGAAAATTCGAAGGAATTTTGAAACTTTTAAAAATCCCAAAAGTTGTTGTGTCGAAGCGGATGCACGAGGTGTGGTTGTCAACGTGATTGAATTTTTATTTTGCCCACTGCAGCCGTCTGAGAAAAGGGCAACTGGTTTTTTACTTTTTTTGTCGTAAGTTTACGGTGTCCATGCTGAATTTGATTGCGAAGGTGTGCAAGTCTTAACTCAAAAAACTGAGATACGCCACCCAAAGTTCCCCGACTTGACCTTTTCAACAATTTTACAAACTGGCGTAACTCAACTTACGTCTATTCGTGAAACTGCAATTTCGATCCGCACTTTCATTCGCCTTTTGCATAAGGAAAACTATAAGGAATAAAGATAGTCTCTTCGTGAGATTGTAAAGCTGACCAATTTATGCATGTAGGTGGGCGTATCTGAATTTCCCATTTCTTGAGTTACGTCGTTTCGTGATATTGACGACGATAAGGAATAATAATTAGCAAATATTAAATGGTAATACAGTTTGAATAAATGTTTAAAGAGATAAACAATATGTAAGTAGCAAAATGTAAAATTGGTGCTCCAATCGAAAACTTTGGTGTTAAATGCGTTAGAAAACTTGAAATTGCAAACATCGTGGATACCGGGTGTAAAAAATAACAATAAAACTCGAGATCGTTTACTTTTTTAAGGAAACGGATGTGTTTCTTAGCATTCAGTTAAGGAAAAACAAATGTTAACACTGGGTGAAACAACACACTTTGTCCTATCCCAGAAGTATCCAAACGAAAAAGTAAAATAAATATAGGTACAATGACTATTCATCCGAACACCATATCATCGGGTCACAAAATTCCTTATTTTCATGCGAACGAGCAATTTCGTTTCGACGTGGAAGGTCGGCTCCTAATAATACGCATCGTTAGAGATTTAAAATATTCGAAAAACAGACATTTTTAAATCGCGGAAACATACCCTGTCGTCGCGAGTAAAGAGATTAAAATCGTAGTCCTCGGCGCGAAGGGGGCAAAAAGGCGAGCACATATCACAACAAGGGCAACGGCAGCATACATCTTAGGTTTTTAGAGCAGAACTAAAGAAACTAGATGTATTACTCTGTGTTGTAAATCTGTCATTTATGAGACAGCATGAATTGTCCTCGGGGCTCTGTTTTCTGATATTATATACTAGATAGAAAAAGATATATTGCAGTAGTCTGTTCATGCATGATAGCAGCAGTGCCAAACGGGAAAGAAAAACAAGAACCAATTTAATAAGAAACGTTCGTCCTGGAGGACTTTGCTGATTGTGTTGTATAAATTAGATTTTTTTCTCACATGAAAGATGCATAACTCTGAACAGGATGTCGTTCCTATTTTCAACAATTGCGCCTTTCCTTTGTCAACAGTCAAATATTGGATACCACAAGTTTATAATAGAATCTATCGACCCGTCTCGTTTATCAATTTCATGTTCGCCGCAAACCAACCAAGAAAATTTGAAAAATAAAAGAAACTTGATGCACATTATATTTTCAGTTTCCAGAAATGGTTAGTTACTAATGTGTGTACCGAACTACTGCCCAATATTGGAATATAAACCGGTATTCCTGGAGAATTTACGAAGTTCTTTTTGTGTTCTTTCTGACAGTGGATTCTCCTATAGTTATTTATGCATAATCTGTCACATTTATAGTTTAGAGCCTTTAATAGCTGCCGTGAACAGCATCTTGCAGTCCTAGGGCGCTCAAACCCCTTTTTGGCCCTAGGATGTTGTCTGTACAAAATTAATGGAATCACCGTTATTTTCAAAGTTACTATAATATCAAAATTGTTCGATCGGGCATAAAATTTTGTATGTATCACGGTCGTAAAAATCAAAGACTTGGAGAATGGATCCAGTCTTCTTACACGCCCCCTACATACCAGAATTTGATTTTATTTTTATTGATCTTCATGTCGTAGCCTCTGTAAAAACAGTTTCCATTTTATTCAAAGCCATTCCTCATTCTTCTTTGCTGGATGGTAACACTGCTATATCATCTGAGCATACTAATCGTTTGTCTCTGTACATTAATCCCTTGGGCTATTCTGTCCTTAACAATATTAATTGCTATACAAGCTGAAAACTAAAGGTGACAACGCACATCCCTGTCTCACTCCCTTCCGGATATCTACTTCTCTTCTTTCCTGCACAAATTATATAACTGGAGTTTGTTCTTTGTTATGGAAATAAATTTGATGAAAACCATGTTTGTGCATCGACTAAGTCTGCGAATGATGATTCAGAACTTTCTTAGTAATTGAGAACTGAGTGCCTGGCAAAGGGTGTGTATTAGGATCATTTATTGTGAATTTTCTACCAACTAATGAGAAATAAATTACGCCACATGCAACAAGCAAACAAACCATTTAGATTAGAACATCAATCTGTTTTTCCCGCAGCTATTTCACAAGTACCCTGTAGTAGGTATATTACGAAAGAATTTATGTAGAGATAAACAAAGTGAACCTGGATGTAATACCTGGCAGTTTGAATAACCGTGCCTCGAGTATTTTTGTCTCTAGGAAGTATTCATAAAATTATTTGTTCACACAGAAAATATAATTTATAAACTAAACATAGTAGTCCAACAACTCTTGTTTGTGTTAGCTTTATTATTTTGCTCGTCAGCCCTATGTAGGTAAGTATTTAAGTATTTATATTGTTGTTTCCATTATTATGCGTAGATTTTCATTATAAAGTTTTCTGGTAGGGTAAATTTGCGTGTGCTAAAGTGTATCACATTTATAACGTAAACATAATGACGAGAGTTTGCTTGTGCGGGGTTGCTTTTGACGGATTTAACTTTTGAAGGATAAGTTTAGCAATATAAAGTAAGATCTCCTAGAAGTGAAGTCTATTTAAAGCACTTTGGAAATTGTAACAGGGTTCATTACCGAGATCGAGAGCTTGGCTTTGGCTTATAAATCTATGTGGACCGGGAAAATTTTAAGACATGGAAAATAATATGTTGTTACAGAAAGTTTTGAATTCATGTCTCGCTGGATCTTTGGATCTCTCTGTATTATACGAGTATTTTATCCTCTTTATTTTTCTTTCAATGGTTACTGTTATATTTCATTATTGATATTATGTTTCATAATATTTATTTCAAGGGTTGAGTGGAAGAGCAGCGATCTTGCCGAACACCCACTTGGGATTTCACATACATCTGTATTTTCCCGATACTAGTATTATGAATTTATCTCTTTCATATAGCGTGGAATAAAAACATTATTATTATCAACAAAAAATATTTTTACTTGACGCTCTTCAACAGTCTTTTGTAGTTACTAATTAAACCGAATCGTGTAATGGCTGTGAAGTAATAGCACAACCGTTCAATTACTTTTTGCATTAATTTATTTTTTCATGTGATTGCTTTAATTTGCGATGGTCTCAAAAGAAATGTGATGGTCTGTCAAACTCTCTTTAGCAAATGCACGAAGCATGCAAATAAGTGTGGTGATGTATTAATTACTAATTTTATAATTTCAAATTGCATTAATTCCTATTGGTGCAAATCGTGTCAGTGACTTATGAATTACCTATATTCTCGCTGTAATATACTAGGGCCGCCGAACAGACGGAGTGATCACCCTGCAAGAAAATGCTCTATAGGGGCCAATATTAATTTATTACGACCGAATTGGAGTGATGCGACTTCGTTGGGTCTAAAGAAAGCGCATCACTGCGGTTCGGTCGTCCTAAATTGATAGTGGTCCCGCCTAGAGCTCATGCTTGGAGGGTGATCACTCCGTCTGTTCGGCGGCCCAAGTATAGTTAGGGCTGACTTTTTTCACCATAGTGGAGACTTCTCAACCTTGATGTATAATATATCTACTATTATGCACGACTGGCCTATAATAAAATAGTATATTATACACGAGTTTATAATAATAGCATCATTATAACGAGTTGTATACTATACTTTGTACACGACTATCAAAACAAATTCCCAGAAAGAATTTACCTTCATTTCCCTTCTCCAGTGTAAGAAAGATTCATACATACGCTCTCAGGTATAATTTTCTTGGTTTTTTGGGCAATGAATCTAACGATGCAAGTTCTGCAGCTTCTTTTATTGCTGGTGCTGTTAAAGAAACCTCGTTTTCACTCTCACTACTCATTATGTCTTCTTTTTTAGAATATGCATTTCAAATTAAAAGCAAACCATGCTGATTTGACGTTTCAATTTGAACTGACACATCGCGATCGCGGCCTACTAAATAAATGTAAAAAAGGGTCAAAGCGATGTTCCTATTGGTGTAGTGAATAATATTCATTAATCACTGCAGTGATTAATGTATCTAATTATGATTGAAGAAACACAAGTATAAAGAGCATATTATAAGATAGTCGTGGACAAATAGTATTTTACCTTTAGCCCTAGGATTTTTTTTATTATCATTGTTTCCAAATGTATTACGTTTTCACAACAATAATACATATTTTGATTTGACTGCGAATTTCCTTTTTTTAATAATAGGTATTATATTACAATCGTGCATAAAGTTTTGTATGTACCACTACCCTAAAAAGCATCTACAGATCTCGGCGTGTTATATCCCTCGGCGCCCTGCGCTTCCGGCTTCAATCACGAGTCGTAAAAGCCTGGTTATGACCCTGTTACATAAATAAGTGTCAATGTACACCAGTTTTATCCAATAATAACTAAATTTGATTTCCATAAACGAGTCAGTGGAAAAACATATTCGATAGATGGTACGAAAAAAACGAATACACATGGAAACAGCTTGCCAGGAGCCAATCAGATCATCCTGTTGTGTCGAAAGCGATTCATTATTCGTGATTTAAATGATATAAAGCCGTCATAAATATATGTATAATGAAATATGCAGCTGGTTCATCTCTGTCTTCTAATATATGTTTTGAAGAAGGCTTCCTTTGTAGCAGTTCGCTGAAATAAGTGCTTCTTATGACTTTTCTCTAGACAATCAATATTCGATTGTGATCGCTTTGATCCTCTAAAAGCTTAAGAACAATTCATTTTGTGCGAGAATGTTTGGATCAAGTGATTAATGATAATATAGCGTTTTCTAAGCTTTTATGCGTAACGAAAATACGTTTGATTGCAGTGAGTTCAAACGGCTTATACGGTGTTGAAATGTGACTGCAGTGAAAATTGTAATGAACAGTCTGTGGAATTTATATTAGACAATTTCAAAACAAAGAATTAAAAATACTGCCGTGCATTTACAAAAGAATTTGAAAGAACCACAAACTAAATCAAAATTGTCAGCAGGTGCACATAATTCTTAAGTGGCAAACAAACTTATTCATTTCAGTTAAATTTAAATTGATTATCGATCTGAGATATATAAGAGATTGAAGGTAGGTATGTATAAGTACTGTTCAACTTCTAGAAACAGGGTAAATGCGAGAGGTGCCACGTTGGGATAGATCAAGGCCGCAATCTAGCTCAGGCCTTAGTCAACGATTTTAATAGAAGGAACTGGCCCTCATCCCTCCAGCAGTTACCCTACGCAGGTACTTATTGCAATTTTATTCTTCACTTATCACTGACTTCTCTCTGATAGTCCATTTCATTCTGATAGAGCTTAGCTATCCAAGAACAGCATTAAATGAAATTTTAAAAACACAAAATTAAATAAGCTTCGAGCTAAATTTAAGAAGACCAAGTCTTTTTTATGAGTCGAAGGATTATGCAAGTCCACAGGGTTCCAAATTCGTTGGCGCACTTATTGATACCTGAATAATTTTAACTCTCCTACCAAAAATTTAGTGCTTGGATATTTTCGTGCGAAATCCTCTTCTACGCAATTGATTGATTCATTCATTCATTTTAAGTAGTGTCAAATTATTTATGCTACATCCATTGTAGTAAAGATACAAACTGCTGAACCACCCTGTAAATTACGATAATTACCCTCTTCGAACCATTTTTAAGAAGTTTTCCATGAAATCTGGTAAATTTGGTTTCCGGGGTCTTAATCCCCAAAATTAAAATTTTTCTTAAACTATTCTCTGCATAACAAAAACAATTTCTACTTTTGTTTCCTGTAACATCTTACTTATTGTGTATGATAATATAAACTGCTTGAGAACTATTCGAAAATCTTCTTGAGGAGTTAAATAATGATACCTCATTTTATTTTGAGAAGTGCCTTCAAAATCTGTTTCGAATGAACTAAAACTGGTTGGATATTAAACAAGGCGCACCTGTCTGAAAGTAGCCAAAGGCAAATAAATAATGTGAAACTTATAACAACCATCTTAACAAAAATTTATTGGGTTCTTAACGTTCCCGATTAGCATTTTTATTGTGAGAAACAGCAATTTAAATATTATCCACCTGGCAATACTCAGGAAGTGGAGGCTCTTAGAAAGGAGTATTATTTCCCGCATAAAAAGCTCATCAGAGTATTCAGAATCGTTAATTGCTAGAAACACCGCTCGTAAATATTATTATTAAAGTTACTCTCCACCATTTACCGTAACCGTAGTAAGGTACACTTTGTTTTATGAAATTAAATTTAGCAAATGGCTTATTGGCGTCATGAAGACTATTATACCAAACTGACGTCTAGCACAGTACTAAAAGCTCGCTTTATTGAGGAATAAAACGGAATGGAGCTTAGCGACTTGCATGTTGTGACTGTAAATACATCTACAACCATCCGACACGACAGTAAAATGGAATATCCACTGCTGGTGAGACATGTCGCACCAGCTAAGTACATAAAACAACCCCTAGAATAGTGTCAACAACTGCACAGAAATGCACAGCAAGTAATCTAGTCCAGATTTTAATAATTTTAGTTTGTTCTGCGTTTTATTACGGCGATGTTTATTATCACACACATACCTATTGCACAAACCGAAAAATGACAGGAACGGAATACCGGTAAATATTTTGAAATACAGTTATTACGTCAGCAATTAAGTCATATGACTTTTTTACAGTCATAACTTTATATGCAATAATATTGGTTATATGTATATGTCGACCAGCAAAGAATATCTGGAAGATGGTCATGAATCCTCACAACTTTTAATAAACGCTACATTTTTAAATGCTCTAGTCAAAATTAGGAACAGATAAATAAATTGTACGGTAACTTGATATGTCACCAATGAATTTAAAGTGGTCCGTACAGGATTAATATACAGTGGCCGTATAAAGTCCGTTCCCCCCCTACTAATTTTTGAACCATTTGAGGTACATCTATGAAATTCTGTACAAGGTAGTCACAGGTCACAAGATATTTTTTGTAGTAATAATAACAGCTGTCAGTCTCAAGATGGCGGTCGGGCGCCATTTTGAAAAACATTTTTAAATGGGAAGGAGGGTCATGTGACACCTCGTTTTAAAGGACTTATCGAGGGCAATATCGTACTAAAATATGGCGTTCAATTTTTAAATTTTATATTTTTCTAACTAAATTTTGTTCTAATTTGTAGTGAAATCTCGTAATGAAGAGTTTGTTAAGAAAAAACTACCGTTTACCGGGAAATCCCGAAGCCTACGAATGTGTTTTGTAAATGTACCTAAATTCACAATCAGAAGAAAATAGCTGGTTGCAAAAAATTATTTATTTATTTTAAAAAACGAACTGTTGCAACATTACAGAAAAGAAAACCTAAGATGATAATTTCTTCCAGCTTCTCCAAAAATCAAAATCGCTTCAAATTTATCGTCTAAGCTACGAGCCATAGTAACACTTTTCTTAAATGAAGAAACTCGACAGACTAAGTACATTATTTGACAAGTATAAAACAGGATGTTACCACGACAACGAATTTTGTTTCCAATACAACAATGTGATTGAAAGCAACATTCATGATTATTTAGAAATTTGATCAGCCACCATTTTTTTAACGTTTTCAGATATCGACGCCATATTTTAGTATGATGTTGCACTCGATAAGGCCTTTAAAACGAGGTGTCACATGACCCTTCTTCCCATTTAAAAATGTTTTTCAAAATGGCGCCCGACCGCCATCTTGAGACTGACAGCTGTGACCGCATTGTAACGAATTTCATGGATGTTCCTCAAATGGTTCAAAATTAGTAGGGGGGGGGGGGGGGGGGGAACGGACTTTAGACGAGCACTGTATGTATGTATTGTTAATATTGTTGCCAGTATGTTATTCTACTAATTAAATATTCTAAAACAACAATTTTTTGTATCTATACACTATGACCGCGGATTGGGTTACAAAGAGGACAAAAAATTATTATTATTAACTTCTCAAAAACACTGTTTATAAAAAACCCTGCTTGTTCCCAAACTCCCACAGCCTCGCCCACAGCACATAAAATTTTTGTCCAACTGATGTTACCGAAAATTATTTATTGGAGTTTACTCCTTAGGAATCGATTCTCAGTTATAGCCCGCGGTACGGAAATTTTATGAGGAGTAAAATCAAGCGTTACGTTATCTGTCACATTGAAATTATGCACGTATCTATGGATACGGCTGTTTATGTCTGGCTGCATAGAGCATGGAAATAGCAAAAATAGAGTGGCATAGAGTAGATATGACCGTTGGCGTTGTGAAGTCAGCATTTGCAGTGTTTGTTCGTTCCTAAATTTGTTGAATCTTTTGATGCAATATGGAAAAACCTAATATTAAATACTCCAAATATTGCTTAGTGCCGAAATGTGAATCAAAGCCTGTTCGAACACCAGGAAAAGTATTCATTTCATTGCCAGTGAGATCGACGTTTAGCAGATTGTCACTTAATTACTGAATTTATAAACAATTTATATTTTGATGTAGTTGGACATTTTCGAATATAAACTATCTGATAAATACACATTTGGGTATAAAACTGACATTCGCGTATACCCTCTATTATCAAGTGATTGAAGTTAAAATAATCGTTCGTAATGAGTAAACTCCAGTCGTGCGTCGGGGCTGACACACACACAAGTTTTTGTAATTTTTATCGATTTTTATAGATTTTTTGGATATGTAGATATGTATTATTAAATCGAAAAAAACATTTTCATGAATATGTATTTAAGTATTAAAATAGTGCTCCATTTACATCAAATAGAAATAGACTCATTTTCGTTAAGCCTAGTTTTGTTTATTTTTTAAATTTGAACAGAACCAATTTATACAAAAAAAACTACACACAGTAGTTGGATCAAGAACTTTGACGTAAATTCACTATGAATTCTTAATATAATAAGTTAACCCCACACGCCAAAAGACAGTGACACAGTAATTAAACTCTACACGTGTTTCGCTGACAACGTCAGCATTTTCAGGAAAAATAATAGAAAACCTACTAATAGCACGATAGTCGGAATTTTAAGAAAATAAATTATTTGTTCGATTGTCGGATGAATATCCAAGGCCTAAAAATAATTTGTGCAATGGGAGTTTAAGAACAAGCTGGGTATTTTATGACGATAGATTTTTTTCTGAGAAATTAAAAATACAATTTCTTCCCTCTTTGCAACCCCATCTGGAGACATAACGTACATATAAAAAAACAAGGAATCTAAAATGAGATGATATATTGCCAACATTTATACAACTGATAATAAATATTGATCGTGCATGGATACCTTAAGTTCAGGAAACCAACATATAATTCAGATTTTTTCTGAAGATTAGGTGATAGCATTTTTGATGTCATCATAATTTTTCAATTTTTGACATAAATAACGGAACACCTTTCCAAAAGTAATTATAACATTGGGAAAAAAGCATATACAGGGTGATTCAGAACGGGCGTGCCAAATTAAAATGCGTGCTAGAGGAACTCCAAATAAGACGAAGAGTTTATATAAACATATGTTCTAAAGTGACTACTAACAAAGATACAGGGTGTAAAAGTTTTAATATTTTTTTTTATTATTTTAGTAACTAGGAAAGTTATTGAGTTGAAATTTAAGGTGTCATTTTCATTTGCCAAGTTCTAATTTTCCAAAAAATTTGCTCTGCTAGCCCCATCAGTAGCGATGTTACGGGGTAGGCCGTTTATTTATTTCCCCAATCCAATGTTACGCCACTGGCGAATGCAGGTGATATTAATGTGTTTGAAATCTACGTTCAATTTTGGAAGAAATTGGTATCTTCAAAATTTTTCGTAAAATGCTTAGTTTTTGAATGAAATAGCTTTTTGTGAAATCGTGCACATGCACTGAAATTTTCCATAATTCAATAATGTCTTCTCCGATATGCAAGGAAAGTGAAAATTGAAAAAAATAATTTATTAAGAATAACACTAACAAAACTAACAAGAAGATATTAAAAAAATATTAAAACTTTTACACCCTGTATCTTTGTTAGTAGTCACTTTAGAACATATGTTCATATAAACTTTTTGTATTATCTGGAGTTCCTCTAGCATCCATTTTAATTTGGCACGCCCGTTCTGAATCACCCTGTATACACACCCAGAAATTTTGATCCAGTGGTTTTTCCTTCGTCTCGTAGTTTCTATCAGAAATTAAACCGTTTTTTTAATTTTATTCTTTTCGGTTAAAACACCTAAATCGCAATCATAAGTTTTTATATTTCTATTTACCAGTACATCTGAGAGTTCAAAATTGATGTGGCAAGAGACGTATTTGAAGTCTCTTCTAAACTTGTATGGTTATTTGTGTTTACTGACATCCACCTGCTTTCACAGAGTATCTAAAATCTGAAAATCCGGTTGTGTGACCGGATATGCCTCACGAAATACCAAAATCCGGTTGAAATCTTAGCATCCTTTCAGCTCCCACGATTTACTTTTACGGCAAGAAACCATAGGAATATTTAATGACCAAAACAGCGATTAACTTGTATTACAAAGGTTGTCGGGTCAGTAACGGAAAACTGATAAACTAACTTTAAACAAGTTTTTGCGGGGCGTTGAATTAGAATCGTTACATTCAGAGCGGAAAAGGGCAATTATCCTACCCTTTCTGGCACGCATAGATTCCCCAACAGCGTCTAGGGTGCAATTTATGTGCGCTGGTGTCAAGTGTCACATACAGCTACCGTCAGGTGCACCAGAATGCATTCTCTGTATACATTACACTTGCATGATTAAATTGTTAAAATAGCCGAGGCTAGACATCAGGCAGGTAAGTGCTTTCAAGA
Source organism: Xestobium rufovillosum (assembly GCA_963966045.1). NCBI lineage: Eukaryota > Metazoa > Arthropoda > Insecta > Coleoptera > Ptinidae > Xestobium > Xestobium rufovillosum. Next base: position 22,568,655 of record OZ014493.1, on the reverse strand, counting down.
TTATTTTAGTTTGCCAACTGTATATTGTGCTAAATATGGTTCATATCCGTGTGTCCGGCACACCCAACTTGACATTTTGTACTCTCGAGTTTACATACTGAACACAAGGAACAATGATGATAATTAATACTAAAGTATTACCTATATGCATGTCGCAGGCATCGCGAATAGTGTTGGGCGATACACAGATTTCTGTATCGATATTCCATACGAAAAATGTATCGATGGTCGCTACGGAAAATTCATATCTTCACTTTTAAGAGACGTTAGGCAATAACACCCTAATTAGTTCAGAAGCACCCCGAGCCAAGGCGTGAAAAAGTATTTAAGATACTAGGCGATGCCTAAAGATAGTAAACGTTAAACCAAACTTCGCAAAAGGGAAGCAAAATTTTCTTTAAAGTTTTACAGTTTTAAAACTTGGAATTGAGCAGATATTAGATAAAGGTGTACAAAGATTTCCTTATAAAACAATGGTAGCTACCAACTACCTACCTACTGAAAAAATAATACTCAAGTCCCGACTCAAGTACTTTCAATTTCGCTAGTTATAATCGATACAAATCGATACAAATCCCAAAACCGTGTGTTGGAATCTTAGGTTGGAATATTGGAATATTGGTAGACCGAATTATTTTAGTGTGAAAAAAGAACCGTCACTCACTGCCCTCCAAAATTCTTAAATAAATGAAGTAATCTTTCTCGTTGTTTTGGAAAATCCGGGAAAATCCATATCATTTTGAACATTTACATTAGTTATGTTTATCAGAAGAGCTTTTTCATGCCAAAAATGTGCATTAGGTATCGGTAGGAAGGTTCACTATTTCTTCTACTAAAGGCTTCTACGTGTGACTCCTTTAACGAGCCGCACATAAGTGTTTTTATATTATGACAGCTTCAGTATAGCTAGGCACGCTTGGAGACTCCCATAAATACATGGGAGTTCGTAGAGAAATCCAGAGGTTTCTTTTCCCATATTGCAGTATTGCTGCATGACATGATGAACTTGAACATCAACTATCATATGTAAAGGTACTTAACATGAGTCAGTGTAACGTGTAACGTATTATTATTAACAGATTTTGCTGCCGGGCTGCAGATTGTTTAATTGTTAAATAAATGACAGAAGTGCTATCTTAGTAGTATAGTTAACCCTGTTCTAGACCATTTTCCCATGTTATTTATTATTTAGCTTCATTTTAGTGAAATGGTAATCGCACGTGACGCCATCGGTGCCGGTAAGGTAGATTTCTGTTGCACGAGCTATCGTCGTAAGGTAGGCGCCCGCGTATGAAATATTCTTGCAAGTGGAGTACCTCACTCAGTTTCTACGCCACTGAAATAGCTTACATGATTAGGGTTCACTGTAGTCTTAAACAATACTTGCAGTTAAAATTACACCAACTTTCGTGCAGTCTGTTCTGAGAAATTCAACGCAATTCTAAGTAAATATGAAATTTCAATAACGTGTATCTCGGAAACGGATGCGTTTTAGAATTAAGTTTACTTAGCAAACTACTATTAAGTTGTTAACACAATCACTTCTTACTCTTTGGCAGTCTATGCACATAATTGAGTTTATCACTACTATGCCCACTTCTGATGATGGAAAGAAAATTCATTAAAGAGAGTGACCATGGGTTAGGTATACTTTATTTGTAGTGCGCATAGTAGTGAAACTCAATTAAACTACTATTACTTTCAAGTTTTCTACTGCTTCCCGAAATTTCCTACGATAAACATCCTTAAACATATGCAATTAAGTCGTTATTTCAACTTGTCTAATAAAGAGCTAAATATTTTAATTGTACTATTTCAAACATCGAAAACGCCCACCGAGCGGAAAAGGCAGCCACTACGCGTTGTGGACGGTGCTAAACAACTAACCAACAAACTCAGATAATTTTTCGCTTTGTGGTCGTTTTAGTAGTTGTCTACGTACACCCCAGCTAAATCTGTTATGATGATTTCGTTTTGTTCTTTTGAACAAATAATGTTTTTGATTTTTCTTGTTGATTTACAAGCCTATTTTCTTAAGTAATTCCTATCAATCCACAATGCGTAGTGGACTACTTTTTCCAATGACTTGGAGAGAGGACTTAGCTATTTACATTTTTTACGACTGAAGCATTCGGGATACTCATAGTCTAAGCGTTTGTTTGTGGAAAAAGCAAAACGAAGCAGTCGATCAGTTGTGTAGTAAACAGGTACAGCTACGGAAACGGAAAAACGCGGAACATTCGTCTGATCGGTTTTCTGTTGGCCGTATTATTGTGTTGTTTGTTTCTATGCTGGATAGTGCCCAATACTTACTGTATTACCTAATACTTTTTTAAGGTTTTATATTATACAAGGACGTGTACGTAAGTTGTGTTAGCTATCGTCCAACATCTCATTTCATTTGAGGTTAAGTTCATAAGCGTGCATGAATTTTTGAATTATATGTATAACAATGACTATCCCTGGTTTTCATTATTTTTTTTTTACTAATTGAACTCTAAAGCAGCACGCCAATGCATTTGAGGAATACAATAACACACAACGCTACCTGATGGCCTACGACCGTGTAGGCTTTCATTGAAACGCTGGGCCCATTCTCTAAGTCTTTGGCTTTTTCGCTCACGGAGCGGTTTCGATGTTTGAGCGTAACATATACATGAAAATTAAACTTTTGTAAAACACAATAACTGTGCCAGTTAAAATTATTCCCAGAAAATAAAATTGAATTTCAATTTTTTTCAACATAGGTCTATATGACAACGTAGCAACTTTCACGAGAAATACATAATCATAAAGTCACTTGTGCCTTGTACATAACCTAGTTATGTTACCTATGCTAGTTTCCTAGTTGGTTAATGTTCTGACAAATGACAATGACAATGACAAATATGCAGCAGCTAAAATGGCCTTTGTCTTCATCTAGACGGCATAAGATGTTTAAACTGTTTAATTATGTTCATTGGCAGTTTGGAAGGCAGCGTGTGTAGGTATAGCGTCAAATTTAGAATTTGTACGAATAAGAGCCTAGAATGTCAGTAGGTACGTAACTATCATCCATGCATGATGATGCTTGGGTGCAAATTGAGCGATGACCATCTTGGGTGATTATATTTTGAATTTCAAAATTGGATACCCTCGATTGTACCAATATCATTTCCAATAACTGCAGGGTTGAAATCGGGGTTGAAATATTATAATTTACTATTTATACTTCCCGGGAGATGAGATATTGAATTATAGCTTGCACGAGAAGGTGGGAAACCCGAGTTCGGGTCCCAGTTGCGTGGCGTCACATTTTTCATGCAGCTTCTAGTTAAATAGGGCAGGATAATAATTACCAAGGTATATAAACAATTCCTCATGAAAATTGCAAAATTTTTGAAGGTTAACTTGATTATATTTTTCGCAGCAAGATATAATGTTTTCATTATTTTTCCATCCAGAACATTTTATCGGAAAAATAACTTGTAGCGATAAAACTTAAGCCAGTAGAATGAAATAATAATCAAATAGAATTGTTTCATATTCACTGAAAATACAGCGAACATAATTCACCAATGTTCCAATCAGTACAATAAAACATGCTAATTAGGGACAATAGTATGGGCAAACGTGTTATACTTACAAATTACACTGAGCCTTGCATTTGCTCTTATAGCTTTGTGGAGTCGAGCAGGTCCAACTTGGCATTGATACTCAGCGTCATCCTCCAGGGAGGCGTTGCTTACCCGGAGGTTGTAAACGCCGTGTCGGCGGTCGCCTATCACAGAATACCTGGGGAATCCGGGAATAACCGACGAGAAACCTGCGATAAACAAGAAACTTGTTAAAGTACAGAACCCAGAAAAAGCAACAGGGTTGTTCATCCTAAATAGTTAATCGCGAAAGGACTTTCCCGTGTCCTTGAAAGAAAAAACTTTCGGCTGGTCGATAAAAAAAGGTTTTGTGTCGTGAGAAAGGGAATTATAAAAAAGTTGTGGAATATCTGGTGCTACATCAAGCACATTAACTTTTTTATGACGTATAATTTACGGAGCAATTATTTGTAGTTTTGTTCAACATAATTCATCATGACTTTAGGTGTTTATTAAAAGTAACCAGTATACTGTAGATTGCTATTTCAAAGTTAAAACGACGTTGTATATGGGTTGCTGTAATATCCTAACATAATACAAAAATACCTTATTCACATTTTTTTAAACGGAAATTACTTTTTCATTGACATATCGGCTATAGGTAAATTTATTAAGCAATATCAGTAAGATCAGATACGCAATTAGAAATAAGCAAGGGTTGTTTTGGAAGCGTATCACCAATTTTTAAAATATCTTCTTTAAATTGCCATTACGCCGACGGGATTCCTTTTTATTTCGAAAGGAACCAAATGAATGCTAATTTTAAAACACCAAATTAATGTATAAAACCCGATTTTACATATTGATCTAACATGTATACCTAGAGTGCAGTTGGCATTTCTGAAACAAATAATTTATATTGCAGATCACATATTATTTCATAACACGGACAGGTATTTTAGTATAACGTGGACCTGCTTGTGGTTTGGGTATATTTTTTGTAACCTACATTAGAAACGGGTCTACCACGCACCTGCTCCTTGATTGCTCGAAGCAGGTAGGCGAGTCTGATTCAAGAATGAATTATTATTTAAATCCCTACCTCATAAATGAACGCACTAAAACTTGTGCGTACCTAATTGGGCTGCTAGCATTAAGTAAGTACATATAAATATGTAGCTAAAACTTCTTTTACCTGTATTAGGTTTTATCTAAACATTTTTGTTAGATCCATTTGATCCTCTTACAATTCCTATGGAGTAAGAATGAAGCAGTTTTTTATTTCATTTCCTATTTGCAATTACTATCCACAAATCTTATCTTGCCCAATTTGTTGATGATACTACACTCATTGAAAGAAGGGAGTGACTACTCAACAGTCCGCCGGTTACTTCTAAATTTTGTTCCAGTACAGTCGACAAAATATGTCATTTAAGAACTTCGTTATTGAAAGGCATCGCCAATAATCTCGGTGGGTGTTCGGGTATAATATAAAGCTGCCATTTTATTCTCCTACGGCTACACGAGTTCTGCGCCCGCACGGGTTCGCATTTTTTGTTTGTTTCTACATCATCCTTTTGCCAAAAAATGCGTGTGTCTGGTGCGAAAGGGCAAGTAAGGGTCTATTTTAAAAAAGGTTCTCTCAGCTTTAGTTTTTTTACACTTACAAAATGCCAAATATAGGTTACATTATGTAATGCGCATGCGGCCCGACTGTTCAGTAGTCACTCCCTTGAAAGAAACAAAAACGTAATTCAATATGCTATCATGTCAAAAGTAAGCGACAAGTGAGTGGAAGTAGTGTTTCACGAGAGTCTTACATTTTTCTTGTTCTTGTCTTGTGTTGCGCAAGAAATGCAAGACAAGAGTTACAAGAAATTCTTGTCTCGCTTTGCAAGACAAGACAAGAAATAAGTTTGCAAGAAAAGTGCAAGAATTGCAAGAAAGGTGTAAGAGTTCAAGAAATCTTGCATAAAATGAGTGCCTACTTAGTTATGCAAAGAAAACTCTTTCTTACATAGCCATTCCCTTATGTTGATTTTACTTCTCACCAGTTAGATATACTTAGGTAGGTATATTTGCAAAGAAAAACATTGCAACTTGCAGTAACGAATTTCTAACAAGAAAAAGAAACATATCGACATAACATGCATCAAAATTTAAGCCTAAATAATGAATTCAACATAACACTTTTTGTACTTAAGTCGGTAATAACCCTAATTCACTTTGTATTTGGACTGAAACCGTCGTTCTACAGGGGTAGAACGGGTTGCCACCTTTCATGGCGTGTAAATTTATTTTAATATTTATTTTAATATTGTTCGATTTGGACACAGGTGCTAAAAGACAAATTAACTTAACTAGCAAAGAAATAATACTAGAGCCTTTTATATTATTCTAATGAAACATAAAATAGTAAAACTAAACCCAATCATACTGAAATATAAAAATACAAGACGTTATGAACAATCTTACGATTCATCAAATTTGCATAAATCACTGGCAAGGAGGCTATTTCAAAACAAGAGTTTGTGTGGCGGCATAAGATGATAGAAGATAGAATTTTTTCCTTTTTGGTTGTATTTATTCCATGCATTTCTTTAATTGCACCTGGCATAGATAATTTACATTGTAAGAAATCATCAAATCATATGAAATAAATTCAGAATCTGACTTAGCTTCCTTGTCAAATAAAAGTCTAGAGCCTTTTCTAAACTGAACTACTATGGATAAAAAACTGTAAAAGACTTTGGAGGATTTTGAGTAGGTTCATCATTAGTATAAAATATCTTTAGTTTTCTTTTTTGTTTTGAGAAGAGTCCTCCTCAGGATCAAAAGTAGGGTCAGAGTCGTTGAATTTGGAAAAATTTTCCGAAGTTATTTTTACTTGCCTACTCGATGCTCACTCTCCTAAAATATTTAATTTTCTCGTATCTAATTTGGCAACTAACACTGACAACTCGGAAACTTGTGAAATCAAGGTTAGGGACCCAGTTAATGTCAGATTTGACTTTTTGTCTTATAATAGAGGCAAAATCCATTTTTGCGTGCTAAAAACTAGGACAGAAAATATTTTATTGTCGCACGCATGTTTTCAGCGGTATTAAAGTGTATCTTGGTATCTATAGAAATGGAACGTCTTTGCTAGAAATCACGTCATTAATATAGACATTACAATGTGATGAATAAGAATAGCAAACATACCAAGTAGGCAAACAAATACGGAGATTTCAGATTTGACATAATTTCTCAGAACATAGCAACTCGAGTTACTAGGTTTTGAGAAAGTACGGCAGATTTATGTACTCGTACATACAACAATAAATTCGATATTTAAACAATTTCGACTATTTTTTCGAGAACATGAGGTGTTCGCTACACGTCACTTCCTTCTACTCAAGTAGTTCTAACATGAGTCCTAAACTATTATGTTATCAAGCTGGTCGCCGTTTTTTCCCAAAAGGAATGGCTGCAGTAAGAGTTCTAACTGAAGGCCGTGCATACGTGACCTTCAGGCAACCAATGAATATCGCTAGGGCGGTTGTCCACCAATTGACAATATTCTAACAACTAGGCATGCCGGTAAGACAGTTTTCTAGAGCGCCATCTATTGAATTGATAAGGTAGAAGCTTATACCAAGGGCAGATTTATATACTGTATATTCCTACCGGTGCATATACAACTGCAAGAATCACGAAGAGTCGCGGATGAGTCCGCTTAATTCCTCCTGCCACCTCCCAGCAGGCAGCGTTCTCGGAATCATCTTCGACTGGTCGCCTAGACCGTAGAGCCAACCGGCGATTTTTAATACTACGAGTAAAATCGTATTAAAAGGAAAATCTGATTTAATTTAATTTAATCTAGTTGAATTTTTTTTTCTTTTTTCAAAACTGAACGGGAAAATATGCAAACGAACAGTAAACATTGAAGTGACAATAAAGCACCAGGAATAGACGGATTGCAGGCAGAAATTTTAAAGGGTGCAGGTCAAGATGTAAGAGAGCGTCTATTTAAACTAGTTAGCCGCATATACGAGACAGGTGAGATTCCAGAAGATTACAAAAGGAACATCATAGTCGCTTTGCCAAAAAGGAAAGGCGCGAATAAGTGTGAAAATTTTAGAACGATCAGTTTAACTTCTCACACATCAAAAATTCTGACTACAAATGTGCAAAGAAAGATGGATCAAAGGGTAGAAGAAATATTAGAAGATCAGTTCGGATTTAGACGAAATAGAGGAACGCGCGAGGCCATTCTAGCTTTACGAGTTATCATAGAAAAATAATAGAAAAGGTAAAGAGCGCCTCCATAGGATTGGGGATGTAGGATGTCCTACCTTTAGGTAAATGCGTAGGTTAACTCGATTTAGTCCCATTTCGTGCGTTCACGTTTTGTACGTCGATGAAAATTTTCCCGTTTCGTGCGTCATCCCAAACCTCCACCTGGTTTGAGTGCCGTTTCGTGCGCTAACCTGCTGATAATGCAGTAAGCCACCAATTCGAGTTTATCTTTACAACACAACGCTGTTAATAACTAACTTCAATGCGGAAGTGTATGTTGATTTCTCTCCTATTGTTTTCAAATGCTAATGTTTTTGTTTTGGGGGGGGGAGACTTAAACGCTCCGCTCGCTTCGCTCGCTCGCTTGCCCACAGACCAGAAGTAGTGGGCCGTGGAACCACTTTTTTGGCCGTATTCAGTGACGGGCAACACCACTTTTTTGGCCATATTCAGTGACGGGCATCAACTATAAAACAAAGCAGTACGTTTTGTATGCCTTTATTGCAACAGGTACAACATGTTCAAAGTAAAGAATATTGTTGTGCAACGCACGAACTGGCACTACTTAAATACCCAGTAAATTCTTGACGCTCGAATCGGCACGAAAACAGGTAGAAATCCAAAAACGCACGAAACGGGAAGATACCGGTTAGCTCGAACTGAGAACTTCATGATGATGATGAATGTTGGTAAAGTTGTAAAAGGGGATGTAGGGTAGGAATAAATCTTTTAACGGAATATGAAACGCTTCCTTGAAAATGTGAACAAGAAAGGCTCATACTAAAGCTCAGAAAATACAATCTGTAGGGTAACCTATAAATAATATTATCTTTTAATTATTGTAAAATGAAACAAATTGCATGACAGAAACAGGAGAATTTATTAATGCAGAGTTCTTATACCCTAGTTTTCTGGTAGTAAGCACTCAACACTGCCAGTTGGGGTTCAACCAAACCTTTTCATGTTACAACTTTACTTTTGTACCTACCTGCCATTTTACACTTGCTACCCTTGCTCTATTGAGCCTCTCTTGTCCATTGTGTTATAAATAAGTACAATAAAAGATTAAATACTTTCACAGGTGCTTCAGATTTAATAGCTCTTCGCATTTCCGGGATATTCAGTGAAACTGCACTATCACTTTTTAGCTCGAGCAAGCTGAATTGGAAATGTGCAAACGAATGAAGAAAAGACAACGATACCTACAAAAGCACCTGCTCTCGATTTCTATCTTTTGTTTTTTAAGTAACAGCTGCATCGAGGGTATCATCACAACGCCGGGAAATAACAGCAGGCAGACGCTTTTTTGTTTTAACTGTGAAACAGACTGACTTCTCCATTGTGCTATGAACAAAAAAGAAACCCAAGTGAAATGCATTTTTGTTCCAAAAGGGTATGGGATAAACGCAACGTTGAATGCAGAGTAATATTGAGGTACTGGTAAAATTCATTTACGCAAATATATCGTCTCGTTAATAATTCATTCCGATACAGTTGACAGATTTATGGTTGGTATTACGCCCACTTACCAGAATTATAATGGCAAAATAAAGCTAAATGTGCATGGTTTGGGATAATTATGTTGGGAATATTATAAGGATGCATCTGCTCGAATTTAATCATCTGGATATAAATAATTCTTTCTACCCGACATTTGCCACAACGAGGCATACGCCGCCGCCGCTTGATTTCAAATGAAACTGAGATAAAAAATATCAACTCCAGATTGTTCGATACATATCTACGTGCTAGCATGACCCAGGGTCAGTTCGGTCAGTTATTATGATCAGAAAACCGGCTGGCATTATGGAAAATGTTTCCATGGCAAAGTTAAAGGTGGGTATCCCACGCGAAACTTGGGAAGTTTTAAAAGATTGGGATTACGTTGATTGTGAAGCTCGTTGTGAAGTTATCTTAACACATATCGAGCTGAATGAACTATAGATCTTCTCACAGAACCGAAATTTACGGCCCTGCTTTATCCCTGCTTTATCAAATTTTAATTTTAAAGCTCATAAAATATAAAAGAATACAATAAAGGCAAATAAATTTTGAAACTTCCGGAGATCAAGAGCAAATTTTGTCTTTGACGAAAAACTGAAAAACAGAGTCTCGATTGATTCTTCATCTTTAAAATGAAAACTATTTCGTAAAAGTATTCTGGTAAACAAACGCACAGTTATCGTAATTGTGCAGTACTGCAAATGTAAAAATAATAAATGGGGAAACCTAACTATGCTACTTCTTGTGCCCATCACTATTATATTAATTTCATCTATGACCTATACAGCTCCTTAAATAGTTGAAAAAAATATGAAATTATTTTCTTCCTCAAAAACCCCTTAATTTTTTGCCTGATTTGAAGGTTACGGCCAATAGTATTCGAATAATTACGCTGAGGTATAAAACAAAATTAAGTATATAAAGTAACAACACTTTTCTGATTTATTTTTTCATTACTTATTCACGTGCGAAAGAGGTTGTGGCATATTTTCTGAGGTCTCATTTCTGACTTGAATTAGAATCTCTAAAATAAGTTGAAAATAATTGAAAATGCGAAAAATTTCAAAAACTTAGGTACACTACAAACTAGACTACAAACTTATGTAGTTACGTGACACAAGGCCCGGTTTTTCAAAGAAGCCAACACCGGGTTAAGTCTGATACCGGCTTCGTTGCTATGATACAACCAATCAGAAAGCCGGTATCATAGCAACGAAGCCAGTGCAGAGTTAATCGTCCGATGTTGGTTACTTTGTACCGGACCTAAGTAATGCTAGAATTATGTTATTTGAATGCATGGATGAGTGTGTTAATGTTAAAATATATAATATGCCGATTAATGAGCAGTGGGCTAGACACATTAGAATACTATTTTTTGTTTGGTTTTATGTACGTGTGCAATATGGGTCCGTATAGCGCGATGATAAGAAATAGATGGTGGCATGTAGCTGATTTTTGGCTTGGTCTATAAGAGTAGTAATGTACGTACAGAGAAGTAGCGGGTGTAGCTGTCCTGTTCTCAGGTGACGAATTGTCACGCGCGAGGCCAAAATATAAACTATTAATTTGTTGAAATTAATATTATGGTGATCCTTGCTCAATAAGAAAAATAGATAAAAATATGTTTCTCAAAATAATAGGATGAGGCTAAATGGTATAAAAGTCAATATTTCTAAAAGCTATAAATGTTGATTAACTTGGATGTAGGATTATTAATTAACGATTAAATTCTTTTGTCGTAATCTTCTTTTAAGTTAAGCCTGCTCTAAAACACCACCAGAGAAACATAAATTACTTCATCGAACGCAGTGGTCGACCCTTAAATTAGGTCCCGAAAAGCATAGCAATTAAAAAATCATTAAGAGCTTCGTACAAAGAGAAAAACGCAGGGGAGGGAAAAATGTAATTATAATCAGAGTTTTTACACACCTAACGCAAAGCCATCCTTCGTCCATTGCACTTGCCCGGCCAAGTTTGCCACTTCACACTCTAACATCGCTTCCCCTCCTTCGTGTACTTTTACATCTCGGGGTTGTATTCTGAAGTACTGCTGTTGGGCGCATACTGTTGACGCGAACACCGTCGTAAAAAGAACTGAAACAAAGAATGGAACATTACTAAATCACGTAAATCATTTGCTATAATAGAACACCGGTTGCAGATCGTTTAGCGTCACCGAAGAATTAACGAAGACTTAAAGGAAATTTTTAAAACTGAAGAAACTATTAATAATTATGTTGCTGTTTATTGGAAAAAAAGACTCATCCGACATAAATTACAAGGATCCCACAAGAAAAATTTGATCCAGCGCCGACTGGGAGTCGATCCCAAGTGTCACTTATACTGAGCAACTCAATAGACTATTGCATACATTACTCAATTGAAAAATATCATGGAGAGTTCGATCTGTACTATATGTAAGTACATGATTTCTAAATTGCTGAGTAGGAAACTGATTCCATTGTAATTTCCATCTTCCTCTTACATTTTACATAATACATAGGCCTTCCTCTCGCACTGAGTGTCGAATGTCGATACATAGTTCAGTTGGTTAGAGCACCAGGTGGAAGACCTTGGTTGGTCTCCCAGTCGGTGCTCGTTCATATCTTCATATTTTTTCGTGGGGAAGTCACTTAAATATGGCTACTATGGCTGATAATTAAGGTGCCTTATCGAAGTTTCGTCTGTCTTGTTCACGCTCATTGATTGCGCCTGGGAACTAGGCGTTCGTTTTGCACAGATTACACAAAAAACATTAGGAGTTTCTACTGGAAATTCTGGAAACTTAAACTTCTTATTGTGTAAATATGTGCTATGATCTCACTTTTCTTGTAATTTCAGAAAGAAGTGCCTTATTTCCAATTTAAAATAGGAAAAATGTAAATTTTTAAATAAACAAGAAAATGTTTCTAAAATTACAAGAAACTGAGACCGTGGCGCATATCAGCGCAACAATAAGTTTAAGTTTCCAAAATTTCAGGTAGAAACTCCGAAATTTGTTTGTATAATCCTTGAAAAACGAACACTTAGTTCTAAGGGATTATTAATGTGCGCGCACGAGACAGTGAAATTTCGTAAAGCCCACATAACCTATTTCATTTTGGTGAGTGGTACTGGACCGTTCAAAATGAACCCTGCCAGGCATTGAATTATAGAAAAGAAAGTCCAGATTTTATTTGTTACGAGACCGCACAAAATTCCACCCCATCTTAACGTAAATTTGGGACACTTGCAGCTTGTAGCGTATCTCTACTTACTGGGTGTTTGATAATAATTATTAGAGCTGTGCCGATAGGTACGGAAGCGCTCTGGTGTCACGTATTATATATTTTCATTTTCCGTTATCTCTTTTTCCGTTATAACAATTTTTTTTGCGTTATAACGGATCTCGTATTTCCCATATAACAGATCTTTTTAGATAGTGTCTTCATTTAAATCAGTGCAACAGTTGGTAAAGTAGGTACGTATTTGTTAGTTATGACCGCTGCCCGCTACCAACATGAACGATAAGTGGATATCGATATCGTATCGTGTCACTTGGCGAGTAACACCACACTGCACACCGGTTATGTAAAATGACCCCCATTAATACTTAATACTATACAGTTCTTGGAAAGTCTGTTATAACGGAATAAAAGATGCGTTGTATCGGCGTATCTGTAAGTAGGTATCGGAAAAAATTTGTATCGGCAGTAGCCGAGTTAGGGATTGTAAAAAGTGATGTAGCACGTAAAAACAAAAGGGGGTGTAAAAGTAAACTAGAAGTGGTCAAAGACGAAATATTCACAGAGAAGTTAAAGTATACACGCTAAGCTTTAGTTGGTTTTAGTTATTCATTGAAATTATAAATTCGGAGTTTCTATTTCTTATCTTGCTTCGTACAATAAGATTCCATGCAAAATCTAATCAAAACTAAAACTTTCATGCAATTAGTGTTACGGGTTGCTTATTCTCATTTTCAATAAATTTAAGTTTTTGACAATTATTGTGAATTCCTTTACGGACGGGGCGGGGTTGCAATAAGTGTTCAGATTATAGTAATTCTGACAGTTAAAGGGAAAGTTAATAGGTAATGCAATCGACTAACCCTTGTTCAAGAAAAAATGAGGGTGAAGGTTGTAGGATTTCAGATGTAATAAATCACCATAAATCACGTTTCATTTTTGGTGACAAGTCAGGGTTCTTTGTTAATGGATTGAGTTATCTTTGTTGCTTTAAAGCTCTTTAAAGCAACAAAGATAAAGCTGACGATGCCTACACCACATAAGTGAGTCCTTTCAGGTACCGCGGCAGTACCTAACATAAATAATTTTTTAAAAGGCGATGTTCATGGGAAAATTTTGCATAATTGTTTAACTGATTAGAATTGAACACATCAAATAATGTCTTTTATAGTATACCATATTTCAAGCGCTTTTTATTCATCTTTATACCCCGTAGCCCCCTGTCAAAACTGCTTCCTTTCCTTGAAATCCATTTTTAGTTTTTCTTTTCTGGAAGCCAATGCCGCTATTTGTTATAATTCGAGAATCTGAGCATACTAATAGTTTGATCCTGTGTATTAATTCCTGGAGCTATTCTATGCTTAATAATACATACTTACCTAGATATTAATCGCCCCCTTCGATAACATATCAACTGAGAACTAGCCAACGTGCATCCTTGTCTTAGTCCTTTTCGAATATCAACATCCCTACGATCCTGATGCTCTTTGTGCAAATGAGGTATTACCCTCCTGTTCCCATATTTCATTCCTACATTTCTGAACACTTCGAAAATCATCTTTTTCCATTTTACATTTCCATTTGACAAAGGCTTTTTCGCAATTCATCTGTACCTGGCGTTTCATTGTTTATATTTTTTAATGTTAGTTTAAACTGTTTCCTCATTACAGCCGAGGTTCTTCCTCTTACCACTGATTCCTTCTCTAATACCTCTCCCACTTCTTGTCCGGCGTATGGGTTCCCCAAATACTCCTTCCACTTATCTGTCTATTCCCGGTTTCCGATTAGAATTTCTCTCGTCTGGTTTCTGATGTTTTTGCTAATAGATCCGATTTTTCTGAAATTATTGAATAGGCTTCGTCAGTCTTTCCTACTCGTAACATATCCTCCTTTCACTTGCACTTCTGGTCACTCCATTGTTTTTCGCTTTCCCACATTTCCGAATAATTTACCACCTGTATAATTGTTCCCCTCCTTCATCTGGTCTATTTTTATACTTTCGCCCCTCCTCTATTAGACTCACAACATCCTTTGTTACTCAAGGTTTTCTGCTTTCATTTTGTTTATGACCAAAAATATCTAAAATTAAGCAATTCCATTCTGCCTCTAAATCTTCAACATTCAGTTCACCGAGTTCTTTGCTACTCAATCATTATTGGTTGCACCCAACAAAGCATTTGCAATACTTATTTTCGGACACTGTATAAAATTTACATTTTATACCTACTGATTACATATAATTATTGTATTGCACGCAATATAAATTTAATTTAGGGTTGGAAAATACATGTCTTCTATCTATAAAATTTTATTGCATTACGTACTTGCTTTAAAAACATTCCTGCTGAACATAATGATATTAAACTGAGACAAGTTCATTTATGGGGCTACCACACAGAATTTCCAACTATTCAATTTTCAGTTAAGTCATAAAAGCATGAGTAGTTTCCATTATGGGAACATAATACTCGTATTCGTTTATAGTCACATTCATTATTAATTACTAATTATTATGTACAACCTCACCATTAAATCTACCAGGATACCTACCTACTCCGTTTTCGATTAAAACTTATTTACGACAGTAAGCCTCTACCTTCTATTTTAAAATAAAAACTGCACAAAAATTACTTGAAATATGCAAACCACAAGTAGTTCTCTTGGTCGTTACCTCGGTCGTTACATTGTATAATGCACACACAAAAAAATTACGAGCTTCCTAACGTTTCCACGTGGCAATTTATCTTGTTTTAAAAATTTATATTTAAACATTCAAAATATACGGCCTGAAAAAGCCCTAAGGCTTCCGTGGGATTTTATTACACTCCCATTATCTGCCCGAAATAAAGCAGTCAAAGAACGCATCAGTCAAAAAAACTCATCGAAAGCGGTTATTAAAGCATTTAAGTTAGTTAATAAAGTTATGATGTTGCCGCACTGGCAGCTTGTACCACAATATTATGCTGCACAGAATTGGAGGAATTTGTGAATTTTACTAAAGTTAGAATTTCATTCATAACAGTAAACAAAGTCAAATAACATTCTAAAAATAATTTTCATACCGTATGAGCTCTAAAAATACTTAATAATACTGGGATCTTTATTATTGTAACGTATTTCGATTTTACACTATTTATTTACAGTGACTTTATGTATATGTACAAATATTTACAATGATTAACAGTGATTTGAGAACTTAAAATTAACAAATTGAACAATAAGCAGCGAAATATATACAAGCAGTAAGTAACAACAAGCAGTGAAAATTAAACAATTAAGCGAACAATTAAACAATTAATTACCTAACCTAAACAATCCACAGTACACAAGTCCACAGTTTAAACTCTCTAAAACACTCGTCTTCAACCGACGGTTAATCACATACGAAGACGCCCCGGTACACTTAAAACGCCACCAAAGAATTCGCACTCGCGTACCGTACCGACACTAGACGCGTATCAAGACTTATACTCGCACGGAACTATTAAACGCCCGGTTCTTATCGCATTCGACCTCGGCTTCCAAACTTCAGACTTCAAACTGTAAGACTGTCTACTCGGCTTCTTGCTTCCCATTTTATAATGGTCTTAGAAGATTCTGGAAAATTATCGATCGAACATTGTTCCAGAAAAAGAATCTTCGAGCAATATAAAATCATAGACTATTCTTTTCGGGAGTCAAGGTCAGCGCCGCAATAAAAAACAGCGCGGCTCGCCGTAAACAAATAATGTGTCACCACCAGGGGCGTCGCTGACGGGGCAAAAGTTCGTATCATTATTTAAAACTACTAAGGCTTCCAAAGAGAAGCATGTTAAACCAAATTCAAGAAGTGTTTGATTTATCTTTCATTTTAGGGTTTTTAACAATAGAAGGTATCTTGACGAATTGTCTTGATAACCTATCTGTCTGCTGCAAAGAAAGCTGCTTTCGCCTAAATCCTGGGAAGATCATTTTAGCTTGTTCGATCTTCTAAGTAAATTGGGTACTAAGGATCATTTAGGGAAGTCACACGGTGTGTTTCTTCCAACAAACAACTTACTCACAATAAATTGACAGAACTCATCTTTCAAGCTACATGTAACCAAGTTATAGCAGTAGATAATGCGCAGCAAATGACTCGGTTCTTATATTAGACATATAAGGGACGAAGTTCTGGGAATGGCACCCCTACATCGACACCAATATACCTACCAAGCTTGGAAATCTTGCGAACTGAGTCTCCATGAGACCGCAAGCAGGATCGAAGAGGCCCTGATCAACAAAGAAGTTGCATTGGGAACCTTTCTGGATATAGAGGGTGCATTTGACAATACCTCTTTCGACTCCATCAAGAGAGCTGTTGAAAGTCGCGGAGTCGATCGTTCTATTGCAGAGTGGATTGACTCTACGATAAGAGGCAAGATAATTACTAGTTCACTAGGCAACGTGACCAGAGGGGTAGCTGCTGCCAGAGGGTGCCCGCAGGGCGGGGTTCTATCGCCCTTACTGTGGAGCCTGGTGGTGGACGGTCTCCTCTGGAAACTAGAAAGGGAAGGAATACACGCACAGGGTTATGCGGATGATATTACTATTCTAATTATAGGGAAGTTCGGAGGGATGATTTCTAACCTCATGCAACGAGCCCTAGAAATAGTGGAAAGATGGTGCACAGCAGAGGGACTAACTGTGAACCCTGCTAAGACCACAGTGATAGCTTTCACGAGAAGAAGGAATCTTCAAGATCTGAAGAGGCTTTGGTTGTCGGGCCAGGAGATCGAATTGAGCAGAGAAGTTAAATATTTAGGACTAACCTTAGACACTAAATTAAACTACAACGCCCATCTGGAGAAATTGACCTAAAAGGCTACCCGGAGCCTATGGGCTTGTAGGGGTATGATAGGGAGAACGTGGGGGCTAAGGCCAGCAATGGTCTCTTGGATCTACTCCAGGATAATAATCCCCATAGTAATACATGGATCCCTAATATGGTGGCATAAAGACAGAAAAAGGGAATCTCAAATTAAGCAGATTTGCATGCCTAGGAATCATAGGGACGATGCAAACAACGCCCACTGCGGCCATGGAGGCACTTCTGGGACTCCCACCACTACATATTGTAGTGGAGGCGGAGGCTCTTGCAGCAGCATACAGGCTAAGGATAAATGGTTATGGGCTAACTCTTGCAAGAGCGGAATACCATACCGACAGGAACTACATGCTTAGCATGTAGTCGGATAGAACCGTCCCACTCTTAAACTTTCACAAACCTTATCCGATTACCATACCGATAGAAGGAGTGGAGGGCAATTCACAAAGGGCGAGAGAGCAGGATGGAAACATTTGGTATACAGATGGGTCTAAAACTGTACATAGTACTGGGGTGGGTATTGTTGGCAAGAGCCCCAGGGAATGAAATTAGCATAAACCTGGGCGGCCTTGCAACCGTTTTCCAGGCAGAAATTACTGCAATTTCCGTATGTGCGCAGGAGACGATCAGGAGGTCCTTTCAAAACAGGAGGTTCTAGATTCTCACTGAGAGCCAGGCAGCACTGAAAACTCTGGAAGCTACAAACAATCCAGAACAGTTAAAGACTGTGTGGACTCGCTGGCTCGTCTAGCAGTAGGTACATAACAAGGTTATTCTACGATGGGCCAAAGGCCATCAAGGAAGTGAAGGGAACGAAAAAGCAGACCTTTTAGCGTAGAAGGGAGCCAAAGTCCCGCTGATACGGCCGGAACCTACGTGTCGTTTGGCATATCAGATAGCCAAACAGGTGATAAAGGACCTATTAAGACAAAAACATACCTCTTACTGGATGGGGACTCCTGGACTGAGGCAATCGCGGATGTTCATTAGCGAACCATCCAGCAAGAGAGCTGAAGAGTTAATACGACTGGGTAAGAACCAGCTGAGATGGGCAGTAGGACTATTTACGGGACACTGTTCACTTATGAGACATCTTACCACTATTGGAGTGAAGGACAATCCTGATTGCAGGATGTGTGGAGAAGAGGAGGAAACTCCTCATCACATACTATGCGAATGTCCGGCTCTTGGCGCAGCTAAACATACAAGTTTTGGAGTTATGTTTGTAGAACCAAAAGTAATAGCAGATGCACCTATAAGTCTTGCCCTAAATTTTTTTTAGGGGGCCGAATTTATGAGATAATCATGTATGGGGGCACAATAAGCTTGAGCTTCAGTGCTAGGGGCCAGAAGCCTACCCCGTAAGAAATAGCAAACATATTAGACTGGATGTCTTAAGCCAAATTTAACAGATCATCCAAATCTATTGAGTGCTGCTGGTCCACCATCAATCAGATCCGCCATTGCTAATCAGGTGGAAGGCAAGAAGTGAAAGGCAGATCCACGTCACCCACTTTACAGGTTTGAAGCACCCATTTCAAAAATAAAAACTTGCAAGAGTTCCCTGTCTTGTTTTACGTTGTTGGGAAGACTAGCCGGACTAAAATCGATCTTCAAATGGATATCCTCGGGAAAATAAACTACAAATACTCGTACAACTGAATGAGCCATCTACCATGCGAAAATTGGCAGAGCTTAAATCGACTCCGATATCAAACTGGGAGATGAAGAATGACCATGGTGAATTGAGAGCTCTGGAACGTTCCAGACCTCAGCATGTACGGTCACCAACAGACCAATGGCCCACATGCTCGATTGTCCAGTTTTGCAGCTTCCTGCTGTTACTTCTCATCAGGAGAAAGACGTGGAGGTTGTTGACTTCTTACGCAAGACCGTCTCTTGCAATTAAATGCGGCTAATTCCAAATTGTCTCCAAGGAAGAACATAAATTTCAGCTGACATTGTGTGACGCAGAGTATAGCACAACAAAGAAGCTCGATCCTTGTGAACTGGGAAACACTTTTTGGGGTCATCGCAATCTTCCGATCTCAATACTATTTAATAACTACTGATAGATTTCTAACATTGATATTCCTCGCCATACTCTACCCAAATCTAGCTAAAGATTTTGAGAAAAAAAATTATTACAAGCAACACAGAAATTAATGTAAATTGAGTACTTCATTTAACTTATAAATTTTAACACGAAAGCTATAAGTAGTTACGATAATTATTTAAACCCTCAAAAGGTTTTAACTTTGAAGTGACTCGT
Organism: Xestobium rufovillosum; assembly: GCA_963966045.1. Taxonomy (NCBI): domain Eukaryota; kingdom Metazoa; phylum Arthropoda; class Insecta; order Coleoptera; family Ptinidae; genus Xestobium; species Xestobium rufovillosum. Next base: position 22,548,954 of record OZ014493.1, on the reverse strand, counting down.
ACCTTACTCAAAATCACTTTGCCAATCTAACTTCATATCACGTTTCTTTGCATTTTTTCAACATGAAAAATTTTGGTTATTTTCCATTTAAAAAATATTGACATACATCATCATAAAGTTCTCAGTTCGAAGACTGGTTGGAAGTGTACCTCCATCCTTTTCCATCCTGATCTAACCTACGCATTTCCCTAAAAGTAGAACATCCTACATCTCCAACTATTTGAGAGCAGCAGTCTAATCTGGGCCTACCCCTACCTCTTTTTATCCCTATCTACGACTCTAGTATGTCGTATGATTGTCATGTAGACATGTAATTCTCAATTAACTTGACAAACGTTTAAATGGACGACATAACCTGATGAAACGGTGGAATATCAGTGTAGATAATGCAATTTGTATTTGCTCCGAACAATTAAAGGGTTTTGAATACCAGTTTGCGAAAATGAAATATTTTATCTGAAGCTTTATCTAGCATTGCAAGTTAACGGACGACACTGCGAACAGCAGTATACCTAATTGAAAACACAAAAAGCACTATGTTGCAGCCAAACATTCAAAATTACCTTTTCATTACGACGAATAAAAAACACGGACATATGTTACCTTTATTGTGCACACTGCTTTGGCCGAATACGCGACGCAACATTAAATACAAAAGATTATTACTGCATTGCAGTGCACCTGTTACACAAGATATAAATACGTTTAGGTAACAGCTACAAAGGATTCTTTTGTGCGCGTCTCCTCCTGTTGCATGCACAACCTGTACGACAATACAGAAAGATGTAAACACCCATCATTACGCGTTTTAACATTACGTGTATTCAGAAAAACATTGCCAGTTTGCAGCCTAATTAGAGTTCTGCGTGCCTAGATTCAAAAGCTGAACGTTTGTTTTAAAAAATATATACTTACATGTACATACGTATTTCCATTATTGAAGAAAATTCAATTGTAGTCTGGTCTGTTGCATCTTGGTATCAATCACCAACCCTCACATGTTACTGTTCCTAATGTTATTAGCGGTTAAAAGTTCATCATCAGTAGTTGTTTTTCATTCCCTCTCGGCTTCTCATTAAAGGTTCAGTAATGTCGCGATTGCGGTATGCTGCAATGCTGCTGCTGCGGCGGTTCTTCAGAAATTCGATTGGTTTAGTACTGAGTTATAGGCGAAGTTACAGGGCTAGACCGGTAGAACGTAGAAGAATTTTGCAATGAGCCGATGCCCACGTTTTGTTGAACGTCGGTTGATGGCCGATGCTTGAAGTTAGGCATCAATCATGTGCATTTCAGACAAAACAGCGACCCCAGAATAAAGAGGTACCTATGCGTAAAACATGTGGCCGATTACAGCGCGAAGTTCCTTTTTAGCGTGACATGCCACTTGGCGCTTTACGACTTCTGTCCAGTCAGTAATCCGATTCTCATGTGTCGAGAAAATACATCGGCACAAACAATCTTTCCGATGCCGAAGACTGAATTTCTGAACCATCGGTCGAGCCCTAGTAGGATGCTTTTCCTATTTATCTGTCAAAGCTTAACACTAAAATTATTATTAAGTAGATAGGAAAGTACCTAATTATTGTAACCTATGTTTTCTTCTCTTAAAAATTGGCGGACGTCCTAACCCCATCTCATGAATAAAGATAGATTCAAAATCTCGTGGCTAAAAACTGTGTTATTACGCTTACGCCATAAAATCCCTTACACCCCATGTTTGATACCAGTAACGCTATCCTTTAGGCGAGTTACCTATGTCTTACTCCGTCTCTAAATGTGGCAGAGAGTAGTCTCATACTATTGACTAAGAAGACGTTAGACACGTATGAGGATTGGAGGGTATCTGATGGTGTTAATGTGCAACATAGGAAGTGAGAAAACGAAAAATTGTTGGCATTTTTAAGACACTCTCGGAAGTTTTGGAAGTTAAGTAGCTTGTATGGGCTATGCAGGGGAACAGTAATGAAATAACACAAAAGATAAATAAATAAATAAATAAATAAATAGATAAATAAATCCAGGTGTTACATGCAGAATTGGAACCAGTGCAGTACAATTCTGAACTACATCAAAAAACATGATGTGTCGTATCTATGCGGCTATGGTACCTATGGTAAAACATTAGGATCTCAAGCACTTCTCTCAAAGAAGCTTTGAATATCTTGGCCTATATGCCAACTAAATCGTACCGAAGTCCTCAAAGTGGATAAATATTTGAGTTTATTAGAGGACACATTTCTATGCGGGGAAACACTCACGCGAAATTTGGGGTACGAAATATTGCCACTTTGTGTAATATTGCCAAATATTACCACTTTGCTACCTCAAAGCGCTACTGGATCGCCACATTCTGCCACCAGATAACCACCGGATCGTCAATATTGCCACCAGACCACCGCATATCGCAACTGGGTCGCCACATACTGCCACTAGACAACCAGTTTACTGCCACATCCTGCCACTTGATAACCACCAGATAGTCAATATTGCCACCACACAACCACGTATTATTACTAGGATTACTACATATAATATTACCACAGAATAACCATTTCGCCACACGCAATGTGGGGAAACTGGGTTAGTTAATATTTAGGCGAAACCATTATTCTAATTTATTGTGCTCCGCCTTATTAAAATAGATCAGTTACATTCTTTAGGCTCGCCAAGTTAACGTGGTCGGACTATACATAGAAATGGAGGGTAACTTACGAGGTAATATTTTGTCCCCCAACATTGGCAATCTAGTGGTTGTCAGTGGTTGTATGAAGAAATCTAGTGGCAATATGTAGTTGTACAGTGGCAATCTTTGCTGTATTGTTGCTGTATGTGGTTATACAGGGGTGATATGTGAAGATCCAGTGGTAATATCTGTGGCTGTAAAGTGGCAGTACATGGTAATTCCCAACAACGTCGGACTAGTTCGTGGACCCTCGACGCCATTCGAAAACCGCGCATGCGGTTTTTCTCAGTTTTTCCAGCTCGATAGCGAAAACGTGTGTGTATGAGTGCGTGTCATTAATGCAATATTAATAACAGCACAGTTATTAATTTATTATTATTTCTTTCTAAACTGTAATATTAATTACAATTTGTACGTTTTTAATAAAATAAAATTAAACCCGATAAACTATACATTTCTGGAAAACAGGAAAATATGCAATTTAATGATGCCATCTTCTCTGCCAAGAACCCAAATATCTTAGGTATCTGGACTATATCTATGCGCTTTATTATAGACGTCATGAAAAAAAAACGTTATGCAATGCGAGGGACATACTCATATTGGACGTAGTTTATTGCAACATCGGAAGTGCCCAATAGAATATTCCCATTCGACACAGCATATGAGAGCTACAATGGCTACAGTTTTAACAAATATCCAGGTCTAGCTGAGGCCAGTGTGGTTGTTTGTAACAGTAATATGTATTTTACGGTTCAATTCTTGATCAGACCAGAAATTGAAATTTTCTACTAGATGGAGCTTTCAAAATGTGCAAGATATAAAGAATAGGGCTATATGTGATTTTCTGACATTTAAGGGATTTAATTCAAAGAAATTTAAACAAAAATAATTTTCTTATACCTATACGTATTATCTGAATGAGGAATCTACAGAACCCCGTTCAGAACCGAAATAACAAATAAATATAATACGTACAAAACGATTCAGCAGAAGTACAAATATTCTGTTTAAAATAACAAAACAAGACTAACCCGATGACTAACCCAATACTTTCCAAATAATCAGGGGTAGGAAAACAGCTGAAAAACAGTTTTTTCCAATTTTGCAATTTTGCCTCATGTTTTTTTGTTTACTCCTTAAGAATCGATTTTTAATTATAGCCCGCGGTACGAAAATTTTATGAGTATCTGTCACATTGAAATTATGTACGTATCTATGGATACGGCTGTTTATGTCTGACTGCATAGAGCATGAAAATAGTGAAAATAGAGTGGCATATAGTAGATATGACAGTCGGCGTTGTAAAGTCAGCATTTGCAGTGTTTGTTCGTTCCTAAATTTGTTGAATCTTTTGATTTAATATGGAAAAACCTAATATTAAATACTTCAAATATTACTTAGTGCCGAAATGTGAATCAATGCCTATTCGAACACCAGGAAAAGTATTTATTTCATTGCCAGTGGGATCGACGTTTAGCAGATTGTCACTTAATTACTGAATTTATAAACAATTTATATTTTGATGTAGTTGGACATTTTCGAAAATAAACTATCTGATAAATACACATTTGGGTATAAAACTGACATTCGCGTGTACCCTATTATCAAGAAATTGAAGTTAAAATAATCGTTCGTAAGGAGTAAACTCCAGTCGTGCGTCGGAAGTGACACACAGGTTTTTTTCCGTTTAAAACTGTTTCAAACATACAGGATTCAAATTCGACAATCACCATTGAAATGATAGAGTGTAGGTTTATTAAATTTGGCAAATTTGCAGAATTTGGTGCTCATTAATATGCCGTAGAGAAATCGCATCTATCTCATACAGTATACGAGTTATGGTCAAAAAATAAAAAAATGCTCTTCTCGTTTTTGCCGTGCAGCTCGACTATTTTGAGGTCGTATCGGAACGATATGCATACATTATTGGATCACTCTTTCGTGCTATATCGATACAGTCGCACGGATTTAGTGAAAGTTTCGTTTAGGTCAGACCGACATCAACTTTATTTTTCTTACGTGTACGATTTTTGTCCTACACTTTATTGAAAGAAGCATAATTTTTCTGATTTCATTGATAATGGACGAAAAGTAGTAGGCGCTGAATTTAGGTGAACTTTCCATTTGCCTCAAGTTCCTTATCTTTGGTTTCCATCGAAATTTTTTCTCTAATAAACGTTTCTGAATCATGCTATGCATGCATATTCACTTCAAGCCCAACTCCAAGTAGTTTGGATCGGATGAAAAGTTTTTTATAAACAATCAACAGTGAAACGTCAAAAAAATAAAACACTCTATCATTTATAAGGCATATGAATTCTTTGCAACATCAATACACATGTCACTTTATAAATACGACCTGTTTTTCAATTACATTAATGGCACCCTGCAAAACATCTCCCAACTCGCGAACATTTCATACGGAATGGCTAAAATAGTGAATGAACAAAGAAACTTCGGATAAACATTACCTATTTGTCTTCCTACTAACATATAAACATACCTACTTCCAGAGGTTTCGCAACATTTAACTAAGACGTTAGTTTGGGTTATCCCATCCGGTTTTATAAATGAGGGAGCTCTGTAAAATTACATTTGCTACTTACATCCCTTCCGTTATAAAAACGGGCATCAAACTAAATAGTACAATAACTTTAATCGAGATAAATAGCAAGAGGCTACATTGGCCGAGCTACAAACAGAATTATGAGCAGTTCACTGACCAATTCCGAGGCAACGCACTAAATGGAAATGAAAAGCTCGCAGAACAGAGCTTCTTTTCTTTTATAACGCAAGCCCTATAATAGATTTCTATTAATGATTTTAACTTTCCAACCTTCTCTTGTGAAATTTTTAACTATAATATAGGTAAGTAAAATTAAAATCGGAAGCCGGTGTCGCGATAAAAATGAAAGACGATGAGCAACAAATGAGTAACAAATAATTTGAAAAAAGCTCGTCTAAGAAATCAGTGAATGGAACAAGAAGATTCTGAGAAATCACTATTAAGAATAGCACATTCGCGAAAAAGATAAATAGTCCTATTGTGATTCGGTAGTTACACAATTAGATGAATCATGCGGTTCAAAACGAATAAGTAGTGCACCTCCACACTTTTCTAGCAATTTTTTAAATGACCGGCTTCCTCCAAGCTGTGTTGATGCACTCGCAAATTAATCATCAAGGACACTCAAGTTCAACCTCCTAAATTCTAGACATAATTTCACAAGATTCCCGCAGAAATAATCTTGTTCAAGCATTGTTCTGGTATGACCAGTTTCCTATTCGTAACACCATTTTGTGACGAGTACTATGTATTTTGCGGGATAAATTTCTGTTTTGAACGAAATTTTGTTGCCAGGCAATTTGACGAATAAAACTGACGGCCGGTAAGAGCGCGAAGGCGAAGTCATGCAGCCTCAGAAGGGCTCCTGTATACTTTGACTGCAAAGATAGAGGAACTCGACAAGATGTCAACATGCAACGGGCCTTGCGACTAGGTATTCATCAGGTTCCAAGAGGAGTCCTAGTTGATACCTTCGAAATCTAACCAATTAGACAAACTTGGAGAACTCATCTAAAAGTACAACAGCTATGTTTCACCCATACCGGCGTGAAAGATTTTATAATGGCGAATTGTTAGAGGAAATTCGAGGTTGGGGGGTGAGAAGAAGTGTTCTTTGTTAAATTGTGGTGGATATCTTCAGCTGCCCTCAAAATAGATGCAAAAACCCAAGAAGCTGGGCAGTACCTTTGGGAATCGTATGTTTTTGGGGGTCGAAAGCCAGTTCTAGTCTTTCAAGGTCCAATAAAAGTTCACGTATCTTTTCAATAGATACTTAGTTAGTTTTTCCAGTACGAGAGAAAGGACGATCGCCGAAACTACTGAAGAATTAGGAGGGGCCATATCGAGTGGTGGCCAGGATCAATGATGTCGTTATCGAATTCAACTATCTCCGCGTTCGAAGATGAAGGTGGTTCATCTAAACTGGCGTAGTCCGTACCATGGGAGTGTAGTCTTTTAAGGAGGGGGCAGTGTTATGAATGAAGCCTATTAAGTAAGCCTCCTTTGATGAATAGAAGTGCTGCCGTTAAAGGACATCTACATCGCGTAAACAAAGTAAGTTATGGGCTAGAATAATTCTATTCGTTCCATATAATATGTCCCTGTATATTCTCCGTGCTAACTGATTTTTTGAGAACCTTTCTAGTGAATTCTAGATGTTGCTATGCTGTTTTAAATACTTGGGAAATTCACATCTTTGTATAAATTAATGTGATACATGCGATTACGAGGAGTGTCCAAAAGAGTCTAGCGAGTTGCAAAGATAGTTGGACTGTTAAATTGTATTTGTTCGTTAGTGTTAAATCGTCGGTATTTAAGGTTCTTAATGATTAATAATAATTGTAAGTATTTGTAAACAGTCCTCGTAAATAATATATATACCTAGTCACGTAAATAAATTTGTGTTTTGTGTTTAAAATTCAAATAGTAACAATATTATGTATAAATTGTTTTCAAAACACTGCAATAATTAGATAAATTCCAGTTATCATTTTAGACGAGACACTTCACGTAGCCGGGCAAAGCTATGACAACTGGGAACTAGGATACAAGGATACAAGAGAAGCCGCTGCTAGTTCTACCTAACAGCAGCAATTACTTTTGAAGATTAGGGAAATAGAATATCTGCAGGTATCCCACAAGTTTCTAGGCTTAACTACTGTTGAATAAAATTTTGTCATTGCTTCTAAATCAATAAGACATTGCAAGATATTTGTATTATCTCATGTATTCATGAAAAGCCGTAAAATATGGTGGTTGCACGAAAAATGTCAACCGTCATCCTACGAATAAATATGTAGAATTCTAAGATGATCTTAACGTAAATGTGTCACAATTTTTTCCATTCAGTGGGATATCCTCAACAGAAAGAATACGAAATAGAGCAAAAAATAGAGAAAAAGATAATACACAAGAAAGGCTGCGGTGTTCCATGCTTTGTTCAGGGGAATGCCCGAAATAGTTTACTTTGTATGAGCGGATCGAATGTATAATAGTCTATCCAAAAAAATGTTCCAGAGACCCTTAATCGCATTATTTATAGTTAATTGGTATTAAACAAATGCAATTACAGTACGCATAAAGCTCGTGTACTTCGTTTATATTAACCGTACATCAGATGTGTTTATCTGCAATTTACAATCATGTCAATAACATGAAACAATGTTTGCACTATCAGTAGAGAGCTTCTGCTAATAAATTGTATAATAAAGTGCGCTTTAGTTTTGTGCACTGCGGTAAATTATCGAACGACTGTAATTCAAAATACGAAATACTCTTTTGGCAGTAGGTAAATAAATTAGAGTTATATTTACCATTTCGACATCATTAGTTTTTCCCCTGGGCCAAAGCGAAACGAGTTCTTCCATCACCTTTTCGGCAAGCATAGTCATTCAACATTTCTTCTTGCATTATTTTGGATTTCATCCTTGAACGGGATTTATAGGTGACGCATATAACTCCTCCCAGAACTGGAATTCGCGTTCACCGGAGCTTTAAGCTTTTTCGGCGAACATAATTTTGATTTGCAACCTCGTCTTCGACTAATCAGTGCAGTTTTGGATTTTACGAAAGTATGGTTTTCCCAAGTTAACTCTCTGCCCAGAAAGACGACTTGCATTCGCTTATTTTGATCATTTATTCTTAAGCAGTGTTAGACTTGATTCAGATTAGTTTGAATGATTTCAGAAGCTCTGTGGGATTACTGCTCGTGGCTAATATTGGTGTATCGTCAGCGAAGATTGCAATGATAGTTCCTGGAATCGTACCGAAGTCAGTTACATAGAGGAAGTAGGGAACTGGGACTTTTTGACGCTTGGGGTTCCTATACCGTTTGGACAAAGTGAAAAGTGCATTACCTAGAAATTTGGTTGTTAAGATTTCCTTCGGGTTTGCCATTCTGTCTCGAGAGCAAAAAATCTGGATTTAGTTTTTTATAATTCAATGCCTGACAGCGTATTTGCTCGAGGAGTAGTTGTTCGAATGGTCCAGTACCACTAATTACTATTAAGTATTTCAAATTTATTTAACAAATTTTTGAAATATCTAGAGCTATTTAGCTATATTGGATGTATATTTGCAATAAACTTTCTAAAAAATTTTACAATAATTTTCCATTATTATTTAAAACGTTGTTCATTTGCAAGCATTAGACTATTTTCCCACTTAAAATGATGCTTTCTGAGAACAACTCAATATCTTCTTTGTTTTTGGTGCGTAACGTTGCTATTTCATTTTTTGCTTCACTTCATTAACCCAAATCATATCAATGAACGAGTAGAAAGGTTTGACAGTTCTTCTGCACCGTCATGCCTGAAATCTCTTTGATGTCTTTATCTTCTAGTTTTTATCTATCTATGCCGTGCAATAGTATTATTTCATACATCGTATATTTATAAATTTCCTGTCTCATATAGCATTCAGAATTTCTTCATAAAAATTGTTCTGGACAATCTAAAATCGTGCAGACGCAAAGAACACCAAAACTTACTATTACAAAACATCTATTATTAAAGATTGGGAATATTAATAAATTGAGACATTATTTCACAAAAATAACTCGAAAAAACTGTTCGGCACTACACGACACCTAATGCCTAGTTATGCACATAATGAAATATTCTATCGGCCAACGAAGTTTTTGCAATTTCCTGCTGTTCCGCAGTATTGAACAAGCAAGTATTTGTCACTCATGTAAAAACAATTAAGCAACTTCATAAATGCGTTTCTTTACGATTTTTAGAGAGTAACATTGTGGGGCAAATTATTTTTTATCTTTTCATGTTGGTTTTATTATTATTACACCTACAGCTCAAGGGAGTCGCAAAATACGTTACTGATATGCTGATATACCTTTCGTTGCAGAACCAAACCTTAGGAACGCATTTTGGGTTGACTAACTTTATTTGGTCAAATAAATAGTAAAATATGTAGAAATGATTAGCTGATGACTGCACTAAAGTATTTTCTGATATTTCACAAGCAAATGCTGAAACATCAGTAATTAAGTTAATTTTAACTTTTCCTATTGTAATTCCCGGGGTAATTCCTTTTTGTAAATATGAGAGCTACACTTTAGAATTTATTTTATTACACAAATTTTACAAAAACCTGTACCTTCAAATAATATACAAATAAATTCATACAAACAATCTAAGTTAGAAAATCTAAGTTAGAAAATCGCGTTGGAAAAGGCAGAAGTGAGATAACACATAAATATAGGGTAGTATGTTAGTAGGAAGGGGAAGAGTACCTCTTATATGGAAATTGTTTTGAAGTGTATAATCGCGTGTTTCCAATTTTGGGGGAATTAATGCCCGCTCAAAACTGTCAAAGTTTCGGCAGCTTTCAGACACGGCCTGGACGAGCGTTCGTTTCTCTTCAAGGAAGTTTTTAAATTCTTTGGAGAATAAAGATACCTATTTTGAAATCAAATATATTTTGAATTCGAAATATAGGAAAAAAATGTTTATTATAAAATATCGCGTTTATTAATAGAACCTGATATGTACGATATAACTGTTTTTATCACCGATAAATACTAATGATTATTATTGTTTAATATGTACCTATTGGTTAACCGGTTATGAAAGATCACCACACGACCGATGAAATTGACCGTTACCGAGGGGGCATCCAGTGGATAATGTCTGGTGTACATACATGATGATAACCTAGGATATCCGCGGAAAACCGAGGATATCAGAGGAAAACTGAGGATATCTGAGGAAATCCTAGGAAATATAAGGATATCTTGAGGATATCCGGGGAAATCTGAGAGAATTCTGAGGATATCCAATGGGTCTTCGTATAAGAATGTTTCTCGGAATATTCCGATAAAATTCGATCAGAAGACCGTGACCACTCTGCTATAAAATCTTAAATTTCCCGTAAATTATTCTATTCGTCAAGAAATCTCGAATTTAAATAACGGGGTCGTACACCCTTTTCAGTATATTGGGTATTATTAAAGAATATCGTATTTTTTTGATGAGACCTCTAATAACGCAACAAATAATGGTTAAATGGTTCTTAAATTTATGTGTTTGATATTAAGATCCTCACTTATGATTCTTTCTCATCAAAACTATGGGAACTATATCTAATAGCATATGTAAAAGATAGGTAACGTAAAAGACAATCACAGCCCCATCGACAGGTATTAAGTAAATTAAGATTAGTTAATCAGTCCTGAGCTGGAATATCGACAGGAGAATGAAAGTTATGCCTAAGAGTGGGGTAGTGTTCATTATAATACCGGTAAAAAGTTAGGTGCCACCTAAACAGTATTTCATTCTTAAAAGCGGATACATAAATATAAAGGAAAATACTACAATCAAAGCAACTTATTGACAAAATTGCAAGCTAACGTAACAAAAAGTACTGAAACCAATTCCATCCACCACAAAAAGAGAAAAAAAATCCTCGGGACACCAAACATAGATACGTGAAACTGTATTATGTTCAACAAATACTGGGTCCCGAGGCCATGTATGACGTTTGAACTATAATGCTCCTGCATTCTACCGTATTCTATATACACAGGTAAATACGAATCGAGTATCACAAGTGGTTTGCCGGTAGCCCTGTTTGCGGCGGGTCTCGGATTATATATCATTTTTCAAAGGCAATCGCTATCTTGTTATTCGCATGACTTATTCCATATCAGAACGCAAAGCTGGCACAAGACAAGAAAGAGTTAAGAACCGAGTTATGCATTAGATCGCGGTAGAACAATAAGTTTATGAAAATGCGATAACATTTGCATCTGCATATGTCAGGTCAGCAGCTACTTACTACGCAAAATGGTTTGTCCTTCCCACTAAAAGTTCCAGGAATACTTTTGTTCTTTTTTTAATAAAAAATAATTAATGGATAGAGCTGAAGCAAATAAGATGCTCAATATCTCAAAATATTTGAAATCGCCGAACTGATTAAGTCTTTTTTTTATTCGTCGGTCCAAACAAATTTTGTAGACTAAAATTCCGTAGGAAAGTCAATTATATCAACGATTGCAGAACTATTAATAGTTAAGAGGCAATAGCTCAATGCATTCGTTTAAAAAGCTTTCAACGCATACATTTGGATCAAGACTGAAAGTATGCGAAGCACATGCCTTGGAAATATCGTTCTGTCAAATTCTAAAGTTACCGAAAATATCATGCAATCTGTGGCTAAAGAAATACTTAGTTCAGGTGCTATGATTCTTCAATCAAATTTGCCTAAGTTTGATAGAGAACAGGAAAAGATGTCCTTATTCTTAAAGTGAACTGGGTAGTTTTGCAAAATTATAGTTAAAATTTTCAATTATGAGGTGTGGAAAGTTAAACGGACTAAAATATTCACATCTGTCTGTGCCTTTCCCTCTTCACTGTGATTTTTTAAAAGATTGCCCCACACGCTAAATTGTCGTAATTGTAATGAGCCTAATGCTCCTTAAAACGAGTTAAAACAGATCGAGCATACTTACCCTAAAATCATATTCATACCTGTGGTTATCTGTGGTACATATGGTACTCTTCGGAATCCTTATAAATTTAGTAATTTGGTTATCCCCTTTTAAAGTGGTGAAATTTCAAAAGAGCATTTTAAATTTTCCAAGTTCATCTCGAAATTCATCTATTTATAATGTCTCGATCGAAACCGTTGCATTTCTCTATGTTTACTTCTTTATGGTATCTTTCCGTGGATAATGGTACGCTTAAACACAACAGCCTATTAGCTAAATATTCCAAATTAGCTGCTTTGTGCTGACCGCAGTGGTTAGAATCTGTAGTTATACATATATAGCAAGCAACCTGTACAGCTCGCTAGTTCAATAAATTGAGAGAGTCTCGCTTGGCACTCGGTGAAACAATATAATTATTATACTTACTATTTTTCCCTCGAGTTTTCTTAATTTATTATTCGATGGCAATGGAAGCTGTAGGGGAGACCGAGCAGGAGGGTTGTGACAATTTTTACTTAAAAGAACATATCTCAATAAAGAAACATATCACCATTATGAATTGTATGCCGCAATGTAGCTCAATCCTTACTCTTTTAAAAACAGTCATCAAAGTCAATAAAAGTTATAAGGTTTCTGAGAAAATCCACGAAAACTGAAACTACTCTCTTTGTCACAACTCTCCTAACACCGAGGTAAGTTGTGGCAGGTACCAAGGTAAGTTGTGACAGCTGTGTATCTAGACTATATTTGATAGATAAAATTACTTTTATATGAATTATAAACAAAACACACGTTTTTTGCATAAAAGTACTTTAATTATCATTTGGCATAATTATTGTAGGAACTACAATAACATGAAACATTAACATAACAGTATTAAATCTTTTATAAGTAATTATGGCATAATTACGAGATCAGTCGTTTTAAAATTAGTCAAAAATCTTAATCTAATCTGATAAACAATTATGACAGACGTATTGCAGCTCGCCCCCAGTGCATTCTTCGTGAGACCAGCATTTGCATTCCAGGCACTGAACCCACTTCTCATTTGATCTGCTACTGGCATAGGATTCAAGGCAGCACAAGCAAAAATAATCATTTTCTGCATCTTCTTCGGCATCATCTGCACTTTTCTTGTTAGTCTTCTTCTTGGCTTTTTTAGGTTTATTCTATTCTTCGCTTAAAACACGCCTTTTCACACTTTAACTTTTTATTGGCTTCTATGGCAGCTATTTCACCCTTGGTAGGTGTGTCGGTAAGCACAGCTGATTTGATCTTGCGTCTATTAGGTTGGTTCTTTTTTCTTGGTGGAGCTTTTGGCAACGGCCTTACTGATTCTGGCGAGAACACATCAGAAGTAGTGGCAAGAGGAATACGAGCTGTAGACTTGGAGGCAACGGGTTCATTGGCGTTATTGCTTGGCAAAGATGGATTGCTAGATGTCGTGGCTTGATCTGTGGATAAAACTGGAGTAAGGGCTCTTGCTTCATTGTTTTCAACTGTACCAATAGTAGGATTTGGAGTATGGGGTCTGTTTTCTACATTGACCGCAGTTTCTTGAACACTTGACGATTGCTCTGGTTCTGTATTGGGCAAAATACGATCAGTGACTTGACTAGGCAGGAAGTCGGCTTCTCCAAAGATATTTGTATTAACAGGCCATGTTCCAGTTGCAGCAAAACCGGCACTGATATTCCTTGCAGTTATCGCCACATCAAATGCTGATCTTGTTATAGATGGAATATCATATACAGGGTGGTCCAGTTTATATCATCAGGATTTCACCACACGAAAGTTTATCAAAAAATAAAGGTGGTTTGTCTAATAAGATATGGTCCACTTTTGCTTCCTTTTTGATGTACAGGGTGTTAAAGAAAATAATTTATTTGGTATAATTTGCTATAAATCAATAGTAAAAAAGGGTAACCTTCTGAAATTTTGCATTAATTCAATTGCGATTCTTGCTTAGTTGATATTTCAGTTAAGCTTAATGTTGTTTTTCCTTTAAGTAAATAAATTCAGTAATTGATCACATGATGCTTTTTGATATTTTTTTTTGTTTTGAGTTGAGTTATCAAAAAAGTTTCTAAATTGGATGGGAAATCGTCGCTTTATTTGGTGTTCTAAAAAAACAGTGGCGTACGGTTTATTAAATAAAGTATTTTTGAGAAAACCCTTACGCACGCCTCTGTGTTTTAAATAAAATAATTACAACCACTATTTAATAGAGAATACAAAAGAAATGATCTATGAAAAATTTCAGAAGGCTAGCCTTTTTTATTATTGATTTATAGCAGATTATTATCAAAAAATTTATTTTCTTTAACGCCCTGTGCATCAAAATGGAAGTAAAATGCAATGGTGTTTTATTAGACAAACTACCTTTATTTTTTGATAAACTTTCAGCTGGTGAAATCCTGATGATATAAACTGGACCACCCTGTATACTCATGACTTTCTCAGCATTAGAGCGCATCCAATTATCAGAAGTTGTATTAATTGCTTTCTTTAGAGGCCCAAATATAGCACGATCTAACGGTTGTAGCTTATGTGTGCAGTGTGGGGGGAATGTCAGCAAAATAATCCCATTATCTCTGCAGAATTCAATATTTTTCAGAGCTGTGTGCGAAGCATGGTTATCCAGGAGCAACAGAGCTCTTTTCTCTTTTGACGGTCTGACGTGATTCTTAAAATGCTCAAGGAAAAAGTAAAAGTCATCCTCCTGCATCCATCCCGATCCGTTAGCTGTTCCTACAGAACCAGTTGGGCCATCACGAATAAAATGCTCTTGGAATCTCTTACGTGGAAATATAAACATAGGCGGTATGTAATTACCTATAGCGTTTCCAGCCAAAGCCAGAGTAACCAAGGTTCCTCTTTCCGCCGATGTCATCGCACTGACGTTTTTCTCCACGTCGTGCTATTACTCTGTCAGGCTTTTGAACGGTTGTTATCACTGTCTCGTCGACGTTCCAAATATCTTTTGCCTCAAGATTATGTTTGCTTAAAATGCCTGTGTAGTTCTCAAAGAAAGCAGCCACATTAGTTTTATTAAAGCTCGTTGCGCGAGCTATGCTTGTGGCAATCTTAAAAATAAATTGGGATGTCGTTGCATAAATAATTTGAGCCACACTTCTCCTGCCTTCTCATTTTCTTCCCATGACGCCGGAATTTTTTTATTATATTTTTTTGCTAACATAAAGGCAATACTTCTTGTTTCTTTTGTTGTCAGCCCATAACTGGATGCTGCACATGTCGATAAATACTCGCATAATATATTTTCTTCCTCTTCTGTAAATACTGTTGGACTGGCATAACCCATAGATGGAGCCACATCAGTTGCATTATCTTGAAAAGCCTGTTTCTTCTTAATATATCTTTGCAAAGACATGCAGTTGAGATTGTAAGAAGATGTGGCATTTCGAAGACTTTGACCCCTTAACGTAACTTCTTCAAAGGCCAGTTCGTAAATGTCGGCACTAGCCATGCCCCTATCAGTCTTTCGTATATAACTATTAGGCATCCTGAAACAAAAAATAGCAATGCAGCATACAACACCAAACCACATGCCCAAGTAAGTTCCTGACAAAAATGTAATTTTTAAGACAGACTTTAATTGCCAAATACTTTTTATATCAAACTTAGGTTGTAAGAATTGACCAAAGCAAACGAACATACATATAAACAGAAAAAAACATTGCAAAAAAACGTGTGAAATAAGCTAACCAGAAAATAAACTTAAATAGGAGAGTTGTGACAGCGTGCCATAACTCTCCTAGGTGCCAAAAATCGCGATATCGTCAGAATAATAATTCGTAATTTCGAAACAAGATGCAAATACAGCTTTGAAACTCCAAAAAACACACAATATAAGAAAAAAATAGCATAACCACGTGAGTGTAATATATCATGATATAAATACAATCAAAATTTTTATAAAAAACTTACTTTTCGGTTGTTTTTTCATGCAGACGTCGCCGTCGTACTCACGCAACCGCTTGTCGTGGTCTTCTGGCGCGTACTGCGTCAAGTAGCGCGTCTCTTAACAAACAATCGTGCGTTGTTGCCAGCTCGCTAACGGTCATAGGTTCCGAGAAATCGTCTTTGTCACAACTCTACTCTGTCACAACTTCTCTTTCATTATTTCATGTGTAAATTTGATAGAGTTGAATCTATTAACACTCAAAAACGCTGCAATGTTAAATTTACTAGTGCCAAATATTTAGAAATTTAATTTAAATTCCACCACTGCTGAATTTAAACGAAATGTAATAAATTTTAATTCGTGACACTGGTTGGAAATGGTTTTAACCGTTTTTGACCACTGTCCTTGACAGCCAAAGACTTATGATATAGTGACTATAATGGTTGGCGTATTCAGCGCGCATACTCTTGGCCAATGTTGGAAAATTTGGACAACATTATAGTACGCTGAGTTGACTATCCTGTAAACGACCCATTTCCAGGTTCCAAATTAATTTTCACAGCTGTGTTTGATTGAATCTTAGATTGAATCATTCAACGAATATTAGACACCGGAAGAGGGTGGAAGAATGCGTACCTTACAAGGAACAGTAGCTATTAAGGCACTCGTTCCAAATTCAGAAATATTTCTTCAGTTTCTTATACTGCAAGTTCACCAGCTTTCTACAAATAGTTGCAGAAAAAAGCTTCGCTATACTGACTCTATGTCTATCCTCGGAAGATATCGTCCTAGCCACAAAGGAGAAGTAGAAAACATTTGATCAATTTTTGCCTTCTTGCTGCTAATACATTGTTTCTCCAAATACATAAGCATCTTGTCAGAATAACAAGTTCAATTATTAAAGATGAAAAATCTGAATGTAAAACAATAGAACACAAAACGTCGTTTACAAACATATACCTACTTAGACTGGATGATGTCTGCGTTCTTCCAAGCACGTTAAAATTCATTTATTTACATAACATTTTACACCTCAAGCGCCAATTAGCAGCAAGCTCATAGTGTTGATGAATGAAATATTTTCATTCAAAGAACGCGTAGGTAAGGAACAAAAAGTATTTACAAAAGCACCTCAAACATCGACTTGACTAGTTGGTGTTATATTTACATTTTACCTCCATACTTAGAATTCGTTCATTTCCTAGGCCCCCAAAATGGTATTATAACAACATTTACTTTAATTCTTGCCCATATATAGACTGGAGAAATACCACGACCGCCAGAGATTGTGAAATCGAACCAGTTGAGAAAATATTCTCTATAATGACTTGTTTGCAGAATAAAGAATTAAAATATTTCTTTTGGGAAAACAAACTTAGGTGTTGCTGTGAAAAGTTTCTCGCGTAACGACACATCGAAAGACACTTTTATGAGAAGCACCTGCTACTTAGTAAAATTAATTTTAAGCTTAACCACCTGCCAGTCTAAAACCACCTGTCATTGTAAGACACAAGGTTGACTAATGTCGAGACAGTTGTGCGACTGCATAAAACGCAACAATTACATATTAAACACAATTATGCACTTTGAAGTTGTACTTACAATACCTACTTACTACATGAACTTCAGCTGGCACAACGGAATTGACCAGTAATTTGTATAATTTAGTGCCTAGGCACGTTCTGAGTTTCACGAACCAACGTTAGGACGATTACTTATCACCAGTTTATTGTATTGATAGCCAGTAGCCATACACTACACGACCAAGTTTCATATAAAGCCAGGTCATGTCTAGCCCTAACAAAATAGAGTGTTAAGTAATTATTATAAATCTAGTGAACAATATTTAGCAGTTGCAACCCACAAATACGCACTTGCATTGTAAGTACATACTTAGTCAGCACCCCTCAAGGTTATGTTTTCTTTATTCGAAGAAAGAATAAATTTAATCAAAATCTCATTTACTTAACCATTAAAACACCATTTTAAATATTTATAGTTTCATCGCATTAAACTGGTATCTTAATTGTTTATGACTTACATCAGCGTAGATGGTCCATAATAAATGATTTTATATTATCCACAAACTACTACAGGTAACTGCAAAATCGCCAGATGGTCTTAGCTTAGGTTTATAATATGTTCATGGGATTACAGGAAACAAAATTATAAATAATGATCAACATGATGACCATCTGTTTAGTGTTTATGCCTAAATAAATCAAATTATTACTAGGCTGGGCGATACACTCTATTTTGCATCGAGTATCGATACACAATATGTATCAACGTATCGAAATGTAGATATGTATCGATATTTCAGCATATCGCCACGACTTGATACACGATATTTTGTATCGAGTATCGATACACAAAATGTTTCGACATGTATCGACATATCGACAAGTATCGATATTTCGGCAGATCGTATATGTCTATCGATACTTCAGCAAATAGATTCGTATCGATATGTATCGATATTTTAGCATTCATTTTAGCATATTAATACGTATCGATACGTAGATGTCAATAAAGGCAACCTAGTTCTTGTTTACAGGCTGCCCCATTTCAAATAAAAAACTTTGATCGGATACAGTAAGAACCGAGGTAAGAACGGTGCAACCTTCATACATCAAAATAATTTTAAATTGATTAGGAATCATGATAAATAAGTTTTCCAGCATCGATACGTATCGGGGTATCGAAACGTATTGGTGTATCGATGCGTATAGAGGTGTATCGATACGTACCGGTGCATGGCTGCGTATCAGTATATTGATGCGTATCGGTGTATTGGTGCGTATCGGTGTATCGATAACGATACGATCACCGCTAGTGTACCGCTTGCCGGATACGCGTACCGTACCGATACGCTGATCCAGCCCTAATTATTACTGCAAAATATGAAAATCTACAGTTACGTACAACGGCATTAAGCCCTGCTTTACTACGAGACTTATGTTCCACGTTTGTGAGAGAGATGTTTAAAGCAGCATACCTCGCTGCATGCACATCTCCAAACTGGTAAAATGGTCTGGGAGTTTACAAACGAGGAGTTTTAAGTACATAATATGAGTATATCCCTTATCAGGAATTGGGAATTGTGACTAAAGTATGGTCGCTTGCTCTAGCATCTCAATTTCTCCCTCGGTTTCTCCCGATGTTTCATTATTTTCAGCTTGTACCTCCGTCATCACACATATATATCTTCCATTTACTTCTCCAGTGCATCATATCTCCACCCAGGTTTTGGTTGCCCCCTTCTTCTGCTTTTTGGTTCCAGTCGCATAACTTCTTTGGCCAACTTGCGATTTTGTTATTTGGTTTTGGGTTTCTCATAATTTTACGTTAATACCTTGGTTAATACCGATCATTAATTAATACGGCATCATCCAATGGTTCTAGGAAATGCAGATTAGGATGGGAACATAACAATACTTCATGCTGTTTAAAAATGGCTCTTGTTCAAAAGGAAAGCTGAGAAAAATGCGAAAGGCATTAGTCAACAGCATTCTAATGCGTCCACAAGAAAATGCATGGAATATTGTCATAGAGCAGACTCATATTCGTGTATGGCTTGCAAACACTTTTCGAGCTTAACTTCTTCTTTACATGTAAATGCTTATGGTTAAAATTCAAAAAAATAGTGCAAAAAATGAAAAATTTTATGTGGTCGACGACAAAAACTTGCGTACATATAATTTCCACGGAGAGTACAAACCGGGGTACAGCCGGCTTGGCATCCGTGTAAAGTAACATAAAACTTGTAGCTCAAGACGTAAATAACAATTAAAATATCGATGCAAGGTGTGTTGGCAATCAATCACAAGCAGCAAATTAAAAGGTATATACAGGAATAAGTAGGTACTTATTCAGGTGTTTACAGCAAACAGAAACCCAAGAAGCAGACACAAAGTATCATCGCCTGAATGAGACTGGTATGCAAGATCCTTAATGTATCTAGCACTCAATCACATTAACGAGAGCAAAACGAACACTGAACGTTATTGTAGAAGCTTGTATCGCTACCAACAATGCACAACAAATCAATATATTGCTTAGTTGAAAGCTATAAAGCATTCTTGTTATTCAAACGAAAGAAAACTTATGTTTTTAGAGCTCCAACGGAAAAATAAATTCACTTTTGGCAGGAAAGCTTTTGATCGAGGGAAATGCATTTAGTTTTAGCTTTTGAATTGCAGTTCCAAACTTATTAAATGAAAGAAATGAATTGGTACTTTACTAACTCCGTTGGATAAACGGACATTAAAAAACGTCAGCAAAAAGACTCGAAAACTTCAAATCTGGCTTCAAACATTTAGTTTCTAAACTAACTTGCAGAAAGTAGGAGTGGTTTTAACTGTAACATAATTCTCTATGTATGTACGTTAGTTACACGGCATCTCCAACATGTACTTATTTAGAATTGATAACAGTAGTCTTCCAAACATATGCATTATTCGAATGAAGCCCGGAATGAACACTTCGAGGAAAAAGGGAAAGAGGAAATTCGGGGTGCGAGTAAACCGAAGGCAAGAATGCTGCAGAGACTATAGACGAAAAATATCGCAAAGCGATGCCCGTGGCGATGCCTGACAATTTGAAACTAATAACTGATGGGTTCAGTTATTTTATTAGTTACTTACATGGCGAAATAAAGAAGAAGGAGAGGTCAATACGAGAATCTTTAAAAACAAAAGTTATCTGTTAGAGTCTATACCACTATCATCGAGGCTATCATGGATGTCAATAATGTTGAATTATGGTTTCTTTGGTCGTCCGTAATCTCGTATCAAAAAGTGCTTGGGACATACATTAAATATTTCTAAAATGACTGACGGTCGTCACTCAGGTCGAGGTCGACACTAGCGAACAATTTGCAATAGAACGACTTTTGGTCTAATATCCGGTCTAATAAAATTGCGAAGACATTTTCGCAAGTTTCTGGATGTCCGCAAGGTTGCATGTCAAACAAAAAACTACATACCCTCGTGCATACCCTTAACTGCGAGTTGCAGATTTCAACTTAGGTATTAGTATTATTACTTAATACTAGCAGATTACATATTGTGGATAAGTGATTGTTACAGGATACTAGTTACAGTTAAGCATAAAACAATATTTTTTTAGATCTAACATGGACAGAACAAAACAACTTTGCGTGTCAGTAGGAAGCATTACTTATCATAAAATATTCAAAATATTCAAGCTAGCTAAGTAATTTATACATATTCCCGTTCATTTCCTACTAAACCTGCCTTCCTGAATTACTAAAATAAAATGTCTACTATATAAAAAACTTAAACTTTTCACCTCGACAATAAAAAAGATATAAACTCGACAATTACGACGCAAAAACAGAGTCGAACTAATTATTATTCCGGCTTTTTCATGGTAGTTTACCCATGGAATTTTAAGAGCAGGTGTATCAGAGAACCAAGCACAGATTACACTCGAAGAACGCCTAATTACAGCAACCGACTAGTCGGTGTTGATATAACGGGCACTCTCAGCTCTGGAAACCTGATTTATTCTGACAGAAAAAAACAGGACTAAGCTCGAAGAATTTTCGAAACTATCTAGTTGAAAACGGAAACCACTTTCAAGGTTCAGGCACGTTCGATCTCTAATTTACCGATAGAACCGCTACCAGCATTAAAAACTTGGTTAAAAACGATAAGGGTTGAAGAATTAAATTGCACGCACGGAACGTTAAAAACAATAAAAAGCGATAATAATTTATTCATACGTAAGTAGGTACTTGCTTATGTATTTTGGAGTGTAAGTATTTTAAAAGAAAGGTATTGTGGTTATATAAAGTGTTCTTATAAAAAGTGACGGACCTATTACCTCGCCTATTACTATGCGCTGATGCAAGCTCTGTAATATTCCAGCGAATTTTCGGGGGCATTTTTATTTATTTAAGAATGTTTTTCGAAACGTAATGGGGAAAACCCGCAAATTTTGAAAATGACCATATTGAATAGTTTACTACCCAAAACAAATTCCGCAACTTTCGATTTTTATATTTGAGTCTTATTTTCGTCATAATTAAATACGAAACATGCGTCACGCTCGAAACACAATATTTGAATGACGATGGTGACGTACTTGACCACTGGGCCCGACAGATTAGGTAGGGATTTTCACATGCGCAAACCGATCCGTTTGCACCCTGAGCGCTCGTTTATTTCTCGACTCCTCCCACTTTTTCCAGGGAGACGCGTAAACACCGCGGCGCAACGGATAGGTCATAGGTCTCCTACGCCATAGAAAGCGCGCGTTTTAGCCATCCCGGTCATGCTGCTTTCTAAGTTGCAAATTTTTCGTTCAGCACGGCACATAATCAAAATTTTTACGTGGTACGCGATACATATTCTATTTATGCTTGATATTACAGTACTAAAAGTTATAAATTCGATTAAGCGGGTCTTCCCCATTAAATATGGAATATTTATTTTGTTCATCCTTATGCACTAGTGACGACACAATAAATAAGGACGAAATTTCCTGATTAATTCTTTATTATTAAGACTGTTAAGGCTGCGATATAACCTCTACAGCTTGGAATTTTCAAGGTTTTTTGCTTTAGCGGCAACCGAATAAATCTGGGAGGATTAGTCTGTGGTCCTATCTTTAAATTATTATTTTCTATTTA
The DNA here is from genome assembly GCA_963966045.1 of Xestobium rufovillosum. Taxonomy (NCBI): domain Eukaryota; kingdom Metazoa; phylum Arthropoda; class Insecta; order Coleoptera; family Ptinidae; genus Xestobium; species Xestobium rufovillosum. The sequence continues at coordinate 22,526,173 of OZ014493.1, read as the reverse complement.
GAAATACGAGGATAAACTTAAGCGCCACCGCCATCTGCATTGCAGTGGTCACACTACTACTACTGTCAAACGTCCAATTTACTGTTAATCTCGGCCAAATATGCACAAGAGATTGCAATATAATTTTCATTCCAACACGCCGGTTTAACGAAGTAAAGTATCAAGACGTTCTTGGTCGAAAATGAATAAGGAATAATTAACTTAGACAACCCTACTTTCTAATTACGATAAATATGAGGATAAATATGTGTACAAATAGTAAAAAAGGTGTCGAGTCTATGACGGTTTTATGGCGCATTTTTCAATAATTTGAGGGAGATTTATTTAAGGCGAACGAAAAATATTACTATAAAAGCAGTGCGACTCTCTATTTCAGGGGTGTCAAACTCATTGAAGGTGGAGGGCCAATTTCAAACTTTTGCATGTAGGGTGGGCCGCAGTCAGATAATAATAATAGTAACAATAATAGTAATAGTAATAATATTAATAATGTGAAATAAAATATAACATTTATTATTATCATATACAGAAGAAAGAAATTATGGGACGTCCGGACCCGGATAAAGAGGTCATTTATAGACCTTTTTGTATGCGGTGGTAAATTGTTAAACCTGCATTCAGAATAATTCTTCCCATGTTTTTATATTTTTGTTCTTTAGGTTTTAGTTTAAAATTTTTGTAATAATTATTTTATTTTCAGAGTACCATGATATAAAATATAACCATAGGTATCAGTTTTTCGACTTGATTTTTCATAATTTGCAATATTTAATGGAAATTATTCAATGCCAAGTATAGTCACCAATACATTTTGTCAGTTTTTTAAGTAGTATCATTACTTCCCCAAAATAATAGAAATAAAAATTTTTCAGCGGCGCGGGCCGAAAAATATTAGAATTGTGCCGCGGGCCGCGAGTTTGACACCCCTGCTCTAAGTTGATCCTTTATTGATAAATCTTTTTTTTATTTAACGCCCTATCTACTTTAATTTCAGAATGGTGTTGGAATAAAAATATGTCTACATGTCCCGTTTTTAGTGCTCAAATTCCCATACATGGCAATGCCTGTATCAATCAGAAGCTTAGTAAACTGGTTATTAAATGTGCAATTAATATACAGAGTATTCTATTTTAAATTCTAGAGAAAAATTCAATTATGCGTATGTTTACCACCCTGTATAATGTAAAGCACTGTGACAAAGGTATTATCAGAATTTGCAGATAGAATAGTCTGTGAATGTAGTTCGATAAAGAAATGTTTGACAGCTTCTGTAAGTACGCGTCAGTAGTGCCACAAAGATGGGTCCAGATCGACACTAAAATGGCAATATCTTAACATCCCTTGCTCTAAACCCATTAATGTGGTATGTCGTTTTCCATGAAATTTTGTGGGGAATGTGAATATTAAAAAAAAATTGGGGGTTTCCATTTAAAAAATGCGAGAAAAAATGTAACTTTGGTTTGTTACGCAAAATGTGAAGACCCTGTATACACCAAAATAATTTTATAAGATGCAGCATGGGATTTCCTAAGCACTTGCAAAATTTCATTTTGATGCCTTGAATGGTTCAAGAGATATAGACCGTCCCCGCACTAATGGGCCATCCTGTATAAGTAGGTACTAAATGTTTGCTCGAGTGTTGGCTGAACCGTTGAGACGAATTAATATTTCCCTAATAATAAACTTTGTTCCAACATTGCATTTTATTATTTTAATAATTTGGTGACTTTGGCAGAAACCACTCGTTATGCAAAATAATGCTGATTGTTATGTTTGAGGTTTTGAGGTAAGAAATTTTGCGTTTCAAAGCATTTTCTTTAGGCTGAAGATGAAATCAAAATGAAGAGCCGAGTGAAGAGCTTTCTTATTTTTTCAAATAAAGTGGAATATTTTTTCATCTAAACTTCTTCACTAGGAAATTCTTAATAAGTTAACCCCACACGCCTAAAGACAGTGGAGCCGTAATTAAACTCGACAAGTGTTTCGCTGACCGAGATACTGACGTTGTCAGCGAAACGCGTGTCGAGTGTAATTACTGTGTCACTGTATTTTGGCGTGTGGGGTTCACTTATTAAGAATTCGTATATAGTGAATTTACGCCAAAGTTCTTCATCCAACCACTCTGTACACCTAAACTTTTTCAAAAATTTTACGTGAAAACGTAAAATTGTGTTGCAAGCAATTTTTCTTAACATAATTTTTCAAATTTTTTCGAAAATGTTACTCTCAACTCGACAGATAAAACGTTATGTATTAACACTTTTGGGTACCTCTGTCTCGTTGCTAGTATGCTAGTATTTATACAAACGATTGACCTAGTCAGACTCTTCCTAAATTCTTGAAAAAATCTTGAATGATGTATGTACCTATAGCTTTTTGGAATACTTGTGTATGTATTAAGTGAATGAGAAGGGGTCCAAATTCAAATTGCACAGTACGTAACTTTTACCATATAATAAAATAATTAATTAATTAATCAATTAATCTATGGTAGGTAGTATAAACTAATGTAATAGGACTTTGTGTACCTAGATGAGCTTTCTATATGTATGTTTCCTTTTCCAAATAATTTCACTATCTGATAATGAAAAAGGTAGGTACCTACCTAGGTGGCTAATTGACGGACACCCTTTGCCCTTTTACCTATTTTTAAAAATATTTATATGGTCGATGGTTTCAACCCAACATTTTTACGCTTGAGCTTGGGAGATGGTACTTACAGAAAAACATGTGATAATCCATTGCAGTTAAGTTTCTGTAATCCTATTATTTAAACAGAGCACTTAATCCAAATATAGTGCACTCACTTCACGACACATAAAGTACCTAGCAAAGTTCAACCGAACAGAAAAATTCAATTAAGTACATAAACGCGAGTTAAGGTCAACAAAGAAGTGCCCACTTCGTTATTTTATACATAGGGGTAAGTATTAATTTCACCCTGAGAAATTAAATCCGATGGCAATAATTGCGCTCGCAGACATCATTTCTCAAGTTTCGCGATGCACAACTTGAATGAAACTGCGGCAAGCGGCAGTGACAATCTACAATCACTTCTCCACCGTTCGAGAGCGGGCGACAATGAAACACCATACCAATACCACGCTCCAAGTGGGCAGTAGCCTACACGCGGTTGATGTCGAAGACTGCCGAAGACGAAGAAGGAGATTGGGCTCGTTTCGACACCATCACCTGTTGGCCGCAAGATCAAGTTTGTTTTGCTGCTGGTTCAAAAAAGCGGCGGGCAACGCACCGGGCCTATAGTTAGCATGTGTAGCATGACGGATATAAATTTCGATCGAAGACGCACCTTGCTCTTCAACCTGTACTAAGCGCCCGTCGAAGTCAATGACTACGTGCCTGGAGCTTTCTTGGGCTGACGCTTCTCGCGTAAAATTATGTTGTAATGGACGTATGTTTGGGTGCTGTGATTATGTTTTTGATTATTTAACCGGGTAGTCGTGAATGGCAGATGTAGTTTACGAGAGGCACGATCTGAGATCATTTAATTGTTGGCGTGAATCCGATTCTGTTACAATTTTCATTTTAAAATCAAATGTCTAACCAAGGTTTGAAAAAACAATTTTTAACTTTATAGTTAAAAATAAGAGTCGGGTATTACAACACAAGTAAAGTTCGATTTAAATGTTACAGGAAACCGCCTAAAGCTCCTTGAATTTTTCTTAAATTTCGTAAAGGTGAAATTTTGAAATTAATTTTATCTCAGAATTATTCATAATTTAATTTCATAATTTTTCTACTAAACATAGATACGAGCGAGTTAATAACAGCCCTAACTCGAGAGTGGAATATATAATTTTATCTACAAAAACCCATAGTTACATTTTTAAAGCTGGATTAAATCTCTTAGTCTAATAGATAAGTGTAGGTACATAGAAAGTAGCCCTTGAACGAACGTTGTTATAGAAACTTACAATACATTACACGATTTCTTGACAAGTAGGTAATTTGACGTTTTCCGCGCCACAGCAACCTCGGATATGCTGCAATAGGAATTTTTTGATTGGCTACAGCCCATTGAATAGTGAACCTTATTATGCGTTCGGAAACGCACAATAGTAATGAACGTATAACTTGACGGTTGCAGGTAAAGATTTTTTTATTTAAAAGAATTAAATTGATGCTTCAGAAAATACTGTGTCAAAAAGGTTAACTGCGAGGGTAGCTGATTAAATCATTCGACAAAGGATAAAACGTAGATATTAAGAAGTTCACTACAATACTACAAAAACTAAAGATAATTTCGACAATTTCAGTGTCTCTTAACATACCTACCTACCTAAAAAACCTGTGGGTTGATATAATTATTGATAACGAATGATAGCGAAAATTTCCAACCCCTCGGGCAAATACCCCACCAGGAATTTTATTCTAGAAATTAGTCCACATTTTTGCGTTGGCAAAATGTTAGTCTATGGCTGGCATTGAAACATTCATAATGTGTCTCGACTCTCGATGTGCTTATTTTATTTATTGTAACAATAAAATGATATCAAAATTAGTGATAAAGTTCTACCAAATCTTAAAATAATTAACTACCCAAGCCAGTAATGTGTAATTCACGATAGCCGTGGTACTACTGAAGTTATAGTGATCAATCCAGCATTGCCACGTTTCCGACTGGCCCCATTCAAAATGGTTCGGCCGTTTGAGGTTTATATTTGTTCTCATTTTACGAAATATATGTTTTAGAGATTTAGTGCCAATGTTGTATACATATAGGTAGAGGAGGGGGTGCAAATGTGGAAACATAAGGGTAATGTGGAAACGGCAAGTATTTCGACTGCAGAGAGCTTCACTCTAGCGGCGATTGACGTAAACAGTCACTCTCCGTTCCTATTCGTCACGGCGAGCGCTAGGAATCAGTCGGGCATTGTAGTTAATGGTGGTGCGTCGATTTCTGTTTCGTGATTTTCGTGAAGTTTTTGAAGGTAAGTTTGTGGTATTATTTAGTCTAACTTATCATAGAGGTAGCGTAATGCGTATCAGAGTATTGGGAAAGGGAGTTGTAGGGAAGGTATTGTTGGATTTCAATGAATCATAAACTAACGTATTCTCGACTTAACTCGTAAAATCCAGTTTGGCTAAAGTGCGGGTTACTTGGAAACATGTGGATAAGGGCAATGTGTTGTATTTTTTTATCAACGAATAATGTTTTCTAGGAATAAAAACATACTATAAAAAGAATATAATGCTTAAAGTTCAACATTCCGACATCTTTATGTGTTTACACATTCATTTACTGTAATTTTAGGGTGTTTCCACATTACCCGCACTTTTTTCGAAAATCGAAAAATGTAAGTTAGCCAAATATATTTTTATTTTTTAAGTACATGGCTTTTGCACTAGTGACATGGTCACCTATTTCTAACATTATAAGTCATTTTAAGGCAATTTTTCAGGTTAAAATAACTATTCTCTGATTTTTTTACAAATTAAAAACAAACTAAGTTTCCACATTTGCACCACTTCCTCTAATACTTGTTTTTCTAAAATTTATAATAAAGGCCGTAGTATCAATATTTCGTACATTTATTCACCACCCAATGGTAAATCAACTAATACTTTTAAATTTATAGTCTACGGGGTGATCCAGTTTTTAATCGACAAACTTCGGGAGTAGATAAAACGCATCAAAACCGTGGGAGTCACATAAACTATTACAGCAGATCGCTCTTTTTCGTAGTTAAACGGCCCGGAAGTTTCTTTTTTTAGAATTTTTCTGCAATAATCGAATAAACAGGCAGTGCGATTTTTAAATTTGGCAGTCATACTTTGTAGTTACCCCAATTTTTCTGTCTTACGCCACTGGCCAATTTGAATGTCAAATTTGAAATCGACGATCTTTTTTCAAATTTTTGTTTGTAAAGTTCAGATCTTATTTCGATTCGTTTTCGCGCCATTTAATAAATTTCAGTGCAATGTACTTGATTTGTCTGCTTGTATTTTTGAGAAAGATGTGAAAAGTAGATAATTTTGGCATAAAATCGTTTTTATTAAATCGCGGATAGACTCCTCACTATTTCCTTACCTACCTATTTGAAAAGTTGTGGACTACAAAGCATACATGCCAAATTATTGCGAAAGAACGTTAAAAATATTCGATCTTTGTTGCCATCTAGCTCTGAAAGAAAGAGTTTTTTGAATAATAGTTTAAAGGGCAAACCCCTATTATTTTGAAGAATTCTATCTATTCCCAAAGTTTTTCCATTACAAATTGGGCTAACCTGTACAGTGAATGACATGTAGTCTGACTTCTGTAAAAATTATGTCGTGAAAATGATTGTACTGTATAACTTACAATATAGTAATACTGCTCTCTGATGGTTTTCCAAAAACTTCAACAATCTAAAGATACGACATAAATGCTTACCTACTTAAATGTGGCACTAAAATTCAGAATTTAAATTCCGCAGCCTCAAAATCAAGCCCGAACAAGCAGTTTCTTAAAAAACCCTTTGGTATTACAAAACTTTTACCCAACTTTAGTGGTTTAAAACGCTGATTAAGGAAATAGTTATGTACGATGTTAGTGTTAAACGTGTCATTTTATTTTGTGAGAAGGGAAATTAGATCACGAGCGTAGAGGGTGATCTAACCCTTCGAATATTCGTACCATATTCTTGTTCTTACAGAATTTTTCCGTGAATTTCATTCCCACGTTTTTTTGTTGTGTCTATCAACAGGAATATAGTGAAACTTTAAGAAGTTGAGAACTCGTTTGTTGAACTTTCTTCCTGACAGATGATACTCTAAACATAAAAATCATTCGTATATCACCGAAAAGAAGAAAAACAAGTTCTATTAAATGACGCAATGGCCGTCCTTTATTCTGGTTTAAATTAAGAAAGTTCATACTTATCTTAAAGCATTCTTAAAGGTTTAAAAATTGATAATTGTAGATTTCTGAAAGAGCTCAGATTCAAACTGCCTACTCTCTGGGCGTTTGTAAAACTAGGCCAAACGAAAATTATTATGCCTTTTGAATAAATAGAGATAGTGGAATTGCTTCTAGCTATTAAGGTATGTATTTTATAAGCGACTTGCCGATCAATTTACTGTATCTATACCATATATTTAGATACATCTGGAATTGTTATGCATTATGTACAAATTGCTCTGCCGTAAAGAAGATTAGTTGGAAAATACAATTTGTTAGATATCCAAGCACTAATGTAGGGTATAACACAAATTTGTAATTCCCTACTCCGAGATGGCCTACATAGGTACACACTTAAATCATAATAAAAGCATATCTTTAAAGAAAACAAATAAACTAATACGTATGCAAAAAGCTGCAATTTCTTAAACGCTAAGAGCAAAAGGCCCCACACTGGAGTAAGATAAAGAAAAAATTCACCACTCGATTGTCTTGAAGGTAATTTTAATGTAAGTACAAAATACAGTTTAGTATTGCTCATGTCGCATCGTTTTACGAGTAACTAGAAGTGTTTCTAGTAGTGTTGCCGCCAAGACGAGGAATTTCCCTATTTCGTCTCGTCTCGTATCGTCTCGCCTCGTCTCGAGAAGTCTGTTTGCAAGCAATAACCAAGTTTCAAGTTATCCATCTATTCGAGTAAAAACGAGATCTACGGGAGAAATTTGTTAAAAATGAAACTGACCGATTTGGGCCTTGCGGTTAACTGGAACACTTGGAATGGTTAAATGTTAAATTAAATTTGCTAGTTGTCATAATGGCATTACCCTTTATTCTTACGTACAGACTGGCTAACGGCTAAGTTGGAAGAACTTAAAACTTTATTCCTTTAGTTCATCGCATTGCAACATTCTTTGAAACAGGAACCTTTTATTGTAATTTTGTAATATGGCCATGAAGAAGATCTGGCGATGAAATTTTTTGTCTCAATGTGAAATCAACTTCCAGAAACAAAATGGAAATCATATTTTGTGTTTTGCGCACTGAAATATAGGAGAAACGAATAAACTACCAGTCAAATTTCTATATTTTAAAAGTTCAATTTTCAATTCTACCGAAATCGTAAGTCGCAGACCTAACAATATCTACATCAATCAAAAGCTTAGTAAATTGATTATCAAATATGGAAATAATATATGGGGTGTACCATTTGAAATTTTGAAGAAAAAATGCGTATTGCATAAGCTGTCCACTCTGTATGATATTAAGTTTTGTGACAAAAGTACTCAACAATTTTACAAATAGAGCAGTCTGTATTAACCTAGTCCAATAAAGAAATCTTAAATAGCTTCGACCAGTAGACGTCAGCAGCTCCTCAAAGATGGGTCTACATTGGCACAAAAATGGTAACATCTTAAAATCGCTCATTCTAAACCCCATCGTGTAGTACACTATCTCTCATAAAATAGTATTGGGAATTCAAATATGTAAACAAATGTTGGGGTTCCATTTAAAAAACATAACTTTGGTTTGGTGCTCAGAGTGTGAACACCCTGTAAACACCAAAATAATTTTATCAGAGGCTTCATGGGGTTCGCTACATACGTGTAAAGTTTTATTTTGATACCTTGAATAGAACTCGAGATATGGGCCGACTACACACTATTGGCCCACCTGTATATCTAGTTATACCCTTAACGTCCACATTTAAAAAGTAGTTTGATAGAAAATGTCTACGCATTATTAACAAAAGATAATGCACCCTTGTTTATTTTTATTTATACCTATGAATGGTTTTCAGTTAGGAGAAAATTTGTCAAAATGACATTTGATGCGGTCGGGAATGTGTCGAGACGAGACGAGAAAAAAACAATTTCTCGACGAAACGAGTCTCGCGGCAACACTTATAGTCTGTGTGACTTGGCTTCTGACGTCACACGCTGTTTTTAGTTGTATAGTTGTTTATTTTTTTAATTTATTCATTTATTCCCTACTTTTTTGGGTACACCAATTCAATGGTTATGCACATAGGCAGCGTGGCAGTGCTTGAAAACACATCCGGATCATTGGGAGTCGCTGAAAATCGCTGCTACTGCTTTTCTCGACGCCCCGTAACATGTTCTGACTGTGACAAATTCGAAACTGAAATCGTGAAAAACCCAACCCTATACTGAATCATGCGAAATTTTAATAACCCAAAATAATTACTCTTATTCTTGTGGCACTATTATAATATGGAGAATTATATAGTACGAATGCTAAAAATGTGGTGCTCTCCACTATTTGATTCAACCAAATACATATTGCTTTCCATAAACTTACAAGGCAGCTTCCAACGTCAATTAATATGTAAATTTCTGGGTACAGCAAATGTTGTCTAATCCACAACCCAATACAATCAATAAATAAAGGCGGATTTAAATTCCTTTTTTATGATACACTAATTAAAAATCCAAGCATCTTACTTATTTAATGGCAACTACGTGAAGTATTTGTATGAAGCTAAATTTCAAAGTGTTTAATTAATTAGATGTCAGCGCACCTTAGTAGATCTTTTTTTTTCAAAACTAAACGTTAGAAATTTTACTGCCATACTGAAATTCTTGATTATACCAGTAATTAATCAAGTAACGCCAGGATTTTTCGTTTGTCACATGCAGAATAAACAATATTTCATCGCATCTAATATTTATAAAAATAATCGGCTGCAGTCTGAAGCAAGATATTAAAAATAAACTAAAAACCAGTGCAGGGGGCTGAACCCATATGAATTACAGCGAAGCGGGAGATGATCTAAATATTGTATTACGGGAGAACATGTGTTCCATGATGTACAGTCGGTCGATAAAAACTTTTCGCATTTGGAGATAAGCAGTTACACAGTTTTAATCACTTACAGAATTTTTAGTATGTTCTGACGTCAGTTTTAGCGTCGTTATTAGGATAGAAAAACTGTAAATGAGGAGTGCAATTTCAAAACTAGTTCAATCCATTTCTAAGCAAAAATTTGATATTTACGGTTCCACCATCTAATTATGTTTATCTCTCACGTTTTAACATTATTTCGTTGAACAAAACTATTTTATTCCTTAAGAAATATGGTAAACAAAATATATCGTAAACAAAATTTTGGTTCCTTCATTAGCGCGTAGTCTAGTGACAACATTTTTCATCTTACTTTGGTACTTGGCTTGAAGTTATAGCTAAATATAAAAGTAAAACGAAAAGTCCGAAACTGACCAATTATTATTTATTTTAAATAAAGCTCAACTACGTTCCAAAATTCCGCAGCACCTCTTAGGCCAAATGTATTTTATCAGTTAGGATTAATCGACCATTGGGAAATTTCATTTACCTCCAACTGTATGGGTTTAAGGGATGATCACCTAATGATAAAAATGTCTCTGGCGTATAGTTTGATCATTCGATCACATATCAGAAAAATATCAATCTATATTGTGGAAGCAGCTTTCAGTTTTCATCATGATTTACAAAAAAAAATAGTTTCATCAGGTCACCATGAAACGAAAGTCACCTTTGTTGAGAGGAATACATTTTCCTAGTTCTATCTAAAACCCATTAATATTATACAGAACATTACGGCAGCAGAAATAATCGTTTAATCACGTTAGTTTGGTGGAGTTACAAACTGGAAGCAATAAACTGCCATGCATAATCTTATGCTAATTATTGCAAAATGGCCTTGTCATTTGAAAAGCAAATGGTCTCAAAACACACCCCAGAATATTTCTCATACTTATTATATTTCCTTGAATTACACTAAATTCACAACTGTTTATTTCGTTTTTTTGCAGAGCTTATACCAGAATTTTTGCTCAATTTTTCCTTTTCAACATAGTAAGGACAAACTAAGGGGGAAAGCTGTATACCAATGAAATTTTCTATTTCACTATTCATTGGATAAACGAAAATCGCTTTGAACATTTTGTTTTAGTTTTCGACCACAACTCGTCTATGGTTGAACTATTATAAGCACTATATAATACTATACTGCCATACCCTACTATAGTATACTATACTATTTAAGCACCAGATGCTTTTAAAATAAGAGAAACCCCAGGGGTTCATGAAACTGAATCAGTAATGCACTTCTAACGGGAACTATGCAGAGTGCCCATAAAGTTTGGAACAAATTCATTATCTCGATAACCGGTTATTCGAATTAAATAAAATTTGGTATGGGAGGATTACAAATTATGGCAGACTAATTTTTGATATTGGCAGTGTTGCCACGTTTACGGTTTTTCCCCTGTTGATGAAAACGCTTTTTTAAAAATGGAACTTCCTGTACATCGATACAGATTTGGAAAGTACTCTCCTTGGGGAGTTCATTGATACTAGATTTAATGGGTTTACGAAGCAGCAACAAAGATATTGACGATCCGAATTAGGACTGAGATTCGAGAAATTAGCCCTGATACCATCCGGAACGTTCAGGAGAGTTTCTTTTATCGGTATGGGTATTGGCAAAATGTCCATAGACATTTTTTGAACATTTGCAAAAATAAAACAAGTATGTACTTAAACTTTGTTATAAGTGATGTAGGTATTCGTTCCAGTCTTCCTCATAATTTTAGAATTTTAATTAAATAAGAGTTAATTTTGTTTCCTGAATCAACCACCAAGTTCATGTGCCGGAATTTTTTAACGTTCTTGTTCATTTCATTTGGCAATGTTCAGAAAAGTTCTAAATGATTTTTAGTAACACGTTTTTATCTGTTGCTGGTTAACGTAGACTCCTTAAACCTAATATACGTATTATATGGTTAGGGAGCCGCAATGGTAAATTATTTTCTACCATGCCAGACGTTATTAATCTTAATATGCAACACGAAGAACAAGAATATGGCTAAGTATAAGAAAGTTTCATCGGAGTCGCACTGCAGATGGCTCTCTTCCGAAAAGTTTGGGATCGTCTGGCACCCACTCGCGACTATCTAATGTATCTGGCAGTGATATTTTGACATTTTTCATGACACAAAAAGTCAGTAAAAGAAAAATCTGTTGGTAAAAAATATGTCACGTGATGCTCTCGCTTAAGATAAGTTTGGGGTTCTCTGGCACCCACTCGTGACTTGTAATATATCTGGCAGTGTTATTTTGGTATTCCTCATGATGTAAAGAGTCAGTAAAATAAGAATCTAAGTTTAGCATCGACTGTGTAGAGAATATAATTATGCAAAATATATATACAAGCATAGTATGCTGTGAAATGGAATGGAAGATGTAGACATAAGTAGGTACAGACAGATCAATTAACATGTGCATACTGAGATGACTATTTCCCATGAACACTGTATATTGTTGTTTCACATACAATTTTATGTAATTGAAACTCTGGACTTGATTCAAGAATAATTATTCTAGCGGAATGAAAATTAATATTACCACAACCACAAAAAATGCTGGCATAGCAAATCCAAGTGAGATACTTATAGGTACCTTCTTTAACGTAAAAATATTGTAAATTTGAGTGATCAAAATGCATTATTTTTGTATGTACTGTCAGTTTCATTTCTTTCATTGGCTCTGTCTATAAGATTCTGTTTTCACATATGTATCCTGCAGTAATGCTGATAGAGAATATTGGGATACAGATAACTATCGATAATAATAACCGATCGGAATCGGAAGAATTATTTCGAGTGAACTTAAGCTCGTAATACTAAAGATTAAGTGGGCTACTTATTCTTATCCCACACCATTCTTCCTATTCGTTAAAAATAGAAGAGCGTCGCACCTCTGGAGCTTTACACAAAACAGTTCTTAATATAAATATACAGAATCCCCCAAAAAACAATTTCAATGGACAGTATCACGTGACGCTTATTCGCTGTGGGAGGGAATTGAGCACATTGTGTTAATTTTAGTATTTCGGAGCTCTGTTATTCGTTTATTAATCCTGGAGACCAGCATACTAATTAATAATTTTTAGTACTTAATATTTCTACTAACTTACTACCAAAACCTTAGTCGATAAATGCAACAAAAGTTTATTAAAATTCAACATTTTCTGACTTATTGGTAAACAATCGAAATGATTAAACAAATTATTAGAAAAATAGGCTGCAAAAATATTTACTTTTCAGAAGAATTTTTCACTCGTCAAGACTAAAAAATATACAGTCTATCGATCTATAACTTTTATGGCGATATTTCTAAACACCAAAGCAATTTTAAATTCTACAGATTTTTTTGTTTCAAGTTTCGTTTTCTAATTCTTCTTTTTCGAATTCACTGATGTGCGATAGATTTTCTTGTGAAGGTTGTAAAAGTTTATTTTTAAGAAGAGTTAACATCAAAGTGGATTTCATTTTATTAAATCACTATTTTTTATATATTTTTAATGTTGACAAAAAGTGAATTATTTTGTAAAATTATGTACACAAGTAAATTCAAGTAAGTAATTGAAAATTATCACTACTATGCGCACTACCAATTATAATATAACATTGACTGCCCTTAATGCATTTTCGGAAATCACTTTCCATTTTCATTAAAGACAGTGACGGGGGGTAAACCGCTGGCGTAAAAATGTACACCATAAATCCTTTTTATGGAAATAATCTCTATAATTCAAGAATAATTCCTGTAATTCTTTAATGAATCCCATAAATCCTCATAATTCCCAATAATTCCTGTAAATCCTCCGTAATTCCCCAATAATTCCCATAAATCCTCAATAATTCCTGTAATTCCTATATAGATTTCTAAGATTTTAAGTACTTATGTAGGCTATTTACTATATGTAGGTATGCATATTTACTCATAAGACCACAGTCAGCATACTTGGTGTTTGCTTATATTTTGAGATTTTTACATGGGACATATCTTTCTTGGTATATTTGAAGTATTTGTATCGAAAGACAATGAACAGGAATAATGAAAGTAGAAACTTAAAAATCCATACTACTTATAGAAATTTATAAAATTGTTTAACATGACCACCATTATTTTCTAAACTTACATTTTATCTTCTATGTAAAGCGAAAAAACAATTCGGATCGATAATAAATGCAAAGAAGTGGAACATAAGTTCGGAGTAGGAAAAACATCCAGGAAAGACGAATCAGAAATAGCTCTGAACGAAATGGAAGCAGTTTTGATAGAGGGAAACAAAATCTTTTGATTTTGTTGATTTTCAAGTATGTGTTTTCCGTGTTACTCTTGTCTTATTTTCCTTGCCCATTGCAATATGGTTTTGGGCGTTTCCGCGAGTTACTTTTCCTCAGAGGCAAATCAAGTTTAAAAAAATAGAACTAAAACTAAAATGCAAATAGGAACTGAGAAGATAGAGGAGGTCGCGGATTTCTAATTAGAAAGTCAAATAACTGGCGAGAGAAGGAGCACTAGAAATATAAAACAAAGAATAGCGCAGAGCCGAGTTGCATTGAACAAAAAGACACAACTTATGCTCAGGAACGGTTAATGTAGAAACTTGGAAGAGACTCTCGAAGACGTATAGGGTAAACTAACCAATGATTGGCACTCTAAGGGAATCGTATTAATAAAACTAACTCTAAAATAATAAGGTGCATTCCATACGGTTTATATGTATTTTTCCCGAATACCTATCAATTTAAGATCATTTATTTGAATTTTTTGTTTCCATATCTTGACTGCTAAAGCCAAATTTAATTTAATTTGTTAAAAATTGCATTTTTCCGATTATTGGCACTCGTACGCTATTTATTGGCATAATATATTTTCCAATTATTGGCACCAAATATTTTGTGGAAAATCCTATCTAGGTAGGTAACTGAATATTAATACCTACTTTAAATGATTACCTACACTTCCATAATTAATGTTTTGATTTAAGTTCCTACCTAGGTATTTTTATTTAAGATATAAAAACAGAATTAAAAAAAGCATTTATTTGAATCAAAATACTTACAAAATCATAAAAATGCGTTTTAAATTAGGTACCTAGGTACCTACCTAGGTACCTAAGTAGGTACCTAACTTTAAGTTTTACTGTTGGGGTGCCAATGTTAGGAACAATAAAGTTAGCGGCAATTCTATATTTCGGCACCGATGTAAATTATTAGATTTCTTAATTTGTACTTTCCAAATGTTGGCACCCTATAAATTGGTGCTAAATCGAAATTCTTGTTACTGAAATTATGCTAAAACAAAACTAATAAGGTCACTAAAAGTGTGTAACAATTTGTGCTATATATAACAAGAATTACCATAGGTTACAAAGCGCTTTAACATTGCACTATCCTTACGAAAAACTTAAAATCTTACCTTGTTTGGTAACGTCACCACAACAAACACGCAAAACATCAGCCATACTAGTTTTAAGGGGCACGCGCAGTCGTTTACTAAAAAGGAGACATGATGCCAAATTTAAAAAAAAATACATTTTTTAGATATTTGACTTATTGTCTTTATTAATACAGTTTAAAAGTAAGTGTGCCAATCGATGGTCGAGTGCCGGCATTTGGGTGTTTTACCCTATATGGAGCACGGCACTGTAAGAGTGCGAAACTTGAACAATACCAGAAGCGGATCGAAAAAGAATAGAAGCATTTGAAATGTGGTGCTACAGACGCATGATGAAAATATCGCGGATAGATAAGGTTAGCAATAGGGAGGTATTAGAAAAAATTTGAGAAAAGCGAAAGGTATGGAAGACAATAAAGAATGGGGGGGTAGGATGGGAGGATGGAAGGACACCTTCTGAGACACGAAGGAATAGTTCGCGACAGACTAGAGTCGGATATAGGAAAAAAAGAGGTAGGGGTAGGCCCAGATTAGAGTACTGCTCTCAAATGGTTGGGGATGGAGGATATTCTACTTTTAGGGACATACATAAGTTAGCTCAGGATATGAAACCAGTTTTCGGACTGAGAAATTTATGATGATGTAAATTTACAATAGAATCCGATAAATATGAAGTGAGAATTATGGGCATTTACATTAATAACTTCCTCTACGGTATTAATTTCTCTCAGATAAATTTCTGTTTCTTAAGGAACAGAGCACGAACTAACTTGTCTGACAACTTACTGCGAATGTGCAGAAACTGCTGCCAACGATTACTTCTCCTGTAATTCCAAATAAATCCCCTATAATTCCTGACAAATCCCTTGTAATTCACGATAAATCCCAATAATTCTCCATAATTCCTTAAAAATCCTCATAATTCCTTATAAATCCCCATAATTCCTTATAAATCCTGTAATTCCTACATAGCGTACACCATAAATCCCCAGCGGTTTACCCCCCAGACAGTGATTATATGTTATCAAAATTGGTAGTGCGCATATAGTAGTGATAAACTTCAATTATGCACATGGACTACCAAGGAGTAAGAAGTGATTGTGTTAACAACTTAGTAAATTAATAGGCAAATGCGAGCGTCACGAAAAGTGAAACGAATGGAGTGGAACAGTCTGAGAAGACGGGTAGAGGAGAAAGGGAATATCGAACGCCCCACTCTTTAGTTACGCTCTCTTTTATGCGTTATTGAAGCGAGGCCACAGTGTTTCATTTCTCGTGACGCCGGCGCCGCCCCACTTTTTAACCACGCTCTGTCTCATGCTTCGCACTGTTTGTCTCAGCTCTCAGGCAAGCGTTAGTTCCTCTAATAATGTTGAAGTTTCACTTCTACCGCGTGTGGCGACCACGCATCCAGTTTCTTATATTTTGGATATCAATTTCTTAACATATCATCCGGGAAGCAGACTCTAGATTTGTTGTCAGACACATTTCCCAGATAGTACACCTGACCTAAGCTGTAGAGGAAAATGAAAGCCTAAACATGGTGTACCGTATAGGTATGTGCCACATGATTGGACGATTGGCTAGGAGTTATAACTCCTATAAGTTTCATAATAAACCAGCGCAAGAATCATACACCAAGAGGAAATTTCTTCATACAATCAAAATCAACTTGACATTGTTCATGCTCAAGGCGATGGCGAGACATGTAGATTTGTAGCTAGGCATGTCATGAATTATACGCATAGCACCTTTATACTACACCAGTATGCCTATGAGACGAGTAAATCCTCTGAATTGAACGACCAGGTTTAAGTGATTTCTGGTCAACAATGAAGTTACACCGGAGACACTATAAGATCTCACCAAAATGGCCGACAGGGCATAATAGCGCCGTCTTACGATGGGTAAAAGACCATCAGAGAAATGAAAGAAACGAGGGGAGTCAAAAGTTCCATTATTAGGATAGGGCCAGTGGTTCTTAACCTCTTCGAAGTCGCCGAACACTTTTTCTTATAAAAAAATTCGAGCACACCAAAATCATTTATACCCTATACAACAATACACAATAGATATAGTTAGCGAGCCGCAATGGTAAATTATTGCTGTATTTTCTACCATACCAGACATTATTATTCTTAATTTATGCAACACGAGGAACAAGAATGCGGCTATAACAAAGTTACTTCTGAGTCGCAGTGCAGATAGCGCTTTTTCAAAGTTGCAAGTTAAGCGGGATCGTCACGAGACATATTTTCTACCAACCCATTTTTCTTTTACTGACTGCTTGCATCATGAAGAATGCCAAAATATCACTGTTAGACACATTAGATAGTCGTGAGGGGGTGCAAGACGATCCCAAACTTTTCTGGACAGAGCCATCTGCAGTACGACCCAGATGCAACTTTCTTATACCTAGTCGTATTCTTGTTCTTCGTGGTTCGTACATTAAGATTAATAACGTCTGGCTTGGCAATTATGTGCGTCTGGGTTGTAGGCTATGAAATTGTATTATTTATGAAGACAACACGGTTTATGTATGGATATGGTAGTATGGCCGTATGCTAACAACCTGAAATCCACTACGAAGTACGAAGTAAGTACCAAATATGTCGATCAGTGTGGACAGGAACAAAATGCGCTTTTCGATTCGACATTACGTTACGTCGTTTCGATTACTTTTTGTCGAAATGAATTAGAATAGGTCTCTTGACCAGACCCCACAGAACCTATCCGGACCTACGAAAAACTAGAATGCGACATTTCTGGATTTGGCTATAATTTTATTTCGGATTTTGGTCGTTTTTGGACTTTGTGCCCAACATCGCCTCTTCTGTTTCATTATTGGAGAAAAGTTCTTTAGAAAGTGATGAAAGCTTTAGACCTATGATTTGATATAGGCATGAAATCAGACTTTGGGCGTTTGTCTTACAGTGCACGACGCGTTCTAGCAATAATCGAAATCCTAGAACGCGTTCAGGAGGCCTATTCTAAATCATAATTTCGACTCGAAACCCCTTCAAGTCGAAATAATCTCGACGAAATGCGACGTTTTCCATCTATCAGATTCCTTCCAAAACGGTACATGACGTCATTACTTTTCGATTCGTCGAAATGGGGGTTCGAGTCAAACTGCGTGTCGAATTCAAAATTTCGAGTCGAGTTATGTGCGTCTGTGTTGTAGCGTTTGTACGGTTGTAGGTTATGAAATTGTATTATTTATGAAGACAACACGGTTTATGTATGTATGCTAACAACCCATTTTTTTCGTTGTTCGCTTCAATTTACCCTGCCTCCATCTTCACCCACAAGTAAAACAAACTCAAATATATACTATATTTCTTCAAAATATTTACAATATAACATGCGTATCTGTGGAGATGACAGATGACCATAATTTAAATATCACCAAACCGGACTGTCATTACCAACACAGCAACTGGAATCCGCTACGAAGTACCTACCAAATATTTCGATCAGTGTGGTCAGGAACAAAATGCGCTTTTCGACTCGAAATTACGTTACTTACTTTTTGTCGAAATGGATTAAAATAGGTCTCCTGGTTTATTTAAAGCGATATCCAGAACGCGTTCTGGTTGTACTTTTCGACTATTGGCCACTGAACGGCAAAGTGTCGACACTCATCTAGGGTTTCCCGAGTTACCTGCTTAGTAACACAATAACTACAAGGGACGCTAGCGTTTGATATTTATCGTTATTAATAATAATATTTACGGGAATATTTAATTCGATTAATTTATCGAATTTTTCTCGTTTAGACTTTTCTGAAATATCGTTAGAGTTTAGATTTTTCCTAGTAAAATCTAATCTTTTGAAACGCATCCATTTGAAAATACTTATCAATAAAAACATATTCTAATATATCGTGGAGCATTTAAATAAACATTTTCCTTGTATGATTCGATTGCCATTTTGTAGCGAAATAACAAACTAAAACTTGCCGGTTCCAAATGCAAGTGTTTTTTTAAATCACGCTCATAAGCGGCAATTATGAGCGGAAATTATAAATTGACTGAAAAGCAGCAACGTGTTTAACGTGATTTACAGTTCCGGTGTCCTCATATACTAATTAATCGAGGAACGACCATTCACTTGATACAGATACAAACTAGTTGTGGGATGAAGAAACCAGCACCATCAGAAGACATTAAAAACCAGTCGCAGTATAGAAATAGAAGCGGAGAATTATTATCATAATACGCGAGAGTGTGGGAACTCCGTTGTGAATGAACTTTTGAGGCCAGTTTTAATTAACGTGTGGCTACAAAAAATATTCAAATTGCATTCACCTAAACATTGTTAGAATTAAGATACTTATTTTTCTGAATTTTTGTCATTCTCGAAATCGTTTACATCTATATACCTTTTTGGAGTACTTATAATAGAACACTGTTAAATCCTTTACAGAAAGCACTAATTATTAATTATCATATATTTATGTGCGTCGGCTTTAAGTAGCTTTTGTTTAAATTAATACATGAATTAATAGGTAACATTTTTATACAAGCAGATAAACAGGTAAACACACTTTAGACTTAATGCACAATAAACTTTAAAAGGGGAAAATATTTTTATGCATTCTAAAATGGTTAACTGGAATAACAAATTAGAGTTTTTCTAAAATTAACTATACACCACACGGAGACTAAAAATTTAATTACAAATAGGTAACTATAAGTACTATTGTCTATAACTAATTTAGTGGAGTTTTTGATTTATTTATAATTTGTTTATTTATTCACACCAAGCTAAAATCAACTAATTAGATGATTTATGTAAACATGAACAACTATTGTCATTAACATTTAAGCTAACAACCCTCCTGATAATACTCCTAAGTGGATGAGTTTATCAAGCAAGAGACAAGGTCATTCGCTAATAGGAATGACCATAAATCATGTACTAATAGTAATTACTGGAATAATGTGACATTTAGCATATATTTCATTGACGAGACGTCAGAATAAAATAACTCTATAGACTCTTAAAGGTCTCCTCTAATGACCCGAATAAAAAAAAAACTTGTGTGTGTCAGCTCCGACGCACGACTGGAGTTTACTCCTTACGAACGATTATTTCAACTTCAATCACTTGATAATTTTGTTTATTGTACAGAAATATACGTATCCATAGAAACATAATTAATTTAAATGTGAAAGGTGCGCGCTTTGTAAGTCTGGCTTTGCACCTCTTTGTCCAGCCCTCCGATGCTGGTTATTTCCATTTTTAACAATAAATCGAAGACATACTGACGCTATTTGTAATGAACGTAATTAGTAATTTGCCAGTTCTCGAGAATTCGCCTTCCGCGCTATCTATATTCTTTTGGTCGCTACTTTACGATGCTTTTAGTCCCTCTTCCGGTTTGCTCTTTGGCCACATGTCCCAAAAAGCACCACTTCAAGATCGAATTTCTAACGATCACATCTTCCACTCTTGTCTTTCTCCGTATTTCTTCATTTCGAATGTGGTATCTTAAAGTAACTTCTGAGGCAACTCTTTCAATGTAGAAATTTTGTTTTCTGTGTATTTTAATAGTTTTGTGTAATAATTTTAGAGCTTGAAAAAGATCCAATAAAGGATCGAAACGTCGCAATTGACGAATACAGTGTTTATTTATTTATACCAGTGGTCCACGTCCCCAAGAAACACAAAAGAAAATATATTTAAATTATGGACACGAACATAATATCAGATCTTATAATAACCATTTGCGCTGTACTTAGTTTGTTATATGATCGGACTGGAAGTGTCATTACAAGGATTTCTTGCTCATCATGACAAAATTCATCGAGAAATTTACCAACAACCTTGTATTCCTATACCGTAAGTCATAACAGGCAGGATACAACTACTGTACTTTTTAAATATATAAAACTTTTGTTATGTATTGATGGTACTTTTACTGCGTTAAAAGATTGTGGAGTGCATTTAAAAGAACATTCTGGCAAAGTTGGAATACCAAAATAACGTTACCGGTAAAACTATTTTGTGATAGAGATACTGGTATTTCTCGATTAAGGTGGAGATTTAAATAATAAACTGAAGTTGATAAAGTATTATTGTTGATATTAGGTTTTCATGCACCACTGGTAGATCTGACATAAAGAACGGAGTAAATCAAAAGTCTAACAGAAGTTGATGTTGGAATTAAATATGCTTTTTTCTCACACAGTCTAAACACTAGTAGGTACAGAACTTAATTTATTTAATCCTCATTCTAGAGTGGACTGAAAATATCAAGTTTCTCATTCAAAGGTAAAGTCTGTAAAGTTAAAGACTGGGCTGTCACGTGATCAGCGCAATAGACCTGTTTTCGTCCGAAGGCGGAACTCGTAAATCCAGTGGCGCCGTCAAGAACTTCAAGATTACTGTGCGTCCATTGTTGTTTTATTGACTCATGTTTGAGTGTGCTTTTTTTAGTGGATATTCTGTTTTATTTTGCGTTTTTATTGTGAGTGTTGCTTAAAAGACTAAAAAACTATCATCTTTCTTCGAAAAACGGAGTTCCAGGTAATTAATACTACAAATTCTTGTAACTGAATTGAAGGTTAAAATTTTTTGTGTTTGCAGATTATTCTGCTTATTTTGTGATCTCGGTGTTATTTAAAAGACTTTTGAAAAATCGTCGATAGTATTTGTTATCCAGGTAATACTACAATCAAAGTAATTTTACACATTAAATCCAAGTTGAAATTTTTGACGTTTGTAGGTTAGAAATGTCTCCCAAAAAAATTGGCAAACCCGGCATGGTAATTCATAGCCAAGGCGGTGAAATTATCAGTAACGTGATAACGTTTATGCGGGAAGAAGCGCAAAATGGAATTAGGATTCCTTTAAAGAATTACAGGTATGTACGTACCCACTTCATAATGAGCTTGATTATTGTTAAGATCCAATTGTGTGTTTAAGGCAAAGAGTTATAGAAGCAACAGGTGTTTCGAGAAACACAGTAGCGAAGATTTTGAAGGAATCGAAAAGCGTAGAAGCTGAGCCTAGCACCTCCTTTGCTACACCACATAAGGAACGACCGCGAAAGAAGCGTAAGCTCGGCCTGATTTCTGTGGGAGAAACGGAAACAATACGGGAAATTATACATAATTTTTTTATTTTGGAGAAAAGGAATCCCTCTCTCAATTGTAAGTACATAATTACCATTATAAAAAAGAAAACTTCGTTAAGGTGTGTTTTCATTGCAACTGCTGGCAGTTGTTACTTGTCAAATACGGGGTGATTCATTGTAAAGTCTGCTGAACTTCTTTTTTCATAAATAGAGGGAACGTGGTAATAAGAAAGTTCAAGATATTTTCGTGTATTTTTTGGATATAATATCAAAAAACCAATTGGGTGCTGCTGTTGCGTAGCCAAGTTATGAAAGTATGAATCGCACTTGCATTTTAGTAAATGGAATGCTTTGGATATTTAACTTCCTGGATTCCGTCTTCGATTGTAGATAAATTTCAAGAAACTTACTTTCTGTTGAAACCCAATGATTTTTCAGACAATTATATTTCACGATGTGTTTTCAATGTGTATAATGTATTTTTCATCGAAACATGAATGAAATATGCAATGACGGAAAGTGATCCCAATAATCAGGGGCTATTTGAACAAATTATTCTAGGAATAAATGGCAATTACTGCTTTTTCGTTAAATAACAAATGCTACATTTAAATACCTACCTATCGCATCATCTAGCCTAATATCACCTTGTATTCCAGGTATTCTACAGAAGATTAAAGATTCTGAACTTTCTTTTTCTGGCTCGAGGCAGTCGCTATGGGTTTTTCTGAAATCTATTGGATTCAGGTATGGCTGCTTTTGTATATCCAAAGTCAAAATATTTCGGATGCCGTTACTACATGCATATTCAAATTTCTGTTTCATTAAATGCTTATGTTTTGAAAATACTTTTATAACAACAGATAGCAAAAGTGAGCCTGAGTGGGACACCTCGTTTACTTCTATTTCCATTTAAGGTGGCGAAAGACAGAAGACAACCGTAAGATTTTAATGGAAAGCCATGACATTCGCCTGAAAAGGGTGAAATACTTGAAACAAATTCTGCAATACCGGGAAGAAGGCCGAACCATTATATATACGGATGAAACGTATATACACAGCAGCCATGTCCAGCCGAAAGGGTGGTATGATGAGTCTACTAAAAACTTAAAGAAGCCGATTTCTAAAGGCCAAAGGCTGATTATTGTACATGCCGGAGGTGAAAATGGTTTCATTCCCAATGCGTTGCTCATTTTTCGGTCAGGTAACACATACGTAAGTAATTTTAATATCAAAATGTAACCAAACATTGTCTCTAGGTTCTAAATCAGGAGATTACCACGATGACATGAATAATGCCAATTTCATGACATGGGTGCAGAAACAATTACTGCCCAACATACCGCCTAATTGTGTACTTGTGATTGATAATGCATCATATCACAATGTCCTGGTGGAAAAAAACCTGACATCTGCGAGCCGAAAAGGCGAGATGGTGAAGTGGCTTGAAGAACGTCAAATACATTTTGATGGCTCAAATACAAAACCTGAGCTTTATGGTCTTATCAAACAAAATTTGTATCGATTCCCAAAGAAATACAAATTGGATGAGCTTCTTGAAGCCCATGGTCACCGAGTGTTACGGCTTCCTCCTTATCACCCGGAATTGAACCCCATAGAGAAGATATGGGCCACTGTAAAGAACTGGGTAGCTAGCAGAAACGTTACTTTTAAATTAGGTGATGTGGAGGAATTAGCACGTGGAAAATTTTCCATTATTAGCTCAGAAGAGTGGAAAGATGTATGTGGCCATGTGCAAAAAGTGGAAAAAACTTTCTTTGAGAAAGAGCATCTGATGGACGATGCATTGGATTCGTTGAAGTTCACTGTAAACACAGGATCATCTGATGATGAGAGTGAAGATGAATATCAAGTCACAACTGAAGATGATGGTGGTGATGATGATGATGATGATGATGATGAAGACGACGAAGACGAGGATTTAGGAGTACAACCACTACCAAGTGATTAACCCTTAGTTGATAGAGTGTCCAAGCGTCCTTCCAGCAGCACGTATTTTCGACCCTATTGTTTTCAGTACATTTGCGTCCCCATATGAGAACGTAACCACCACCATCGGATTTGTCGTAAAATTTTGCCTATCTAAAGTGTAAGTTTCATCTCGTTCAGACCAGTAGGAGGCAAGCTACGGAGAAGGAGACAACTCTTGAAAAAAATCTCTCGCACGTACAGTGGCTTGCACGCTAATTATGCCGCGGGTTTTTCAAAAGCAAAGAATTTTGATAAAAAACCAAATTTTAAATGGTGTATGTCCGCGTTTGGAGACAATTATTTGAGCGCCGTATGCAACGGAAGAGTAACTAAAATCTCTGGGTCTCTGGGTCTTGTGACAGTTCTGCGAGACTTGAACAATACAAAAACGAAAATTAGTGCTGAGTTATTACAAAAGAATGGCAAGTGTTTAATTATACTATAGGTAATAAATTAGATTAAAATTTCCTATTTTACGCAGATTTAGGAAACAATCAGCATCGCAGGCGCAGTGTTATTTTTTAATGTTTTCCGCAAGTTATTTTGTACGAGAATAAATAAAAATGTTTCTCAGCAGATGTTTTATTTAATAAATAGCAAAATTGTTACGGCGCCTATGAAATTTGGGTCCGTACTGCCGAAAGCTGCGCACGTACTGCCGGCAGGACAATCCCATTTAAAAATAATGTCCTGCTGGTAGGACTAGCGGCTCTGTCCAGCTGTCCCGCCCGAAGCTCCTTCCCGCAGGACAAATGCCTGGACGTTCTATCATTAGGCCTTGTGCGACATGACATACCTCAAGCACCAAGGATTCTTATTTTTTGAAAGGTCAACAAGGCGTTTAGTTCTTAATATATGTGAATTCCACTTATTTATTTTTGGTAGTTAATAGAACTCTCTAAATTTTTAATTACAGAATAATAAGTTTATTTTGCAATTCTTTAACTCTTCAGTGCTGAAAAATAGTAAATTGGATTATTCGGCTTCCTTTATGATTTATTCTAATTTTCTTTTGTCACATAAGTAAACAACTTGTTCAAAAACCTGTTTTCAACTATAACAATTATGGAATTGAGATTATTTGCACATAAACATGCCGATTTCGTAATTGACATAACCTCACACCAAACGTCACATTTATAATTTATCTGTACTTATGACGAAATCCCCTTTTCTTAAGTTCTTCTTAATGTGTTTCGCGATTTTTTCATGCCTTAAAATGCTAATTTTCCTGTTTTGAATGTAACTTTTATGAATTCATTGTTAAAATAATAATAAATTTCACATATACGCCGGTACGGCACTGTTTCTGTCAAAATCATATTTCCCGCTACATTTTCGCGCAGCCACCATCTTGTCCGGGCCCAGTCTCTAACTTTACAGACTCTACCATGCTTTAATGAATAAATAACACATAAAAATATTGAGGCCGGCGGTATTTGTTGTCAGGAAAATTAGACAAGTCACAGGCTTGTGACTTACGTGCCGCCAAATTAAGTAACTTTTTGTATTTTCGGAACAATTACTATATCCAGTGGTGTGGAATTCTGTGGAATTCCCAAAGATTCGCAAATCGAATTCAAGTTACCAGGAACCTAATGTTGAAGTCTTCCAGTAAAAGTAAATTTGTACTCACCGAAAGTTATGGCACCTGTAACAAGAAAAATGAATCAGAAACAACGTAACACCTATGTAATAAAGACAACTTAACATGTACTGATAAAAAACATTTTATATAGCCTCCTTTTCAGAAATAATTATATTCGATGGGTTATTATTACTCAGGAATGAAGATTACATTTTAAAGACATCCACATCATATTTTTGATTTTAAATAATTACCGTTTACCAAAGCCATTTTGTATTTAACATAATCTAGGTTGGAAGTGCAAGTTAAAAGGTGTTATATATTATATATATTAAAATTATGAATTTCCCGTGATGAATGAATGAATGAATCAAACTGGCAACTGGCAAACGACAATTGATTATCTGTAACATTAACGAGACTTTTTTAAACTTAGTACTACCTCTTTAATAATCAAAAACAAGTTATTAATGTTCATTTTATGAACTGGTAAAATGTGCACGACATATTTAAAAGCACTTCAGCTTTGTACCATAAACACATGTGCTGTTGTTGCCAGGTTTGCACCATCATATTATGCAGTTCCCACAATATGTCTCCCCTTATAATCCAAATGTGATTTAATATGAATTTCATCTAACATTAATGATACAAAAATCTTTTCTTTTCTTTAATGTAGGTAAAAAATATTTCGTTTGGCATTGTGTTTGCACTTACATCTGAAGAAATATTTGTTACCGCAAAATAATAAATACCCGTGTATTTCGTAAAAGGGTAGATCAAATAACGATGGTTTCAGGATGAAAACGGTATGCATGTTTCGATTGTAAACAAAGTTGGAATTGTGACTGCAAGAATGACAAGAGTCTTGCCTCTTACATATTTTCATTAATGCAACACAATTTATATAGGTGGAACAAGTCCTCACATGGTCACCGACCCAGTTAGTAACTTCGATTTTCCCCAGTAGGTATAGGCAAGGTTTGGGAAATGGATAAAATCGTAGTCTCAAGCATTAACTTGCCCTACCCACGTTTAAACCACCAAAAGCACAATGTTTGGATGCTCCATATTTTTTTAGTTCCGAGCTAAGTACTACTCATTTGGCACGTTTGCAACAGAATATTGGTGTCTAGACCAAAGAATTTATATGCAAACATGCAAACAAGATGACATGATCTGAAACTGTCATGGCGCGATCGTGCATGCACCTCAGCAATTTTCTATAATGAAAAGCCCTATTGTTGGAACTTATCCTAACAAATTTTTTTCTTGTATTCTGAAGCAGTTTTTTCGCTTTCAGTTATTGCATTTCTAATGGCGTCAGCTTTCATCCTGCCCTTATTGAAGAAGATAAATTCTCTATTGTTAACTTTTGTCAACTCTTTACCCTAATATTACAAGATGGTATGTGACAATGACCTTATTTCCACAAAAACGAGTTTGAAAAAATGGCCATCCTCAGAAGTGTTTATATTCCTATTTTCACCCGTCTTATTGCATGAATAGGTTGTATAGTTAAGTACTATTTTTATTTGATAAAAATTTTAGTAAAAACATTTTTAATACTCACGCAGTTTTTGATTAAAAACATAGGACTTTAATATTCTGAAATTTTAATGAAATTAGAACTTGGAAACTCAATTTCCCAAGAAAACAAAATATTATAAAAACTAAAAATACTATTTCTCTTGCGGAAAAATGGCCTCATAAAACTTCTTATCCACCTCAGGCATACATCTAAACATAGATTTTAACGCATCGATTTTTGTTTGAGGGAGTGTGATACTGCTATCACTCTTCTTTAACAGTAAAGGAATTTCTCGTTCAGAGTGTGCAGTTACGTGTTCTCCGCTGTCTACGCTGGCGCTGGTACAAATTAACTGTTTTAAATTCTGTTGGCTCAAAAAAGCATCTTGAAAACTGTAGACACACAACTCTGGAGAATGGCACGGTACTGAAATTCAATTGTGTAGACTGTGGAGTACGATTAGAAATCTATAAAATACTGTTTATTCATTTGGATGACTTTGTACGGATGAAACCTATTTACTTTTAATAGGGACCGGAGAACTGAAAGAGGTGAGCAGTATTCCACTTTGCTCAACGACCTTTCAATTGAGCTATGAAGAGCATCTACCTCTTGAATGCACGAATGTCCTGGAACCGAAAATTTAATGGCGATTTTTTCAAATTGGTATGCGTTTGAACGATATGCATCAGTGCATAGCTCATTAGACTATTCCGGTTCTGTAGAACACAGATATCGCTCCATAGCACTATTTCTTCGAACTCCGGATGGTCTCCCAGCATTGCAAGAAGTATCTTACATACTGCACTAGCAATATCGTTTCCGGTTCTCCCGTGCAAAGCCTCAGACCATACAGCACAATAAACTTTTCTTCCGACCGACAGGTGACCAGTCATGTAAAAAAAGTTTTTTATGTCTGCCTTTGGACAGGTCAGGACATTCTCCAAATCAAAACATAATATTGGTTTGTTACGTTCTTTATCTTTCTTCTTTTTCTCTCGCATACATTCTTTTTCTTTTCGATGGTTTTCGAAGCCAGTTTCCAACTCCTCATCTACTTTATTCTCTTGTTTCTTCAATTTCATTTCCTCACCATGATCGCATCTATCCTTGCGAGGTTTATGGAAGGATATTGAAATTTTCGCAAAATATCTCCCTGTATATACAGAATGAAATCGAGTTTTTTGTTCTTCAGCATAATTCCTTATACATTTCATTCACCCTTTTAATTGTAAGGTCGCCTTCAAGGTATTCTTTATTCTTTATTGCTTCTCTTACGACAGTAATGGGATTCCACCCTCGGGAACAAATTAATATGTTCTTTTACATAATCAATATCTTCTTGTTTTGTCCGTTTTTGATGTTTTCCTTCCTTGCTTTTGTTGGTAGGGATTTTATTTTTATGAACTGTATAAATAGGTTTTTGGGAAATAGATAATGTTCCAGTGGAAAAAAGTTTACAAACTTGCACTTTATCCCCATTTATTTCAAAATAATATTTAAAACTTCGACTTTTCTTCGAGTTATCTGCAGTTTTTCCTTTCCTCCTCCTGCAAGAGATTTCAACTTCAGTGGAGTTCAAAATATAA
The DNA here is from genome assembly GCA_963966045.1 of Xestobium rufovillosum. Classification (NCBI taxonomy): domain Eukaryota; kingdom Metazoa; phylum Arthropoda; class Insecta; order Coleoptera; family Ptinidae; genus Xestobium; species Xestobium rufovillosum. Next base: position 22,497,238 of record OZ014493.1, on the reverse strand, counting down.
TTTCTTTTTTCTTGAGTGTAATAATTTTTTAAAATTTCATTCCTTTGCTCGTCGCTTATTTTCCTAGAGCAGTAGAATAAACATTTGTCTACACAGTCTTTTTTAGTCTTCATTTCTTTTGCTGGTATGTATTTCCTCAAAGAAATATATTCAAGCCCCTGGTCTAATTTTGCTTTCCTAACGTTACATGCCCATTCGGAAGCATTGCTTTCCCGTTTTCACGTCAACTTTTTCTGTTCGTTGTTATGATACTCTTGTGCGGAATGGTTATTTGAATTCTCGACTTGTGCTTCACTTTCTGTAAGACTTCCCGAATTTTCGAAAACATGTTCACGTTGAAAATTTACGGCACCTTCACTCTGGATATCATTATCTGCACAGATTTTTACCATACTACTTTCTTCGGAAGGAAGCCCTGATGCCAAAAAGCAATCTTCTTGGATTATTCCAGAACTAGTATTTAGGGTGGCCCAAATTGGGTGCAAGTATGGTGTATCTCGGTAAATATTAGTGATAGAAAAAAACTGATAGAGCACTTGCGACCTCTTTTTTTATGTTCAAGTCAATGGTGAAGAGAAACTTTTGAAATTGTTTTTCATTTCCGAGCTATGGACGAAAATTGAGTTTTTTGACATTTCGAGGAATGCTTGTATCTCGCTTGTTATAAGAGATGGTGAGATGTAATGTAGACATTCTTAATGCACTTTTTTGAGTAAAATACAGTGGCGTAGTCAGATTTTTAATGACATGAAGGGTTTATGAACTGCGTGCCAAACTTTTGTAATTTTAAACGGCGGCCATATTTGATTTTCACACAGCTGAATGGAGGATTTTTTTTCTGATTTCAGAAATATATAGTTTGATAAATCTAACTGCAATATTAACGGAGCTATATCGAATTTTCTGTTTCATTAATTAATTCGGATAATAATGGTATCATTTTGTATGTCTATTTGTGATAAAAATTTGATATAGGTATAGGTATTTATTCATTCATTACATGCATAATTTAATTCGATGTTATAAATAAATATTCACGCCAATTTAAAAAGTAGTGACGATGTGGACAATAATTATTATATCTGTCGAAAACATAAGATGGCTATGACTGTGAAATAAGCCTATACTTATAGGTTATAGGTAATGCTTAAGACAGAAAATTCGTCATAACTCCGCAATTATTGAAGTCAGATATATCAAATTATACATTTTTGAAAGCAGAAAAAATTCCTCTATTCAACGAAATGAAAATCAAATATGGCCGCCATTTAAAATTTCAAAGTTTGGCCTGCAGTTGCCAAACCCTTTATAATATAAAAATTTTGACTACGCCACTGTAATTTACTTAAAAAAGTGCATTAAGAATGTCTGCATTGCATCCCACCAACTCCTATAATAAGCGAGATACAAGCATTACTGGAAATGTCAAAAAACTCAATTTTCGTCCATAGCTCGAAAATAAAAAACAATTTCAAAAGTTTCTCTGCACCATTGACTTGAACGTAAAAAAAGAGCTCGCAAGTGCTTTATCAGTTTTTCTCTATCACTAATATTTACCAAGATACCCCATACTTGCACCCAATTTGGGTCACCCTGTACAATATTTTTCTAGATTTCAGATATTGCCCCTCGTTTTTAGAGTAAGAAGTAAGAAGTAAGTAACCTAACCTAACTTATAATGGGGCTTCATTTCTCATACCTTTTATATTTTTTGGAATTTTCCTGTAACGGAACATATTCCTCGTCTTTATCAGAATCATAGCCATAATCGTCACTATTAGTGTCATCCATCAATCAATATTTCACATAAAACTAGCAGGCAACATTTACAAGAACCTTCCAAAGAAATTGTGGAAAAATAAACTAAGTATACTTAACCCCAAAAATACGTTTAAGCTATTACAAAGGTGTATGTTGTACCATAAAACCATGAAATATTTTCTTAATATACATCTTAAAATACATCTTTTCTCGGAGGTTAACGACCTCTCGAGTATTCCCTCATATACATATTTATATACAAGGTGTTTCTAAATTGAGTACCATAAATTTAGGAGTTTGTAGAGAAAGTTAAAATAACACTAAAACATTTATATAGTTTTGTACAAAAACGCTTCCCTTCCAAAATACAGGGTGTTATAATGCGGCGTATCAGTTATTTAGCTATATATGTAACTAGAGCAGCCTGAGGAATCCAAATTTTTGTGGGCAAGTGCTACTCAAAACTACAGATAATCCAGCAATATTTTAAGTGTAATACGATAATTCAGTGGCGTAGGAAAAGGGGTCGTGTAATACCTTTTTGTTAATAAAAAGTTTGAGGTTAGGTTTTTTGAAAATATCGTTTTATTTTTAGATTTCCTAATCAAAATACTGCAAAAAAGATACTCTTTTTAAATATCTCTAGTCTTTCGTTTTCGAGATATGCACGATTTTATGTGGCAGTGCTATTAAAATATTGTCTTTGTTTTGCTGTATTCGGGCTGTATTATCATTAGTTATGTAAAACTTGATAACAAAATCATCTAGAAGTGCTTGCATGTATAAATTATGAAGGTACCTACAAAAAATGTAGCAATCATATGCGATTTTTTTTTCGCAAATCGACCATAAATAGGTAATACCCCAGTTCTCATGAGCACTGCTACATAAAACGACAAATATTTCAAAAACAAACGACTTTAGAGATATTTAAAAGGAGAATCTTTTTTGTAGTATTTTGATTAGAGAATCTAAAAATAAAACGATATTTCCAAAAAACCTAACCTCAAACTTTTTATTAACAAAAAGGTATTACACGACCCCTTTTCCTACGCCACTGAATTGTCGTATTACACTTAAAATATTGCTGGATTATCTGTAGTTTTGAGTAGCACTTGCCCACAAAAATTTAGATTTCTCAGGCTGCTTTAGTTACAGATATAGCTAAATAACTGATACGCCAGTCGACATTATAACACTCTGTATTTTGGAAGGGAAGCGTTTTTGTACAAAACTATACAGGGTGTGTTTTTTAAGCGTCCGCGGAAGATTATGCCTAAATGACGAAAAATATCAAGAAAGCATTTTAACTAACCTCACCTCATTTTTTACGCTCTATAATCTAAAAATGTTTTTACTTATACCAGGTTAGTCCAAATAGTTGGAATGATGCTCAACTTTGTTTTTTCTTATGGAATGTGCATTATTTAATTTTTTACTTGATTGAGAACAATATTTTAATAGCACTTTCATAACATAATATTATAGTAATTTTCTTTCTTTTTTGAGATAAAATTATTTTTCTCGATATTTTGGCAGTTATATCATACATTTTAAAAATTCATATTTCTGCACTGGTTGAAGATGAAGTAATGATATTTTTAACAGCGGTCCTCATGATAATCATGATTAACACTGTTTGCTCAAATTTTGTATAAAATATACGAGGAACATTCAAAAATTTATCATACGAAAGCGACAAAACACCAGAAAAAAGTCAGCTTTTTCAAATGACATGGTATATTTTTTATTGCTCCGTTTGAAAGAGCGGAAAATTTCGCATGGGCTGACCCAATAAAACAATATTGTTACATAACTATAATTTTTAAATATTTACAATATTAAAATTTTCACTTCAAAAATCAAAAATAAAGTAGCTTTGGAATGTCTACAGTTTTGTTGTTGTTTTACTATAGGGTTTTATATTCTGTGGCTGTATTTTTACAAGGCTAACTTTATTTTTGATTTTTGAAATGAAAATGTCAATATTATAAATATTTAAAAATTATGCTCATGGAACAATATTGTTTTATTAGGTGAGCCCAAGCGAAATTTTTTGCTCTTTCCATTGGAGCAATAAAAAATATACCGTGTCATTTGAAAAAACTGACTTCTTGATGGTTTTCTCTGATTTTTATTTGATAAATTAATGAATGCTCCTCGTATATTTTATACAAAATTTGAGCAAACAGTGTTAATCATGATTATCATGAGGACCGCTGTAAAAAATATCATTATTCCATTTTCAACCAGTGCAGAAATATGAATTTTTAAAATGTATGATGTAACTGTCAAAATATCGAGAAAAAAAATAATATCTCAAAAAAGAAAGAAAATTACTATAATATTATGTTAAGAAAGTGCCATTAAAATATTGTTCTGAATCAAGTAAAAAATTAAATAATGCACATTCCATAAGAAAAAACAAAGTTGACCATCATTCCAACTATTTGGACTAACCTGGTATAAGTAAAAACATTTTTAGATTATAGAGCGTAAAAAATGAGGTGGGGTTAGTTAAAATATTTTCTTTATATTTTTCGTCATTTAGGCATAATCTTCCGCGGACGCTTAAAAAACACACCCTGTATAAAGGTTTTAGTGTTATTTTAACTTTCTCTACAAACTCCTAAATTTATTGTACTCAATTTAGAAACACCTTGTATATCTTCCTATCCTGAATTCCTGACAGGTAGTTGATTCATAGTATTATTGTATTATATATTAATTTTCGTCATATACCTCTGGTTTATAAATGCTTTTGTTAGTCCTGTTCTGTTGACAGTATTACTTGTATTGTTCATATTTTCATAATTTCCCACCTTTTATCAATCAAGTTGGTAGTCACTCACTGCCATAGCTACAATTGATCATTTTAGAATGTCGTCACACAATTGACAGCTGGAGGGCAAACATTTGTTTTGTTTGAAGCTTAGCGGAGAGAAGAAGAGGAGGAATAACAAAGCAGATGTTTGTGTTACCATTTGGCACCAAAGAAAAGGGGCGCTTTACGTCGAGAATTGAACGAAAATTATTAAAATGCAATGACTATTTGCACTATTGCAAACGTTGCTTTCGTTATTGAGTTAAATTACATGAACTCTAACAGTAATCTAGTTTCACAACTTTGTTTGACACAAAATGTGCTCAAATTTTGGTAACACTCACGTGCAGAGCGTTGTGTATCCATACTCTGCCCTCCAACAGAAAATGGCGGCCTGTCAAAATCAGGATATTCTAAAACAGTCTATACCTCGGTCTATACTTTTCATATTCAGATAGTTAGATTAGAATAATTTTACAATTTGACGAACGCGCGTCCTGACATACTTTGTCCAAAATTTTTATAAAATATTATTTATACACTGTGTCAGTTTGATTGTTTGACATAATATTTTGCTTAATGCATTGTTATAATAGACTAGTTTGCAGTCGAATAATTGTAAAGTTATATTAGTTTACCACCTGTTTGATGTTAGTGGATTATAAATTCTGCGTCCATGTTTTCATCCGGACGTTTTTCGTGTCCTTATCTGATGGGTTTGGCTTTTCCTGCTTTATATGTGTAAGATCTTTCACATCGCTGTAAGTCTTGTGAATTTTTAGTATTTAATTTTTCCTTGCTGACTTTTGCATTGTTTATATTTGCTAGATTTTCTGAGGAAGGATTCAAATAAATCCGTAAGCTTGAATAAGTGATGAAGGGAGTTTAATTTCCACAATTCTTTGGCTGCATCCCAGTGTGCTCTCAGTTATTTATCAACTAGACAACCGTGTCTATCGTCAACTTTATTTAAAGTGCTTTTAACAAACCTAAATAATAATATTTAGGCAATAAAATTAGAGAAATTAAAAAGACAACTAAATGATTAGGGATCGGCAATGGTAAATTATTACTGTATTTTCTACAATGCCAGACGTTAGTAATCTTAGGGGAGGTTGTTGGAACGCTGATCAAAATGTAATGCGATGCTACATTCGTTGCTATGATACAACCAATAACGAAGTCAGTACCTTAGCAACGAAAGCCGAATTAAATGTAGCCTCGCGTTACATTTTGATCCACGTTCTAACAACCTGCCCTTAGGTCCATTTTTTCCAAGAAACCAAAACCGGATTAAGTCTGACACTGGCTTCGTTGCTATGATATCGGCTTTCTGATTGGTTGTATCATAGCAACGAAGCCGATGTCAGACTTAATCCGGTGTTGGATTCTTTGAAGAGCCGAGCCTTAATGTATCAAACACGAAGGACAAGAATATGCTATAAGAAAATTGCATCTGGGTCGCACCGCAGATGGCGCTCTTCAGAAAAGTCTAGCACCCACTCGCGACTATCTAACGTGTGTGGCGTTGATATTTTGGCATTCTTCAGATACAAACAGTCAGTAAAAGAAAAATCTGTTGGTAGAAAATATGTCAGGTGATGCTCCCGCTTAAGATAAGTTTGGGGTTCTCTGGCACCCACTCGAGACTTGTAATGTATCTGACGATTATTTTGACATTCCTCATTATGCAAAGAGTCAGTAAAATAAGAATCTGTTGGCAGAAAATGTGTCAGTACTAACTTTGCTATGTCTTTATCCATTTTACAAGCTGTCACATTTGGTACTTTTATTGTGACTATTAGAAAGAGAGACAATAAAGTAGAGAACTAAATATTGCCTATTTTACAGTCTAAACAATTTACTAAACAATAGCTGAATATCAGCAATAGCACACATGTGGTGTCATTAAAAACCCCGTTTTTGTTGGCAAATACAACACATGCTACCCAGTAAGAATATGTGGTTGGAAATACGCAGATAATGACTGAGTTTTTTGCCGTTAGCGTTTCATGAAAGACTGAAACTTTCGCAATTATTCCTTTCAAATTATACAGCAGTTAGTATAATAAAATCGAACAGTAAATGTATGGGAATTTTGCAGACAAAAGTACAATTCTAAACTGCATGATTAATACTTTTAGAATAAAAGAAACATCGATTGTTTCCGTGTTCTTGTAATTACTAATTACATTGTGTAAGAAAATGGACAAAAATAATGGTCGCGTTAGTTCACATGTTCCATATTTCACAATTAGACGGCATAAGTAATGACAGAACTCCTACAAGAACAAAAAGTCAATAAAGCACCAATTTTACACTTACGTTCTTTTGCTGAACAAATTTACTTTGGTATACCAAAGCCACAAGAGATGGAGAGTATAAAAACGTCAACATGCAAAAATTGATTATAAAAATGTGTTCTTACGAAATATTTTACATTATATAAGTCCCAAAAATAGAGAGAAATGTATTATGCACAAACACATAATATATGTAGGTGAAAGAAACCAAGTGTGATGAATTATGCACAAACTACTAAAATTTTTGATTAGGACACATTTTATTCGAGTACATTTTATTACTCTTATTCATACGAGGTAGGTTCTCGACCCTTCGCATCGATACTCAAGCTTATTGTACCCCTATACGTGTTCGCCTGAAGAAATTTGAAGGCAAGACCTATGATTGCATTTGCAATTAAGATAGTCCTTCGTTCCAATTAATATACATGTAGTGGTGAGATGTCTCACAAGGAGACAGTGTCTGGCAAATAGTCCTGCTGCTCATCTCAGCTGGTCTTTACTGAATATCCCCAGTTTTTGCCCAGGGGTACTAATTCTTCAGTTACTTTGCTGGATAGTTCGCCCGAGTCAATACAGCAAAATATGTAAGTTTCTGTATTTAATATTGCCTTGTCAGCAAGGTCCATAGATCTTTTCGTTCAACCATTTCTAAAATAAGGTGTTCCAAACGAGAGTACCTGACCAACTTGAATGCACCACAACAGTAGGTCTCCACAACTGTCACTTTTCATTACAAACCAACGCTTTGATGTAACCCTAGTCAATTAGATGGTATGTACAAAATCAGCGGAATAGAGGAACGGATTAGTTGGTGGATGGTGAGGCTTGTTTGGAGTGAAAACTATGTCACTGCTTTTGTGATACATTGCGATGTTGACTTTCAAGCTTTACTGCTGGAACATAAAAGAGCGCTATTCGCTGTTACAATTTATTGAGGAAGGCAATTTTGACTGACTATTATGACATATTATTTTTTTAAATAGGTCAAAATTTCAAAAATGTGCTATGTGCTTTCTTTACCACCTATCTGGAAATCGTTTTTGGTGCCAGCTTATTTGAATATAGTCTTATGTTTCATCCTGTATTTGTTGCTCAATGATATTTTTATATGAATGGTACTGCATCGTTCTACATTCAGATAGACGCGGCTTTACCTGTAATTTTCCTTTTATACTTTATGCCACTGTGACAAACACACCCAAATCTAGATTTAGATGCCTGTAAACATGCAAGATTGATTGATCTAGTCGCGAGACTTCCTGAAAAGTACGGCTATCTGGAGCATAATGAATTTTCTGTCATGTTCGCAACCGCAATGCGTACCTTAGCGACTTAAATAAATTATAAAGTTTCCAGTAAAATCCCCGATCTGTTGAGAAAAGAATCAGGTAGGCCAGTCGATTTAATTTTTTATACAGCTGATTTGGTACTTCCAGTTTATACGACCCGTGGGATTCTCGTTGATGGCTTGAATTCTCGGTGAACTGAAAAAATTAATGGAAAAAGGCAGATGGAATTAAATTTTGGAATGAACTAATTCTTTTAAATTGTGTGTTTCTTTTGAAGCTACAAGAACAAACAATTTAAATCATTTTCTGCTGCTACTATAAGCTATAACAGTCGAATCTTTAAAATCAAGGTGTCTTTCGGCTAATAGGTAAGCCTTTTCATCTTTGGTAGTGCCTGCACTTCTTGTTATGCAGAATTGGGACGTACAGTGTTATAGAATTTCATAGAGTTAGTCTATATAACCTATAGGTAGTTTATCGCATTTAAGGCACATCTACATTATAAAATAAAAAAAAATGTGTGTGTCAGCTCCGACGCAAGACTGAAGTTTACTCCTTACGAACGATTATTTTAACTTCAATCACTTGATAATAGGGTACACGCGAATGTCAGTTTAATACCCAAATGCAAATGTGTATTTATCAGATGGTTTATGTTCGAAAATGTCCAACTACATCAAAATATCAATTGTTTATAAATTCAGTAATTATGTTACAGTCTGCTAAACGTCGATCCCACTGGCAATGAAATAAATACTTTTCCTGGTGTTCGAATAGGCCTTGATTCACATTTCGGCACTAAGCAATATTTGGAGTATTTAATATTAGGTTTTTCCATATTAAATCAAAAGATTCAACAAATTTAGGAACGAACAAACACTGCAAATATGCTGACTTTACAACGCCAACTGTCATATCTACTCTATGCCACTCTATTTTCACTATTTCCATGCTCTATGCAGTCAGACATAAACAGCCGTATCCATAGATACGTACATATACATAATTTCAATGTAACAACGTAACGCTCAATAGTTAAAGCTTGATTTTACTACTCACAAAATTTTCATACCGCGATTCTTAAGGAGTAGACTCCAAAAATTTTCATATATTTAGGCGACCGTATTAATTTTAGGGTACTTAGATTTTAAATGTAGTCAGTTTGTGACGTGTTAAGCGGAATTACCAATAAAATATTCCCTTGCGTATGCTCCACACCCATTGGTGTAGCAAAATGCGCGCGACCAGTGCGTTGGTTAGTTGCTTGATTCGCACAGAAATTGGTTATCAAATTTTGAGGTTATCATTTGGGATTTTGGTGTTTTTGTTTGTTTATTTGTCTGTTAAAAGTAGATAATATTCCATAACTTATTTTCTGGATATAACTTAAAAGTACAAGGCCATTTGCGCATATCGCACCGTGACGGTAAACGCTGCATAGTTTACGTGACGATCGAAATCTCTAACTTGGCATCCTATAAATAGTGTTTTCAACACTAAAATGTTCGGGCATCGCTCTTCCTATTTATCGACAAGTTTGTACTCAAAATGCTTGTGGAAACTTTAAAAGTAGTGTAGGGGACAATACATATTATTCTATTTTCATTTTTGTTTAATCATGTGGCAGCCAGTAATACTTTTCATATACCTAAGTATTATATTAAGGCAGGGTCTACTTTCACGCTAACGTGGACGCAATTTAATATTTTTCCTTCCACGTGGATACGAAATAGACTACTTTGCTGTCTTCACACCAGACACATCACCCATTTTTTGCTAAAAAGATCATGTAAAAACGTGAGAGAAAAAATTAACTTTTACGGGAGCCGATCCCACCTGGGCCGAGAATACCAAACTATCAGTTCTATGCGACACCTGCCTACCTACCGATGCTGCTGGTTGCAGTTTTTACTAAGGAAATACTTAAACGTAAGTATAACGCATAACTATGATAACATTTCGCGTGTATATATTTTTTTAGTTTTACGTCCATGATAACGTGGAAGTAGACACTACCTACCTTATATTAAATAGATCTTTTGGGATAAATAGCGTAGGTTATCAATTTTCTTGAATGGGCCGGGCGAATTCTCCGAGTTGCAAGAAACGTTTGAAGCAAATAATAATAAATTATTCTCAGCGTAGTAAAGTATTGTCTTTTATATAATGACATGCATATTTATGTTTCATCTAAATATCATTAGTAAAGTAGCTTAGGCTTCCAGGACATAAAATACTGAATTACCATTGAGAAATGGAGAGTAGTTTTTATATCGGTCTAGTATGCAAAAAATTAATGAAGAGGAAATGACATTTCTGAAATGAGCTCATAAGATGTCGATTTTTTTTATTTGGTCCCGTTTTAATAAAAAACGAAAAAGGTTCCTGTGCAATTTCCTGTATAAAATACGGAGTTAGACAAGTGCTTCTTGTTCATTCACGAAAATGCATTATTTGCATTATCGTAAAAACTATTAACCGTAAAATTCGTATCCTTATAAACATTTATTATACATTTATTGCATTATTAGATGCTTTTGACTTCGTAATATTGATTAGATGTGTATTACAACATGTAAACTTAAAAAATAACTTCCCTAATGTACAGGCTGTCCTATTTTCGTTGTGATTTGGGGGTTTCTCATAGAAGCAGCAGAGATAGAGCCTCGGGGTTTTCGCGAACCTTAGGTACTTTTTTGAGTGTAGTAGAATGTCGAAACCAGAATTTGGATATCGTTTTTAGTTTTCGAGAAAAAAAATAATGTTGAATTTTATCGAATTTCAAAAACTCTCTCCAATTCTTTTTGTACTAAGCAGACTAAAACTGTTATGATTGACTCCTATAGAACTTTTTCCAATGAATTCAGAGGCGTACGTAGTTTTTTCTAGGGAGCGTATTTTTTGAGTTATGACATAAAGTTGAATTTTTTAAATGGAAATCATAGTAGGCTTTGGTCTAGTTCGAAAGGTCTTTTTTTAAGCTATCAAAATTTTATATACTTTTATATTGTTATTTCAAAAAACGGCAACGATTTTGGTACTTTTTAAGTTTTAACTTTAGAAAATATAAGATTGGTAGGTACATTCAAGATACCTGTGATTTTATGTTAACAACTGTATAATTATCTGTTGACATACATTCATTAGCAAAAGTTTCATGCAGCTAGTTTTATTAATAGATGCTTAGTATATAGGTACATAATGGCACTTCAAAATTATAAAAATTTCGAAAAATATGACATACTCGTAATTGCTGTTTTCAATGAATGTCGTGAGAATGTAAATGAATCAATGGATCTATATCTCAACAGGTACAGAAAAAATTCCTAGATACCCAGTATTTCCAGTATAATACCTATCCATCGATTTATTGAATTTAGATAGCCAGAAAGAAAACAACCAAGCGAAATGATGTTTTCGAGATTAAAATCAAATTAAATTCACTATGGGTCATTCAATAAACCTAGAAACACAATCTATAATAAAGAAAATAGGGAAGAGGAAGAGGAAGAAATAAATGTTTTATCGTTGGTTGAGGCGACACCAAAAACTTCTTGTCGCGAAATCGAATCACAAGTTGGTGTTTCCAAAACAAAAGTTCAAAAAATATTAAAAAAGGCAAATATAGGCCATATAAAATTCAAATTAGTCACCATCTCTTCCCGGGAGATCAAGAAAGAAGGCTTAATTTTTGTAGGTGGTACTTAAATAAAATTCAAGCAAATCCAGAATTTGGGCGGTCTGTCATTTGGACAGATGGAGCAGCGTAGGATTATTTAACAGGCATAATGTGCGTCACTGGTCTGATACAAATCAGCACCAAACTTTTGAACGTCAGAGACAAACACGTTTTGGATTTAACTTTTCGTGTTTTATTTTGGGTGGTCAACTAGCATACCAAATTTTTGATGGAAACTTAACGGGATTCGGATACATTAATTTATTAAATATTAACGCAGAGGCGATGATGGAAAATGTTCCGTTAATATAAACATAAACAGGGTATATTTCCAACAAGATGGTGCCCCTGCACACAATTTTGTAATAGTTAGAAATTATTTAGAAAATAATTTTTCGGGTAGATGGTTGGGTACAAATGGACCTATATTGTGGCCTGCAAGATCACCGGATCTGAGTATATTAGACTTTTTTGTTTGGGCATTTTTAAAAGAAAAAATATACATTCGAAGATACAATTAACAATCAAGCCGAGCTAGCAGAGGCAACACATGTAGCTTTCCGATATTTGCAAGCCCATTAATTAATGCCATCAATCTATTAACTAAAAGATGTAGATTATGTGTTGAAAAACATGGCAATCAATTTGAGCAGTTCCTATAATGTTGTTCGCGAAAACCCCAAGGCTCTATCTATGCTGCTTCTATGAGAAACCCCCAAATCACAACGATAATAGGACACCCTGTTCAGGACCTTAGTAATAATAATAATAATAATAGGCCAGTATTTATGATTTTACCGTCTGATGACAGTGTACGGGTAACCAAGTTAGAGTTTTCCAATTTAGCTTCCGCATATTGAAACATCCAGACAGCGGCTCAATTAACCACATGCTCAAACTCCTTTCTTTTGTTTCCCGCACATTCTCCAGAATTTTCTATCTTTTCGATTTACCCCCCACAGAATTCCTCAAGCTAGTTAAAACTTTTCCTAGGCGCTTATTCCCAATCCAGATCGACACACTTTCTTCTTCCTGATCTTCTTCTGCTCATGAGGTATTCTCCGAAAGTCGAACAGTGACTCAATGATTTGCCAACAGCACAATGGCGCCTGCATTACGCAAAATTTTGCGGTCAACTGTTTTTGAGTAGGATGAAGTCAAGGATATTTTTTAAAATAGTAACTCAAATATTGATAGATAACATCTTCCTATACTATACCTTCTTTACTTTCAGGTTGGTTTCGTTCTGTTCTTCACAAAAAACGCCCCATTGAGGTATCTCTTATGATATCATATTTATTATTTTATAACAATAACTTTGGTAATGTTCGCTTTGGCCCCCAGGCGAAGACCACGTCGTTGATTGTTTTGATGCCGACGTTTCGTCAGCCATAAGGGACATCTTCAGGGCTGCTGAACTGGTACTGAACTAATATAAGATGAGGGTCAAAGAGGTCATTTTATACCTGGAAAATATTCAGCCAAGCTTAAATGATTTTGATGAGTGTGACACTTTTGATTATGATTACATGTGTTTTGAAGGTAAGTCGTTGTCGTGATTGACACTAATGGCGTTGATTGAGAGAATTCTCTCAATCAACGCTAATGGTGTGTTTCATGATTTCAATCGATTCCCCAAGTTTCCTGTTATAGAAATTGGAATGTTCGGGTAGAACTTTAGTTTCTGAGAAATTGATTGAATGACCACATGACCAGTATTTTCTAACATATAGGTACTCTGCTGATGCTGAACCAGCTGAATCGAGCAACCCGGTGCATCGCTAGATTCACCAATATAGGAAAGGCCACAAGAGCAAAGAATGTGATGAGCACCTTTTAATGCAAGAGAAAAGAATATTATATTTATGATGGACTTTTGCCTATACGTAAAATCAGTTATAGAATTTGAATGTAGTCAGATATGAGATGACTTCTGGTGCGGAGTCGCCCGACTTCGGTTTATTTCGCTTTATAAATATAACAATATGTAGATATAGACACTTACCTATCATAAAATGCCAGTATTTTACGTTCCTACTAGAGTTACAATCTACTAAACTACGAGTATTAACTTTTATATGGCCGTCGGTTTGTGATTGAAATCACATAAAAATAACTGACAACGTAAATTGTGGTTCTGAATTGCAATACCCATGAATCGGTCTAATAAAGTACAACTACACATCAAGCGGTTTTATGCTTTTCTGAGCACAGTTTGAAGTGGTTTGTTAGAGGAACAGTTCTTCGCCACTTGAAACTATGAAGCGAGGGATGGTCAGCGAAGCGGTCGACCTTTTGCTCTAATTTCGTTTGTTTGCAGAAATAGAACTTGAAACGTAAATACTATTCAAATTCAAGGGGGAATTAGTTGGATACGAGAAGGTATTTTGTTGTGCTTCGGTGCCTTTAAATAACTGTGTAAACTCCCGAATGTATTATTTTTTTATATTTTTAGATTGGTAGGTTCTAAATTACTGGAGAACAGAGTGCGTTTGCTGGGTTAGAAAAATGTGAATTTATGGATAAAATACCCCATAAATTTAAAAGTCCCATAGATAAAGAAAGATTAAAATAACGTTATTATTACATAGCAGGATAAAAACCTTAATGTGGCTTCTTAATCTACACTTCCATAAGGATTGCATGAAGCAAGTAGGGAAATTAAAACTGAAATAGATAGGTCAAAATTAAACATACTGTTGATCACAAGCTGCAGACTTATGGCTATGAAGTGTAACGGTGAAATTTTACACTAAAACATTTTTCGAATTTTAATACTTATTTTATTTAAATTCATATAAGATTATGGTACGTACTTACAACGTGCTAGGAATGTTTGTTATGCTATCTCTAACTTATTTATTCCATTTAATGATTAGTTTCTCTCCTTAGCTGCCATCGCAGTTGTCTTTCGCAGATGCCTCCGTCCCAGCCCTCGGCCCTATCTTCTTAGGTCACTGTAGATTTTGTTTCACTTCTAGTTCGAGTTACCTTTATTAGTTTATCAGGTTGAATGAGATTTGCTGCGATTTACCTTTTGTATTACCCTGTTTTCTTGTATCTTTGTCACCTAGCTGGATTCTGGATATTGCCTGTATCTGCTGGTTGTTTATTTTGTTCTCGTCATTATTTGATATTTACCCTCTTTCTGACCAATTCTGTGCGCCTTACTGTTCATCTTTCGGACTTTTGTATTTCATTTAGTTTACGAAATCATTGAGGTAATCTGTCAGACTTTAGGACACCTTTTGGGGTTATGTTTTGATTTTGCGATTTCCCCAGCTGTCATGTGTGAAGATCACCTCGATTGTATTGCTTTTCAGTAGGCCAGTGGTGTTCTCATCTATTTCAATTTTCTAAATTGATGCTTTCATTTCTTTATGTCCTTTACTCTCTTTTCTTTCAACTCGAAAAGTTTCCTTAAGGTTTCTATCATCCTTATTATATTTCTGCTCGGAGTTGCAAGTCTTCAGAGCGTTTCTTTCCATCTGTTTATTATTCTGCACCCGGCGACGCCTATGCTTTTTGATGTTGGTTTAGGGAGTTTGGATTTGGATTTTCATAGGTTGATCGCCGCGTATTCTTCACGTGCGCGTTTTTTTCAAAATTTGCAATTTCCGCTAGCCATACTCACTTCTAGTCCGATTTCGAAGGTATTTGGTTTTGTGTGATCCGGAGAGTTTTTGAAGATATTTTTCATAGCCAAGAAATTGGGATTTTCTCCGGACATATTCCAGACGTCGTTTCAGCCTGGTTGGTTTGTAGGAAGCGTCGTCTACACCCGATTTGGGGATTTTGGACCAGTTTGCCTTCGTTTTTGGCTGGAAGTTTGTTGGAAAAAAACCCTCTCGAGGTGAGCACGTGTTTCTTTCTTTTTCTTTCCTTCATTTGTTTAATTCTTATTATTAGTATTGTGTTGCCTTCTTTATTTCTCTTTTCCTTTATTCTAATTTTTGTCCTTACGACATTTTAGGGTTTTTTTGAGGAACGCTTTTTTTTGGTACCTACGTCGTTTTTTTTTGGTACAGCGTTTTGGACCACGTGCTTTTGGACATTTTCTGAGTAGCCCGTCCATCTGTAAAATCGACCATTGTTACCAGGGCGTTGAGAGTCGCAAGTTACCCGGCGGCCCAGCTGACCATCGATCATCTCTGTAAGGTCAGATAGTTTTTGTCCCCAGTCCGTTTGGAACACCGTGTCCAGCGGCTGGCTTGTAAGTTGCGCCCGGCACAGCATTTTGTGCCAAATTTTGTGTTCGTTTTTTTGTGATTTCGCGTCGCCCGTCCGATCGAACTTTCGTCTCCGTTCGGCTAGTTTCATATGTAGATGCCTGGCCACGGCTTGTTGTGGTCACCCTGTTTGTTCTTTTGGACTTTTGTAAAATTTATTCATTTATTAACTTTGTTTCTTTTGCTCACGTAGTTAAGTAGTTTATTATTGTTTAAAATTCATTTAGTCAGTACTTAATAATTTTGGTTCATTTTGTCTATAGTCACTTCAATAATTTTGCTTAGTTTTAAATTTCATTTTGATTAATAGTAATATCTATTTTTTTGTCAAGATTTAGTAACAGTCGATACTCCCGTTTGCGTCTGACTTCATTGTTGTAGTTAGCGTGCGTGCGATTGACCCGTCGGTGCGCTGCGCGTGCGGAGCTCCATTCGTGTAGTGTATTTACCGCGTCATCGGCGCCTTTTTTTTATTTCCCTTTTTTTAGCGCAACGTTAGTACCGGGTGTCTAAATTTCACCCAGGTTTATGTTCATTGCTTTTTTTTATATTTATATTATATACATAAATATATTCATTGATAATTAATTTGTTGATATCATTGGTGGTTTTTTTGGTATTGCTATTATATATACATATATTGTCAGATATCGCCATATCTGGTTTACATACCTATTTTGTTTTTTTATTATATGATATACTATTTGACTACGTTTTTTTCTTTTGTTATTTTATTGTGCCCTATTGTGTACCAGCGGCTTTTAGGAGTTGTAGTCGTTGTGTGTTGGCTACAGAGGATCAGCCAACAACTCCTTGGCGCCCTTTTCCTGTTTTTAGCCCACCCCATCTTCGGCTTCGAGCATAGCTGCGGCAGGATCCTCCATTGTGGCGTTAGTCTTTTAGGTTACGTCACAGAAGCGGAGACTTTAGATTAACGCATACAGGATTCGGGCACAGGAATGGTTATACGTAGAGTAGAAAAGTTTTGTTTAGATTCGAAACCTGCAAAAACCGTACTAATACAAGTTTATATAATATGCTCACTGCTAAATATAGCGGTGAGGCTGAAGAGGCGGTTTGTAGAGAAATGCAAAGAACGTAATAATTATAATAAGCTTTAATGCGGTTGCAAGTACATCATGCAGAAGAATGTAGTCAGAGCCTAATTGTGTTTAACAGAGAGAATCTATTATTCTATATTGACTTATTATTCTGAGCACGGTAAATCTAGAAACTCGGAAGAGTAGGAAGAATCCGTTTGCGAAAAGGGAACGATTGGAGAAGCGAATGGGAGAAAGCGTTTGGAGATGAAGACACAGCGTATAGTTAAGAGGGCTGTTTACGCAACGAACACTTTCTCAGACGGGCAGCACCCCTCCCGCTGTAGGTCTGAGAAAGCTCAATTAGGCATTTGAATTATATTGGGCGAGACCAAAATTATATAACCGAAAGAAGTAGCACGCATTATCGACTTGGGATAGGAAAACATTCGCAACTTGACGTCTAAAAAAATTATAGGAATCGTACTCCTAGGAAAGGTAATAAAATATAAGGTAGGAGACTTAAGGATTGGAGCATGGTAGGACACCTGACGTGGAGATAGTAAGTAGAAAGTAGTAAAAGGTATACCAAGATGATATTGACCATAGTTTTCAAATAGTTGGGGAGATAAAAGATTTTCTATTTTTGTGGAAAGGTGAGGTTAGTTTAAATATTAGAAGCTGCACGAAAAATGTGACGGCACGCAACTAGGACTCGAATCCAAGTTTCCTACTTTCCGGGCAGCCGCTCTGATCATTAAACTACACCGGGGCGCATATCATCTATAGCGCAGCAATCCCTCTTATAAGCGTTTGATGCACGCTGACGCTAGACCCATCTCCGTAGCCGAGAGACGTAACCTGACAGACTGCCAGTGAGTCGATGAGAAATATTATAATTTTCGGCTTCTATACGCTTTGAGTTGGACATGTTTAAAGAAGCTGGACGAAAAATGTGACGGGACGCAACTGGGACTCGAATCCAGGATTCCTACTTTCCGGACAGGCGTTAGCTCAGGATCAGAAAGGTGCCACTCTTTGAACTGAAAATTTTTGATGGTGATTATGAATCTACAACAGTAGGTATCTGATTACAGCCACGATTCCTCATGCCTCCAGAACCGGAAGCTTGAAAAGTCTTTTCGTAGAACTAGGGTAGGTATGAATGCACATGTACTGGTTCAAGACTACTAGTATCCTGGTATGTGTATGTATTTGTAGTATTATAAAGTAGGTATCTAAATTCCAGTATGTCCTTTGAGAATTGCTAACACACACGTACTATGTTGTGCATTTTTCTATTAAAAAACGTGTCAATAAAAAGCGACACCGTTAGTTTGACCTGGTAATAGAATCCAGACAATTTTTATTTCATTCAACTTTCTAAAATGGCATTAATAAAGTTAGATTGCGGGGGCGAATTGTATAAATGCCGAGAGAAGTTTTCCTGCTTCGATAATGTTGTTTGTCAGCAAAACAGGACGTCAAACAAAGAAAACAATTGAAGCTAGAGTTAACCTTTAAATTCAGGAAACTAACTAACTTTTAAATTAATTACTAGAGAATTTCATTCAGTTGGCGTTTTGAGCAGTCAAGACAAGCGATAAAAAGAACTGTTTGTTGTATCGTTGTATGAAGAGAAACTATTCTGCGCTTCGGATAATTTTATTGGCAATAAATGAAATGTGCACAAAGCATGCTTAAAAGTTTTACCTGGAGAGAAACTTAACTGCTACGTTTAAAGTTATAGATAGACCCAGCATTAATTAACAAAGATTAAGATTGAATCTCTGCTCAAAAGATATACTTAGACTCTTCGTAACGACAACACTGCACTCTGGAAAAATAAAAACACTTGCTTCGAAATGGAAATTTCAGTTTACATGAAATACTGCCTCTATACAGTAAGTGGCGTAGGTAGTTCATTTCATGGAAGAAACTGTATTTAATATAAAATTTTAAAACAATCCTTTAATGCACCGACACGCTGCAGTTTTGACGCAATTTTAATAGATCAAACATTTTCAGCACAATTAGGTTTAACCAAGGAAGAGTAAAAGTTGAATTATATTTACCGAAAAACTTCAGTCGAAAATAAATATTAATTAACATTAATTATGTAGAACCTGATCAATTGTAATACAAGTGAGGAAACAAGTACGAAAGTAGGAGCTTTGTAATATTAGCAGTTTCACACGTTTACTACATACCGTATTGTCTAACGATGCTATAGTTTAAAAACGTTTGAAAATATTCAATTAAGATTAATTGTTTAATATATGTATATTAATATTTGAATAATCCTAATATAAAAAGCGAAGTGGCACAACACTTTACGGGTGGGGATGGATATCAGTCGCTCGGTCTCTTTTCAACTGGCGGAGATCGTATGGGTGAGGTCGTGAACTCGATCAGGTGTTTCTTTAACGCAAATAAGAAAATTGCATCGGCATCATTCCGATGGACGCTTGGATCTGTTCAGCGCTGTTCGCAGAATGGTCTTTTGCCTTATTATAAATTAATAGTATATTATACACGAGTTTATAATGAATGCTATTATTACCGAAGATGAAGTTTACAACATGAGCGAGTGAAACGAGCGAGTTTTGTAATCATCCGAGGTAATAATAGCATCATTATAACGAGTTGTATACTATACTTTGTCCACGACTATCAAAACAGATTCCCAGAAAGAATTTACCATCATTTCCCTACCTTCTCCAGTGTAAGAAAGATTCATACATACGCTCTCAGGTATAATTTTCTTGGTTTTTTGGGCAATGAATCTAATAAGGCAAGTTCTGCAGCTTCTTTTATTGCTGGTGCTGTTAAAGAAACCTCGTTTTCACTCTCATTACTCATTATATCTTCTTTTTTAGAATATGCATTTCAAACTAAAAGCAAACCATGCTGATTTGACGTTTCAATTTGAACTGACACATCGCGATCACGGCCTACTAAATAAATGTAAAAAAGGGTCAAAGCGATGTTCCTATTGGTGTAGTGAATAATATTCATTAATCACTGCAGTGATTAATGTATCTAATTAGGATTGAAGAAACACAAGTATAAAGAGTATATTATAAGATAGTCGTGGACAAACGCAATTAATTATTTAAGAATATTCTATGGGAATATTTTGTGGTGCACCTGGGATGCACCTACGTTTTAAGTATAATTACTACACCGATTCACCACTACGTAAAAGTCGTGGAGCGTAGCCCACGGGTCATCTAGTAGGGTTTAATTGGCAAGCAGTCATGACTAATTCTTAAGCAACAGAGGGTTCTCTCTCGCAAAAAAATGCGAACTAGCGCCGACCGGGAGTCGAACCCGACTCTAACCAACTGAGCAGTCGCCCGGCAAGTGAATGGCCCGCGCTCGACTCCCGGCCGGCGCTAGTTCGCATTTTTCCCGAGAGAGAGCTCTCTATTGCGTAATAATTATTAATGGCTGCTTGCCAATTAAACCATATTATTCTAAACAATTTTCAGTCACTTGATTCTCACTTTATTAAAAAAATATGTTTGGCTTTACACAATGTATGATTAATCTGACAAATTAATCATTGAGAATTAACACGCACTTTCGGAGTTCCAGTCTGTTAAAGTTGCTATATGAATGTCGACAGCAGGTTACGATTCTCCAATTAGTGATTTCCTCTGTGTTTGAATAATTTCCATCACAGTCATCTGACGGTTGTGTAGGACTTTCTCTCGAAACCAACATTTTGGTGTGTAGGGGGCTTGAAAATAAAACTAAAATACAAATAGGAAATGAGAAGATAGAGGAAGTCGTGGATTTATGCTATTTAGGAAGTCAAATAACCCACTATGATAGGAACGCTAGAGATATAAAACAATAAAGAATGGCGTTTAACAAAAGAAATAACAATGCTCGGGAACGGTTAATGCAGAAACTCGGAAGATAGGTACTTTTAAAGACGTATGTATAGAGTACGGCATTATACGGATGCGAAACTTGGACAATAGTGGAGAAACAGATCGAAAAATAATAGAAGCGTTTGAAATGTGGTGCTACAGACGCATGACGAAGATACCGTGGATAGACAAGGTTAACAATAGGGAGGGAAAAGCGAGAGGTATGGAAGACAATAAAGAATAGGAGAGATAGGATGGTAGGGCACCTTCTGAGACACGAAGGATTACGTTCGCGGCAACTGGAGTCGGAGTGAAGAATAAAAAGGTAGGGGTATAACAGTTGTTTCTTTTTGTTAAACGCAACTCGACCCTATTCTTTGTTTTATATCTTTAGTGCCCCGACCATCTCGAGTTATGTGACTTCCTAAATAGCAGAAATCCCCAACTTACTCTATCCTCTCAATTCCTATTTTTGTGTTTTAGATTTACTAGTATTTTCACGCCCCCTTTACATACCAAAATTTTGGTTTTCTTCTTTGCTTCTTCTACCGTTTTGTTTTTCAACATCTTCAATTTAAGACTAGCCTTCATAACCACTATGTTGTGATCACTATCTATATCTGCGGGTATCTGAAAAACAAAATCTACAGAGCAGAACCCGATAACAACGATGACTTATAAACCAAAATTAAACAGGGAATTCCAAATATTACTTTAAAATTGATTCCCAATGTTCTTAATAAATTTTAATACCGTTTGACTATCTGCCATGAAGTTTTTAGAGCTAATTTTGAGAATTTAAGTAGTTTCTTATTCACGTTTTTACAGCGGGTATTTTTGTTTATTTGAAATAAAAATTAATGGGATTAGGTACAATCTTTTATTGAGAAGTACGAAAACGTATGCCCTCGTGCTTTTTAAACAACCTGCGAGTATTTAAAAAATTCTTCCACTAATGAACTTTCACTAAATATGCCATTTGACCTCTATCGCCATTCATAATTTTTAAGTTCTCCCTGGCATGGCCACCGGGTGGAATAAAACTGTGTATAATGTGTACCTACTAAAAGTTATCAATAATAATTTAGAAATAGAAAATGACGTGTCTACCGATATTTTACATAAATTTAAAGAATTATGTTTCTTACTTTACACTTGCACTGTATAGTGTATAATTCACATGCTTTGAGCCGAACTCATCCCAGACTTCTTCCTGCAAGCGAAGTACGCGTCCCACCCACAGAAGTTTCCAAAGTTATCTTAACTCGAGTTAAAAGTAATTTCGGCAAGACGTTTTCATCCACCTACCTAACGAATGGGTGCATATTTTTTGTTTCACTCTAGCAGTATGAACTCCTTGTGAAGAGCATTGAGACGAGACTGCAATGTATTACACAACTTTTGCAAACAGTGAGGAATTGAAAAGTTACCACGACCCTTGCGAAATAAACGTGATTCAAGATTTAGATTATGTTAGCCACGAACTTGGGGAAGTGGCTTAGACTAGAATACTAATTTTAAGTAGAACTGTTCTTGTTACTGGAAGTAGAAATTGAGAAGTCATTTTCTCTTTAGAAAAGTCTGAAAGATAAAAACAGTGAATTTACACTTAATGTAAGCCACTTTATTCTCTTTCAATATTTCGTTTAAGTAGAAGAATGTTCACCGGAGTGAATGAAATACTTACAGTAGTTTTTTGAAGTGAAACTTCTTTAGCGACACCTCGAAAATTGCCCGAGAATTGAGAGTAAAATTTCAAGGTCGCGTCACGTTTTCGAGCATTTCGTTACACGAGAGAGACGAAAGATATAACGTGGAGAGAATCAGAAAAAGAGTTATACATGCATGAGTAGTACCACGCGTTGTATAATTAATACTTACCATCGCGTTTTGTGATGATTTACGTTTTTTACGTTTGTGTCCTGTGAATATTCGATTATATCCGTGAACAGTTATTATGTACCTAAGTATATTTAAAATATTAAAATTTTAATGATAATGAAGTTTGTATGCTTATATTGCGCCAAAAAAACAACTGAACGTTCTCGTGAAATGCTCTCTCTCTCTCTCTATTTCTCACCGTAAATCTCTCTCAGAAGTTTCACTTCTATCCCGAATACGGTGCTAGACGGGCAATTTTTAATTGATCTATCAAAACATTTCGTTTAGGTCATATGACTGAAATCATTTAGGTGTAATTTTTTTCCATAATTTTCCTTTTTGATTGCTATAGCTGATGCGAATTATATGTCACAGTTAAAGTATATAATTCAGATATTCCATGAAATTACTATAGTTATTTTATGAATTACCGAGCGTCATCCCTTAAATAGCATCAAGGAAGCTTTTCCATTCTTTCTTATCTTTCGATATCTTTTTCAGTCCTCCCCGTTACTTCCCCACATTTTTCATTGCCTCGTCCGCTCCATTTCACCATTTCGCTTCTTCTATGTACTTTTAGTATCCATAGCAGTGCCCGTTATGTTATGTCATCATTTCATTTTCTTAATATGTGTCCTATCCAATTCCTCTTAATTTCCTGATTTCATTCTTTACTGATTTTTGTTAAATTCTT
This sequence comes from Xestobium rufovillosum, assembly GCA_963966045.1. NCBI lineage: Eukaryota > Metazoa > Arthropoda > Insecta > Coleoptera > Ptinidae > Xestobium > Xestobium rufovillosum. The sequence continues at coordinate 22,473,654 of OZ014493.1, read as the reverse complement.
ATCCACAGTTCTTTATTTCTTAGTACATTAGGGCAGAAAACTTTTATGAACATTTGGATTTTCCTGATATTACTTTTAGATGTTGACCATGTTTGACTTTTATCTGTTCTTCCGTTGTTGTAAGTAGTCGTCCGTCTTTGCCAAGTAATGGTTTTTCATTGTTGTAGCTCCTTGGCGCCGAAACTTTACTACTCCCATACAGCTCCCTTAAATATTATTAGTTGCTGCTACCTCTTCTACCTGTTTTTCCATGCGTTCAGTTCATGCTCTTTTATCTCTTGCCAGTTTTTTATTTATTTGCTTAGGGCCTCATACTGTTTGGTTATATTTTCCCTTTTAGTAGCAACTAAAGTTTCATTTAATTTAGACTTCATTATTTCCTTTCACTCTCTATCCAAATACTTCCTCTGTCGCCATGCGTATTGTTTCTCTTAACTTTGTCTACTTTTTCTTGTTTCCCTCAATAAGTTGTTTGCCTTCCTCACTAATCCCACACACATATATAATTCCATTTTTCTTGACTTCGGTTTTTTAATCTTTTGTAAGTTAAATTTCTTCCTCCCAAGGTTTGCTGCTGAATTTTCATGAAACGTATTTCAGCGGCGGCTCCTGACTTTAGAACTTGACAGTGCTCTAGAATGAAATCATCGCTCAGGGGTTAGGGGGGGGGTCTGGCGGTTTCTCCCCCGTAGTTTTCTAAATGAAGTGCTTTAGAAGCCATTTTCAAACATTTTCAAACAAGCAATTTCACTCACCGCAATATTTAACGAAAATCCCAAATCCAAAAGGTTAAACTTTCGCACACAACTTTTACCGCGACCTTTCGAAAAGCATTTGATACTTCGCACAGGCTTAGGACGTCCATTTCATTTTATTTCAAGTTTTTCGTCAAAAGTCTATATTTAGATAAAATATTCATTTTTAACTGAATGGAGTATTACAACACAATAATAATTTTGAAAATTGCAAAAATCAGGCGACCACTTTGTTAAAGTTCACTCCATAATGTTTAAGTGTTGACTTTAACCAAACCTCTACCTTTAGCCATGTTAAGTATTGGAAATTTCAATATTTAAAAATAAACACGATAATGCAGCTAATTACTCACGTCATAAGCAAAGCAACGAGCTATCTCAGACCTAAATATGGTAAACAAAAATAATAAACACTGCCGCAGAAGTACAAACTCCCGCGTACCGTGCTTCGCCCAACAGTGAGTGTGTACTCAAACAGCGCTCCCAGACGAGCTATAATTCTTCCACCTAAAAGCACATACGACGAAATTTTCCCGAGTCGCGCCGATCTCGCTCCAATATCGAATATGCATTTGCCTTAGAGTGCCACACCTCAGTACTCGGACGGCTGGTTGCGTGTGTGGTAGGCATTTTGAAAGATGACGCGGAATGCTTAGAGCGCGTACTATTTATTATCTCGCATAATAATTAATATAGGTATATTGCGGCAGAGATTCAAAAAGTTTTAAACTTATTAGTTTATAATTATAAGGTTTGAACCTTTTATCAAAAAAGGTTAACACCATATTTTTGTAGGCAGTACGCGCGCACGAGCGCACTTATTAAGGGGGCTTGCGACCGTCTTCTCCTGTCTCGCTCGGACTCGTTGATTGTCCCTGAGAACCAGGTGTTCGTTTTGAAAGACTCCACAACCAACTTTCAGAGTATCTACCTGAAATTTTGCACACTAAAGCTTTTGGTTGTGTAGAAATGCGCTATGATCTCAGTTTTCTTTATAATTTTAGAAAATGATGCCTTATTTCACATACAAAATTTGAGAAAAATGCTAGCTTTTAAGTAAACAAAATGCTTTAGTGTGCAAAATTTCAGGTAGATACTCTGAAAGTTGGCTGTGGAGTCTTTGAAAAACGAACACCTGGTTCTCAGGGACAATCAACGAGTCCGAGCGAGACAGGAGAAAGTTCGACGAGCCCCCTTAAGGAGCCGCCGCTGACGTATTTTCATTTTCATTTCATCAATCAGCAAGTGATGGTCACTCCCCATATCTACAGGCCGCTTGTTGGGAACATCTCAGAAACATCCCTTCCATTTCCTGCTAATTGCCGTAATGGTCTATTTGATTTTGTGTACCTTGATCCGGCGAAACACAAGTTATTTTATGACATTGTTTGTGGGCGAGTATTGTTCCTCCTATTATTAACTCATTCTGAAGGCAAAATTCTATCAGTCTCTCTCCATTGTCGTTTCTTGTTTCTGACTTAAGATTTATGCTCCTTCCTCATTCCAGACCACTTGTTGTATTGCTACAGAAAAAAAATGCTTCATTCAAAGGAAAATATGCTGCGTGTACTTACCTACTTACATATTTATAGTGATCCTCTGAATTTACTTTCAGTTGTAAGGTTTATTTGTATCAAGGTGTTGATTCAAAAAATGTATTTGTTTTATACGAAAATATAATTATTATGTATTGTATCCCAAATCTAACTGCAAAATTGCAAATTGTGGGTTGCCAAATAATCAAATATTAAATTTTAAATCGACTGCAGAGATGAATATAAATGAGTAATAATTGGGTATAGCAGTTAAGGGCAACTACACAGGAGGCCTACCCCACGAAAAATGTGAAACCGGAATTCGAACCCAGATCTTTCGCTTTCCGGGCGACTGCTCTAACCAATCCCGGTCGGTGCCTGTTTCACATTGTTCGTGGGGGAGGCCTCCTGTGAATTTGCCCTTGACTACTATGCCCGAATATTACTCATTACTTTATATTGTCAAATAATGACATGCGGATGTAGACAGTTATATTATTTTATTATTATTACTGGCTCGATCGCAACTGCATTATATTGTTTAATATATGGGCACGGGTATGATGTTTTAAAATCCACATTAAACTTCGCTTCAAATTGTATTTGCTGAAATACCTAATTATTTAAATGATTAAATCCAAATAGAAATACAAGTCACTTCAGCAGTTAGAAGCATAAAACGTGTCAGATTAAAGTCCGCGCGTAAGATAAAGCTACAAGATTTGCGATCCTCTCTTGAAATAATAATAATAATAATATCTCTACTCACTCCAAACTAACCCTAAGGTTAGCCCCAGAAGCATAGCTTGTACGGGGCGGAGGAGGCGGCATATTACTATTAGCCGCAGGTGCGTCACAGGAACGACCTACAGTTGTTAGTACTCTACCCACCATTTAGTGTGAGAATGAGGAAAACCTGGAAAACCTCATTAGGTAGAGTCTGTAAAGTTAGAGACTGGGCCCGGACAAGATGGTGGCTGCGCGAAAATGTAGCGGGAAATATGATTTTGACAGAAACAGTGCCGTACCGGCGTATATGTGAAATTTATTGTTATTTTAACAATGAATTCATAAAAGTTACATTCAAAACAGGAAAATTAGCATTTTAAGGCATGAAAAAATCGCGAAACACATTAAGAAGAACTTAAGAAAAGGGGATTTCGTCATAAGTACAGATAAATTATAAATGTGACGTTTGGTGTGAGGTTATGTCAATTACGAAATCGGCATGTTTATGTGCAAATAATCTCAATTCCATAATTGTTATAGTTGAAAACAGGTTTTTGAACAAGTTGTTTACTTATGTGACAAAAGAAAATTAGAATAAATCATAAAGGAAGCCGAATAATCCAATTTACTATTTTTCAGCACTGAAGAGTTAAAGAATTGCAAAATAAACTTATTATTCTGTAATTAAAAATTTAGAGAGTTCTATTAACTACCAAAAATAAATAAGTGGAATTCACATATATTAAGAACTAAACGCCTTGTTGACCTTTCAAAAAATAAGAATCCTTGGTGCTTGAGGTATGTCATGTCGCACAAGGTCTAATGATAGAACGTCCAGGCATTTGTCCTGCGGGAAGGAGCTTCGGGCGGGACAGCTGGACAGAGCCGCTAGTCCTACCAGCAGGACATTATTTTTAAATGGGATTGTCCTGCCGGCAGTACGTGCGCAGCTTTCGGCAGTACGGACCCAAATTTCATAGGCGCCGTAACAATTTTGCTATTTATTAAATAAAACATCTGCTGAGAAACATTTTTATTTATTCTCGTACAAAATAACTTGGAAAACATTAAAAAATAACACTGCGCCTGCGACGCTGATTGTTTCCTAAATCTGCGTAAAATAGGAAATTTTAATCTAATTTATTACCTATAGTATAATTAAACACTTGCCATTCTTTTGTAATAACTCAGCACTAATTTTCGTTTTTGTATTGTTCAAGTCTCGCAGAACTGTCACAAGACCCAGAGATTTTAGTTACTCTTCCGTTGCATACGGCGCTCAAATAATTGTCTCCAAACGCAGACATACACCATTTAAAATCTGGTTTTTTATCAAAATTCTTTGCTTTTGAAAAACCCGCGGCATAATTAGCGTGCAAGCCACTGTACGTGCGAGATTTTTTTCAAGAGTTGTCTCCTTCTCCGTAGCTCGCCTCCTACTGGTCTGAACGAGATGAAACTTACACTTTAGATAGGCAAAATTTTACGACAAATCCGATGGTGGTGGTTACGTTCTCATATGGGGACGCAAATGTACTGAAAACAATAGGGTCGAAAATACGTGCTGCTGGAAGGACGCTTGGACACTCTATCAACTAAGGGTTAATCACTTGGTAGTGGTTGTACTCCTAAATCCTCGTCTTCGTCGTCTTCATCATCATCATCATCATCATCATCACCACCATCATCTTCAGTTGTGACTTGATATTCATCTTCACTCTCATCATCAGATGATCCTGTGTTCACAGTGAACTTCAACGAATCCAATGCATCGTCCATCAGATGCTCTTTCTCAAAGAAAGTTTTTTCCACTTTTTGCACATGGCCACATACATCTTTCCACTCTTCTGAGCTAATAATGGAAAATTTTCCACGTGCTAATTCCTCCACATCACCTAATTTAAAAGTAACGTTTCTGCTAGCTACCCAGTTCTTTACAGTGGCCCATATCTTCTCTATGGGGTTCAATTCCGGGTGATAAGGAGGAAGCCGTAACACACGGTGACCATGGGCTTCAAGAAGCTCATCCAATTTGTATTTCTTTGGGAATCGATACAAATTTTGTTTGATAAGACCATAAAGCTCAGGTTTTGTATTTGAGCCATCAAAATGTATTTGACGTTCTTCAAGCCACTTCACCATCTCGCCTTTTCGGCTCGCGGATGTCAGGTTTTTTTCCACCAGGACATTGTGATATGATGCATTATCAATCACAAGTACACAATTAGGCGGCATGTTGGGCAGTAATTGTTTCTGCACCCATGTCATGAAATTGGCATTATTCATGTCATCGTGGTAATCTCCTGATTTAGAACCTAGACACAATGTTTGGTTACATTTTGATATTAAAATTACTTACGTATGTGTTACCTGACCGAAAAATGAGCAACGCATTGGGAATGAAACCATTTTCACCTCCGGCATGTACAATAATCAGCCTTTGGCCTTTAGAAATCGGCTTCTTTAAGTTTTTAGTAGACTCATCATACCACCCTTTCGGCTGGACATGGCTGCTGTGTATATACGTTTCATCCGTATATATAATGGTTCGGCCTTCTTCCTGGTATTGCAGAATTTGTTTCAAGTATTTCACCCTTTTCAGGCGAATGTCATGGCTTTCCATTAAAATCTTACGGTTGTCTTCTGTCTTTCGCCACCTTAAATGGAAATAGAAGTAAACGAGGTGTCCCACTCAAGCAGGCTCACTTTTGCTATCTGTTGTTATAAAAGTATTTTCAAAACATAAGCATTTAATGAAACAGAAATTTGAATATGCATGTAGTAACGGCATCCGAAATATTTTGACTTTGGATATACAAAAGCAGCCATACCTGAATCCAATAGATTTCAGAAAAACCCATAGCGACTGCCTCGAGCCAGAAAAAGAAAGTTCAGAATCTTTAATCTTCTGTAGAATACCTGGAATACAAGGTGATATTAGGCTAGATGATGCGATAGGTAGGTATTTAAATGCAGCATTTGTTATTTAACGAAAAAGCAGTAATTGCCATTTGTTCCTAGAATAATTTGTTCAAATAGCCCCTGATTATTGGGATCACTTTCCGTCATTGCATATTTCATTTATGTTTCGATGAAAAATACATTATACACATTGAAAACACATCGTGAAATATAATTGTCTGAAAAATCATTGGGTTTCAACAGAAAGTAAGTTTCTTGAAATTTATCTACAATCGAAGATGGAATCCAGGAAGTTAAATATCCAAAGCATTCCATTTACTAAAATGCAAGTGCGATTCATACTTTCATAACTTGGCTACGCAACAGCAGCACCCAATTGGGTTTTTGATATTATATCCAAAAAATACACGAAAATATCTGGAACTTTCTTATTACCACGTTCCCTCTATTTATGAAGAAAGAAGTTCAGCAGACTTTACAATGAATCACCCCGTATTTGACAAGTAACAACTGCCAGCAGTTGCAATGAAAACACACCTTAACGAAGTTTTCTTTTTTATAATGGTAATTATGTACTTACAATTGAGAGAGGGATTCCTTTTCTCCAAAATAAAAAAATTATGTATAATTTCCCGTATTGTTTCCGTTTCTCCCACAGAAATCAGGCCGAGCTTACGCTTCTTTCGCGGTCGTTCCTTATGTGGTGTAGCAAAGGAGGTGCTAGGCTCAGCTTCTACGCTTTTCGATTCCTTCAAAATCTTCGCTACTGTGTTTCTCGAAACACCTGTTGCTTCTATAACTCTTTGCCTTAAACACACAATTGGATCTTAACAATAATCAAGCTCATTATGAAGTGGGTACGTACATACCTGTAATTCTTTAAAGGAATCCTAATTCCATTTTGCGCTTCTTCCCGCATAAACTTTATCACGTTACTGATAATTTCACGGCCTTGGCTATGAATTACCATGCCGGGTTTGCCAATTTTTTTGGCAGACATTTCTAACCTACAAACGTCAAAAATTTCAACTTGGATTTAATGTGTAAAATTACTTTGATTGTAGTATTACCTGGATAACAAATACTATCGACGATTTTTCAAAAGTCTTTTAAATAACACCGAGATCACAAAATAAGCAGAATAATCTGCAAACACAAAAAATTTTAACCTTCAATTCAGTTACAAGAATTTGTAGTATTAATTACCTCGAACTCCGTTTTTCGAATAAAGATGATAGTTTTTTAGTCTTTTAAGCAACACTCACAATAAAAACGCAAAATAAAACAGAATATCCACTAAAAAAAGCACACTCAAACATAAGTCAATAAAACAACAATGGACGCACAGTAATCTTGAAATTCTTGACGGCGCCACTGGATTTACGAGTTCCGCCTTCGGACGAAAACAGGTCTATTGCGCTGATCACGTGACAGCCCAGTCTTTAACTTTACAGACTTTAGAGCTGGATAGGCGATCCAAGGCGCGCCCCAGCCACAGCGCAGAAATGAGTCACCCATCCATAGCCAAACCGCGGGCACTGTTGCTGAGCATTAACGACTACTCACTCGCGCATGTCAGCAAGATCCCAGAGCCATAATACAGCGATAATAATAGGGGAAGATCTACGGCAAAGAATAATTTAAACAACAGGAGGAAGCAGAAAGCAAATATTCAGCAAAAAACGTGGAACTGTGTTATAGCCTAGAAATTTATGGAAAATAATAAATCGTTTTAAGGGGATGAAACTGGCAACCCCTATCCAATTTTTTATTGGAAGTTTTTAATAGGTCGGAATGTGATCACCTCGTAAGAGTTATCAAGTAAAAAAAATACTTGTAACGGACTCTCTTGAAAAGCTTGCTTCTCTCGATGGCCGATACTTCTGCTAAAAATTTGAAATCTTGTGCAATCATTTGAAGAACCCATTTACAAAATGAAAAATTAAGTAGTAAAAGCGGCACGTTGCATATGATACGGATACAATTGCTGATCCTTTAAAATTTTCCAGGCTGTTAAGTTGCTAACTCCTTATATTTCAGTAATTCTACTAATACTTGTTTCGGGTTGTTTTTAAGACCTGCTTCTTCTAGTGAAGAGAAGTTATGTCTCTGGATAATATTCATCATTCATCCAATTTCTCACATGCCTTTCAAAATGGGCAGGATCAAGATCACAATACATTTGAAATCAACGTGCTGTATCTCACCAAACAACAGAAACAAGTTCTTGTGAAAAAAATTCAGAAATACTTCTGAGTTCAGCCGAAGTGGTAGAAAAATGGACCACGAACATAGCCGTTAATAAGACCCAGCCTTACATTTACGCTAAACTCATGTTGCAGAAACTGGACACGAATTTCTGTTGGATTTTGTTGGCACCAAATATGAGAGTTATTATGATTCTAATAATTATGAAGAGTCTCGTGAAACTTCCTCATCTGTCCATAATATTCTGTGTAAGAACTTGAAAGGAATTTAATATCCAGTCACAAAAGCTTTCATCACCGGAGAGTAAATGTTGTAAATGATATGGTTTCCGATGGTCCCTCTGTGAAGAGTTCGCAATACTGTCGATTTTGACATTCTTAATATATCGTAGTGCCACTCTTCGAGAACTTGTCAGAGGATTGTTGTCGAATGTTCCCAATATTGCATTTTCGACATTATTCTTCTTCTCCTAGGCTATTCTTGGTATCGCTTGCGTATCTTCTTAGATATTCTCTGACAGCTGCTGCAGCACTCCCGTTGCTGTATCCATAAATAAAATGTATGTCTGCACAATCAGCATTGTTGAATAAGTTTGGCATGATTTCGTCTCACAAATTTACAAATTCAAATTCAGCAGGTAGGAAATCGAATGAACGAAATGAATATGCCGCACAAGCGTCAAAACTTATAAAATAATTGGAGGCTATTTGATAATTTCAGTTTTTGTGTTTAGTATCAAGATGACTTAATTTTAATGACTTGGGTTATATCTTCGTCATTATGCGTTTCCAGATAGGCATATATCTATTAAGAAAAGTACCCTTATTTTGCGATTCTCCTTCACCTCTCAAAATTAATGTATTGAAACCTGGACCATCCTGTATAGATCGTTTCACCCACAACATACAATAGGGCCTCTTAATAAGTGTTTTAAACGCCAGGTTCATGGCTTCATCACATTATGTAATATTCGACAAAGAAGACGCTACTGACAAGGTAAACTATTGCTGTTGAAAATTAGATTTATGTTTCTTGTTTCGTTATTGGAGCTACATAATCCAATAAATTAGTATGCATAAATTTCCCTTGCAAAGTTTAATCTAACAGTCTGTACTGAATAAACAGAATACATCGAAATACGATCAGTAGTTATAAGATAACACCATACAACTGTTTGTTTTTCATATTTCATTTAACGAGTATAATTGCAATGCAATCTGTACAGAGTACCAAATATCCAATTTCAGTGAGCATACAGCATACTTAATTCCATATTATGTAGAATGTATGGACTTAGTTTTACGTTGAAGTTAGAAATACGCTAACCTCTACTTTAATTGAGCAAGTAAGCGCAGGAAATGGTTTCATTCATAAACGAGATTTTTCAGCCTAGGTTATGAAGTTGGTTCTTTGCATTCTTGAAAATCCGGTTCTTCTGCAGCTGCTCACGCGAACTTGCTCGACCGTATTTGGTTCTGAACTTACCTACTTGATTAAAATATATGAAGTCATAGGCGTCGGTAAAGAGGACAAGTAGGTGTATTGGACAAATTTCCATAGATTGTGTTGGTAATTTAATTCATATGTACAAAATCTCGTAAGCTGTGATGTTTTTGTGACTGACAGCGAGAAAAGTTAGCTCTAACTATTACAGCAATAATTATGTTATTTACCTTTTGCTACCATGACGACGTTGCAAATTTCGTATTTATGATTATAAAATGTTGAAAAATCGTAGAATGTGTGTGATTCTGGATGTTGTTTTTCTCTTTATCTACTAATGAGTGCTCGCAATCTTCATAGCAGGAAATAATAAAATTCTAATGTCCTCATTTCTTGCTAAATTTATTACAGTAATGTCCCTAGTGCTTCAATTATTTCCGAAAAATTTTCCAGGTCTCCAAAGTTGTGAAAATTATCCCGAGTCAAAGACGAGGGATAATTCAAGCACTAGGGAGATTACTAGTATGTAATAAATTTAGCAAGAAATGAGGACTTTAGAATTATATAATTTTTCTGCTCATGAAGATTGCGAACACTCATTCATTAGTAGGTAAAGTCTGAATAATATAACTTGGCGTATGATTGGAATAATCTACGCACTATGTTAGTTTGATGTCTCTCTCGCACGCAACCAGTTGATATGGCTGCTAATTATTAACGTAAGATGAAATAATCAAGATTTTCCATTGTAACTCTTTATTTCACTCATTCTCATTTTTAATGTTGGGTAACAATGTATTGGTACGTCTCTGCTTGTTTCGTACTAATTAGTTAGTCCCAAAAAAGTTATCATGGAAACTAGTATTAATGTCACAGTACTGTCAATATCGAAACAAATTAGTTCACATGCATACGCCAAGTTATATTATTAAGACTTTACATAAAGAGAAAAACAACACACCGTCTACATGTTTTATTATTCCTTTATTTGTATGTATGTTTTCTTGGGCACAAAAATAATCACTTCCTGTTAAATTTGTTGGATTCAATAGAAGAAAATTGCAATATTTCAGAAAAATATTTGTTTCTAATAAAGAATTGTTGAAAAATAAATTTGAATATGACGAGATCTTGGATTTAAAAATTTTTAGTTCAGCAGGCAATTTTCGGTACCAGAAATTTTCGAATAATTTTTGACATTTTATATTTTGTTTCTATAACATTAAAAAAATCATGTGGCTTCTCCTTGGGGCGTTCGTGGTGGCCTCACGGCAATAGAGGGGTGTTGAAAAGCAGTAAGGGAATTAAGAGAATGGTGAGTCACAGAGGGTAGTAAGCAGATGGTCAAAAATTTGGTAGCCTAAAATATTTTTCAGCACTTTCCACTTTCCACTAGACAAGACAGCCTTTCGTACATGTACACTGGTCATGTATAGTGAGGGTCACAAAGGCTGCTTTATTTTTCAAGGAAGCATACAGTGTTCTATACCAATTACGTAAGTGCTGAAACGTTCCGAACGCATTCGAAAAATTTAATAAAAAGAAAGAATCGGTGTTTTGCGGTTTTCCAAATCTTAGATGATCAAGTAAATAGGGTCTCGCGCGACTAGAGCCGAAGAGTGCTGGGGCGGGTGGTAAATACTCACGATTATCACATCTTACTCATAGAGACGAGAAAGTACAGAAAGAGTAAGTTAGAGTATATCATGAATGCACCATAAAGTACCACTCTGATAGAAGTTGTTCGCGCTTTGTTTAAATTTACTAGCGATTCCCCCTACGCTCCCGGCGCATACGACAATTCCATGAAAAGAACGCACCAGATCGAACTCGTTTATTGTATACATCTCTTCTCTCCCACCAAATGTTATGATGCATTCGCCGCTTCTGGTTTATTACCATACGCTTACTTCCACTGTCCTTTCTCTCCGCTGTGGTTTTGCTAGTAGAAACTAGAAATAACCACGGGAACAGCAGCATAGGTATAGGAAAACAACATCAGTTCAGAAAAATAACTATATTATATTTATGATTAAAATAACTAAGTACCTAGATATTCGAAAAGAGTTAATGCGAAATTAATTTATAAATTAAGAATGTAAGAAAGGTGAAGTTAACAGACAAAAAGTACACCAAACTAAGCAAAATATACCTTTCTATGCGGTACTACGCATACACCTCCAAGGACATACTGAGGTAAGGCAAACACGATAGTCATAAGTCACAGTGAGGTGGGTTGTCTATTCTAATGCAGATGAAGTGGAACCTAAAAACCAACTCCTACACTCTTCTATGGATTTGAGCAACTGGATGATGAATAGAGGCTGGGGAGTAGTCAACTACGTGCATTAGAATTTGAGTGTGCTGTATGTCAATCACTAAGGGGTGAAGTGGTGAGGATGGTTTGCAACTCTAGGAAGATGTGGTCTAGAAAAGGGAAGGCGGTGAACGCGTGGGACGCCAGCAAAAAGGGATTATTTTTGTTTTTTGGGAAAAGGGAGGACAGCTTAGTGCGAGTGATCTTGCGGGTTGGTCACCTTTTGTTAAGTTGATTGTAATTAAAAATTAAGTTTAGATAAATCCAAAATTAGTTATGAGGTTAGTAATTAAATTGGTTTATTGTTTTTTTGACTAATCATTGGCGTAGTTAGTTGCTCAGGTTGGCAGGAAGGGCAACTTGGTCGCGTAGGTCGCTATGGACGCAATCGCTGATTTCGTCGCTGATTATTGGCCGTCCTTCCGTCAGTTTTCCAATTAGCTTGCATAGAGTTCACAAAATGAGGTAAACAAATTTACAATATTCATTTCGCTTATCTCAGCGTGGCGCTGTTTGTGCAATTGGTAGCTCAGGGAGACGTGGACGCAATCTCAGGCTCAGTGCCAGCGTACATACCCGATGTTGGTCGTTCATCTGCCCGGCTCTTAGGGCCGGCAGCTTAGAGGTCTTAGAATTAAAGATTAAACGACCTCTGAACCTCTGCTTAGTTTTTTTTTGAGTAAGTAAGTGGTGCTGACATAGAGTTGCGAATTACGTTGGATCTGACGTTAACCAGCTGACCTAAAAACAAATAATCGTGTACTTTGCGGAATAAAGGTTAATGGCATGAGTTTTCCAGTGTTAACGTTGGCCTAAATATAGTACCTAGTCTCTGACTGTAAATGGAAGTTTCTTAGCGATGCATCCATGTGCGAATAAAATCGACGAGTTTGTCAATAAGTGTTCTGTAAATCATTTGGAAGTCGCAGAGTAAAGTCGCCCCACCAACTTACTGATCATTTCTGATAAATATCATAAATTTTGTTGTTGTTTTACTGTTTTCCGTGACTATCATGGAATTTCTTGCATGGTCAGAAATGTGGTGTCTGATGATAATGGTTAGATAGGGGTGTACACAACCTATAGGTAGACGATAAAATAACCAAATTGATATTTAAATAGTTCGCTTATTAATAATTAACCAGGTTGGATACCCCGGGGTACAGGTAGGATAGGTTTAAGCTTTCTTAACGTATTTATAAGGATGTGGTTAGGATCATTATAATACGGAGTTCAAAGTTGAACTACTCTTATAAAAATTTTGAAATTAACTGAGTCAATGTATTTGTTTACAAAAGCAAAGGTAAAAATGGGAAAGGCACAAGTACCTATTAAGTAAAATGTTACGAGTATTAATGATAGTATGTAACGTATTGGCTCCTCTTCTGTAACTGAAGATGGCCCGGTTTTTCAAATGAAAGTTAACTTGCAGGTTAGCAAACCGTAACTTCAAAGTTAACCTTAGGTTGTGTTTTTCACGTTAATTTTAATTTCTGGTTAGGAAACCGGGACTACTGTCAGAAATGTGGTGAAAACCATGGAAACAGCTTAATTTTTAACCTTATGTATGAAAGTCAAAGTAGGCCAATTCAGGGCGATTATTAATTTTTGAAGTTTGTTGTTTGTTTAGATTTAAATACAAAAAGTGTGTTCTAGGAAGTAGAAGCCGTATTTGATGTTATAAGGTCTGTGCCGTGTCATTTTCGGTCCTTTTATTACCTCCTCATCATTACTTTGTACGTTAATTTCCAAGTTGTTCATATTTTTTATTTACTAGATCAAAATATGGTGTTGTCAGTGTCATTTATTCAGGATATTATGCGCAAGTTACTGGTTAACCCATACCCCAAGTCTAGGTTAAAGTTAACTAACAGTTAGGACGTAACCCTGATTTGAAAAACATCTAATTCAAAATAACTGAAGGTTTAGTCCTAACTGACAGTTAACTCGAACTTGAAACACCGGGCCTAAGGGGGTTCACATCATATAACCCTCTGGGTTAGAAGTTTAGCATAGTGAAGACAGAGTATACCTATGCGGCTCGTTCCACCGTAAAATATCTGTATTTGAATTGGAGGCAACAAGAAACCTAAAATTAAATTAAGGCTGCGATATATCAGCTGTTAGTCTATAAAGTGCTGCCACCTATCGCCCAAAAGTGTGATTAGGAGTATGCAAAATATACTCACAATCTATTATGATTGTTTTCTATCACAGCCGCAAACTCTTCCGACGGAACCTCTACAGCTTGGAATTTTCAAGGTTTCTTGCTTTAGCGGCAACCGAATAAATCTGGGAGGCTTAGTCGGCGGTCCTATCTTGAAATTATTATTATTTTCTATTTAGAAATAAGAGGATAAACTGAAGCGCCACCGCCATCTGCATTGCAATACATCAAACTATTACTACTGCCAAACGTCCAGTTTACTGTGCAACTCGAACAAATATTCACAAAATGGAGAGATTGCAATATAATTTTCATTCCAACACGCCGGCTGAACCAAGTAACGTATCAAGACGTTCTTGGTCGAAAATGAATAACGAACAAAGACATTCTATACTAATAGACACCAAGATCCCATGTATTCGGCATACGTACCTTATTTCCAACATAAAAGACGTGCCTTTTTCTCTCCCACTTTTTCTACCTAATTTTGCCGTGTTAACGTCATCTCTCTTTGGGCAAAAAGTCAAAATTATTTTTTGGCGTAGCGCGCTAATTAAATTGCATGACATTTAAACGTCAAATCGCCTTGTCATTTGAATTTTTATTTTTCGTACGGGAGAAGAAATTTTTATTACTGTCTACTGTTTATTGTTCTGTTTGTTGTTAAGTGTTTCTATTTTGTGTTTTGAACTGGTACCTAGTTTAAGAAATGGTTTCATATTGTTGTGTTTGTGGAGCCAACTCGAAAGATGGTACCCTCTCATTTCACAAGTAAGTTTCTTCAACACATACCAAAATGTACTAAAATACGGCGATTGTCACATATAAGTAACATCGATTCTGACAAGAAGCACCCAAAATACATTTCATTTTAGACTTACTTACTTACTTACTCGCTTAATAATTTACTTCAGCAGCTTCCTACTTATTTTAAAATACCTACGCTACATATTAATTTCTAAGACCATTTTCAACATGCCTACAACTCGATGCTTACTCTCCTAAAAGATTTAATTTTCTCGTATCTAATTTGACAACTAGCACTGACAACTCGGAAACTTGTGAAATGAAGGTTACCCAGTGAATGTCATATTTGACTTTTTGCCTTAAGAAAGATGCAAAATCAATTTTTGCGTGCTCCAAACGAAAACAGAGAATATTTTCTTGTCGCACGCATGTTTTCAGCTATATTAAATTGCATCTTGGTATCTATAGAAATAGAATATCTTTGATAACGAATAAACAACTTAGACAACCCTACTTTCTAATTACGAAAAATATGTGTACAAATAGTAAAAAAGGTGTCGAGTTTATGACGGTTTTATGACGGATTTTTTAATAATTTGAGGGAGATTTATTTAAGGTGAACGAAAAATATTACTATAAAAGTAGTGTGAGCCTCTACGTTGATCCTTTGATAAATCATTTTTTTTATTTAACGCCCTATCTACTTTAATTTCAGAATGGTGTTGGAATAAAAATGTGTCTACATGTCCCGTTTTTAGTGCTCAAATTCAAAATAAAAATATTTGATTTATGAAAATACCATCACTACCCTCTTACACAACAAAAACTGATAAATTAGCGGCGGGGAGGGGTACAGCAAAGGCACGCATGAGTAGAATTTGAAATTTCCAAACAGATTATTCAAAGAATGTAAAAAGCCATCTGTAAATATCTCCAAGTAGTATTATCGGAAACTGAATGCTTCAGGTTTTAAATGGTTTACACATCAGAATTTACTTCTCGTTATAGTTCATATTCTATTAGTAACAATAAACGAAGCACTCTGGATTTGTAACTACAGTAGCAGTCTATAGTTTAAGATGATTATTTAGCTGCATTTTACATCCAGCATAGATAGATTCTTGCAGTTGGACGAATACTAAACAATGAATTTTCAAGATGTATTTCGAATTACAATCTCAAGCAATGATTCACTGTAAATTAATGAAATCTAGACAGAAATTTAGTAAAACAAGCAGTTTTTGTTAGTTTTTACAGACGCCAAATGGTTATTCACCTCATTCCGGATAAATTTATTTCATTAATTGAATTCTTTCAAACTGATCGCTCAAAATTAGTTCGCATTATTTCAAACTCTAAAAACCTTGTGTTTCTTGTTTCTAGATTAGGTACTCCCGCTGTGAATGGATGAGGTCAATCATCTCGAACGCTGTAACACTGAAGTGCTAACTCCAGCGTGTGCACAGATCCACTTCTAAACTAACATGTTAAAAGAAAAGGACAAAATAAATAAAATCTTGCATTTCCTGATTTTCCATGCAACAGTGGTTTGAGGGCCAATAAACTTGTTCGTTGACTTTATTTGAATTATGAAACGATTTCCATTTAAGTACCTAAGTACTAACAAAATAATTATAAACAACTTTAAAAAATTATAATTGGATGTAATAAATATTCCTTGATAGTTGAATATTCAGGTTTAAAAATTAATACCTATTCGATATCAAAGCATACCTGCTATGGTTTGTGTGAAATTTAGCCATCAAAAATATTAGGTCTAACAATATAAAAATTCCTGAATAGCAGAACTATATCAATCACTATACTAATATAGACTTCATTAGTAGGTTTGTGCCTAAAAATATGTTTTTTTGGTGAAGGAAAAAATCGATTCGTTAAAAAATCGTACTGATAAATCTGTTTTACGATTTGAGTCGATTTCCGATTACCTATAATAAATTGCCAATTCGAGTCAGTTTCCGATTAGAGTCGATTTCTGATTCGAATCGATATTTTCCTACACGAATCGATTCATCCATGATTTGAAGGGATATCACGAATTACAATGTACTTACCTTATACGATCAATCAAAAATGCATAGGTATACTACAAAAATTGCCCACAAACTGTATGTGTCCACCTTTAGCGGTCCTCCGATTTTCCATACGTGAACTGAATCGATTAAAATAGCCATGGGGTGAATCAATTCAAATCGATATCTACTGAATCGGTTCGAATCGATCTGCACTGAATCGATATTAATCGATTCTCACTCAATCGACTCAATCCGAAATGATTAATCGGAAAAATTTATCCAAGAAGGAAAATTGATTTTCTATTCGCCAAGCGGTGAAACGCGCAACTATTTAGCTTAAATGGTATTCCTGCACTGAGAAAAATGAGTGGTTCATAACAAATAAATAATATTGGCCTGTTTAAAATCAATAAGCACTTCTTCTAGATACATTTTGTTTATCCCTCCACCAAATTATCAAATTATCAAATTGTACTTCATCACTTGTGCATTTCCTAGCGTTATTCAATGGGTTTTGGTCAATCAAGAATTCCTATTGCAGCATATCGAGGTTGTCATGTATCTCGGAAAACATTAAATTAAGAAATCGTGTACGTATTTTTCGCTTTTATAGCAACGTTCGTTCTGTGTACGCTTATCTAGACCAATGGGTATAATTCGGCCTTAATAGGCAACTTAAATTATTAAATTATTAATTAAATTACTTAAGTAAATTATTAATTTGTAACAAATAAATCTAGTTTCACTCAAATTGATGCTCTTTCTCTTAGAAGAAATTGCAAGCAGCTGAACGTAGTAAAGGGCGACTCGTCGGAAATAGAGGACACAAACTAGTGTTGACTACTTCGAGACCCTGCGCTGGGTCGAATCACATACCAGATTTAAAAGAATCGATTCAGTAAAATGGGAAGAGTCGACTCTGCGACTCGCCATAATATTATGAGCCAACGCTACTATCTATGGGACTGCGCGGTGCTCCAAAATCGCAATATTAAACGTGTGACTTTTAATGTCATGCTAAATTAATGTAATCTGTTAACATCACCGCCAAAGGAGTCTGTACATACGAAGTTTCTCCTTCATTTTGATGTTGACTTCGTGATTTACTGTAAAGCGCATCTGTATTAGTGTGAACGGACACAGAAATTTTGACGGATCCGTTTAAAGAGCCGGATCCGGATATATCAGTTTCCGGGATTTAATGCAAGATCCGGATATGAATCCGGATATCGGATATACACCATATAAAATTTCAGCTATATTGTTTATGGGTTGGTAAAAAACGTCATCACAAAGCCGAAAAAGGGGCCGTGTGTTCTTTGATGCAACGTTAAATGCCAATATCATGCCCTGCAACTCAAGTGAGACGAAAAGGATTTCGGATCTTAAATCCGGATATTATTTCCCTAATCGATCCGGATTCCGCCCTCTGACAAATTCGGATTAGATCCGGCTCTAATCCGGATTTCAAAACAATCCGGATCGGATGTACGGTGCTAGTCTGTACTTTAGGGTAATCTGCAGAGTACCTACACATTCAGAGAAAGGTTTATTTATATCAATGTGAATCTTATTTCTGTGAAATAAACGGTAGACCTGCATACAGCGAAATGAATATGTCAGTTCAATTAACTAAATCATCTACTTTTTTTATTTCAATTAATTTCATAATTTATTTGACAGAAATAAATCATAGAGTTTGTTAAAATATATTACCTACTTGTGACAAGTAAGTTATACATTTGTAGCTACCAAATCATTTATTTTCCGCAAATAAAGTATTTATTTTAAAAAATTCTATAATTTCTTTCTCTCAAATAAATTATGAAGTGAAGTGAAATTTCCAAGTAACGGATTTACCTGCTTAATTGAACAGACATATTTATTTCGCTGTATACCTGCAAGTACCATTTATTCGACACAAATCAAATTCACATATTAATATAAATAAACCTTTCTCTCAATGTTCAGCTCTTCCTCTAAAATTACGTTAGCCATACAGCCAAGTATAAGTGACGTTGATTTAAGATTTTTAAAAGAAAGTGTGTAAAAATGAAAAACCATTCAAATTGGCCAATGTAACTTACCTTAAAGATGAATGAACACCAGCCATCATCATGGGGATTATTCTATTCCAATGGTGCACCCCAATCTCTTATAGTAAGTAATTTAAAGTTGCATCTTACCCCCGAACTTGGCGAATGAGAAAGTCCATCAGGTTCAATTCCAGCAACTTATCTTTAATGAACTGTAAAATCCGCAATAAATTCAGAATTTATTGACTGTTGCACTGTCCGACTGTACACACGCACTCTCCAATCTCCATTGTCAAATTCCGATGCCGGTCTATGCACGTTTGTGGCGTCCTTTGTTTACTTTATTTCTGGTAACAAAAGCTTTATTACGTTCAGCTGCTTAAGATTTGTTCCAATAAATCGGATCAGTCTGATGAAAATTTGATTTATTTGTTACAAATATATCGTGGATTTTGTTTCAAAGGCAATAATTATTTAGACGAAATCATAGAAATAGTTTGAATTAAATTGCGAATAATTGTGAGAAATAATATATATTTGCCACAAATGAAGATACCAAATCAAGCATTTCATAATGGTAGATATACGAAAAAGTTGCGATAAATAAGGTTTATCTAGAAAAAGTAATTTTTGGTTCTTAACAAGTCACTGTTATTCTACTGTTATTGTTGGGAACTGCCTATTTTTCTAAGTGCAGTATTTAACCGGTTCTTCTAAAATTCACCAAAATGCACTTTGGTCAACAACAAATTCACCACTCCACTAACATGAAGTTGAATCTTCGTGTGCTTTCGTGACGATGTTAGCAGATTGGTTTTAACCGGACATTATTAAATACAATTTGAGAAAGGTTTATTGAATATCAATGTGAAATTTATTTATGTGGAATAAATAGTATAGGTACGCTACAAATACTCTTTTAAAGTAAGTATAATTCGAACTGAAAAAATACAGCTTATTTACGTCATAAATTGAAATTTAATTAATCAAAAAAATATGTTAAGATCCTTGCATTTTAGTCAAAAAGCGTCTCAACAATATTGTGTTAGTATATAATTTTTGTCTAATTTTAGAAACAACCGAAGCATCGATATATGCAACAAAAATTATTGAAAACAAATGACAACACCCAAATTTTGTTTCGGTCACCGAGTTTCTTTCAAAAAAAGAAATGAAAAAGCGTGGTAAATTTTTCTATAACTCATGCTATACTTGCCCCCCTCCACACAAACAAGCAAATTTTCCCTGTATACTGCAACCTAATTAGTACCTAGGTATACGTTCCATCCCGTCTTTAAATTTGAAAAAAAATAAAGGTGTTGTGAGAGTGGAGATATTAATCCGAAAATGATGTTATTTTAATCCTACATTGCATGTTTTGAGCCCTGCTACAGTTTCAAAATCTGAAACTTTCGTATTAGTACAGGACCTGCTTGAATGTAATTTTTACTTTATAGGTACTTTTACAACATTTTTCTTTTTTCACAAGTTAATTGTTAGGTACCTACATATTGTCTACATCTGGTGTATACTGGAAAATGTTACTTTTCAAACCGGTTCAAACATATTTAAATGTATGCAAATAGCCAAATATATCAGATTTGCCAATGAAAAAGGCATTTATTATTTCTTCCAATCTACCCTTAATTCTATGCTTCTGCGGCAGCAGTCTCATTTATAAATTTGTTGTACATATATACTTCCATGAAAAGTTAATAAACTGGATAAATTAGTATTTGCTTTTCATTTTCCCTAATGATGTTCTGAATACTGATCTCTGTAATACCGTTATTTTATTGTTTCTTTTCTGAAATAACAAATGAGCCTATGACCAAGTGTAACTGACAAAACGGGTATTTATAGCATGTCATTTGCATACATTTACAAAGAAAGGGTGTAATTTTCATATCTGCCAAAGCATCAAATCAATTAGTGCCAGCCACTCATAAAGCAAATCCACCTTACACCTTACAAATGGGTTGCTGGAATGAAGAATATTAGGAGATGGTAGTAAATATATGCACTATAAATGCTGTCTAGCAAACAACCATCTAGTGACTTTAAGTATTATCTAAATATACAATAAATTATAAAATTACATTTTTATTTATTTTCATAATGGCACAAGCCTTTTTAAAGGAACATTTAGGTTGTTTTACAGTGTGTGGGATGTTATTATAGGTGTTTACAAAGTCTTTACCATTTGCCTACACACAGATGACTGACTACAACACGTGGCTTAAAAGCAGTAGGAGTAGGGTTTTAAGGCATACCTACTAAAACCGGACCATTAAATACGGTTTTTCATGGAATAATGTATGTTATAAAAATATTACGACTTCTATTCGTCTTGCTTGTCTCTTCCAAAAAAGAAACAGAATAAATATAAGTACTTATAAACTTATATCAAACACGCTCATATGATAAGATCAAAGAAATTATTGCTGAAAAACGTATTATTCTGAATATCGAAATATATCGTAACCACTAATAAATTAATGATTCAACCAGATAAATAAGACATTTACAATTACAAATAAAAAATACATTTAGCCCACCAGTGTGCAATAAATTGATCGCATACGTACTTGCTTACCCAAAAGGCTGGAAATCTCTATTGGAATCTACCTAAAGACTTATAGTATATGTATATCCCATATTTGTCGTGTTTTCTTTGATCATTATTTGCTTTGCATATTCTGGTGATAGTACAAGCGCACAGTCAGTTTCAAATTATTGACAAAATCAAGCCACAATATTATGATACGTTTTGTCTAAAAAGGATAATTTTTGAATTAATGATTAATTAAAAAATTACTTCGCGTACTACCAATAAGTAAACAAAATTATTTTATTTAACCGGTTTCAAGATCTACAAACGATCCCATCATCAGAAATGTTTAAGAAAAATTGTAAACAAATTATTATGACAGTTGACAAGGAAACTAAAATTGACAAATTATAATGATATCCATGAAATAAGATAACTAGATAACTGAATTTCAGTATTTACCTACGGGGTATAAGAAAAACACAAAGGAAAATCGAATACCTCGTAGCTTGAAGGGAAAAAACAATGAATTTAAAGAAAACCATATAGGAAGAAAACAATAAATTCAATTGAAAAAACCTTCAAGTGAAATATCAGAACAGAAAAAACTAAATAAATAAAATATCCATGGAATCTTGACAACTGCCAACTGCTAATCTTGTAATAAATTGTGGTCAAGATTAGCAGTTGGCAGTTGTCAAGATTCCATGGATATTTTATTTATTTAGTTTTTTCTGTTCTGATATTTCACTTGAAGGTTTTTTCAATTGAATTTATTGTTTTCTTCCTATATGGTTTTCTTTAAATTCATTCTTTTTTCCCTTCAAGCTACGAGGTATTCGATTTTCCTTTGTGTTTTTCTTATACCCCGTAGGTAAATACTGAAATTCAGTTATCTAGTTATCTTATTTCATGGATATCATTATAATTTGTCAATTTTAGTTTCCTTGTCAACTGTCATAATAATTTGTTTACAATTTTTCTTAAACATTTCTGATGATGGGATCGTTTGTAGATCTTGAAACCGGTTAAATAAAATAATTTTGTTTACTTATTGGTAGTACGCGAAGTAATTTTTTAATTAATCATGGATTTCTACCAAATAGTGAAAAGTGAAAATATTAACTACATTTGAATTAATGAGTAGGGTGGAATGAACTCGGAAAAAAATTGTTTTCGAATTTCCTTGACCCTCTATTACTAAACGTTGCTATGGATAAATAGCTGCTGAAATATGCAAAAAAAATAATTTTTTACTTATGATCTTCAGGTGGCGCAAAAGACTTGTAATTTTGAAAAATATTGAATTTTTCTATAAATTTAAATAAATAAAACTAATATTTTTATCCATTTTAACTTTATTATCTGAATTAAAAATACAAAGGATTACAAGAATATAACAAGCTTTTATCGTTTCAGCTTTCAGTCATATCATCTGCTTGCGGGGTAGGTCGCGGAACTTCAGAGAAAAACTGAGATTTTGTGTCGAACGTTGGCATTATTTTACTCGATTTTATTCTTGCCCGGATGTATCCATCGCTTGCTGCACTTCCGCAAACAGCCAAAACTAGCTTCAGATACCAGTTTTACGCCTCTCTCCACAGCATGCGTCCCATATTTCACTGTCACTATATTTTGAAGGGAATGGCGGCTCGAATATTTTTTCTGTTGTCCAATCTATCAAATCATAATAGTCGTTAGCTTCAAAGTTTAATTTCGGAGTCAAAAACTCTCTTACTCTCTTCCCCTTTGTAGTTTTTCGCACGTTAAATATTCGTCTTAGTGCTAATTCTTTAACATGTTGCCTTTCGTCTTGTAGCATCGCTAATAAAATATTTTCGGAATGTGAGAAGAAAGAGTTCCGCTGTATTATTCGAAACGCAATTGTTTTTAGCTCGTCTTTTAAATAGGAGCATCTTTTTATCATGCTTAGGAGATGATGCGGGCCGTATTTGCATGAAGGTTTCGTTTTTATGCTGAACCAAGTTGGCGCGTACACTTTTATCACTAACGTAGCAAGCTCGACCAGACTTTCAGATGGGAACTTTGTGGCCACATAATAATCTCAATATTCTGTTTGCACAGGTTAGCCAACGAGAGTGTGCCAGCTTTCCTGGTTGCTTATTAGCCAAGTCAGGTGTCACGCTACCTTGTGTAACAGCTAGACAAATTTCCAAGAGATATTTTTGATCAGTACTTAGAATTTTCGCGCCAATCTCAGGTAACACTGTCTCAGTCTTCTCAAATTCCATCACAGGTAAGTCTTCACAGTGCTGTAACATCTTGCCAACGACTCCTGCGAACGTATTGGGACCTGAAGTACTGCCGTCCAAAATGTTGAAAAGATGACGCAGAGGTAATTCGTTTGCGTGCAACAAACAACATATAAACCAATGTACGGGTCGATTCAACTGTCTTTCAATCAATGCAATTGCGCCATTCTTGGATCCCGTGTTAACAGCAGTTCCGTCGCATCCAATAGCGACAATGGTTGACAGATCTTCGAAGTGCAAATTTAAAAATTCCATTATGCTATTTTTTATAGAATTAGCAGTTCCAGAAGGAAGTGCGACATGGCCAATGTACTGCGAATCTGGCTCGGACAGCAAAACAATATGTTCTTCTCTAATTGTTTTTCTATGGTACTTGTTACCAAGTTTTTCTTGAACGAAGGTCCTGCCTTTCCGACCATCAAAGTACAAGCCATTTATTTTATTGTCAGAACTCGCCAAGCTCGAACTCTGCAACTCTTCTCGGACTTTTCGTCGTTAGTGTCGTAATTTACTTATGTCTATTACTTTTGAGCAATCTCGCTTAGAAATATAACCAACATCTTGAAGAACTGCACTGGCAATGATTGATGCTGATCTCTCAGAGACACCAGTCCTGTCACAAGCAGTGGCAATATTTTCTAGTCGGTGACTCATCTGCTTTGCTTGTATTTTTGACGTGGAGGGCAAAGGAGCATCCGATAAAAGTATAGCAGAAAAATCCGGATCTTGGTTGCTGTCTGACAAACTTCCACTATCATCCGAGGCCCCTGCAGTCAATTTAGTATTTGGTGAGGTGCTTAAAGGTGGCTCAACAGACTGTTCCTGAAGGAATTTATTTTTCTTCTCCAGTCTCAATTGCCTGCGCTCCAAAACTTTGGTTGTTTCTATATCTATTGAGCCGATATACATTTTGCGGCTTCCCCTTTGATCTTGCAAGAATTCCAGCTCCTTCTTCGGGATTTTCGTTGAACATTTACAGAAATCGCGACAAATGCATTTGCACACAGCAATGTCAAAGGGATTTCTCGTTGCATCTTTTTAGCCAATCGACATTTCTTCAATTTTTTTACTTCTGATAATATTGCATTAGTCTACTTACAATTTGCTGTTGAGATATAACAGGAATAGAGGCTTTATTCCACAGCTTTATCAAATCAGTTGCAATTATTTCACACACATTTTTCACAGATGGATCTTTTCCATTGAATAGCCACAGTAAGTCATTTCTTATCCACAAATAATACTTTATTATGTCTGAATATGTAGGTAACACATTCTCTTTCAACTTTTCTGGTCCACCAAAGACAGGACACGACGAATCCTTTCTTGTTTTAGGCATTTCGCTGACAGATCTAAATCGAAGTTTGTACGGTTATTTCAATGAAAATACGCTACGCTCTACTGACTGAATGTGACTAATTGAACTGTATGTGTGGAGGCGCAAGACAATGACAAGGGCGGTTGGGAGGAGGGGAGAGTTAGATGTGTGTAAATAAATGTGTTTGCCATGTTAAAATGGACAAACAGAGGTGCTTGCCGGCTTGCAATATCTGACAAAAAAATTACTTATTTGTAAAACTTCGGGGTCAGTGCGCCACCTGAAGATGAAGTTAGAATTTAATGATATTTTTTGTACTTTACTATATATCGCCAATGCATCGATCGGTAATACAGGAAACATCAAATTAAAAATATTTTTTTTCGCTCCACCCTATTAATGAGTGGTACTGGACCGTTTGAGCAACTACTCCTTGAGCAAATCCCATTGTACCTATACTTGCATATTCTATGTATAAACGATCATTTATTACTTTGAAGCTTGTAAATAAGTTTCGTATGTGTAAAAAAATAATTCCAGAGTATCTTAGCTTGTCTGGTCATGTTTAAAGTAATCGTATTTTATGCACATATATTCACGATAAGATTTAAGGTTATTTAATATTTATGGATCATAACGAACATACGGTCAGTAATTAAATATTATATTCCGTCTCGCTTTAAACCATGCGCTAAATGCGAATACACGTCTCACGTCTGGTAAAGATTTATTTTTCACAGTAAAAGAGAAGAAATTAAAGCTTTAGATAAGCTAAACGTTGACTACTCTTCATGTGACTATAGTATAGTCGTAATTATTTCAGATAGTCTAAGATAAACTCTATAATTAACTTAATTGCGAAGTATTCTTAAATATCAATTTACAACACGTCCACATAAATAGTACATGAACTTGAAATAAAAATCTTGATTAAACGGATAAACAACATTTAATCATAATCTTCATACGCATCTTTCACGTACAACTAAATGCGTGCGTGAAGATAAATAAGATTACCTGACGGCCTCTCGTGGCCGGGGATTGAATGAACTTTCCCATCACAAAAATAAAACAATAATAAAAAACCAGTCGCCAAGGAACAGGTGTAGTCTGATCTGCTGCTGCTGTACCACAGCAACTTTTTGTTGAAGTGAGTCAGAGGCGTGCGATCTAATTTACAACAAAATAAGGCTCCGCATAAATGAACAATGGAGCAGGTGCCGGTGAAAGTATTGCTTACATAAAAGGAATATACTGATTAGGTGTCACAGCCAGACAAGTATTTCCGACCAGAAAGAAAAGAGATTTTATAGTGGAAATTGAGGAAATTCGCGAATTAACATAGATTTGCAAATCAAATACAATACAATACACGTGAATATCTTAACAATTATTTTCTGTCCCCATATCTTGGGATTAGAGCAAGTTTTTCTAAATTGTTTTTTCGATCGGACGCTCAAGAGAAATTGAATATTAGCAGGGCCATCATTTCTAAACAAATACGCTATATAGGTTGTTTTATTGGTTGTTCTATTGGAAAGAAAGATGAAAAAAAGCAGAAGGCATCAGTATTTTCAAATTAATAGAGACGTTAAGAAGCCTGCTTTGAAGACAAAAGATGAGGCAAAGGAAATGAGAATATGTGGATACTTTCTTGGATGTAAAAAGATATAGAGAGGCTTGGAAAATGGTAAGAAATATGAAAACCGACAGAAAAGAATGAAGCAGATATTGATCTTTGAAACTTATCCGAGGCATCAATCGACAATATTTTACATACAACCAAAGGGTTTATAAGACTACATTACACGGTGTCAAAAATGGAAGAGCTCATGGACCCCTTAACATGCTAGCATGTTTTTAATTTAATTTTGCTGAGTGAAGACATGCCCGAAGAATGGAGAACTACATATATTACTCATCTGTATAATAAGGGAGATCGAAGGATGTGCTACAATTACGGAGGACTAAGCGTGATCAATTCCTTAAGTAGGCTATAACTATATATGGTAAGATAATTAAGAAGAATACAGACACATAATTTAAAAAGGATGGTGAGCAGAGTGGCTTCAGAGTCGGCGATTCAAGAATTGACAAGGTGTTCTGCAACAGGTGCTTGAGAAAAGGGCACGACACAATGGAAACTTATGTAACTTCCATAGATTTTAAAGTAGTGTATGGTAGTGTACCACTTAAGAAGTTGTGGTAGGTTATGGGAATAAGTGGTATTAAAATAATCTTCATAGAGGCAGTGAAGAATGGTTGTGCGACGGTTGGGCAGAGAACGTAACCGAAGGGCTGCGTGTTGTATAGCACCTTCTCTTTCTAAAATATCTTTAAACGGGGTCCTAAAACAAAGGAAAAGAAAGTGCAGCAGAATGGTTATAAATAACCGGGACTTCCCACCATATTTTCGCATATGAACAGGTTGATACTGAATGAAGAGTACAGTACTTGGATAGGAGGTACAGGACATAAATTGGGCATAGGTGACAATTCTGTGCGGATGACAGAACAATACAAATATTTGAGAGTTCTGATTACGTATAATGCCTTCTGTAAGCAAGAAATAAATTCACAAGTCAATCGGGGAAGAGTAGTAAATTGACAAATTCATTCTCTAATCTGGAATAGAAATGCAAGCAAAACAAATGCCTAGTAGAAAGCATCTCAACGTATGGATCAGAATTATAGGCTCTTAACAAAAGACATCAAAGGAGAGTTAAAAATTTTGAGATGTATTTCTGGCGGCGTTCCTGTGGATAGAATACCTAATAATTAGATAAGAGAGAAGATGGGTATTCAGATAGACGCCACGGAGGCAATTAACTGTAAACGACTTTGCTGGTATGGGCACTTGCGACGCATGGTAAATGAAAGGCTCACAAAGAAAATTAGGAATACCAGCCGCATAAAAGAGAAAAAGGGGTCGACCTAGAAGAGTGTGGATGGACGGAGTAGTTGTGGTTTGTCCGAAGCTGATTGGAATGACCGAAAACGATGGAGTTAGGATGCAATTCACGAAAGGAAATCGTCAAAATTTTTGCTGAGACGCATTTTTTCGAAAGATAATAAATTAAAGGTTTCCATGGTTTATTGTTTTTAGTTTATACACTCCTGGACAAAATTAACGCACCAGCAAAACTTCTCATTATTACTTGTAATTTTTCGAAGTTTTACATCATAGTACCTATACGTATACGTGATATTATAATTAAATGATTTCAACTAACGCTTGACAAATTGGAATAGTTTTATTGGAAAAATCATGAATAAGTGATAGAAAGAAAGAATAATGTCAAATGCAATGAAAACGGAGTCGGTGAAAAGCTTAACAAAAATGAAGGTGAAATTAAATCGCAAGAATTCAGTAGTGTGTAGATCCTCCCCTAGCTCTTATCACTGCTTCCATTCGTTTGGGCATGCTATTGATCAAGTTGTGAATGGTTTCCTGGGGAATATTCTCCCATTCGACAAGAACGACTTGTTGGAGTTCCCTAAGATTCATAGGAGCAGGTATGTGGCGCCTATCGTTTCAGTGCATCCCATAGATGTTCTATGGGGTTCATAACTGGGCTTCTTGGTAGCCAGTCCATAGTTGGAATATTCACGAATTGAAGGTAGTCCAGTGCCTCTCTAGCAACGTGGGGCCGAGCGTTATCCTGCATAAAAATGAAATTGTCCCCGACAAATGGGGCAAACAGCATCACATGTTCCTCTACGATGTTTTCTACGTAGAAATGTGCATTCATGGATCTCCCCCGTATAGGAACCAAATTCGTGCAACCATCAAAACAAATTCCTCCCCAGAACATTATTGATCTACCAAAGAATGGGATCCTCGGAGAGATATTGCAGGCAGCAAACCTCCGCCAGACTCGATCACGCCCATCTGGTGAATTAAGACATACTCTTGTTTCGTCTGAAAACAAAACTGGCTTCCAGTCATCAATGGTCCAATTCACATGTTCCCTTGGAAAACGCAGTCTAGTAACTCTATGTTCCCTGGTGAGCAGTGGTGCAATAGCTGATCTTCTACTGTCCAATCCTCCCTCTTGAAGCCTTCTCCTGATCGTTCGACCAGAAATTGCTACATTTCGAGCTGCTGCACGGGCTCTCCTTAGCTCTAAACTGGTAGAACGCCTGTTTCTTAAGGCGACTTGCATAAGATATCGCTCATCTCTTGCATCTGTAGACCTCTTACGACCTTGTCCTGGGGTGCTGCAGTAACTTCCAAGTTCGTTGAAACGTCTAACTTTTCGACTAATTGTTGATTGTCTAACTCCTAATAAATCAGCCAAGTATCGCTGGCTACGTCCCTCGTTAACTAGAGTTACCGCTTTCACTGCTTCATCTTCTCTTAGGTTGCGTGGACGATTCATTTCTTTTACTCTAAGTGCACTGAACAAAGTGTTTCATTCACTTAATGACATTAAATTTTAAAAAATCACTACCAAAACTGAATGTATTGCCTTTTACAAATCACTTTAAACAGCGTCAAATGTCTTACAAACAAGCAATTGCAAAATGTTACTTTACATCTGTCAGGCAATTACAATTGTTTATCAGTAGTGACAGAGGATATCCTAGGTCACCTACATAAAATGTTTAATGATTTAAAATTTCTCATTATTACAAGTAAAAATGAGAAGTATTGCTGATGCGTTAATTTTGACCAGGAGTGTATTATTTTCAGGCAACTACGAATTTTTATTGTTCACTATAATTTGGACAAAATTCGACGAAAATGAACTGTACATTTTTTTTAAATTTCGCCAATTAAAAATTTTGGTAAATTGTTATTCTACTAACGTGTCAACACTTCAACAGAAAAATTTTATTGGTCATCCACCGATTTCTGTCACATACGTAACTAAGCTATGGAGGCGTGAATCTTTAGCAGTTTCCCAAGGGATCATAATTGAGTATAGTTTACAGATTATAAAACAAAGTGAATACATAAAAATACACTAAAAAAAGCGAGTAAAGCTACTATAAACTTAGTTATCTACCACTCACTTAATTAAATAAATTAATTTCAGAGGCCAAACAGAGTTACTCTTCGAGTCCGTTTGATGTGAGACGCACAAAAAACTTTTATAAAGTCATTTAGAACAAACAAAAGTATCGCTTGAGAGATTTGCGTAAAGTACAAAACGAACCGACGAGCGATTTAGTATTTTGACCCGGTGAGCATCCGCCAAAGTAAAGATTTGTAAGCAAAAGAAGTAGTGTACCGAGACAATTCGTTGAATAAAAAGCCCAAGCTACTCGGTGTCACATAACAACACTAACAGGTAAACTTCCTTAATTTTAAACAGCGACGCCACTGGAGCATGATAGTGGCTTCACCTCTCTCTCTATCTGTCCAACAGTAATATAACCGCGGCCAACCGGGAACGGAAATGACGTAACGGATATCGATTTTTTCAGCCTTCTTCGCCTACTTAATACATAATAAATTTCTTGCTTTTCTTCGTCTCAATTAATGTTTAATTAATTGAGATCGGTCGTGATCGGAAGCAATACGCGTACAGTTCCATTCATGCTGAGAAAATAAATCAAATCGCTGCGGAAAACCGCAACGTCGAAGAAATAATTATTTCTGGCGTGCGGTCGTTATAATTTCGGAACTGTCCAAGAGATAAAGTGCAAGCTGCAGTTATCTTCCGCAGGAATATAAATGCAATTAAAACTTTTGTTAAAAGCGGCGGTGAATTTGTAAGTCTAAGGTGTTCAACAGCTGTCTCAAGCATTTGGAATTGTTAAGTTCTTGATTTCTTCTGACCATTAATTAAAGACGCCAGCTGATTGCTTGTTTATTGGGCAGGCTGAGTACCTACCTACCATTTTTGAGGAATAATTGAAAGGACTTATTAAAAACATCTGTTTGCAATATACATACCTAGATAAAGGGTAACTGTTTAGTGAACTCGCAGGTGAGAAAACTGAATAATCATGGTCATGGTCATGAATAAGTTTGTTCTTATATAAAACTATTGAAATAAAGCTATTAAAATAAGGACAAAAGATTAGTTTTCGTTAGTGGTAATTTCTATCAAACATCTATTGCATTTTTTGCTATTTTTCATGATGTCATCAACAACTCAAACTAGAAGACGAATGAAAACATTTTACAAATTTACTACTCTTTGACTCAGGCCTAACCTACTTAAAGGTGCGGAATTTGAGCACTAAAAACGGGACATGTAGACACATTTTTATTCCAACACCATTCGGAAATTAAAGTAGACAGGGCGTTAAATAAAAAAAAAAAGATTTATCAATAAAGGATCAACTTAGAGACTCGCACTACTTTTACAGTAATATTTTTCGTTCGCATAAATAAATCTCTCTCAAATAATTGAAAAATCCGTCATAAAACCGTCATAAACTCGACACCTTTTTTACTATTTGTACACATATTTATCGTAATTAGAAAGTAGAGTTGTCAAAGTTAATTATTCGTTATTAATTTTCGACCAAGAACGTCTTAAAACGTTACTTGGTTCAGCCGGCGTGTTGAAATGAAAATTATTTTGCAATCTCTCCATTTTGTTAATATTTTGGCGAGTTGCACGGTAAACTGGACGTTTTACAGTAGTAGTAGTGTCACAGCATAATACAGCAGTTAAAGTTCTTGGCGGTGTCTTTGAACTATTTTAGCTGCATTTGGTGACCTCCAACTGTAAGTGATTTACTACCGCGGCGTTTTATCAATCGGTTTGACGCCGGTGTTAACTCGCCCACAAACGAAAAAGAACACGTGCGTAGCCTGAGAAGTTGCGCGGGTTACGCTACGCGAGCTAGAAAATTTAGGGAGAGCTGTTCTGCTGTATTATGCTGTGGTAGTGTGGTGCATTGCATTGCAGATGGCGGTGGCGCGTCATCTTATCATCTTATTTCTAAATAGAAAATAATAATTTAAAGATTAGGACCGCCAACTAATTCTCCCAGATTTATTCGGTTGCCGCTAAAGCAAAAAACCTTGAAAATTCCAAGCTGTAGAGGTTCCGTCAGAAGAGTTTGCAGCTGTAATAGGAACCAATCATAATAGATTGTGAGTGTATTTTGCATAATCCTAATCACACTTTTGGGCGATAGGTGGCAGCACTTTATAGATTTCTTGAGCCGACTTGTTCACGAATAAAACTTGAGTGTTTCCAGTCCGGAAAAGAAACAGCACTCGATGGAATGGATACCAGTCTGGTTCTCAAAG
Source organism: Xestobium rufovillosum (assembly GCA_963966045.1). Classification (NCBI taxonomy): domain Eukaryota; kingdom Metazoa; phylum Arthropoda; class Insecta; order Coleoptera; family Ptinidae; genus Xestobium; species Xestobium rufovillosum. Next base: position 22,441,398 of record OZ014493.1, on the reverse strand, counting down.
ACTCAATTTCAAGTGAGAAAAATTCTTGTCCCATTTCTTTTAGATGACAGTATCTACAAAATATTACTACACATCAATAAAACTACGCAGAAAAAATTATGGAAAAGCATGAGAAAAAATTGTCAAAGTTGTCCAGTTTTTGTAGTAAAATTCGCCTGTACAAACCGCGCATTGCATGAATACAGTTCTTGTATAGGCTCACTTGGACTATCCTGAAAAATAGTTTGAAAGGAAATAAACTCTCTTTAGAGGAAGAGGTAACAGAAGCTGTCGAAAGCTGGTTTGCGGAGCAGAAAGAAACGCTGTTTTCTAAGAGCTTTACAGACGTTACAGGAGCGCTGTAATAAGGGGGCACTCTAGTTTACCTATCGAATATTTTGATCTTCTAATTGTTATTGTTCCTATAGTAAGTTAAGAATATTAGTATATCCTCGTAGGCGACGTTTGTATTCACCATTGGTTCAGTAATAGTAAAGGAGATTTTTTAATAAATGTACCCCAGCAAGTTTGCAGTAATACCTCGAGTAATACCTACAAAGTGATGGAATAAATAATAGTACATCCCAAGTCTTTATAAAAGCAAGTACTGTCTTTATTTGTTTGGAATTATTGGTACGTATTGAAAAATTAAGTGAGCAGCTGATAAATACCCCAAAAATGTAGGCATCTATACTTGTTACAAATATTTTTTTGACATTTCTTTTACGCTTTTCTTAAGTCTTAAAATCAGTTGTTTTCCTTCAGATCGAATTACGTTATTGGAAAAGACACTTGCAACCCGGAGTATTTACAGTAGACTCTGCTTATAACGGACTCTCTAGGGAACCTTATTTGAGTCTGTTATAACCGGTGTCCTTTATACGCATACCGGTTGGTAAAAATGAAGATGATTAGAAAGACGTTTATTAACTCAAATATTTATGTTTGTATAAACTTCTAAAAAGATTAACAGAAATATCAATTCTCAAAAATAGACAAAAATATTGTATGGATGAGTAAATACATAATCACGATTTAAAAAGATAAATAGAACTGCACGCTGCACGGCTCTGCCACTATGTAATTATAATTTAACCCCGCCAGCGAATTCGCGTTACGGACTAGTCCAGACAAGTCTTCGCGTCCGTTATAACCGGTGATATCCAGTATGGGGTGCTTAAATTTGTCTGTTATATCCGAAGTGTCTGTTATAAAAGGGTCTGTTATAACAAAACATTTTCTATAGGCCTCTTATGAGAGTTTGAACGGACCACTATGGTAAGTACGCTATAGCCGAGTGTCCTTTATAACAGGGTCCGTTAAAGGCGGAGTCTTCTGTATATCTATGCCAATTCTTGATATTTTTTTGCCAGTGGGACGTAGGTTGGTACATATTCTGTTTATCTTCAACCTTTCGACATAAGTTTGGAGGGAATTGTATCTGTAATAAATTTCAGAACCCGAGTAGAAGTCAAGCAGACAAACAGTCAATTCTAAAATTTTGCCACAAAATTTACACAAAAGTTAAAAAGTCCAAGTTGTGGAACTGAACGGAGTGGCAAAAGCGAAACCCCCCTCCCCTCCGACGAAATCTTTGTATAAGTAATATCATATAAATAATGGTAGTGGATATCAAGTGTGGGCTCATTCCAAAGCGCTTTTTATTCGGAATATGATTATGAGAGAGATCTTTGATATTATATTATCTACTTAACAGAATAAAACCAGAAAGAAAGTGCTATAATTCTTTCCTGTGATCATAACGTACTTAACATTAGGGGTGATTGTAAGTACAAAAATAGCTGAGCTTAAAAACACACACTTGATACATAATGCGCGGGAAAAATGATTTTTCTTTTGTTCGTCTGAATGAACTCCAGTTTATGGGCACAATAACTCTACACAAAGAAAGTACAACGCTGCAGAAATTGGTACTAAATTATTGATTAGTACTCGATGTTTCCCTGCATTATGCGCTTTATTCTTTATATAACGGCTATTCCTCGTCCTGTTAAAGGAAACGACGGTGGCTGGAGTGGAGATTCATTTATAGGAGGATGCTTCAAACCAACGAGGACAGACGGAATATCCATGTTACATTCTATCACAATTACGGAAGTTTTTGTTCGACATTGACTTCATCGATTTAGGTCAAGAACATTCGTCGCAATTTGCAGACAAAAAGTTGCATCTGAATGAGTCGAATCGGTGAGGAATTATTGAGAGCGAGTAATTTGCGTCCATTAGCGCGGTACCTAGTGCCTAATTCTTGAACCCTTGTTAAATATAATGGTTTATTGTTTCTGTGTCAATAAGACCTCTTCAATTGGGTTATTCTCAGATAACTTTTCATTTATAGGTATTGATATTTCATTGTTGAAGTAGTTTTGAGAGAGAACCACTAGATTTAACAACTAGAAATTGAACTAATTTTTGCAAAATTCATGTTTTTTACGCGGGCATTAGAAAGTGTTAGGTAACTGTTTTGTTAGTGTTTTTTTTATCTTCCCCATGTTTGCCTCTCCTATACGAATCCAGATTTTGCGAAACTTGACTGTAGCTGAAAAATCGCACTTTTCTTACTGCAGCTGATTATGTGAGAAGAGCGTGTGTCTTAGAGTTATATTAAAATTTATTGGAAGTGGCCGGCAATAAAAATGCGCAGCTTTACCTCCTCCTCTGGTTTCTTCCAGTTTTAATACTGCTCTACCATTGAGCATATTTCTCTCGATGACATTCATCTTACTCGTTCTTAAATAATAGCTACTGAAGATAATCTAAATTTTGATGTTACATTTTTGGTTGCTCAACGAGACTATTGAAATACACTTTGTATCTCGCCCTGTATCAAGTTCCTCTACAGAGGAAGAAATTTTACCGGACCGGGAGGTTACCTTTTGACGGTCTAACAGGGCGAACGTGCCCTCGGTACTTAACTTGTAAATTATATTTTATTTAATGTATTACACTATCAGAAATAGAGACGAGGAAGCAATTTTTGGCAGACCTCAATTATTGTAGATATAAAAACATACCTTTTGACTACTTACATATTATGAACCAAAAATTGACGATGATGTTGGCGCCGCAGTTTACGGCAAGTAATCATTTAAGTGTTGATTATTATATTAAACTACCAGCTTGTTCTTCTCAGCGGAGCTTACCGCTATAACATACCTATCGGCAATGTGGAGTACAGTACTTTCCGACAGCAAGAGCATACTAGGTAGCACCAAAAATTTCTGCAATCACATGAAACCAATGCGTTTTTTGCAAAAATTCTTTTATTATTGTTTTTCAAAATATTCACCCTCAAACTCAATACATTTACCCATTCGATAAAACCAATTGTCAAAACAGAAATTCCACTCTTCTTGGGTCACTTCAGAAACGAGGTTTTTTAAGTGTTCCACAGCATTTTCCGCGGTTGAAAATCGTAATTCCCGCATTTTATCCTTATACCGCGGAAATGAAAAGAAGTCGCAAGGTGCCAGGTCGGGAGTGTATGGTGGATGCTCCAAGAATTTAACTCCAGCGTCCTCCAAAAATTGCGCTGTTTGCCTTGCCTTGTGACTTGAAGCGTTGTCCTGATGCAAACGTATCTCTCCTTTAGGACGACGTAAACGAACCATCTGAAAAACTTTCGGCAGGTATACTATTGTATACCATTATGCAGTAACTGTGCGTTTGTTCTCTAGCGCTATAGTTGCAACGGGACTAGATTTTGAGAAAAACAGGCTATCATCTTTTTCCGCACACTTCGAGACTGCTTAACTTTGACAGGATTAGGGTCAGTAGGAAACACCCATTGTGCCGACTGCAGCTTTGATTCAAGTTCAAATGCATATATCCAGCTTTCATCATCAGTAATGATATTATAAACTGCTTCGGACCTGCCTTCGTCGTATTTTTTTAAAGTTGCTGTGCTCCATTCGATCCGTTGCACCTTTTGCGCTTCTGTTAAATTGTGAGGTATCCAACGACAACAAATTTTCTTTACAGGTAAAGGATCGTGTAAGATCTTGTTTACTGCAGTCATGCCCAAGATGCTTCTTATAATCCTGTAGGTGCTTCGATTAACATCTTCAACCATTCTTCTAACAGCAGCCATATTTTCTTCAGTCACTGCAGAAATTGGCCTTCATTACTGAGTGACACTCGATCAAATTTAAATTCATTGTACCAGCTATAAATCGTCCTATGAGATGGTGCTTCATTACCAAATGCAGCACGAAGCCGATCAACACTCTGCTTTGAAGATAAACCACTTTTGAAGTCATAATAAATCATGGCTCTAAAATTTTCTCTAGTTAAATGCATTTTCACTGTGCACGAGTTACTTTACAGACAGATAAAAAAATAACTATTGCAGTTATCTGAGCCAAATTTATACTGTCAAACTACAAAACAACAAGCTTTTGTTTCATGGCAGACTCGATTAATTATATGCATTTGATCTGCCAGTTTGCAGAAATTATCAGTGCTATCTATCGTAATAACAATTATTCTAGTTGGCATCTGAAATAATCATGAATTAAGTAAACTTACAGCAAATGTTCTAAGTATCTTTGGCCAAATAAACGAAAATAACAAAAATTTTGAAATGTTTTAAGTCAACACGGAGTACTTTGGAGTAAAACTGTGGATTAATTGAGAAAATTATTCAAAGAACGGAAGTACATAGTTTCAAAATCTTATTAAACTTAAAACTCAGACTATAAAATACATGCCTGCTTTTGGGATATTTCGTATTATTGTTGTTTCCAATTCCGATGAGAAGGATGTATTTAGAAATGAAAGTAGAAGAAATTAAACAGAACCATACAGTAAAAATGGAGAGGAAATATACCCCATCTCACCTATTATAAAGGCACGGTATCAGAAACTATCCATATTGAAGGACGAATATCGCTCCATCCACTGAAGTTTTAGGGTTGACTTTATATAAGATGAGCAAATTGCTATCCCAGACTTTCATTATTTTTGACCATATAATAAAATATTTACTTCATTTCCATGGGCGAGCACAAATTTTAAACGAGTCAAGAAAACGGTACCAAAAAATGCAAAAGCCGTTTAACCTGAAGATGTTATTCAGATTCAGACCTGCTGAAAATATCGACATATTTACAGAAAGTATAATTATTGTTTTACACTCCTTATGACCCGATTTTAAAAGACCATTACAGAAAACGCATGTGGCCAGGTGCTAAGCGTATAGATGATAGTCGTCAATAAATAATTATTAGCTGCTAACTGAATGTAAATGGATCGAAAACCCATTCGGATTTATATAAAGACACCTATATTATTAAGAACACTTCAACATGCAAGAAAACATAAAACTTGAATAATCACTCTTAAGAACAAAATTACTCACAATTAACCTTTCATAATGCGCAAAACCCAGGATGCAATTCATTATTAATAATATAAAATGTATATAATAATAGGTGTCTGTAACTGAACAACTTTCGCGTTGTAAAATTTTATACTAACTTATAGATTTCAAAATTAAAATGTTTTTGGGAAATATCGTGTTCCTAGCGGAAAAGAGTTAAGTAAGTAAGTAGATACAGGCTGAATGAAGAAAACCTGCTTGTAACGTATGCCCGCAAAGTTTTGGCTCAAATAAATATTGTATGATTTGAATGTGTATGGAAAACCGCAGACCAACTGGTTTCGTCCTTCTGCGACTCATCAGTACGGTGCTTTCACCTACACACTCAAACCATGCAATTTAACTTGCTATATATTCTGCCGCGCTTGGGACAAATATCAGCAAGAGACAATTACATCATTAATTATCTGGAAGTAACTAGTGGTACTGGACCTAAGTCCGGCCAGAATATTAAATATCATCTTGAGCATGATATTCGTAAATAAAATTAGCCAGTTTCGTCAAACAATTTATTGAATATAGCTTTGACTATCCGGAGTTTAAACCCTTATTACTCTTGCCACATATAAAACCCCCAGTGGAAATCGCGTACCAAATTAGGCTTTTCCCTTATACAGGTTGTTCCAGAAAGTTTTACACAGGTTATATCTGCAAAACTATAACAGATAACGAAATGGAACAAAAACCACTTTGATGGAGAAGTATATAATCTGAATGACGTAACCACCCCCGGGGCTGCCGATGCCGCCTCCGACAAACCGCCCCTAGTTATTTTTTTTAAATTGCACCCTGTGTATTCTGTAAAGGAGCGTGACGGATAATCAAATTCTGAAACTATAATTTTTTTAAAATTAAAAATTGTCCCATCAATGGGGAGAAAACACGAACGTGCGAAGGGAATTTACTATTTCCAGTGGGAACATCGACGAAGATGTCGACCTTGTCTAAATGTTTCCAAAATATTCTTTTCCTCCGTTACCAATTGAACATTCAAGGTTCTTCCTAGGATATAGAAACGGGATCTGTACGAGACAATCTGTTATATTAATACCATTGGAGGCTTGCTTAAAAAACTGCATAATTTTTGAATACTGCCAACTGTACCTTCCATTGGTTTGGATGATCGTCTGCTACATTATTAGCTGATCCAGGAGCAGACATCACCACTCTGAAAAGACATGGTGGATGGAAAGCAACGAATGTGGCAGAGGGATATATGTACCTGCAGAATATTGTGTTCAGCAGTAGCTTCGAAGAAAATATTGGGCCAAAGAGAAGATATCAGTATAAATACCAGCTCTGCTTGTACTTCCTCTAATACCTGTGCAGGGCTTTCGATTACTAATACTTGTAAGAAAGTAATCGTTAACATTTATAATAATGACAAAAAATAATATCTTTTGTAATGTAAAACTTAATAAATGCAAAGTTCAAATAACTAGATTTAGCTTTTATTTTATATTTTCTGGATGCGGAAATATTTTCCCGCACTTGCTAGGAAAAGTCAAACAATTAGCATTGGCGATATGCTTACCTTTATTCACGGTGTTACTAGGGCTACTTCTATTAATTTTTAATTCGGAAATCTAAATAATTATCTGTCAGCGTGACAATACTATTTTTCCACAACGCAAAAATTGATCAAAATAGTATATGGCTTTATAAGGAGGAAAGTGCCACTTTTTAGTGACGAGCCTGTAGGCCTGGCGGCCGAGCTTGTGAAGCCGATAACACAGACGAATCACAAAAAAAACATTTCCTCCGAATAAAACATGCTGTTTTTCTTCAAACGTTGAAAAACATGACATTTATAATTTATAATTTTTTGTTACTCAACACCGTAAAATATCCAGATATCTCTGAAAACACCATAGGAAATTCGTCAACTGTCGGCGTGAGCGGCAGCAAAAGTTACTTTTACTGCCTTGGCAGTAAAGTTGAACTTTAAGTTCATGTATGCAGTCGGGAAATGTCATGTTTTTCTGACGTTTAAAGAAAATAATGTGGTATTTGCAAGTAAGGTTGTTCATAAAATATTGTATGCACTTCGGGCAGCATTTAAACATTCCGGTATAGATTGCGGCACCCGTTGCCATATTATTGGTCAATTTAAACATATTCGTCCAATAGCAAGCGGAGTGCCGAAATCGCTACCCGAATGTTGGACGGTGCTGAAACGCAGGTCGGAATGTTGCCGAGTTGCATGCTATAGGATAGGTAAACATCACCTCGAATGCATGCCGCGCTTCGCTATGGAGCAATTAATTAAGGTCTCAAATAATGTATACAGAGGTAAAGTAACAAACGAAGAAGCAGTGCTGCAATGGTTAGAGCAATATGAGGAAAAATCATCTACAACTTGGCGTATTAAATCCAGTGTTAAAAATTGTAGCCGATTTTTATACAGCTAAGCACTTATGTTAGGTAGGTGCCTACCTTCCGACCAACAGCCTTTTTTATATTTTTTATTGCACATGGGTATCTAACAATCTAGGTGCGTGATTCATACAAATAGGTACCTACCTAGTTACCTACCTATACATCTTTACAAAATCAAATGCTAAACACGAACAAAAATTACCAACTTCCCTTACCCCAACGCCCCTTCCTTAAACTTGGTTTCCATGCATCGGTAGGTATTTACCTATATCTGAAGGCAAGAAATCGCAAATTTTTCAGCGCTATACCATAAATGAAAAGTGGGCTTTATAAATGCGCCTTTGGTTATTATTTATTTATATACATATGTTATACACCGAGTCACGCTGATGCTAAATGAAAATAAAATTTTGTAATATACTTTGTAGATAGCAGTTATCTATAAAACATTTCTATATTTCAGAAAGACTTTTGTTTGCCATCATAATGATTAGAATAGGGTCGCTAAAGAAAAAACAAAAAAGGAAAATCAAAAAATACAGAATGCCAAGATGAGTTAACGATTACAATAAAATGGACAACGAAGGACACTATATTTTCACATTGGAGTGTCAGTTTAATTTTTGCATACCCTTTCGCGCATGTACGTATAGGTATAGTGCCTTTGGCTTGTTGGCATATGCATTGCCGGCATATTTCGCAACATTCCGACCTGCGTTTCAACACCGTCCAACATTCGGGTAGCGATTTCGGCACTCCGCTTGCTATTGGACGAATATGTTTAAATTGACCAATAATATGGCAACGGGTGCCGAAATGTTTACCGGAATGTTTAAATGCCTCCGGGCACAACTAGCATTAATGGTCTTCGGCGTGTTAGCTCTTGGCTGCGTCTCGTACTCTAATTTCACGCTGAGGGCCATAAACGCCCCTCTTTGTACCCTCGGTTCATAAATAACTGTTAGTTGCTTGGACAGTCTTCAATATAAAAACCATCGTTTACTTTAATTATTTCATAATTACCCAGAGTAAAGTACTTTTCGTCATCCCTTACGATGATTCTTTTGTTCGCAAAATGGATTCGCCTTAATGCATTACAGCAGCATCTTGGTATTCGGGCCAGTTGGTTTGGGGTGTATTTCTGACATCTCTTTCTTTTACGGAAATTTAGACAATTTCAAGACAATTCTCTAGAAATCGTATTTTTGAAAACACCGTATCTACCTCCGTGACAATTTCTTAACTGACACTTTGGCCCTATTTTTGGCTTTCTCGATTAGTTGGTTTACTATAGGTTAAGCCAAAAACTTAAGTCTTCCTATTTTCGGGAAGCTTGCACAAGGTATACCTTGCTCACAATCAGCTATTACACGATAAATTTGGTCCTACGCGAGATATTATTTTAATGAAAATTATCCGGATAAGCACGTTTCCTATACTAATCAGGGGTCTGTTTGCAAAATTATTATAAAATACAAGCAAATTAAATATGTGAGGTATTGTCTAAAGAATGGACGACCTGCAGTTTCAGAAGATGTGCAAATGAATATGCTTTTAGAGTGAAAATCCTCGTTAAAACCCTTGATCTATTGCGGCACCTGTTGGCATTTCGCGGAATGCATTTTCAGAAAACTTCCCCTTCATCATCGTCATAAGGTTCTCAGTCTGAAGACTAGTTGGATGCGTACCTCCACTCTTTTCTATCCTGAGCTAACCTACGCATTTCCCTAAAAGTAGAACATCCTACATCCCTAACTAACTGAGAGCAGTAGTCTAATCTAGGCCTACCCCTACCTCTTTTTATTCCTATCTCTGCCTCTAGTATGTCGCGAACTATTCCTTCATGTCTTAGAAGGTGTCCTACCATCCTATCTCTCCTACTCTTTATTGTCTTCCATACCTTTCGCTTTTCCCCAACTCTTTCTAATACTTCCCTATTGCTAACCTTATCTCTCCACGGTATCTTCATCATGCGCCTGTAGCACCACATTTCAAACGCTTCTACTCTTTTTCGATCCGCTTCCCCTATTGTCCATGTTTCGCACCCGTATAATGCCGTACTCCATACATACGACTTTAAGAGTCTCTTCCTAGTCTCAATATTAACCGTTCTCGAACATAACAGTTGTTTCTTTCTGTTAAACGCAACTCGGCCCTGCGCTATTCTTTGTTTTATATCTTTAGTGCTCCTACCGTCTTGAGTTATTTTACTTCCTAAATAGCAGAAATCCGTGACCTCCTCTATCTTCTCATTTCCTATTTGTATGTCAACTTTAGTTCTATTTTCACATCCCCTACATACCAAAATTTTAGTTTTCTTTTTATTGACTTTCATGCCATAGCTCTGTGTCAAAACTGCTTGCATTTCATTCAAAGCCGCTCCTAATTCTTCTTTGCTAGATGCTTACACTGCTATATCATCCGCAAATCTGAGCATATAAGTCTAAATTAGTTGTAGAACTGAATGAAGATGATCTTGATCGCAGAATTCAGTTTTGTGAAAAAATGGTGAACCGTTGCATTTCAGATGATGAGAAACTGTAAACAAGCAGCATTGTTGATGATCGGATCACAGTCCACACTGGATAATAGAAATTCACAATTCCCGGAAAAAGGTTAATGTTTGTGCTATTAAGATATTACATTATTACATTATCCCGGCATTAGCGGTTCTTTATCCAAACCATGCAGAAAATATATACCTTGTGGTTCAGCAAGATGGACATGGACTTCCATCTCATTATGCTCGAATTGTAAGAAGTGTCTAGATCGCGTGTTCTCGAATAGATAAATTGGTAGAAAAGGATTTCTTCTTCTAACAAATTTGACGTGTTCGAGTTCTCTTTGAAAAGCTGAATGGCAAAGAAAATACGTATTTCCATTTTCCAAAGCTGTCTTTCACAGGATATTAGGTTTGCATGTGGTGGTATTTAAGTTACTTTTCATCAACAGAAATACGTTCATAATATGACCGATAGGGTCTAAGAGCTTAATGCGTAAACAGAATACTGGAAAATATACATATCAAATTAGTGTATTTTCTAACCAAGCACGTAGTGAGCCACTTTGACACAAAACTAACTTCTTAGCAATTTATTATTGATAAAAGATGGTATTTTTGCAGTTTCATCAGAATTCATATCGCGTCTTTATAAAGGTTCTGCGAATATTATTCAAAAATAATTCGTAAGTCTAGGTTAAAAAGTTTGCATTACAATTCCAGAAATAGACATGAACGTCAACGGTTAATGTATTTTATGACATCACCAGATACAATTTCCTTCGCTAAATTGAACAGGTTATGGCTGCACAATAATTTCTACCTACCACTTTCATTACCCACATTTATCTCTATATTTCTGTCACAGCATTTACTTACAAATGGTCACAGGAAGTCATAATGATCCCTCTGGTATACTTTTATATACGAGCGACGCCATTTAATTTGATTACTGTATTCATCCTGACAAGTCCCACGTTCCTTGTTTTGACGAACGCAACGTCCACTACCACCCTTTATGGGTATCGAAATAAGTGGATGAAAGGGGCGAGATAATTGAATTTTGTGCCCAACTGAATACCGCTGACCATGTTAAATTAGTCGTGATGGGTCCTGTTGGCCAGAAGAATTCGTAAATAGGTTCATGTACACTAATGAACCGCTTGCAGGAATTTAATTGCTAAAAATCTGTTAAAAAATCAGGCACGTACTAGTTCCAATCAACCAAAAAATAAAGGGTTTGAGATTCACATATTAATAGCTAGTGTTATGCAGCATTCATTGAAATCAGCTGAAGGTTTTAACGATAAGTCACCCGAAAAATATTAATGGAGAAACTGAGTTCAACAGAATGAAGACTCTGTGACTTGCGAAGTGTTAATGCATGTTGTCAGTGTCACTTACAAGGTCGTGCTAATTCTGATGCAGCCGTTGACTTGCCGGTAGACTTACCTATAGGAACTAAAAATGCAAAGAAATATTATAAGAGAAGGTTCAGATAAGAAAATTGCATTTTCTCTCTGAGAGTAAGTAGGTACTCAAAGGTTGGATGATTTGCTTTTTAATTTTTCCAAATCAGCCTTTTTCTGCAATAGCAATCATTTTAATAATTTTTTGAAAATCTTAGAAGTACCATCGAATGCAGAAACTACAATATCGGCAATCAGAACGACAAGACCTTTTCAGGAGAAAGAGAATTTAGGGAAGGCGGAGTGAGCAGTTTTGTTAAAACCAGCGACCTTGCTCAGACCGATAAGGAATAAGTTAAATTTTCGGAGGATAGAATCCAACTAAAGGGATTTTTAGCCATTATAGCATAGGAATCACAATTTCCAAAACTTTTGATATCGAGTTCATTCACTCGAATGTAAATATCCTCAGAAACTGAATATTTGGGACGGTCTTTTAATAGATAGCAACATTGGTCCATTTTTCTTAGTCTGGCATCTAAATGCTAGGAAATATCTGGAGATATTGCAGAATTAAGTTATATTTCTGCTGATTATGCTTGAATAAAATTTGATTTCCGTAAGACGGCTGTCTAGTTCATAACAGCGTAAAAAATTTGAAAAGGAGGATATATACATATAGGGTTAAGTGTAAGAACAGCTAAGCTGAACTTCGCCCTTGTGGGCATGGCAACATTGCACTTACTTCTCGTTATTCTTATTTTTGTTTGTATTTTTTATTATTCTCACAATAAAGACGTTATTATTACTATTATTATAAATTAAAGAAAATTGACGTATCCGAGGGTTTTCCGGAAAAGTTTCTTTATGAATTTATGAATTTATGCGTTATATTTCTTTCACACAATACACACGCCCAAAAGCAACAATTAATTGGCCAACCATTTCTTCCTCTGGGCGTTGAGAACGTCTCAATCAAAGCTATGGATAAAAACACACTAGACCAAGATGTTTAAGCTCTAAAACAAATATTTTACAAACTTAGAAATTAATGTCCGGCCGGAATTTTTGGGTTTTTTGTAAAGGCTGAATCTAGGTGCACGCTAACGTGCACATAAAACTAAAAATTGCGGGCACGCGAAATGCGAAGACATGTTAAATATTGTGTTGAAACTTCTAACAAAGAAATTTATCAAACCAAACAGACTAATGCCGGAAACCAGACACATGCATTTTTGTGCATAGAAAACTAAGAAAAAGAAAGTAACCGATATGGGAGTCGAACTCACCCAGCCTAAGGACATCAAACTGCTAACCCTATGCGATACCTGCCTACCCACCAAAACTGTTGATGGTGTTCACAACAAACGAATTATTTAAACGAAAGTGTAACGTATAATTATATACAATGACGGCGTTCCAAAATAGTTTTTCTTAGTTTTACTTTGATCATTTGGTTTATCTTTGTTTTCTGAAGAGTCTAACCGTTGGTGGGGATACCTGTACGCGGAAACGCATCAAAAACTGTATAATTATAATTATTGTGATAACGTTACTGCTAGAAATCACAGCGTGGATCAATATTTGATAGAGTGCGATAAAAAAAAACGATCTGAGTATTTTATGAATTTTTGTCTGTTTAATTAGAACCTGTACGAAAAATATGACGGTCGCATATTATCATCTCTCCCACAGCAGTCCCTCTTAAAGACATTTGATGTAGGCTAACGCTAGACCCATCTTCCTCCTGCAGCCGAGAGACGAAATCTGACAGACTGCCAGTGAGTTGAAGAGAAATATTATACTCGCCGTTAGTTGAAACATGTTTAATAAATTAGACGCTGTACCAAAACTGTAACGGTACGCAACTAGACGAAATAGAGGAACGCGCGAGGCCATTCTAGCTTTACGAGTAATTATAGAAAAAACGATAGAAAAGAGAAAGAGCGTATATATAGGATTTGTAGATTTAGAAAAAGCCTTCGACAACGTAAAATGGGGGAAGATGTTCGAAGTGCTGAGAAAGGTAGGGATGAAATACAGGGACAGAAGAATAATACATAATCTCTACAAAGAGCAAAAGGCAGTTATAGAATGTGAGCAGGAACGAAGGGAAGTAGATATCCGGAAGGGAGTGAGACAGGGATGTGCATTGTCACCTCTAGTTTTCAACTTATATATCGAAGATGCGATTAATATTGTTGTAATATTGTGGAAAGAACAGCCTCAGGGATCAATGAACAGGGCCAAACTATTAACATGCTCAGATTTGCGGATGATATAGCAGTGTTAGCATCTAGCAAAGAAGAATTAGGAGCGGCTTTGAATGAAATGGAAGCAGTTTTGACACAGGGCTACGGCATGAAAATCAATAAAAAGAAAACTAAAATTTTGGTATGTAGATGGAGTGAAAATAGAACTAAAATTGAAATACAAATAGGAAATGAGAAGATAGAGGAGGTCGCGGATTTCTGCTACTTAGGAAGTAAAATAACCCAAGACGGTAGGAGCACTAAAGATATAAAACAAAGAATGGCGCAGGGACGAGTTGCGTTTAACAAAATGAAACAACTGTTATGTTCGAGAACGGTTAATATAGAGACTAGGAAGAGACTCTTAAAGTCGTATGTATGGAGTACGGCATTATACGGGTGCGAAACTTGGACAATAGGAGAAGCGGATAGAAAAAGAGTAGAAGCGTTTGAACTGTGGTGTTACAGACGCATGATGAAGATACCGTGGATAGATAAGGTTAGCAATAGGGAAGTATTAGAAAGAGTTGGGGAAAGGCGAAAGGTATGGAAAACAATAAAGAGTAGGAGAGATAGGATGGTAGGACACCTTCTAAGACACGAAGGAATAGTTCGCGACATACTAGAGTCAGAGATAGGAATAAAAAGAGGTAGGGGTAGGCCTAGATTAGACTACTGCTCTCAAATAGTTAGGGATGTAGGATGTTCTACTTTTAGGGAAATGCGTAGGTTAGCTCAGGATAGAAAAGAATGGAGGTACGCGTCCAACCAGTCTTCGGACTGAGAACCTTATGATGATGACGCAACTAAGACTCGAACCCAAGTTTCCCACTTTCCGGGCAGATTTTGTTTGTTTTTGATCGAACTTGTTACAAGTGTCAACTGAAAGTCAGAATAATGTCAACCAAAAGGCAGAATAATAAGCGTCTAATAAAATTGGAAGAAACATTAGTAATATTGACAAAGATTTTGAGAATGTTCCCTATCAATTTCTAAGCATAACCAAACACATATTTTCATGGTCTCAAATATTATAACAATTATAAAACCTTGTGGTAAACCCAAATCTTGCAAGGAAACATCTCGATGTCTTGTTTCAAGATTCCGTGACTGGTTCCACATGAAAACTGAATTTCCTACGATAACTTCAGAATCGATTTTGATGGCGTTAACAAAACCCGCACTTCCTCAACGATTCTTGTGTTCCCTTTTTGGACACCTGCACTCTTTTGCTTGTCAATACTTCCGATTTCTGGAAATAATTTTCACGGAACCATGAATGTCTTGATAAGAGAATCTTGCCAAAATGCTAATATTTATAATATAATAATTATTACCCCAAAGCTTAAAATACCCTGTTTATTTGCACCTGTCGTATTATCTCCTGACTTTTGCCAGTGGATGAATCAATGTTGAGAAGAAGTCCTCTGAAACTGGAAATTGGAGATATTTTAATTAAAAGTCAAAACTCGAGCTAACATAAATAACAAATAAACAAAAAAATAATATCAATAATATACTTAAAGCCTTATTTTGAAGTAACAAAAGTAGTCCATTTTATGTAGACTTGTAATGTGTTAAAATGCAATAATTGTATCTTTCCGTATTGTGTCCCTAAGCGACTTTCTACATCCATTAATAACAAAGACCGCAACGTAACCAATGTTATCTGGGACACACTGTATAGCATACCTACTACAATATGAACTACTTGAACTAGCAAAAAGTGTCTCGAATGTGTGAACTACATAATTTATGTAACTGCAAAATAACTATGTTATGTTTTGTTTGAGGGAAAAACCGAAATATTTCCATACCAATAAGGAAAATAACAAAAAAAGCATCAATTACGTTTGGTAGCTCCTATTCCGTTAGTCCATAAAGAGTTCTCACGAAGAAAGTAAACAAACAGGCGATAAAATAAACACCTGATAATTAGATTTCCCATAGAAAATAACACAGAACCGGATATGGTTACTTAGAGTTTAAAAAAATTAAAACTGTTTCCCAGATTTACACCTTGAATCAATAAGGCAAGTCTAGGTTGATAACCAAGTGCTTGCTGATAAAAGCGAACAAACCAGTAAATTTTAATACTCCTTTGCTTCGTCCTTAATGTAAATTTTACTGAATACAGGTTTACATTTTAAAAAAACTTGCTCATAACGCGAGGTGCGTTTCCTGCAAAACAAGTTTGTTCGACGCTTCACTCACAGGACTTAAAATTATATTCAAGTGTCATTAAGTTTAAATGTAGCTGAATATAACTCTTTAATTAATGTTTTTAATTAAAATTAAACATTTCAAATACGGCATTTCCGTTTGGCAAAAAAATTTTGTAAACAGAAAAGTGCTGAAAAGTGTCTAATTTATTGTTAGCTTTTCTGAAACAGATGTTAAAAATACAAAGTGCACTTACATATTTATAAAATTATACGCTAATGATAACTTCTCACACTGACAATATATTAAAGCGCTATCTTCAGGACAATAAATACATTTCTTATTACTTTCATCATGAAGCTTCAGGCGATATTTTTCTACCAGGATATGTTGCAATAATGTACATTTTGTGGTATTACTCATCTGTTGTAAATTTTAGATTCTTATTTATTTTTAAGGCTCGATCATTTAAAATCTTCACTTTTGTATAGCACTGCATCAGTAGTGAATGGAACTGATATTTTGACGAGCGAAAACAATATCTAGAATCGAGTCTAGAATAAATGTTGCGCCTTTAAATAACCCAAAATGTTTACAGAATTTTAGCAATTTTTATCATGTTTGTTTTCTATATTGAATTTCCATCCGAATTAGTAGGTGTACCTATATACAGAGTGAGTCAATAGTGTGGGATTCTTCCATAGCTAGCACCTATATTGTACATTTTAGAGAAAAATATTATATAAGAAACCCCCCCTTTAATTTGTGATTCTCTATCATATAAAATTATTTTCACTTATACAGACTATCCCATTTCTTCTGCACAGCACCTAACTTCGTTTTTTTAATTGGAATATCCTGTATTTCACTTCATTATCGAATTCCTTGATCGATTTGACTATCGGATTGTATAAAGTCAGTTTTGTCTAAACTTTATATTTTTAAGTTGCGGGCATCCTTTTGCGAATATTGACAGATGTAGAGCAATTTTTAAATTTCAATATTTGGCTATTGCATGAAATTGTAACAGTAATATTTTAATGGAGTGAAAGCAATATGTAGGAAAAACTTATGTTGCAAGAAAAAATTGAAACTGTTATTAGCAATTACTTAAGCAAATTAGAAAACTTAAGAACACCATAACTTTGTAATTTCAAACACAACCCTATTGGTTTTAGGTCATTGTTAGATTCCCCATAATATTGTCTTTCGTTTTGATATACTCTTCCCTATACCCAAAATCAACAGTTTTTTCCAAATTTGCATTTCCTTGAAAAAAGTGCCAAATCAGACAACTAAATAAAAACAAACCATAGCAATATTTAATTAACTGGTCCAACACATTTTCCAAATCATGTTGCAGAAAGTGGAGGTAGGTGTTTCCATCCACATTACCAAAAAAATAAGAACCAACAACAGATGTACCAACAATATAACGTTGAACCATCTGGTGGTCCATATATCGTACAAAATGGGGAATTTTCAGTCGCATGATAGTGCAAAATTATGTTTGTTCACATTTCCGTTTCTATGGAATGTCCCTTCGTCACAAAATTTTTTGTATATACAGCTACCAAATAATTTCTTTCACTTTCGCCCAAAGTGTAGAGTGTAGACCATGTCTATTAATTCTTGTTTTGCAAAATTCATTTTCACTTAAGAAAACTTAATTCTCAAATCAACTCAAACAAAGCGCTATTAACTGCAAAACAAATGTATGACTTAACTTTTTTCATAGCCAACTGAGTATTATCAAATAATCATATTTGCCAGATTTATCTAGAAAATACAAATATTTCAAAAACGGTTAATTTTGGGATAGGGAAGTGTATTGCAATAAGAAAGGAAATTTTATGGGGAATCCAACAATGGTATAAAAACAATAGGGTTCTATTTGAAATTAGAAAGTTATGTTTTCAAATTTTCTAATTTGGTCTTGTATATTGCTAAAATCCGTATAATATTTTCGAGTGTCTCTTATAGCAACAGTTATTCCTAAATGTTGCTTTTATTCCATCAAATTATTATTGCTACAGCCTTATTCAATTCCGAGATAATGTACTAAAATTTCAAATTGTTCTGCATCTGCAAATATTCGCAAGAAAATGCTCATAACTCAAAAAATATGAAGTTTATAAAAAAATTATTTCATATAACCTCGTAGTAAAATCGATCAAGGAATTCGAAAATGAAGTCAAATACAAGGTGTTCCATTTGAAATAACGAAGTTGACTTTCATACAGCAAATATGGGGCAAGTTTTATAGCTAAAAATAATTTTAGCTGGAGCAACAAGTCACTAGAAACAACTTTTATATGGAAATTTTTTTAGTATTTCTAACTGTAAAGGATATAACAAAGAATCCCGCACTATTGACTCATCCTGTATATCTTCTTAAAAAGTCATCGTTTTTCAAATACCTATCATCCTTAAATATCTGCAATTTTTGTTTGGGTCTTTTTTTATCTAAAACCCAGCTGGGTTTTTGTAGTTTGGGTTTCTCTGTGCCAACCGTCCAACTATTATTATAGCAAGACACGAGAGACGACCTTGTTCAAAGATAATGGGAATGCTTCTTCTGCTACTTCTTTGGTGATTGGAAACTGCATTATAAAACAAACCGAACGACAAAAAGGATATTTAATTTAATTTATCTACTTATGCTTCGCATTATTTATTTTCGATTTATATGAAATTAAACATGAATATAATATAAATACATTTACGAAGTAATGAATATTAACCAAGTTGTAATTACTTTGGTTGTACCCGCAATTGTCATTTCCTAAGTTTGAGATTGATAGAGGTTTGTTTAAAGGAGGTGAAACCGCAGACATTACATAATTAAACATCTCATGGAATGACAGAACATAAATGCTCCGGAGACCACGACGGGTCATTCTGAAATTGCGGAGAATGTTCACTAGGTGATACGATGTCCAGAGCTGGACTTGAGAAATTTGCATTCGCTATTAAGGCCAGATAGAGCACAATATATCCTAGAAAATTTATTGTTACGGTATTTGCTTGCAAATTTACTAAATTAACGCGGAAAATAAATTACTTTGAAATAATTAAAGAGTTCGGTACCCCCTTTTAGAACAAAGGGTATTCGTTATACTCGTTATTTAGTGCATCCTTCCTTTGACGTTCGCAGTAAGGCAAAAACTTTCGTTTCTATCAGCATCTAGCTTCTAAGGTTCAATTAGTAGGCCCTTTCGATTTATTCGGAACAGAGATTACAATTTTTTTAATACTGAGATTACATTCCGCAGAATTAAAAATGGTTAAAAACCATTATGGAGGAACTTTCTGTTGCGAATCTGATGGGGTCTTGGACTGTATACGGACAGACAGACGCGGGAAATATCATAAGATCGGTTGAAGATCTTTTGCCTATACCGTGTGACAAACTTCCATGTGTACATGGGGAAATAACATGGGCAATTACATTTTTGGGGATTCCTGCTCCCCATGTGTAGTTACAGTGGTGGTAAAGGTAGCAATCGAAAGATTATTTTTTTCTGCGTATGAGGATATCAAAAACTCTGCAACTTTACAATTTATTAAAGCATTAAAAGCAAAAATTACATTAATAATTTTCTAACTAAAACACAGAAATTTATCAGATTATCCATGACAACTTAATTTATTCTAATCACGGACGTGTTTGATTTTTATGGATTTTCTGAACTGTCAACATTTAAAAATGAACAAAAATATTTTATTCAGTTCAAGAAAAGGTTTTCATTGTGAAAATGTTTTACGGCGGCAATAGTTTGCGCGTAGTCCGTGCCTTATTTTCTGTAAAATTCAATAACGGTCCTATTCCTTCGGTATAACAACAAATAATTTAGTAAGAAATTTGAAGGCTGGGAATCTTTCATCGAAAGAAGTAAATTTTTACTAATACATAAACTTGTTTTTTTATTTAGATAATTCTCATTCACATTATTATTGTCATTACCTATAGTTGACAATTAATTGATTACTGGTGTGGATGTTTCGTTGGTGAATGCTGGTCCATAGTTTAGGGTAAATTGTAGGTGTCGTCTAACCTATTAAAAAGCTTTTGGGAAAATGTTAAAGCAGTAAAATGAAATAATAAAAATTAAATTATGTACTTTAATTTTACTGCAATTATGAAAAATTTAACAAGCGGCAACATTTGTTTATTTTGCTCTAATCAATTTTGTAATCTGGCAATTTAATACTTATTTATTTCATATCTAGGTAAGGACAAAAACTTATTAATATACAACGAAATTAAAGTAACATAAAAAAAGAAAAATAACTATAACAAATATTTAAATAAACCTCCATTCTGTAACAGACAGTATTCCAGCCTATTATAGAGAGAATTTCTCACATTCGCATGTTGCCGATCGTTTATTAAGTTGCATTCCGCAAAAATAGCATTCCTTAAAGACTCAATATTTGGGTGACGAGTTTTATAAATCTTATTTTTTAAATAATGACCCCACAAGTCACACGGTGCCAAATCGGGAGATCTAGCTGGCCAGTTTATAGCACCACCTCGACCAATCCAGCTCTCTGGAAATATTTCATTTAATAATTCCCTCACTTGTGCTCCAAAATGTGCTGGGCATCCGTCATGTTGAAACCAGACCACCCGATTCGCATGTGCAACTTCTTCTAATGCAGGGCCAATATGGTTAATTAAAAGATCTAAATAAGCTTCTGAATTTAAATTTCCCTGTATTTCAAATGGTCCTATAATGGGATTATTAAAAATGCCTGCCCAATAATATTGATTTTTTGAGGGTATTGCGTTGTAGTGGCTAGATTTATTCTGGGATTTTCCTGGGCCCAATGCCTAACGTTTTGTGAATTTGGCTCTCGATTTAAAGTGAAGGTACAAACAAATTGATGAGAGGAAGCTGCGATCCCGATTAGCCCGTTCTTGCATTTCTTCACAGAAAGTTTGCCTTGATTCTTCGTCAAAAGGAAGTAACTCTTGGTGACATTGGAATTTAAAGGGATGATATTTGTTTTTTTTAATATGTTACGGACAGTTTCTCTTGAAACGTTACATTCTAGGGCAATAGACCTTAAACTAGATGTTGGACTAGCAGTTATCAGGCTTATTACCATTTCCTCTACTTCAACATTTAGATTTCTTGGAACGACTAAAAAATAAATGATAAAATTAGTTTTAGTTTTGTTTCACTCCACGTTATCACTTGTTAAATTTCTCATAATCCCACTAAAATTTAAGTTAGCGAACAATAAGGAATTAGCAACTAGGTAATAATAATAAGCGAATCAGAATTATCTAAATAAAAACCAAGTAAATTTATTAGTAAAAATTACCTTCTTTCAATGAAAGATTGCCAGTATCTTCAAATTTCTTAACTAAATTTTTTATTGTTGTTACCGAACGAATAGGACTGTTATTGAATTTTACAGAAAATAAGTCACGGACTACCCGCAGACTATTGCCGCCGTAAAATGTTTTCACAATGAAAACCTTTTCTTCAACTGAATAAATATTTTTGTTCATTTTGAAACCCAAATTTTAAATTGTCGATAAATAATGTTGACAGTTCAGACGAATTATAAATTAGAATCAAGGGAGTCTTTGATTAGAATAAATTAAATTGTCATAGGTAATCTGATGAATATCCGTGTTTTAATTTGAAAATTATTAGTGTAATTTTTGCTTTTAATGCTTTAATAAATTGGAAAATTGCAGAGTTTTTGATATCTACGCAGAAAAAAATAGTCTTTCGATTGCTACCTTTACCACCACTGTAACTACACATGGGGAGCAGGAATCCCCAAAAATGTAATTGCCCATGTTATTTCCCCATGTACCAGGTGTCCCAAACTGGACGCGTTCTTATGGGAACACCCCTTATTTGAAGAGATATTTAAAAATTAACCAAGGTGTCCGGAGCTCAAATTTAATGAGAAAACCACTGGCGCAAACAAAACTTTGCTATCTCTTATCGTTTGGCCGCTAGAGGGCGATTCTCAAATTTCGTCGATTTCTTTTATGTCCTATAACTTGTTTATTAATAAAGATAATTAATTTTGGTAAAAACTTTCTTAAGGCACTTTTTTCCGTAGAATCCATTGCAATAGGCAGTTTTTTTACAGGGCGTTTAGATTTTCGTGCACCACCCCAAACTATTTTTTTTTATATAGACCACCCTATATATTATGAGATTTTTGAAAAGCTCGTAAAATTTCCTAAATTTTGATGTATCACTTGTCACGTTTATCTTGAAAACCATTAGCAACATTTAAAGAATTATTAATTTAATATAATAACTATGAGTAATCTTATCATGAAACTTTAGATCTGTGGTTCTAATCATAACATGTTAGCATCCTATGTCATTTTATTAGTCATGGCAATCTTGATTTCTGTAGGCACAATATTTTAATTTTTAAATCGTAATGTTGCTAATGGTTTTTAATATAAACAAATAAACATGACAAGCGATACATCAAAATTTAGGAAATTTTACGAGCTTTTCAAAAATCTCATAATATATAGGGTGGTCTATATAAAAAAAATGAGTTTGGGGTGGTGCACGAAAATCTAAACGTCCTGTAAAAGAACTGCCTATTGCAATGGATTTTACGGAAAAAAGTGCCTTAAGAAAGTTATTACCAAAATTAATTATCTTTATTAATAAACAAGTTATAGGACATAAAAGAAATCGACGAAATTTGAGAATCGCCCTCTAGCGGCCAAACGATAAGAGATAGCAAAGTTTTGTTTCCGCCAGTGGTTTTCTCATTAAATTTGAGCTCCGGACACCTTGGTTATTTTTTTTCTATCTCTTCAAATAAGGGATGTTCCCATAAGAACGCGTCCAGTTTGGGACACCTTGTACACATGGAAGTTTGTCACACGGTATAATATTCTTTGGGCATAAAATTTATACTATCGCGGAATAAAATAATGAGCTTTTGAATTTTGACTTCTCTTTCTTTGGTCCGGATTTTCGTTTTGACAACTATCTGGCGCTTTGAGTTTTTGTTTCTGCGTGTTATTGGAAGCAGCTTGTCTTCTTTTCAGTCGCAATTGATTTAAGGAACATGGGATTAGTTTCTGTACAAATAAAGCAACTCTCACTTGCTCTCTGTTTTGGACAGCAGGAGTTCTTGATCTCGGTCATCTGCCTAGCATGTGTCAGACCTGTTCACTCAGTTTAAGATCTGAAGAACATGCAGGGCAATTTATACTCCTTATACCCACTTGGTTTAAAAAGTTCCACACACAGTGAGCGGCGCGCGGGCATTATCTTGCATGAAGACGAAATTTTAACAGATATATGGAACGAAAGGTACCACATGGTCTCGCAGAATATGCCTTAGTACCTATCTGCAGTTAAAGCAGCCCATCGTCCACCACCAATTCTGTGCGTGCCCCTAAACATCTGCCGCCCCACACCACAACTGAGCCTCCATCAAAAGAGACAGTAGAAGTAAAATTAAGGTGCATTTTGTTCTCGCTTGACGTCGATATCATCTTCCCTATACCGTCAATTGGATATACACAAAAACGGCTCTCATCTCTGAACAAAACATGACCCTATTGGTAATCATTCCAATTCTGGTGGTCTCGAGCAAAATCAAGCCGCGCTACTCGATGATGGATCTGAAGTTGTGGGACTTTTATTGGTACATATGCCTTTAAACCAAATTCTTTCGGTCTTCTTCCGACTGAACGCTCACTTATGTTGATTCCACGAACTTCTTCCAGTGCGTTTCTTGTCTGAATCGTCGATTTTGATTTGCCAAATGTTTAGGCAACCTCACTGTAAGCTCGACCATGTCTGATCATGTCTACAGCCCTGGCGATATCAGTTGGTGCCAAATCACTGATTTATAATGAAATAGAATCTATTTAATAGACGATAGCAAGCAAAAATAACCACATTGAAATGAGTACTTACAAAATGTACGAATCTTTGTCTACAGGGAATACGCGCTTTAAATGTACAAAGACACTTTAATGTAACATAACACAATTTAAAAATATGCCAACAATTTGCAAGTGTTGCGAACAGGGTCAAAAAATAACAGTTGTTAGCGGGTAATATTATGGTGTCTAGGTCTGACCATTGAAAACAGAAATTAATGAAATTAACTTAATTTTCTAATCGTTCCTTTAAAATTGTCCCGTTTGTGTAGTTGACAAGCGTCTGTTGATCCATCGAACGGGGGCAATGCTATTAATCTAGTCGGCTGTTGCTAACGTATGAAGTTGTTTCCTTCTTGAATACAGCAACAAACGATATTTAGGTATATATCAAATCACTAAGACTCGGTCCGGACTAATGACCTCCGCTCAGTTGACGATAACCGAACAAATTCATTATTTAAAGAAAATAAATAGAGTAACACAATAGAAATTACCTGTCGCGAACTGCGACCTCGAATCCGATGCAATATCCGCCCAAACTCCGAAGTACTGCAAGGAACGCTCAGTCATTCGGTAGGTACATATTTCTTGCTTGACAACACGCTTGCTCAACGTGTTCGTGCATCGTCTCCGATGAATAAGCAGACGCTTCTAAATAGTCCTTTTTCACTACCCCTATAAAAACTTTGGTAAATGTTGACCGATTTTAATTTTCCCTGTGGATTCCGAAAGAGTAAGTTTCAGAGAGTTTTTCACTGAAGTTAATGTTGGGTCACTCCGTAAAACATGGGGAAATATAAAGCGGACATGACGAACCCTCAGCACGAACAGTTATTGTAGACTCACGAAAAAATTTTAAAAGAAGCAAATGTTAAAAAGTTTGGTAAAATTTTGAATGCGTCCCCGACGTTTTACCCCATTGTGGACTAGGGGTCCATGCAGGCGACGAAATTCAGAATTTTGTCTTCAGCAGACGGTTCGTCATTTCCGTTTTATATTTCTACCCTTAAATTCACCTGAAATTGATTCATTTCAAGTTACAAGTTCCACAGACGTGTGTTGGCGAAAAATACTTCCCCTAAAGCCCACTCTTCCAGAATCCTCCAAGAAAATTAGAATCGGTCAACATTTGCCAAAGTTATTATTTCAGCTGGTGAAATCCTGATGATATAAACTGGACCACCCTGTATAAGGCAAGCGATCGGGCGACAAAAAGAACTGCAAAGCGTCTGCTGATCCCAAAGAAACAGCGCACGAACACATCCATCTGTCAAACGTGGTCCAAGTTATATTTATAATTGAGTCTTCACGCTAGTATGCTTTCTACTAATAATATAATTGTTTAACGTATATGGTTACTTTAATACATTTTCAGAAAATTACTTCCCATCTTCATACGAGATGAAAGCTATTATATGACTACTTACCGTATCAATGTTCAGACACACTTGGTCGCTGCGCTTGCTTGTGGAACAGCAGAGTGTGGAGCTGTGTAATCTAATGTTTAGAATATAGACACATCGCATCATTTTGTTGATTTCTTTTGATTGTGTCCATAAAATAATAACGATAAAATATTTTAAATTACAGTTTAATGGTAATGATATAACGGAAATATTAATTCGTTCGCGGTTCACGATTACTCATTACTGTTTTAATGAACTTTGGCTAAAATTAAGCAAATCCACCGAAACAATCTGAATGTGAACCTGTATTTGACAGCTCACTAAATACTAAAATTTTCATGGTGCTAGCCGTTAATTTAGTTACTAAAAGCTGCCTACCCCTATGCATATAACATTAATTTTTGAAATAATAGATCCAACAAATTAAACATTACTTCTTATTAACATATTAAAACATTGTATTTTGTACTTCTTCAACCTCTTATAATAATTTAGTAAAAATATTCCCTTAGTTTACTAATGAAGCCTAATAGTTCCTGCAATTATTTCATTAAAAATAAATTAGTCTATCTATTGTCGGAGTGAATAAATTATGCCAGTAAGCAATGTTTTTCAGGGAAAATGGTTTTAGTTTATCTTCATGTGCGCAGCCAAATTGACCATCAACTCTGCAGCATCTGACACACATGTGATACAATCTAATATGAATTGCATGGCTGCAGATTGTATCTGCACCCGTAATAATCATTTACTCAGTCCCTCCACCAATTTGCATTGTGCTGTGTATGCTACACCAGAGTAAAATGAAGATGTTAAACAGACGGGTAAATAATAAACAACAACGAACCCACATGCATACTGCAGTTCATACAATGCCCATTTTAATGTTTAATGTAACTTCTGGGTCAAGTATATTATAGAGAATTATACGGAATATACGAGACCGTGTTATCTATAGTAGTTTAGGTATGGCTCTAATTGAGCATTATGCGGTTGTTGAATGAACTTAGAGTGTAAGTCAAAACAAAACAACTTGTTATTTCTAAATGGGACACAATAGTATATTGTTTTATAAGGAGCAAAATTGTCACTTTTTAGTGTTGTGTCTGTAGGCACAACACAGACGAATCGCACAAAACACTTTTTCTCCGAATAAAACATTATATGTTTTCTTCAAACGTGAAAATAGGTTAAGAATTCAAAATTTCCATCAAACGTCAACTGTCGGCGTGAGTGGCAGCAAAAGTAACTTTTACTGCCTTTGCAGTAAAATTGGACTTTAAGTTCATGTATACAGTCGCGAAATATCAAGTTTTTCTGACGCTTGAAGAAAAAACTTGTTTATGGTGTTTTTAAAAGTGTTACATAGCTTTATACTGGGCAACCGGGAAGTCTTGACTTTAGTTCAGATATTGTCCGCCTTTTCTGAGCTTCATTTTGAGGCGGAAATAAATTGATAATTGATAATAGATAATTGATAATTGATAATTGATAATAGAAAACGTCACGCGTAACGTCCTGTACAGTTGTCGAGATTGTCTAGATTCATTATTTTTCTGCTTTTCCAATAAAGCCAAAATATTTAAATTGAAGCAATTTCAAGCTGTTAAAAGCGCCATCTATACATTTTTGAAAGCTGCATATACCGAAAATAAGTTTTGAATCAAGGAAGATCCATAAACTATTAAACACGTTAAAAAAACTGTAATATTTATTTAGCTTGGGCATCGATTATTAATAGGTACCTATTTTGTTAAAATTCACTGAAAATGCCTATGAATGGAGAAAATTTACAAAATAAATGAACGGCTTGGTGCCAGAAAAATTAATGTAAATTAATCACATTTATTACTAGATATTATGATAATTAAAGTTTAGAAGCTTTTTGTTGCGTTGGTGACAATATTGTCGCAGGATTGACAATCCCGTTTGTTTTAGTCTACTACTTAGCTTGTACCAGTACCTCGTTAAAGAACTAAATAAGGAAATACTACATTGAAAAGAAAAATACTGCGAAATAGGCAAATGTGTGAGTCAACTTTTCGATATGCCAAATTTGGGGGTGTCGTACCTCGGTCATCCTTCATCTAGGAGCGATGGAACATGACCCAAACCCAGTGGCGG
The DNA here is from genome assembly GCA_963966045.1 of Xestobium rufovillosum. Classification (NCBI taxonomy): domain Eukaryota; kingdom Metazoa; phylum Arthropoda; class Insecta; order Coleoptera; family Ptinidae; genus Xestobium; species Xestobium rufovillosum. Next base: position 22,413,882 of record OZ014493.1, on the reverse strand, counting down.
CTCCTGACTTTAGAACTTGGCAGTGCTCTAGAATGAAATCACCGCTCAGGGGGTGGGGGGGGGGGGTCTGACGGTTTCTCCCCCGTAGTTTTTTTAAATGAAGTGCTTTAGAAGCCATTTTCAAACAAGAAATTTCACTCACCGCAATATTTAACGAAAATCCCAAATCCAAAAGGTTAAACTTTCGCACACAACTTTTACCGCGACCTTTCGAAAAGCATTTGATACTTCGTACAGGCTTAGGACGTCCATTTCATTTTATTTCAAGTTTTTCGTCAAAAGTCCATATTTAGATAAAATATTCATTTTTAACTGAATGGAGTATTACAACACAATAATAATTTTAAAAATTGCACAAATCAGGCGACCACTTTGTTAAAGTTCACTCCATAATGTTTAAGTGTTGACTTTAACGAAACCACTACCTTTAGCCATGCTAAATTTCAATATTTAAAAATAAACACGATAATGCAGCTAATTACTCACGTTATAAGCAAAGCAACGAGCTATCTCAGACCTAAATATGGTAAACAAAAACTATAGACACTGCCGCAGAAGTACAAATTCCCGCGTCCCGTGCTTCGCCCAACAGTAAGTGTGCGCTCAAACAGCGCTCCCCAGATGAGCTAAAATTCTTCCACCTAAAAGCATATTACGACGAAATATTCCCGAGTCGCGCCGATCTCGCTCCCATATCGAATATGCATTTGCCTTAGAGTGCCACACCTCAGTACTCGGACGACTGTTGCGTGTGTGGTAGGCATTTTGAAAGACGACGCGGAATGCTTAGAGCGCGTACTATTTATTATCTCGCATAATAATTAATATATATTGCGGCAGAGATTCAAAAAGTTTTAAACTTATTAGTTTATAATTCTAAGGTTTGAACCTTTTATCAAAAAAGGTTAAAACCATATTTTTGTAGGCAGTGCGCGCGCACGAGCGCACTTATTAAGGAGCCGCCGCTGCCCAAACCTATATCATGTGCGGGCGAACAACTTCACGCATATTTGACGATATTCCTTCGATGGATCCTTGGAGTTGGCAGGATAAATATTCGGCTTCTCTGGGTACATCGCGCAGGTTATTGGTTGGTGACTAGGTGTTTTATCCCGTGTTTTATTTAAAGGCATAAAATCAGACATATCGACATTTCTTTGAACAAGTCTAAGCGCCCTTTCACATGGGTCACTTTTTGTGGCGCGACAAACGCGCCACCAACGTGTTACAAGAAGCGGCCCGTGTGAAAGGACATTAACACAACGTCAAATCTGCCAAATCATGCTTCAATTTTGCATGCATTTGACGTTGACAACTGTCAAACTTCTTGGATGAGTTTTCGAGCTTTGAACCTCAAAGGCCACCACCACTGTGGGCTACCAGACATTAGTTTTCTTAGTAAAGGGGTAGATGGGGAAGTATTAGGAAATGAATTAAAGCTTAAGAAATGAGGTAGATCAGTCCGTTGCTAGCTCTCCGTCTAGTAGGCTCGCAGCTTATGCGCGACAGCAGGGTAAAATGCAAACGCACTCTCGACTTTAGCTTAGCATTTACCTGCCTATATTTCTTTTCTTAAATCGTTGCTCATGTACTGATATTTAACGGAAAAATTCTGATGTACCAACTATCATCATCTGTACTAGAAAAATAGAGATATTGCTTTTGTATTTTATTGTTGTATTTCATTTCGTAAAATTTTGTTTTTAACCACCGACAAAAAAGAGGTTGTGTTATAAGTTTGACGTGTCTGTGTGTTTGTGTGTCTTTCTGTGGCATCGTAGCTCCTAAACAAATGGACCGATTTTGATGCGTTTTTTTTTGTTTGAAAGCTGACGTGATCGAGATGGTTCTTAGCTATAATTTACTAGCTGGTACCCGGCGCGTTACTGCCTCAGAAGAAATAATTGTGGTAAAATCGTTTGACACTTGATAAACTGCGAATGACATATGCCGTTTGACGATTGCTGTCAATTGTCACTTTAAAAATTATAGCGACCCGTCCCGGCTTCACATAAACATAAAAAAAATTCTGTTGATCCGATCGCTACCAAACTTTACAGGATCACCCACTGGGCTAATCTGAAGATTTCCTGAAAATTTAATCAACATCGATCCAGCCGTTTTTGAGTCTATAACGGACGTAGGTAGAAACAATTTTTGTTTTATATAATACTAGCGGCCCGGCAGACGTTGTCCTGCCTAAAATTACTTTTCCTATTGAACTTTTGATTCATTAACCAAATCGTTTATTCAATGTGAAACATTTTTCTGATTACGTTTATGTTCAACCAAATATGTCGTTCCTATCGTCAGTTATGATCGCGAGCGCATACAAAAAATTATGATTTTAACAGTTTGTCCGAATTTCCCGATTTACGCCTATCCATATCATACAAAAATCCAATAGAAAAAAGCACTTTCAGTTTTTCCGAATTTTCCAATTTTCCGGGCAACTTTTCCAATTTTTCGTTCCCTAAAAACCTTATTTTTGAAAAGAATTAACCAAATCGGTTCAACCGTTAAGCACTTTCAGTTTTTCCCAAATTTTCACATTTTCCGGTGGATTCTCCAAAAATTTTCTTTCATACAAACCTTATCCTGACAATTACGATCACAACAAAAAAATTAGCCAAATCGGTCCAGCCGTTAAGCACTTTTAGTTTTTCCCGAATTTTCAAATTTTTCGATGGATTTTCCAAAATTATGATTTTTACAGTTTGTCCGAATTTCCCGATTTACGCATATACATATACAAAAATCCAATAGAAAAAAGCATTTTCAGTTTTTTCCGAATTTTCCAATTTTCCGGGCAACTTTTCCAATTTTTCGTTCCCTAAAAACCTTATTTTTGAAAAGAATTAACCAAATCGGTTCAACCGTTAAGCACTTTCAGTTTTTCCCGAATTTTCACATTTTCCGGTGGATTCTCCAAAAATTTTCTTTCATACAAACCTTATCCTGACAATTACGATCACAACAAAAAAAAAATCAGCCAAGTCGGTCCAGCCGTTAAGCACTTTTAGTTTTTCCCGAATTTTCAAATTTTCCGATGGATTTTCCAAAATTATGATTTTTGCAGTTTGTCCGAATTTCCAGATTTACGCCTATACATATACAAAAGTCCAATAGAAAAAAGCATTTTCAGTTGTTTCCGAATTTTCCAATTTTCCGGGCAACTTTTCCAATTTTTCGTTCCCTAAAAACCTTATTTTTGAAAGGAATTAGCCAAATCGGTCCAACCGTTAAGCACTTTCAGTTTTCCCGGATTTTCACATTTTCCGGTGGATTCTCCAAAAATTTTCTTTCATACAAACATTGTCCTGACAATTACGATCACAACAAAAAAAATCAGCCAAATCGGTTCAGCCGTTAAGCACTTTTAGTTTTTCCCGAATTTTCAAATTTTCCGTTCGATTTTCCAAAATTATGATTTTTACAGTTTGTTCGAATTTCCCGACTTACGCATGTCCATATCATACAAAAATCCCATAGAAAAAAGCACTTTCAGTTTTTCCCGAATTTTCCAATTTTCCGGGCAACTTTTCCAATTTCTCGTTCCCTAATGCCACGTTCGGCCTCTGTTTTGTCGACGTTCCAAATTATTTTGTGCGTAAGCTCCAACTGAGCGCGTCGAACTCGACTGTATCCGTTGTTCCGGAGTTATAATAGATCGCGCTTGAGGCTTGAGAAATTCTTATTCGACTTGGCTCCAAACGCTGTCTACGCTCTTCGCGTACGCCGACCGATATTTCGACGCCTCACTGGTGGCATTTTTTCCAAAGAACCACCAAATACATGATCACCACCGATAACACACTGACAATTCAATTTTTAGAACTGTCAAACTGAACGTCACATTTTTGTTTGTCAAACAGATTTTCATACAAACTTTTACCTTCCAAATTTTCTACTTTCCCGGTGGATTTTCCAAAATTTTCTTTCATACAAACCTTGTCCTGAAAATTACGAACACAACAAAAAAGAAATCAGCCAAATCGGTCGAGCCGTTCTCAAGTGATGAGCTTACATACATGTGGCAATTGATTTTTATTTATATATAAGATATAGATATAGATGAAGATCTGTTCAGGCGTTGTGTCGGGGGGTTACTTAAAATTTTTAATTTTGTTTTTTATGCAATAAAAGTAGTGCTGGTATACTAATTGTTTATACTCCTATAAACGTAAGTTACAGGTGAATAACAGACTTTTATTTAATGATTCTGCCCCAATTCAGTATGGAAGACTGCACTGCAAACGATATGTTTTTGGTTATGTACACAAGTTACAATTTACAACGAATGTGTTTACAAAACTCTGTCAACAAGAACATAGATTGGATACACATACGTATATGAAACGCCTCAGATTCTCTAAAATCTCTAGGTATTCGGAGACCGTTCAATAATAGAATTGAATTTAGATATATGTATCATGAAATAAAAGAGGATGCTTGTTTTCCGATCCACAGCATTAAAATAATAATATCCATGAGATCTTCATTTCAATATTTATCTACGAGGCATTAGAAAAACTAAAAATAGAAAGGAAATTCGAATACCTACAAGCTTAAAGGGAAAAACCAATGAATTTAAAGAAAACCAATTGGAAAGAAATAATAAATTCATTGTTTTTTTCCTTCAAGCTACGAGGTATTCGAATTTCCTTTAGTTTTTCCGATGCCTCGTAGATAAGTGGTGGGGGTAGGAGTCCATTACACAATCAATCAAAATAATTCAATACAAGGTTGGCATTGATTACTTCTGAAACAGTTTCGATTCCAAAGCACTTTATATTTGTTTGCTTAACGGTACATTTCATTATAAACCATAACTTTGGCAGTTTCCTCAAGTTCTCTAATGTCTATTGTCCCAGACAGACTAGCCATCCGGCTATTATCCCAATCAAGTGTAACGAACGCTCTTTGGATAAATGCTCAATTACGTGACTCAGACGTCACTTCTTAACTGTTCCATGTCGACAGTTCTACACGTTTACTACCAGCTACCGCAAGGAAGTGCGATCGTACCTGCCTGCAGTTTTACATTTTAAGAAGAAAGGCACTGTAGGTGTAGCTATTTGTGTACTTCACGACACAACTGTAGTGAAAATATAATTGAGACACTGCTGTCATTTCCTGTCTTTTGTTTGCAGGTCTCTTTCAGAATCTGATACTTAAAAGCAGTCATGTGTTACTTGATTCGAAATGCGTTTCGTCTTTTGTTTATTTTTATGGTACATGTTGTAAATTATTTGTTATAGAAAAAAACAAGTTCTTATTTTAACACTTGAATAAATAAATAGATCCTTATGGTTTCAAATATTGCACTGTGCAGATGCTTAAAAGAAGGTCATATGAATTCTTGCAAGTGCTGTTTAATTGGCAAACCTTGAATTAAAAATCAAATTATTAAAATCTGCGCAGTTTTCTTTAGGCAACGTTTGTCCCCACGTTTACAGCTAAATTGCAGCTAAAATTTACAAAAAAGTATTCCGGTAATAGGAAATAAAATATACCACGATTTGAAAGGTGAACTTACTTGGATACGCAAGAAATCATTTGATCACTGATGTTCCTAACCAGAGAATTATTTCAATCTACTTTTTTTTATTTTATGAAACATTGAACAGAAATAATGCGGGGTCACATGGGCGTTGAAGCAATGTCCGTCATGTTATAACGATCATAGACCATAGATATTATGTTTACGCGTTCATCTTGATACTGAAATGCAGATATGTATATTTCACAGGCAAGTAACTAATTTTATCAAAATAGCGTTTTCCTAGGCGAATGTTACCTGCCTGGAAGGATAGCTTTTAATGATTATTTCATTTCCAAATGACCAGGCAAATACTATTAGACCAGGTAAATAGTATTGAACATTAAGTCGCTAACACAATCGCTGTTTACTTTTTGTTAGTCTGTGTACATAACTGAGTTTTATCACCACTATGCTTTCTACCAATTGTAATATAACATTATAAAGTCAGTTTGTTTAATGCATTTTCGGGTAATTGCTTTCATCTTCATAAGATTTTTTTCTTGTCTTGAAGATGAGATGCAACTTCCCGAAAATGCATTTAACAAACTGACTCTATATGGTATATTGTAATTGGAACAAAGCATGGTAGTGATAAAACTCAAATAGGTATGAACATTAAAACGTAAACACAAAAACTGGCACTTAGAAAATGTAAACTACAAACTGGTAACATAAATTATTTATTTTGGCAAGGATTACTGGAATGATACCCACTGTTGCATAAATTTTTAACACTGACATATTGATAACCCTCAATCCGAAAACATTGACTGTGTGGCGTAGAACGTTTGAGAACATCATTGAAGCTAATGGACAACTGGACGACTTTTTTATTTCAAATATTGAAAATTTTAATTAAAATATTTCAGTAGTATTTTTGCGTTTTTGTCCGTGCTTCATTTTAAGGCAGAAAAAATAATTAATATAATTCTACCTGGCATATTCAACGACGCGGGTGCATTGAATATTGCCAAATCTCTAATTAATTATTTATATTTTTTTAATAAAGCGTGAATTTGCATCTTGAACGGGTTCCTCAGCTTTAGAATCGAGGCTTTCTGCTACTTTAGTACCATTGGTCGGTGAATGTTCGACGCTATTTGCCGAACTACGGTTCCGTCAGATACTATTTTACCAGTAAAATAGCATTTAAACAGAAATAAATTTTATACCGCTATTTGCCCAGGCAGTAAATATTTGTCCAGGAAAAAGCTATTTTCCTAAAATAACTATTTTCCTGTGACATATACACGGTCTCAGCGGTTTCCCATAACAATGGGCAACGTGGATTTCGCAATTTTTTTGCATATCAGAAGAAACGAGTAAATAAAAAGCAAAATAAATGAATTTGGTGGGTATGCCCAAAAATTGTGAAATGTTCTCAAGGGATGTGTTTTATGACTATAACCATGTTTAAGAAATCCTTTTCCGAATGTCTCTGATATCTTCCGATGAACTTCTTACCAAGAAATTTAAAATTGCACATAAGACTTTACGGACTTGTAGTTGCATGTTTGAAGTGAGGTCTCTAGGTAAAAATGGACCATTGGATTTATGATATATTAGGATAATCTAGGATGGTAGAAGCACTAAAGATATGAAACAAAAAATAGCGCAGGGTCGAGTTGCGTTTAACAAAATTAAACAACTGTTATGCTCAGGAACGGTTAATGTAGAAACTCAGAAGAGACTCATAAAGACGTATATATGGAGTACGGCATTGTACGGGTGCCAAACTTGGACAATAGGGAAAGCGGATCGAAAAAGAGTAGAATCGTTTGAAATGTGGTGCTACAGACGCATGATGAAGATACTGTGGATAGATAAGGTTAGCAATAGGGAGGTACTAGAAAGAGTTGGGGAAAAGTGAAGGTATGGAAGACAATAAAGAATAGGAGATAGGATGGTAGGATGGTAGGACACCTTCTTCGAATTGAGAACTTTATGATGATGAATTAATCTAGCAGAGGAAAACAACAATGTAAAATCAACATGGACTCCAGGTCACGCCAATATAGCAGGCAACCTGAAGGCAGACAAACTTGCCAAAAGAGCAAGAAAAAACATTTTATTGGCCTTGAGCCAACATGTGAAGAAACCAAGTAGGAGATTAAGACTGCTGTGGAAATGGCACCAGACGCACTGATCAGAAGTATCAAGTATAAGGCACTACTGACCGGTCCTAAAAATAATTGCACTGAAAAGCATTTCAAACTCGTTCGAGAAGATTCTGGCAGGAATTGTTATAGGTCATTGTTGGTTGAATAGACATCTCCACACATTCTGAGATCCTGCTTGCAGAGGATGCGGATTATAGAATAAAACACCATTTCATCTCTTGTGCAATTGCGAGGCTTATACTCGTACATTATACAGCATATCGATGAAAAACTTTTGGGTCGGAAAAATGAACCAACTGAAACTGAGAACCGTGGAACAAAAGAAGCTTCTGGACTTGATTAAAGAAACAGGCATTCTTGAGTACTCGTGAGGAAGAAGCAAGGGGTACAATATATGATAATGATAACAATAATAAAGTACACATTGCAGAACTATTCATATTCATTCTGAATTAACAACTGCCGACTATCACGGCCAAATAAATTGGAATAATTTTGAAAAATGAATGACAAACAAACTACTGCCAAATTCTGGTGCCCAAATCGAAGACAAGGTACCTACAAAGTAGTCTAAAATATCAGAAGTGATATCCTGGCTGCATAATAATGACTCGTTCTTGATCCAAGCTGTTGTAAAACTACGTTATACGAAGTAATTTCACGTAATAAACCAAAAGAAGGAACTTAAATTGATCGCATTTTATTTATAACTACTAGAGAACTTGACACTACCTTTTTGAGCAATATTCTGTGGCGCGCAATAATGATAAATGCCAATAATAGGATGAAATCAGTGGTCTACGCTTGCTTTGTGCATCTAGACCATGGAAACTTCAAAATGTTTGGTAGGTACTGTCAAATCAATTTAGTATCTTGTTAAAAATTTTTGTTCACAAAATTTTATATAAATTATGACAACAATTTATTTGTGCCTAACAACTTCTCGTGTCATATTTATAAAAACATTTTTAGAAATTATACAAAGATAATTTTTGTCAAAGGCACAATAATTCTGTGCCAAACACAAAATTTTTTTATGTTTCTTTGTTGTCTTTTTACAATATAATTTGTTGAAATCAACAAATAATATTACCACAAAATTACTCTACAAATTTCTGTGTGGGCCTAATGTGCCTACAAATTGCTGTTACTTTTTTGTAAAGATCTACAAATTATTTTTTACAGTGGTAGGGTGTAATCAGACTTAAGGTAAGCGCGCACTTGTTCGCATCGGACGTATCGGACGGATCGGACGAATCGCATTATTTTTGCCAACATCGCACATTACTTCGGATTTCCGTTACGTATTTACGGACTACAGCCATTTCAAGCATCACGCCTCAAGCTCAGTTTTGTGTTTCGGCTCTTGGACATTGGTTTTGGACGATATGAGCAGTTCAGAAGAAGAGTTATTTGCAATTGCAAGAGCGTTAGAAGACGAAGAAAGGAGAAAGAAAAGAAAAAACGAAGGTTTTGGGTTCATAATATAAATATGAAAAAAAATTGTAAACCGTTATTCATATAGCTTCTGTAGTTTGTACTAAATTCGAACCGATTCCTGTTGCAACAGATCGCCTATTTGCGCGGATTTACGAAAGACGTCATCAGCACGCATCGTGTAGACGGATTTGATTAATTCTCGTCAAATAATCCTCAGCGGAATTCCGCTCATCCGATGCGTCCGATGCGAATCAGTGTGCTTTGTTCCGTTTAAAGTAATGGAAATAATCATTTCCGTCCGATTCGTTCGTCCGATGCGTGCGTCCGATGCGAACAAGTGCGCGCTTCCTTTAAAGTTCGAAGAATGTGGTACGTACTCTGCGGATAATATGCTTAATTTTGAATTCTTCTCATTAAACATAAACGAAAATTGGTACATCGTGATTAGAATTCTATTACCAGGGAAAACATATTATATTGGTACAGTTGACATTTCTTTTATTTATATCGCTTCGCCTTTATATTCAATTCTCTGTAAATACGTTTACAAGGTGACTTCTTTGTTTGCTTAAATTGGCACCAGCATTTCTGAGCCACTTGTATGATATAGATATCCTAAATGAAAATGGGGACGTAAATAAAAAATATTTATGAAATCTAAGAATCTCTTTGAACTGTGTAATATGAATATAATATTCTTTCAAATACTTAATTTCCACTGAAATTTCTGCGTACAATATTCCGAATATTGTATGATGGTATTTATATTTTTAACATGTACAGCAAAAAAATAAATGGCTATAGTACGAGGGCAAGTCAAATAAGAGTGATTGTTTTATTCACGAAATATATTAGGCACGGTCTAAGTTGGTGTAGTCCCCGTTGAGTTGTATGCACTTTGCCCAACGTGTCTGTGACTCCTGGAAGACGTGCTGGAACCCGTCTCTTGATATCGTCTTCAGAACTGCCTTCGTCTTCTTAAGAAAGGCCCTTGATGAGCTGAAACGCTCCCTAGTAGCTCCGATTTCAGGCGAGGGAACAGCAAAGCAACACGGAGCAAGGTCCGGGCAGTTGTTTTGTTGTTTTGTCGGGCAATATATTCAAAACGGCCACATAATACTGCCCTGTGACTCTGGCATGCGGGAGTACTTCATATTGTTAACCCATGCCTTGGTAATGGAAGAAGGAAATCACGGTTACCGTCTGCGGCTACAGATCACTCTTCAATTGTCGCCACAGTGCTGTCAAATGCATAAGCCTACCTTCGCGATTACAATTATTTTTATTGCCGATCCCACGAGGACCGCTCTTCTCAAGAATAATTGTTTCATCGCCGTATGTCCACTGCGTTATACACAAAAAATTCATCCTCACTTTTATTTGACTTGCCCCGGTATGGACGAGTTTTAATCCCCATCCAGCTTCACGCTCAATTTTCATTTCTCTCGCATTACTTTAAGTTAATTTTTATTACCTTTTTACAGGAAATGACATTCGTGTGAGCTAGGTACTTAAGTTTTAAGGAAGAACCATATTACACCAATCTACCAATTTGTTAACATACTGTTGAATCAAATTAAGAATCTCCAGTAGCGCTGTGCACTAATATAAAACAGGTCTCGACATCCGGCCACACCAGTTTATTTTCCTTTAAAATCAAGTTCGTTTCTTTCTTGGACAAACTGGATTTGCTGGAAGGCAATCTGAGATCACGATGAATTAGTAACCGAGCTCCTTTTTATATTAAAGTTAACACTAATTATTTTTTTCTCAACATTAAGTTTATATTAATTTAATAACGCAGTGAGAAATGTAAATTTTTCTTTGAAAATACTTGGGAACGGTAGTTTTCACATCATCAGCGAAAGAAATCGTCTTAATGATTGGCATGCAATAGACTAATGGGACTACAGTAAATTGCTCCCCTTTTTATTACTCGAGAAAATTACAGGGATAGGATGAATTATTATTTTAATTGTCAAAGTCCAGCTTTCAGCAATTCCTCTGTAACGACTGCCCGGCGCATTTTAACCACTCGGTTTAATTAATATATTTATGACACAGAATGGCTGTGGATCACGAACAGTCAGAAAAGGTCGGACGTAAATCAGATGGAGAAATGGCATTTTTTAGGATTCTTGTACACCATAAAGTCACGTAACACGTACTCTATCTTCTGCTTGAAAAGATAAAGGATGGAAATTTTTAAAAATCGATACATTCACACTGGTTTTCAGAAATATTAAGTATACTAAAAGAAGTTCGGGCGTGCATTTTTATGCTGCCAGTGATTAGAATAAATCTAAATAATCATAAATTTCGTGTTCGAAGTTATGGGTATACGGTCATAAAAGTTTGTGAACTGATTTTAAATGAAATATGTCTGAAATAATATGATTGGACGGTCCATTTTGCCAGGTGGACTAATCAGGGTACCTAAATTAATTAGGTAGAGTGACTTTTACACGCTCCTATTATTGTAAGCATTGCTTACACCTACGTAGAGCTAGTTATGATGTATGGCCTAAAAAAGTTTTGCTTAAATCTTCTTCAAGTATTCGTCACTTTTACGGCTGACTATATCCAAAATCGAATTTTTCTAGCTTCGTTGCTGCTGTACTTTCAATTTATTTTTCTTGATGACTAGTACGTCCTGAATTTTTCAAAAATTCCTTTTTTATTGAGTATTTCCTTAGATCTCTGTGTTAAACATGGTATACATTGAGATCCTAAAGTTTCTTTTTTATCAACATTTCAATGAAATGCTCGGACACGTCAATTTCTATTTTCAATTTAGAATTTTGTATACTATTTTGTGTACTATTAAGGAGCTTAATTCATTGTCAACTGCCTTTTTGATAATGAAACTTCCCAAAACAACTATTTTTATATGTGGAAATCAACGAATTTACAATGACATATTAACAATATACAATATGTCCACGGATTGACTTCGGAAGAGGGAAAAAATGTATTTCGCATTTTACGGGAAAATTGCATACTTTATAAAGTTGTTCTGAAACATCCAACTATGACATGATTTATCAATTTTCGTCTTCAGGGTGGGCGATAATCCTCAAAATGTAAAAATTAGCAGGCATAAAATATCGTTCCAATCAAAAAGTCGTAAAGGAGAATGACGAGATGAATTCAAATACGAAGTATGTAATTTTTTACAAGACATGCACATTTTGAAGGATCTTGAGAATCTTTCAACGAAATGCCAACAATAATAGGAACATTTAACTATTTAAAAAGGGATATAATGATAGAAAAATAAATTGAAATAGGTATTTATGCAACAAGTTACAAAATGAGCGTGTTTTTTGCACGAGACGTGAAAAATGGATCACTTTTTATGATATTGTCTATTATTTATCATTATTATTATTATTAGGATTGTTCATGGACTAATATCTACTGTTCTGTGAACTGACAGACCCGTTCGTTGTAAAAGTAGCTTTATCTGAGAAAATTATGTTGCACACAAAATTTCTATCTTTTAAAATCTTCTCACCAATTAATGAACAGAAATCGTATCGCTTCTCTTCATTGCCTTCTTCCAAAGTATGGATGAATCTTGGTTTGAACGGACGAACATTGTCGCACTTGCAAATTTTTTATATTAGTGATCTACTAATGTTACCAATTTGCGAACACCTTTTTCTTAAACACATTGCAGTGCATAGTTAGTGCAGTTGCAGCATCGTCAACCACATTGTAAGATTTATTTTCCCTTTTTATTGTCAAAAGACTCCTCCCCGTTCTCACAAATTTAGTGATATTTTTAACTGTATTATCAAACAATGAAATTCCTGACCATTTCTGTCGAAATAGTCTAACAGCAGCGTACGATATTTCTTCGCCCAAACTATAACATTGAACAATCAAACTTTTGCTCTAATGTTAACATTTTCTGAGAAAACTGGAATTACTAGTTCAGATTGGATTGGTGTATATGTTACCGGTAAAACCCGAATTCCGTGAAAACCCGTTTTAACTAGTTAGAACTAGAAATAACAAAGAGCCTTTGTGAAAACTAGTTTTAACTAGTCGAAACGCTAACTGACGGGACGTATTTGTAAAAACCCGAATAAATAATAATGTTTTATGGGGCTTCGGGTTCTAACTGTGATTTTTAGTCAAAACTAGTTTTACCCAGTCGTTCGCTTGAGGGAACTAGTTTCAACTCATAGAATCAGTAAAAACCCGAAATACTCCATTCTTCGTAAGACAAAACTAAGAAGTGCTGCTTCTTTAGCTAGTGGATCTGTACAAGGTTAGGTATTTGCGTTGTACATGAAGAAGCGATGCGCAAGCAACATTTGCAAGTGTAAAAAAGCAATGGTATTATACAGTGTAAAACAAGCGTTTGAATTATGACTTATGTTATACCGTGTGTCCTGGGAATTCTGAAGCATCCTGTTTAACATATGGAAAATTTGAAAATTGCGATTCCTATGCCCCCAAAGTGTTTTAAAGATATTTCGAGTATCAGAACACATACAATGTGAGTAGATAAGCTATGAGAGAACGGGCTCACAATTAACATTGAAAGTCCCATAAGAGCTGAAAAACTGCTTTTACTTCCGGTCCGGGACAAGAACCTAGAATTAGTCTGGACAACAACCTAAAATATTCAGGAAACGGTAATGGTGGAGGTGACGTTCAACTATTCTCCGTCAGATGGCGTTGTCGTCAAATAAAAATTAAACTATTCTCCGTCAGATGGCGTTGTAATCAAAATAAAATTTAAAAATGGCGGCGGCGCGGCGACGCATTCACAATTTGCAGGTAAAAATTTGCAAATTGAAAAATTGACAGATGGCGTTGTTATCAAAATAAAGAAGAATATGTAAAAATAGATGGCAGTACTGCAACAGAGTGGGAGAGGTAATTGAGTAATTACACGTATGTCAAAACAATAAACAGTTTTATTTGTAAACAGAAAAAGTAAAACAAAATAAAATAAATTAAGTAGAACATCCTACATTCCCAACTATTTGTAAACAGAACAAAAGTAAAATCTATTAAGTAGAACATCCTAAACTATTTGAAAACAGAAAATACTTTATATTATACATTAAAACCCTAAGACTACAACTAAAACTACCATCTATTGCTCTAAAATAGAATAATGCCCCCACGGTAGCGTATTAAAATCGCCTTTATGTAGATAACGTTTGTCGTCGTGAGGACTCAATCCAATTTTCGTCTGGGCGATGGAACTAACGGCGTGTTTCTCTGACTTTATTAAATTTTGAGTGATATATTTTTCGCGAAAAGAATTTAAACATTCTAAATAATCGTTAAAGGTTATTTGATTCTTAATAATGCACCGCTTTACGCCCTTGGATTTTTTAACCGCATCTTTACCCTCCACTCTAAGAGCGTACATTTTCGACCTCAAACCAACAAATTCAGTCATTATTTTACCGTTATTCTCATCTTTCATGAGACCCAACACCTTTTTATTTACCAGCGGAATTTGATAAATATTATCCGCAGGGTAGTCGCTGGTATCAAAAAATTCGTGACAATCCTCCCTAATAGCTGCATATAAATCATCGGTTGCGATTTCATAAATAAGGGAGTCGGTATCGGTGTAAAGAACTTTGCAGGCATTATTAAATTTTCGTTTCATATATTCATAATGAAATTCATAAATTTTCGTTTTACTGATGTCGAGTATGCACATGCCCACATATATCGGTTTGTTGATTGAGTTTGGAAACATACAGGGTGTGGTCGGAAGGTTGTAAGTATTTTACGGACATGTGCGGCATATTTTTAGTGTTTTTCTTACAGCATAAAATTTTCCATTTCAGGACTTTTATTTCTATTTACTATAACTAACAGCTATTTTTGTGTTTTCCTCAGAAACGGTGAGAATGGGTATTCCTGGAACATCTTATGACTAAATGGAGAAAGAGGCGATTAGGGCACCCCGTATGATCTTCAGCGAGAGAGAGGAAAATGGGCTGTTGGACATTTCAGATTTTAAGACGGCATTAAACATCAGGGAACAAGCTGAAAAAATGTGAGTACATTCCTTAGACTTAGTAAATTACACATTATTTTTGCTGCTCTAAACGTGCTATACAGGGTGTACGTGTTGCTTTGAATTAGATATACAAGGTATTTAGGTGGCAAATTTCAATTATTATTTTTAGTGCTCTGGATTTCTGAAATACAGGGTGCGGTCGGAAGGTTGTAAGTATTTTACGGCCATGTATGACGTATTTTTAGTGTTTTCCATTTCAGGATTTATATTTCTATTTACTATAACTAATATTTATTTGTTTGTTTTCCACAGAAACGGTGAGAATTGGTATTCCTGGAACATCTTATGACTAAATGGAGATAGAGTTGATTAGGACACCCCGTATGATTTTCAGCAAGAGAGAGGAAATTGGACTGTTGGACATTTCGAATCTGGAACGATGGTGACGTCATCAATCTTCAAGTCAGCTTCAAATGACGCGACTCTTGCAAGTATTTTATGCTACCTGGCGATGCTCTTATTCTAATTTATACAATAAAAATCAATTTACTTAATCGTCGAATTTATTTAATCTTACATTATGGTAATAATCCACTTACATATGAATATAAAGTGAAACAATTTCTTATTGCACAAACACAATAGGCGTTATTAAGATGACTTAAACAATACGGGATATTTTTCTCAAAATTTGGAACAGATTCGCAATCTTCGGTTTCTTCAAGGTTGATTACGAGAGGGATCGAAGTAGTAGTAGTAGTCGATGCTGGAGAGCTTCTTTCACGCATAACCACACTCTCCAAGAATTCCTTCTTTTCGCGTCCTTTTACGTACACCCTTTGTACATCGGTAGAGCACAAAAATTCTTCCAAAACATCGCCCACATGTTCGTATTTAATGTGACCACTGCTGTACCTGATACAATGATGATTAGATTCCAAATACCTGACTTGTCGTGCTTGTTCCACAGATAAAGACGAATAATTTTTCGGCGATTTAAATACGAAATGTTGCGTTCTCATACCATCGTTTATGGCGACTTCTTTCGCCACAAATTCGGGAATATGAAACCCCTGTATGTCTACAACTAGAAACTTCATCTTTAACTCTCTCCGTCCTTCCTTCCTTCCGGACAATCTGCTCAATACTGAGGGTTAAAATTACATTATATTTCTAACGGCGCCAGACAGAGGTTTATACTCTACTACGCAGTCGTGAATAATTATGCAGTAGGCTCGGGTATTTTCGGGAAAATTATTCGAACTTT
Organism: Xestobium rufovillosum; assembly: GCA_963966045.1. NCBI lineage: Eukaryota > Metazoa > Arthropoda > Insecta > Coleoptera > Ptinidae > Xestobium > Xestobium rufovillosum. The sequence continues at coordinate 22,397,506 of OZ014493.1, read as the reverse complement.
CGAATTCCAGTTTGACATCTACGGTTGACGACTTTAGAGCCTCGTTTTGCTTGGAACAGTCAATAACAAATATTGCTTTCTTGTGGAACTCGTAATATGAGAGTAAAGGTTCAGGGCGTAATTTTCCGCGGAAACTTTTTTGAAAGTCCACGTACATTAGGTATGCGTCCATGTACCGTTTTTTCCTGAAATCCATTCGCAGAGATTCATACGGATAACACTGTGAGTTTAAATAAAGTCTCACGTCAGTTAAATTTACGTTGTCAAAGTAATCAATATCTCCTGTCGGATTATCTTTTCTCCCTGTTTGAAATGCCACAATGACATATCTGGGCCGTTCAACGTTTGTTGTAGTTTTAACAGCCCACACATCCCGATTTGTCTCTCTCAGTGCAGGTAACTCGTGAAACTCCCATCGCCTGAACGGAATCAGTATAGGTGAATCTTTCGATATTTCGTTCAAAAGCCTCAATTTCACCGCGTCATTTGGATATACGTGCTTCACACGTAATTCGATGTTAGTAATTTCAATCGATGCCGTCTTAGTGCTGGCGGGAGGAATTTGAAAACAATTATCATCGGTTCGTGCTCTTATCAAGCGCAGTGTATGCTTTCCGCTAATGACCCGCCTGTAATCTTGGAAGACCCCCAACAAATAATCCAAGGGCATTCCAACTGTATAGGTCTTATCAGTATGGAGGGTTGGAATAGGGGTGTCGTCTCGAGGGTAGTTCCACCCTAATACGTCGTAGGGGACGCATTCGCTGGGACTGAGGGATATGTAGGTGCGTAGAGAGCTAGTTGTTCCGGGGTCTCTAATTTTATCCACTTCTTTTCCATTTAATTCGTAAGTTATAGATTCAAATAGATAAGCCCCCGAATTATTTGAAAGCTTCACTTCACCCACACCTTCCCCGCCAATTTTTAATTTTGCTTCTATATGTAAAACGGCCTCATTCAATGACACCAACACATCCTCTTGATTGATTGATATTATAATTTCATCCGAATTACCGAAAGATTTGGTCTGGGGGTGATACGTATGTATTTCTTCCCGGACGATAGAGTCATCAAAATTTGGGTCGCCGAATATTTCTAGTTTGCTTGACATGGTGCCCCAGAGACCGAAGAAACCTGATGTTTTCTAAAGTTAGAGCCGCTCTGTTGCGTCGTTGTTGTTGTTCTTGAACTGTGTCTGCTAAGACTGAATCTTTCCGAAACTGTCCTGCTTTAATATACTCTGCGAAAGTTAGGCCCATGATGGCTGCCTCTTCAGCTCCAATCTGATTACGACTTCTTCTTCCCGAAAATTTATCGGTTGATTGTCCTGATCGAGCAGTGTAAGCGTAATATTGTCTATGCTGGTTTTGTTCACGAGCGGTAAATAAATGTGATTGGTCGGCTCAATATTTATACTATATCCTGGAGGGACTGACGGGCTGAATTCGTATATGGTGTGAGCCTGGGTGCCGCCGTAGTAGGCGCCACTAGTAATATTGCACTCTACTCTGATGGTTACAACCTTGATTATGTTCACGGGCAAGTCGGATTCGTGCAGAATATCGGGCTTTAGTTTTCGTCTGGAGAATCCCAATATGGGGCCGATGCTATCTTCACGGTCGAAATTAACGGGAAAAGCGCTTTTCAGCTGACACTGCAACGTATTGTTGTTCGCGGTCAGAGACAGAATTTTCTGATTTTCCTCGTATGTGGCGTGTTCGTCGGCGAGAATGACTGAATGCAAATATTTCTCGATGTCGATTATTTCATAGGACCCCGTCGGAATTTTAACAGACACTTCCGCGTTCTTATTGGTTTTCGTGTTTTTAATTGTGTAATAGAATTTATTACACCCCACATCAATGTTAGGTATAGAGTTGTAGGTATGAAATCCTATAAGAGCCAACGAATATTCAAATCTGGGAATAAGTTCAATAGGAGGATAGAAATTCGCAGACAACTGATTGCTTAGTCCCTTGAGGGTGAACGTCTGAGACATGACTGATAGAAAAACTCTTTGGTACACAATTTTATTTATTTGCTAAAAATTCTAAGCACAAATGACCGCAGTTAACGCTTCCATAGTTTTGATATCTGTTGTAATTGTATAATATTTTACATCCGCGAAAATAATTAAGTAACTCGAGAGGGGGTTTGAGATCTCCAAAACTGTCAAAGTACTGCACAACCCCGTCCCGCTTCTTGTAAGCCACCCAGTGTGTCCCCCGTCCAGATTCGCTGTCCAAATTAACTACTGCAGACTCGTTGCGTTTGAAGGTAGCCGGCATACCGTCACGCCTTTCTTAACGCTGTACGTGTTGTAGTGATTGATTTTGTACTTATCAGTCAACTTCTTAAAATGCACATTGAAAAACTCTGTACCCTGATCTGTTTGCAGATTTTTAGGTTTACGTCGTCCTTGTTTCAAAATTGCCGCCAAAGCGTTCGTAACCTCTTGAGCGGTCTTTGATTTTAGAGGTTTTCCCCACACGTATTTTGAAAAACAATCAATTACCACTAAAAGATATTTATGTCCTCGATTTGTTGTTGAATATTGACCGAATTCCGCCAGATCCGCCTGCCACAAATCATCGTATCCCTTTATAATTGTGCGCCTACGCGAAAAATTCCTTCTAGCAGGCTTATGCAATTCTCGAACAACTTGCAATTTTCCCGTTGAAGGTTTAATTTTCGGCGGCATATCTTAGATTGTCGTTGTGGGCGTGGGCTTTACACGTTTCGGCGAAGAGCTTTTAATATTCTGTTCCAATTTATTAATTCTATCGGTTAATATACGATTGTTATCTTGGAATAATTTCTCCCATTTAGTGAGATCTTGCTGGCGCTCCTTAGTAAAGAACGCCTGTAAATTAGTTGTTATAAACTGCTCCATTTTATTCACATCAGCACCAATTTCTTCTTCTATCTTATCGTCCACGTATTGTTTATCTGCTTTGTTCTCTTGCATCGATTGAATTTCTTTTGCCTTAACCTCTTGCCACTTTCCCATTCCTTTAATAACACCATTCGCAGATTGTATGTTTTGATTTGCTGCAGTTATGTGGTTTTTCAACATCAGATCAACAGTATCGATCTTTGTCTCCAGAATATTTTTGATTGAATCGATATAGATCTTTGTCGCACCATCATTTTCACCGGTAGGTAATTTAACGTTGCACAATTTACGATTTTGAATGTTAAAGTCACCTTCTGGGGTCAGATGGAAACCGATGCCTCGAGGCCCTCGAACCGCTGATGCGTTATGTTGGGCGCTTCTCCCGAACTTGTTGATACTCATGCTATCACGCCGGCTTCCCTCAGTTCTTCTTCGATTGACAAAATTTCGTTTTGATGATTGGTATGACCCGACAGTTGCGAAGCAATTAATAACTTTAAGCGATCTACAAGCTCGTTGACATCGTCCCAATAAATATAATCAACTGGTTTGTCTGTACAGATTTTTTGATTATATAATAAACCCTCCCCTCCATAAGACTTTGACCGTTGCTTGGGGAACAGCTGTTTCACTATTTTCGTGTACTTTAGAGACTTGGTGCCCTGGATTTGATCCAGCGGATTGAAATTCCGTTTGTGTGCGCTAGTCAATTCCAGCATCTCTTTATACTTCCGCTGATCCTCTTTGCTGTAAAGAGTCTCCTTAGGGTCACGTTTGAAAAGTAATTCGTACAACCCACGGGTCGCATTAAATTTGTTTCCTTCAATTATAAAATTGCCAATATCGTCTATTTCGACTATCTTGTTCCCCAATTTGCACTTATTCCCATCGAAATAAATGCCGTAAGCCGAATCATATTCGCGGGTTTTGTCCAATATGTAACCTTCTATGTAATTTCTCGCTATCGGCGGATATTGTTCGAGAAACTCTTGTTGAATTTGTTCCGGCGTCCTTTCGTATTCAGTTCGCATACTTTCAAACACATCATCTTCGGCGTCTTTTGAGGGCCCCTCTGCTGCGTCTTCTTCTTCGGGGTCTGAACTTTCAGCAATCTTCTCTAACGGTACAAAGGATAATTTTCGCCGCTTTAATTTTGAAGGGGGGCTGTCGAATTGATGATGGTGATGGTGGTGATGTTCCTGGTGCGGCGGTTCCGCTTTAACTTTACGTTCCTCTTTTATTTGAATTACGTCCTGGGCGATTGCTTTAGCGGTTTCACTTATGTGACTCAAAGGTTTTGATACGGATTTCATAAGTCTACCGATTGATTCATCCTCTTCGGCTCTTCCCAACCTTAAAGCCATATATTTTTTTCGTATGTTATCGGCGGCTTTAATAAGTTCCTCTGTAATTTGAGTAGACTTGGGCGGTTTGATGTTACGTCGAGGGCCACGGTTAACTTTATTATGTCTTCCCGTCATTTTGAACTGGTTTTGATCAGGTGTTGAACAGGTTTTGAACCGGTTAACCGACCGGTTAACCGACCGGTCAACCGGTTTTTGAATGGGTCCAAGCGATCGCTTAAAGGGATCGCTTGAAAAGCGCATGAGCGGTCTCTTTGAGCCCTTCGAATGGAAGCGACCGCTTGATGCGATCCCTTCGATCGGTCTCTTTGACCCCATCGATCGGCCTCTTTGGTCTCTTGAGCGGTCACTTCTAATGAACTGATCCGGTCTGAGTCATCGGTTGATATGAACCGATAATCAATGAACCGGTTGTATTTATATTACAATGTACCCATCGAACCCTTTTCTGTATCTTCCCTCGTTAATCGCATTATCTTTTACTATCACTAACACGCCGTACTTATCATTCCAACATTCGGAACAAATATTTTTGAACCGGTCGAATGTCATGTCTGTCGTCACATGTTCATCGTAGGCGTGTCTCAAGTTCAAAGCGTCTTGTTTAAACAACACTATACAGTTCGCATTATCTCGTATGAGATGCTTCGGGATCTTAGTATAGGTTTGAGATAAATAGAAAGAATCAATTTCCCAATGTCTCCCAGTCGTAAAATATGGATAAACCTTGGCTTGGTTAACAAACGCGATGTCATCAAATATCATCAGAGAATATGGTTTCGCTTCCGATGGATCTAATACCTTATCATTATCCTCGTAGGGGTAATAGTTCACTTCGTCAACACGTGACATAACTTTCTGCAAAATTTCATACTTCCATTGCTTCAATGATTTCGAGTACACGTAAACATTCTCAAAACGCAGTCCATTAGGATCGAAAATGAGGCTTATGAGGACGTTTGTTTTTCCGCATCCACTGGGGCCGCAAATTAGAGCACGTATGCTGTTTGGTAGCAGACACCCGTGCTTTGATAGTTTCGGTTTAACAGATCCGGCAACATCATCGAGATTTCTTATTGGCAGCGAGGCGGTTTGCTTAATTATACGCATTTCTATTAACTGATCGAACATTACACGTACGCGCCTATTTATAGAGCATATCTCTTCGTGGCCGGTTCAGTATCTATGTTAACCTATCAAGGTGAGGGTGTTTTAAACGCTCTTATAAATAAGCTCCCGTTTGAACTTCACGTGCCCGGTTATCAGTATTGTGGCCCTGGTACTAAATTGAGAAAAAGACTTCAACGCGGGGATACCGGTATTAATCCCTTAGACGCAGCGTGTAAAGACCACGACGTAGCTTATTCCAAAAGTGAGAATCTTGAGGAACGACACAAAGCCGACAAAATTCTCGAGTATAAAGCGTGGGACCGAGTGAAGGCGACAGATTCAAAATTCGGTGAAAAGGCCGCAGCTTGGGCGGTCACGAACGCGATGAAAGTTAAACGTAAACTAGGAATGGGCTTGAAGCGGCGAAGACAACAACAACGATTAAAGACCAAGAAAAAGAAAGTCGCTTTAAGACGAATCATAGAAGCATCTAAGCAAGCGATAAAAGATGCTAGAGCGCCAAATGTTAACGATGCCGTTAAATTAGCTTTAGAAGCGGCGCGGAACGCAGTACGTAAAGCTGGAGGTAAGAAGAAAGTTCGAACACCTCGAGTTATACCTATTCCGAAATCTGGGGGCTTTTTACCTCTCTTGCCGGCCATCTTCGCGGGACTTTCAGCATTGGGAGCTCTATCTGGGGGCGCCGCAGGCATTGCGAAGGTTGTTAATGATTCCAAAGAAGCAACCAAGAAATTCGACGAATTATCTCGGCACAACAAAACTATGGAAGCAATTGCTTTGGGTAAAAAGGGGAGCGGTCTATACTTAAAACCGTACCGAAGAGGTATGGGCCTCTTTCTCAAGAGCGAAAAAAACTAATCAAAATGCCGGTAGGAATCAATAATCACCGCTACCGACCTCTGACGGACTCAGATATCGTAAAGTACGCAAAACAAATGAAAATTCCCCATTTCAGAGGTGTGTTTATGCGTGACGGTATGCCGGCTACCTTCAAACGCAACGAGTCTGCAGTAGTTAATTTGGACAGCGAATCTGGACGGGGGACACACTGGGTGGCTTACAAGAAGCGGGACGGGGTTGTGCAGTACTTTGACAGTTTTGGAGATCTCAAACCCCCTCTCGAGTTACTTAATTATTTTCGCGGATGTAAAATATTATACAATTTCAACAGATATCAAAACTATGGAAGCGTTAACTGCGGTCATTTGTGCTTAGAATTTTTAGCAAATAAATAAAATTGTGTACCAAAGAGTTTTTCTATCAGTCATGTCTCAGACGTTCACCCTCAAGGGACTAAGCAATCAGTTGTCTGCGAATTTCTATCCTCCTATTGAACTTATTCCCAGATTTGAATATTCGTTGGCTCTTATAGGATTTCATACCTACAACTCTATACCTAACATTGATGTGGGGTGTAATAAATTCTATTACACAATTAAAAACACGAAAACCAATAAGAACGCGGAAGTGTCTGTTAAAATTCCGACGGGGTCCTATGAAATAATCGACATCGAGAAATATTTGCATTCAGTCATTCTCGCCGACGAACACGCCACATACGAGGAAAATCAGAAAATTCTGTCTCTGACCGCGAACAACAATACGTTGCAGTGTCAGCTGAAAAGCGCTTTTCCCGTTAATTTCGACCGTGAAGATAGCATCGGCCCCATATTGGGATTCTCCAGACGAAAACTAAAGCCCGATATTCTGCACGAATCCGACTTGCCCGTGAACATAATCAAGGTTGTAACCATCAGAGTAGAGTGCAATATTACTAGTGGCGCCTACTACGGCGGCACCCAGGCTCACACCATATACGAATTCAGCCCGTCAGTCCCTCCAGGATATAGTATAAATATTGAGCCGACCAATCACATTTATTTACCGCTCGTGAACAAAACCAGCATAGACAATATTACGCTTACACTGCTCGATCAGGACAATCAACCGATAAATTTTCGGGAAGAAGAAGTCGTAATCAGATTGGAGCTGAAGAGGCAGCCATCATGGGCCTAACTTTCGCAGAGTATATTAAAGCAGGACAGTTTCGGAAAGATTCAGTCTTAGCAGACACAGTTCAAGAACAACAACAACGACGCAACAGAGCGGCTCTAACTTTAGAAAACATCAGGTTTCTTCGGTCTCTGGGGCACCATGTCAAGCAAACTAGAAATATTCGGCGACCCAAATTTTGATGACTCTATCGTCCGGGAAGAAATACATACGTATCACCCCCAGACCAAATCTTTCGGTAATTCGGATGAAATTATAATATCAATCAATCAAGAGGATGTGTTGGTGTCATTGAATGAGGCCGTTTTACATATAGAAGCAAAATTAAAAATTGGCGGGGAAGGTGTGGGTGAAGTGAAGCTTTCAAATAATTCGGGGGCTTATCTATTTGAATCTATAACTTACGAATTAAATGGAAAAGAAGTGGATAAAATTAGAGACCCCGGAACAACTAGCTCTCTACGCACCTACATATCCCTCAGTCCCAGCGAATGCGTCCCCTACGACGTATTAGGGTGGAACTACCCTCGAGACGACACCCCTATTCCAACCCTCCATACTGATAAGACCTATACAGTTGGAATGCCCTTGGATTATTTGTTGGGGGTCTTCCAAGATTACAGGCGGGTCATTAGCGGAAAGCATACACTGCGCTTGATAAGAGCACGAACCGATGATAATTGTTTTCAAATTCCTCCCGCCAGCACTAAGACGGCATCGATTGAAATTACTAACATCGAATTACGTGTGAAGCACGTATATCCAAATGACGCGGTGAAATTGAGGCTTTTGAACGAAATATCGAAAGATTCACCTATACTGATTCCGTTCAGGCGATGGGAGTTTCACGAGTTACCTGCACTGAGAGAGACAAATCGGGATGTGTGGGCTGTTAAAACTACAACAAACGTTGAACGGCCCAGATATGTCATTGTGGCATTTCAAACAGGGAGAAAAGATAATCCGACAGGAGATATTGATTACTTTGACAACGTAAATTTAACTGACGTGAGACTTTATTTAAACTCACAGTGTTATCCGTATGAATCTCTGCGAATGGATTTCAGGAAAAAACGGTACATGGACGCATACCTAATGTACGTGGACTTTCAAAAAAGTTTCCGCGGAAAATTACGCCCTGAACCTTTACTCTCATATTACGAGTTCCACAAGAAAGCAATATTTGTTATTGACTGTTCCAAGCAAAACGAGGCTCTAAAGTCGTCAACCGTAGATGTCAAACTGGAATTCGAAAGTTCGAATAATTTTCCCGAAAATACCCGAGCCTACTGCATAATTATTCACGACTGCGTAGTAGAGTATAAACCTCTGTCTGGCGCCGTTAGAAATATAATGTAATTTTAACCCTCAGTATTGAGCAGATTGTCCGGAAGGAAGGAAGGACGGAGAGAGTTAAAGATGAAGTTTCTAGTTGTAGACATACAGGGGTTTCATATTCCCGAATTTGTGGCGAAAGAAGTCGCCATAAACGATGGTATGAGAACGCAACATTTCGTATTTAAATCGCCGAAAAATTATTCGTCTTTATCTGTGGAACAAGCACGACAAGTCAGGTATTTGGAATCTAATCATCATTGTATCAGGTACAGCAGTGGTCACATTAAATACGAACATGTGGGCGATGTTTTGGAAGAATTTTTGTGCTCTACCGATGTACAAAGGGTGTACGTAAAAGGACGCGAAAAGAAGGAATTCTTGGAGAGTGTGGTTATGCGTGAAAGAAGCTCTCCAGCATCGACTACTACTACTACTTCGATCCCTCTCGTAATCAACCTTGAAGAAACCGAAGATTGCGAATCTGTTCCAAATTTTGAGAAAAATATCCCGTATTGTTTAAGTCATCTTAATAACGCCTATTGTGTTTGTGCAATAAGAAATTGTTTCACTTTATATTCATATGTAAGTGGATTATTACCATAATGTAAGATTAAATAAATTCGACGATTAAGTAAATTGATTTTTATTGTATAAATTAGAATAAGAGCATCGCCAGGTAGCATAAAATACTTGCAAGAGTCGCGTCATTTGAAGCTGACTTGAAGATTGATGACGTCACCATCGTTCCAGATTCGAAATGTCCAACAGTCCAATTTCCTCTCTCTTGCTGAAAATCATACGGGGTGTCCTAATCAACTCTATCTCCATTTAGTCATAAGATGTTCCAGGAATACCAATTCTCACCGTTTCTGTGGAAAACAAACAAATAAATATTAGTTATAGTAAATAGAAATATAAATCCTGAAATGGAAAACACTAAAAATACGTCATACATGGCCGTAAAATACTTACAACCTTCCGACCGCACCCTGTATTTCAGAAATCCAGAGCACTAAAAATAATAATTGAAATTTGCCACCTAAATACCTTGTATATCTAATTCAAAGCAACACGTACACCCTGTATAGCACGTTTAGAGCAGCAAAAATAATGTGTAATTTACTAAGTCTAAGGAATGTACTCACATTTTTTCAGCTTGTTCCCTGATGTTTAATGCCGTCTTAAAATCTGAAATGTCCAACAGCCCATTTTCCTCTCTCTCGCTGAAGATCATACGGGGTGCCCTAATCGCCTCTTTCTCCATTTAGTCATAAGATGTTCCAGGAATACCCATTCTCACCGTTTCTGAGGAAAACACAAAAATAGCTGTTAGTTATAGTAAATAGAAATAAAAGTCCTGAAATGGAAAATTTTATGCTGTAAGAAAAACACTAAAAATATGCCGCACATGTCCGTAAAATACTTACAACCTTCCGACCACACCCTGTATGTTTCCAAACTCAAAGTACTAAAAATAATAATTGCAATTTGTCACCTAAATGCTCTCAAAGCAACACATACGCCCACCCTGTATAGCAAGTTTGGAGTAGCAAAACTAATGTGTACTTGAGATTTACTAAGTCTAAGGAATGTACTCACATTTTTTCAGGTTGTTCTCTGATGTTTAATACCGTCTTAAAATCCAAAATGTCCAACACCGCATTTTCCTCTTTCGTAGAAGATCATACAGAGTGTCCTAATCGCCTCTATCTCCATCTCTCTCCCCCATTTAGCCATAAGATGTTCCAGAAATACCAATTCACCGTTTCTGAGGAAAACAAACAATAAATATTAGTTATAGCAAGTAGAAATACTATGCAAATGAAAATAATGTTATAAATTATCATAAAAGTATAAACACATACCGATAAGCTCCTGGCTGCCCCCTGTATATAACGAATTCAAAATGTTAAAAATAATAATTGAAATTTACTATACCTAAAGACTCCTTATATCAAATTCAAAGCATTAACACATATTTAAAATTTTCCGACCACGCCCTGTATGTTTCCAAACTCAAAGTACCAAAAATAATAATTGCAATTTGTCACCTAAATGCCCAGTACTACCGCCTCGTTTGAGCTCATTTATGTAAGGAAAAATAAACAATTACAACACTCACCTTATTTATCTTTTATTTCCCTCCATTTCCTTCTATTTTCTTATAGGAAAACTGCCACGCCTAAAAACACGAACACAATACATTCACTCACAGTTCACAGACTTGGTTAAAATCGAATAATATGGGTTGCCCGTGATAACACTTCCTGTTATGTTGTTATCATATATCCGGCGAGCGGCCCTGGAGACTGGGCTAAAGGCGCGGTCACACTGTACCACCATCTAACGGGCATTTTTAATTTTTAGGTATTCTTCATTGTTTTGACGACAACGCCATCTGTCAATTTTTCAATTTGCAAATTTTTACCTGCAAATTGTGAATGCGTCGCCGCGCCGCCGCCATTTTTAAATTTTATTTTGATTACAACGCCATCTGACGGAGAATAGTTTAATTTTTATTTGACGACAACGCCATCTGACGGAGAATAGTTGAACGTCACCTCCACCATTACCGTTTCCTGAATATTTTAGGTTGTTGTCCAGACTAATTCTAGGTTCTTGTCCCGGACCGGAAGTAAAAGCAGTTTTTCAGCTCTTATGGGACTTTCAATGTTAATTGTGAGCCCGTTCTCTCATAGCTTATCTACTAATGTGCACCAGAGAAAGTTTTTGCATAATAATTTTCAAAGTTTAAACAAATATCAAAAATATTTCCAAAAATGTATCGCCTGGGAATCAACTCAGTTTAAATACAAGCAGTATAAAGAGCACAACAAATTAAAATGAACAAACAAAGTTTTAATACATTTAAGTAAATAAATAATTTTCTAGGTATTGTTCCAATGTTACTGCCTTTAATAACGTGAATAATTTTCTAATAAATCCATTGCCAGTTTAATTAAAAATTATAAAACGTTTAATTATGCATCTTTACTAATAGAAATCAATCGCTATTCATTCAAAATAACAATACAAGTAAAAAATAACCACCGTTGGATTCGAACCTCCATATGCAAGATGCCATGTCGGCCGTTCTGCGATTGAACTCACTAACCCATTGCGCAGATGGCTGTCGCGCTCTTTACACTAAGATGATTCCCTCGCGATACATTTTTGAAAATATTTTGTTAAACTTTGAAAATTATTGTGCAAGAACGTTATTTGCTGCACATTATATGTGTTCTGATACTCGAAATATGCTTAAAATCGCAATTTTCAAATTTACCGTGTTAAACATGATGCTTCAGGATTCCCGGGAAACACGGTTATGAATATATTTTGCGTTTTTAGAGTTTAATAAAACCTAAATTCAACTGAGTTTTTTAATGTTATGCAAAAGAATACAAATTTCGGGTTTCTACTGATTCTATGAGTTGAAACTAGTTCCCTCAAACGAACTACTCGGTAAAACTAGTTTTGACTAAAAATCACAGTTAGAACCCGAAGTCCATTAAAAATTATTATTTATTCGGGTTTTTACAAATATGTACGTCCCGTCAGTTCGCGTTTTGACTAGTTAAAACTAGTTTTCACAAAGGCCCTTTGTTATTTCTAGTTCTAACTAGTTAAAACGGGTTTTCACGGAATTCGGGTTTTACCGGTAACATATACAGTAAGCTCCAAACTTAACTTCATTGAATTTCCTAATCCCACAATCGAAGTTTCTTCAGAATACTTCTTCTTGTGAAGGTCATTACAGTTGTATTAGCAGGATTCACAGTTAGTTCCCTCGCTGTGCAAAATATTTGTATTTTTCTCAGAGTTCGTTGATCAATACAGCTGTCATTCGTATATCCCTGCGCATGTGTTCATTCACATTAATCTTCCCAGAAGAGATAATCCACCACCATGCCCTATGGCCTTAAATTGTTCTCTTAATGGAATTAAAAGTGGTATTGCCAAATCCATCCTCTATATCCAGCGAGTTCCTCAATGTAAATTCATTGTTGACCAGGGCCAATTCGATATTGCTTGTGATCTGACTGACACTTGACGCACAGGATTTCCAAGTCTGATCGTAGGGAAACTGGTGTCAATGTGCAGGTGCCCAAAACGTTGTCTCTGACATGCGTATCTGCAAGTTTCTCTGTTAGTTTGAACACAAAAATGCCTATCTGTTTGGGCGAGGAATTTCAAATGATTATGTAATTCTCCTACTGATTTGGGCATGAAAGTTAAATTCCTTTCAATCTCTTCAAGCACATGATTGAGGGCCAAACGGATCTGAATAATGGGAAAAGGGCGACTTCAATGACCTGTCGTAACATTATCTGGGCTCCGTGCTTTGCATGGCCCGAAATACTGGTTTTGTCGGCCAGTCTGCTGGCTAGTACCCACTTCTCCTCTAATCTCCGCCTAATGTGGTACATCGTCGTTTAGGCTTTCCGCTTTCATATTCATCTGGAGGTTGTAGGTCTGCTTTCTGCGAAGTAAGTTTCTATTAACAAATCCAGAGTCTCAGCCCCTAAAGATGATACACTTATAAATAGGTAATAACTGCAACGTTTAACATAAATTTTCAAGAAAGTCGTTTCAAGTAAAACGAAATAGCAACGCTCAGGAAAAATCCCTCTGAAGAAAATGCAGAAAAAAAAGTAAAAACACAATACCTAGGTATGAGACATTTAAAATATATCATCAATTAACAACTTTTAGCACTTAAAATACACACCTACTTTCTAATATTATACTCGTAATAGAGTTAGGAAAAGTCGAAGCAAAACGTTTCACCAACTTCTAACAGCGAAGCGTTGAAAAGTAACTTAATTGGAATAACGCAATGTGCTAACTCGTAACAGTGAACTAAAGAGGGACAATTTTCCAATTTGAATGTATAATGTATGAGAGTATGAAAGTTTCCGTGAGCATTGCATTTTAGGTAAAGCATATAGATATCCCTCAGAATCATCTGTCTTGCTCTAAAGTAATTTTCACACTCTGCTGCTTTTCAGAATATAGATAGGTATCCAAACGTTATTTTGACAGATAATAGAATAGAAATTGGCTACTTTGTTCCAGCACTAATGTCCCTATGCTCATAGTAGTGGCTAGCAACATTCTATGGACAAGGGTGAAAACTTTACATCGATTGCACTTTATTCTCAAGAGACGCCAACATTTCGTTATTAAAAATGTTACCCTTCATCCTTTGAAACAGGGTCGTTTGCATAAAATGGCGTGACGTTCAAAGTCTGATGCTTTTTTGAAGTATGTCAACGTTGCTCTTTTGAAGTAAAACTTCTTTTGTCTCGGACTCGGTAGAGTAAGTTCCTGTGTGAGCAAATGCGAGCGTCACGAAAAGTGAAACGAATGGAGGGGAGCAGTCTGAGAAGACGGGCAGAGGAGAAAAGGAATATCGAACGCCCCACTCTTTAGCCACGCTCTGTCTCATGCTTCGCGCTGTTTCTCTCAGGCAAGCGTCATTAAGGCGAGGACACAGCGTTTCAGTTCTCGTGATACCACAAAGCGCTTGGTTAGAAGCATTAAAATTCGATTTATTCTTTCATAATTATTATTTTGATACGGACAATATTTATTATCGATTTTTTGTGTATTCGAAGTGCGGTTGGTAGTCTATAAATTAATGAGTATATATTCCAGTGTTAGGAAAATTAGAATAAAATATATAATAGTCTTGCTTAATTTGTGTCAGGTCAAATTTTAATTTTTTAAATTTTGTGAATTTCTGGCACGTAGTAAAAAAATAACTCCGTCCACGTTCGGGGGCTTTGTCAAGATTTATTAAAAACGTGTAAAAAGATATAAAATATTTGACATTTTTTGTTTTCGTTGTTTTTTTTGTTTTTTTTTGTTTTTTTTTGCTTATTTCGTTTTATTTTGTTTATTTTGTTTTTTTGTTTTTCTTTTTTTGCTTTCAGAAAAATCAAACCGCACATAAAGATATATTTGAAACTCATAAATGCATACACTCCAATCATCAATTTACCCTACAAATTTTTCATTCTTCTAATAACGTTGAAGTTTCACTTCTATGGCGCATGGCGACCATGCACCCGGTTTTTTATATTGAATTCCTAATTTGAGCGTAATAACATCAATAATATGTTAAACCCTCACGATTATAAAAATTCGAAACTTCCAATTTCAGGACCCAATTTTTTAAACTTGACCGCTAAAGCAGACGTTGACAGGAAAAATAACCAATACTGGGTCACTGAAAACTCACTATTGTGCGATTGGACCTTACTTTTATACGAGTAACGCGACCGCTACTGTGTCCTTACATCAGTCAGAAGGATTGAATTTGGAAAGACATGTTGTGTTAACAGAACTGGGTTAGATCTTACATGTCACACAGCAATAAAAATTTATAAAAAGTATCTATTGTTTTAAATTTACTGTAGAGATTATTTAAATAGAAAGTTGTGAGTATGTATAAAGGTACTTTTCTTTCATTCAACGCACTTCTTGCCTTCTACACTCTGGTACTTCCTACTGGAGAAATAGGACTTAATATTTCACTTGGTAACGTGAAACAACTAATATTAAACAATTGTTGGCTGACTGAATATTATTTTCTTTTATCTCAATTTCCCTCGAGGAACTACAACTCAGCATCCTACGCATGCCGTCACTTTATGTATGTACACCTCTCACATATTACGCCGGAACGTTTTGTTCACTCTAGATAATATTTATCTCTCCCGAACTCCGGAATTTGCAGGGTTTAATTTTTGCTTAGATTCCGGCTGGGAGGCGATAAAATATTACTTATTTAACCAAACGAAACGTGCTCCTGCATTTATATAAGATTTTCCACCATTCGCACATGTGAAATTCACATTTCTGCTTCCGAAAGTATGCAGCAGGCGATACTGAAAGAACACAAAAACAGTTTCAAAGCCTTTAGAACCGTACAAAAATGAAGATCAAACAGAATCCAATCAACTTTGTAGGTCTCTAAACGATTTGATTGTGTGTGAATTAAGAACCCAACGCAGTAGTTTCCGATATGGAAAATTTTTGAAGTGAAACTTCTTTTATCTCGGTAGAGAAGTTCCTGTGTTGGCAAATGCGAACGTCACGAGAAGTGAAACGAATGGAGGGGAGCAGTCTGAGAAGATGGGCAGAGGAGAAAAGGAATATAGAACGCCCCACTCTTTGGCAGCGCTCTGTCGTATGCTTCGCGCTATTTCTCTCAGGCAAGCGTCAGTAAGGCGAGAACACAGCGTTTCAGTTCTCGTGACACCACAAAGCGCTTGGTTAGAAGCATTAAAATTCGATTTATTCTTTCATAATTATTATTTTGATACGGACAATATTTATTATCGATTTTTTGTGTATTCGAAGTGCGATTGGTAGTCCATGAATTAATGAGTATATTCCCGAGTTAGGAAAATTAGAACAAACGTTTAAAATAGTCTTGCTTGATTTGTGCCAGTTCAAATTTTAAGTTTTTAAATTTTGTGCGTTCTGGCATGTAGGTAGTAAATAAATAACTGTATAATTATATAATAATATCGACGTTTCGTCTCCGTTCAGTGGCTTTGTCAAGATTTATTAAAAACGTGTAAAAAGGTATAAAATATTTGACATTTTTCTTTGCGGTTATTTTTTTGTTTATTTTTTTTGTTTTCAGAGAAAATCAAACCGCACAAAGACCTATCATTTCAGTTTTAGATTTGATTGAAGACATGGAAGTTGATGAATAAAGATATACATATTTGAAACTCATAAATCATAATCATAATCATAATCATAAATCATAATCATCTGTTTACCCTACAAATTTTTCATTCCTCTAATAACGTTGAAGTTTCACTTCTATCGCGCGTGGTGACCACGCACCCAGTTTTTTCTTATTTTTTAATATATGCTTAACTTAAATTTCTTTGCAAACGTACGTCGGAGTCACAATTTTTGTTGTAAATTTTGTGAATATCAGTTTTATACCAACTTGATTTTATACAGGGTGTCCCACTTTTTATTAGCAGGACTTCTACAGTTGTTAAGCACCGTATAATTTTATAAGATGGTTCACGAAATTCCCTGATGTCTTGAACAGTACAAATTATGGAGCGACGTCGTCTAAGAGCGTACCTGTATAATCAATAGAAAAGCGGGCGGCAAAATGAAGAAGTTGGTTCTAAAACCGAAATCCACGAACATCTGCGAATATCTCTACACATATAAACGATTTTCTGATGATATAACCTCCTTTGAGATCGACACTTCGGACACCATTGTATAATACTCTATCTAAGGGATGCAGTTCCTGCTATCCGCCGAAACTAATATGTTTTACTAAAATCCTGGTGTATGAAGTTATTGAATTTCATTTGCAGAACCCTTTGACTTGAGGAAAGTGGAAATGTTCCATTATTTAAAATTACATAGAAAAGCTCTTTCCCATCCTCTGTCTCGCTTAAATGTTCTCTATTTTCATATGAATCACATGAAAGCTGTGAACCATATTGCATTTCAATTATACGCTGCATTGAGACGTCTCGCTATTAATATTCCCGTGAATTAAACAAAAGAAGTGCTCGACTGGTTAGGCTGCAGATAAAGCACATTATTTCCGAACCCAGAGCGTAGTCCGCATCCTCCTCGTTCACCTGTCTTTCCCATTGTCTTGTTAGCTTCCGTTCACAGGTGATCCCCTCGACCCCTGCTGACTAAGAAGTTCACCGTCGTCGTCAGAAGGGGGCAGAGGTTATGCGCGGTGCGGATTTCGTTACAGTTGCGTAGTTCGGGTGTGAAAAGTCAAGGGGTCCCACGATCATAAGGGGAAACAATAAGCAGACTTGAATGCTATGTATATGCATGAATCACTAAAGGAAGACGATGATTTTTAATAGGAAATTGCTGTAATAAAAGCGAAAATTGTTGATGTTCTTTTTATTAATTGATTGTCGTAAATTTGCGTGCAGGTATAGCGGTCAGATTGGCAGTGATAGTATGAATGGGAAATTCTCAAGCGCTCAAGATGGAAATTCGAGCTAGATATGAAGCACGCCATAAGACATTAATTACATAATGCTGCACCGGAATTGATTTCTTGTAAATCTAAAAGGTTTTCTTCCTCTTGTAGTTTGTGGCTCTCTTCCGTGCATATAATATGAAATTTTAGAGACAATTTAGTATGCCACTTTGTACCTAATTAACGTGCCAACACTTAGGCGACCGAGTTCGCAGTCATAAGAGCGACTGTAGAAAGGTTGTAGGAAATTGTGCCCTTACCCAATAATATACAATGGAGAATAATCGTAGTATGACATTTGATGACATCAAAATATTAGATACTTACTGAACATAACAATTTCAAAAGATTAGCCCTGGAAATACTCTATATTACTAACAACAATACGTGTAATATCATAAACGATGTGTTTTTATAGGTATCTTCTAAGATTAATTAATTATACTTAATTCCACCTGTCCCATTTGAAAATTCCCGGTATTATCCTGGTGACTTTTACTATCGCTCTGCTTACTTCAGGGACTGTCACTATCCTTTTCCCTTTACTGTCAATCGGGCTGTCAATTATCAGTCATCTGTCAGATTCATTTAGGTTAACTTAAAGATTTTCCTGATAGGACGCAGCTATGTTTTATAATGTTTTAATTAAATATTATCATCATTCATCTGTGATTTAGTTTTATGTTTATACAATTTAATTTATTTGTAACACTGGAAAGGTTGTTTATCTCCTGGCAGGCACATGTATTTTCCCGAAAATTTCCATGCGTCTTTTGTAATCTCAACTTATTTGTAAGTAGTTTTCTGGTGTTTGTTCGTCTTTTTGACTGTTGTAATATTTTTAGCTGCTGAAGAAGAGTTTAAGTAAACTCGAAAGCTCGAGAAAATAAACAGAGAACTTTTTATTTCTCGTCAGCCCTAAAACTGCCATCCCCGAATTAATTTTACTTGTTTTGAACTAACCAGTCGGTTATCCATTTGTTCTATTACTATCAATTTATGCATTTTATTCGAAAACTATGCGTAATGTGTATCTACCAAGAAATTTTGAGACATGTTTTTTCAAAGAAAATTAACGAGCTATTTGTAAAATTGAGTAGACTTTCGGACCAAATTTTGATACACATCGGGTAAAAATATCAAAATAATAATTAGATTGCGGGGGCCTTGAATTTCCTCTTTTTCGTATAACATTTTCATAAAATTTTGTGCAAATATGAACCATGGAAACCTAAATACGAGCCTAAATACATCTAAATACACCAGTTTTAAGAGGCCACAGCTCGTTTCTGCTAGGGAACTGGGTACCTATATATTATGTTTATTGGGTATTTTCTTGATATTCTCAGCGAAATACAATCATCTCTAGAATATAAATTTGATAATTCCGGTGTATTCCAGTTCCTTGGAGAGGCATCGGAAGGGTATAGGATATAGCAACAATGAAATACTGTAAATATATTTGTCCACAACTATCTTACAACATACTCTTTATACTTGTGTTTCTCCAATCAAAATTAGATACATTATCCACTGCAGTGATTAATGAATATTATTCACTAAACCAATAGGAACATCGCTTTGACCCTTTTTTACATTTATTTAGTAGGCCGCGATCGCGATGTGTTAGTTCAAATTGAAACGTCAAATCAGCATGGTTTGCTTTTAATTTGAAATGCATATTCTAAAAAAGAAGAAGTGAAAACGAGATTTCTTTAACAGCACCAGCAATAAAAGAAGCTGCAGAACTTGCCTCATTAGATTCATTGCCCAAAAAACCAAGAAAATTATACCTGAGAGCATAGTATGAATATTTCTTACACTGGAGAAGGGAAATAAAGGTAAATTCTTTCTGGGAATCTGTTTTGATAGTCGTGGACAAAGTATAGTATACAACTCGTTATTATAAACTCGTGTATAATATACTATTTTGTGTTTCTTAGGGAATTTAAAAAAAATATAATAATAAAACTAATGTATTCTGTTTCGTTTTACCGAGTAGTGTAATAAGTTGAACCTGAATTTATTACCTATAGTAAAAAAACACGGAATATTTTTGCTAATTGAACTGTGAATTTCGTCGACATCTATTAATAAGATAGCAGATGGCGCAATGGTATAAAATGTGCCATAAACTGAAGGAGCTCGATTAACCCGTGGGTCAAGAAACGCCTGCCTAGACCCGTCAAAGAGATGGTAATGATGAAGCCGTCTTATTAATTGCTCGATAATTTAATACTAATGTTACGTATATCGTGCATTCGCATGTAGTTTGTACAAAGCAAATGATGTAAATCTGAAAATTAACAGGTAACGACTCCAATGAGAAAAGTACATAAACATGCATTATTTTAAAAAAGCGTTAATTTGGGACGCATATTGACATCAGCTGAAAATGTATGGTGTGTGCAATAATATTAATAATGCAATATTGGATGTTTCAAAAAATGTGCATGGAAAACCGTAGACCACTGGTTTCGTCCTTTTGGGACTCATCAGAACGGTGCCTTGCCCTACACACTCGAATCATGCAATATTGCTTGCTGCATATAGGTATACTTACACGCACCTGCATTTTCCTCTTTAACCATAAGGCAGATTGAAAATTTACACGATGAAGTTTGCTTTACAGCGACATCATCATAACAAATTGCTGAATCTCCTTAAATATACGAATCTAAAATTACCAGAGTAGTTGTACAATGCGAAATGCGAATATAGCATTCTTAAAACTAGATCCATAATGCTTTTTAAAACCACTGAAAATATATCCATTGCCAGGCCACATCACTTGCAAGCTTGTGACGCGCTTAAATAAGGCGCGAGATTTTCTTAAGCTTTAATTAAATTTTGATTTTCTCATGACTAATAAGAGCTTTTGGCAACAGTTGATGGAGTTCTGTTTAAATTAGAGTGAGCTATATTCAGTGTAGGAACTGATGCGAATCATGAGCCACGCTTTGCTGAATCCAAACCTGCTAGGGGAAAGGGATGATTCCGACGCATCCTTTAGGTTCGGTGCATTGGGGTAGTGAGAGATAAATTACTATAACAAAGCTGTAAGCAATAAAGAATAAAATGTTAGTAGGTTTCATTCACAACAAAATAATTAGTAAAAAGATTCTGAAATTCCAATTTCAATTATAATTAATACGTTAAGTTAAAAGTCACTAAAATTCATTGTCAATTGATATGTATACTAGAAATAATAAATGCTCCTCTCATAAAGAGGTCAATTTAAGAAAATAATGCGGTCATAAATGACACAGTAATTAAACTGGACACATGTTTCGCTGACCATATCAGCAACCTCAGTAGTTGAAAAGTGATCTAAATCTTAAACTTACACTACGTTGCTTTAAATACTTCTATAATTCAATGCCTGTCCGGGTTATTTGCTCGAGCAATTCTTCAAACGATCCAGACTTTATGTTAACTGAAAAGTTGTACTTTTTATACTCAGTTTTTAATCATATTTTGTTCTCTCGATTAACTTGTAAACGTCTGATCCACATGAGATGAAACTTACATGACAGAATTGAATTAATAATTTACCAATCTTTAATTTTTATTACCAATTCACTTTCAAGATATGCTGAAATGGTGTAGGTCAAGATATTTTCATTATTTCAATTAAGTACTCATCAAAACGTTGCATTCTTAAGCGAAACAAGTTCAACAAACTATCGCTTCAAAAGCGACAAAAAGTTGTCGAAAGCAGGATACGTATAGATTAATTAATTCGCAAAAAACTTGTCTCAATATTTTATCAATTACTCGCACCATTGATATTTCCGATTATACAACCAGCAAAACTTTAGTGCAGTTTAATGAATTTAAGAATCCTAGTTGATACCGAAAACCAATTTGTATGGAGAACTTAAGAAGTCTTATTAATTTATACATTAATAATTATCTGTCACATTAATTTCGAACCAGTTCATTATTATGCTCGACGGAAATAGATATTAATGTATCCTGTATTTCACAATCCCAAAAAAGGCAAATCTATCCTTCATGCAAGAGTTTCTTCTTTTAGAAATTGTTGGTAATGTGTATTGAATACTAACTAGTTTACGTTTTCGCATTTATATTTCACTGATTGTATTTACGCTTATAATTATATTATAAAGAGGAAAAGATTAAATTAAGCGCCCAAGTAAAATAATATAGTTTTGCCAGAATTCTCTGTCAAATTTCAACTATTTCAACTATTCAACTATTCAAATTCAATCATCCTGTATATATGATGCAGCAATAGCTTATTTTCCAAATTAATCGACTGTCTTCTTTTCCACCTTTTATGTTGCAATCTCATAAAAAGATTGTGGTAAATGAGGTTTATCATTTCGCCACGTTTGTAGTCGATTCACATACCTACCCAATGTGGAATTGTTGCTTTAAATCAAACGATTTGAAAATGTATTTCTGGAATATATGTATATGTATATAACATGCTCAGAAGAATCAATAATACTATACGTGCTTGCATAAATCGTATATATTGGACCGAAATGTATTGTACAATGTAGGTCATTTTTGCACCACAATAATATTCAGTCCCTTGTCAGAAATAAGCCCGGCAACTTATACATTTATGCATTTGCTATACAAACTTCGAAACTAAGTGAATTTTTATGTTGAAATCCTTTAGAAAAACCGAAGAATGGAGTATGTAATAAGTATTCTAAATTGTTTTTGACGTTGTTATGAAAATTGTATTTGTTTGCTTCTCCAAAGTTTTCTACCACACCTATATTATTCAACTCGAGAAAGTTTTGAATCAATTTCAGTGCTTCTTAAAAAGTAACTCACCCAAACGAGGAATTTTTATATCCATCTTCCCAAATACTTCTGACAGATTTCATGCGATATTTCCGAGTTTAATCTGAAATAAAAGAATTTCATTTAACAACAAATGGATAGGAGTTATTTGCGAGCTGTCTGCGTATTTGGAATATACAGAATGATATAAAATTAATCAAGGCAAACAAAGATTAAAAATAGTCTTGGTATTTTAAGCAGTTCAGGTACCTACAGGTTTGATTTGCATTATATAAATTTTTATCTTTCGTTAAAAATTGTGTAAATGTGACAAATAAATTGTATTAAATGGACGGTTTGTCCGAAAAATTTATCACGAAATTGTTTAATGAATTTATTCCAGAGCTTATAAGCTTCGTTCGTCTGTCAAACGTCTACAGATTCGCCACAAAAGGTATCCTTTAGCTCCTTATAAAATAAAATACTATTTTGAACTCACCGCTCTCAAAATGACATTTCGCGAACCCGCCAGACAAACTCAAACATAGTGTTCGCGCACTAGTGCGCGAAATCTAGCAAAAAGCACTGGCCCTTTCAGGCTTTCTAGAAATAATTTGACTTGATAGTAATAAAGTATGGTTAAAAAAAACGCCATTTCTCTAATTTGGATGTTGAAAATAGTGAAAGAATAAAGATAAATCGCTATTAATTCGATTGACACTTTGATAACTCAGTTCAATAAATTAAACCAAATGTCATTTTCTACAATATTGTCAAATGGAAATCTGTCAATGTAACCACTTGGTTTTTTGAAATTTTAAATTGGAAACGTATTATATAATAATTAAAAAATTATAATGTTCGTTTCAAAAAATATTGTACTAACCTCGATGGGCGAAGACGTCTTCGGCGCATTCGCGCAAATGAAGCACTCACTCCTTCGTCGCTCGTGCTTCAAACATTGCGCTCATGCGCGAAAAATGTCTTCTCGCACTCGTTTCGTAAATAACTATTACGATATCCAGACATTTTTTAACTCAAATTATCCCATTATGTGAAATTTACCCTTATAATATTGAAGTATAGTTTCCCTAGTAGATGAGGCGCACTCTTTCTGCATTTCTTGCTGTTCTTTGCAAGTAGTGAAGCAGAGAAATTTTTGTAAATAAAATGTTCCATTATCTCATTCTTAATAAACTTTTCTAATGTGAATTGTTAATGATGGCAGCAAAAGTGATCAGGCAGCAAAGGGGATCATTTCCACACACAATCGTTGCAACATACATCCAATAATTTACCAATGAAATAGTCATATAATAACGCTCTCCTGGGAAATTAAGCGCAATTTATTTGCTCTGTATAGACCGCAATATTTTCTAATTCACCAGTAATAACAAACAAAACGGCTGTAAATGCTCTAATGTGCAGGGCAAATAACCGCGAACACTATCAGACATAATATTATAAAGGTACTGCATTAACTAGAGTTCTGTAGTGCATTACGAAACATAGCAATTAACCACCTAAGTTCAAGAGATAAGGCTGCATGTACTTACTGAATGAACTTTCCCTGAGAAAAAGATCAGTCGAGCAGATTAACGTTATTAACATAAGTAATTCCATGAGAATTGTCTGTTGTGCTTAGAGAATGGGCCTTTCATTTAGCGTACTTCAACATTTTGTAATTAATGTCATATAAATCATTAACTTTTTGTTGGTAATTTCGTTTTTAAGTAGGTATAAGCTACCGGAATAATTAAATCTGAACTCTTTTGGTATCGATTAAACCACTAAAAGTAGCAGTTGAGAAGGTTACGAGAAGGATAATGTTACTTGAGACGAAAATAAAGATTAGACTTCCTACTGAAAAACCACGTGAGAGAAAAAGGAATAAAAGTGCCTTATAGAACGAACTAACTCGTGCACTTTAAAATAGTTCCAGACTTATTGCAACCTGTTCATTCCTCTACTAATAAAGAAAATTCCGATACAGAGCATCTGGTTCCGATGTAATATCATCTCTGAAATCTTTGAGAAAGTCAAATTATAATATCTCTCCAGTTTTTAGCTTAAAGAATCTAAGTGGCAGAAATTGAAGAAGTTGTATTCACTGGTAGATAGTACTCAAATGAAAAATGCTTAATCAGAATAAAAATAGACAGGTACGGAGATATTTTTATTTTTTTCCCAAAAACATTCTTCAATCATTTGCAAATTCAAAAAATCATGAATGGTGTTGCACCTGGTCAGTTTGGTGGGATCAGTGAACTCCGGTGAGCAAAAGCAAAATAACCAAACTCTATTTGAAGGAGATCGAACTGGTCTATTGCAAATTCGGTGCATAACCAAACGTTGCGATTTATGTATGTTTGGTTGTATAATCGAGATAGAGAGCTACAGAAAAGGGTATATAGACGTCGATGTCACTTGAAGGTTTTCGCCCAGGAAAGTTATGCAGGTTTTTAGAGGATTTCCATATCTTAATAAATTGTTTTGAGGGTAAGTAATTATCAGGGATTTTGTAGGTAAATGTCTGTCATCAATGGGTTCTGTACGGTTAGGGAACGTTAGTTTCAAACACAGTCATATACTTAATAGAGGGCTAGGATGTTTGGACTAGCGGGTTAGGCAGGAATAGCGGGGGGGAGACGAACTTCAGCCGTTATAGGTGGCACATGTAATAGGTACTTAAAATTCGTAGTTACTTAACTTCAAATATGTGTTTATTGTGTCATACCAAAACTTGGAATTATCAAGGTAGAAATTTTGATTTTTGTTACTCTTGGCTCGTTATTTGCAAATTAGTCGGTCTCACTTCCAAATTCGCTAGCGTTCAAACATTTTACGTTGTATTGTCTTTATTTAAATATTGCATGTTTTGAATGTGTATGGAAAACCGCAGACCCTGGTTTCGTCCTTCTGGGACTCATCGGTGCTTTCCCCTACACACTCGAACCATGCAATTTAACTTGCTCTATTTGCTGCCGCACCCTGGACAGACATCAGCAAGCGACAATTTCTTTGAGTAATTATCTGGGAGTAATCAGTGGCACTGGACCGTTCGGACAACTACTCCTCGGGCAAATACCTCGCCAGATATTGTAAAAATTGACAAAATAGATCAGTTCTTTTCATATTGAGAGACTGGTCATGTACATACCTAAGAATCTATTAATTTCTTTCCAAATATCAACTTGCACGTCATTTACTTATTCCTATACCATTTTCAACAAAGGCTTGAGTTACTCCCTTCTTGTGGGGGAAGAGCGGTTGATCATGCGGACATTGGAAGTTACGGCACTTTCAACATGTTGGGATCAGTAAAGTCAAGTTGTGTGCATATATTCAGCTCGCTAAATTTCTTGCGAGGTTTTAATGCTTTCTTTATCTGATATCCCCAGGCTTTAATCTTTAAGGGAATGCCCTCAAAAAGTAGAAGAAATTTATTTTAGGTGCTCACGTACGCCCTGCAATACGATGTCTCAATAAGAAATTGATCATCGGATTTTTAGAACGCTATAGAGTGGAGAAGTCATACAGTGTCGATTTTTGTTAGAAATTTGAAGTTCTAGAAAACAGTTAAATTTACTTTTCGTTTAACTTTTTTCCCCTATTAAAAAATTCGTTCTTATTTCAAGAACCCATTTGGGCCAATGGCCTCAAAGTTATGTGCCATACATGACTGAGGCAGAAAAATTAGACGATACTCTCATCAAAAGTTTTTCCGATCTTCGTATTGGAAATGTGGTTTTTGATGACGTATCACTAAATAGTATAACAGGCGGTAATGCCAGTGTACATGATGTCCTTATCAACTTGATCGATCATTGAGGCCAACATAAACATAATTTAATTAATAACGTTTTCGGGCTAATTTGAACAATAGTTTAAAATATATCCATGTTTAACATGTTTATATAAGCATAGAATTATATAACAAATCATTATTTTGAATTACTTTATTTCTATTTATTAAATATGTATTACAGATGCGTTGTCTGTAAGGATACAATAATTATTACTACCCCTGTCGATATCGACATCACAGTTGCTGTAGACCGCGAACATTTTGTTAGAATATTTTTATGAAGCTGAATTTAAAATCCATTTCATATTCACGTCAACATAAAATTTGAAATTGTTAGGTTTCAATCATTTCTGCATACGCATGTAGTGTCGCAAACACGTACTCCATTATATAGTGTACCATTAAAAAACGCGGCTCAAAAACCCCGTAGCTGTTCATAAAAGTGAAAGGCTGTCAAGGGATAATTTATAAACATGCTTTGGCTTCAGTGCCACTTGTTTAAAAAATAGCGTTCGAAATTTCAAGAATGATGAGTAAAAGAATTGAGCTGTTCCTCTTCGTTTTTTCCAGGGATTATGTGCAGTTTGGTATAATTACATTTTTAATTAATAAGTAGGTAAAAC
Organism: Xestobium rufovillosum; assembly: GCA_963966045.1. Taxonomy (NCBI): domain Eukaryota; kingdom Metazoa; phylum Arthropoda; class Insecta; order Coleoptera; family Ptinidae; genus Xestobium; species Xestobium rufovillosum. The sequence continues at coordinate 22,370,565 of OZ014493.1, read as the reverse complement.
ATTTTAGATAAATTAAAGTACACCACAGTTTAATTAACGAATTTCCGAATAAATATGTAAAGAGTACATATTTTTTAATATTTCCCACTTTTTTATTCGTATTATTGATCATCGAACATCAATCTACTTACATAATGTACGTTATTGTATATTTATTTATCAGTTCCATAATGGAGTTGCTCATCATTTTCTGGAAACCGGCTTAAATAAAATATTTTGACCTAAAAGGATGCCCTGTTTTTTTCCTTTTTGCAGTTTCCCACGTCCATGCAAATGGAAATTAATTATTATTATTTTATTCATTAGTGACATGATATAGGGACAAATATATCTATTCTCGTTTTTCTTATTGAAATCGAGTAGCTCGGAATCATTGGACGTACGTTTGAGTTATTTCCTATACAATCGGCGTTGGTGCATTGTTGTATGTATTTTTTTATTGTTCCTTAGGTATTAAAAAATAGTAACGGGGTTTTGAAGAAAATAGTATAAATTTATTCATGTTGGGGTTGGTCATACACTATCTTCAGAATTTGGACTGATAAACATTTTGTTGGAATATATCAATTAGTTATTTTAGTATTTCTTACAAAATACTGAAGGCAATATACAGGGTATCCCACGACGACTTACACGATCTGTACATGGAAAAGTGTGTTTAGTAGAGTTACACAAATTTGCACAAACAGGTAATCGAGGATGCTCAATTCGACTAAAATATTTTTGACCTTCTGCGACTTCCGGTTATACCGGAAATAGACATCAACTTCCTTATTTTAAATGGAATGCCCACATTTTTATTACGGATTTAGATTTTTGGTCAAATTTTAAGGTCACCTTATGCAGAACATCATATGTGTAAAGTGCACCCTCTTCGAGATATTAGACGTTAAAAATCGTAATTTTTCAAATTTTATCAATTATAGCTTGGGAACGGTACGAGATAAAGAAAAATGACTTACATGTCCCTATCCTAGTTTTTAATTCTCTATCTATTGTGTGGAAAGTACTGCCTCCTGCTTGGTCAAAAAATGACAAAAAGTTGCCAATCGGGGAGCAGTATTTTCCAGACCCACTAGATAGAGAATTGAAAACTAGGATAGGGGCATGCAAATCATTTTTCTTTATCTCGTACCGTTTCCAAGTTATAATTGATGAAATTTGAAAAATGACGATTTTTAACGTCTAATATCTCCAAGAGGATGCACTTTACACATATATGATATTTTGCATAAGGTGACCTTAAAATTCGACCAAAAATCTAAATCCGTAATAAAAATGTGGGCATTCCATTTAAAATAAGGAAGTTGGTGTCTATTTCCGGTATAACCGGAAGTCGCAGAAAGTCAAGAAGATTTTAGTCGAATTGAGCATCCTCGATTACCTATTTGTGCAAATTTGTGTAATTCTACTATATATACTTTTCTATATATAGATCGTGTAAGGTCGTCGTGGGATACCCTATATATATTTTTCATACTGTTGCCTGACGACTGCCGCGAACGCCGGCAACATTGACGTGGAATAAATAGGGTTTGTGCATTTTCATACTTGTTGTTGAATGCAAGATTTAAAGTAATGATTACCTATAACTGTTTCTCGAAGCATTTTTAGGTTTAAATATACATGTTTTGTGTTTTAAACTCAAGTTTTCTTGTGTTCAGCTCTTAAACTTTATTGTAATCCGTTTAATTTATTAGTTGTGTGTTGTTTGTGGTTTAAAGCGTAGAATGGTGTTATACAAGTAGGTAGATAACAAAACCACCAAAATGCCAGATTACCTATAACCTCAAAATTTGAGAACTACCTAATTTCTGTGTGAATTAAGCAACTAACGAACGGACTGGTCGCGTGAATTTTGCTCCGCCAATGGGTGTGGAGAGTACGCAAGGGAATTGTTTTATTGGTAAATCCGCTTAACACGTCACAGCCGGATTTCATTTTTTAAAAGGTAAGTTCCTTAAAATTAATATTGCCGCCTAAATAATTATATGAAAATATTTTTACTTTATTATGTAGGTAGATGTACCTTAAATACGATAAACTACGAGTTGTATAAGTGGCACTACGAATTTCTATAACACTGAATAACCCCATTACACACTACAATATTCAGCGAGCTTAAAGCTCGACTTTTTACATTTTAAATAATTTTGCAAATTCCTGGCGTGTATGAAGTATAGTAAAAACTTAATAATTCCACATTTCGGTCACGTTTGGGGCATTTGACAATTGTAAAAAGTATGAAAAATACAAATTATTTGTGTTCATAGAATTTTTGTCTTTTTTTATATGTAACATTCTTTCCAACATCTTATAGGAAACAATGAATTTTACATCAAAGACTCTTGGCCATGTAAAGAAAAAAGTAAAACTTGCTCTCTGCTACGTCATTATTATTATTATTATTATTATTATTATTATTATTGTTAAAACTAATATGCACATTTATTTATATGTTATAAAAAGACCCAAATGTTATCAAAATCAAATTATAATTCATATTTTTTAAATCTATTTAATTACGTTAGAAATAATAATTATTGTTTAAAAATTTTATTAGGCAAATAATTTACACTTTTTACAGTTAGGTAAGTATTCTAAATAAATCTTGACAAAGGCGCCAGAAATTCAAAAGAATTAGAAAATTATTTAGAACAGACTGGCACAAATTGGACAATATTGACATTTTAGTACCTAAGATAATTTTGCAAAAAAATATAAAATGTCGAAAATTTACAGTATCACTATGCAAATTAAGAAAGGTTCAATACATTGCTAAAGGGGTCTGAAATTAATTTAACTCTGTTCTCTACCAATACTGCAAGTATTTGATATCGTGCCAAGTTCATAGTCTTAGCTGTCAAAAGCTCCAAAATCCTGAATTTATATATTTATGTTTAACAGGCAACTTTAAAAAGTACACTGACGAGTCGCAATATGAACGGGAAAAGTTAATTATACCATGTCAACAGTTTTATACAAGCAAATGTATTTATTACTTTTATATTCTCCATTAAATCAGAAACGGTTTTGCTAACCGGAAATAATCTCGACTACGATATATTATTTTCTTACAAACCGTAAGGAATAGGAAAAGGCATGAAATGTTGAGATAATACAATTTCTCATTCGTTTAACTTGCAAAACTTTATCTACCAAAGAAGTAAAAGAAGTAACTTAACGTCGAACATAAATAAAAATGTAATTACAAAGATGTAATCATAAAAATGTTTCGATCTGCAGTGGATGTATCTTGAGCAAATGGATTCCGCAGCCAGTTCGTTTCCCAGATGGAATTTATATTCCGCAATGAGCTAGATATTCTCAGCACTTTTTGTTTTAAGGGTATCTTTCTCATCCGCTGTGCCAACCCGTTCTATTTTCGATGTTCTTTTAACTCTCTAGCACATTTCATCTGGATCCGGGGAATTGATCAGTCAAATCACTTTTTATATGCTTTGACGGAGATATGTGAACGCAAGAAACAAGTGCTTATGTATGTATTGCTTCTTGAATAGCGTACACAGGCGTTTAGGTGGTGTACGTAAAGGACTGTTTCGATTGGAATAATTTTTATCTTCGTTGATAACGGTAATACGTTTTTTTACGCATACATTTTTCTGATATGTAACTAGTTAAATATTTCAAATCATCAGTATTTAAGTTGGACATAACTTTTATATTGTAGATTGCCCCATAGAATATAAGACTTTGCCTACCTATGTAATGACAAAAGTAGATATATTAGATAAATATTATTCACCACTTGCCATTCTTGAGGCTTATTTTATCATCTGCCTTTATAGTAGTACCTTCGCCTAGTTGGTGATTTATGTGAGTACAACACATTTAGTCCAAATCGTGCCGGATACAGATAAAACTGGGATTATTAATTAGGAAAACAGAGTTGAAGAAAGCTTGAAACGGCGGCTGGCGTTTTGCGTATCTTAACAACCTTTTGTTTTGCAATATGGAAATTCCGTATAATACAAAACACTAACAACTCCGCATCATTGCGTTCACACAGCATGGAGAAGTGTTTTCTGCAAATTTCTGCTTCGCACTCTACGTCATGCGCGAGTGGTGACTAAATTGGGCTGCCTATCGGACATACTATCTATACTTATACTATGGTATTTCCTAAATCCACTATTGTACAGACCTCCCACAGCAATTTCCATTGGTTGAGCACAATACCCAGATACCCACACCTCTTGTACTTGGTTTTTAAGCTACTGGCCAGCAGGTCGTATAACAGCATGGGCAGTGTGTCCGTTTGATGATCGCATGGTCCTTAGATCAAATCCTACCCATCGCACTATTTTTTGGTACTGTCCGATTTACACTTTTTATACAAAAATCTGTCCGGTTTTTGACAAGCTGAACGAAACGAAGCGAGCGTAGCATTATCATCATTGTCAGTCGTTTTCACTTATAATACATTTTTTTTCTTGAAAAACATGTTTTAATTTAGTAAAAACACGACCGCGTTTTAAAAACTACTAAACAAAGCGAACGTGTGATCGAGTATAAGTTTGAAGCTGCATTTGAATTAGTGCAATATCTCTCGATTGCAGTATATTTGAGAACAAGTGCTGCATTAGCGTATATTTTGAATCGACCAATAGAAATCGCTGTGAGAGTGTCTGTCTCTGTACAACAGTATATTTACACTGCAGGCCCACGTGAGTTTCTCTTTCATTTTTTATATAAATAAATATCATATAAATATATATTTTTTTAAACATCACTAAATTTTGAAATAAATTATTTCATTTCAATTATTAAAGAAGAAAGCCGTTTTTTGGGAGGAAATATATGTTTATTTTTTATTTTTTATTTTTTATTTTTTTATATTCTTATTCTTATTTCCAAATAAACTTTCTATTTTCGTCATTTCTATTGGATAAGCAATACTATCTCAACATTAATTCGAATTTAAACATTCAAATTTCAAATATACGAATCCTAGATTTTTAAAGTTCATTTATATATCTAGGTTAATTCGCCATCAGGTGGGACTGTCTTCAACTTTTATATCTGTCTCCATTGCTTAGTTTGCCTTCAGAGTGCCCGTTTAAATTTACGCTCCCTGATTCAACGTTTCCATTTGATTGCCTTTGCCGGTGCAATACTGTGGGTTATGATGCTCGAACGATTTGATGTCCCTAAAATGATTGTTTTTAATAGTCTCATATAAATGGGACATAATAAGTCCGGCTCACACCACTTTATTCTTAACGTGAAGGATCCCTTACCTTTGCACACGGAAGGTGTGTATCGCATTCCTTGTACTTGTGGACAGGGTTGCAAAAAAACAGGAGTTTTGAAAAAAAAACAAAAAAAACACGTTTTTTTATTAAGTGTTTTTATATGTTTAAAACATGTTTAAACCCAAACCCATTTAACATTTAAAATCTGTTTAAAACACGAGTGTAAAATGTCAGTTTAACCCTGAAAAGCAGAAGCCTGAATAAAACTGTCAAATAAGCAATACCTAATTTACGATCTCAAAACAAAAACAAAGGGTGTCGCCACACAGCACATTCCTCTGTCGGGCAGGACCGCCGCGGCGGCACAGACCGCGAAAAGAAAATACACTCACCCCAAAATCAGAGACTGAATGATAACTTAAAAAACAATTTAATATATTTTTCCTCATTTAACATTGCTGCAAATAATTTGATGCGCCACTGGTGACTGTTGATGTGTTCTGGATTATTAATAATTTTATTTTCATCAAATTCAGAGAATTCATATTTAGTTTAAAACATGTTTAAAACACTATTATAAAAAACATGTTTAAAACAGTGTTCATAACAAAAGTGTTTAAAACTTCGACAGTGTTTAAAATCATGTTTAAAACATGGTGTTTTAAACAAATGTTTAAAACATTCCAACCCTGCTTGTGGACTTGTTTACATCGGTGAGACCAGGCGGTGCATCGGTACTCTTGTTGCCGAACATGAACGATGTACGAGGTTGCTCAATTCGGCTGGTTAAGCATTGGCGGAGCACATGTTAGACACTGGTAATCAAATCATCTTTTCGGAGACAAAAGTTCTAGCCCGAACCTCAAATTTCTACAATAGGAAGATTAGGGAATCGATAGAAATCATCAAACATACTCTCAATGTCAATCGTGACAACGGCTTCTTCTTACAAAATACATAGATCATTCCCGATGGACTGACCACTCTTCGGGTATAAATAAGCCCCCAGATCTTAGTCCTGCCAGTTCAGTGCCAGCCCAGCAGCCCTGAAGATGTCCCTTGTAATAATGGACGAAACGTGGGCATCCAGCCAATCCATGACGCGGTCTTCGCCCGGAAGCCAAGGTAACCATTACGACAATGGCCGCAGAAGCCTACATCATCGTTTACTTTTGGTTATGTGTGCTCGGATGTCAAATGTTAAATCTTAATCCTAGATCAAGTAGCATAAACTAGTTTTAAGTCTCAACGGTAAGTTAGTCCCATTATTGCAGAAATTAGTTTTAACTTCAACTGGAGAGAGGCCAGGAACTTCAAATATATCTAGAAAACGTGACCCATATTATGGCTGTCGTTTTCAAACCTCTCCTCTAGGTAACCATAGTTGAGGTATATAATTATGAAGTCATAGCATGCTGTTCCTGGAATTTAAATGTCAGTCCCCGTATTTGGAAATAAAATTTAAAATGAAGAACATTCAAGGAAAGTAAGTGTTGGAGTAAGCAGGTGTATAAATAGTAAGTATATTATCAGTGGTAAAATTAAATCCTTAAATAAACCTTGAATATTCTTCATTTTCAATTTTATTTCCAAATATGGGGACTGACATTTCAATTCCAGAAACAGCATGCTGTTTTAGAAAATGCATGATGTATAATTTTAGCCATAGTATAAAATGTTTTTTTTTTTTTTTTCTATCCCAAAGGACTTGTACCTTGACGCAGTTCTAGTAATACTGGGACGGGTGGGATGGCTTGCGCGCTTCAATGATATAAAGAGCCGAACCATAGGTTTAACCATATTGGAGGGGTTTTTATTTGAGAAGCCAGACTAAATCAAGTCCCTGGAAGGGGGCAGCAGCTCTTTCAGTAATCATAGTGGCAGAGATCGTGAGGGTTGGTATGGCACTGTGATACACACTACTGCGATGGGGAAGGCAACGGGAAACCATCACATTATTTTATCCCTAGTACAGCGTACTTTAATTTATGATGATGGCACCTTCTGGAGTAAAATATTCCGGAGGTAAAATAGTCCCACATTCGGATCTCCGGGCGGGGACTGCTTCGGGGGGAGTCATCAGAAATGATAAGTGTAACATCTCACGAGTCGGAGCGTGGAATGTTAGAAGCATGAAACAAGTAGGGAAGTTAGAGAATTTGAAAATTGAGATGGATAGGTTAGCATTAGACGTAGTAGGTATCAGTGAAGTGCGATGGCCAGAAGCTGGAGACTTCTGGAGCGGAGATTTTAGAGTAATACACACAGGATCTGTAGGAGGAAATTCGGGAGTAGGAATTGTTATGCGGAAAAAAGTAGGACAGAGTGTAGAAAATTTCTTACAGCAAAGTGACAGGGTAGTTATGGTTAGGTTAGATTCGAAACCTGTAAAAACAGTAATAATACAGGTATATATGCCCACTTCTAACTACAGTGATGAGGCCGTAGAGGCAGTTTATAGTGATATTGAATATGTGCTAGATTTTGTGAGAGGGCACGAAAATTTAATAATTACAGGAGATTTCAATGCAGTCGTAGGCACAGGGCGAGAGGGCGGAATAGTTGGCCCCTTTGGATTAGGCAATAGGAACGATAGGGGAGTTAGACTGATAGAGTTCTGCGATAAACATAACTTAACGGTCGCGAACACTCTATTTCACCATCATGTTAGGAGATGCTATACGTGGAAGATGCCAGGAGACTTAGGGAGATATCAAATAGATTACATTCTCGTTAGGCAAAGATTTAGAAATCAAGTTAGGGATTGTAGAAGTTATCCAGGAGCAGATATAGATAGTGATCACAACATAGTCGTTATGAAAGCCAATCTTAAATTTAAGATTTTGAAAAAAAGAAGCGGAAGAAGGTATCTTGACCCAGAGAAACTAAAAGATGATGATATGCGCAATAAGTTCGAGAAAAAGACAAACGAAGCACTAAAGGGCACGGGTGCAAATATTGTTAGGGACATAGAGGCAGAATGGAATTGCATTAAAAATAGTTTAGTTTCCTCAGCTAGGAATATTTTGGGTCATAAACAGAATGAAAGTAGGAAACCCTGGATAACAAAACATATTGTGAGTCTAATAGAGGAAAGGCGAAAATATAAAAATAGGTTAGATGAAACAGGGAAACAAAGATATAAGGCGATCAAGTGGGAAATTATTCGGGAATGTAGGAAAGCGAAAGAGCAATGGATCGATAATAAATGCAAAGAAGTGGAAGATAAATTCGAAGTAGGAAAGACTGATGAAGCATATAAAATAATTAGGAGAAATTTTAGAGAAATTGGATCTAGTACCAAAAACATTAGAAATGAGGCAGGAGATATCCTAATCGGAAGTGGGGAGAAGGCAGATAGGTGGAAAGAATATTTAGGAAACTTATATGCGGGACAGCAAGTGCAAGATATATTAGAAAGCGAAAGCAGTGTAGAGGGGGATAACCTAGGGAGTCCTATAATGAGAGAAGAGTTTGAGATAGCACTAAAAAGTTTAAGGAATAATAAAGCACCAGGTATAGATGGCTTGCAGGCAGAAATCTTAAAGTGCGCAGGTCAAGAGGTAATAGATCGTTTACTTAAACTAGTTAGTCGCATATACCTGACAGGCGAGATTCCAGAAGATTACAAACGGAACATCATAGTAGCTTTGCCAAAAAGAAAAGGTGCGGATAGATGCGAAAATTTTAGAACTATCAGTTTAACTTCCCATGCGTCAAAAATTTTAACTAGAATTGTGCAAAGAAGGATGGAGAAAAAGGCGGAAGAAATATTAGGAGAAGATCAGTTCGGATTTAGACGAAATAGAGGAACGCGCGAGGCCATTCTAGCTTTACGAGTAATTATAGAAAAAACGATAGAGAAGAGAAAGAGCGTCTATATAGGATTTGTAGATTTAGAAAAAGCCTTCGACAACGTAAAATGGGGGAAGATGTTCGAAGTGCTGAGAAAGGTAGGGATGAAATACAGGGACAGAAGAATAATACATAATCTCTACAAAGAGCAAAAGGCAGTTATAGAATGTGAGCAGGAACAAAGGGAAGTAGATATCCGGAAGGGAGTGAGGCAGGGATGTGCATTGTTACCTCTAGTTTTCAACTTATATATCGAAGATGCGATTAATATTGTTAAGGAAAGAACAGCCTCAGGGATCAATGTACAGGGCCAAACTATTAACATGCTCAGATTTGCGGATGATATAGCAGTGTTAGCATCTAGCAAAGAAGAATTAGGAGCGGCTTTGAATGAAATGGAAGCAGTTTTGACACAGGGCTTCGGCATGAAAATCAATAAAAAGAAAACTAAAATTTTGGTATGTAGGGGATGTGAAAATAGAACTAAAATGGAAATACAAATTGGAAATGAGAAGATAGAGGAGGTCGCGGATTTCTGCTACTTAGGAAGTAAAATAACTCAAGACGGTAGAAGCACTAAAGATATAAAACAAAGAATGGCGCAGGGCCGAGTTGCGTTTAACAAAAAGAAACAACTGTTATGCTCGAGAACGGTTAATATAGAGACTAGGAAGAGACTCTTAACGTCGTATGTATGGAGTACGGCATTATACGGGTGCGAAACTTGGACAATAGGAGAAGCGGATAGAAAAAGAGTAGAAGCGTTTGAAATGTGGTGCTACAGACGCATGATGAAGATACCGTGGATAGATAAGGTTAGCAATAGGGAAGTATTAGAAAGAGTTGGGGAAAAGCGAAAGGTATGGAAAACAATAAAGAGTAGGAGAGATAGGATGGTAGGACACCTTCTAAGACACGAAGGAATAGTTCGTGACATACTAGAGTCAGAGATAGGAATAAAAAGAGGTAGGGGTAGGCCTAGATTAGACTACTGCTCTCAAATAGTTAGGGATGTAGGATGTTCTACTTTTAGGGAAATGCGTAGGTTAGCTCAGGATAGAAAAGAATGGAGGTACGCGTCCAACCAGTCTTCGGACTGAGAACCTTATGATGATGATGAAAATGTTTTATAATTTGTAACAACACGTCGTCTTTTCGACCTACATAACGAAGGACTAGGTATCTCCATGCGAGGCTGTGGACCAATAAAATAATTTATTCCATGTACTACATAACTTTACACAAGGCAAAACTCTTCCACCGTCTGGGTCCAGCGACACCGTGCTAAAACAATTAACAAAATACGAAGCAACGAAATGTAATTTTAGCAAATTAACTACGGCTAGCGAACATCCAACGTGCAAATTGCGTTTTAATTTTTCAACAGTGTCCCCTAATATTTTCGACTAAATACTAATTAAATAATTACAAGGATATAATTAGAAATGAGGAGACGCAAAAGGGCGGACATAAACTTTAAGATAAATATAAAACGGGGAAACTGCTCGTACAGTTCTTAATGGGGCCTTCACAAGATGGCGCCTATTAAATGGGTGTTAACTAAGAAACTAATATTGTTGGTTGTTTCGAATATAGAGTAGAATAAATTTAACCTGACTTTACAGCATTGTGCAGTTTTGCCTTCCATAAATAGCATTTACGTGAAACCGATTTATTTTCAGCTAAATTGAGCTCCCTTACATGTTCCTATACCTAGTAAAGTATTCCTATTTAAAAGTTTGCCTTTAAATTCTAGTGAACTTCGGTAAAATCAAACCCAGTTATCTTAGACAATCTATCTGTTTGAAAACCGAATCCCTGGAAAGAAAGAAAAATTGTACTGGAAAGTCTGCAGACTTAAGAGACCAGCTGAGGACATCTACCATTTTTGTGGAAACAAGAAAACACAATTTCCACTAAAATGGCAAAAGTCAGTCGAAGAATAGACCGGGTCCGGGCAGCATTCAAAGAACTGTGAGACGTAGTCAAAGCACCGCATTCCCATCGCCTCAAAAACAAGATGTATAATCAGTGTGCCCTGCCAATTTTTACATACGCCATGGAAACATTATTGCTATCCGAAACTGTGATCGAAAATTTCTAGCTGAGGGCAATTTAAAGACCGATGCTGGGTATGTGATTACTGACAAAAAGTCTAGTACCTGGATTAGAATGAGAAAAGTAAGAGTTAAAGACATCGTCTCCTGCATATTATCATTGTAAGCTGTGGCAGTAAGCTGAACAACCGTTGTGCAAGAAAGAAAGAGAATCCAAGCTATCCTTTCACAAATTTTCAAGAAAAAAGTGCAACTATTATACAAATCAATTCATTCGGTTTAACAGAAAAGGTGGCTAAATGTATGGCTTGGATGCTAAAATTAAATGGAAATAGTTCATAGTTTTTAGAGGCATTGACTTTTTCCTTTTTCCAGTAACACTGAATGTCAGCATAATAGATACTTCAAAGTCAATAAATAATACCAGACCTAGAACAAGTAGCTACACAAACACCAGAAACACAGAAATAAATAAAATTTCATTTGCTTTTTTATTAAATTGCATACACTTCATTTGTAGCTTATTTATAGTAAGTATAATACATAATACAACCTGGTGCACAAGAAGAGTAACGCAGCAACATGCTCACACCGTGTAGATTTTCCAGCTTTGCAACTGCATTCTTTATATGCACATCTGAACACTCTAGAAAAAAAGAAACTTCTAGTTCATGTGGAATATCCCGCAGACCACTCGTTTTTAAACACAAAGCATATAACACAGAACACTATTTCAGTTTCTAACATCTAAGGCCGCATAAAATTATATATCATTGGCATTTAAAACTGTTTGCCCTTCTATTATGCAACGAGAAGTAGAGCCTATACATCTTGATAATTGAACAAATAACCAATTCTTAACACAAAATCCATTCTGGGAAGAAGATTGTAGCAAGAGTTGTTTACATAACATACTTTTCTTCGCCGCCATAATTGAAACGATTACAGCGCCTCTATAGTTCATTTTTTTCCTATAGGAGGTGAGCGAATTTTCAGCCAGCGCCACCATTTAAAGTTCTGGTGGTATTGAGCTGTGAACTTTTTGTTTACATTTATATTTTTTACAGTTTGATTTAAGCTAACACCAATTAATAATATTCACTACCTAGATACGCGGAAAATTTAAACTGACAGATGACAACTGAAGTACCACCGAACATTTATAAATTCGCCACATTGAGGGGCTGCTAAGTGATATTCGCTCACTTCCTATACTCGCAACTGTGCGTAATAATTGAAAATCAAGTATAGGAAGCTTTGAGATTTTGACGTTTACTGAATAAATATTCTGTCGCGTCTCTTTTTAAATGCAGTAGCGGCTCCTGACTTTAGAACTTGGCAGTGCTCTGGAATGAAATCACCGCTCAGGGATTGGGGGGGGGGGGGGTCTGGCGGTCTTTTCCCCGTAGTTTTTTTTAATGAAGTGCTTTAGAAGCCATTTTAAAATATTTCCAAACAAGAAATTTCACTCACCGCAATATTTGACGAAGAGCCCAAATCCAAAAGGTTAAACATTCATACAAAAGTTTTACCGCGACCTTTCGAAAAGCATTTGATACTTCGCACAGGCTTAGGACGTCCATTTCATTTTATTTCAAGTTTTTTGTCAAAAGTCTATATTTAGATAAAATATTAATTTTTAACTGAATGGAGTATTACAACCCAATAATAATTTTGAAAAATGCAAAAATCAGGCGACCACTTTGTTAAAGCTCACTCCACAAAGTTTAAGTATTCACTTGAACCAAACCATCGTCACTAGCCATGCTATTGGAAATTTCAATATTTAAAAATAAACACAATAATACAGCTAATTACTCACGTTATAAGTAAAGCAACGAGCCAGTCTCAGACCTAACCTAAATATGGTAAATAATAAACAACGCCGCAGAAGTACCAACTCTATGCTTCGCCCAACTGTAAGTTTTAAATTTTAAGTTACCAAGTGTGTACTCAAACAGCGCTCCCAGTCCACCTAAAAGCACATACGTCGAAATTTTCCCGAGTCGCCCCGATCTGGCTCCCATATCGAATGTGCATTTGCCTAGAGCGCCGAACAGATTCACACCTCACAGTGCTCAGACGGCTGGCTGCGTGTGCGCTAAGCATTTTGAAACAGACGACGCGGGATGTTTAGAGCGCGTACTATTTATTATCTCGCATAATAAATTAATATAATATTGTGGCAGCTAAACGCTGGAGATTCAAAAAGTTTTAAACTTATTAGGGGACATTCTTGAGTCCCACGTGGTCGCATATATTATCCTTTTGCAGGTGGCAATTTCATTTTTATGGGCGATAATGCAGGACCACAAGTGACCAGGATAGTAAATGGACTATCTTCATATTGTCAGTAGTCAGTATGAACTAGCTGCAGCCTGCAGCCCTTCGACTATTTGAAGGATATTTAACGAACATTCGGTGATGCGATGATTTTTGAGTGTATGTTGGAAGACTAAAATCTCCGAATGGAAACGGAAAACGCGAATAAGGGATCACAAACCTGAGTTCGATGGTGCGAAAACATAATAAGAGTGACTGATGTACGGTGAACGAGAGAAGTTTGAATCGCATGGAGTAGTTACAAACAGTGGAGGTAATATTTGGTCAAGTAACATCTAAAGCCCTGGTTTTTAAGAACTTTCCGTCGACGGAATTGCGCTGATGGAATCCGTCGTCGCCTGCGCTGGGGGACTTTGCTAAAATCAAACCTGCATAATTTGGTTGTTGCTAAGTTACACCAATAAAAAGCTGAATATTTTCTGCCGTTCAAACAGCGACAGACTAAAGCCTTCTCAAACCGACACGGGACAGAAGGAACGGGAGCGGCAGCGGGAGCGTCGCGGGATAGAAACATATGGCGGGATATTGTACCATGCACACAGAAACAACTTCCCGCTAAAGCCCGATCGGGACTGCAGCGTCTTGTTACAGTTCGCTGCTTGCATCATTTTTATTCGCTACCGCGCAGTTCCCGCTTCTAGTATACATCTAGGAGACAGAAAAATTAATAGAAACTATCAAGAATTATCCGATTTTGAACGATTTATCTAATACCCAGTATAAAAATATGTATAGATACGAAAAAAGAACATCGCATGGGACGAAATTGGTTTGACACTAAAACAAAACCTGCTTTGGTCGTCTGCTACTGCCAGTAACAGAAGAGCTTCTTCCTCATCATCTGAAGAGAACATACTTTTTATGTCAAAAATTAGGTTACATAAACCGGTGGTAAAAAAGCACGTCTAAAATGACGAAATATTTCGTTCTGGTGTAAATACTTGTTAATTTCCCGCGTCTCGAACAGGTAGCGTGATTTTCGCTACCGCTCCCGCTCCCGCTGTTCCGCGTCGGTTTGAGAAATTAACAGGTATTTACACCAGAACGAAACATTCCGCCATTTTAGACGTGCTTTTATTACCTACCACCGGTTTATGTAACCTAATTTTTGACAAAAAAAAAGTATGTTCTCTTCAGATGATGAGGAAGAAGCTCTTCTGGCAGTAGCAGACGACCAAAGCAGGTTTTGTTTTAGTGTCAAACCAATTTCGTCCCATACTTACTTTGTTCTTTTTTCGTATACATATTTTTATATTGGGTATTAGATAAATCGTACAAACTCGGATCATTCTTGACAGTTTCTATTAATTTTTCTGTCTCCATGATAGTTAGCACGTGTATACTAGAAGCGGGAACTGCGCGGTAGCGAATAAAAATGCTGCAAGCAGCGAACTGTAAACAAGACGCTGCAGTCCCGCGCGGGCTTTAGCGGGAAGTTGTTTCGGTGTGCATGGTACAATATCCCGCCATATGTTTCTATCCCGCGACGCTCCCGCTGCCGCTCCCGTTCCCGCTGTCCCGCGTCGGTTTGAGAAGGCCTTTAAAATACAGCAAAACGGAATTCCGTCTTCGGAAAGTTGTTAAAAACCAAGGCTTAACCCTGATAAGTAACATCAAATTTATGCGATAAATTTCATGATCTCCTGGTTGCGATTTTATTAAAAATATAAACTATTACAGCACAAGACACGCCCTAAACACGCATTATTGGTATACTTATTTTACGGCATATCAAATAGCAGAAAGCATATTAAGGAATTTTTGAATATGACTATGTTTACGCTTATCTGTATAGACCAAAGATAAATGAAAAGAGGCAAGGAATGGAATAGTTACGTACCAAGAAGTAGGTACGGAATAGAATAATTTTTCAAACGACGCGTAAAAGGAGAAAGATTAAAAGATAAAACTGCTTCATGGACTTATGTTGAATATAATATTTACTTCTGGTTATTACTCCAAAAAATAATAGTTAGCTCGTCAGCTATACCGTGATTCTTTTTCGACTTCTACTTATGCTAGAACTATGAAACTTGGAATCTAGCCATAATCGACGATTTCGAGACGAAATTAAATATTTACAGGATGACGTCACTTAAGAATGGCGGAAGTAGACGCCATCTTTGTTTTTTTAAACGGAATGCCCACATTTTTATTACGGATTTAGATTTATGGTCGAATTTTAAGGTCACCTTATGCAAAACATCATATGTGTAAAGTGCATCATCTTCGAGATATTAGACGTTAAAAATCCTCATTTTTCAAATTTTATCAATTATAGCTTGGAAACTGTACGAGATAAAGAAAAATAAAACTTACATGTCCCTATCCCAGTTTTTAATTCTCTATCTAATGGGTCTGGAAAATACTGCCTCCTGATTGGTCAAAAATGACACTGGCACAATAATTTGATTTTTTCAAATTTGGACAAATAACAATAAAAGTGACAAGGGATCGCTTGAGTTAAGTCAGGTCTAGGATATAGGGGGAAATTTCATTGAGATCTCGTCATCATTGAAATTTAAAAGGTAATTAGGGCCAAAAGCTGATATGGGTGGTGGAGTGTTCTAACAAATTAATATGTTCGTCTACAAGTCGTCTTCTCGGTAGTTAGTAACTTCTTGTAATGGACCTCTTCGAAAGTGTACATCTGTTTGTAACTTAAAATGCATTCACTAAATGAACTCATACTGTTAGACCTACAACCTATATCCGCAGATAGAATATTAGAAGGCTGAAAATCATTATAGGGTGATGATGGCAACTGGAGCATCTTATAGGCAGAATTACAGCGTTTTATGAAAGGAGAAGTGATTCCAACAGCCGAACTGCAAACAGAATCGCATCACCAAGGGATACTTAGGCGCAGACTAACTTCCCAGCATGAATTTTAAATTAAAATCGTTTTGATTCAATAAATTGATCACTAGGCGAAGATGCTGAAAAATTTATAATACAATATTATAAAATTTAATGGCCATACCTAAATGTTAGTTTGGCGAGGCCAATGAACAGAACAATATTATGTATCTCGTCTATCCACATTCGTGCCATAGCCTATTATCCCAACTCATTACATAATACATAAACGGTTTCCAAAAGCTATAACTCCCAGCTACATTTAGCTTTATATGTCCTTCATTCTGGAAATATTACACCCTTTACGCGCTAAAAAAGATAAAGTTCACGGGGAGTAAATACAAAAAGAGCCCATAAAAGGCATAAAAAATGTGTATCTATTTATTATAAACCTTAAAGACCATTCACGAACTGAATATAAGAATCGTTGTATCAAACTTGCGGACAATGTAATAAAAACGGTCTTTGTTTTCTGCATCGAGGAGTACAGCTAAGGCTTATAGTCGCATAAATCTTCATTTATAACAGTGTTTTGCCTAGCCTTAATGATGCAGTCTTTGGAACTAACGAATATAAAAGTACGCCATCATTCAGCGGTGAAATATACAGTCGTCTGGGGATTCTCACATAAAAAACAGATTAGCTCGAAATTTTAGTTCCTCCCCCCGAGAGACACCTAATTGCAATTTTAATTTCAGTTCTCTTTTATTTATCTATACTTTTCTCCGTTTCTTGGCTACCTAGTTGTTCAGAACACGTGTCTTAAAGGGGGTCTATCACAAAAATGAAAATTGTAGAACAAAAAATTCTAAGAACAAATTTTCAATCCGCACTTCTTTACGACAGTCCGTTTCAGAGATATGGGCGCTAAACGATAGGTCGCATTCACTCGTGACGTCATGGCGACACCGCGCGGCGTATAGACTGGGGCGCGCATTGTGAATCGACCAACTGCGGCGTGTTCAATAATTGTTGCAAGGTTATTTCACGCAGTTCAGTTGCAAAAATTTATTGAGCATGGTTTTCGGGTTTGAACCAAAATATAGTGAGTCGGAAATGAGGCGTATGGACACTGAAAATCTTCAAAGAATCGAAGAAAATGATAATGCGCGGTTGAACAACGTAAGGTGGTGCAAGTGCACAAACTGTGTGCCGATGCCTACTGTGAAGGAAAGTGTTTGCTGTTGGGATAATGTTGAAATAACTAAAGTTAGGAACGAAAATATATGCATAACTTTACATGAAAGTTTTGATAATATAGTTTTAAATTTAGGTACTTTAAATATTGTAAGACACAATATAATATTAAAGGAAGTGCAAAAGCCACGCCGAAAAGAAGCGAATAACAGGCTTTGGCATCATCTTTCCTACAAAAATTTTACATCTTGGGTGAATTTTTGGACTTCAATTGGACATTTCAATAAAATTGTTATTCCAGCTTGCGTAGTAAGCAAAATTCGGGAACGCTTTCCTGAAATTAATGGCATATACACTGATTTCAAAGAATATGAAGATGGGCAAGAACAGTAAAACTTATAATAACGATAGATCTGCATAAATAGTGTGCTTTGAAAATTGTTACGTTTATTAACAAAATTTAACAAAATTGTTTTATTCTTAATAAATCAAAACTGAACTTAAATAAAAACCGAATTGAAATTTTTGAGTACATTATTCCTTAAACCTAGATAAAAGTCACGGCGATTTATTCTATTTTTCCGCGCTCCTTATTTTTATTAGGAAATCTATGTAAAGATTCGGACGAGTTTTTAAGGTTGTTATTACACCCAAAAACACAACAATTAGACATCTTAACCTGTGCTCTTAACAACTCCACCTTACGCAAATTTTATGGATGTCCCAGGAAAATACAAACATGGGAAACTGCAAGCAACAACCGATCTGGAAGAGCGCCGCTGGTTTCGTACCGAAAACTGCATAAATTTAAGAAAGTAGTACTGACGTATTGAAATTACAAACATAGTACTGAATTCAGTACATTTGTACTGAAACGGCAACACTGATAGAGCGGCACGGCGTACGCAGCAGCTTAAGAGCGCGAGCCAAGTGTCGCCATGACGTCACGCGCAACAACCTCTCCACTTCAGAAATGAGTATCTCAAAAACTGTTGCAGTTTTTTAGATGCGGATTTCGCTGTTATTCTTAGATATTTTTTTACTATTTTTTCATCACAAGTTGTATTTTTGTGACAGACCCCCTTTAAGAGCTTGTACTTTTGTATGAAGGACGCAAAAGGGTATAACCAGTGACGGCTCGTGACTTATCTACGAGGAACTCTGCCAAAGAAAAAATCCAAACAACCTATAGATATTTAAAGTATACCTCACCCCGTATTACAAATTCTTAACTGGAACATTGTTTTCTTTTAATGGGTTTTCACAGAGAACAAAAGAAGAATCAAGCAACTAGGTACATAATGTCTAACAGTAGAACAGTACCTATTCTTTTTAATTCTACTTGTATCAATTTTCTTTTGAGATTATGTAAATAAAAACATTTCTTTGTATACAATTCTTTTGGTCCTGGTTGAGGCCACCATCAAGTTTTTTATTGATATACACATTCATTTATATAACATTAATTAATATTAATTTGAGAATCTTTGCAGTATTGAGTTTCTCCATTATAATTTTCAGTGTAGGTGTAGAGAGACACCTTTCTAATGATTAAAAGTTCTTCTGTAGATATCAGATTTCCATTTCTAGAAAACAACAAATTCGACTTTAAATATTTTTGCATGCGGGTACGCATGGCTTTTACGGGAAGCTTCTAGTTCCTGTGGGAGACCGTAGTTCCGTAATGTCGGGCATCATGGATCTCTATCGCACTCGCCCACAGACTCTCTAGCGAAACATATAAAATTGAGTGGCCGTGGCAACCCCGCGTTCGAGAAATGCTGAAGTACTGGAGAATTACGAATTTGAGGACCGACGCCCACTAGCGTCTATTCGAACCCCATACTGAGCAATCATGGACGTAAGATGAAAATAACAATAAAAAATAATATTCTGTTTCATTAAACCTTTTTAATTAGACAGAAGTAGAAAAAACAAGTTATAAATTGATAAATATTCAGTACGTGTTTTCGTTTACTTTCCTGCAGGAGAGTTTCTTCTTCTCCACACATTCTGCAATGGGTACTACGAGTAACTGTCCTTCACTCCAATACTGATGAGTTGTTTCGAAGTGAACCTATCTCGGGCGGTTTTTACCTTCTTAATTCTTTATCTATGTTGCTGTATGGTCCGTTAATGAACATTTGTGACGTCTCAGTCCAAGAGTATCTTTCTGGCGAGAAGCATGTATTTGTCTTACTAGGTCCTTCATCCGCTGTCTGACCTGTCAAAGAACAAGGATTTTCCGGCACTATCCGAGGGACTTTGACTCTCTTCTTCTATAGAAAATCCGTTTTCTCGTTCCTTTCACTTCCTTGACGACCTTTCGGACATTTTAGTATGACCATGTTGAGCAGTCAGGAAGTTTGCACAGTTTAGAATTTTATTCCTACTGCTTCCAGAATTTTCAGTGCTACGGCTGTCCCTAACAATCTAAATTTCCTGTTCTGCAAGGACAGTTTGATCATCCCCATGCCAAATACAAACAATGTAATTGTGATTAATCCGGCTGTTTTGTATAAATACCGGTAATTATACATAATCACCGCGAAATTTGATGAATGGAATAATTTTTTTAATATTTACAGCAATTTAGCAAATTGACCGGTTTTTATACATAATACACTTAACGCTACGCTACCTACTTAATGGTAAATGTAATAAAAACCTTTAAAATATTGTTCGATTTCTTAAATTAACCGGCGAATATATAAAATCACCAATCAAGTACGTTAGATACATCTGACCTGATCTGACAGCACTGTATGAAATTCACCATAGTAATGTATGGCCCTTGCGTACGCGGCACTTTCGTACAAGGCAAATTTTATGATCTTTGGGTACACAAAAAATAGGTTCAGTGTAAAGTAAATAACTCTCATCGAGTGACACTTGCGTACAACATAAAATTTGAATTCCTAATTGAAATACTTATTTCGAACACATGATACGTTAAATATTGAGGTAAATTAACTTGCCCCTCCGCACTTTGATTTGTTTTGTAAAATGTTTGTTGGGTGATCCGAATGACCTTAACCTGACAGATTTTTATGTTGTATGCAAGTGTCATTTATTTAGAATTGCCCGCTTTACCTGTTGGACGCATCTTTCTTTATATACGCAAATGTCAAAAAATTTGCCTTGTACCTACGTAAATGCCACACGTACGTAACTGTCACGACTAGGGCTGCCAGATGTTATCGATATATCGATATTATCGATAAGAAATATTGGAAAAAACCGATATCGAGATATCGATATTTCAATAATATCGATATTTTCGCTATTTTGATAGTACTGATATTTTGGCAATATCGATGTTTACAAAGATAATAATGATAAAATATCAGCAGTATATTGATATGATCTCGGTAACATTTTTTGGTTTTCTTTAGTAGGGCTGGCAGATGTTCTAGATATCTAGATATATCGTTTTGTATCGATAAGCGATATTGGAAAAACCGATATCGATATTATAGTAATTATCGATAATTTCGGAAATATCGATATAATCTCATTATCGATATTCGATATTTTTTTCTAAATACTTATAGCCCTAATAGTCACGATATAAAACGATAATATGGCATAATTGGTTACGACTTGCAAAGACGTTCTATGATGACTTGTAACAGTAAGTACAGTATGTCCACGGATCGAGTTGCAAAGAGAAAAAACTTTTTTATTTTTCATTTTACAAGAAAATTGTATTCTTGATAAAACTTTTATGTTTGTGATATAACCAGACTTTTTTCACATGTTATAAACAGAGGTTTATAAACTCTAGATCTTATTCTATTATTGCTTAATTATCTTTATTTTTGCCCTATTTGCGCACATTCTTCGAAATTTTAATGCTTTGAAGTGAACAAGTATAGGCGCAAGTGCCTGTTATGTAGTACAGGATAGCACATGCGACTCGAGGTTCGTTATACTCAACGTCAACATAAAAGGGACCGCGTATTGTATGCCACCACAATGATGGGTTAAGTATGTCTCAGATTTCATACGTTCATAACATAGGTACGAAGGAAATTCATACTGTGTATTTCAGAAGCAATGAAACAATAAGCTTATTAGGAATAATGATTGTTAAGGAGTTTGTGGTTCATTAACATGCAGTAAGTTATCAAAAAATACCGGCAGCAGCTCTGGAATTTCAACAAACACTCCACCCTGAAAATGAGCGTTCTCTCTATATCAGATAAAAAAACTTGTGTGTCAGCTCCGACGCACGACTGGAGTTTACCCCTTACGAACGATTATTTTAACTTCAATCACTTGATAATAGGGTACACGCGATTGTCAGTTTTATACCCAAATGTGTATTTATCAGATAGTTTATGTTCGAAAATGTCAAACAACATCAAAATACGAATTGTTTATAAATTCAGTAATTAAGTGACAATTTGCTAAATGAAATAAATACTTTTCCTGGTGTTCGAATACGCGTTGATTCACATTTCGGCACTAAGCAATATTTGGAGTATTTAATATTAGGTTTTTCCATATTAAATCAAAAGATTCAACAAATTTAGGAACGAACAAACACTGCAAATGCTGACTACAACGCCAACTGTCATATCTACTCTAAGCCACTCTATTTTCACTATGTCCATGCTCTATGCAGTCAGACATAAACAGCCGTATCCATATACATACATAATTTCAATGTACGTAACGCGTTACTTTTAGTTAACGCGAAATGTAACGCTTGATTTTACTACTTATACAATTTCCGTACCGCGGGCTATAACTGAAAATCGATTCTTAAGGAGTAAACTTCAAAAAGATTTTTATTTTTACAATGAATTGGTAGAAATTTGGAATGTTAAAACTCCGTGCCAACCAAAATCAATTCAATTTAACTTCATAATGATGCTTTTATACCAGAATAAATTCAACAGTAATGTTTGACTGTCGAAATAAGAATTTATTTCGGCAAATGATAAATTTTTGAATGCTTAATTCCAGGATCGTCCAATTATTTTAACAATTAAGTGAATTCGGAACCTTTGAGAAATAAATTAAAATTAAAATGACAACAACCTACCCTGTCTGCCAAACAGTCCAAATGACCCTGGAGATAATTTTAGAAGAAATTGTGACCATTCACTGTTGGTAGGTGCGTGGGTATTGAAGGACAGGGTAAATTATTTAACACGAAAATCGACAGACATGCAAAATCCACAACATTCTGATTTTAAACATGACGGCACAAGAAGCAATAATAATTATTTTTTTGTAGCAGGAATATTCAAAAATTTAGTGTATGTTAAGGTCTGAAATATTTTAAAGCAAGTAATGCAAACTGCAGCAAATATTCAAAGCGAGTTAATCTTCCACATTAAAGAGGATACTTAGTTCGCAAACTTCATAACCTTACTGACAATAATCCATTTTCAACGTAACGAAAACGAACCACAATAGTGGCAGTGCCCGACACTAAACTTCTTACTTAAAATTTGCTTAATAAGAAGGAAATAAGATTTTATAAAAGCTTATGAAGGATGATGAATCTGGGAAGTCCATTTGACTTTTATGCTGCGATAGCAGACATTGAAAAGAAGAAATGTGTGTCGAATAAAATAAAATTTTGTAATAATGATTTTCTGGGTGAATACGCCGTATACAGTGCATTTGTTTAACATTGCATCATAGGGACTTACATGGTATAAATTTAATCTACTTACTTAGTGTTAATGTTTTTGCAGCTGCACATTACAAAATTATTTTTGGTATATTTTTATTCCCAGCTCTGTATTATTTGTTTGTCAGTGGACGCAGTTCGCTAATTTAAAAAGAAACATTTTAACTGGACTAAAATTATATTTTCCTTTCTGTTTAAGAAATGTTCCCGAAGTAGAAGATGTTACTATTACCAGTCATACCTATACGGGAGTTGGTTAGGGCAATTTGTATTTTTTTCTTGGTATGATTAGTTTTGACGATTGACATATTATAAGAAGCTACAAAATTCACGTTTTCCAATCCGACCATGTGCCATAGGAAAATTTCATTTCATGACCTAAATTTATTATTACATGTAAACGCTGAATTAATGTATGCACATCGGACAACGTTCACAAAAAGAGCAATAATTTTCCATTATTAAATATTTAGATTTGTGGAATAAACTAGGAATCCACAAACACAAACGGGTTTATGTAAAATAATCAATTGCCAACTGAAAACAGAACGCGGTAGAATTAATTAATCGGAAATAACTACTGCCTGAATAAACACGTTTATGTTATCATTCATAAGCAGTTAATTAGGCAGACAAAAGCAGGGATTGTTTATATCCGACTCAGTTTTAAGGAACTGTGTAATCCCTTCCTGGGTAGGGAATAATAATAGCAATATAATTCCAAATATGAAATTCTCATTAGTATTATAAATTTGCCGTGCTGCAGAATACTAGTTTGTTTTTGATGTTTTGAGAAGAATTGTCCATAACAAGAAATATTGCATACATTACACAATAAATAGAGAAAGTGTGAGCCTGATGCAAAAATCACACTGATGCATAAAACAATCTCCTAGAGAGGAGCATATTTAATTGATTAGTATTTATTTTAGCAAATTTAGATTCAGATTGGGTAGGTACTATTCGAATATTCCCGTCCGCTTATGAAAGACATTTCAGCGAGTTATGTACACTAATTCTTTCTAGGATAACAAATTTTTGGGGAAACTGCAATGTTTCTTTCATTACGAATTTTAGGAATTTTGGTCTACTTCCATTTTGCACGTGGACATAGAAAGCGACACAACGTAATAATTTTTGCTTAAATCCCAAAATTTCAAAGCTGCCTACAATATACCCGGCCGGCTGCAGCTCTCCGTGTGTAATATGCCGTTTTCTGAACGAGTCGTATGAAAAAGAATTAATTGGTCCAGTTTTTTGATGAATTCTCTATATTCCTGTCATGACATCATGAACATAAAATTTACATACTAAAGAGCGATTTGTCATACGTTCTACGAACTTGTTAATTGTTAAGGCGATTATAATGATGCCTTTTTAATTTTTAGAATTAGCGCATAGATGCAACGGATATAAAAAGTAATAAAAATACGAAAACTGACATGACCACATAAAGTTATATTGTCTGTGATTATTTGGAATGTTTTAGGTAAAACTTGATGACATAAGCCAGAAGTTATTACTAAATTCGACGATATAAAGTTTAAACATAAACAAATCGATTGATAGTGGTAGATTTTAAGTTTTTGTTTTAGATTTTCGGTAATAAAAAATATGAAAATTGAAATTGCGAAATTCACAATTCGGTTTCTGTCAATCTGTTACGTTAATTTTTTAAATATCGAAAAATAAGTCCAGCAGAAGGTACCAAAGTTTATAAATTTCAACGAGAACCACGGTACCAGACATAGCCCTGTCACTTTCTTTTACACTTACTTAAACAAAAGTGACGTACCTATTTTCAGAATTAAGTCTAGTCTGCGAAAATCCTTTTCAGAACACCATGTTTGTTTTCAGCGTTGGAAATGACCTGGCCCCGTTGTTCTGCAATGCTTCATATTCAAATAAATTAGGGCGCCTAGGCGAAATCCTTTCGCCTTATCAGCTCGTCTATGACCAAGATGATGGGCACATCAGGGACGACGAAACTCTGGACATGACACCTCTAAATCGACACAAATGTGTCTACTAAACAAATAAATCTTATGATTTAAGGGTCCATGAAATCACACGTAAGATCAGAGGGTTCCTGGCCAATAAAGAAGTGGCATTCTTGATATAAAGGGTGCAATGGCAATAGTTCCTCTGACTTCATTAGGTATTACGGTCTAAAGGTCCATCGGTCTATTGCAGATTGTATCAGAAGGACCAATCGCGAAGACAACAGTAACGGCTTTGACTAGTAGAAAGAATCTTCACGATCTGAAGAAGATTCGGTTGTGGGAATAGAAAATCTGAAGAAGTTAAATATTTGGGACTGACCTGAGACAATGAACAAAATAGTTTAAAGCGCTCACCTGGAAAGGATAACCACCTGCACTAATCTTAGAACATTATTTAAGTATGCGTACCATACATCATACATAAAGTCCATCTAAAATTTTATGGAGAACCCGAAAGTGTAAAAAAAATAGGTAGTTCTATTTACATTAAGGAAGTTAAGGTACCACTTCCGGTATAAGCGGACGTTGGATTAAATTGCCATTATTTTCATTGAATAGAGAATAAATATTTTTTGAAAACGTGATATTACAAATCATGTGGCCCAGAAGGTGTCTAAGCAGAACTGCTGAAAAGCGGAACAGTAAAATTATTTGGCTTACTAACACATATGTTTAACAAATGTCTAAATGGACAAGAAGTTCCTAAAGAGTGGAAAGAAGCACACATCATTTCAATTCATAAGAAACGAAGTAAGGACAACTGTCAAAATTACCGATATGTATCCATAACAAGCACAATAAGCAGACTGTATGGAAGAATACTTAGAGACCTTGTCGAAAGAGAATATACGGAGGAAGAAGAGCAGTGTGGGTTTCGAGGAGGAAGATCTTGCAACGACAATATCTTCTGTTTGAAACAGATAATTGAAAAACGAGCAGCCACCAACCAAGAGACTCATATTCTGGTACTAGATCTAACTAAATCATATGACAATATCCCCTTATGCAAATTATGGGAAACTTTGGCTGATACAAATATAAACCACACGATTATCAAAGCCATACAAGATCTATATGCGGACTCGAAATCCAAGATTAAAACCGGTAACAGACTATCAGAACCTTTCAGGGTGACTAAAGGTTTACGACAGGGATGTTGTATCTCACCTACACTATTTAAAATTTATATCAAGAAAGCTCTATCAAAGTGGAAACAAAAATGTCATGGAATGGGAGTACCTCTGACAAATACGACAGTATATACATTACAGTTTGCGGACGATCAGGCGGTGCTGGCGGGCGACAAAGAGGATCTGGAATTATGACCAGAAAACTTAAAGAAACATATGGGGAATGGGGTCTATCGATGAACATACAAAAGACAAAGTACTTATGCATAGGTGATCGAAAGAGCAATCTGCGGATTAACGACAAAGAAGAGATAGAAGGATGTGAGGAGTATAAATACTTGGGGACTATTTTTGACAAATCTGGAACTGACGACAAGGAAATAAGAGCAAGAATCATCCAAGCAAGGAAGGCGATTGGTTGCGTGAACAGCATCTTGTGGAGCAAAAACATCACAAAGAAACGGAAACATAACATATACAATTCTTTAATTAAAACAACCCTTATGCATGGAGCGGAAACGTGGAGACTGACGGAGAGGAACAGGAAAAGAGTGGAGGCTGTAGAGATGGATGCTTT
Source organism: Xestobium rufovillosum (assembly GCA_963966045.1). Lineage (NCBI taxonomy): Eukaryota > Metazoa > Arthropoda > Insecta > Coleoptera > Ptinidae > Xestobium > Xestobium rufovillosum. The sequence goes on along the minus strand of OZ014493.1, from coordinate 22,343,738 downwards.
ACGGCGAGCAGCGGGAATATCAAGATTACAACATATAAGAAATGAAGAAGTGCTCGGACGAATGGGATTGGAAGAAACAGCCATTGGAGACATCGAGAGGAAACAACTTATTTGGTACGGTCATGTACAGAGAATGGACGAATCTCGACTGCCCAAGCAAGCCATGAACTGGACCCCGGTGCAGCGCAAGAAAAAGGGAAGGCCGAGAAAGAACTGGAACGAAGGAATAAGAAAAGCAATGAACGCCCGTAACTTTCAGGACGGCCAGTGGGAGGACAGGAAGCGGTGGAGCATAGAAATCGGACAACGTCGTCGAACGTTCTAAACCGACTACATACATACATATTACAAATTTTCAGAATTCTCTTGTGAGCGCTTCTCCACAAACGTCTAATGGGAACTCGTCGTGACACACCCTGTATATTTCCTGTTTCATAGACAGTTATACGAATCAGTCACAGGTACTGTGGTTGTAGTTACGACAACCCCTGTCAATTCTTACTTCAGCCATATCATACATCCTACATTCACAAATAAATGGGATGGGCAAACGTAATATCAAGACCGTCTTCATGCTTCATAAGTAAAGTACCAAATCTTCCATCATCGGCAAAAGATCTCATACCGTTGCATCACGTTCTTCGTTCTTGTGGTCTTATCTATATTGGTAAGGCTACGCGATGCATCATTGCCCATGTGACTGAGCATGAACGATGCACTATGTTGCTCAATTCAGCTGGTTCAGCAATGCTGGTGCACGCACTGGCCACCAGCCTTCAAATCAATTTCTTGAAGACCATAAACTTCTAGTCCGAACATCAAATTTTTGTAATAGGAAGCTCGGAGAATCGATTGAAGTCCCAATGCAATTGGAAACTCAAACAAACCCACAAGTAATGAAAATTAGAATCAACCAATCAATCACTTCTTAACGAAAAAAAAAAGCCTAAGAATGATACTTCGTTACTCAAAAAGTTTGAATACTGCAGTTTACCGATTCCCACACGAAAATTTATTCAACTTGACCAAACAATATATTCAGCACGGAGTTGATTCAGTTCCTTAGAAAAGACGTGACAATTTCAAATACGAAGACGGCTTTTAACAGAGTCTCGTAAAACTTGAGGATCCATTAAAGTCAGCAAAACTTGAATCGCACCACTAAATAATACAGCTCCCTCTAATTTAAAGCCACTTTTCAAAGTAAGCACGAAACTGGAAATGGAAACGTTGAACACACCAAGAGAGATACATTATGTAATCTTGGCGTGAGTTAAGTTTTGTCCGGTTCATGATTATTAGGTACAAGAAATACGTGCGCTGCACGACATCTATCTGACAAACTTGGCGATAATCGTGCTGGGTAAAAGACAGAAAAGCCACGAGGAAAACTGGTGATAAATGCCTTGTTTATTCTCTGAAAGGCCTTATCTAGTCGGCCCCGTTGCAGTTTCCGATTGCGATCTCTCAATGTTCATGGCTGCGTGCACAGGCTCTGTTTTGTCACATCTTTATTTCAACGCCAACTTGGTGGTTCATTTGAATTAGAGACACGTAAGTAATATACATACAAAGAAATGCGGAATCTTATACCGGCAAATACGAGTGCAGCGTGTCAATGATATTATTAATTATTAGTTATTTTTCTATAAAGAAGATGTATCTACTTCCTTTCAGTGACAAAAACAAATATGATTATTAAACTTGGTATTAAATCGTTGTCTGTTAACTACAGCAGCGTTGTATCATTAGTTTTCAATTGCTGTCCGGATATATCAAGTTAAAGATTATCTACAATCTTAGTAATTCAAAAGTAGAAAATAATTTTTGCTAATTGAGCACAGAACTTATGAATATAGGGAATGTTGGCGACATGTAGTGTCACCAATGATATAATATTAGTGTTTAATCAAATTTGAGCAAAAGCGTTAGTGCTGTTTCTAGAAAATTGCAATTTTCGATTTTCGTTCACCAATAAACTATACAAACCCTCGTGAAGAATTACTGAGTCAAAGACTACGTTCTGAAATACTGCCAGAAGAGTGGATACCGTCATACCAGTTCGAATTTCGGAGTGAACTTTTAACTATACTATAAGTCCATCGGATTACTCAGGCCATAAGTCAAATATTGGAGGACAAAAATTACTGCACACCAACATTCCATGATGTTAGTCAGGCTTTTGATAAGGTTCGGCAATATCGTCTTCTTGAGTTCAGGTAACCTTCACTCTAAGAAAAGGCCAGTGTCTACCAGTACATATTACTAACATAGAAATAACATAATCATTTTAGATCCCTTAATAGGATAGCCATTAATTTCTACGTAAGCAGTTGAATAATCGCACTAAAACTCAACCGAACGGGATGTTCAATCGCTCACTGCATCGGTTGAATGGAGTTGTGCTATTCGCACCACACTAAATTCATTCACCTTGTGTGAGTTCTTGGTTTGAATATCCACGCCCCCGTAGAATTTCAGAACAAGCCTTAACCAGCCTATTATACGTATCTCACGGATGAATTAAGGAATATTTTATTATTGACAGCAACAATAATTAAATACCGGCACTTATCTAGTGTACAACAGTAAATCACACCACGCAACGCAGGACAGGTAGTCAGATTTTCTAAATAGTTCAGAAAGTCTGGAAAATGTCTGGTACAAGAATGCGTTTCATCTCCGGTTGACATGGGAAAATGGGAATTAATAATTACCTCTTTCGTCATCCTTCGTGAACGGCCGTTCGTAGACTCGACTCCTCCCATCTGTCAGCGCTCGTTCTCTGAACCCTCTCTCAGCTTTCCTTCGGTTCATTGACGTATGCTTCTTTTTTCTTAGGCGCTGAGATCTTTTATTTGATTCAGCCGAACAAAATAATTTACGCCAAATCTAAGTTTGTTGGATCAGTAGAGCGTCTAATTATCCTTTGTTACACTGTCTCACTGACTGTCTCTGACTACAGTTTTTAAAATTTAGTGGCCAACGTAACAGTATTCGTAGTCATAAAAGTGGTCGAGGTCTGCAATTAAACACAGCTAGGTAGGTAAGAAGTTAAATTTTGAAATATTGATATACCTACTAACAAAGTTGCTTTAAAAAAGTACGCAGAATTTAAAAACCAAATTAAAAGTATATCATTCCATTTAAAATAACAAAGTTGAGATCAACTTTGAGCATAACCGGATGTACCTCGTGAATGAAAATATTTCATATAAAAAGTTCAATAACACTAACCTCGTGTACCAAATTTTAAGAATTAAATTACCACGGGAAGCTCAAGAACTTTTAAGGAACGAGCTGCTTGAAACGCCTTCTATTGACTAATCGGAAGAAACTTGCTTATAGCCAGAAAAAAAACTACTTTTGGGGCAAGGCTAGAAAATCCATCATAGTATACTAAGAAGCCAGCCGAGGATTGTACGAATTATCACGAATACACCGTGATGTGTGTCGAGTCAAACATTACATGATAATCTAAACATACCATCATCATAAAGTTCTCAGTCCGCGACGCGTACCTCCATCCTTTCCCACCCTAACGCATTTCCCTAAAGGTAGAACATCCTACATCACTAACTAAACATACAATTTATAAAAAATGTAATACAAGAGAAAAGCTTTAAGCATCAAGATAAACTTTCATTGTATCTATTACTGGAGCAGAAACGTGAAAGGGAATTGAAGAAGTTTTGGCCAGCCAAGGTCATAAATGGTTACTGAGGGCTCCTCAATGGAAGACACCTCATCACGACAAAATGAGTACTGTGTCTTGCATCACGATTTTCTCTAATATTTTCATTTTGGACTTTATCACTTCATGCAATTCCTTTCATTCGTTTGAGGCATCTCATCTCCAAAGCTTGGATTTACTCTTCTGACTCTTAGATCGAGCCCAGCTTTTACTTCCAAACGTCAGTATTGACTTATACGTTGTCTTATATAAGCTTATTTTAATAATGGGCAACTGGACGACTTTTTTTAATTTGAAAAATTGAAAATTTGGACGAAAATATTTGACCCCTATTTTTGCATTTTTCTCTGTGCTTCACTTTAAGGCAGAAAAAATTAAATAATAATTTTCCATACACTATTGACGTCACTTTTGCATCCGATATTGACATATGTATTTTAACTTGAAATCATGATTTCTACTTTTCTAAGAAATAGCGCATTATTTAAATTGTATACATGAAAAAGAAACATTGCAAAACACAATGACTGTACCACCTAAAATTATTTCGAGAAAACGGAACTAAAGAACTAAAAACGCTTTTGGGACTTATTTGCTCTGAATTATATGACAACATAGCGGTTTTGACGGGAAGTAGGTTATTCGTATTTCATCAGATTCTATCAGCTGTCCTGATGTCACTTATGACGTTTGCATAACCTTTGCTTCCCGTTTTGACATCTGAATCTGACGTGAAACTAGAAATTGACAAACGGAAATGACAAATATGCTGTAGGTCAAATGACTCATTTATTTGTCGTTTTTATTGCCTGCGCGGGAATAGGTTTTTAAACTGTTTGATCATGCTCATTGGTGAACGCAGATTACATCATTGGGTTTAAATCCCGCCCACATTGAAAATCTCGTTTGAAAAAGTAGATGTTTGGAAGCGTTTTAAATAATTATTTGTCATGAATTTAAAACTTTTATCAAGACGTAATGTATGAAGGTGGCATTTACTGTGATATTAAAAGAAAAAAAATCCACAAATTTAATTAGTGTCCAGTTGCCCATTGTTTTCCTTGTTACTTCCTGTTTCCGATAAATTCTTTCTTCATGGTAATACTTGGCTTACCGCTCTTATTCGCTCGCATAATTACTTCAGAATGGCTTCCTCCTAATTGATTGTACCCCATAGATACTTTAAAGCGTCTACGTGGTTTGCCAGTTATATATTTATCTCTTTACGCCTCCAGCTTGTTTCCTTATTTTAACTTGTTCTTCTAGGTAGAAGAAGTATAAAGTACAAAGAAAAATTATAACAAATGTGCTTTGATACAAGTCCGACAACCCAAAACTCTAGTAAACTCTTGCAAATTTCTTGCGATTGTCTAACATTAATAATCTTCTAAACATAGAAGCTAAGCAGATTCAAGTCAGGGGAGTTTGAGGCCACTGAACTGAATTCTTTTGCTCCGGATAGAATATAGTCGAAAAAGGTCGTTGAAGAAAGAGATTTCAAATAACTTTTACGACAAGAAGACCGAATCATGAAATAAATAGGCGCCACCTAGTACAACTCCAAAGAATACTGTAAAGGTTCTAGGAGGTTAAACGAAGGATACTGTTTCAAAACGAAATCTCCATAAAGATATAATATTTATGCAATTTTATTTATATAAATATCGTGGCTGAATTTCGTAAGCGAAGCGAAATTTTAGCGCAAAACAACAGAAAAACAAACAAACCACATAAAACATGCCTTACTACACATTATGAATTTAAATTCGCTCGAATGTAGCTGAATGCAAATGTAATTTTTAGACTGTAGGGTTTTCTAAGCTTCAACGGAAAATTCTGAACTCAACTTGTTTATTGTGGAAGGCGACTGAAACAAGAGTAAATAGCTGCAGTGACATGTCAACGAACAAGTTCCAAAGAGACCATAAACACGTCTCCATACTATCATAAAATCTCGTTCTGTATACTTATTCCCCCAATGCTTGGTTTCATATAATACGAGGAATAGACTCGGACGCTCTAGGAGCTTATTACAAGCAGTAGTTTTAACGTATCACTGAATTCGTTTCGGAGACATAAAACAGTTTTATTGGTTGTTATAAGCATCCTTAGCATTAAATTAATATTGTTGTCTCGGAATGAGATCATTCCCTTGTAGGGGACTAGTCTTTGCATCTTCATCTTCATTAGAAACTTTTTATGGAATGACTTCTATTGTGTCTGTTTTGTTGTATGTGCAATATAATAGGATTTCGCTTTCAAAATTATTTTTGAAGTTTTCAATTGTTTGTAATTTTAATATCGCAATCGACAATGCAGTGCAGATAATAGGTAAACAGCAAATACGTTAGTTACGAAATTTTGTTAATACCTTTTCACGCGATTTTCCGATCAAATGGTTCAGTACGAATTTGGGAGTTTGCCAAAATATAATTTTTGGGAGGTCACCAATAAAATCCTAAAGTAATTTATCGATGCGCTATTAAGTTGAAAAATATTAGAGGAAAAATATTTTCTCCCAAAAATTCTCGGCGCGTGTAGCCAGCGTCAATTATCGAAACTAAATGGTGACATCATGGTATGATGTGTCTCGATTGGAAATTGGAACTGTTTATTAAGAAAATGGATCTCAGTGATAATATTTTAGTGCCAGAGATGTTGTGAAATACCTTTACATAATTGTATAGTTTCTAAATCAAATTTTGAAGAGCAACAGTGTGTAAATGAAAACTTTGAACATACAGGTAATAGGTATTACTTAAGGGATCCGTACACCACCAATATATGTTGACAATATAAATGTTGCCAATATGTCATCTCATTTTGGATTCCTTGACTTTATATATAAAATAGTCATTTAGGAATGTTTGATTATGAAAAAAATATATTACTGAAAACAGAAAAACAGAAGATAGTTATACGGAATATAAACAACAAAAACGAAAGTAAGAGATATGGTGCTACAAGCAAAAAAGCAAGCATGGGAGGAGTTCGGCGGAAGAATGGAAGAGGACAGCGAGGCAAACCAGAAGCTGTTCTATAAAGTCTTGAAAAATCTGAGGAACAAAAAGCAATATAACTTAAGGCAGGTCAAAGGAGAGGTATTATCAGATGAAGTAGAAATAATGAAAAGATGGAAGGAATACTTTCAGGATTTGCTGTATAATGAAGAACAAACTGACTCTAACGAGGGACTACTAAATATAATACAGGATGAGGTTTTGAAAGATGCCATAAATGTGGAAGAGGTTGTAGGAGCCGTGAAAGCAATAAAAAGTGGAAAATCTGCGGGTCATGACGGAATAACACCAGAGATGATGAAAAATTTGGGCAGAAAAGGTGGAGAAATGGTAACTGCAATTCTCAATAAAGCTTGGGATTTGGGAGAGATACCAGTCGATTGGAAGGTGGGAATAATTGTACCGGTCTACAAGAATAAAGGAGATACCAGAGTATGCTCAAATTATCGATGAAAATATTCTCCGTCCTAGTTTGTAGCACGCAAGAAAGGATTTTGCAACTTTGCATCTATAGAGATGCAAAATATTTTATTTTTGAGCAAGAAGTCAAATCTGACAGTTAGGTACTGGGTAACCTCGATTTCACAAGTTTCTGAGTTGTCAGTGTATGAAAAATTAAATGCAAAGTAATATGTACATACATAATATATAATGCATTGGATAATACGTAAAATGGACGATGTTGGAAGTGCTCAGAAATGTAGGGATGAAGTATAGGGATAGAAGAATAATTCATAATCTCTACAAAGAGCAAACGGCAGTTATAGAATTTAAGCAGGATCGTATAGAAGTAGATATCCGAAGGGGAACGAGGCAGGGATGTGCGCTCTAGTTTTCAATTTATATATCGAAGATGCGATTAATATTGTTAAAGACAGAATAGCCACTGGGATTAATCACTTTTACAATGCGAACGTATTGGTAAACACTGTATAATTAAATGCCGAATAAAACTAAGTGCAACTTAACAATAGCGAGTTTAGAAGTAAAGGTGCAATTAGGCCTTCGCATAGACAAGAATAGGCGCACAGCAAAAACTGGAAGTCAGCGGAAATGACATTAATGAGGAACGGTTCAGAAAAATCAAGAAGGCGGAATATGGAGAAAGCAAGCTTAAGATAGCCAATTAGCAAGAGGAACGACTGATTATGTCAGAAGAGACAGACGAAAAAATACTAGGTACTATTTGAAAATCTTTACCAGTTCTATTTGTTCAAAGAGTACGTAAATTAAGTAACTAGCAGATAAATTCATTATTTCTGCAAATAGGTACCTAAGCATTTTTAGCATTCTGATGACGAGATTTTTAATCTTCAAACCGAAGTATTTTATTAATTCAACATGAATTACTATCAAGTAACTCAAGAAAAAATAAACTACATAAATTATTCCCGTTTTAACTTTTTCCGTTTCAGATTTGATGTCAAAAGTTTCAGTTGTAAAAGAAGTGTTCGTTTGTCGCCGTTAGTTATACGGTGTCTAAGTATATAAATAGAGAAACGCAATGCTTAGGAAATTGAGATTTGTATCTTTGAATGCATAAAAGTTAGAATGAATGTTCTACAGTATCATATTTTTCATATTTTATGTAAGTGCAACTATTAAGATATACAAGAGAGTACTGAAGAAAAGGCTAGAAACGACTATATAACCTACACTGGAAGAATCAGAGAGTGGATTTAGAAGAGGAAGAAGTATTAAGAACCATATCTTCACCATAAAACACGTAATACTAAAAACACTAACAAGCAAAATAATAGGGCCTACTTTGCATTTGTGGATATAGAAAAGGCATTTGACCGAGTTCAGAGACAAGAGAAAGTAGAAAGTAGAGGAGTAAACTGAAAACTTATGCGAGCCATCAAAAGTATTTATAATGAATATATAGCATATGTACGTAGTGTCTTAGAATATGAAATTGAAAACATTTAAAACAAAGGAAGGTTTGAGACAAGACGGGTCTTGAGCCCGGTATTATTGACGATATTCCTCAATGAAATAATAAAGGAGTGTCGTTTTAAATTACAGAAATTAAATGAAGGGTAGAGAAACTTAGTAAGGGAAGATATTACAGAATGATAATGGCCGGAAGTGACAAAGGCTTAGGACTTGCAAAATAATGTAATTGTCTGGAATGAAATACTTGGCAGACATAGTATGAAAATAAACAAAAAGTGATGGATAATATATGTATATCTAGAATTGAATTATGAATTGGCCAAATAAGTATTGGTAGAACCACATCAGATCAGGTTATAGGGATTATGTATACAGTCTATATAGTCCTTATCAAATTATACCTTTCAGTGTGGGGGTATTGTCTTTTCCACCTTATAACTATTTACAAATTTCTTCCACTGCTTTTCTGTCTTATGCTAAAAGCTTCGCTTCCTGTATTGTCTTGTTTCTCTTCTATAAGTTAAGGTATTACGTATCTTAACTTATTGTTTATTTGCCTTAAAACTTAGGAACTCTCCACAAAGAATATTGTCCTAATATGTAAACAAGTCTTATGAACAATAGAAGTTCGAACTTTAATGAAGTTCTAACAGTAGGTAAATGGACAGGTTTTAGGTAACACCGTCGCATAAAACAGATAAATCCAAGAAAGTCGCACTCTCTTGGGAAACAGCTTATTCGAATGATATGCAGGCGATGTATTCAGAAAATTTAGTTTACCTACTTAATCTTCAGCTCCATGTTAAAAATACCAATATATTCGGTTTCAGTCTAGAATATCATGCTTTCTCTAAAGAAACAACAATAGAATAAACCCTTTCTTGCCGCGGAAGAAGTGATTAGGGTAGGAACCATTTGAAAACAGATTGAAACTGGTCTTTTCTTCAAAGAGGAAGAACTTTTAATGGTTTTATTTATCAAGCACAGAACACGAATCAATTTTTTTGTAAAATCTTTCATAGATTTCTAAGGCGAATTAAGAATGAGTTTGTTTAATATAGATGTGGTTGTTTTAAAAGCTGGATACTAATCAAAATACAAAATAAACAGATAATTTATTTACTTACTGCACGACTCATTTACACAAAAAAACAGCGTATATATTTATAGTGGTCGAGCACGGGTCGAACACCAAAATGAAGAAGACCAGAAACACATGCCTATCTTACAGAGGAACTGTCAATCCACCAAGTCAGTGAAAAGTCTCGAGGGGTTTACGAACGGAATCCGCAAGAATGCGCATTCTTCCTTGATTACGGCGGATAGCTCGTGACTTGTAGATTCCCCATACCGTACGTTAACTTAGACCAAAAATGTGCAGGTTAAACCTAATCACGGCTGTGACGAACGCGTGGAGGTATGGTTTACGACTGTGGCCAGTACAGTGAAGTAGACTTAATAGTATGTACTAATTTGATGTGGCGCTTCTTAATTCATCCTGGTGCGTATAGTATTCCTCTAAGGGTATATAATAAATATGCAGTTCTTGGGGTACCAGAAATAAAAATGCCCATTTCAAATTTTAACTAGAATTGTGCAAAGAAGGATGGAGTAAAGGGCGGAAGAAATATTAGGAGAAGATCAGTTTGGATTTAGACGAAATAGAGGAACGCGCGAGGCCATTTTAGCTTTACGAGTAATTATAGAAAAAACAATAGAAAAGGGAAAGAGCGTCTATATAGGATGTGTAGATTTAGAAAAAGTCTTCGACAACGTAAAACTGGGGAAGATGTTCGAAGTACTCAGAAAGGTGGGGATGAAAAAAATATAGAGACAGAAGAATAATACATAATCTCTACAAAGAGCAAAAGGCAGTTATAGAATTTGAGCAGGAACGAAGAGAAGTAGATATCCGGAAGGAAGTGGACAGGGATGTGCATTGTCACCTCTAGTTTTCAACTTATATATCGAAGATGCGATTAATATTGTTAAGGACAGAAGAGCCTCAGGGATTAATGTACAGGGTCAGATTTGCGGATGATTTAGGAGCGGCTTTGAATGAAATGGAAGCAGTTTTGACACAGGGCTACGGCATGAAAATCAATAAAAAGAAAACTAAAATTTTGGTATGTAGAGGGAGTGAAAATGGAACTAAAATTGAAATACAAATAGGAAATGAGAAGATAGAGGTGGTCGCGGATTTCTGCTATTTAGGAAGTAAAATAACTCGAGAGGGTAGGAGCACTAAAGATATAAAACAAAGAACAACGCAGGGTCGAGTTGCGTTTAACAAAAATAAACAACTGTTATGTTCGGGAACGATTAATGTAGAAACTCGGAAGAGACTCTTGAAGTAGTATGTATAGAGTACGGCATTATACGGGTGCGAAACTTGGACAATAGGAGAAGCGGATCGAAAAAGAGTAGAAGCGTTTGAAATGTGGTGCTACACACGCATGATGAAGATACCGTGGGTAGATAGGGTTAGCAATAGGGAAGTATTAGAAAGTTGGGAAAAAGCGAAAGGTATGGAAGACAATAAAGAATAGGAGAGATAGGATGGTAGGACACGTTCTAAGACACGAAGGAATAGTTCGCGACATACTAGAGTCAGAGATACGAATAAAAAGAGGTAGGGATAGGCCTAGATTAGATTACTGCTCTCAAATAGTTAAGGATGTAGGATGTTCAACTTTTGGGGAAATGCGTAGGTTATCCCAGGATAGAAAAGGATGGAGGTACGCGTCCAACCAGTCTTCGGACTGAAAACCTTATGATGATGATTTCAAATTAAGAAAAAACGTTTCAACAGAATTAATTCTTCAAAGGAAGCGAATAGAACCTGTTAGATAACTAGGAATTGTATTAGTTAAAGCATTGTTCCCCTTTTACAGAATTCGTGTCCCCACAGATAGAGAACTGTTGGTTTTATGCATCTGAGATAATAAATGAATATAATTTCTATAAAAGCAACTCTGTGGAATACGGATCTATTGTTATAATCTAGGTGAAGGTTAGGTTAGTACCTACTTGAACTTATCATCTGTCATCAAATGAGCTTATAGAGGGGTGATGTCTGAAACGGCAATCGAAATAAGTAATTAATTAATAAAATGACAAATCTTGGCGTATGTCATTTAATTAATGATGAGCATAAAACTAAGAAATTCTACGTCATCGTCAGCGAATAGAATAATAAATGATGCAGCAACCTCCGAGAGAGATTCTTGAAGTGAATCACGATTTTATACCCATACACCGGCAACAAATTAATTAATATGAAAGTAGATGGCAAAATTAAAATATTCAGCGCGAAGTGAGTCTCGAGAATCTTTCTCATTTTACATGTCTCTTTAAAAGCATTCTCGAGAATAAATTAAGACGAGAACTTCACGCCGAAACGTCCTTATAAAAAGCTTATTGAAATTTGCAATTTAACGCTCCCCATAATAATTCCCGTTGGTAAAATATAATGTCTTCATTTGTTCACGCACACGGAAAAACTCATATAATCCGCCTTTCATTAAGTGGGCGGTAAGGGTCGAAGTACTTTAGGTCTGATGTTTATGAACTGGAGTATATTTGTCACGGTGTGAACACGGCTGCTCCAATTTATTTTGACGTGTATAAGTCTTATAAACCTATAGAGAAGCATGAAAAAAATACCGTTCTACATGCGCTAGGTCTTATAGTGGGGCATGTAACGAACCTTGAGCGTCACCATTGTAAAATCGCTATAGAACCTAAACGCAGTCATATTGAAATACGAAATATACCTTGTAATGTTAAATAAAAGTTCATTCGAAAAAAGCGAAATTGTAAGCAGTTTGTCCATAATCGTGTCATAAATGTGAAATATATTCTGAAAATTTCAGAAATCTCCTTTTAATATTCTAAAAGTTCAAGTCGAACTATCATCAATGGACAGACAAACTCTTGGGCAATCCACTAATGTCAAGAAATCCACTTCAGAACACATGGGCGCCTAAAGGCAACCTAGAAAGGCTGAAGCGACGGAGTGTGCTTAAGCGACGCCGACGCGACGTGGTGATGTACAAAGTACCGGATCAAGACATTATTGGTTACCAATAATGCAATAAATGTAGAATATCTTAAAATAGCCCTTTGAAATAGCCCGTGAAGCGTAGCTGTCAGGTTCTTCTCCTCATTTCTTAAATTTCTCAAAATTTTTAAAATAAATATTTCACATTTTTACAATAAACGAAAAGATGTATATAGTCCGACCACGTTAACTTGGTGAGCCTAAGGAATATAACTGATCTATTTTAATAAGACAGGGCACAATTAGAATAATAGTAGCCCTTAAATATTAAATATTGCCAGTTATTATTATTATAATTATGCGCTGCCTTAATAAAATAGATCAGTTACACTCCTTAGGCTCACCGAGTTAACGTGGTCGGACTATAGGTTTAGTCCCATTTCGTGCGTTCCCGTTTCGGGCGTCCATGAAATTTGTGCCGTTTCGTGCGTCGCCTCAAACCTCTACCTGGTTTGAGTGCCGTTTCGGGCGCTGACCTGCTGATAATGCATTAAGACCCTAATTCCAGTTTATCTTTACAACACAACGCTGTTAATAACTAGACTTCAAAGCTGAGCTTGCCTACAGACCAGAAATAGTGGGCCGTGGAACCACTTTTTTGGCCGTATTCAGTGACGGGCAACCCTTGCGATTCAGTCGCCCTCGAACTGAATATTTAGGAGGAAAGCGAGCCGAAGACAAAACATTTGAATAGTTACACCTTGTCTAGATTCCAGTATAAATTTTATATTCTTGTTGATGAACAATACTTGTTGGTATGGACCAACAAGTTAGTATTAGACTCCATAAGGACTTCAAACACTGAGAGAAAGGTTTATTTATATCAATATGAATTTTATTTCTGTGAAATAAATGGTAGACCTGCATACAGCGAAATAAATATGTCAGTTCAATTAACTAAATCATCTACTTGGAGATTTTATTTCAATTAATTTCATAACTTATTTGGCAGAAATAAATCATAGAGGTTGTTAAAATATATTAAGGAATTTTCATTTTTATTAAAATATATTACTTATTTGTGACAAGTAAATTATATATTTGTAGCTACCAAATGAATTATTTGCCGCAAATAAATAATGCATTTTAACAAACTTTACAATTTTTTTCTCTGAGATAAATTTTGAAATGAAGTGAAATAAAAATCTCCAAGTAACGGATATATTTACTTATTTAATTGAACTGACTTGTTTATTTCGCATTTCGCTGTATACCTGCAGGTCTGTACGGAAGCGCTGAAGGGCCACACACTTTTATTTTTTTTATCCCAACATTAATATCGACTTGGCTAGAAATAGACAATATTGTCGACTTAATGTCGATATTAATGTCGAGTTTCCGGAAACACGAAATTATTTTCGAGTTTATCTCGACATTAATGTTGAGATAACAATGTCAAGAGAAATGTCTCTGGAGCGTTTACTTATATTCCAACTAGGTTTTGCCGAATTGGCCACTTCCATGTTCACGTGCTTTAATGCTCCGCAAGTAACGGTCGTGGCTCTATACGAAAATGTATAGGGACTTTTGTTCGAATCCTAGAGGATCCTTTTACTTCTAAACTTCACTGTAATTTACAGAATATTACATTCGATGTATTGTGTCCGGTCTCCCGTCAGAAGAAATATTTTTGAAAAGAAAATTTGCGATTAGTAATGGAAACAAGGGAACGCTCAAACTTTTGAGATCTGTGCATTGATAAAACCTAGTTGGGATATAAATAAACGCTACATGTTCTCGTTAGGTTAGCACGTCACGTTAGAATTGTTCTTTAAGTTTGTATTAGTAAACAATGAACCCTTCTGGAAGTCACTGACATTTTTGAATTGTTTGCGTTCCTTAATGCTGATGATACTATTTTGCTGCCAGAATTGCTGCAACAGATCGCGCGTTGTAGGAGTCGAACTAGTTCTCTACTGTTACTTTACGATTCAAAGAGCAGTGAAAATATCACTCTTTAAATTGGTAGCTTGGAAGGCTCGGAATCGGAACGGCTCTGAACGACTGCGCTATGAGCGGTGAGAGCTACAACCACATTGCAAACTATAACGGCGAAAGCAACAGCCGACCTGTCCCAAACGGCGCCCCATAGATTACGCGAATCTAATAATAATTTCAAATAAAAATTCTCCAGAATAATAATTTTTAGCAAAATTCAGATATTTTTTTCAGAGAAGATTGCAACACTAAATACGTCGTAGTAGTAGTTTCCCCTTTTAAGGAAATGTTTTTTAAAATTCACATTTCTAATTGCATATTGCAAACAAACTAGTTTTTTCTCTGTATGAGTACCAGTGGTGAACCGATGTTCTGTCAAAAAATCGTATAATCAAATTTGCCTTTGGTTTGAGACAAACACGCTCATTTGCAATACATTTCTAAAATTCCCGTTCTTAACTGTATCAACCTAGATTTTTCTCTGTATGATATGGGTGGCCCCGTCAATATTCAGTAAAAATGGAGGAACATATTTTCCGTTGGGGTTGAAGTAAGTGCAGCAACACTCATTTGTAAAATATTTTTTAAAATTCGCGCTTTTAACTGCATCAACCTATATTTTATTCCAAATAACGAAGGGCATATGTATTTTGCAAATAAAGGGGACTGTATCTCAACCCCTACGGCATATCTGGGGATGTGATTTTCAACGAACATCGACAGGGACTTCCTTTATAATTTGTAACAAAACCTAGGTTGATACAGGTTAGTATCGCGAATTTAAAAAAATATTTTGCAAATAAGGGTGGCTTTATCTCAACTCCTATGGTATATCTGGGGATCCGATTTTCACCGAACATCAACAGGGACTTCCTTTATCATTTGGAAGGAAATCTAGGCTGATGCAGTTAAAAGCCCAAATTTTAAAAAATATTTTGGAACTAAGGGTGGCTGTACCTCTACCCCTACGGCAAATCTGCTCGTGCGATTTTCACTGTACACAGGCAGGACATTCCTTTATAATTTGAAACAAAATCTATGTTGATGCAGTTAGAATCGCGAATTTAAAAAAATATTTTGCAAACAAAAGGGTGGCTTTATCAACCCCCTACGGTATATCTGGGGATCCGATTTTCACCGGACATCTACAGGCCTTCTTTCATCATTTGGAATTAAATCTACGCAAAGCACGGATTTTACAAAATATTTTGCAAAAGGGGTGGTTGTATCTCAACCCCTGCCGCATATCTGGGGATGCGATTTTCATCGAACATCTTCAGGGAATAAAATTTAGGATGAAGCAGCTAAAAGCGCGAATTTTAAAAAATATTTTGCAAATTAAGTGTGTTGCTGTACTTACTTAAACCCTAACGGGAAATCTGTTCTTCCATTTTTACTGAATATTGACGGGGACACCCTTTATCATACAGAGAAAAATCTAGGTTGAACGGGAATTTTAAAAATGTATTGTAAACGGTGTGAGTGTATCTCAAACCAAAGGCAAATCTGATTATAACTACGACTTTTTGACAGAACATCGGTTCACCACTGGTACTCATATAGAGAAAGTTTGGTGCAAGTAGAAATGTGAATTTTAAAAAAGATTACCTTAAAAGGGAAAACTACCCCTACGGCGTATTTAGTGTTGCAATCTTATCTGAAAAAATTATTTAAATTTTCCTAAAAGTTATTATTTTCGCCAATTTTTATTTAAAATTATTATTAGGTTCGCGTAGTCCATTAAATTTGTACCTATAATAAATTTTAAATGCATTTAAAATGTACTATAGGTACAAAATTAATGGACTACGCGAACCTAATAATAATTTCAAATAAAAATTCGCGAAAATAATAACTTTTAGTAAAGCTTCAATTACCGTATTTCATTTAAGCTTTTCTGTTTATGAATTTGTTCCTAAATTTGTTAACTATCCATTATCTGCATTTGCTTATTATTATTCGTGTTCCTTAATACTATTTTTAATCGAAAAATATCGTGAAGAATATTACAGTGCAGTATTTATCTGGATCGCTGTAAAAACACGAATTGCAAATCCAAATCTAACTTCAGCGACGTGAGATAAACTGGCAATAAAACGAGAGAACTCGACAATAATATCCAGATAATCTCGACATATTAATGTCGAGTTTTGCGGAAGTCAACATTAATGGCTAAATAAAGTCAACAATATTGTCGAGTTTATCTCAACATTAATGTCGAGATAAACTCGAAAATAATTTCGTGTTTCCGGAAACTCGACATTAATATCGACATTAAGTCGACAATATTGTCTACTTCTAGCCAAGTCGATATTAATGTTGCGATAAAAAAATAAAAGTGTGTGGCCCTTCAGCGCTTCCGTAGGTCTGCCATTATTCGACAGGAAACAAATTCACATTGTAAGGGTGTTGTTTAAACTTTTATTAATAACTAACAAAAGTACAATAACAATAATAGGTGAAATAATATAACAAGGATGTATTCTATTTCTTCTTCGTTTTCACTGAAATCCAGGGTCCTTTTGTACGGACTGGCTTAACAGATATCAGCGAGAGCTTGGCCTGCGCCATCTAGCGTCGGGTAGCGCTCACTACTTGATGCGCTGGGGCAACTGGTTAAGTAGAGAGTTACATCATTTAGCCACAGCCAAGCATAAGTGACGCTGATATAAGATTTTTAAACTAAAGTGTAAAAATTAAAAACATTTCAAATTGGCCAATATAACTTACCTCAAAAATGAATGAACACCAACCATCATCATGAGGAATATTCTATTCCAATGATGCACCCCAAACTTTTATAAAGTAAGTAATTTAATGGGCATCTTATCCCTGAACTTGGGGAATGAGAAAGCCCAGGTTCAATTCCAGCAACTTATATTTAATAAACTTTCTGGCACTCATTATAAAATACCGTAAAATCCGTAAATTCATCAGAACTGACTGTTGTAATGTCCGACTGTTCACACGCACTCTCCATCCCGATGCCGGTCTGTGTATGATTGTGGCGTTGAGCTGCTTGAGATTTGTTCTAATAAATCTGATCAATCTGATGAAAATTAGATTTATTTGTTGCAAATATATCAAGGCTTTTGTTTTTCAAAGGCAATATTTATTTAGGCGAAATTAGAGAATTAGCTTGAAATAAATTGCAAATAATTGTGAGAAATAATACATATTTGCCACAAATAAAGATACCAAATCAAGCATTTCATAATGGGAGATGTACCAAAAAAGTTGCGATAAATAAGGTTTATCTAGAAGAAGTAATTTTTGGTTTTTAACAAGTCACTGTTATTCTACAGTCATATTTATTTGTTGTGAACTACCCATTTTTCTCAGTGAATACTCTGGTTGGGCATTTTATTGATTGGAACTATAAAACAGCAGTTTCTAAGAATTAGGAAACTGTCTCGATGAAAGCCTGACTACAGTAGATCGTATACCTGCCCACTGCACTTTTATTGTGTTTATTCCAACATAAACTTTTTACACAAATAAGAGTGTTGGTTATTGGCCAGGAGTGAGTATTAAGGTAAGCGCGCACTTGTTCGCATCGGACGTATCGGACGGATCGGACGAATCGCATTATTTTTGTCAACATCGCACATTACTTCGGATTTCCGTTACGTATTTACGGACTACAGCCATTTCAAGCTTCACGCCTCAAGCTCAGTTTTGTGTTTCGGCTCTTGGACATTGGTTTTGGACGATATGAGCAGTTCAGAAGAAGTTATTTGCAATTGCATGAGCGTTAGAAGACAAAGAAAGGAGAAAGAAAAGAAAAAACGAAGGTTTTGGGTTCATAATATAAATATGAAAAGAAAATTGTAAACCGTCATTCATGGTAATCTCCTGTAAGATACGCAGCCCTTTTATTTCTGAAGTGAAAAAATATAGCTTCTATAGTTTGTACTAAATTCGAACCGATTCCTGTTGCAACAGATCGCCCATTTGTGCGGATTTACGAAAGACGTCATCAGCACGCATCGTATAGACGGATTTGATTCTCGTCAAAGAATCCTCAGCGGCATTCCGCTCATCCGATGCGTCCGATGCGAATCAGTGTGCTTTGTTCCGTTTAAAATAATGGAAATAATCATTTCCGTCCGATTCGTTCGTCCGATGCGTGCGTCCGATGCGAACAAGTGCGCGCTTACCTTTAGACTCAAATTCTAAGACAATGAAATAAGAATACCAACATAATTTATGACAATTAAATAGATACCCATTAAATTATTTGTCGCCGTATTTCCATTTGGTATTATTATGTATTTCCACTGCTCATTCCCCGAAGGGTTAATAATTATATCCACTGTATACAATTCCCATACCCGGCAGACCTTTTTCAATCTTATTCAACGACAACACTTTGCATTCTTTTTGAGTAGATGCACGCTATGAAATTTTAAATTTTAATCAACGAAGGTAGGGTTATAGTATGACTGAAATTTTTGTAACACAACAAACTATCATTTTCAACTTTACTAGTGCAACAGAGCGTATAATACCGAGTCTTTCGTTTGCAGTTATTAAAATGAAAAAGTCTTGGTGAATATTTTTCATGTTCCCGAGTGTTCCTCAGTTGTCATTATTTGTGTTTACTCTGAATGTTGGGCGAGCTAAAGATGGATACTAGAAATTGCTGACAGCTTATATTTATTTGTTCAAATATTGCATGTTTTGAATGTGTATGGAAAACCGCAGACCAACTGATTTGAGTGTGTAGGGGAGAGCACCGTATTGATGAGTCCCAGAAGGACGAAATCAGTTGGTCTGCGGTTGTCCATACACATTCAAAACATGCAATATTTGAACAAAGACCTGCTTAAAAGCACGTACGTACATGGAGACAAATTAGGATTGTTTCAAAGCCACCTTAGGTGGGGTAGCAGTCTGAAACGACTCATAGTACAAAAATCTTGATTTAGTTCTATAATTCAATGCCTGGTGGAATATTTGCCCGAGGAGTAGTTGTTCGAACGATCCAGTACCACTAATTAATGCCAGATAATTACTCAAAGTAGTTGTCACTTGCTGAAATCTGTCCAGAGCGCGGCAGCATATATAGCAAGTTAAATTGTATGGTGTGAGTGTGTAGGGGAGAGCACCATACTGATGAGTCCCAGAAGGACGAAACCAGTTGGTCTGCGGTTTTCCATACACATTCAAAACATGCAATATTTGAACAAAGACCTGCTTCAAAGCACGTACCTACATGTAGACAAATTAGGATTGTTTCAAAGCCACCTCAGGTGGGGTAGCAGTCTGAAACGTCTCGTAGTACAAAAAATCTGGATTTAGTTCTATAATTCAATGCCTGGCGGGGTATTTGCCCGAGGAGTAGTTGTTCGAACGGTCCAGTACCACTAATTAAAGCTTATATTTATGGTTAAACAACTTTTAATAATTCGCCTTAGCATCAGTTTTTTTGGAATCTAATCTATTTTTCTATATTAAAAAATATTTGATATTTGCAATCTACGTAATGCTAGTTAAAGTGACACGCATTGTTTATATTTAAGGTTAACAA
Source organism: Xestobium rufovillosum (assembly GCA_963966045.1). Classification (NCBI taxonomy): domain Eukaryota; kingdom Metazoa; phylum Arthropoda; class Insecta; order Coleoptera; family Ptinidae; genus Xestobium; species Xestobium rufovillosum. The sequence goes on along the minus strand of OZ014493.1, from coordinate 22,323,591 downwards.
ACAGTGGTGGATCGTGACTTGATCAAAAGGGTATGGTCTTCCAGAGAACCTGAACAAGGTTTAGGTAAAAATTTAACTCAGAAACCACCCTGCTTTGTAAAGACTGAAACAATGTTTTCTTTCACTTGCTCTTCACAATTTTCTATAGTTCAAGTACGGATTTGTGCGACGCTTCGAAATTTTGACTTTTTGTGAATTTGTGCGTACGTAAGCTAGGTTCATGTTTTGGTGTCATTCTGAAGGTTTCGTCAAATGCTAATATTTAGAAAAAAAAATGGAACATATAGGTAAGATTCGAGGGGGGAGATATTATAGGGACTGAATCGAATTATTGGACATTGAAGCGTTCGGTGCTGTTATGTTCCATACTTTTTGAAACATGCGAACTTGATTTTTGACTAGTTAGAAAGAGCACGAATCAGTGCACATCTTATGGTTTTGCTTATGATGTTGCGAGGCACAGAGATGAAGTTACAAGGGTGTAAAGTGGAGGTTCTTTCTTAGTAATTAATTTTCGGATATTGCATGTTTTTGAAACATACAAAATTCATTGTGGACTGGTTATAAAGAAGACGAATCAGGGCACACCGTATGAGTTTGTTTATGGTGTGTGCGATGTACAGAAACGAAGTTACAAGGGTGTAAAGTTGAGGTATATTCTTAGTATGAATTTTCGGACATTGAAGCGTTCGGTGCTGTTACATCGCATAGTGAAACATCGAACTTTGATTTTGGACTAGTTGGAAAGAGGATGAACCAGGCAACACCGTATGTATTGATTTTTGGGGTTCCCAGTGCACGAGGGCGAGATTATAGAGGTATAAATTTGAGATACGATTTTAACAAACTTTAAGTTGCCCGAGGAGTAGTTGTTTGAACGGTCCAGTACCACTAATTAATACTAGATAATTACTCAAAGCAGTTGTCACTTGCTGATATCTGTCCAGAGCGCGGCAGCATATATAGCAAGCTAAATTGCATGGTTTGAGTGTGTAGGGGAGAGCACCGTACTGATGAGTCCCAGAAGGACGAAACCAGTTGGTCTGCGGTTTTCCATACACATTCAAAACATGCAATATTTGAACAAAGACCTGCTTAAAAGCACGTACGTACATGGAGACAAATTAGGATTGTTTCAAAGCCATCTTAGATGGGGTAGCAGTCTGAAACGTCTCGTAATACAAAAAATCTGGATTTAGTTCTATAATTCAATGCCTGGCGGGGTATTTGCCCGAGGAGTAGTTGTTCGAACGGTCCAGTACAACTAATTAATACTAGATAATTACTCAAAGTAGTTGTCACTTGCTGATATCTGTCCAGAGCGCGGCAGCATATATAGCAAGCTAAATTGCATGGTTTGAGTGTGTAGGGGAGAGCACCGTACTGATGAGTCCCAGAAGGACGAAACCAGTTGGTCTGCGGTTTTCCATACACATTCAAAACATGCAATATTTGAACAAACTTTAAGTGTTCGATATTGTTAAATCGAATACTTTTTGTAACATTCAAATTTTATTTTGGGCAAATTTGGTACTTTTACTTTCGTCTGGTGGAGGTCAGGTCAAGTCATAAAGCTTCTTTTATAATGACTTATCAAGAAAGCATCCAGACACACGGTCCACGTGAGAGCTATTTAGATGCACCAAATGTTGATTGATGCGCGTTATTCGTTTTAATTCGTACAGTAGCCCCAATAAACACATGTACGTAAAACATTAGTTTGTAAAACGTTAGTTTGCTTTAAAAGACGTTCTCGTTTGAAAATTAAACGTATATTTTTTGGAAATAATTTTTATGCGTAGGTATCAATTTTGATCTAAAATAGACGTAAAAACTGTAACGTATATTAAATATTCTGTAACAGACACATAATATAGGTTACTATTTGTATGAAAATCATCCAACAGTCTCTCAATTTACGTTTTTAATGCGTAGTTTTCTGTGTCATACTTCACGTGGAAACATAGGTGCAAATTAAACGTTAAACTTCTAACGCTTTATTTACAAATTCATTTTACGTATACAATATGTATCAATTGTGTTCATTTTAACGTTTTCGTTTGACAATTAAACGTATATTTTGGAAATAATTTTTACATGTATAATTTTTAACCTAAAATAAACGTAAAACTGCAACGTAGGTATATTAAATATTTTGTGACAGACGCATAATATACGTCACTATTCGTAGGAAAATCATCCAACAGTCTCTAAATTTACGTTTTAATGCGTAGCTTTCTGTGTCATATTTCACGTGGAAACATATTTGCAAATTAAACGTTAAACAACCACTAACGTTTTATTTACACATTCATTTTACGTTCACTTTACGTTAATTACACGTATACGTAGTTGTCGGACGATATTTTACTAATGTGGATCTAGGTGGCGTGGGTTTGGCTCTTGCTTGTACTTGATTTCCGAAGCCCTTTAAAGGTCCAAAGCTTGAGGTAATATAATTAAATAACTAGTGATCTGCTGTTGCTGTATAGATTTAGATTTAGATCATGTATTTTAGCAATCGAACTTTGTTCGGTATAGTATCACGGAGCTGGCGGTGGCCTCTTGTGGGCACCCAACAAAGTGCAGTCAATCGGCTTGTTCTGAAATTCAGTACTCCTGTCGGGGTTTTGGACGAGGAATAATTGTTTGGTCTGTACCTAAGGCGTTTAACAAATTTTAGTGAAACGTTGAATACCAAGCAAAATTTAAACGTATATGTTAAGTAAGTTATTACACGTTTTAAAATTGGTAGTTTTCACTTATTTTATACATCGAAAAATACGTATAAGTGCGCGACATTTTGTCGTTGTTTCAACAGCAAGTTATTACACGTTTTATAATTGGTGGTTTTCACGTACTTTATATATCGAAAAATTCGTATAAGTGCGCGACATTTTGTCGTTGTTTCAACAGCATAGTTCCAGGCATAGTTTTTACCGAATTTTAATGTTACGTTTTCGTAATTTTCCATCGTGTAATAAATGTATATGTGTTTATTGGAAGGTACTTATAATATAGTGTTATAGCCTGGACAAAATACTGAAGTCAAATGCCTAGGGTGTGCGCTTTCTGGAATTTTATTTCCCGTAATGTCTTGCTGTGTTTTCTTCATTCGTTTTTGCTTGAGCATTTGCTACTCCTTATACAGTTTCAAGCACGGCATCAAAGCCATTTGTAGTCACGAATTTTTACTGTTAATATACAAGTGTATAAAACGTGAACTTTGATGAAAAGAATCTCCCTTGAGGTATCTATATGAAACCTGTCAAATGAACTACTATATTTAAAGATTTTACGATCCTAAACAATTTGCTGAGATATTTCTAGTTGGCTTCGTATTGTCAGGTTTTCTTTAGATATTACGTACCTTCAATCAACATGTCGGTGCTTTAAAATAAAAATAGTGAAATGAGAAATACACCCGTTTCTACTCACAATCTACGAGTATGTGCCTTATTGGAAAAATAATTCTCCTCACCATCCTTGTTCGGCAGTTCTAAAGTTATGTTGATAATTAATACGTCAGAGAAACAGCGCTAAGCATGAGACAGAGCGTGGCTAAAGAGTGGGGCGGCGTCAAGAGAAATGAAACGCTGTGGTCTCGCTTTGCTGCCGCTTGCCTGAGAGAAAGAGCACGAAGCATGAGAGAGAGCGCCTGGCTAAAGAGTGGGGCGTTTGATATTCTCTTTCTCCTCTGCCCGTCTTCTCAGACTGCTCCCCCCCCCAATCGTTTCACTTTTCGTGACGCTCGCATTTGTCAACACAGGAACTTACTCTACCGAGACAAAAGAAGTTTCACTTCAGAAAGGATGGACCTTTTTTATTCTTTTGTAAAAGAACACCACAGTTAAATTCAAAATACAAAAGACTAGGACTACCTATAAAAATAAATAAATATCCAGCTATTTCGGGAACTGCGAAAAAACTCATATTGACATTTTTGAAGTTTGGTTTGCTTCAACATGGGTGTATTCTTACGTAAGTTTATGTTCCTATTAAGTAGATTTTCGTAAACGTGATGACTTATTGCTAAAAAATACTTTCTCGTTAAAATTTCTAAACTTTGGCATGCACTACTGGGGCTTATTTTCAATATTTAAAAAAAATGTGTAGAAAAATCAACTTAACAGATTAACAGTAACCGAATTTTGAATTTGGCAATTTCAATTTTCACATTTCTTTATTGCCGACAATCTAAAACAAAAATGTAATCTAACACATTCAATCGACTTGTTTATATATTTAAATTTTATGTTCTGAAAATTTCAAGACTTCTGTCTTGGATTTTTAAGTTTTAACACATTGTGAATATCCCCTTAATTTGAATTTTCTTTTTGTGTCTAACAAAATTAATTATTATGAATTAACTCACGTAATGTTTATGACAAAAGCATTTTAATAATTAATGGTAAACACTTAATGATTATATAATCATACAATCACTCATAACAAGATTTTTAATTGCGACATTTCATAATTAATGCAATTAAAAAGTGTTCAGTAGCTCGTAAGTTATAACAACAATATAAAGCAATTAGGTACCATAAAAAAGACATTTTTATGATTTGGTTTTGCATACTCGTTTTTCAGTAGAAAAATATAGCTCAATTGTCACCAAGCTTTCAAAACAACAATAGTATAGACACTTAGAATCTCACGAATACTCTTAAATAAGCAGTAGCCCCTACAATTATGTACTACAGAATGAGAAGAATAATAGTTTTGCGATACGTATTTCTTTTCCTAAATCGGATATCGCCAGATATCAAAGATCGATTCATTCCAGAACAAGTATATCAAGTATATATGATCAAAGATGACGAATACTATGTATAAAAACGCAGAATTACTAGTACCTACCCCGCGAACATCATGGACTTGTCTTTAGCCTACAACACGTGTTCCATCGAAGTCTATTGGTTTTCCGGTTTTCCCTATATATTTGAAAAATGCAATATTTACCACTCATTATGTTATAGTTGCAAAATTGAAATAAAAATGTTGAAAAAAGCAAACGAGAGGGGTTCGACTCCCAGTTCGAATTTCTTATGTGGGTGATACTTACTTCCTGACGTTGATTATAATTTATGCTTATATTTATGTGTACATGCCAAATTATTAATAACAACTATCAGGATCTCTTACAAAATATGTAGCAAGAATTGAACTAAAATGTTTGTATAATAGGAACCAACAGAGTCCCCTTTAAAATCGATAGCCTCTAATATTTAGGAAGGAATTCGCATGCACGCACCTGTAATAGATAAATGTAAAAGTAATGTGGAACACAGGTGTGCGTGGAAAATATTCGTCCATAATTCTATAATCCTGTTCGAAATTTGATTTAGACATAGCCGGCAAACTCCATCACTCATTGCGCGTAAGCTCACTCGCCATGGCGTTGGCTACGATAATCCACGGAACATTAGTCATCCGTAAGCCGTACAAATTTGACGTTAAAATTGTGCCCGGCTAATTGAGATCAGGCTTTGGCGCGGGAAAGTAATGCCTTTAATTTGTAAATATGTATTTGTGCATTTATTTTTATATTATCAACCAGGCATTGGGCTAGAGAAGAATGGATAAAAATAACTTTAGAAAACCTACAGGATAAATGACAAATTTAGTAACAGAATTGCCACGTAGGTACCAAGACAACAGTGCCGCGTACCTTTTCACTCAAGTCATTTGAAATATACCCATACCTAACTAAACTAGGTATATACTACTCTGAGGATATCGACGCTTTTTTGTTGAAGTACAATTCCAATACTGGGTAATGGTCAATGCAACATGCCGGGGGGTCGGAAAAGTTCCCCATGACATAGTTACATGTACCAACTCTCAAAACCACGGCTCCAGAAGACCCTTTCCAAACTTTGCTCGTTAATGCAGAGTGCCTGATGGAATTGGAAATTCCTTCGAAAAAAGGTTAGAAGAAGAAAAGAATTTATTTGGTGGAAAAGATAATTTGGCAGAACTAAGAAAATAATATTGCAGAAATCTTTATGTGCACACGATGCACAGATGCACACTCAGTAGGAGCACTGGGGATAAATCTTAACAATTATATTAATTAATTTTTATAATAATTATATTTTATATATTACTTAAATTAATGAACATGAGAAATGTTTTACACTAATATCTATGTATAAACTTGTGAAAAGCGTATGGAAGTGATATTTAAAAACTTTTAGAGCCATTTATGTTCGGCGCTGCAATCATTATCAGTACAAACCCAAATCAGTAATTATGAATTTGTCTAATTCAAACAAATTACGAAAAGAATACATTTTACGACAAAAACAACAAATTACTTCCCATATTTTGGAAGTTAGTAGTAGTGGGAGAAGCATATAAATTTAAAACTTACGTTTAGACATCATTAGCGAATGAATAAGTCACCTGAAACAACAAACATACCTATATTATATAAATTGAATAAAATATAAAACAGATGTAGGTGAATAGTTTAAAAACTTATGGTGATATATTCGTTCTAATAATGGTAACAACTTTTTCTCTAACGATAAAATGGACGTGGATATAATCCCGTACATGGAATAAAAACTGCTTCCGCTTGGCAGGGACCACCGGAAAGAACACAATGAAAAAAGGGAATTGTAAGAACAGCAAGAAAACATCCCCGCCGCGAAAATCGATCTCATGAAGACAAAACTTACAAAATTAGAAATCCGCTGCGGTACCGACCCATCCAACAGAGACATTGCGGACGTATACGTATACACTGCAATAGTTTAGCCACACCCTAACTTTCTTAACGGTATCTTCTAAAAAATATTGATCTTATTCATGGTGTAAAATTTTCGTAGTGACTGCTGAAAAATCACTCGGCCAACGTCTCGTGAACTAGTAAAATTGCTAGTCAACATTTCATAACAGTCTAAAATTATTACCGGCAAAATCTAATCTTTCTTGATATTATATAAGAGTAGGTATAATATTATCCACTAAAGGCGTGGTGGTCTAGTGGTAGAGCACTATACTACAAATACAGCTGGCGTGGGTTCACTCTTTACCGCCCGCAGTCTCTATTTGACGATTTTTCCACCTTTGGGTCGACTCAGCCCAAGGAAATGAGTACATGGTGTAAAAACTGGGGTAATGGTAGGCGGCTTAATGCGTAGTGATGGCTCCATTACCCTCTGAAATGCACGTTGTGTATTTCAATATGCCGAAACTAAATTAAGCACCTCCGCAGTGCTTCCTCATACACTGTTTAAGACGCAATAAAAACGATACTATTATTATTATATTATCCACTATTCCGAAGCCCTCTTCTGCTTATTGTTTTCTTTTACTTATTTAATATACTCTTATGCTCTAATAGTTGTGTTATTATTATTTGTATTTCTTATACTCCAAAGTGGACGATTCAGTTATTTTGTAGCTGTCCCTGGCCTTCAATCTTCTATCTCACGCTCGATTTTGTCTGTAAGTATCCTACCATATAAATTGTAACATTAATACCTCTGTAATTGTTGTCACCTTTCTTATAATATTGCTTACGTACGGCTTGACCCATTTTGGGGGTAATTCGTTTCCCTTAAGGAACAGGTTAAATATGAAGGTGGCACCGCTAGTATTTGGGGGCCCTACTTCTAGGTATAGCTCGTTTGCCACTCCTGGGCCCAGATGATTTATAATTTTTCAAATTTCTGCTTTTTGCTTTCTCAACTTCCACTGTTATCAGGTCGTCTTCACCATGAAATTCTCCTTCATGATTCGTGTTCGTCAGACTCTTTTTGTTATGCTTACTTAGATCAAGTTACAACGACCTTTCCCGTTGCGTCACCTTTTGTGGACATACAGGGGGTTGCTTCAGTCGGTCGGTCGGTGGACTTCTGGTCGTCGATAAATATACCCTGGAACTATTGCAAAAAATAATACTCACGATGAAACTTAAACACACTCTATTAATTTAACTATATACAGAAAATTCAAATAAAACCAGAACGAATAAATAATAAAAAGTTATTTACAAATTTAATCAGGGGTATCTGGCGGTCAGATTCGGTATCACTGTATGCACGAAGCGTGCGACGGATAGATAACTTATTTCGCTCTTGGCGATGTAGGTTACCGCTCGGGCACCCACATTCGGAAAATCACAAACCAAAATCAACGAAGGCATGTAAATCGTACTACCTTGTGGTTATTCACGTGGAGTAAATGTTGTTTCAGTGTGATGTAACGGGTAGGGATTCTCACAGCCTTTCGACGCAAGCTTTCCCTAATGAATGTGCAGAGAAGAGAATGATTCTGTCTTTCGATTGGCACAATTCCCTTCCGTGTAAATGATGGCTGTGATGCGTTATGTAATATCAAGGTATATACTGTGCTAAAGAACTCTGCACTGTATTGACCCCCTAAGAACGGCTGGTATTTCACCGCCTGCAACTTAGGTCTGTAATAAATTAGGCAAGCCTTTCGACTAGCTCTAATCGATTACCTGCGTTTACAGATAATTGGAAAATGTGCCTTCACGTATGTTCGGGCAAACCTCCAAATTAGTAATCGAGTTTGTAAAACTCTAGGTATTACGACGACACACTTTCGACGGTTTCGGTTAGCAACTATCAAGTATTTAACAGTTCTATCGGCGGTACGACAATAAACATTTAATCTCATAAATGTTTACGTCTTCGGAGTGTACCCTGAACAGTTTCTACTCGCAGAGAAATGCTCTCGAGGCCTCGGCGCGTTCAGTCTATATCGAGGCCAGCGGTATTCGACTTTTGGAAGAATTGCTGCGTGCGACGCGAACAGATTTCCCCCATCTTGCAGCGGCATCTCGCTTTGTATGAACGGAGAAAATGATTATTCATTTGTTTGAATAATTGTTACATTTTCTTTTGCATCGTTACAAATTGTATTTTCCTCGTTATTAAGCTTGGGTTTGAGGTTTGTGGTCTTTCCCGCCTGAATATTTCCTAAATAAATTAGTGAATTTCAGACTCTAGTTGTAAATATCTTGCCTGAGACGTTAAGAAATTTTGTATGTGAAATCTAATCTATATTATTTATGATTTAAATACTTAGGGACTTATTTGAAGGCGATCTACAACCTCTTCTTTCACTTTTCTAAAATACGTAAATATTCTTTTCACTTTCTTCTGATATTTAAGGGCGATCATATAAAAATTCCTAACTTTAAAGTTACGAATGGAAGGTGTACTAAGCCAACAACAATTAGGTACCTTCACATGGATATTTTTCATGCCTTCAAAGAGTCACTTTCGCATATATTTATTTTATTTAAAGACTGCAACACATTAGACAACACGCAATAAAATTAATTATAATTCCTTTACTACCAACTATTTATTTAAATTTTCTTTGTGATTAACGATTAAGCAGAAAACTTACTCCAAACCGACGCATTTTCCGTCTCTGTCTTACATGCATTTGAATTTTTACTCATTTTATTTCCTTTGCAAGCTTTCTTCTTTACTTGGAAAGCACTCACTTCTTTAGGTAGGTACCCATGTACCAAATTTAAAAGGAGTATATTTTATGCGATTCGTTAAACCCGAGACGATTTCTTCTGTCATATCAAAGGAAAACTCTAGTTCCATAGTGCCCACTTCGCTGAAATGGGCTTACTTATTTTATTACGTCTTCAAATCAATGGGGTTAGTATTCTAAAGCGCGGAAAATACAATGAAGCTACTTTACTTCTCTTAAGGGTGATTGAGGTAAATTTCACAAAAGGCAATCCATTTTGGCATGAGCCTTACTTTGCGTGGAAGCATATCACATAATAAAAGCAAATAATTCAAAATTTTTTGTAATAAAAACGCTCTATATTCACGTTTTCTACTGGCTTGTACACATAATTTCTATTATGTATACGTTCAGGTATGCACTTGTTATGCAGAACATACCGGCTTATTTGAATTTTAAATTATATATAGGTAAAAGATTTTTTATGTGCTTCAGAGGAAAGAAAATGAAATTTTAGTTCACACTGCGGACGAGCCTGAAAAAAATAGCCATATAAAGTCTTTTGCAATAAAATAGTGGCTAACTGAGCTCAAGCAAAGTCAGCCATTTCTTTAGTCGAACCGGTATTACGCATTGATAAAATAACCTGATTTTAAAATAACAGATTCCAGTTGCCTTCTGTAAAAATTGTCTACTTCCCCACTGGACGGTTCTCAGTTCGAAGACCGGCTGGACACACACCTCCACCATTTCCTATGCATTTCGCTGGAAGTAGAGAATATTCCATCCCCGAACTATTTGCAAATAGTAGCATATTAATTTACTTGCTCTTATTCGTATCTCAGTCTCTAGTATTCGTGTCACCAAAGTTGTCCTACCACCCTATTTATTCTATTTTCCAATGTCTTCCATATATTGCTCTCTTTACGAATGTTTTCTAATACCCGGTATCTTCACTTTGCATTTGTTACACCGAATTCTAAACGCTTTTAATTTCTCCTACCCGCTTCTCCTCTCTTAGATGGTCGATGAATGCCACGGTGAGAAGTTGGATATCTTGACTTAACCCTTGTCTATCTTATTTATGTATACATAACCAAGGACTTAACTGTTGTGAAGGTTGATTAGGGTGACTACTGACACTCCTTCGGGGTAGCAAATGTGTTTTTGCTGACGATGGGATACGCACGTCGGCAATTATCTCAAGATATTTAAGAACGGGAATATTTCAGAAGCGAACTGCAACAAAGAAAACTATTTGTCCATGGTCTCGACAGGAACGCATGCTTAGGAAGAGCTTAGAAACTTACCTACGCAGATTGCAGAACCTTCAGAATGACCCCTCTTACCAAGACCATACAACAATATTCGTATAGTGCAAGAACGGACATCGTTTTGTTGGAAGGGTTCTTGGATAAAACGTTCCACCATGATTTGCTACATCAATCTATCTTTTTTCCATTTGCAGGAGCTGCAGGACCGAAATCTACCTTTGTGCAGGATAATGCGGTTGGTAGAATGCCCTATTCTACCAACCGCATTACAATGTCGCCCTGACATTGTAACAAAGCATAATTAGATGCCCTATGGATCCAACAAATTTAGATTTGGCGTAAATTATTTTGTTCGGCTGAATCAAATAAAAGATCGCGGCGCCTAAGAAAAAAGAAGCATATGGAAATACGTCACACGCGACAATGGACCGAAGGAAAGCTGAAAGAGGGTACAAAGGACGCGCGCTGACAGATGGGAGGAGCCGAGTCTACGAACGGCCGTTCACGAAGGATGACGGAAAAAGGAATAAAACTCCATGTCGACAATAGACTAAAAGCATTCTCATACCAGACATTTTCCAATTAACTTTTTAATTATTGAGAGTACCTGACTACCTGTCCTGCGTTGCGTGGTGTGATATACTGTTGTACACTAAGTAAATGCCGGTATTTAATCATTGTTGCTGTGGGGCTATCAGTAATTAAATATACGTTAATTGGTCCATTTTAGAGGTATAATAGGCTGGTTAAGGATTGTTCTGAAATTCTAAGGGGGCCGCGGATGTTCAAACTAAGAACTCGCACAAGTTGAATGAATTTAGTGTGGTGCGAATGGCACATCTCCAACCAATAAAAGTTTCGGAGCTACTGCGTCATCTTATTGAGGGATCGCCGTGAGTGACTGTAACGTATATTCCTGATCTACATTCCGTCTGGATTGCACATCCGTGCGACGCCGATAAATTCGGATTCCGAGTTCACAGTTTAAATTATCCTACGGGGCGACCGGCGGTTACCAGAATACCGTCATGGAGAGAATTGCTTGCGATACCTGGTGCACGACCCAGTATTCGTTCGCTATTCGCTCATGTGAATAATTACCGACTAGACTTTACCGCAAGAAGCTCAGTTTTAATTTCCTGTAAATATTTTGTATAATACCGGTTTTACCCGTTGATTGAATGTACATAGTTAAATTAATAGAATCATATTTATTTGTTTTCCGTGTTTATTATTTTCTCCGTATAGCATTAGATATGTAAATGGAGGAATAGAGAACCCAGCCTTTCTTCGACTGAAACTAAGGGCATATACAGTGTGTTCAACGAGGAATGGGACAGTGCAATATCTCGGAAACGGGTGAAGATTTTAAAATTGTGAAAATGATTTAATAAACCTCAGTCAGGGGGACATATTTTGTGGTAAAAAAAATAGAATTCCATCCATCATATTGCTAGGTGGCGCTATCTGACTTTAATTTTTTAATTGGAATGACATACTTTTGGTCGCATTTTTGGATTCTATAACATATTTGTGATAACTTTTATTAAAACTTCTACCAACCTATGTCTTTTAGCTTCCGAGAAAAAAATATTTTCGAAATTTTAAGACGAAAACATGTTTTCAAGAAATCGCATTGACACTTGAGTGGATAGAGATAAATTATCAAATATTTTACGAAATGACAGACAAAATATGTTTTTTTCACAAACATAATGCAGATAACGCCCAAATAATTCAACAACGCTGTACATATACATTGAAAAAGTAGTCAAGTCATTGAAAGAACCATGTGTCAAAAATTTAACAAAAATTTAGCATGCCATGAAAACAAATGTCTATTGAAGTTTCTCACAATTGAGATTTCAGTTCTGAATACCTTTTGTACAGTTTCAATTTTTATAATTATGTGCGAGCATACCACGTGAAACGTTGAACGCTAACTAGTGCTACATTAATTAAGAGGTATGAAAAATGTGTTGAAAATGATGAAGAAACATTTGAACATTTAACTTAATTTGTAGCCTTATTTTAATTTTGATATTGTTTAATTTTGCTTAAATTGTTTTAATGGCAATAAGCGTTAGTTTAACGTAAGTGAAAGTAACTATTGGAAGCACCACGTATAAAAAAATCGAATATCAGTATTTTTGTGGAAAAAGACAGTATTTTCTCTATCATTTAATATAAAATTTATTTATTTATCTCTATCCACTCAAGTGTCAATGCGATTTCTTGAAAACGTGTTTTCGTCTTAAAATTTTGAAAATAATTTTTTTCTCGGAAACTAAAAGATATAGGTTGGTAGAAGTTTTAATAAATGTTATCACAAATATGTTATAGAATCCAAAAGTGCAACCAAAAGTATGTCATTCCATTTAGAAAATTAAAGTCAGGTAGCGCCACCTAGCAATGATGGATGGAATTTTATTTTTTTTTGCCACAAAATATGTCCCCCTGACTGAGGTTTAGTAAAACATTTTTTAAAATCTTCGCCCGTTTCCGAGATATTGCACTGTCCCATTCCTCGTTGAACACACTGTATATCGGCGAATAAGTTTCAAATCCGACCGACCGAGATGCAACTATTCCATCGTTAATAAGCTAACGACCCGAAATAAATTGATATACAGTGTGTCCCAGGACGCAAGAGGGAAAGTTCTTTGTAACATATATTTCAATGTTATTTTCCTCCAAAACCGAGACGATACATGTTATAAGCATATATGAACATAATTTATACAACTATGTGGAAACAAATATGTATAAGTTCTGTAGATGTTGTATCATACCGGAATTATTTAAGTCTATTACCTGAGTTACGCTTTCATTTGAAATCATTGAAATCATTTGAAATCGAAAAAATATGTGTACTCAATTGTAACAAGCACTAGGTATGAGCTAAACATCTCGCGTACCAAGTGAAATAATAAAACCTACATCAGAAAGTTTTGATGACGGGAACAAGAAATTATAAATTATAGATAGATTGTCTTTGTGGTTAAAATGACCGCGCAATTTATAACTCGATGTTGGAAAGTTCTCCTTTTTGCTTCATTTTGAACGGTCTGGAGTAATCCCTGCGCTGAAAAATATAAATTACCCAGCTGGATGTTTCAAAGGACTTCACAAAGGCGAGGGTGGTTAAATCTATCTGTCGGCGAATAACAATAATAGGCCGGGATTTAATGATTTCCATAGCTGAAATTGACATCCACACTCACATTTTTCTTTATATATTCCCTTCAGACGCAAATAGAGGAGGCAAGAAAATATGGCTTTTGCTGGAAATTAAGTTAGTTATTCAGGAAGTTAATGCACTCCGGATTCGCATTGTGCTCTTAAAGAAATGAAAATATTCTCAATCTTAACTAAATTACGAGGTTAACTCAAGATTGTCGTCTGCCAGTGAGACGCGCCTGGTATTTTTTTTTATATTGGTATGTGGCGACCGAAAACATCTGAAGAGTGTTATTTTCTTGTAACAAACTTTATTACACGATTCAACCCATTCGAGTGCGAAGAAAATGACAGAAATAACGGAACACGTAATTGAGGATTGTGGTAAATTATAAGTTTTGAAAAATTAACTTCAACTGGCTACCGGGTGCTTTCAAAGTTCGAGTTTATAAAGAACCTGTAGGGGCAAAGTTTTTTATTCATTGCTATTGATATTGCACGGCCATCCAAAAATTTTTTGTCGGCTATGCATTATAGAAAAGCTGAAAAATGCAATTTCCCGATGTGGACAATTGAAAAGCAAAATGTACACATTAATCACAAATTTATATGGCTGTCAAGTTATATCCGAACATAATCGATATATTTTCTTCGTTCACTGAATATAACGCATGTTTTCAATTCTTTTTGTATCAGCAAAATTGTAATGTACAGGGTAGAAATCAATCAGTGTGTGATTTCACTGTTCAGCTTGTCGGCTGAAAAGTTCTATGATCTGAAATAATACGTCCAATGAATTTCAATGGCATATAACATAAAGGGAGCTCAAAAACACACGCATAGCGGATATTAGGGTTCTCTGTCAAACGTTAAATGATTTATAGGAAATTCTCATCAGGCATAAATAAAGCGTAATGGCATAGCTTGAATTTTAATGCACCATTTTTAACTGAACTCGATTTGATTACTTTGACTAGCGATGTTAGATGTGTGTTAGTTGTTTTATCCACCCAATGAAAACGTTCAATTTTCTTATAATTTTTCAATTTTCACTAATACAATAATAATAATTATTATTATTTGTTCTCCGACCCCTCTCAATACGGACTAGAGATTGTTACAAGTCAACATTAATTTTGTAATGACTCAAACAAAACGGTGCAAAATTTGTTTTGGCGGAGGTGCCGGGCGGCGGAGGTGAAATACTGTATGTACTTTGATTAGCCTCCATAATTTTCAGATCTAGCATCCACTGTGGGAAATCTTAAAAACATTTATTCATTAATGGACCCCATTAGTGAAACCCAGCAGGTAGCAGAGGGTCAGAGAGCACAGTACATTGTGGTATTCCTGCTCTGCTGGCTAAACACAATTTTTAAGACCGCAGATTCAGTTTGTTTCGGCAGGCTGAATTTGGATAGCGTCGGACAGTATCGTAAAGTGATCATAACGTATAAGTTCTTGGTTCGTGTTTTTGGTCAAGAAATAGTATTTCCGAAATGGTGAGACATGGTGGAAATGGTGCAAAAATACTACGAAATAGTCCAGAAATAGTATTTCTTACTCAGAAATAGTAGGAAATACCCAGGAAATGGTAAAGAAATGGTGGAAATATTCAAAGAAATACTGGAAATAGTCTGAGAAATACTGGAAATACTCCGGGAAATACTGGAAATAGTAAGGGAAATACCTAGGAAGTACTGGAAATAGTCGACCGATATTTATAAAACTTTCTATTCCCTCTTCGCGCCAAACGTACTAGTATTAGTAAAAACATTGGCCGGTAGGCCGGTCACGTTCTCCGCGGCGCAGAAGCAAATATGAGGCCACAGTAGACGGCCAATAGCGTGACTTCGACTTGACTCAATTGTTGGCACGTGAACAATATGTAATAAGTTTCTTCTGTAGCAACAGTGAGTGGTAGGGTCATGGTGAGCATTCAAAGTAAATAAAAAATCGAGTAAAAAATGGTATGAACTTTATACCTACAAGTATTCCTGGATTTATTATTTAATGTAAATTGATAGTTGCCATCCTATTTTAAACTCTGAAAAATATTTGTAAATATCCCCGCAAATAGCATGATCGGTACCAAAATTCATATAAAAACGGATAATAATTTTTGGAAATGAAGAGCTTTTTAAGTGGAGGTTTTAACGATAGACTTATATTATTTTAGTTATGTAGGTAGGTATACCTACAAAATTAAATTTTAGGTATACCGCGAGGTAGGTATACTGTCATTTTTACTAGCTTTTTATGCAATTTGTAGACCTATAATTTAAGAAATAGCATTGGACAAGATTGATGCGGGGTGAATTAAACTGAGCCCGAAATTGAGGGGTAATATAGAAGATTATATTAACTACCGTGTCCAAGACCTTGTCACATTATTTATTATGTTTGGAATCTTTCAAATGTTGGAACTCTTGGGAGCGAATATGAACCTCGATATAAACGAATAATGTTAAATTGATAAATTCGGTTTTGATTGATTAAAGTTATGTAATATCTCGGGACTTTGCCCCGATTTGCCGGCTTTTCAGTATCTACTTTGGTCATCTAGAATTGTCGGTATTTAACTGTGGTGACCATTCGCGAATTGCAAGAATATCTAGCATTTTTTGAATACATACTCGAACACATGTCATTTTAGTTATTGTAAATATCGGTAATCATGTTATGTAGGTCTCGATTTAGACACGGCGGCGCGGCGGCGCGAAAGGTGACATATACAATAGCATTGTTATTATGTTTATTGTTTTCGCATTTTTATGAAAACCACGACCGTGGGGGCTAAAATTTCAGTTAATTAAATGCAAGGAAGGGAAATTAAGATTTATCAATTGAGTAACATAATTACTAAGCAATACTTAAATATTAATTAGAGAGGTTATGAAACACACATCCAAACTAGGGAAGAGTTCCTAACGCATCATGCATACATATACGGGGTATCCAAAATTAAGTGTCCACAATTGCTAACTTCGTTATTATTGGACGTTCAAGGTCGGTTAAATGGGCAAAGAATTAGTGTTTTTCGTGAAGAATAAGATGGTGAAAACAAAAAAAAAACAATCGAACATCGCATTTTCGAGATATTCACATAAAATAAACGATAATTTTTTAAATAGGACAACATGTATATTTTTGCATATTTAAACAGAGTATAAAATTGTGTACATGAACATCTATTTGAAAATTAAAAATAACTTTACTTTTGGAGCATAAAAAATGCCCCAGTATCGAGCCCAGTATATCACATCAGGTAGGCCATGAAACTAATTTTGCGTCATAATTATTGTCGGCGGGTGTTAACAGTACATATTTGATTGTTATTTTACTACTTATTTGCGAATTTTAAACATGGGAGCCAACCAAATTTGTTTTATGGACTACCTAACGTGAGACCTAACGTGATACCAGCGTCAGCGGGCTGTTTTGATCCTTCAAAACGAGCTTCAAAAGCCATGTTATTTTTAATTTTGGGATAGTTGTTCCATAAGACTTTTTTATTCAAACTTTTATTCTCTATCAACACTTACAGAAATATATAGGGCGTTCCATTTAAAACATTGTTGTTTGTGTGAATATCACGAAAATGCGATGTTCACCATATTGTTCATAATAAGAAATACTAATTCCTCGACTAATTCTTTGCCCATTTAACCAACCTCGTAGGTCCAATAATAACAAAGTTAACAATGGTACGCACTTAATTTTGGACACCCTGACAATTCTTAAAGAAAATGGGCGTTATACTTCAAAATTGAATAAATTGTATAGGGGTTGTTTTTCAAGTGGCGTTTATAATCGTTTATAATAATAATAATAATATCTCTTCTCACTCCTACTAACCCTAAGGTTAGCCCCAGAAGCTACCTATATAGCTTGTGCGAGACGGAGGAGGCGGCATATTACTATTGGCCGCAGGTGCGTCACAGGAACGACCTACAGTTGTTAGTACTCTACCCACCATTTAGTGCGAGAATGAGGAAAACCTGGAAAACCTCATTAGGTAAATCTGGATAGGCGATCCAAGGCGCGCCCTAGCCACAGCGCAGAAATGAGTCACCCATCGATAGCCATACCGCGGGCACTGTTGCTGAGCATTAACGACTACTCACTCGCGCATGCCAGCAAGATTCCACGGCTCACGGCTGTGACACGTTTATTTTACAACACAAAAATTAAATGTGCAGTAAATTATTTCACAAGAAGAAAATAGATAATGTATGCTATTTTTGTAATAGTAAAAGGCGAGGTAAAAGGTACGAATTGAACGAAACTGTAAAAAAATAATCGGGAACACTGGAAATACTTGGAAATGGTGAAGAAATACTCCGAAATGGTAAAGAAATACTAGGAAATGGTAAAGAAATACTAGGAAATACTCTGGAAATACTTAGAAATAGTAAGAAATGGTGAAGAAATACTAAGAAATGGTGAGGAAATACTAAGGAATAGTTAAGAAATACTAAGAAATAGTGAGGAAATAGTAGGAAATAGTAAGAAATTGCAAGGAAATAGTAAGAAATAGTAAGGTCATATTTGGAAATGGGAAATACTTGGGACAGATTTTTTCCTAGTGGTAAACCTCTCGCATTTTTTACAAATGGAATACGAAATCCTGTATATTGTACAATAGTTGAATGTACCCTTAAATTCTTCACCAATTGTTATCATGTTTCCCAGATTTCTCCCCGGGCAAGAGAACAAATCAACGTGTCATTCATGAGCCGGTCGGAATTATTAGAGTATGCTCCTAGTAAGTTAGTAGGCTACTTAGAAATTTTGACATCATTAACATAGACAACAAATCATTAAAAATAAAGTAACCTTTTTCTGATTAATTTTGTCTTTTTTAAGGGGTCGTGGGAAAAATAGTGTACATAACTCGATGGAAAGTGTATTTCAAATAAACTAGCGTGATTTCACGCTCTTTTGAGATTTGTCACTTTCCATGCTCGTTACGTAATATATTATTATTTGCATGTTGTCAACGTGTATCAAACTTATCGAGTAAAGCACTTTTCTAATGAGAAACACATGGATTGTTGAGCTTATTATAGGTACGCATTTTTTATTATTTTCTTCAGCGTTACTAGGGATCACAACATCTTACATTTCTCAGCCAAGAAAATGAAACATAATTATTATTCCACTGCATAACCCGGTCCAATTTAATAATAATCACCTAGTTATTTTCCAAGGGAACGTATCTTCCGGAGAGAGAAAGTAAGTATTAAATATTGAAAGGGACGCGAGTTCGCTGAGAAAATTGTGTTTTTTATTTTTCCTGTTTCATAAATTCATTCGATCAGTGACAGTGAACATAATTTATATCTGGCCCCTCTCATGTACACCCTTCTATTTTCATTTATTATACTCATTGAATTTAATCTTCTGGAAATGATTTTGAGGACGCCATTGCTGTAATATTCTCTGCTCTTATACAACACTTTTTATTTCTTCAGAATAAATATGAGGGAATTCCTAATTCCGTTTCGGCTGCTAACTTACCAGCGGAATATTCTTGGGCGATATTCTTTTAATGCCATTTAGTGTACTACCTACATACGTACCACGGCTGAATTTTACGTTTTAAAATGACTCGTGAGAATCTGTGCGTTCAAAAGTCAAAGACATATTGGTAAGATAAACATAAAGTTTTTAGGGACTTTATTTAGATTATATCAAACAGACAGCGACATGTGATTTTTGTGTTGCATATTTTGCTGTTTTGTTAATTTCAACGGTCATTTAAAGCCGTAGGAAGTACGTGACTTCCAAATTTCTCGGGTAGAGTAAGGTTGCTACATGTTATGTTCTTTTCTATTATTTTAGAAGTTTAATATTCAGTTGACATTGAGTTACCTATGTGTGCGTGCGCCGAGGACTTCTTTCTTCCGGATACCGGACATCCATGGGCAGTTCTCCGAAAACCTGTGCGCATGCAGTACAAATTTATTCCATGTAATAATTTAGAATAAAAGTTATAAAATTACAAAGCCTACGGTGTTTCTCTGCATACACAACAGATAAACTGGCGACGAGGATAACGAAACACGCAAGTACTAAGTGCAAACGGCGTATCTATACAAGTACAATTACGAAGTTACCACGTGGTAATTTGACCTCAACGTATTTAATTTTTCTGATATGGCTGTGCAACCCAGCACCAGCAGAGTGCTAACGACTTCAACATTCACTCTTGAAACCTTCAACGCTTCGATTACAAGATGGAGCAGGTGGGTGAAAAGGTTGGAAGTTGCTTTCCGTGTCTTCCAAGTAGAAGATGACCTGAAAGTGCCATATTTGCTACATTTTATGGGTTCGGAGGCATACGATACAGTGTGCAACAAGTTGGCTCCCGAAGTGTCGGAAAATCGTAGAGGAAAGTCGCCTAATATGACGATAGTTCCTAATATGGGGTACCGCGTTTTTGGCCAATTCCATTTTTGCCACCTGTTGAATTCATTGCTAATTAATATCGACTTTATTTTGCTATTTTCCTATATGACCAACGGTGTTGCTACTTTCACCGTTTCTCCACCAGGTGGCTTCAAAAGTTTGTATACATCTGAAATGTTAGTGAGCGCGTTGTTCCTGCGAGTGTACTCAGTCGTAAAAGTAAGTATTTTAAATTAGTTTATTTGCATCCGACAGTAAATTTTGCGCAGTTTATTGTCATGTATGTGGCATTTTAGTAAACGCAGCAAAATTTCTGCGAAAATGCTATATAACCAAACAATCATTTGTTCCTAATATGGGGTACAACAGAGTGCCTAATTTGGGGTACCCCATATATGAGGAAATTATTTTTTTATTCGATGGAATAGCAATGTTAGCATTTTTATTTCTGTGTATAATGGGAAATACATTATTTCCAGATGCCCAATAACCGCAAATCATGGAATAGAGAGCAAATTTTCAGTAATACTGCCCAAAACATTTTTTTAAGTTTTGACAACTTATTTGTTTCTCTTTTGTTATTTTGTTTATATATTTTATATTGGAATAAAATGTTTTGTTTATTTTGAGTTGATAATAAAAACCTTTTTTCAAAATATTGTTTTTTGAGTATAAATTCTTAATATTATTTGGGGTACCCCATATTAAGGACATGCATAAACTTAATATGGGGTAGTAAGTGACAATTTATTTATTGCACATCTCCCTCATTTTAATTGTTTTTGGTCTGTTTTATAACACAATGTTCAAAGACAAACAAATTTAAAGTTTGCTAGTGAAAATTCTCCTAAAAACATAGTTACAACAACTTTGGAGCAATTTGAAAACAAGTACCCCATATTAGGCAACTTTCCTCTACATACAAGGATATTGTCCAAATGATGGACAATTTTTACAATCCAGCGCCACTGGAAATAGCTGAAACGTTCCGTTTTCAGAGCAGAAAACAACAGGAAGGTGAAACTGTACAAGAATTTCTTTATTCATTACAAAAACTTGCAACTAATTGTAAATTTGGAGATTTTTTAAAATTAGCTTTGCGTAATCAGTTTGTTTATGGGTTAGGTTCCAAACGAATTCAAAGTAGATTGCTGGAAACTAGGGATTTGACCCTAGATAGAGCAGTCGAGATTGCCACAGGAATGGAAATGTCAGAACGTGATACAAATCAGTTTAGAAAACATACGGTAGATGCTATTTCTTTTAAAAACAAAAAACGTCCTGCAGCAAACTCGAATTCTCATATGAAAAACAATTCGCATGTTCAAAATAAAATTTTAAATCCTTTTAGGAAAAGCAATGTACAATTCAATAATAAATATGATGATAATGTTATCAAACAATGTTACAGATACGGAAGTGAAGAACATTTAGCAAATAGGTGCAATAGAGTCAATATGGTATGCAATTTTTGTAAGCGGAAGGGACATTTGCAGAAAGTTTGCAGTAAGGCTCAGCGAGCATTAAGTACCAATGAAGTAGACGAGTTAGACGCTACAGACGCGGACATACAAGAAATTTTAGTCATAGAAGGGTGTGACGAACAGGATTTTTCCAAATTTCGAGCTAAGTATGTTACAGAGATACAAATAAATGATAAAATGATCAAAATGGAAGTAGACAGTGGTGCTCCTGTTAGTCTCATTAATTTCGATGTATACAAAAAACTTTTTTGTGATATTACGATAAAAAATACGAAGCTTAAACTTATTTCATATTGCAAAAGCTTATTAAAAGTGATTGGCTTTATACAGGTTTCAGTAACTTACAACAGGTACAATACACATTTAAATTTGTATGTAGTAGAGGGAGACAGAAATGGTTTACTAGGTAGAGAATGGATTCGTGCCCTTAATGTTAATTTACAAGAAATTGATGGCGTAAATACAATTCAAAATGAAAAAAGTAATTTAAATTTGTCAAATTTACTGCAAAAATATGATACTGTCTTTAAACCAGGTATAGGTAAAATTGAAAATATGCAAGCTTCGATTTATTTGAAAGAAAATGCTAGACCAGTCTTCATTAAAGCTAGGAGTGTGCCTTTTGCATTGCAAGCGGCAGTAGAAAGGGAATTAGATTCATTAATCAAACAGGGAATACTAGAAAAAGTATATGTTTCTGACTGGGCTACACCGATTGTGCCAGTTCTAAAGGCAAACGGGCAAATTAGATTATGTGGGGATTTCAAAATTACATTGGATCCAAACATACTGGTTGATGACCATCCCTTACCTACGATAGCGGAATTATTTGTTCAAATGGCAGGTGGTGAGAAATTTACTAAAATAGATTTGAGTAAGGCTTATTTACAAGTGGAAGTGAAACCAGAAATGCGCCATTTACTAACTTTAATTACTCATAAGGGACTTTACCGTTGCAATAGGCTTATGTTTGGTATTGCTAGCGCACCTGCAATTTGGCAAAGACAAATGGAGCAAATACTTCAAGACATACCCGGCGTTTCAGTGTTCTTGGATGATATAAAAATTACTGGTCCTAATACAATTGTTCATTTAGAGAGACTGGAGTCAGTTTTGGAAAGACTAAAAAAATACAACCTTAAAGTAAATTTAGAAAAAAGTGTTTTTCTTGCTGATGAAATACAATATTGTGGATACCGCATAAATAAACAGGGTATACAAAAATCTTGCGACAAAATAGATGCGATACAAAATGTACCAGTTCCTAAAAATAAATCAGATGTTCGCGCTTTTATCGGGCTTGTAAATTATTACCGGCGTTTCATTAAAAACGCAACTACCATTTTGCATCCTTTGAATAACCTTTTAAAAGACTCTGTACCTTTCAACTGGTCCAAAGAATGCCAAATTGCTTTTAACATGGCCAAAGAGAAAATACAGTCTGATGAAGTTTTATGTCATTTTGACCCTAAATTGCCGTTGGTATTGGCCACGGATGCTTCACATTTTGGAGTAGGTGCTGTACTGAGTCACATTTTGCCTGACGGTTCAGAAAGACCAATACAGTTTGCTAGTAAAACTTACAGAAACGCAGCGAAAATATTCTGAAATCGATAAAGAGGCGTACGGTTTAGTTTGCGGGGTCAAGAAATTTTACCAATTTCTGTGTGGAAAAAGATTTACTTTAATCACAGACCATAAACCTCTTTTACAAATATTTTCTCCGAGTAGAAGCTAACCTGTTTTGAGTGCTACTAGAATGCAACACTATGCTATTTTCTTGCAAGCATTTCAATATGATATACAATACAAAAATACTAAATTACACACCAATGCCGACGCGTTGTCACGCTTACCTTTATCTTCCGAAGATTTAACAATTTTTGATGAGCCAGATGTTTTCGAAATTAACCAGATAGAGACTTTACCAGTAACTGTTAAAGAATTAGCTTATGCTACTACAAAAGATAATGGTTTTCTTAAATTGATTGATGGTTTAAAGTCTGGAAAAAGGGTTGATAAAAAGTTTAGCTTCAATATTGGTCAGACCGAATTTTCTTTACAATCAGATTGCATAATGCGTGGTTCCAGAGTAGTGATACCACTATCGTTACGTAAGAAAGTTTTAGAAGAATTGCATACTGCGCATTTTGGAATGGTGAAAATGAAAGGTCTTGCTAGGAGTTATTGTTGGTGGCCTGGAATATCTCAGGACATAGAAAATTTAGTAAAAAATTGCTACGAATGTAATAAATTCAAAAATAATGTTGTAAAAGTAGAGTCACACGTTTGGGAAAAATCGGAAGTACCATTTGAAAGAGTTCACGCTGATTTTGCAGGTCCTGTAAATGGAGGATATTATTTTTTGCTAGTTGATTCTTTTACACGTTGGCCAGAAATTCATTATACTAAAAACATGACTGCTGAAAGTACAATAGAAATTTGTAAAAAAATATTTTAAACTTTTGGGTTACCTAAATTCTTTGTAACCGACAACGGAAGTAATTTTAAATCTTACAAATTTAGAAAATTTTTAAAAGAAAATGGGATCATACAAAAACTAACTGCACCCTATCACCCAGCGACCAATGGCCAGGCAGAACGTTATGTTCAAACATTAAAAAAAGCTTTAAAAGCAATGAACTATAATAATTTTTCTAAAAATTCTGAATTATGTAAATTGTTAATGCAATATAGAAAAATGCCTCATTCAATAACAGGGAGAAGTCCTGCAGAAATGATATCTGGAAGACAAATTCGTAAATAGACTGTATGGTACCTGATGTAAATTCTTGCAACCGCAATAAATATGTCAATAATGACAAGATATATCGATCAGTAGACAAAGGGTCTAGAGTGTCAGTAAGAAATTATGTAGGAGAAAAATGGAAATTTGGCACGATAATGAAAAGAATTGGAAAATTGCACTATGTAGTAAAACTTGACGACGGGAGAGTGTGGCGTCGACACATAGACCAAATTCGAGACATTGGCCAAAGTACACCAAAGGAGACCTACTTACCTGACTATTTTGACCTAAAACTAAGTAAGACTGACTTACCTGCCACAGTTACTGGCCGAACAATCCAAGATAAAACGAACTTGTCTACCAGTGACATAAACACAGCTAATGCATCTGTATACTTACCATCAATCAAAGAAGAAATTGTGAAACCTTCTGAAAAAGCTACTCATTCTGCAAATATCCCCGAAGTTGAAGTTAGGCGTTCTAGTAGAATAAGTAAACCCCCAGAAAGATTCATGTATTAATAATTGCTTCTTTATTTTTTTACGTAGGGGAGAAGGAGATGTTATGGTCTTTTCTATTATTTTAGAAGTTCAATATTCAGTTGACATTGAGTTACCTATGTGTGCGTGCGCCGAGGACTTCTTTCTTCCGGATACCGGACATCCATGGGCAGTTCTCCGAAAACCTGACCTAACCTGTGCGCATGCAGTACAAATTTATTCAATGTAATAATTTTGAATAAAAGTTATAAAATTACAAAGCCTACGGTGTTTCTCTGCATACACAACACTACACTACATACCTATAGAAAGTTTTATGAAAATTTGTTGGGTAAAGTGAAGATCCACAGCCCACGCAGCTTCATTTTTTGAAATATTTGTCCCGTTGATTCCAATCAGAGACAAAGAATGAGAAATAGACGGGGAAATGGTGTACAGAGTGTTTTGTTAATTTAAAAGTGAGAGAAGTGAACCAGAAATATTGGGGAGTGTGAAAATGAAGACGTCTGTGGCAATGGGCGTATCTATTAGATCCAGGGGCGGGTGGGGAAGGTTTTACGGGCCCGGGAAACCATTAGCATCGACCGGCCCGATTTTTTTGAAAAACAGAAAATACTCATTTTTTATACTTTGTACTTTGCACTGGCCGCCAATTTTTTGTATAATGTCATGTTTTTTTCACATCGGTCAGCCCAGACCGGCCCCGAAGCAACCGGCCCTTCGGGAAATCTCCCGAAATCCCCGTTGGCCCACCCGCCCCTGATTAGATCTATAGAGATAATAGTTAGTGAAGACAACACTAGCGTGTCGGTAAAAAACGGCAAAGCGATCTTTCGAACACCAGGAAAGAAGCGTACAAGAAACAGTTTCTTAACGACTGGTTCACCGGCGTATTAGACGGCTGATATACGTCACATCGTACACGAATTTCACAAGACTGAAGGTTGTCGAATTACCCTTGCAAAATTGAACTAAGAAAATACGGACCGAGCTAGAATGGAATGGACCCAATGAAACACTGAGGGTTCTTTTGCGAAAAATGGGGTTCAGGTGGAGAAGAACGCAAAATAATAGGAAAGTCCTAATTGAAAAACACGATATACTTAAGGTCTCTTAGTATTTCGTATTTGGAGAAAACTCAATATTTCCGAAGCCAAAATAGACCGATTGTTTACCTGGACGAAACATTTGTACATTAGCCATGTTTCTTCGCCTTCGAATAATGGGACAGATGACTCAACTCGTGACTCAGCCAAAGGACTATTTTCAAATATCTCTAAAAGGGTCAGAGATTAATTATTGCAAATGCCGGTTGCGAAAAGGGCTTTATACCTGGATGATTGTTAATATTTCAATCTGGATCTAAAGCCGGCGATTACCATTCAGAAATGAATTCAGATAATTATTGCAAGTGGTCGCAGAAAAAGTTGATTCCTAATTTACCAAAGAATTCCGTCGTCGTCGTAGACAATGCACCCACAAAAATTCGAAAAAGGCTAAACGACAAAAATATTATTTTTGAACCTAATAGGTTAAAACCACAGTTGTACGAAATTATCAAGCATCATAAGAAGAGGTATGTAACCTACAAGTTCGACACTTTATTACATGACCATGGACACACTGTTTTACGTTTATCGCCATATCATCCAGATTTTAATTCCATGAGTTAATAGGAGCGACGGTGAAAAACAACGTCGCTGCAAAAATAGTACTTTCAAATTAGAAGATGCATGTAAGTTATCGGAATATGAATTTAACCAAATAAAGCCAGAAGACTGGAAGAAGCGTTGTGATCACGTGATTAGGATCGAGGACAAATATTTAGAAAGATATTTACACGGACAATATCAGTGAATTTGAACCATTCATTTATTATTCTTTTAGGCGACAGTGACAGAGTGATGCTAGCGATTCTGAAAGTAATGATTAAGACCATCATTATTATTGTATTATTATTTTTTTAATAGAATAAAGACAAACAATCTAATATTAACGATTATTCGGCAATATATCACATTACATTTGTCTTTTTATATTCTGGATTACCTTCGGTACTAATAATTTTCTTAATACACGTTGAATATTATTTACTGAATTTTTATTATTTAATATTTATTACTAAGAGTAAAAAAAGTCCACGCCACTGTTGCGCCAACGCGTTACGCCTCCACCGCTCGCCAACTTAAATATGTTGGACTTCTTTTTGTATGTCTGCGATTTACCTACATTTTTCAAACTTCATTGGCAAATTACAGTAGCATCTATTTATTCGCACTCGATTTATTATACAAAACAAATGCGAGTACGCAACACCTACATTAACTTGACGTTGGACAGTCTCTTTGACGTGTTTCAAGCAAAACCACCAGAACCTACTACAAGCGCCATTGCTAACGCCATCTAAATTGCATTTTACATTTTTAAATGAAAACGCTGTCGTGCTGAAATCCTGATATAAGACAAGGACGGATAATTTAATAAAAGTGGGCCATACTTGCAGGTCTCATAAGTTGTCTCTGTTAACAGCGTCTCTTTTCAATGTTGGATTTAAAATAAATTATATATTTATTTATTTTTTATATTACGTACCGTTTTCGAGTAAAATGAATGAATTGGTAGTAGTGCACATACGCATCAGAGTATAATGCACTCTAGGTAAAGAATTTTTAGCTTCCTAGCTGAGCTAGGTAGCTATTGTGATAGTCGTTTTTTGACCATGGTGTTTTTTCATCAAATGTGGACGTTTCAGGTCATTCTAAGACTTTTTGGCAAGGTGGCACATTTCCGTCCGTATGTATGTTGGTGTGTGCGTGCGTGCGTGCGTGTGTATGTCTGTTGGCACTTTTGCGGGAAAACGGCTCGACAGATTTTGCTGAAATTTTGCATACGTATATCAGAGATGGTCCATAGGAAACTGACGGGGCGGTTTTTTTTTTAAAGCACTTTTGAGCCAAGATATGGCGTCATCGAACATTTTTTTCAATGAGACCGTATATATTTTTGTATTGCATCGGATAGAGGGTATTTTTCGCTACACGATGTGCGAAAATCGTAATAGCTGTTCTGTCAATGCGTTGACAACTAGTTTAATACAGTACAAAGCGACGTCAGTTTTCAGGAAACGGCTTTGTGATTGGTATAATCCCCAGTAGTTCGTCTTAAAATTGAGTGGCTTTCACTAACATGGAAACAGCAGACCATGAAGATAGTAGATTTTTGAAAAAAAGTTCGAGCACTAAAATAGTTCCCGCTCTTTCGTATAAAAATTAAAATGATGTTTTAGAAGTAACTGATGCTTCGCCTACTTCCTACCAAATAGTGCACTTTATTCGAAAACAATAGGTAATATCGAATAATTATTTATAGACACATAATTTGTTTTAAGTTGAATACACTGTCCAAAATATTGAAAAAGACGATCTCAATAATTGGGCGGAATAAGAAATATCGAAAGAATTAAGCTGCAAGAGCTCTGAATTTTCATTTTTGCCGAAACGAATTCCCATAAAAATTTGTGTAGATATTGTAAGGGACTCTGCCTCACTTTCGCAAGCTCTTGCTCACTTGTCTATTTACCTGCTCAGCGCTGATTAATTAACCTTATTAAACTTTGTCCTAAACCTGACGAAGTGAGTGCGTGATCGTCTTTTACCTGTGTGTTACCTATGCCATTACAGGCCACATTACCTTGAAACGAGCCTTGAAAATAGAGAATCACAAGCGAGGTTGGTTACAAAATCAAATTAGTTACCATCTGCATTAATCGCAATAAAAAAGTGTTTGGTACTCTCTATTGAAAAGCAAAATATTTAGGGAGTGCCTCCGTAGCCGGCGCCGGCCTTGCGTATAGTTGCCGGCGCGCTTCTATTTGAGAACGAAAAAGACTGATACAACGC
The DNA here is from genome assembly GCA_963966045.1 of Xestobium rufovillosum. Lineage (NCBI taxonomy): Eukaryota > Metazoa > Arthropoda > Insecta > Coleoptera > Ptinidae > Xestobium > Xestobium rufovillosum. The sequence goes on along the minus strand of OZ014493.1, from coordinate 22,294,617 downwards.
ATACGCATTTTAAACAGACCCCTTAGCTGCCCTCTCGCACCAGACATACGCAGGCTCCGGCAACAATACATCTATAAAACTGTAGCCGGCGCCGGTTACGGAGGCACTTCCAAATATTTATTTGTTATATTTTATTACTGATAACAATCAAACAGCCGCCGTTGAAATTTCGTTTTTTTTAATTTATAAACGTTTTCTTCTAGGGTTATCGTCATTTCGTATTTATTATTGACGTTTTCCTCCAGGATTATATCCATTATAATAAAACAGGAAATGTGTTGTCGGACTTTAATCAGTATTCATGTTTATTATGTCAACATATGCTAATAATGGCTTATATTGCAGGGTCGCCTCATTGCCAAGTTTTCCTCCAAAGTTATCTTTAACTTAGGTGCCTCCTCTCGGATGATAGGTACATTATAAAAACTCTATTCGTGATTATCATTAAAAATTTGATAAAAGGATATGTAATTGTTCATTTGATGATCCGAGAGACTTGAAGCCAGTAATAAGTGCGACCATGTAGTCCCTTTAGAAGTCATGACGTTTTAAGCATTCCAGTGATACCTCATTCAGGGGAAAGATTTGCATATAGCATGCCCCGGAAGCAACTTGGTGAAATTTTGAAGTTTTATTATTAGATTTCCTAACAATGGGGATTACAATAACAAAAACTAAAATTGTCCGATTCAATTTCTGATGAAGAGTCAGCATTTGCCAATGTGTTAATAGGGCATCATTTGCATTATAAAAAAAACTAGAGCAGGAACTCTCTGATCCAAAGGGAAACACCCTTGAGTTGGATCCCAGGAAAATCGTATTCGAGAAGATAATGAGGAGCAATTTTCACTAATCTTGCTTTATGTTTCCAGATTAACAAATTAATACGTTGCACAGGTATGAGAACTATCTGACCATGCCTACAATCTTGACACGGTTATGAATCAAGCTTTTGTTGGACGTCATAAGTTAACTCCAACCAATCATCCAAATCTATCGAGTGCTATTATTACATCAATAATCAGTCGCATCTTTGCGAGGTAGGCGGAACGCAAAAACCTTTGTGGACTCTGATCAGCCTTTTGATAATAAACTCTCAGAAGAACTTCCTTTCTTCCACACACCATCTCAGACTGAGAGATGCGGGCTACAACGAATAATAACCGATATGCTCAACTGCCCCGTTCTCCAGCATCATGCAATATGATTGATCTTGCAACTGCTAGTCCAACAGGGCAAGTTAGTTTGTATATATTTCTGTTTTTTAAATTTATTCTTTGTGATGTCTTGCTGTTTTACATTTTGTATCTAAGTATTTTGTTCGGAAAGCTGGCCACTGAGTATCAGTTTGGCAATGCTCTCCCCAATTAACAGAAGATCCATATTATTAAACAATTAACGTATTTTCTCAACAAGCAGCAAATTATTCATTTCAATTTTCAAGTTATATATTATTCCACATACGCCAACAAAAACATTTATTTTGTCCATCTCCGTTCCGAGCAAACTGACATTCTTTTAACGAGTGCCGATGAATAATGGGGCAGCATCCCAAAAACAATTTAGCCTGCTCAATTTTATCTAGAACTTTTATTTCCAGATGGATAAAAATAAATAGCATTTCAGTTTCAATTGCTCTTTCACAATGCTGCTACGCTTTCTCAAACCTCGTTGCCGTATAATGTAACAAAACCTAACGAATACATTTTCGACAAGCGCTTGTCGCTTGTCACTTAAATATAAAGCAAGCATCCCGTTTGCTTGCAGGAACTGAAGGCATTTAAACAGCAGGCTGACTTCATCTCGGTGCCAACGCAGGTCGGCACGTGCCTACGCCACGACCTCCTTGATTAATGAGCTCGATTTGCGGTTGGGATGACCTCACGTCGCTCGTCGGCAGTGTGGACCATCTTGTTTCTAATTGGATTACACATCTTTGGTTGCTAGTGAAGATGTTCAGCTAACTACTGCTTGTCTTTCTGAGTGTGCTGCACGCCTTCCTCATCGAAATTCCATGTTCGATAAAATCGCCGTTAATATTGGCAAGATTTTTAGTTCTGCTCTTTATAGTTTCTTTATTCAAATGTTACAGGAAATTTGTCATTAATTCTTTATGAATTTTTGAACTTTTACTTATTAAAATTTATTAAAATATTTTTAAATTAAAAAAAAATCAAATACCTAGTGTGGCATTTACATCAAATAGAATCAAATAGGAAATGGCATACTTACAGGTATGATAAATTATGACCAGATTATAGGATTTTAAAACCGCATAACTTCTTTTCAATGCGCGGTGCAACAATTTCTACATCATCACATGCCATATTTTATTTTCTTTTGAGTTTATTCATACATATTTGTATCTATTTATAATAGTTCCTGATTCATGTTTTTCCAATTTTTTTTTGCATTTGTGTCTATATTAAATTGCATGTGTCAATTGTTTCACTTCCACCATATAATATCTAACATCAGTATTGTTAAATACTACTAAAAATATTTTTATCGAGGATTTTGGCCACGCCCACAAAATTTGAAAAATTGCTTAAAAACGGGTTTTTTTTAACGAATAAAACCGCACGACCCCGCCCTGAGCGAGTGGTGGCGAAAACGTCGAAAATCTAAAATAATTTTTTTCTCCGTGAAAAATGGGGCGATCGGGACGAAATTTGACGGGGTAACGGGCGAATTCGTCCCGGATCCTCGGACACCCTCGAGATTTTTCCAACTTTATCGAAACACCCCGTTTCCAAGCGATAACAAACTAGGTGCACCCTCGCCGACCGAAACTTATCTGGTCTTACGTTTTTGATCCGAGAACCGGACGACTTCGGGGAGCGGGCGAACAGGAACTCCGAGGGGCGGCGGGTGTAATTTCGCGGGTCTGGCTTCTCCGTCTCGAACCGTCTCCGAGTTACGGAGCCCTCAAAATAAGGGTAGTTTTTTATAGCGGCCGAACCGGTGCCGGCAGGGCATTTTCGAAGGCGGATTCCGGAAACCCCTTCGATCGGATAGAAAATATCCAAAAATCAACGTAATCGCACTGGGGTTACTACGAGAAATAATTTTTTCCCCGAAGCACTGCAAAATTTTGGACCAAAAAAGTAGCCAATTGGGGGGGCCAACTCGTATATTACTGTTTGCATACGATGCATAGTACGATTGATAAAACATTTGACCCGTCGGCGCCGTTAGTCGTACATAGGTCCATAAGTTGCATTTTACTTGTTATATCAAAATCTATTTAAGATATCAAGGTGTACCTTTATGACATCTTAGAATGGTCTATCTGCAACCGTTTGCCAAAGCCGCACGCCAATAACTGGGTAGATTCCCTGTAATCAACGAGTAAACGGGACAGATACATTATTTAGGTTCGCCGGACCTAGTGCGCCCACACAAGTTTGTTGGGATATTTGCCTGAAGAGTAGTTGCTTGAAAAGTTTATAAATGGGTATTTTTGTTCATTTGCGTTGGAGCGTGGCGCTAGTGTTTGGTTCTCGCTCAACTTGATCCAGGCAATCGTTTACAAGTTGAGTTTAGCTTGGTCTCTTTGTGCACAGCGTCGCCGTGCCGGTGAGCCCCAACAGGTCGAAATCAGCGCCTGCGGTTTCTATGCACATTTAAACTATGCAAGTTTTGTTTTGGCCCAAGCGACCTGTGTCCGCTTTCATACCACGAGTTACGTATTGGGGTTTCAATTCCAGCGATGGGAGGGGGGGTAGCCTCATTTATTACACCGAATTATATACTTATAATATACTTACTTATTTTGTACCTACGAGAACACTATTCAAAAAACTGGGTGCGTGGTCGCCACACGCGGTAGAAGTGAAACTTCAACGTTATTAGAGGAATGAACTGACGCTTGCCTGAGAGGAACAGCGCGAAGAATGAGACAGAGCGTGGCTAAAGAGTGGGGCGGCATCACGAGAAATGAAACGCTGTGGTCTCGCTTCACTGACGACTGCCTGAGAAAAGAGCACGAAACATGAGAGAGTAGGGCGTTCGATATTCCCTTTCTCCTCTGGCCCGTCTTCTCAGACTGCTCCCCTCCATTCGTTTCACTTTTCGTTACGCTCGCATTTGCCAACACAGGAACTTACTCTACTTACTTACTCTCACTTCAAAAATTATAGAGCAAAAGAAATAGGAGAACTTGTATAAATGGAAGTACCTATACGTACTTATTATGATTAGGTACAGGTTGTTTTATTTAATATTCCCACCACCCTTTATTAACGTTATTTTTATAATTAGGTACAAAAGTAAATTAAACACAAGAGTTTTATTTTCTATTTTAAGATTTTTATTTGTCATTTACCTTTATTTTTTTAAGTGGAACTTCTGTATAACACAATCATCTCTTCCGACAATCAGTTTTATTCTGATTATAGCGAAACTGATCTTTGAAACTTTTTCAAATACTTGCATTTAGAAATGTCACAATTTCGTAAAGTCAAATAAGCTGAGATTCATTTTGTTGTGTTTGTTGTCCTTAAAATATTTAAATAACTCTGTTTATCAACTGCTTGCATGTATTATTAGAGATGTTAAAATTCAATGGAGACAATAGCAACAAAATAAATCGTAGCATATTTGACTATCGATGCCACACAATCTTTTCGGTGAATATCATACCCATACTAGGATACTATAATAACATTTTCAATGTTAAAATTGTCTTTGAGGTGATGCGATTATACTGGTGCTGCATTTGAAAAATCTAAGCCAAGCATAAAATTTGATGAATTTTGAGATTTTTAAAAAGAATTGCAAAAGATGCATATAGAAGTTAGAACTTATCCTTTCGGTTCTTGGAGAATAGCAGCATAAATAAAAATGTCACGGTCGCAGGGGAAATGAGAGTTGTACTTTTCTAAATTTCAGCGAATAACAGCAACATAATATTAGTTGTTTCCAAATTGCAAACAGTATGTAATTCCCTGTTTGAAAAATACCATAGTTGTACTTTTTGTAGCATTTCTGAATTTCGGTACACAAATAAAATAACAAAATAAATTCGTAGAAAATCAATACCAGTTCAATGAGCCAGTAATTTATCCTCTAAGTCGATAGCGAAAATTTAATGCTTGTCCAAACAACTTGGAGGCATTGAGCTGGCGTTAATTAACATCCTAAGTTATGTAGTATGCAATTAGGTAGCTCCAATTAAGTAATGAGTATGCAAGCACTCAAGAAGTCTTCGACAAATTAATTTGTGGCTGTATGGTACGCGATGTGTCATGTGTCACGGTGTAAACCCCGAACTAAAGTAAGTATTTTTCTGGTTAAACTGAATTCTGAACACAAAATGTTTTATGTAGTTAATATCTTCTTGTTTTACTTTTTGGTAGAAGTTCATGATTTAACAAATAAATAAATAATAAATAAATAAATAAATAGTTCGCGAAGTATTTATTTGTTAAATAACAAAATGTTTTATAACAATTATTAGATATGGCCTATAACTTAAAAAATGATAGGGACTGTTTCAGTTTAATTTTGTTAGGGGCGTTGGACGGTGCCGATATACAACCTAGCAACTGCGCCATCGGAAACCATGTCTTTATGCTACATAATGTACAAAATGGATGAACCACCAACAGGGGTGCAGATTTCTAACACACTGATTCCTCGTTAATTTTAAGCGGCAAGTTCGCCATTACGACCGCGTACGTTTGTTACACTTAATTTTTTCCAACCTTAACAATCAACCACTGGCTTATCGGTCTCCCCTAAAGGGGGAGTTATAGCCTTACAACCGGCTACATATTCTTGTTGCCGCCCCTGACGTATCTTTCGTATATCGGTGAAGTATAAAATCTTTTCACACTAAAATTGAAAAATCTTGAGTAAAAGGCTTTCCGGATGTCTTGCATTTATTTAACTTTGCTGTTTCAAAAAATCATTAAAGATTTGTGTATCATTCATTTTACCTTTCAAAGAATAACTTACTGGAGCTAGAGAAAACCAATAAATATTTTTGTATGTTTGCATTGCAACTGCTGCCGTTAAAAATTTCTTTGAACCCGCGCATCTTAATGTGCAATTTGTAACGTCAATATTGCCAACTTCTAATGTTGTTTATAGAGTTTACGGCCATAAAGGCCGGGTAATTATCGTGTAGACACTGAGTCAATATCCAAGTGGTTTACATCTGCAATGTACACAAAACATTTGTCTATTCTAACTTATTGTGCCGCACGAACTCAGCATGGATACAGAGTTCGCATCTGCACGAAACAGCTTCCTATATATCTAAAATTCTATTCCCTCGACTTGTAAACTAAGTTTCGCTGTTTACGCAGTAGAGCAACTGTGTCACGTTGAACGAAAATCTTAGTCGAATTGTCACTTGTGTGTAAGTTCAGTTTCATGAAACTGATACTGCAAGAAGTTACGAGTTTAATAAGAGACGGAGAAATTCTAGTTTGTAGGAACAAATAGTCCTCCCTTGCTAGAATTAAAAGAAATATATAGCAGCATTAAAATTTCCCCAAGATCGAGCAATTCGCCTATTCCCTTTCAAGCCCCTGTGTGGAGAAGATTGGCGCTTTCTTGTCTGCGTAATCTTTTATATGAATATTGTAGCATTTGTTGCAAATTGGTAGCGAGGTTTTTGGTGTATACAAGCGTCATAGTCTGGCTGAAAGTTACAGCAGACATGATTGCAAATTGGTAGCGAGGTTTTTGGTGTATACAAGCGTCATAGTCTGGCTGAAAGTTACAGCAGACATGATAAAATAGCCAGAATATTTCAGACTCTTTTGGTCGTAATTATTTTTCGGTGCAAAGAATGGAAAAAATCCTTTGAAGATTAGAACACTGGCTCAGTTCGCATCTGGAATTCCCAATATTCTCCCTTTTTACGAACCTTTTCGTATTTACTAAAGGGAGACGTGGGCAAAAGCTGAGCGCATTCCTCATCCTATCTGCTGAAATGTTAGGATCACCTTTATTATATGTAATTCGCTTTTATTAAAACTTGTATAAGGTATAAATGAAAATATAAACGATTATATATTGTCTGAAACTGCAAGTATATGAGAAACAAAGCTTTATACCTAATGAAATGAAAGAATTTTTTTGATTACAAAAGTAACTCAAGCATATGTATACTGAACTGCTAAAAGAATTCTTCGCGAATTCTTCTTCCGACCTGTCTACAGACGTAATTCCAGTGCAACGAACATTCCCTCGTGCGTCCTGGGACACACTGTATACCTATTTAAATCAAGTTGTTATATTATTAACGATTAAATTGTTGCATCTTGGAAAGGCGGATGGAAAACTTATTTGTCGGAAATTCCCCTAGCGACAAGACGGAGAAGGGCTGGGTTCTCTATAGCTTTACGAAGAAAATTATAAAACGGAAAAAATTGAAATGATTCTATAAATTTAACTAAGTGGGTAAAACATAAAATATAAAATATGTAGATTTTTAGTAATGCCATCTGCCGGTGAGTGTATAAATGAAATCAAAGGATTTTTTAAATTATAAAAATAAATCAAGCATCTAGGTGTACAGTGTACAGTGTTTATAATGAATTACTAAATGCATACTCTAAACGAGTTAGTACATACCTACTCCGCGAATTCACCTTCCGACCTCTCTACAGACAGACCGTTTCACACGTCCATTGTCATGTAGTTATAGAATACCATATAAGTTTATTTTGCCAAATTAGGAATAGGTAAAACAAACTTGCTAGATAATGTGTACGTAATGCCCGTAAAATAGTATAATAAAAATTTTGGATGCATATATAATTTACTTGTAATTATTTAACATCTACGTGATAACTAATAAGGCTAGGCCCCCTGCTGTTTGGAAGCGTTAGGGATAAGTGGTAGGCGAAACGATAATTTTTCATGTTAACGAACCTACGCTTTTATACCTTCCTAAGTGGAATACACTGGCGGCAACTACGTAAAGTTAATAAGGTTGGCACTAACTTTACTTAGAGTACACATACCTTGTAATTTATATTTATATGATAATGTTATTTACGAACTACTGGCGAGCTCATAAATTCTAAACAGTCGCAGACCATACGTGTGGTTAGTTCGTATTATATTATGACAAGTATACAAACAGTAATGTCTATATTTTACTAAAGTCGTTTTGTGGAAGTTACTGTGTCACATATCACATAATTGGTTTTACCATAACATACAATTCTTTTTTATTTTTAATGTACAGTTTTCCGCGCGCATTGGTCGGTAGGTATAAGTTTTTATGTTCTACCTAAAGCATCTAAAATTCTGAAATGTTGGAGCTGGTAATCAACAGTTTAACTTATTATGCATTCAAGCTCATTGGATACCCGGTTATACCGCAGTTCCTTTTTGTATATTTATTTATAGTTTCAAAGTTCCCCCGTCAACTTTTACCGAGGGGCAAACCGCAGGCTAAATTTTGTACACCAAACTTCCATTTTTATGGGACTTCCACTAACTTCCACTGACTTCCACGGACTTCCACTAACTTCCACTGACTTCCACTGACTTCCACTAACTTCCCCTAACTTCCACTGACTTCCACGCACTTCCACTGACTTCCACGCACTTCCACTGACTTCCATGCACTTCCCCTTCTTTAGTATTCTACCTTTCACCAAGAAAAGGTTAATAAAAATCATTTAATCTAACGAAATACGAATTAGACAACAATGTAGAAAAAATGTGGAAAAAATCGTTTGGCGATTAAAAATTTCACTGAAGTGAATATGGAAATAACGTCTCTGTATAATGTAAATATTTATTAAATGACTGAATTCGAATTAAATGGGTAAATTCCGAGGCAAATTCATACTTTTTAAAAATATCTTTAAGGCAATTTATCAAAATCGATCATAACAAATCGATAAAAGGTAGATATCGGGAATGCTTATAGGTACTTTTTGAAATAGAATACCATTCTGTTTCAGGTGGTGAAATAATATAGAAGATGTTCTATATATTAAGAAAGTTGACTATTACAAATTTAACGTTTGTTTGGCATAACATCAGATTAACAACACTGTAGGGTAAATTAGAAGCATCCTGGGAAAGGTACAATTGGTGATTCACGATTCAATTTGAAATACGTAGCAAAAATATATTTTTAAGAAGTATGATGCAAAGCCGGAAAAGTTCGAAAAATAATTAATATTTCGAGAATGGATGACTTTTTGAATATAAAAACAAGCAAAATGGAAATATGCTGTCAAAAATATGGCTTCCATTTAAAAAAATTAGTAAACATTTCCGGTATAACCGGAAGTCGACCGGAAGGGCCACGACTTAAAATATTTTAAATAAAAAGTTCCTAGGCATTTACGCCCGAATATGATTTTTTAGATTTGTAACTGTATTGTATGAGAAAACATCTAAAGCTAACAGTTTCCGTGAATCACCCTGTATACTATTAATATATTACTGAATAATCCGTTAGAGCTTGACATTCGGAATAAAAACGATAGGGCACCTATGTTACGTCACTGGTTCAATTTGGAAGCAAAAAAATGATTTTTTCGTATAACTCTTTAGGTTTTGAATAAAATAGCATTTTGCCTAACCGCTCACAATCGCAAAAAAATTAACAATCGATTGTTCTAAAACTGCTTGCCACTCCATTTAGCATTACAAAAGCAAAAATGTTTGGAACAAATGAGGTTTACAATTTTACAAATTTTAATTCAATGATTATCTTAGATACCTACCTATCAAAAAGTAACATTTTTTTAGAGAAACCTTGATCTCAACACCGTAATTTTAAGACATGCATTATGTTTTATGTTCATACAACTTTTCTTCTTATTTTGACCTAGGTATACCTCCAGAAATTTGTACACTCGTTATAGATCATGCCTTATAAATAGAAAAATATATCTACGCATTATACAGGATGGGCCAATAGTGTGTAGTCGGTCCATATCTCTGGTTCTATTCAAGGTATCAAAATAAAACTTTACACGTATGTTGAGAACTCCACGAAGCATCTGATAAAATTATTTTGGTGTATACAGGGTGTTCACACTCTGAGTACCAAGCAAATGTTATGTCTTTTAAATCGAATACCCTCGGGTTGTTTAGGTACATATTTGAATTCTTTATAAAATTTTACGACAGCGTATGAAAGATGATATACCTTACCTACTACACTAATGCCCGGTTTTTCAAAGAAACCTACACCGGATTAAGTCTGACACCGGCTTCGTTGCTATGATACCGGCTTTCTGATTGGTTGTATCGTAGCGACGAAGCCGGTGTCAGACTTAATCCGGTCTTGGTTTCTTTGAAAAACCGGGCCTATTAGGTTTATAGAGTGAGCGATTTTAAGATATTATCATTTTAGTGCCGAAGCTATTTAAGATTTCTCTTGAGATTTCTTTATTGGATTAGGTTCACAGACTGCTCTATTCGTAAAATCCATGAGTATACTTTTGTCACAATACTTAATATGCAATATGCATTTTTTCTCAGAAATTTCAAATGGAACACCCGATATGCTATTTTCATATTCGATAGCCAGTTTACTAAGCTTTTGATTGATGTAGATATTGTTAAGTCTGCGACTGACGGTTTCGGTCTCGGTTTCGGTAGAATTGAAAATTCAACCTTAAAATGTATTAATTTGACTGATAGGTCCGTTCTCCTAAATTTTACCATCCAAAACACAAAATATGATTTCCATTTTGTTTCTGGAAGTTGAGTTCACATTGAGACAAAAAATCATTGCCAGCTTGTTTCTTCATGGTCATATTCTCAAATACTTGGTAACTTACTAAACCTAGGTATAAATTATTGATACAAGGAGCGCAATGGAAGAAAAAAAACAGTCTTTTCAAGAAGTACCTAATCTTGCAATGAGATTTCTTGTGCCAGTGTAAACTCTGTTCGCTAAATTTGATGTAAAAACAAAGTGAAAGCATTCTTTTGAGTTTTGGGTGGCAAAATCAGGGGAATTCCCCAAAAATGGTACAAAGTTACGGCAAAAATCTAATTTCTTAAGGTTCAATCTTTATTTCTGCCTAAATTATCAGTCGCAGACCTGCCAATATATGCATCAATCAAAAGCTTCATAAACTGACTATCAAATCTGCAAATAATATTAGCGGTGTTTCACATAGCATTTTAGAGAAAAACTCAATTTTGCGCAAGTTGACCATTCGGTACAATATGTATTTTGAATAAGTATTTTGATAAAAGTGTTAATGGATTTTATTTACAATTAGCGTATCCTGTGAACCTATTCCAATAAAAAAATCTTAGGTAGCATTGATCGGCAGACGTCAGTAGCTCCACAAAGTTGGGTTCACACTGGTACTATAATGGCTGTATCTTAACATCGCTTGCTTTAAACTCCAACGTGCAGCATATTAACTTTCATGAAATTTTATGAAGAATCCAAATATGTAAACAAATGTGGGGCATTTCATTTAAAAAACGTAACTTCGGTTTGGTACTTAGCACGTGAACATCCTGTGTACATCAAAATAAGTTTAACAGAAGCTTCGTGTGGGGTTCTCCACATACACGTAAAATTTAATGTTGATATCTTGAATAGAATCAGAGATATGGACCGGCTACGCACTATTGGCCCACCTGTATAGAAAATATAAATTAATGCAAATTTACCGTTACTATGCAAGCAAAGGTCCTAAAACTAGTCTAGACTACTCAACTCTCGACGAATATGACGATACACAGACCATCTAGAACTACAGCGCATGCGTAAATGCCCAGAAACTTCCATTGACTTCCACTGACTTCCACTAACTTCCACTAACTTCCACTGACTTCCACTGACTTCCACTAACTTCCACTCACTTCCACTGACTTCCACCAACTTCCACGAACTTCCATTAACTTCCACACACCTGTACACCAAACTTCCACAGCGGTTTGCCCCTCGACTTTTACCCATATTTACCCTGTACTGCGAACAAGAGCATATACTGGAAGCGAATCGGAATATATTTAATTGCACATTTTGGTTGCTGAACGTGACTATTGAAATGCACCCTGTATTAAATTTTCCTGCAGCGGAGGGCGCGCGATAGGAAGAAATATTAGCGTCGAACAGAGCGGACGTACCCTCAGCACGCAAAATTCTAAATTATATTTTATTTAATGAATTATTGTAAAAAGTGTTATTGAAATACCAGGCATGTTCAGTTGTTGTAATTTATAATATCGTTGCTTATAATTTCATGTTTTATGTAGCATTTATGTATGTGTGCAGTGTTTCATTTGTTTTATTTGTTCTTTTTATTCAATTGGTTCATTCACAGTTTTGTTCGTTGTTCTCGAGTTTTGGGGTTGTTTGAATTTGATTTAAGCATTTCGACGCTAGTGGCTATTATATTGGGATCTTAGATGACACAACCCAGCGTTGCCAACCCATCAGCGCAAAAAATCCGTGCAAGGTTGCTGGAAAATCCGTAGAAATCCGTAGGCGGTAAAATTAGCCTGTATAGAGAAATCGGTAGACAAAATGTCTATTGCGTATTACTGCGGACTGCCATAAACAGTATAAAATCAAAAAGCACTTCCTGTCTACCACAGACAACATTCGACAGTGATGTCCATAAGGAAGAAATGAAAAATATTGATGCTGAGATCACTAAAAGCTAATTACTGCTTCAGTTCAACATGAACAATACATGATAAAAATAAACCTTGCATCAGAATTCCAAAATCCGTAGAATATTGTTGCTTATCGGAGAATCCGTAGGCAGAGAGCGAAATCCGTATATCTACGGATAAATCCGTAGGGTTGGCAACGCTGACACATCCTAACTCACAGAATCTAAAATATACAACGGATAGCGCGGCGATCTCGAGTCAGTAACTTTGCAGTATAGTAGATATAACAATGCGATGGTCCTGACTTGAGGTAGCACATTCGCTTCTAATGCGTATTTCATGCGGGGAAGAGGAGCACGATGAGTAAGATGAGGTAGCACATCTGCTTTTAATGCTTATTTCATGTTTGGGAGGCAACACGATGAGTAAGTGGAGAGAATTATATTTTAAAATGGCGAAGCTTATGGACATTGCATCGCGAAAGGGAGGAAATACGTCATTAGTGCATGGTTTTCCGAATGGAATGCGGATGAGACATAGGTTTTCTATATAAAGGCCATGTAGTGCGAATATAGCCTGCCACTGGGAAAAATATTCACCTCCCAAAGTCTCACCATGGACACGATCCATTGCGACGAAGACTATCTAATACCAATTAACAGCATAACGACATTCAAGATGATGTCGGAACGATACCAATGTTCACAACCCTGTTCGGATAGAAACATCCCTATGCTCAAGGCACTTATTCCAGCAATAGAATGTCAAAATCAAAAGTTCTTTTCGAGGTTCTTTTTAATTATTACATTTTCCAATAAACAAATTAAAAGTATCCTGTGTAATTTTGAGAAATAAATTGATTAAATTTATTCATTTAATATTCTTTCGGTAACTCATCCAAAGTCACCTGAGCTGTAGTGGAAATTATAGTTAGGTAACACACAACGCAGGTAAAAGACGATCGCGTGACCACTTTGATAAGTTTTTCAGATAGGTTTAAATATTATATGTATTATTGGAACTATGCTGTCCTCAGATTGTTCCGTTCATTACGGATCTGCACCTCTGCATAGTAGGTTGGCCTGACCATTGTCAGAACTATCTGCCACGTTGCCAAACTTCTCTATAATTCTGAGCAATTACTGAAAATTGAAAGAATGCCCAACGCTGCTTGTAGCTGTTGTAAGAGAACGGATGAGGAGCATAAAATTATTTCATGTATCGTTTGTAGAAAGCATTTTCTCCATTCTTGCGCAGAGCTCAGTGTGACGGAGGTTCGTACAATCAAGACGAAGAAGAATGTGAGTTGGACTTGTTCCAAATGCTCAGTTGTGGGAGAGAGTATTGCTGAATTGAGGGCCCTGATTCTTAATTTGCATGCGGAAGTAAAATCTTTGAAAGAGATTAAGAATGCGGGTAATACTAATAACTTTGATTTTGAGGAGATTATGCAGGAATTTACCGAACGCAATGCTAGAAAGAGTAATATAATCTTTTATGGTTTGCCTGAAGATCATCATAATGACCGAAACATGCAGAAGCGTTCAGATAAAGTTGTGATTGGGGAGGTCCTTGCTTTTCTTACTGTCGACATGGACAACATAAATATAGACCCGATAAGATTGGGAAAATTTGATGAAGCTAGGACATCCTCCAGGCCTGTTAGGATTGTGGTAGACGGCGAGCGTGGAGTAATCAATATTATACGAAAAGCCAAGTTGCTGAACACGGATGACAGATTTAGGAGTGTTAGGATATCATCAGATCGCACTCCTCGGCAGCAGGAGCACTTCAGGTCTCTTAGAAATGAACTCAGAGCGCGTATTGATAAGGGCGAGGACGGTTTGCGTATTAAATTTATTCGCGGTATTCCAAAGATTGTTAAATCGGAAAACTAAGGAAGTCCAACAGTTTCACCAGTCGATCGGGGGGTGACCATGTGGGGAGTATTGGTGTATATTATCAGAACGTTCGTGGCTTGAATACCAAAATTGACTCTTTTTTTTGTGGGCTGGCAGATGGGGAATTTCAAGTAATTGCTATAACCGAATCGTGGCTCAATAGTGATGTGAACAGCAGCGAATTGTTTCCTGGATCATACAACGTTTTTCGCTGTGACAGAAACTTTGATATTTTGGATATGAATCGCGGTGGAGGCGTTATTTTGGCGTGCAAAAATAGTTACCTTGTAAGTGAATTGAATTTTGGTCCTATTAGAGAGAAAGTGCCAATTGTTGATATCGTTGGGTGTAAGATTAGCATCAATAATTTTGTTGTATATGTTGTTGTTATTTATATACCACCGTCCATTGCTGTCGGTGATTTCGAACGATTTTTTGAGCTGCTATGTGTATGTAACTGGCTGTATGATAGGAATGTAATGCTTGTGGGCGATTTCAACGTTAGTAACTTTGTTGATGTGAATACTCCTGATACAAAAACTTTATGCTTACGTAATTTCAACAACTTTTTCCAGTTTAATCAAATCAATGATGTTTTGAATGACAATAACAGACTCTTGGATTTGGTCTGCTCAAATATTGACTGCAGGGTGGAGTCATGTAGCTATTCTCTTGTAAGGGTGGACTCACATCATCCTCCTCTAGAAATTTATTTTGAAGCTAAGCTGAGAAGGGTTTCAAATTTTCAATTAAATCGCCATTGTAAGAATTACAATTTTCGAAAGGCTAATTTCCTTTCTCTGTATAACGATCTGGGTACTATTGACTGGTCTTTTTTCGATGGTTGTGATGATGTTGAGTTCGCTTGTTCAGAGTTTTATGAGGTTCTCAATAATTGTTTTGATCGGAATGTACCTCTCTATAAGAGTAAAAAGAATAAGTATCCTGTTTGGTTTAGTCGAGTTTTAGTTGAATTAATGCGTAGGAAAGAGAAAGCTTATAGTGAATATAGGTTGTTTCAGAGCAGCAGTTCATACAATGTGTTTAGGACTTTGAGAAAGTGCTGTAAGCAAAGAATGAAATTGGACTACGGTGCGTATTTGGTTGGTATACAAAGTAAATTATCTTCGGATCCTAGACAGTTTTGGTCGTTTGTTAATGCTAAGAGAAAGAATACACGTATCCCAGGCTTGATGGAATTGAATAGTGTTGAATATTCGGCGCCTCAAACTATTGTTAACGCATTTGCAGAATATTTTTCTAGCGTGTACAGACTCTCTGATCCTAATTTAACGGATCGCTTTTTCTTACCTCATTCAGACAACATTACTCTTAATAATATTACGGAGGAAGATGTGCTTGTTGTTGTCAAGAATCTTAAAAACACTGCTACGGCTGGATTTGACGGTGTGCCGAGTTTTTTGATTAGAGACTGTAAATATGTATTTGCTGAACCATTGTGTAGACTTTTTAATCTTATTTTAAAATCTTCTAGTTTTCCGTCGGTATGGAAGACTGCACGAGTGTGTCCGGTTTTTAAGAATGGCTCAAAGTCCGATATAAGTAATTACCGACCAATATGTATAATTTCCAATTTTTCCAAATTGTTTGAGTCTATTCTTTATAAGAATATTTTTAGAAGTTTGCAGTGTTCTTTGTCTCCGTACCAGCATGGTTTCTGCGAGAGGAAGAGCACAGTTACCAACTTAGCAGTTTTTACACAGTTTGTTGCTGAAGCCATTGATAATAAAGATCAGATCGATGTGGTCTACACTGACTTTCAGAAGGCTTTTGACCAAATAGATCATTTTGCATTGATTGGCAAACTCGAGTCAGTAGGTTTCAGTTCCGGGCTTATTAAACTATTTACGTCATATCTTCTTGATAGATGTCAGATGGTTTTTTACAATGGATATTTTTCTGACCCTATAACTCCTTGTTCTGGGGTCCCTCAGGGCTCCAACCTTGGTCCATTGCTCTTCTTGATTTTCATTAATGATCTGCCTAACTGTATACATTGCGAAAAGTTGCTGTTTGCGGATGACCTAAAAATATTTACGGTGATTAAGAGTGTGAAGGATTGCCGTTTTTTGCAGGAACAGCTTGACAATATCAGCAAATGGTGTGACCAGAACCGCTTAAACCTAAATTACAACAAATGCAAATCTATGACATATTCTAATAAGCGTAACCCATTGCTGTTCAATTACAACATAAATAAAGTGGCTCTTACCAGGTGCGAGACAATAAAGGATCTTGGCGTAACCTTTGATAGAAATTTATCTTTTTCAAACCACATCAACAATATATGTTCTTCATCTTTTAAAATGTTGGGTTTCATAATAAGAAATTCATCAGGTATTGACAGCTGTGAATGTTTGACGGTCCTTTATTATTCATTCGTTCGTTCTAAGCTTGAGTATTGCTCTCTAATATGGTATCCTATCTACTTAGTATACATTGATCAACTGGAATCCATTAACAGAAAATTTTTGAAGTATCTAAGTTTGAAGGTGGACGGTTTCTACCCTCCCCGGGGGTATGACCATTTAACACTGTTAAGCAGATTTAATTTTTCTTCTCTTCAAACAAGAAGGATTAATACGTCGTTAACTTTTTTGTATAAGCTGCTACACAATAGGATAGAATGTGAATATCTTTTAGGTGGGGTAAAGTTTAATGTTCCGAGGATTGGCTCGAGATCTTCCTTTACCTTTAGATGTTACTTTTGTCGTACTAATGTATGTGTTAAGTCACCTATTAATGTTATGTGTGCAAATTTTAATAATTATGTAAATGCAACTTTGGATATTAACTTTTGCGCGCTGAATGATGTTTTGATGGGGTGTAGATAGATAATATTTATAATACTTATATTTTTTGTGATTTATTGATATTGTAGGTGCATCATTGTATTTTTATATTTACTTATTTGTTTGTTTGTGTGTATATTCTATTTGCGAAATTTTGTATTTCTTATATTATTTGGTCCTGTAATTGGTGAAAACTGTTGGACAATAAAGAAATTATTATTAAATTATTATTATTATTACCCATATTGTGGGAGAATGTACATATACGGAAGTCTCATTTTCCAAAAATGTGGAAGGAAGTCATTGTTGTTCCGGTTCCAAAAATAAAGTCTCACCGAGTTTGGTCACCTCAGGTCGATCAGTATACTCCCCGTAATGTCCAAAATATTGGAAAAAATTATGGAAATACAACTGCGTTCACAGGATATTGCCTCCAAAACAATCAGGATTTAAACAGGGATACAGTTGTGCATAGGCTCTTTCTACGGTGATTGATGATGTGATTGCTGCTGGGGACGACGGCAGACTTACATCTCAGGCCCGCCGCACATTGAACATAGTGCAGAGGCAGCATAGGAACAGCCGAGACAGAGTGAAATCTGAGAACCATAGGTTTAAACCGATTAACGCATATTGAACAGAGCGCAGGCGCAGCAGAGGAAGAGTTTCCTATGGACTCTGTCAAATTGTGGTTTCCTCACAGTCTTCCTATGTCCACTGTCATAAATAAACATATTTGTTTACCTTTTGTCTCAATATGTGTCTGCGTATTACACTCTTTATCTTTGATGTCTTCTTTAATAAATTGATAGATCTCCTCAAACTGAATTATAGTTAATCACTCTTGAAATAAGTATTTTCCATGAGTGCTTCTTTTAGTTAAATACCTATGCGTGTTTCCAAATGGTTTTGTTTTTTTTTGCTGATTTGGTATAGCAGCATCAAAAATTCTAAGTCAGATTTAGACTCTAGCTCTTGCTCCATTAAAAATTCACCAAAAGCGTTTAAAACATTATTTGTATAAAAACGGTACTCTGCTACTAAATACTCTCTCTCAGCTGCGTGCAATATGCGGTGCTCTAACAAAGGCCTGTTTCTCTGCTCTGCCTGCCCTATATCTCTGCTGCGTCTACCTTGGGTCCAATGTGCGGCGGGCATTATAAATGCTCGAATCCTCTAAGTCTTTTGATGTTCTTAATCATGAAATAGTCGTTGCTATTTTGAATTATATTGGTCTTCGGAGGTCAGCTGTTGACCTTGTGTCGCTTTTCTTGTGTGGCAGGGTGCAGAGAGTCAGGATTGATGATGAATTATCTGTGCTTCTTCGAGTATATCCTCTTGTGTTCCACAGGGATAGGTCTTGGGTCCGCTGCTTTATAACTGTCTATGCAGTTCCAGTTAGATCGCCGATGATACGCAAATCTATTTCTCATTCAATATTGATGATTTAAAAATGACTAAAAATATAATAAATCAAGACCCCAATGAACATCTAACTGTCTCCAGGTCCCATTCATTTAGATTGAATCCTGCCAAATCGACGTTTTAGCTACGGAAAACAACATAGCAACATGCAATATTGAAATTGCCTATGTTGCTAGGTTAGCACGTTGATCGTACGGATACACGAGTGCTTCAAGCCCAACGATATGTTTGAGGTAGCATTCCCTGATATCTCGTATTACATAAAAAATCTGGATTCGTTCTATAATTCAAAGCCTGGCGGGTTACTTGCCCGAGGAGTAGTTATTTGAAAGCTCTATCAGTACTATTTATTGCAATATTAGGTTTCTTTCGCTTATGATTATTGGTAGTCATTAAGCTTAACGCAGTTGGACAAATAAACAAGTATCTCTTTTCACTGCTAGCACTTATACTGACTTGGACGTACTGGCTTTAGTTCGTCCTATATTAGACAAATTCTCGATAATGTTTAACTTTTTGAAAGTTCCTTAGTGGTACTACTGGGTCTACATAGACACTCATGGACACTCTATGTAGACCCAGTAGTGTGTCAACCTTTATCTTGCATTTCATAAATCAGCGAGTCACTGGTGTCCAAGTAGGCTGGCTACAACATGACCCTTGGTCCATCGGTTGTTACCTATATTACAATTTATTCTAGGTTTTTCATAAATAGTTTACAACTGAAGTATATGTGTGTGTTACGACCAGGTGCACTGGAATAAAAGGCTGCCACCAAACTAACGTTTAAATAATTCTATAAACCCACAAAACCCCGAGGGCGCTTTTCTCCGTTACGCCACAACTTCGAACGTTTTATAATCACAACTAACAGTACGGTGCACCTACGCAAGTTTCTGGAATTTTCTAAAAATAATAATGAAAGCACAAAAATTTATTGCTACAGAATGCCTTCTTCCTGTTTTAAATTTAATATGATATTGTACGAATACCAAGTTGACGGTTGGTACAACATTCTGATATTAAATGTACGATTGTCTCTTCCGTTTTATACGATATTCGTTTTGGATCTAATTTTATGCAGCAGGCGCTTCGCTAAGTGTGCGGATATGCAGGCATCAGCCATAAAATGATTTGTTTGACGCCTCCTTGTCAGTATGATGGTGATTAATCTGATGGTGATGACACGAATCTAGTAGTTTTTCACTCCGCATTAATTCTGCTTCTGACATTTCGTTATTTCCACCCAAGAAATTAACTTTACCTATAAGTGTAGGTAAGTTGGGACTCACGCATTGGGGTTTCTCTACAGGGAAGGATTTTTCGATTTGTTTGAGGGATTGTGCGGTTAAGCATTACCGAGGGGTGAACCACTGGTGGATTTCTTGTGCATTACCTTTGGATTTCCGTGAATTTCTGTGGATTTAAATGGTTATCCGTGATTTCCATGGATTTCCATCGGCATCCGGGGATTTCGGTTGCATTAATAAAGCATGTCATTAGTCAAATGATTGCACATAACCTCGCACATAACATATTGTAAGAGCGCCGGATTGGACTCCTACTGCAATAATTTCGAGTAAAACATTTTTAAACAAATAGTACCTACCTTAACTCTCAACTACGCATTCCGTTATTTCTGTACGCTGCGTCAGCTCAGGTAAAGTCAACATAAAATCAATGTCGTAAAACGTTCTTCACTCTACAAGATTTATGGAGTACCTAGCGATAGCAGTGCTTTTAACTTTTATTTAACCACAGTCTACAATATCTTTAGTTTTGTCACGTTTCTGTTTACCTGCATTCTCAGCTAAATATTATGTAGTTTAATCAACATTGGTATAAAATGCCATTTAGATGCGTATAATTATGAAAGTACCTGTAATAGTTTACGAAAGAAGTCAGCGAAAAGTAAGAAGGTATATTATATAATTTGGAAAAGGTAATCATGATGGAGGTAGTCATCGACGACACTGCGCTTCTAGTTTTTTAAATAGCATCTTATACTTGGAACCTAGCCATAATCGACGATTCCGAGACGAAATTAAATATTTCCAGGATGGCGTCATTCTTAAAAATGGCGGAAGTAGACGCCATCTTTGTTTTTTTAAATGACAATCGGTCTTTTTGATTTCATATTTGAATTCGGCATTTAATTCCGAGTACAACTAACCAAATTGTCACTACGTAGGTATCTGTCATACTTTTTGTCACCAATTTATTCAAAAAACTGCAAATAGCTCCAAAACGATTGGAGTTAGGTATAGCACATGCTAACATAACTCCCCTTAGAATTATATTTTACATCCAACGGTGACATAAAATTTGACACGTGCCATTTGAAAAAATCGAGGAAAAAATTGAGTTTTTGACATTTTGCGATACCCGTATTCAAAAAATTGTAGCAACCGCTGGCAAACTCGTTATGACTTCGGTTACCAATCAAAACATTCCTTGGAGCTTAGGGAATCGAAGTAAAACAAAATCATCGACTTATCTTCAGCGGTTCAAGGGATATCAATTTTTTAATGAACCCTTGCATCTGCAAATTTGAAGACAAAATGTGGCATATGTCAAAAAGTATGACAGATAAGTAGTGACAATTTGGTTAGTTTTACTCGGAATTAAATGCCGAATTCAAATATGAAATCAAAATGGCCGATTGTCATTTAAAAAATCAAAGATGGCGTCTACTTCCGCCATTTTTAAGAGTGACGTCATCCTGTAAATATATAATTTCGTCTCGGAATCGTCGATTATGGCTGGGTTCCAAGTTTGATAGCTCTAGCATATTAAGTAGAAGTAAAAATTTTCTAATGTGCACTTTAAAAAAATCACCCTGTATAGGTAGGTACTTTTGTGAGAGATTATGACAAAATATGGAATTCTAGATTCAACAATTTTAACATTAGAAATGTTAATGTTCGTATATGGGGTCAGAGTTACGATTTTTGTTCAAGGCCACCAACACGAAAGTGTCGACGTCATATGACGTATACTGAGATAAGGCAGCGCTCGAGTGGTGAGAGTCGGGAGCCTACTATAGTGTGAAATGTGCACAGTATGAGTATGCCTGGAGAATATGACGTAAAATATTATATTCCGTAACGAGCATAGAAAATGACAAATTTCATACGAGCGTGAAATTTTATGCACGAGACGTAGCCGAGTGTAGAAAAGAAATCACGCGAGTTTAAAGGAAATACACTTTCCATCGAGTTATGCACACTATTTTTCCCACGATAAAAAGTTAATTATATGTTATGTATGGTATTATCATTTCCAATGTCCCGATGGTTGCAAGGATTACCAAATCTGTGAATTTTTGAAATTAATCATTGACCCATCAATGTCAGAGAAAATAGGGTTTCGTGCATTTTTCATTGTTATGGGAGTACGTTGGACAAGAAATTTATCGGAAAGGTTAGAAATTTGTGTTGTCCCAAAAGGATTGGAATTTGAACATTTAATGAACAGGTCATTAAGGGGGGTGTTTACAGTGGGTTTCCTGTTGCAGTCAGATACAGACTCAATGTGACAAAACGTCTTTTAGCGTTTAGGAATTTGAAACAGACTTACGCAGGTTCATGTAAGTCTCATCCAAATGTCAGAACATTCAGCTACAATTTATGAAGTACTAAAAGATGCTTTGCCATGTTATGAGCGTATGTCTGACTGCTTCAGATGATCGTGGTACAAACCACTATTAGGTAATACTGGAACTTCTATTGTATTTTTTAACGTTATCTGTAAATATTTCATCACTTAATTTGTTCATAATAATTACGAATTATTAATGAAGTCCATCGCCTACCTAAAAATAAAAATGTTAAAAAACTCCCTACTTTTTCTGTCACTGATTGGTCAATTTTGAAGAAATACTAGATAGACAATCCTATTCTTCGTTACAGCCAAACAATTGAAAGTATACGCGGCGCTATAAAAATCCCATTGTTATGGGGCGCGCTACCTCGGGATTTCTAACTATAAATCCCATTATAAAGCGATTTATGTAGCATAAGCATGCCTAGGAATTCCTGGGACACATAAGAAATTATTTCCGATAAATGGTGCAAATGGGACAACATCACTCTCTTCAATAGCGTCTATTTACTTTTCCGACAATGTTACATTATATTAATCGTTGCTTGGTTGCTACCTTTCTAGGTCTGAGATTATTTTCATCTATTCTGATTAAGCAGAAATACTCCACTAATTCATCTTGCACATTTTTCAAAGAAGCACTTTTCAAAGAAGCACTGGTTTGTCTCGGTGTAAGAAGTTGAAAAAACGGCTTTCTTGTGTTGGCTCTCAGTTTTCGTAAACCCCCAACACTATAAATCGTCGAGTGATTAACACTGAACCGGAAAAGGTTGGGGAGCAAGTGCCTTTGACGATATAACGCCGATGGTTTCCAACTTTGAGGTTGGAATTTTGGGATTTTGCTTTAGATTTGGAAACGAGTCTTATAGTTTTCAAATAAACTGAGTCCGATTTATTTTTTGAATGCCCCTTTCAATGAGTATGTACCTACTCCATGAAAATTTCCTCGATAATACACTACGTGTAAACTTTGATGACATTACGCTCAATATCCGTCAACGATTATGGTTTCAACACGTAGTTAGATGTTGATCGCAGAGGTAAGTATCGTAGAGTGGCCTCTAAGATCTTCATAGGTATTTAAATTACTTGGACTTTTGGGGAGTACAGTTAAGAATTTAATTAAACTATATAATTATTTATTAGCACTGAAGTAATAGTTTATTGTTTTATAAGGAGAAAAAGTGTCATTTTTTAGTGATGAGTTTTATACAGACCCCTTTCTGAAATTCTTATCAATGAAATAAGCATCATTATTAACCAATCAAGTATGGTATATTAACAATTCGTTATTTATAATATAGTTTCAATACTCAGCAACACTACAGCACCATAAACTTTTGGATATTGTCTTACTTCTCGGATTTGTGGTTATTAAATGATCCTTAATTTCAATTTAAGATGCGAGATAGTGGGCTTTATGTTTTCATAAATTTATTAATCAGCTTTCATAATGTCTAGGCACGAGACAATCACACCTACGCTAACGACCGTGTATGGGAAGAGGCTTTTCCATTTTGAAATCAGTAACCCTCTTGAATAGGTATGTTTATTAACACTAAAGTTGTACATGTTGCATTTACTCTATCCAGTGTAAATATAGAAATGTGAGAAATAAGGTTCAATTTCCCACATTTTAAATGTTAAATGTTAATTTACCTATTCTGTTAAGGTTTTGCCGAGTATTTAAGGACGATTTTTCAACGTAATTCAAAGATTACTTCTTGAAAGTTTTGAATATAACGCTCCAACTAGTGGCAACCCTTGGCTGCTCGATCGTTTTCCTAAATTGTACAATTGCATGTGTGTTATTCCATCGTACAGACCTATGCATAAAGTATACCTAAAAAGAATCGCTGCACTAATGCGAGAGCTATTTACATTTATAGAAAAAATGGGTGTCTTTGTTGGGAATCATTTTAGAACATTATGTTCTGTCTCGGGTTCCTCTACCACCCAGTCAAGTTTCTTCCACCCGTTATGACTCACACTATACTGAATTATTAACAAATTTCTTTAACACAGTACCAATAATAATAGTATCGGTTAATTATTGAAACTTCTTTGTAGTTTCGAGAAATACTTTCCATTTTGAAAAAAGATAATTTGGAGGAATGTGAGTAACTACTAACACATGGTACTCCAAGAGAACTTGGCAGCGTAAATCCGTGTCATTATGAATGACTGACTCTGGCATTGACATTAACAAATTTATTTGCTTCATATTTAATTCGAAGCAAAGAAATTTGTTAATAGTTAATACTGCAAATTCAGTTCCTTTCGGATTTAGAAAAGGATCCACTTAAACCAATCAAATAGTAGAGTTTCTATCAGACTGCTCTACACTTTCAAGAGGTAATGTGAAAACTATTTTACTATGCGATGGAACAGGGATCAGAAAAGCATCATTTTGGAATCATGTATACCCTTGTATAAATTCAATTAATGTTTTCAATGCATGAACGTGCTTATGAAATAACATGACACATTCAATTTCCAAAATTAATTACTTTACCCTCAATTATTTTATGAAGTGAGTAGGAGGTAATATTTGGCCTATTATGGTCCCCTCTTTATTAAAAATTCAGTAGCTTAATTAAGACAAAACTTTTAAAATAGGGCATAACATTACCACCAAAGTTGGCGATGGTCATACACAAGTGCTCTTTTAGTCGACACCCTCTATACAACTCGAACACACAAAAGAAAATGAAGCTGATTATTAAGTAAAATTATCTGCCGGATTCGAATTTTGAGGTCGCGAAAAGATTGGAAATTGCGAAAATGCCGGAAAATCGATTTTTTGTAAAATTTTCCTAAATAAATTTTCGACCATTTTTAAAACTTTTCTCGTTATATTTCAGCAACGAAAAGAGTTAGAGACCTGAGTTTTCGTGGAATATACACTGAAGTGTGTTGATCATCACAGTGTGCTCACGATGCCTCGACAATTTTCCAATTTTATGAAAAAAATGGTTTCTTGCTAGACCGCAAATTTGTGTAATGTATTTTTCATGCACCTGGTAAGTAATCTTATTTTTCGGAATTAACATATTCATATGCGAGACCAAACACGGACAAAGGCTCGAAATTATTTTTGGTGAAGAAACGAAACATTAATGTTGTTGCTGAAAAAAGTTACAGGGAGTTAAAACATAAATAATTCGTGTGCGCTAGCCGCGCTGAGCCGTGTAGTAGTGGCTTATGTGCGGGTGTACAAACGCTGCATTAATATCGAGAACATTCGTATTTTTTATTCCGACAAATTGCATTTCCCTTCAGATAAACATGATATTATACATTGCACATTAGATTTCATGCATGCACATCAAAAAGAACAGGTAAAATTTTTACATTTAGAGAACTGTGTTATAGTAACACAATCCCGTTTAGAGCTATTTGTCAATGTTATTGGCATAATAACGTCATTTTCCATGTACCATCCATATTCCTTATTTGCTAAGCCGTTCTATATAATATAGCACACTATAAAAAAGCTCTTTTAACATGAAAGTTAAATGCGTTTTCCGTAGGAGGCAGATCTCTGAAAGCAAAACATATCGTTTTTCTGATGATACAAAAATTGGGTTAGTGAGTGATTATCGACGTGAAAGGGTCTCTAGGGGACCGGGACGACAAAAAAGACTTATTTTGCCAGAGAAGTTGTTTCTTATCAAGGCGGAACAGTAATGTTTTGAGGGGGGTATAATGCATGGTCGTCACACTCCACTTATTCACGTGTCGGAAACCATGACGGGAAACATTTACGTCCAAAACATTATCCAACCAATCATCCTTCCATTGGAGAAAATTTCGTTTTTATGGACGATAACGCCACGCCCCACCGCCCAAGAAGGGTTGCCAATTTGTTACAGGAAGGGAATATTCCAAGAATGAATAATTGGCCAACAAACTCACCTGACTTGAATCCTTGCGAGAACGTGTGGGATATGCTAAAAAGGTATATTTTAAATAGAGATAACGCCTCTTTCATCCTTCAGGAGCTAATTGTTTCTGCTCAAGAAGAATGGAACAACATACCGCAGGAAGCCATTAATAACCTTTTTATTGGAATGTATGTGCAGACGTGTTAATGTTTTGCTCGAGAACAGAGGAGGACATACTTGTTATTGACATCTTCGTTTCTCACATTTTGCGAAGA
Source organism: Xestobium rufovillosum (assembly GCA_963966045.1). NCBI lineage: Eukaryota > Metazoa > Arthropoda > Insecta > Coleoptera > Ptinidae > Xestobium > Xestobium rufovillosum. Next base: position 22,268,134 of record OZ014493.1, on the reverse strand, counting down.
TTTCGGTATTTTCAAAAAAAATTAATTCGGACATTATCTTAAATTTAATTCCTGGCCGTGTACTCCTTCCATGAAAATAACCTTACATGTGATAAAGCATTTCAATAAAATGTAGAATTGAATCCACATATTTGTTATAATTATTTTTGTTTACGTTTCAAATTAATTCAGGGAGTTTAGAGTTTCGGCTATGTTTGTATTATCAAGGATAAAAGCGCCCGAACCCTTATGTCGCTACCTATCAGCGCGTCTAGCGCGCACAAATTATTTGTGTTTAACTCGCTGTAACTTTTTTGAGCAACAACATTAATGTTTCGAGCCTTTGTCCGTGTTTGGTCTCACATATGTATATGTTAATTCCTAAAAATAAGATTACTCGGTGCATGAAAAATACATTACACAAATTTGTGATCTAGCAAGAAACCATTTTTTTTCATAAAATTTGAAAATTGTAGAGGCAACGTGAGTACACTGTGATGATCAGCACACCTCAGTGTATATTCCACGAAAAAAAACAGATCTCTAACTCTTTTCGTTGCTGAAATACAACGAGGAAAGTTTTAAAAATAATCGAAAATTGATTTAGGAAAATTTTACGAAAAGCCGATTTTCCAGCATTTTCGCAGTTCCCAATCTTTTCGCGACCTCAAAATTCGAATCCGGCAGATCATTTTACATAAGAATCAGCTTCATTTTCTTGTGTGTATTCGAGTTGTATAGAAAGTGTTTAAAACGCATCTTTCAGGCGGTCTGCTCCCCGACTATTTCACACGGGTCACTTTTTGTGGCGCAAAAACGCGTCACTAATGAGACACAATATACTTGATGTCTTTCTCACACACAGTTTTGTACGCGGTATTCCTCTATGTATGAGAATGGTCGTGGATTAAGAAGTAATCTGGGGCTTGTTGCAGCTTAAAGTATTCCGACGCAGAAGAGGTAAAAATTAAAAAAAAAAATAGTGCATCCTTACGCCAGCACACGGCGTTTGAAAGGGGTTTTTATTGAAACCCCGAGAGGTTCCTGGTCATTGGGCAACTTCCTGCCGTGGTTAATTTTTCTTATTTTTGTCTGAATCCGAAACTGCATTATGGTTAAATTTACTCATTTACTCATAGCAAAGAAACGCTCAACAAACGCTAGCTATGTGGGTACAGTTTGAGCAATGGATCTTTAGTCGCGTATGTTCTTAGAAGCCGACACGAACGCAATATTTGTTTCCGTCCTAATACGCAAATTAAGATGTCGGAGATTTGATGCATACCTACGTCTTTCGCAAGTGAATCAATCTAGGATGCGCCGCGTATCATGCTCGTATCGTCGGGAGAGCAATACACTAGAGTGCGTAGGGACTCTCTGGGCCGGTTGTTAGAACGCGGACCAAAATGTAACGCGATGCTACATTTAATTCGACGTTGCTATGATACAACCAATCACGAATTACGTCGAATTAAATGTAGCCTCGCGTTACATTTTAATCCACGTTCTAACAACCGGCCCTCAGTCAGTGGTGTCGCCAGTTTCAAGATTGTTATTTTTGTAAAGTTAGTAGAAGCTTTATTGATCGCTAACATCCAATGATGCTGAATTAGTGTTTAATTGCGAAATTTTAGTCATAAATTGAAAATGGATGTTTTCTTCAATAAATGATAAATTTCGATTGTTGTTATTTATTCATGTTTCGTTTAATATCTTTCTCATACATCGCACGCCACTGCCATAGCTTGGCAACAAATAATGCAGCATTGATTTGATTACCGATCTGCCTTTGTTGCCGCGATCAAAGATCCGTTGCTCAAACTGTACACGCTCATATGAAACAATGTACGGCTAGAATTCTCGATAGTCGCGCCAGTTTTTGTGGTCGCGTTTTGTACAAGGGACAGCGTTTCCTCAGCCACGCGTGTTCGTGGCTGAGAAAACGCTATTCTGTTTCGAAAATTTTTAACCAGCAATAAATTCCAGACTACTTCTTTGTTACGGTCCGTTCTCATGCACAGATAAATACGCACTGCTGCGGACAATACGCTGCGTTAGTTGCGCGTTTGTTGCGATATACGTCTCGATATGTTTGGACAACTATACAGGGTGATTCAGAACGGGCGTGCCAAATTAAAATGGGTGCTAGAGGAACTCCAAAGAAGACGAAAAGTTTATATGAACATATGTTCTAAAGTGACTACTAACAAAGATACAGGGTGTAAAAGTTTTAATATTTTTTAATATCGTAATGTAATAATTGAAGTGTTTTTTCGTTCTTATTGTTAGTTTTGTTAGTGTTATTCTTAGTAAACTATTTTTTTCAATTTTCACTTTCCTTGCATATCGGTGAAGCCATTATTGCATTATGGAAAATTTCAGTGCATGGGCACGATTTCACAAAAAACTATTTCATTCAAAAACTAAGCATTTTACGAAAAATTTTGAAGATACCAATTTCTTCCCAAATTGAAAGTAGATTTCAAATACATTAATATCACCTGCATTCCCCAGTGGCGTAACATTGGATTGGGGAAATAAATAAACGGCCTACCCCGTAGCAACACTACTGATAGGACTAGCAGAGCAAACTTTTTTGGAAAATTAGAACTTGGCAAATGAAAACGACACCTTAAATTTCAACTCAATAACTTTCCTAGTTACTAAGATAATAAAGAATATTTAAAAAATATTAAAACTTTTACATCCTGTTATCTTTGTTAGTCACTTTAGAACATATTATGTTCATATAAACTTTTCGTCTTATTTGGAGTTCCTCTAGCACCCATTTTAATTTGGCACGCCCGTTCTGAATCACCCTGTATAGCAAAGTGTAACACCGAAACTGTACCACAGTTGGCCACTTGACATAGAATACTGATGTAGGTTATTGGGTGCATGGATCCATATATTCCATACAGTAGTACAAAACCATTTTATGAACAAGATGAATTTCGCCATTTTTTGGCATGGTGTTTATAAGTATAGTTCTTCGAGATTTTTTTTTAAATTGAAAATGTTATTAGTATCCTAGTAAAGGGTATGTTATTCACCGAAAAGATTGTGTTGCATTTGCCACATACGTCACGCACCCGAGCGGTAGCAGTTAAAGTCGAGCGCCTGTCGGCCGCTAGGCCGCTCAGTCTGAGTAAGCTTCATTCATAATTGGACCGTCTAGCGTCGCAAATTTGAGAGAATGCCACAACGGAAATGCAGTTATTATAAATCGGAGCAGGGTTACATGTCTCTCCCGGTTGCATCTTTGTGAACGCTACGAATTTTTTACAATGTAAGTATATTAAGACAATGGCTACCACATTACAGCGTGCAATTTCCTTATTTAAATACAAATGAATTTAATAACCTTGTGAAATCCATACTTCATCAATTAGTTAAATGTTAACAAACTGGTGGTGATATGAGGATATAGTTCAGAAGCCCAAGCGTCTGTGCCATTTATCCAAGTGGCAACGTTAATATTTGAAATAGCTCCGGCTACTAGCACACAGCTCTCGCCTTCAGGGAGTTTATGCGGACTTCTTACATAAACAAGAACGTAGATACGCCTCCAGCAGGGAATTTTATTAAGTAGTTCTGTCGTAAATTGTTGTAGGTAGGTACGCTTCGTTCATACCGCATACGGTGACTGTCTATATTTATTCATCACTTTTTGCCATTGTATTAATTTAGCGAAATGAGACTAGGCGCGCTGAATCTGATAAAAGTTGAAACGCCTTAAATTGCAAATAATAAAATGAACTGGAAAGAACAGCGTAAAATTTATTGACTACGAAGACAATCAGATAAGTGTAGTATTCGTCTAAATGCCAATTTCCTCAAGTTATCAGAAACAAGGAAACGCTGATGAATCCAGCATTAGATTTGGACGAAGTTCAAATTTTGTACGGTACACAGCCAGATATAATCAAACTACTTGTTCAAGAAAGAATTGAAATGTATACCCTACAGTAGTGCAAAGATTTGAAAACTTAGATTCTTTAATTTTTTTTCTGGAGAATTGCCTGGTTGCTTTCTGCAAATATTTAGAATCATGTCGTCCACTGGAATGAGACGTACGAAATGGAGCTCTGCTTGAAATGTGTAGTTTGCAGTCTTAGTAACGTGTGTCAAAGTAATGATTAGACTAAGTACTCATACTTTAAAGAGCTTCTGATACAAAACGCGTCCACGGATTGACTTCGGCAGAGAATACAAACTATTGCTTTTCATTTTACGGAAAAAATTGCTTTCTTCATAAAAATAAGTACTTACCTGTTTATTCTGAAACATTGAAATGACACGGTTTTTCATTCAAAAAATGAAAAATACCAGTTAGTGTAGTATTTAATTGGGCAAGTTTTACATCATTAAAGCTGTAAAACGAGAAAAGTTGTTTAGAATGACAAGGTAAATTGAAATATGATGTTTGGGATTTATTCGATGACATTCATATTTTGAACGATTTTCTGAATATTTCAAGTTTTTAAAATATTTCTTTAATTATGGTTAGCTCAGACATGAACTTACTTGATTAGAATTTAAAAATGTAATTTAAAAACATGAAATATTATCAATATCGTTCAAAATATGACTTCGAGAAAAATTAAAGTTCACATTTTGGTGTAGGTACCTTGTAATTATAAACAAATTTTTAATTCGAACGAGTATAAGGATACGTTAGACTTTAACATTTTTGTAGATAAAGTATAGTATTCCACTCTCGAATTATTAATTCGGATGAATTAAAACACTCGCCTCGTCCTGCTTAATAATAGGTAGGTAACTAATTTTTATAAGGTTCAATAAAATGAGTAGTACTTAAATGTGAATCCGTAGTTTCATTTTAGTTTTCTGCAATAGCAACGCAATACCCTTGAAAAGTATAACATGGTGAAATGGCAATAAAATGGAACCTTGTGGTACCTCACTTAAGCAAGTAGGAGGTGAGGACAGTTAGTTTTGATATTTAACATTCTGCATTTTACCACACGTGTATAACTCATCATCAAATCCATAGAGTCCGCAATACATTCGATTTTATGTAGAATAATTGCTAATATTAATTTATGATTAATTCATCATTCTATCCAACGGATTTGAATAGTACATAAATACAAGTATTGTTATCATACCAATGTCGGCCGTTTCCAGAATATCATCTATGACTTAAAACTATAGTTCCGAGTGCAGTTCATTAGCTGAAGTTGGGTATAGAACTAGACTGATTAATAGGAAGAATCCTTTGTATCTAATCGTGACTCAATACTTGTTTAAACAGTTTTGTATAAAATTAGCATTTGAAATAGCAGTTGAAATAAGAATCATGTAAACTGCCATTGTATACGTCTGCAGGAACAATGAATTATTTTACTCATAAAAATGGGGTGAACTTTGGCTTAAAACTAAATTCACATGCTAAGATCAAAAGAATAATAGGTCTTAAAAGCTCTAAACAAACTTTACGCAGAAATTTCGTAGCCCTAGGAGGGGAGGAGAGCAATTATGATATTAAATTTAGCTACTGAAATTACTTTCACAAAATTATAAATGTAACTGCTGAAAGTCATGCAAATCGTTGTAATAAGTCAGCACACATATTTAGATACGCCTGAGTAAATAGTTCCAAATCATAACATAAAGGAATGTGCGTGTGCTGCTTTTGTTATCGTTCAACTCTTACACGCCACAGGATGCAACCCTTATTTAAAATTCTGTGCTACTTTACAATTCGTTCTTTTACCACTAAGTTAAAGGCACGGGCCAAATCCCAACAATACGTTCTAAAAATATACTGTGCGACGCTGGTAAAAACCGCCCCGTTTGGCCCATACACTAGTATTTACAGGCTTGTTTGAAATCTGTCGCTGGCAGATTTGGAACGCGCGAGAGATCCTGGAACGAACAACCCCATACAGCTTAAACGGCACGGTCGGGCCCGTACAGTTAGAACCGTGTAAAAAGAACACTTTATACTTCTTAGTTTCAATCACAGATTGCCAGTCACCAAGCTGCCTCTGAGACAAAATGACTCCCACGAGAAGATTGCCATGATGTGTCTTTCTTGGGGAATTTGTCTCTAGATAAGAGATTTTGTCCTACTGGGTGTTGACAGAACACATTTTGTTGACAAATGTCAATCAATTTGAAGTTTGGACAAAGAATAAGAAGTTTACAAGACTTTCCAGAAAAATGATTTTACATTGCTTACCTAACATCAATATTGCACTCCTTGCATTTATTATTATTTTAATGAACTTTGGCGATATATTAAAAGCGATTAAAATTGAGCCAAACCACCAAAAAATATAAAGTAAGCAAAAATTTGACAGCTAAAAAACGTGAAAAATCAAAAATGTATTTGTTCAGAACGTAGTAGTCAGTGATGCCATACAAAAGGACACATCATGGCAGCCCACATTGAGGAGTCAATTTTCAAACGTTCGTGGTTTCAATCAACGGTTTTCATTTTGTCCATTGATACCTAGATATTTCGATTGTTTCGATAAAATATAAGGATACTTAGTACCCAATCAAGGTTACATCGTTCTCAACTTCAACGACTAGTCCATTATCTTCTCTCTTACCTACAATTTTGTAAAATATCAAAGTGGGCGATTTTTTATTACTTTCGGCTTCTATGATTTCCAATTTTCTTATTCATTTTGCCGGCTTCTATTGTTTCAAATTGATGTTTCATTCACATGTTTCTCATATAATCACTTTAATCAAATGCAGATAAAAAGTAGTACAAAAAATATGTCTGTATTAGGTACACTCAATCATCGAATACGCTTAATTGTCAAAATACACTGACGGACAAAAAAAGTGGCGCACCTAGATTTTGCAATAAGTTTGAAGTTCATTAACTTCTGAACCAGACAATCGATTTTAATAATTCTTTTTTAGCTGTAAAGGGCGACTTTTCTAGATGACTATGATGTGTTTTGCTTTCCACTAAAATTTTTTGCTTCTTCTATAGTGCCTTTAGAAGTAGAGTATGTTTTTTAGGCAATGTTTGATTGACGCTATGGAGTGAAATTGTAAGTTTATTGAATTCTTACATTTGTCACGTGATATCCCATTTCCTTTTCAATAGTTTTCCTTTTATTTCGCATTTTTAGTCATTATGTTACAGAAAATGCGACACTTTAGATTTAGATGAAGCAGTGCAATTTAGCTTATAATTAACAAGGGGGCCATGGAACTACAAAAGCCAAAAAACGCCATCGTTTTATGAAATGTGTTGAGGCAGTGTTTGAGAAAGAAGAGCAACAATTTCGTAAACCACTGTAATTAATCGCTTTCCGTGGTCCAAAAGCCCAGATATGAATCCTTTCGAAAATTTATGAGATGAATTGGGACAACGTGTTGGCGGCCGCAATCCAGAAAATCTTCATGAATTGAGGGTCGCTCTTATAAAAGAATGGGAAAATATTCCTCAAATCAACATCACATGTTTGACTAGCCAGGGGAGGAAATACTCGATATTAGCCAGCTTGTTTATCAATTTATTTTTCAGTTTATTTTTCATGTTGTTATTTGTTGTTTTCTTTATTAATTACAGTTGTTTACGAAATTGTTGCTCTTCTTTCTCAAACACTTCCGCAATGCATTTCATAAATCCATGTTCTTTGGCTCATGTAATTCCATGGCCTCCTTGTTAATTACAAGCTAAATTGCACTACTTCGTCTAAAGTGTGGCATTTTCGGTGACACAAGGACTAAAAAGGTGAAATAAAAGGAAATTTATTGAAAAGGAAATGGGGTATCACGTGACTAATGTAAGAATTCAATAGACTTACAATTTCATTCCATAGCGTCAATCAAAGTTTGCGTAAGAAACATACTCGACTTCTAAAGGCAATATAGAAGAAGTAAAAATTTTTAGTGGAAAGCAAAATATCTCATAATTATCTAGAAAAGTCGGGCTTTTCAGAAAAAAAAGAATGAGTAAAATCGATTGCCTCATTCAAAAGTTATTAAACTTAAAACTTACGGCAAAAGATAGGTGCGCCACTTTTTTTGTCCGTCAGTGTAGATCCAGTGTCTGAAAAATTAAATCTGCCCAAAAAAGGTAAAAGGCAGTAAGTGACATTTTCGTCAAATTCTATATTTTCATGTTTCTGATGTGAGCCGTAAGTGATGCAGCTTTGTACGACGCCGCCTTTGAAAAAGTCAATTCTTTACCTCGGCAATAAAGGTGTAAACTGGCAGTATGCGATGACTGTTACTGCCCTTTACCTTGTTATAGCAAATAGGTGTTGCTAATTCCTGCGGAGGCAAATAGCAGTAGGTATGTGCCGAGATGTGTCATTTTTACTGCCGTGTGCCATTAATCTGACATCCGAAAAACGCGTATAATTCAGCAGCAGGTTTATCCGTGGTTTCGCTGTAGTATTGCCGTAGTTTTGTCAATTAGTATGTTGTTATAAGCTAATACAAAATGTGCAGTAAAGTTTGAATAATATAACTTGGCGTGTGATTGAAATAATCTACGCATCATGTTAGTTTGATGTCTCTCTCGCACGCAACTAGTTCATATGGCCGCTAATTATTAACGTAAGATGAAATAATCAAGATTTTCCATTGTAGCTCTTTATTTCACTCATTCTCATTTATAATGTTGGATAACAATGTATTTGTACAGCTTTGCTTGTTTTGTATGTTATCATGGAAACTAGTATTAGTGTCACAGTACTGTCAATGTCGAAACAAATTAGTTCACATGCATGTGTCAACCCATACGCCAAGTTATATGATTTAAACTTTACACGTGCACGTAAAATGCTGACATTGCTCAAGTCACGTACAGAGAATATTCATCTCGGCGAAGATAACTTGAGGTTAGGTTTTGTAACGGTGAAATTTTACACTAAAACATTTTTCGGATTTTAATACTTATTTTATTTAAATTCATATAAGATTATGGTACTTACACCGTGCTAGGAATGTTTGTTATGCTATCTCTAACTTATTTATTCCATTTAATGATTAGTTTCTCTCCTTAGCTGCCATCGCAGTTGTCTTTCGCAGATGCCTCCGTCCCAGCCCTCGGCCCTATCTTCTTAGGTCACTGTAGATTTTGTTTCACTTCTAGTTTGAGTTACCTTTATTAGTTTATTAGGTTGAATGAGATTTGTTGAGATTTACCTTTTGTATTACCCTGTTTTCTTGTATCTTTGTCACCTAGCTGGATTCTGGATATTGCCTGTATCTGCTGGTTGTTTATTTTGTTCTCGTCATTATTTGATATTTACCCTCTTTCTGATCAATTCTGTGCGCCTTATTGTTCATCTTTCGCTCTTGTGTGTTTCATTTAGTTTACGGAAATCATTGAGGTAATCTGTCAGACTTTTGGGGTTATGTTTTGATTTTGCGATTTCCCCAGCTCTGTCATGTGTGAAGATCACCTCGATTGTATTGCTTTTCAGTAGGTCAGTAGTGTATTAATCTATTTCAACTTTCTAAATTGCTGCTTTCATTTCTTTATGTCCTTTATTCTCTTTTCTTTCAACTCGAGAGTTTTCCTTAAGGTTTCTATCATCCTTATTATATTTCTGCTCGGGGTTGCAAGTCTTCAGAGCGTTTCTTTCCATCTGTTTATTATTCTGCACCCGGCGACGCCTATGCTTTTTGATGTTGGTTTAGGGAGTTTGAATTTGGATTTTCATATGTTGATCGCCGCGTATTCTTCACGTGCGCGTTTTTTTCAAAATTTGCAATTTCCGCTAGCCATTTCTCACTTCTAGTCCGATTTCGAAGGTATTTGGTTTTGTGTGATCCGGAGAGTTTTTGAAGATATTTTTCATAGCCAAGAAATTGGGATTTTCTCCGGACATATTCCAGACGTCGTTTCAGCCTGGTTGGTTTGTAGGAAGCGTCGTCTACTCCCGATTTGGGGATTTTGGACCAGTTTGCCTTCGTTTTTGGCTGGAAGTTTGTTGGAAAAAAAACCCTCTCGAGGTGAGCACGTGTTTCTTTCTTTTTCTTTCCTTCATTTGTTTAATTCTTATTATTAGTATTGTGTTGCCTTTTTTATTTCTCTTTTCCTTTATTCTAATTTTTGTCCTTACGACATTTTAGGGTTTTTTTTGGGAACGCATTTTTTTTGTCTGGATTATCTGGATAGCCCATCCATCTGCAGATATTGTTGAATCGCAAGTTACCCGGCGGCTCAGCTGATCATCGATCATCTCTGTAAGGTCAGATAGTTTTTGTCCCCAGTCCGTTTGGAACACCGTGTCCAGCGGCTGGCTTGTAAGTTGCGCCCGGCACAGCTTTTTGTGCCAATTTTGTGTTCGTTTTTTTTGTGATTTCACGTCGCCCGTCCGATCGAACTTTCGTCTCCGTTCGGCTAGTTTCATATGTAGATGCCTGGCCACGGCTTGTTGTGGTCACCCTGTTTGTTCTTTTGGACTTTTGTAAAATTTATTCATTTATTAACTTAGTTTCTTTTGCTCACGTAGTTAAGTAGTTTATTATTGTTTAAAATTCATTTAGTCAGTACTTAATAATTTTGGTTCATTTTGTCTATAGTCACTTCAATAATTTTGCTTAGTTTTAAATTTCATTTTGATTAATAGTAATATCTATTTTTTTGTCAAGATTTAGTAACAGTCGATACTCCCGTTTGCGTCTGACTTCATTGTTGTAGTTAGCGTGCGTGCGATTGACCCGTCGGTGCGCTGCGCGTGCGGAGCTCCATTCGTGTAGTGTATTTACCGCGTCATCCGCGCCTATTTTTGATTTTCCTTTTTAGCGCAACGTTAGTACCGGGTGTCTAAATTTCACCCAGGTTTATGTTCATTGCTTTTTTTATATTTATATTATATATATTCATTGATAATTAATTTGTTGATATCATTGGTGGTTTTTTGGTATTGCTATTATATATATATATATATATATATTGTCAGATATCGCCATATCTGGTTTACATACCTATATTTTGTTTTTTTATTATATGATATACTATTTGACTACGTTTTTTTCTTTTGTTATTTTATTGTGCCCTATTGTGTACCAGCGGCTTTTAGGAGTTGTAGTCGTTGTGTGTTGGCTGCAGAGGATCAGCCAACAACTCCTTGGCGCCCTTTTCCTGTTTTTAGCCCACCCCATCTCCGGCTTCGAGCATAGCTGCGGCAGGATCCTCCATTGTGGCGTTAGTCTTTTAGGTTACGTCACAGTTTATCAACAACCGACGAAGAAGGTAAAAATGTTATTTTCATATTTGACTTTCTAAACATGTACTTACCTACTTCTTTTAAATTAGGTTTGAAAGAAAATGAGACTGATATTATCACTTACAACAATGACGGTAATTCACTGCATATTCATTATTAACAAATAATCACATCCAAGATATGGTGGAAGAACCTACTGATTTTTTTGTGAAGGTAAAATTGTATCGTGATACAAAGAGATTTAAAGTTTTTTGTTTTCAAAGGAAACGCAACAAGCGCAATTTTCTTGTGGGAACGAGAATTCGGAAGATCCGGAAAATGTATTGCAACAACAGCAGCTGCTGCCTTCGACAAGTGGAAATATACAAGAGTCGCTGTCCTATGAAACATAGTTAGCTGGTTATTCAGACGATTCAATAGCTGATCCCAATTTCGAAGTTTCAAATATACAGTTTGTATAATGGATCTTTGCGCGTGCGTCACAACTGCTTACATATGACACAAATCATTTCAAGGTCGAGTGTATTGTCAAGCAGTGGCGTGTGTTTTTATTTTGCTCAGGTACAGATATAAATATGGTAATTTAACAGTTACATCATGTATTAATTACTAGGTATGGCACCAGCAGAAGAAGAAATGAAAGAAACTTAGATTTTTAAGATATATTTTGTGATGTAATTTTAGATTTTAGTGAGTTCATAGTAGGTAGGTACCTATTTAAAAAAAGAAACTTAGGTTTTTAAGATCTATTTTGTGATGCAATTTTAGCGAGTTCATAGCACCTATTTAACCTATATAACATTACGAATTTCCATTTTTTGGCATTCGTATAAATCTTCGGTTTTTTACTTTTTCCGTGGCCGGGATTTTCCTGGACAAAGCAAAGGCTCATTTCTTTCTGAACGTACTTTGATGCTGGAAACTGTACGCAAGCTAAGAAACACGGTAAAACATTATAAAAAGTTTATAAAATTAATTCCACATTATGACATTTACTTGACAGTAGGTACCTACACCACACGCCTATGAACTGTAACGCTGAATGGCGCTTCGACATCACTTCATATAGTCGCATTTGTATTCCGCTCAATATTGTATTATGAGACGTATGTCTTACAACTAAATAACATACGTCGATGCATTTATATTAAGGAATGGTACGGGCTAGCAATAGGCGCGTATGCCTTAACTAATTCTATACACACGCAAAGATCCATTATACAAAGTATATCTACGGATAGCCACGGAACCGGTGATGAAGAAGGAGATGTGGGAGAAACTAAAACATCAGCTCAAGTAATTGGCAATCAGGGGGTGAAAAGGCAGAGAGCACGGTCCACCTCAGCAAGGCTTGAGAGAGATAAAGAAGCACACAAGCTAAGAAGTCCATGTAAATGTAAGGCAAACTGCATTAGTAAAATTGCAGAAGAAAAGCGGAAGTATATATGGGAGGCTTATTATAAAATGGATTATAATGAGAGAAGGGGATGGGTGTACAATAAAATCAGTAAAAGTGAGAAGAAACGTAAAATTACGACAGCGCCAGTGAGTAAGAGAAGTAGGACATTGACTTACAATTGCCGGATGAAGCACGTGTCTCGAGAACCGTATGTAAACCGTTTTTCTTAAAAACTCTTGGTCATCATGAAAAAAATGGCAAATTAATAACTACAATTCTGAAGAACTCACCCTCTAGTTCAATTGCTCCTAAAGGTGATTCCCGTGGTCGCAACCCCCCTGCAAACAAATGCAATCGTGAAATTTTAAGGCAGCACATAATGCAGTTCAATCCGTGTGTTAGTCATTATCGTAGAGAACATGACCCCCATACCTAGATTGTATTTGCCCAGTGATGTAAAAATTAAAGACATGCATAATGCATATGTATGCGCTATAAAACATCCAGACGCAAAAGTCTCTTACGAAACTTACAGAAAAGTTGTATCAGATGACATGAATATAAGTTTTACCAAATTGGGCCATAAAGAATGTGACTCTTGCACGATTCAGGATATGCATTTGGAAATCCATAAGCAAGCCACCCTTACCAGCGTATCTGAAATAGAAATGTAGAAGGACACCGGTTTAGCACAAGTCAGAGCATTACCAATTGCATCAGTTGTTAGCAACAGTGATGAACCTGAAATAGCAGGAAACCATGGTGTAACTGTAATGTTCAAGAGATGCAAGGATTCAGAAGAACATGCAAACACATGTGAAATTTGCGATAATTTTCTCGGTCATTCTAACAGAGCTAGACTTTCTAGAGATGCGTATAGAAAGGACATAAGTGAGCTAGCTAGCTTACCGGACGTAAGTTTGCGCAGTGTTGATTTGCAAAAGGTGATAATGCTTCCAAGCATACCAGGAAGCAAGAAAACATGCCTCACCAGAAGACTTGTAGCTTTTCATCAGACAATTGTTCAGCCCAAAACAAAAACTGGTGTCTTTTTACTGCTTTAGTCATCATGGTTAATTCGGATAAAACAGCTGCCAATGATATTACACTAAAATATTTTGAGGCAGGTCATACTTTCATGAGTGCTGATTCCGTTCACCACGGCGTAGAACAAAGCATGAAGTACATGAGCAACGTATACGATTTTGACGATTTTGCTGCAGCTGTACAAAATTCAAATTCAAAAAGAATGAAGATTGTACGTATAGAGAGCACTGACATTCTAGCTTGGGTTGCGGGTGATTCAAAAGCAAGACCTAGCAAGAAAAATTCCAAAAAGCGTCCGCTACTTTCTACAATGTGTATGGTACAGTTTCGAAGACACTCACGTCATATGTTCTTCAAAGAAAACTTCAGTGATACAGAGTTTCAAGAATTTGACTTTCTTAAAACAAATTTCAAGCTACAAATTCCTGTACCTCTAAGGACAGGACCAACAGGAATATCCCTAACACAGAAACAAGCTATACTGTCAGAACTGGGACCTTTAATGCCGGCAAATAGAAGGATTTTTTGGCAAAATCTGATGAAGACCGAGAGAGATGATGTTAATGTTCTTGTATGACATATTTTAATAAAATATATTTAAGATATAAGAAACAGTTGTGGCACTTACTGCTGAAAACGTTATCCAAGATGTATAGGAAATGACGAGGCAAACGGCAGTAAATGATTTTTCCCCAAGAGTGACTCTGGCATTTCATTTACAAAAGAATGTTAAATTTTTTCTAAGATTTTGACTCCAGAAATACTGTTCATAGATTTTTTTGCAACAAGCGTGCCCTCAAATTCATTAATATGCGTTTTATTCAAATTCATTCTTCTGCCACTTACTGCCCTTTAACTTTTTTGGGCAGAAATATTGTAAATACTTACGTAAACGTAAAGTTTGGTTAGTCAATGGAGCATTATTGAATTTCAGAAAATGAGTTCGCATATTGAGCATTTCATGTGAATGTCTGTATGCTATTAGGAAGAGGCCATTGTTACGATGGCTACATCAAACCTGGTTTATTGTGAATAGTTCAAACTATAGGTATACTTATAAAAATGAGTCAGCGCCTAAAATTTCGGCTGCGGAGTTCTGCCCTATCTAATTCTAAGTTTGCTAAAATGCCCCTTTTACCTTGTTAAATTGAAGTTTGGTACAGCACGACTTGGAGACTCACCTAGAAAAAAAGAATACGTACAATACAGCAAGCATGTATGTTCTTATTTATTTGTTTACTTTGCGTTGATGGTCAAACAATTTAAAAAGTACGTGAAAATAATTAAATATTTACGAAAAAAATATTGTTTTTTCTAAAACCTAGTAGAGTTCAATGTACCTTACACAAAGCTTCCCTTAAAAATTATTATTTTGATCTTCTGAAGTTATCAGTTATGTAAAGGACGTAAAAAATAAAAGCAAAGTTGAAAAAATAAGTATAAAATAAAAGATTGAGTCTTCACTCAAATATGCATTATACCAATATAATTATTAATGTTATTATTATTATTGGCACAAAGCATAGTAGTGTGAAGACTCAATTATGTACATGTACATAGACTACCAAAAGGTAAGCTATAAATAATTGAAATGTGATTTTTCATTTGATAAACTATTTAAACATGAGTTATGTTGTGCTAATAAATTAATTAAATACATATTAACTTGTTCTACTATTTCTTGCTACTAGTGTTGTCGAATTGTATAGTGTATGTTAGTGATTAAGTGGCTCGCTTGTTACGCAACCAGGTTAGGTAACTCGCGGGGCTAAGGCAGCATATTATTTACAAGGGTAGGTTTAGGATCACTCTACTATGATTCGTTAAATAACATATTCCAAAAATGTTAAGGCACGTACAGCATTCCTGCTCTAGCAAAGTACGATTTAAATCTTGGAGCGTGTTTCAGAAACTAATTTTCAAACCACAAAGTTTGCCCAAGCTTGCCATGCATAATTCAAACGAGGGCGATATTTGTTTTAAGTAAACAAACTTATGCGTACGTCTAACTTAACATAAAGCAAGCAAGGTATTAAGGCAACACGATTCGATTAGATCATCAATATCAACTAAACTTCAGCCGAAGTTTATCTTTGGTCGGATAATACCCCAGCCATTGAATCGGTACCGATCTGCGTACAATGCCTCCCGGTGCGTTTTGTGCCATGTCAAGCGCCACCGGAAACGGATTTCGAGATATCTTAGGAAATGGCATTCTCTATCGCTTCCCGCCTACGCGACGCCCCATAATATCTCCAACTTCCAATCATGCACCCCCGTCCCTTTGTTTTACCTTAATTGATGCTGGAAATATCTGGAACGTCCCGATCCATTTCCTAGTTTACTCATTATAATCCCAGACATCTGAGTTATAACATGGAACGTTTTAAGAACTGAAATTCGTTTAGATGCAAATCATTGTTAGTATAAACGAATGAATATGCATTTATTCTTTAGGAAGCGGAAATGTTTTGCGGATGCTGTGCGGTTTCATTGCACTTCCAGCTTTGAATTTATCGATCCAGTGCGCGAGTCAGACTCGCACTTGCTGTTTTAGAGTGTAACAACTATTCCCGAACACAATTTTATTAGTCACTGCACTAGTTCACCACTACTTCGAAGAAATGTATTCACAACAATAGATCAGTACTTGGTCCGATGTACTAGTCTGCCACATTAGAATTGAACTAAAATTGGCAATTCTGAATAACTATGGTCTTTCTTGCCTCTATGTTGCTGTAAACAGGGGATACCTATAAATATATGAGTTTTTCTAGGGAAAACGCAGTAAAATTCGATGTGTGATTAATTTTCAGTATATTACGTAATTCCAAAAGTCAGTTACAAATTGTCATGTTTCTGCTTCATTATAGAAGGTCTAAACATTTACAAATCGACAGAGCTAAGAAGCAAGTAGGTATCGATAACATCGGTCCGGGAAATCAGACACCAATGACTGTGTTCACGTAGACTAATCTTTTGTATAGACGAAAGCGATGGTCGACAATATTTATTATTGAGATGGAAACGACAACGCAGTTAGCAAAGGTTCATCGGGAACATAGGAATACCTACTGTACTGCGCGCACTAAAAGTTTAGAATAATCGAAATTTCCCTTCCGTTTAGCTCCGGCATTGTAGGCCTGCCCCTAAAAGTCAATTAATCGATTAAAATCAATTTCTTTGGTGAATTGAAAAATCGACCCGTTAAAAAATCACATCAATGCATCGGTTTTTCAGATTCGACTCGATTCGACTCGATTCGACTCGTTTTCGGATTCAAGTTGATTTCCGATCCGAATCGATACTTTCCCACTCGAATCGATTCATCCATGATTTGAAAGGAATATATTCGTTAGATTACTAATAAAAATTTTCGAATCTATACGAAATGAATCGATTAGAATCACTATGCAGTGATACAATTCGAATCGATTAACGGGGAAAACCGGTTCAAAAAGGAAAATCGATTTTCGATTTCCCCAACGTGAATCTCGCAGTCCTACTCATGAATTTCGTGTGCCAAGGCGTGATACACATATTTTATGACCACAACAGAATTTACTGCGTGAAACATAGACACCGAGAAAATAAGCACGTACCTGAGAATTAGTATTGTTTTTGATTTTTTTCCGAATGCAGGCTGACTTGCGCTCACGAAAACGAAGTACATACCTACAAAAACAGTAGACTAGACCTATTCCGGAAATCCCTTAAAGAAAAATGCTAGCAGAGATTAATATATAATTATAATTGAAGAATCACAAGTATAAAGAATATATCATAAAATAGTCGTGGACAAAAAATAATTCTCCTGGCTGTCGTGATTATTGCTTGACAACGTGTTGCTGAAAAACTGTTGAATTATTTTCAATTTAATTCCCTGTGATATTACTACTGAAGAAAACCGTTTTTATAAAAAATCCTGGTTATTCTTTATTATTTTTATGTAATTGTTCCAGGAAATATTTCATGCGTTTTTCGGGGGTAAATACATGAGATCATTTTTTATCGATAAATACATGTTTAATTTGTATGAAAGTTTTATTGTCATGGCAAATAATCGAGAATCAAGGTAGTGAAAAAATCCCGAGAGCTTGCTCGAGCGATTTTTTCTACTTCCCTTGATTCTAAGTTGATACGCTATTATGAAGTACATATTGCGTAAAACACTAATACCTATACAGGGTGTCCCGGTGAAGGTGGAAAATCTCTCGGGTGCGTATAGATTACACGAAAATAACACCCCAAATTCATATAAAGTTTTCTCCTACGACCTTCCCCTGCCGAGAAATAAAAATCGTTCGTTTTTACATAAAATTTTTATTTTTAATTGTATTTCGATCATTTTCTTGGTGACGCATCTAATGATTGAATGTCGATAAGATAATGCGGCCCGTTTCTTGATAGTACATCAGGAGAGCAAGGGGTGAACTACCCTTTACCTTCTTTACTTCATATTGTTAAGGGGGTGGATATTTTTAATTTTTAACCGCATTTTTTGTTTCCCCGGACATTCATGTTGCTAATAAAAAGTTGCTCTTGTTAGGTCTCAACGGGTTTCGATAAAATGAAGAGTTTCCGAGAAAATAAACCTCAACGAGTAAGAGGTACAGTGTTTCTACGATTTTCGTTTTTATATTTTCTGGCATTATTTTCAAAGATATCAAAAAATCGAAAGCTCTTTCAATAAATTATTTCTTACAAATTTTTTAAGTATGATTTGACACCACATTAGCTATTTCTTTTGAAATTCATTAAAAATTGTCCAGGTCCGTATTAAGAAAAAATAAAAATTGACGATGTAGACAACAGACGAAACGTCGTACAAAAATAACCTTAACAGTTTGCGAAAGGTAGTGAAAATTTACATTAAAAAATTTCTTTCGCTTTTTCGAATGCCAGAAAAAATAAACGAAAATCGTAGAAACACGGTACCTCTTGCTGGTTGAGTTTTATTTTCTTGAAAACGCGTCATTTTATCGAAACCTAACAAGAGTAACTTTTTATTAGCAAAATGTCCAGGGAAACAAAAAATGCAGTTAAAAAATAAAAATATCCAGCCCCTTAAAAAATATGAAGTTAAAAAGGTAAGGTGTAGTTCACCCCTTGCTCCCCTGATGAACTACCAGAAAACGGATCGCATTATTTTATTGACATTCAATCACTACGTACGTCACCAAGAAAATTATCGAAATACAATTAAAAGTAAAAATTTTATGTAAAAACCCGATTTTTATTTCTCGGCAGGGGAAGGTGTTATTTTGGTGTAATCTATACGCACCCGAGAGATTTCCCACCTTCACCGGGACACGCTGTATATGAATTCAATTATCATTAATGTTGATACTACAGAAAAAAATAATTCAGTACCGTATGGTACTGGTGAGGAATGCTACCATCCAGTAATAACAATATTTTTAGAAATGTCGGCACGGAAATTAATTTAAAATTTCGTTAGGAATTGGTTTTGTTCAAATTTAAAAAAGAAACAAGAGGCTTAAAGAAGATGATACTATACCTCTATTTGAAGTAAATGGTGCACTATTTGAATACGTAAGCATTCAGGAAAATGATTTTTGAATTTAACAATATTCCAATAAAACTTTTCCAAGTCCAAAAGATGCTTAAAAATGAATAACAAATTTCCTGTAACAGTTGGTCAAAAAATTATATGTGCTATGGGAGTTTGAAAACAAGCAGTGTTTTTTATAAATAGTGATTTTTCGAATAGTTAAAAATGATTCTTTTTTGACCTCTTTGTAACGCAATCCGGGGACATACTGTATATATAGTGGCAATTGGCCACACGATATTCATGAGAAACTTCTTGTTCGTATTAAAAAGGTGTTTGTACTAAAAATTCTGTATAGAATAATCCCCTAAGTATATTTGTTTAAACCAACATTTCCCCGTCCGCTTCCATTGCTCGCAATATTATCGCATTGGAGATTGTCGTGGTGGATTGGACTCATTTCATTTCGGATCCTCCCTTTCCATTACTTTTAATGTAACCTCATAAAAATACTATTGGGGCGAATATTCAAAAAATTACATTCTACCAATCTTCTTATTCTATCATCAAAAAATATTTTCTTTAGAAAAATTTGATGTAAAATTGGGATTGCGCATCAACACTGTTTTACATAGTTTTAAGAATCGATCTCAGAAACTATTAATCCATAATATGTCATATTATGAGCATTAATTTGCTGAAATCAGAATTTCAGAAGCTATCCAAATTTGCAAAAGTATGTGGAGCGTTATATCTATTAAAACAATGGCGATGACGTCATCGTGAGGAAATGTATAGGGTAGGAAAAATTAAAGAGATCGAAAATATTGTTCCTCTTAAACATACAAAGTTGAGACGTCCTAGTACGTTCGGAAAAGCTCAACGAGACAGAAAATATTTCCGTTAGGTTGGTACTAGGTACTAATTACTCGAAACTTTTAATATGCGCTTTATGCCAGTTTTTGTAGATAGGTACTAATAATCATTATTTGTTAGGCCGACGCATTCTTCATGAGTCAATCCAAATACAGGGTGTCCACGGATGGGGTTGCCAAGCGGAAACACTTTTTTATTATTCATTTTAGGCAAAACATTTATTAACAAAATTTGCCTTTGAACTTGAATACTGTTAAATAATAAAACTTCTTAATTTCAAGTAAAAAAAGATTATAACTAGATAATTAATCAAATGTGGCCTTGTGCGAATACTCTAGGCCCGGTTTTTCAAAGAATCCAGCACCGGGTTAAGTCTGACACCGGCTTCGTTGCTATGACACAACCAATCAGAAAGCTAGTATCATAGCAACGAAGCCGGTGTCAGACTTAATCCGGTGTTGGATTCTTTGGAAAACCGGGACTTAGTGCAGCTTTTGACAAAAATCAAGACGGCCGATTTAGTGAACTTCATGTTTTCTTTCAGTGTCTAAAATGAATAACAAAGTTTTTCAGTATCTTTGTAAATTAGCCTCGTACACCACGTTGCATACCTCAGTTCCATTTTCAGTCGATGTAGAGGCTAATCATATTGACGCAAAATAATGTAAAATCTGTCCTGGAAAACAGTACCTATAGGTTGATTTCTTAATTTTAATCTCAATTCTGAACAGTTTTTTCTTTACCTTTTCCGTGTGTTCTTTCTTGCCATTCATAAGTTTCCTATTTTACTCTATTTGGTTCCCTACGATTTTTTTCTTTATTTATCTTTACTTTATCAGTCCTATTTCTCTGCTGGAAAAGCGCCAATCGCTGACACGCGTATAAGTATTTGGCAACAACTTAATCGGTCGGTAGCAGATTAAAGCTTGCGAATAAATGCAGTCAGTTTGCGGTGGATCAAAAACTAATCCTTTTTTATATTAAATGGTAGAATACTAAAATGGCATAAAATGTACGCGTGTCACAAGCAGCAATTATTGACATCTTGGCAAATAATTCGGCAACGAATTTTCTTCCTCATGAACCAATTCCAGAAGATTGAGTAAATGGACTTTTAGGAGCAGAAATAAAAAAAATACATAATTTTACATCATATCCATAATTATTAGTATTAGCTACACGTAGAGTATGAAAAACGACTGCAGAATCTTATGTCCAAGAAGCACCCATAACTGTAGCTTTTTTAACCACTTATCAAACTTACTCAAATGCTATTTCACCTACTATCTAGATGTTTTTAACTCAACACCAAGAAATTGTCCTGCAATGGTAGTATTACGGAAACTTATTGTTTGAGTAATGTAAGTAAGTAAGTTACAGTAATGTGTCAATTACTGTTACTGGTACTACCTTAACCTTGCATAGTATCTTTCAGCCCAAAATTATTCTGACGTTAAAAAAATAATACTGTCATGGTAGGGAGAACCGTCGCAGCAAATACCTGTGTCTAAAAACACTGTAAAATGCAGGATAAAGGGATTGGGAAGTCTGCAATTGCATTCGGTTTCGAGCTTTAAAATCACCGAATGGTCACGGTTATACCGAAGCTTTGGCAATGGCAGTGCACCTACTGCAATATGTTAAGCAGATCTCTGCGAAATTTTCACTAGTTGGGTCATTTAAATGCAAGCCGCTGATCTTTCCCAGGAACGTTTGTTTGTAAAGTTACTTTCCATATGGATGATTCTAGTTAGAAGTCACTGTATTTTGTGTCTTATGAAAAGAACGTGTTATAAAATTTCAGTTTTGATTGCAGCGTAGATTAGAATTAATGCAACCGGAAGAAAATTTTTGTTGTATATTTCTCGATTGTTGTCAAAATTAATTTCCATTTTATTTGCATAATTTACAAATTTCTCTAGCTAAAAATCTTTTATTTTAAGAGTTTGCTGAGATGTGCCTATTCTAACCAGTTATGGATATCTACAACACAAATGCTGCCCTGTTCTTCTTCCTCCTCTTTATATAAGTCTACGACCTTGCTTTGTCCACGCTGAACTGTTTAGTTAGCAAGTAGCTGGAGTTTGAGTCATTTTCATCTGTAAGCAAATCGTTTCTGAGCACAGTTTGAATAGTCTCCTATAGGCTAGTATATGAAAAACCTTAGAAAAATTTCGATAATAGCATTAGCGGTGGGTAGACAACCAACCAAATCCAGAAAGAGAGTGTTCTTCTAGTTTGGCAACTGGGACCGCCGAATTTATCTGGCCTTCAAAGAACGTTTAGACGGCAGTGTTAGAACGTGGTCCGAATATACACAGACGGCCCTTCTAGAGGTTTCTGGCACTGCTGATTTTTGGGATTCAGAAGCCGTTAGTTTTAGGAACGCCAGTGAGATGGCGGTAGCGAGCTTACAAAAAACGAAGTTGCAAAAGTAGTAACTTTGATAGAAGACGGTAGAAATTTCCGTTATTCTGCAATAGTTGTCGGTGTAAGCTATTCGGGTATTTTAAGGCTGTGTAATCGGTATCAGGAAACGGAAAATCTAAGTAGAAGACGTTACAGGGATGAAAACACAAAACAACTCCTCGGGAAGATCGTTTTATTGTCAATTGTGTTTTGCGTAGACGCAAGAGACATCAAAAACGGCTTGCAGAGGGCCTCTGGGATCAAAATTTCTGGCCAAACTGAGAGGAATAGACGAAGGGAAAATCATCCGAGGTCCAGGAGGCCAGTCCGCAAACCGCGTTTAACTCGCAAGCATAGAAGAGCAAGATTAACGTTCGTTTTAGGACATGTAAACTGGGATATGGACCAGTGGTTCTGTCCTCTTTTCGGACGAGTCTAGGTTTCACCTTCCTCGTTGTGATGCCGAGTTAAAGTGTGGGCTCGTCGGGGAGAGCATTATGGTGAAGGGTTCGTCATGGAAATTTTGAGTTGGATCCAACATGGTCTGTGTAGGCTTAAGTTTGCATAACAGAAGGGACCTTGTATAAGAAGTTTCAGGAAGGCTTAATACTGCGAGGTATGTAGAAGAGACTCTTGCAAATCATGTGGTATCTACAGCCATCGTTATGTGAGGAACAGCTAATTCCAGTCATGGATTGGCCTGCTTATAAACCCCAACTTGAATCCAGTTGAGAACCTATGGGATGGGCTTGATAGGAGGCTCAGGGCCCGTCCGGCGGCCCCAGAAACTCATGGAAATGTGCAAGAGTGCACTAATTTCTAAATTACAAAGAAGCAGCTTACTCATTTTGAATTTGATTACCCCATCCTTCAGAAAATAAAATAAAGAATTGCGGAAGGTAAAAGTTACTAATCGTCTTGTTCAGTCGTTTGATTTTGTCGAAGTCAGGTATGTTATAAGATTTTATAATGTAACAGTCTTGAGGGAATAAATACACGCCCATTTTATTTGAGAAACAAATTTTAAACATTTCTTGACAATCGACTTATACTTACCGTGATAATTAAAATACAAAATTAAATTGCAGCTGGGGGACTATTATCTTCCATTTCATGCAATTTTTCAGCAAATAAAGAGATTGCGTCGCGTCAAAACTTTCGTGACATAACGTCATAGGCAAATATGTAGCAAAATAAACAGCATAAATTCCGATCCCCAATAATAACTCATCAAAACATATAACGGTTTTTGTTTCCAAAAACAATGTTTTCTGCAAAACTGCAGACTGTGGATAAAATTGTTGTTTTAATGCCACCGAGTTGTTTACATTAACTTACTTTGAATTTGAATTTCATTATGAGAACTCAAACGAAATGGCGTTATAAATGTTGACAGGGCAGCCATGTATGAATGAGACTTACAATATTTCACCACTTGAGGTGCATAAATAGTTGCACAGCGCTTTACGGTTGGTTGGGTCCGATAGAGCAGTCGTTTCCGAAATAAACGTGCGAATCATGAAGTCTGCGGCATTAGCTTACCCACTTGAACATTTATTTATAATGGACTATAATTTACCAGTTTTAAAGAGTGCCCCTTATTCAACTCGTAACAAGCGATCTTGAAAAATTACGTTTACTGTCTCGGGAGGGTCGTTTGTCTTAGAAGCGCGGGTAATGTTCCCGAACTCATACGTTAATCCGACGCGTTTTACGGTTATCGTTGGGGTTTAGCTATATCTCGTCAGCAGTCAGCGTTTAGGAACATTACCTTCAAAGATGCCCGCAGTCTATTATCAATTACAATGGATGTTCAGGCACCGATCGCTGCTAACTTGACGTACAGCTGCCGGAAGATAAATTTGAGTAATGAGTGATGTCATAGCGGGAATAAAAATGGCTGATAAATCATTTTTCTAGTTTTTAAACCGCCTTTCTTCAGAACTACATTTCGTTCACTGCTGATCGCGGAATTTGAACTTTCCACGCTACACCCTTTTTCTTCTTACCAATACTAGCAAGGTCCTAACTAATAATTTCGTGTGATGTGGATAAAATATATTACAGTTTCTAGGCAAAGAGTACAAAATGTATTTTTAGTTTTTATTCTAAGTCTGTTACAGTTGTTACAAACGGTTCCGATTTTTTAAATTAAAGGTTGACTGGCTCGACTTAAAACTCAAATAAAGAATTCTTGTTGTAAAAGGAACCGTAAATGGAACCGTACCTAAATATTAAAGTTATATCTGCTTTTAACCGTTTTTTGATAAGGTTCAAACTAAAGTTTAAAACTTTTAGAATCTCCAGCGTTTAGATAATAAATAGTACGCGCGCCAAGCATCCCGCGTCGTCAGTTTCAAAATATCCAGCAGAGAATACACCTGCAAATGTGCAAACGTCTGGCGTCTGAGTGCAGCGTCTGGCGTGTTGAAACTGTGAGCCTTTGGGTGTGGTGCTCTAGTACATTCGATATGGGAGCGAGATCGGCAAGACTCGGAAAGACGTGGGAAAATTCGTCATATATGCTTTTAGTTAGCTCGTATCCGAACGCCGTTTCAGTACACACTTGGTAGTTGAAACTTGCGGTTGCGCTAAGCATATGCATAATATATACGGGACACGGGAGTTGGTAATTCTGCGGCGTTGTTTTTTTGTTTACCATATTTAGGTTTGAGATAGCTCCTGGCTTTGCTTATAATTATATAATTATAATTAGCTATATTATCGTGTTTATTATTTTTAAATATTGAAATCTCCAATAGGTACCATGGCTAGTGGTAGTGGTTCAGTTTGTGGTGGTGGCGGCGGCGCGTGTAGTGATAGCGGCATAAATTCCGTTGACAATATTATTAAAATTAACTTTTTATTATTGGATTTGAGCACAAAAATTGAAATAAAACGGTTAGGTAGGCCGACACCGGTTTTAAAATTAAATCAAACTTGAAATAAAACGAAATGGACGTCGTAAGCCTGAGCGAATTATCAAATACTTTTCGAAAGGTCGCGGTAAACGTTGTGTGCGAAAATTTAACCTTTTGGATTTGGGATTTTCGTCAAATATTGTGGTGAGTGAAATTTCTTCTTTTAAAATGTTTTAAAATGGCTTCTAAAGCACTTCATAAAAAATAAGGGGAGAAACCGCCAGACCCCCCCCCCAACCCCTGAGCGGTGATTTCATTCCAGAGCACTGCCAAGTTCTAAAGTCACGAGCCGCCACTGCTTAACACCTATATGGGCGAGCGTCGATTAGCCTTCGAATTAGCAGAAAATGTGCATAATCATTAATTTAACAAGTCATCGAGATTGGCTGGTAATTCCTGGTTGTCTAGATTTCAAAAAATAGGCGCTTAGCTACCCGTTAAACTCCTGGATCTACTGGGGTAGTACCAGCAGCAGGATTTAAAAAACAGCAAGTTCAGAGGTTTTTTGGCGTCGTATGATAGGCTTTAGAAGTCGATGTTTTTCAGCCACACCAGACTATATCCATGAAACGGCAACTAATTCAGTGCCAGTCCAGAAGAAAAATACTGGTCTAAAAATGAAAGAATATGTTGCACGTGTAGTTAACACTAAACGACTCACCACGGGTTTCGGCTGAAGCGTCTTCCATTTCTGCATTTCTGCTCTTTCCCATGCAGTGTATGAACCCAATACTTATATGTTATGCTGACTTCTGGTTGAATGGATTCTGATCATGTCATCAGAAATTTTGATCACTACTTCAAACACAGCCTAAGGAACAAAAATATTGTGGGTTCTTGATAATCGACAGACACAGAACACTAATTGAAAGTTAATAATGATTTCTCTTCCGTCCCATAGAAGTTATCATCTACGGGCCATACCTACCTCGTGATTCTCCACATTTGACGCAGTAGAAAGTCTTGCGAACGCATTCCTTCTTCTCGTCACCATGCAGAAGGCCGAAAAAGACTTTCAAACCAGGAACATTTAACGGTTCAGTTCGGAAATATTTCCTGATGAAGACTTGCGTACTGAAAAAGCCACAGATGTTGTGGAAGAGGACGCCACTGAAAGATCTGAGGTTTAGGAAAATCTTCTAAGAAGCCTCCCAGCCTAAAATTGAACATGACATTGAGAAGCTACAGTCAAGTTGCAGTCACCAATACATTAAAGTATGCTTTCTTAGAAGTTTCCCCCAAACCATATTCAAACATCCCTTGAACATAAAGGAAGAGCTCAAACAAGAGAGCTATTAGAGCCACAGCATGCTGAAGATCTAACCAGTTCTCAGTTTGAAAACTAACTTGTGACGGAAAAGCAGAGGATATCAAAAAAGAGTGGTGAAAGTTGGAAGCAGTGAAGAAGATCATGACACAAATATTGATTGCCTAAGTAAAAATATCGTCATTCAAAGGCAGGGGAGGAATAGAAAAATGCCAGAATTACAAAGTCAGTAAAGTCAGTTAAAATCTCGTCTATAGAAATAAAGAAAAATGAAAATTGATGTAATATTTATCATTCCATAGTTTATATAGCCAAGGTGAAATTGCTTGCTGAACTTATGCGTACTGTACTAATAAATTAGGGCATTACATGGGATTTCCGTACTCTATTTTCATTAACATTTCCACGGAGTAAATTCCCAAGAAACATTTACAAGTAAATGCAGCTTGCTACGGCAGAAGTTTCGCCCGTGAGACTGTAGCGACTTCTCACTTTAATATTTAGTAGCTTCTCACATGGTAGGTAGACTCTACTAAATTCATTCACATTTACGTAAGTTTGCACCTGCAAAGGATTTCATGGTGTTACGTGGTAATGTGCAAATCACGAATGCGGAAACGTAAAACATTTTACTGACAAATTTGCATTTGCGAATTGAAAATTTTGCTGCGCTGTGGGTTGATTCCGTCAACTGGGAAATCTCACGAGAGGCAGAACTATGTTATACATAATTATATTTAAATTGTTAGCTCCCCAGAGTAGAGAATGTGATACAAAATATAATTATAGCAGATTCAAATGGCGAATTTTTATTGTAAAAGCTACGTTGGTAATTAGGGACCTGTGTTTCGTAGGAAAAGAGGGAAATACAAAATAAAATTTTCCATTGTTCAAAGAAAAAGTATATTATATTATATGAGTATTGTGTTGTTGAAATTTTTTCTATTGTTTGTATTATAGCTTCTGAAGTTCCTTGTTGCGCTTTTCTTAAAATATAAATGATTTTATCTATTGAGTTATTTCTATGTTTCTCCAGATTCCAGCTGCTGAATCTCCCTGCGTAAATATGTTTTGAAAGCTTAACCTTATTCTATTTGTGTCCCGTTACCTAACCTCATTACCTAATAAGTAAACTGTTTAAGATATTTGGCCATTTGATCGTCTACTTACACTGTTGACCACCAACAGACACCATATTTCTAACGGACTCCTAACTACTTGTACGCCTGGAATAGCTTCAGCATTCAATCAGTTTCAATACAGAAGATGAAAGAGGAGGAGCATTCGTCAGTCGATCAACCATCACAACCTCGCCATGATCTAGCTAATTTTGGTTACTAAATCAAATCTCATCTAGTGCCTGATACGCGAACCCTAACTGTAATATTGACACCGAACCCTTTGTATCCCAGTGCAAGATTATCCGGGATCCAACTGATACAGCACTGAATACAGGACTATTTCAGTGACCACCTATCATTTCGTGCAGACATTTTTACTTACTCACAAGAGTATTGTACCACTGAGAAGACTGAGTAGATATCTATGTAGCTGCATAATCTCTGTATGACTATCTCTGTGTTACGTATGCCAGCGGACACAGCAGCTACGCTAACACTCGGCCATCCTGCAATTTCGGTTACCCTCAACCGACTTCAAAAAGAATTTAAAAAGCTATGAAAAATTGACAAAACGGCGCAAAATGTTCCACATAAGATGTCCTTAGGCGGCAGTGGTAACCGCATGCAGTAGGCCGTCTGCGACTCGACTTATGTGAGTACGGGTAATGGGACCGTCTAATCCGTTTCAGACATCCTGACTTGGTGAGTAACTAACCGTAAAACATTCTAGTTATCTGATCATATGGAATCTCTTATGTACCAGTGTAATGGGGCTCTGCGAATTTGTTTGACCCGATCGTAATATTGTTTTCATCTTCTGCCTTCGATCTTATGACGGCAATAAAGTAGTTTTGTGCTATAATTATTGTCATATATCAGTATCTGTTAGTTTCATCATCAAATAGAAGTAACTCTTGTACGCCACGAAAGTAACGGTAAAACTGAACTTCATGACTTACTGAGGAGTATACGGGGCCTGAAAAATTACTACTTTCCTGGAACAGCATAACCATACCTCGCATAATAGTTATTTACCAATTATTGTGAAACTATTTTTGCAGTGTATGTGCTCTTTATTCATATTGATTGCAAATAGAAAGAAAAAAAATACTATTACTTGTAATAGCAGTGTTGGTTCACATTACCTACCTCAGGGACACTTTGATAACATAATTATAAACTTAAATAAATTAGAGTTCGATTATATGCTGTACCAAGGAAAAGAAAATATTGTACATTTGTTGACTGCTTTTGTAACAGAATCAAGTTTGTCTATCTAAAGTCTACTTAACGAAAGAAAAGAAATATTGTCAATTGAAATCGGAATACATATGTGACGTTGTGGTTCAAACTCTCGTCTAGTCACCAGAGGCAACAATTGATCCCGTTTGTCCGAATTCGCACGAATATAACTTAATAATTTCAAGTCCCGCACGGGCGGAATTTTGCTGACAGAACCCAGACCTGACACACGCATTCACGCATTTTAAACAGCCCTGACACCAGCTACACGCATTTTTTGTAAAAAAGATAATGTAAAAACGTAAGAGAAAAAAATTACCTCTACGGGAGCCGAACCCACCCGGTCCGAGAATACCAAACTACCAGTTCTATGCGATACCTTCCTACCATCAACGCTGCTGGTTGCATTTGCATCTAACGAGGTATTTAACGAGGTATAAGTGCGGGACTTGAAATTTAAATTTCGGGTCCCACGTACGGGACTATATCCATCTCCATATCCTTATTATAATATTATATCGTTGGTGAAGTATTGTCATTTATTTAATAGAAGTTCCATAATTTCACGTCGCGCTATACATTCAAAACAGCCGTTGCCATCCGACAAGTTCGTCAAGGCGGAATCAATTGTTGCCTCCAGTTACTAGATGAAGATGTGGTTCAACCGTTTCCTAGAACGTATTATCTTGCTTACATTTTGATTTTCTTTTGAAACCGATACTCTTATAGAATCATAACGGCCTTATGCTGTATGATCATCAGAACCGCCTGTAGCTGTATCAACTTCACACCAGTCTAAAGCTATAGCATCATCACATCAGCCTCTAGCTGCAGCATTATCAGACCAGCCTATAGCTGCAGCATTATCAACATCAGCAGCAAACAAGCAGTCTCCAGCTGTGTCTTGAATTTGACACCAACCTGCAAACACCCTCTAGCTGTATCTTGCATTTGGTGTCAACAAAGGAGCAGTATAAGGCAGTTCATAATCCGAAGAGCTCGGAAATGTGTATTGCTGCTCGTGAAGGTATTTTTGAACATTCATTATGATTTCGATAATTATATATTAAATGTATTAATTTACAATTTTACTGTTGCCCATTCGAAGTGAATAAAAGTAATTTGCTACAAAATAATAATAAGTAGGTACATAATAATGCTCAATAATAACTATGTGTTTTTCAAGCGAATAATCTATGAAGAGAGTAATAGTATAAACCCTAACGACTATCACTCCGCTCGCTTCGCTTCGCTCCGCTTGGCCTTAACCTTGCCTTACCCATGCTAATGCTTGGTAATGAAAGTACGTCTTCTGCCTAGAATGCCTCAGACAGAACGAAATCTGCTTAGGCACAACTCGAAATATTAAATACCTGAATGTTGTTCGACTATTGTCTAATAACCTTAAGGTGGAGTGCGAATCACGCGACTGAAGCGGCTAGAGCCGCGCGACTATAGACGCGCGACTTTTGCAACGCGGTCGCAGCGGCCTATTCGAGTGCCAATTAAGCGATCGTGGCCGCTTTCGTTGTTAACTATTCTTACGAAATCAGTAGTTCGTATTATGGATGAAGCAGTGTTGGCGGTGTGTGATTTAGAAAATGAAGAGGAAGAGGAGGAAAGCCTCCTCCTAACCTTAATGTTAGATTCTTTAAGAAGCAGTCCGCATAATATTTTCTGCACACGAGAAGACGAAGGTTTCCAAAATGCGTTGATTAAAAGACAACTTTTAAAAGACGAGAGCAAGTTTAGAGATTTTTTCGTCTTAACATCTATCAGTTTAACTTTGTTCTGTCCCTGATTGCAATCGTATTTACGTCAAGAAATGTTCGTATCAATTTTCTTGTTTACCTTCAGTGCATATGCTTGCACGTACTTACAGTACAAACAAAACAAAACTAGGGAATCTGCTTGCGGTTAATATAATTCAACTGCAAGGGTGCTTTTCTCAAGACATCAATTTTCGCAAAACGAAATACAAATGCAGATACATTTTCAGAGGAAGTTGAAAACGTGAGCAAGATAACAGTTAAAACAATATACGTACTGACATTTTCTTTACAGTACTTTCCGTGCAATTCTAGTAAAATGCGGAAAAATAAAATATCCTATAGGTATTCCCCATCCACCTATAACAGTTTTTGCAACTTCTGACATATTGCATATTCTCACCAGTAATGGAAGTAGATTATATACAGTGCCCGTCTAAAGTCCGTTCCCCCCTGCTAATTTTTGAACCATTTGAGGTACATCCATGAAATTCGGTACAAGGTAGTCACAGGCCACAAGATATTTTTGGCGTAATAATGACAGATGCCAGTCTCAAGATGGCGGTCGGGCGCCATTTTGAATAAGAATTTTAAATGGGAAGGAGGGCCATGTGACACCTCGTTTTAAAGGTCTTATCGAGTGCAATATAATACTAAAATATGACGTCGACATCAGAAAACGTTACAAAATGGTGGCTAATCAAATTTCTAAATAATCATGAATGTTGCTTTCAATCACGTATGTATTGGAAACAAAATTCGTTGTCGCGGTAACATTTTGTTTTCTACTTGTCAAATCTAGTCTATTGAGTTAATTAATTTAGGCAAAGTGTGATCATGAGTCGTACCTGGCTTAGACGATAAATTTGAAGCGGTTTAGTTTTTTGGAGAAGCTGGAAGAAATTACCATCTACCGGTAGTTTTTCCTTAATAAGCTCTCTTTTGCCTCTTATTGGTCCACTTCATTAAGAGATTTCACTACAAATTAGAACAAAATTTCCGAAAATTTCTTTAAAAAAATTTTAAAATTTAAAAATTGAACAAGAGATATCGACGCCATATTTCAGTATGATATTGCTCTCGATAAGACCTTTAAAACGGGATGTCACATGACCTTCCTTCCCATTTAAAAATCTTTTTCAGAATGGCGCCCGACCGCCATCTTGAGACTGACAGCTGTCATTATTACGTCAAAAAATATCTTGTGACCTGTGACTACATTGTACCGAATTTCATGGATGTACCTCAAATGATTCAAAAATTAGTAGGGGGGGACGGACTTTAGACGGGCACTGTATGTTACGGTTAAAGTAATTCCTTAGCTAGTGTATAGACCAGCTGGATGGTATATAAAGTAACCAAGCGGCTGGTTATTTTAGTAGAAATTCATCTTTCCACTAGAATAACTGCGAATCTTGGATAGTCAATATACTATCCAGCCAGTTTAAGTTAACCAAAAATGATGGCTAAAGTATAAACCACAAAGAAAGTAAATAAAACAACCATTGTTCTTAGATAGTTTGTAAAGTATTTGGATAAAGCATGAACTTCATTTTTAGTAGTAGAAAATAACTAATTCACTAACTAGTACATAAACTAACCAATATTTTCCTTGGTTAATATTGCAAAATTAATCAAACATTACATGGGCAGAACACGATGCACGTGTCGCGATACTGGGGATCATTTGTAAGAAACTGTCATTAGCAATAGTGGTAGTTGCGTACGGGTACAATCCCTTAGTGACCGTATACTCGGAGAGCATTCTAAAAATCACCCGGGTTGTTTATCTAGGTACCTGAACATAGAATTTTGGATTTAGTCTCATTTCGTGTGTCGATGAAAATTTCTCTCCTATTGTTTTCAAATGTGAATGTTTTTGTTTAGTGGGGGGGAGACTTAAACGCTCCGCTTGCCCACAGACCGGAAATAGTGTGCCGTGGAACAACTTTTTTGGCCGTATTCAGTGACGGGCAACACCACTTTTTCTATTAAATTTACAAAAGAAAATTCTGCTTGGTTTATATACTAACCAACGAATGAGCTATTTTGTATTACCAGAACTTAAATTTTCACTTTATCCAAATAGTTATGGATAGTTTACAAACTGTCTAAGAACAATAGTTGTTTTATTTACTTTCTTTGTGGTTTGTACTTTAGCTATCATTCTCGGCTAGTTTATAAACTGGCTGGATAGTATATGAACTAACCAAAATTCGCAGTTATTTTATTGGAAATGTGAATTTCTAGTAAAATAACCAGCCGCTTGGTTACT
The DNA here is from genome assembly GCA_963966045.1 of Xestobium rufovillosum. Classification (NCBI taxonomy): domain Eukaryota; kingdom Metazoa; phylum Arthropoda; class Insecta; order Coleoptera; family Ptinidae; genus Xestobium; species Xestobium rufovillosum. The sequence continues at coordinate 22,235,131 of OZ014493.1, read as the reverse complement.
TTATATACCATCCAGGTAGTTTATACACTAGCCACGTAAGTACTTTAACCGTAACATATACATTACTATATTTACCAAAATTATGGTGCTAAACGGGGAAACTTTCAGCAGTCAGCAACGGCGAGCATCGAGTCAGAGTGAAGTGACTGAAAGAAAAATATTATGGTATGTTCCGGGATGCAAGCTTGCTATGCACAGTCGTGTTACTACTCGCCAAAATAAACAAAAAATTCCTATACAGTTGACATGTGGTCTAAACTTTGTCCTTTTCGGGTTATTTCTGGTTCAAATATGGAAATAGAGGCAAAGCAAGCAAGACTACTTTATGCAGATCACTTTCCACGACGTTTACCAAGTGAGAAAACGTGACCCTCACGGTCTCCTGATCTAAAACCTCTGGATTTATACGTACGGGACCATCTAAAATCTATGGTGTAATCTACTTCAGTTCATGATATTGACGATCTTCGACAGAGAGTGGAAAATGGCTGCCAGCGAATTCGGAGCACACCAGGAATATTTGAGGGTGTAAGGCAGTCTATAATCTGAAGGGCTCGGAAATGTATTGCTGCCCGCAGAGGTCATTTTGAACATTTATTATAATTCCACTAATGATTAACTGTATTAATGTACTTTTATACTTTTACCCATTTAAACTGAATACAAATTCACTACCTATAAACAAATTAAAATTTCGGATAGCTATAACTCGGTAACGGATGATGCCTATGCATAGCCAGCCCACCATTTTTGTTATACATCCTGTATATTGCAAACGTAAGTATGATTAATCCGGCGATTTTGTATAAATACCGGTAATTATACATAATCACCACGAAATTTGGCAAATAAAATATTTTTTTGATATTTACGGCAATTTATCTAATTGACTGGTTTTTATATGTATAGGGGTCCACGCAAACCGTTCATTAAAAGTTTATAAGGTTCCAGTTATAATAGAAATGGTAAGTGCTGTTTTATGTATTTCTAAACTCAATCATACACGATGAACTGTTCCCATATCTGCTTTTAAGAGCACCTATTAGACGATGTGACAGGAAGTGCCTATCGTGAATTATTTTGTACCTCCAGCAAAAGGCTTAAAACTAACTAGGTATAATGAATTAGCAACAAAATTACATTGCCATATCTGCAAAATACCTACAAAATAAATTGTGCTTCAGTACCACCAATAAACACCTAGTTCCGTAATTACCACAGAACACATCAATTACCTACAGTAACAAATCAAACTGCGCTCTATACAAGCCCTCTTGTATTGATAACACGACCGTAACTAAAATCCTGAATTGTTTCTAGAGCAAAGCTTCATGTTATCTATTTGTTTTGTATTCATTGCAAAACTGTCACATATACATAATATGAGTAGTAGATAAATGACAATACTGGGCCACATCCCTGGCCGAGGCGGTTGACCGCCTCGGCAGGAGGAAGCCGGGCGCCCGTCTTTCTGGCTGAGGAGCGATGGGGCGCTCGAGCCAGCCCGCCGAGGCGGTTGACCGCCTCGGCGGGAGGAAGCCGGGCGCCCGTCTTTTTGGCCGAGGCGATGGGGCGCTCGAGCCAGCCCGCCGCGGCGATCGGTTGCTTCAGCGGGTGGAAGCCGGGCCCCCGACTTCTCCAGGTACCATCCACTTCTTCAAGGAAGCCGGGCCCCCGGCTTGTCCAGGTGCCATCCACTTCTTCAGCAGCGACTTCTGCGGCAGCCTCTCTCAGAAGAAGCGAGTGTCATTGCCGAAGAGTGCGCCCCCCAAGCCGCCATTTTGGGCCCCCTTGGTTGTGGCTCAGGCGCCTGCGCCGGGGCTCTGAAAGTACACGTGTTGCTCATTGTTCAGGCCAGTCCATCCAGGTGCCATCAATGACCAGAGGCTGCTGAAGGAGTCCTCGAGTAATGTCTTCAGCAACGACTTCTGCCTCTGGTGTCTTTGGGGCCTTTGGTTGTGGCTCAGGCGCCTGCGCCGGGGCTTAAAAAGTGCGCGTGTTGCTCATTGTTGCGCAATGGAAGAATGTTCTGGAAATGCTGATGCAATAGTACACAGATGTTGCAGAATTAATGTTTTTTCTCGGAAATTCGAACGTTTGCAATTGTTTATACTAAATAAATATTGTTATCAAAGTTTGAGAAAGAAACATGTCCGAAGAGATGTTATAATTGTTTTTATTATGATTAAATATTAATAGCTAAGAACGTTCTAGAAAAACCTTTCAACTTTGCCGATAGGATATGTATATTTGTTTGGTTTGACTCCCACGGTCTGCATGCCAATAAGTGCGTGTGCACTTAATATGTTCAAACTCTACAAGATGACCGAGATTATGTTATACCCTGTTGTTTGTATTATTACAATAAAATAAGAACATTTTCGAAGCTTACCGCCAGATAAATAAACAATGCTCAATTGATTGTTTTTTCTGATAACTTCTACATGTTATCAAAATTTAGCAAACTCGGCAAAAGCTGCGAAATAAATAGAACGAATCTAATCGCGAGCATTTTATTCAGTAGTTAGTTCAATTGTTCAGTTGATTTCCACGGAATAGGTGCGGTAAAAGTTAGTTTCCCAATATGGATGCGGTAATTAGCCAAGACGATGTTGGGGATATTTTATTGTACCATTTTATCCTGCATAACTTGCCGGAAAATATAAAAGTAAGTCCATTTGCAGTAATCATTTCTTTTATTGTCCAAGCAGTATGTTAATAAATCTCATTCATAATAGAAGTCATTCATAATAATTTCATTGTAAGTAATTAAAAGCATACATATTATCTAATTGTAAACTATTTTCTATATTTAGAACAGACCCAAAATGATAATTTGTGGAAATGTGCCACACATGGCGTCAACAACAACAGAAAATGTGTTATTTTCGGGCCTATTCATGGAGAAAGAAACAACGATAATTTTGTTGGAATCGTGCAGTGAACTTGTGGTCATTTGGGTCAATATTGTAGATCGTAAGTAAAGCATTTAGATTTTTTTAATATTCAGTGATAGTAGTGTGAAATTGGGGATTTTTGATTCGCAATTTTAGTAGTGGAAAATTGGGATTTCTGATTCACAATTATTCTAGTGGTGGAAAATTAATTGTTTTTATAATGAATGAAGTTATTTCTTTGTTTATCCGCCCGTTTGTTTGTTTGTTTGTTTGTTTGTTTGTTTGTTTGTTTGTTTGTTTGTTTGTTTGTTTGTTTGTTTGTTTGTTTGTTTGTTTGTTTACTAGTACAATTTCTTATCTTTGTTTGTCTCTCAGTTTGTCTGTACGTTTTGTTTGTTTGTTTTGTTTGTTTGTTTGTTTGTTTGTTTACTAGTATAATTTCTTAATTATGGTATTTTTCTCTTGTTGCAGTCAACGATGTATAAGCAGCGTCACGAGTTTGATTACACTGTTATATTATTTTAATGAATAAAATGTATTTTAATATAATAATATCATATTATGAACAGTATTATATTATTTTAATTGACAAAATGTATTTTAATATAATAAATTATATTATATAATTTACCGTATTCCATGGGAACTAACTAAACTAATGAATTGATTACTGAATAATACTCTCCAATATGTTAGAAATATTTGTTGTGTGCTTTCCAATAAATGTATGCTAGAAGCGTGATTTTTTGACAAGCTGTCTGTTGACACAGACAGCTCTATTCGCAAACACCATGGCTGATGACACAAGCAAGAATAGAAAGAGGAAAAACCCCTCTATGTAGATGCGGCAGTACGTAAACGTCTTGTTGGTGGATTGGTATGCGAATTTCGTCATTGGCATTGAATGTTGTTGTTGACACGAACGGCTGATGTAACAGACAGACAGATAGACAGACAGGCAGGCCGGCAGGCAGACAGGCAGACAGACAGACAGGCAGACACAGACAGACACACACAGACAGACAGACAGACACAGACAGACAGACAGACAGACAGGCAGACAGACAGACAGACATCTGATGAGAATTCTGAAGTAGGAGAATAACTATAGATTCCTATTTGTCTCATCGAGCTGGTTAATTTGATACCCTCCATGACCTAAGTGGGCGGGGCAAGGGGGCGTGTGCAGTGGGCCCTAATCTATATTACCGACATTCAATTTGCACTTTCCAGTAAGTGTAACAGAAATCTACATGTGTTCTATATTACCGACACTCAATTAGTACTTCCAGCACTCACCAGATGGTTCCCACACGTGTCCGAAACGCATTAAGATAACAAGTAATTTCAAAACATAGTACGTATCAAAATAAACAAACTGACGAATGTTCTAGAATGTTATTTTATTGTAATAATACAAACAAATAAACGGGTCACCTTGTAGTGTCTACAACGTAGTATGTGCATATACAGAACGTGGGAGCAAACCTAAACAAACATAATCCTGTCGGCGAGTTGAAAGGTTTTTTACCCATAATAAAAACAATTATAACATCTCTTATCGGCGGCGAACGTGCTTTTTTCTTAAACTTTGATATCAATATTTATTTAGTATAAACAACTGTAAATTTCCGAGAAACTTCTGTTTACAATCCTAAGTATATATGGATGATTTAAAAGACGGGCATGTAGGCAGCCGATTAGCTCAGTTGGTTGGAGCGAGGGCTCCGGTGCGCGGGGACCCGGGTTCGAATCCCGGTCGGCGTCATTTCCAAAACGTTTGCGAAAACCCCGGCGCAGGCGCCTGGGTCACATCCAAAGGCATCTAGCAGTAGTTGAACCTTACCACCCACAACCACACCCATTGGATGCCGCCCACAACCTCTATCATTGGCTGTTGCCCCGCCCACTCTCATAGAGCCCCGGCGCAGGCGCCTGAGCCACAACCAAAGGCCCCAAAGACACCAGAGGCAGAAGTCGTTGCTGAAGACATTACTCGAGGACTCCTTCAGCGTAGAAGGGGAAAAAACATTAATTCTGCAACATCTGTGTACTATTGCATCAGCATTTCCAGAACATTCTTCCATTGCGCAACAATGAGCAACACGCGCACTTTTTAAGCCCCGGCGCAGGCGCCTGAGCCACAACTAAAGGCCCCAAAGACACCAGAGGCAGAAGTCGTTGCTGAAGACATTACTCGAGGACTCCTTCAGCAGCCTCTGGTCATTGATGGCACCTGGATGGACTGGCCTGAACAATGAGCAACACGTGTACTTTCAGAGCCCCGGCGCAGGCGCCTGAGCCACAACCAAGGGGGCCCAAAATGGCGGCTTGGGGGGCGCACTCTTCGGCAATGACACTCGCTTCTTCTGAGAGAGGCTGCCGCAGAAGTCGCTGCTGAAGAAGTGGATGGCACCTGGACAAGCCGGGGGCCCGGCTTCCTTGAAGAAGTGGATGGTACCTGGAGAAGTCGGGGGCCCGGCTTCCACCCGCTGAAGCAACCGATCGCCGCGGCGGGCTGGCTCGAGCGCCCCATCGCTCCTCAGCCAGAAAGACGGGCGCCCGGCTTCCTCCTGCCGAGGCGGTCAACCGCCTCGGCCAGGGATGTGGCCCAGTATTGTCATTTATCTACTACTAATATGTGTTACAGCAAAAGTGTGCATTTGGAGAAGGTGCATGTTCACTGGTAGGTAAATGTAAGAAAAACAATTTGAGCATTAAACAGTATTTGACAGTTAAAAAGCGGCCAGGTCAGACCGCATAAGGTTGTCTTTGAAACAAATTCGTGGAGTCTGACCTAACCAGACATGATTTTCGAAGCTACTTTGCAATTTCTTCAAATACGCTCTTTGCTGTAATTATTATATTCTGTAACCTTAACAAAACGCTTTTCGTGATGCTGCAAAAAAGTTGGCTCTATTACTTGCTGATCAGTTTTTCTTTTTTATGTTAGTTTGCAGAGGATCTTACGCAATGAATATTAAACTTCTGAGGTTACTAAGAAGAGGGCCAACCGTGCGGTCATAATGACGCCTTGAATGGCATAATTAGGAAAGCAGTTAAGACGCCATAAATAACAATTAAGATTCCTTATACAGAAAATGAATATCGAGCGCTCCCAAACTACATAGGTATGTACTGCATAAAACAAACATTTTGGAATGCTTAAATCTGTTTTTTCATTAAATTTTAGTGCCACTTATCATGCATTAGTTTTTAATTTACCTAAATTAAATAAATTTCCTAAAAATTGGACGAGGAAGCAAGTATTCACGCTAAAAACCTTAGATTACATACTGTTTTTGCGTGAAGTAATGCAAAATTTTTGTTGTAGTTATCATCATAAGGTTCTCAGTCCGAAGACTGGTTGGACGCGTACCTCCACTCTTTTCTATCCTGAGCTAACCTACGCATTTCCCTAAAAGTAGAACATCCTACATCCCTAACTATTTGAGAGCAGTAGTCTAATCTAGGCCTACCCCTACCTCTTTTTATTCCTATCTCTGACTCTACTATGTCGCGAACTATTCCTTCGTGTCTTAGAAGGTGTCCTACCATCCTATCTCTCCTACTCTTTATTGTCTTCCATACCTTTCGCTTTTCCCCAACTCTTTCTAATACTTCCCTATTGCTAACCTTATCTATCCACGGTATCTTCATCATGCGTCTGAAGCACCACATTTCAAACGCTTCTACTCTTTTTCGATCCGCTTCGCCTATTGTCCAAGTTTCGCACCCGTATAATGCCGTACTCCATACATACGACTTTAAGAGTCTCTTCCTAGTCTCTATATTAACCGTTCTCGAACATAACAGTTGTTTCTTTTTGTTAAACGCAACTCGCCCTGCGCTATTCTTTGTTTTATATCTTTAGTGCTCCTACCGTCTTGAGTTATTTTACTTCCTAAATAGCAAAAATCCGCGACCTCCTCTATCTTCTCATTTCCTATTTGTATGTCAACTTTAGTTCCATTTTCACATCCCCTACATACCAAAATTTTAGTTTTCTTTTTATTGATTTTCATGCCGTAGCCCTGTGTCAAAACTGCTTCCATTTCATTCAAAGCCGCTCCTAATTCTTCTTTGCTAGATGCTAACACTGCTATATCATCCGCAAATCTGAGCATGTTAATAGTTTGACCCTGTACATTAATCCCTGAGGCTGTTCTGTCCTTAACAATATTAATCGCATCTTCGATGTATAAGTTGAAAACTAGAGGTGACAGTGCACATCCCTGTCTCACTCCCTTCCGGATATCTACTTCCCTTCGTTCCTGCTCACATTCTATAACTGCTTTTTGCTCTTTGTAGAGATTATGTATTATTCTTCTGTCCCTATATTTCATCCCTACCTTTCTCAGCACTTCGAACATCTTCCCCCATTTTACGTTGTCGAAGGCCTTTTCTAAATCTACAAATCCTATATAGACGATCTTTCTCTTTTCTATCGTTTTTTCTATAATTACTCGTAAAGCTAGAATGGCCTCGCGCGTTCCTCTATTGTTAGAAAAACTGAAAAACTAATTCAAAACATTTAAAAGTAAAAACCTAATGAACCAAAATAATCAGCATCATGGCGTGCCAGTTTTTATTAAAATATGCTTCTCTACTCTGATGCGGCGTACCTACATCTTAATCGATGTTTTTTTGCAAATTAATTTTCTTAAGTCTACCCTACTGAACGGTTTAATAGCTGATATTACGCATTCATGCTTCAAGAATCACTTTTAAAATTTCTTTGAACTTTTTCACTTTATTTCAATGGGTGTGCCAAACTTTGGGAAAAAATAGAAAAACTCAAAATAAGAAGAAAAGTTCCTATGAACACATGAAAGGGTTATTAAAAAAGCTACAGGCTGGCGGTTTCCCCCAAAAAAATATTCTTGTTTTAGTATCTCGAAAACTACGAAAGTCATTGGATTGAAATTTTATAGGTGGTTTTCATTTATAGACATCTACTGTTCTAAAAAGTTTTGCTTTTGTACTGCCTTCAGGGGCGTGGCCACAAGGTAGGTAGTCTACTTATTTGTACCGAAACTATGTTACGTTGCTACAAAGTATGCGTAATATCTGCGTTCAATTTATAAGAAATTGATACCTTTGAATTTCTTCGTAAGCTGCTTAGTTTCTGAGTGTAACAAATTTTTGTGAAATCTGCATTCCTGGTTTAAAAGTTCAACAATAGATTGTTCTAAAACTACCTGCGATGCTTCATTGAACAATATAGGTCTACAACGGACAATCGTCAGCAAAGTTTTCAATGACTTTCGTCGTTTCGGAAATCACCATCCTCTTTCAAGAAACTTCAACACCCTGTATCTTTGTTGGTAATAGTTTATGGACACATGCTCATAGGAACGTTTCTTCTTAGTTGAGCTCCTCTAAAATCACATGAAGTTTGGCACATATGTTATGAATCGCCCTGTACATTAATGAAAGATGTATATTGCGAAGATGTCTCTGATGTGAGATAAACAGTTTCCAAAAGCTACATGCTTTTAAAGTTTGTTATTTTGTTCATGCTTCTCCTTCCTGTCGGCCTGTACTTCATGAACTCCTTTGGTGTTCTTCCAGTTGGTATTCGCTCCAACTATATGTTCTCTCCATTTCTGTTTAGTCTATATCTCTACGATCCACGATGCTTTAAATTCCAAATCCCTCCGGTAAATATTAATTCCTGATGATCTCACCCATTCTAAAGTAGATTTTGACTCTTCTCAGAGGTGTCATTTCTGTTGCCTCGATTTTTCTATTGGGTTGTCCTTTTCTTATTAATTATGCAAAATTTTATTGTTTTTTTGAATAATGTGACATCAATCAAGGATAATAAGTCAACGAATATCGTTCATATTTGATATACATAAGGTTACGTAAGGTAATATACCTTATTCACTAGTAGATTATAATGAGGAATTGGTATTATTCTCCCTAAAAGGGAAAGTTTCTCGTACTGTTCGGTGTTGGTTCGATAGTTGTTATACAAAAGGTACATAAAGTTATCGGTTCTGCAACTTCCACAGGGTTTCTGAGAGCAAAGTTGCGGTTTGATAACTAATTATCACTATAAGGGAATATTCGAAATTAGCAGCATGTTGAATATTTTAGATACAAAGTTTATGAAGCTATGGGCGGAAATATTATCCATTCTAACATTGATGTGCCTCCAAAAAATCATTGATATACAAGGCGTGAGATATAACTAACCAAGAAAATTCGAGAATAATTTTATTGTATTTGTACTGTAACATTTCAGAGTTTCAGAGAATATCAACATGTTAAGAAAATTCAACATGTGACAAGCGCCAAAATGCTTGATGACATCATCGGAGGACATACCGCGGCTACCCAGAAGAAGGGTCAATGGGTGAAACTAAAGGGTACCAAGGAGTTAAGTACTTAGATGTTTCAATTCAATGGTAACCGTAAAGAAAACTGAAGCGGCAGCATGCAGCATGGAAGAAAATATCAAAAAATAAGAAACAAAAATTTTTAAGTTAAACGGTTTTATTGTACAGAAACATAATAATGATGCAGATAATGTATTAAAAGCTAAAAAATAATTAGGTAGGTATCAGGTACCAGTCATCACACCACTCTCCTCATCAATCTAGAGCATTGACCAGATTAAAATAAAATCGTGGGACGAGTCGAATTTCTATTATCTACAGTCAACCGCCCATATCATTATAGATATGCTTTGGATGCATCTTCTCAATAGACAACATCGCAGAACGATGATTTACATATTTACTCAGGTTACGCTACGGCCCGCGATTTTATTTTAGTCTGATCAATGCTCTAGATTGAAGAGGAGAGTGGTGTGATGACTGGTACCTGGTACCTACCTAATTATTTTTTAGCTTTTAGTACATTATCTGCATCATTATTATGTTTTTTTACCTCGTTTTACGTTTTTTACAATAAATCCGTTTAACTAAAAAAAAATTTCTTATTTTACTTTCAAGTTTTTAGTTTTTTTGTTTGTTTTTGTTTTGTTATTATTTTTCTAAAGTGAACTGTTCTACTTGTCAAGCCCTTTCATTTGATACCCATATTGAGGGGATTGAAAAAACTTGTGTGTGTCAGCTCCGACGCACGACTGGAGTTTACTCTTTATGTACGATTATTATAACTTCAGTCACTTGACAATAGAGCACACGCGAATGTCAGTTTTATACCCAAATGTGTATTTATCAGATGGTTTATGTTCGAAAATGTCCAACTACATCAAAATATAAATTGTTTATAAATTCAGTAATTAAGTGACAATCTGCTAAACGTCGATCCCACTGGCAATGAAATAAATACTTTTCCTGGTGTTCGAATAGGCGTTGATTCACATTTCGGCACTAAGCAATATTTGGAGTATTTAATATTAGGTTTTTCCATATTACATCAAAAGATTTAACAAATTTAGGAACAAACAAACACTGCAAATGATGACTTTACAACGCCAACAAACTGTCATATCTACTCTATGCCACTCTATTTTCACGATTTCCATTTCTATTTCTATGCTTTATGCATAAACAGCCGTATCCATAGATACGTACATAATTTCAATGTTACAGGTAACGTAACGCGTTACTTTTACTTAACGCGAAATGTAACGCTTGATTTTACTACTCATAGAATTTCCGTACCGCGGGCTATAAATTAAAATCGATTCTTAAGGAGTAAGCTACAAAAAGTAATACGCCATTTTGTGGTGGTGGCCATCTTGGATTTTGAATTTTTCATGGTGTACTTTATTCTACTAGTTCAGCCCTTTCATTTGATACCCATATTGAGGGGGTTGAAAAAATATCTAATCCGCCATTTTGTGGCGGCGGCCATCTGGGATTTACAATGATACTGAATATACATAATTGTATTGTCATCACAACTAAAGGTGCATACCAAATTTCAGATCAATCGGTCAACAGGAAGGGGGTAAAATTTCAATTACTAGATTTGACCCACGCAAACAAACAAACAAACAAACAAACAAACAAGGCAAGCTAAATAAAACCGTTTAAAAAGACTAGGTACCTAAGTGTTTCATAAAGAAGGTGCGTAACAAGAGATGATTATTTTAAATGTTTAATGATTAATAACTTAAAAATAATTGAGTTAGGGTAAAATTCATGGTAACTAAACTTTTTGATCTTGAAATGGCCAACAATTTTTATTCAAAGTAATAGTTTAGCCACAAATAAAATGTTCATAACACCACGAATTCTCGTCGAGACACATTTCAAGAAATCATTAAAATCGGTATTATCGGTATTACAATGCTTCCATTGGCTCCTTCTGAAATTAACAAAAAATAAAAATTATAAGATGAAAGGCAAGAAGCTCAAACTTATATACTTATTATTGTAAGTAAAACACACATTTTAATGGCATTTAAGAGAACATCCAATATTCGAATTTGTGTCTTTACCCGATTCAAAATTTATCCTCCCTATCCCACAACCAAGCATACCTATTACTATTTCTTAATTGAGTTTAACCTCGTTGCTTACAAGGATCCCTTACAGGGGTAACGTATTTTGCTTGCTACCTTTGCTACAAACACAATAAACCTAGCATCTGCACTCTTGGAATTAAATAATAATTTGTTTACCTTTTAAGAACACACAACTTTACTGGTGCGCTTTCTAATTTAAATCCAACGCAATTAAACTAGACTCAACTGCGGAAATAACTAATTCAGACTTTTCATAAAATACCTGGTGCGGCCATGCAACAAAAGATAACCAAGAAAGTATCAGAGAAGTTCAGCATTAAAAATGAAACTTCAGTTTTTAAATCCCGCGTCATTATTTGACAGAAAAATGTCCGCTTATTAATTTCGCTCAAGGCACACCGTGGAGGATGAAAATTTCCGGAAATTCTTTGGGTTGCCGTGGTAACGAAACCAAAAACAAACTTCTGATTGGCTAAAAAAGCGATGTGTGAAATTTTCCATGGAATAAAAATCTAAAATATTTTTTGTGTGCTTTTTTAACGAAGGAAATAGTAAAATGCGCATCCTGTGGGTCCAGGGTGGCCATAGAGCAGTCAGGAATTAGATTCAGAGCTCTCTTATTTCCTGGCTTAAAATTTTCCGTAATCAAAAAGGTAGTAAACTGATGGGGGATATAGGTTACTTCTCCCAAACGTTTTATCGAACCCTACAATAAGATATTTCGTTAATCGAGAAGGAAAATACTTAAGACTGTTCACCAAACTAGTCTTAGCTATTTTGATACTAATCGTTACAGTAATCCCCAAAAGTTACATGGAAATGTAAATCAGTAAGAGACTTCAACTTTAAGCTAAGACAAAAATGCTCTTGCTGAATAACTGACATTCATTATTTATTGGTAAGACAAAGCTGCTGGCCTTGTGCAAGATCCAGAGAACGCTCATCAAAAATGTTGACTAAATTTTAATTATACCTTGGTGTTTTATGTAACCCGGGGGAAATATGGTAGCTCAAATGGATTTCTCAAGATTTGCAAACAAAAACAAATCAATTTGCGAAGTAATTTATCAGAACAAACACATCCAACCGGTCCGGGGTAAAAGTGCAGTGGGGTATGGCGTTTGGTAATTAGTTTCTTAGGGTAATGAGTTACGTGGTTACCCTCGTATATTTATCACAGTCTCTAGAGTCGACAATGAGTCAAGCCGGATAACTATATAATACAGCTTCGTATTTAGGAGCCGGGCTCTTCCTCATTTCGTCTTAACGTAAGGCTCCGCCCATCCTATTTCATGTAAACCCCTTTTATGAGCGAGATTACCGAGTAGCTCTCATCTCGAGACAACGCACCTGAAATCTATTATTTGCTGTCACAAAAACTTCAACCCTTAACGCCGAATAATTGCTCTTGTTATATAATATATATTTTTCATGTTTCACACATAAAAGTGATAAAAAGTTGTTGCACTAAAAATGCATTTTCTATGTATTTTCAAATAAACTATTTAAAATAATATACAGTGAGTGATACATAAAATGATAGGCATGTTAATTTTTAAAAGGCAATAACAAAAATATGTGGTACGGATCCCCAAATTACTGACAATAAGCTTGAAGATATTTTGAGAGTTTGTAAAATGATGCGTTGGATCATACAGAAACGCATATTTTCTGTTGAAAATCTTGTTGTATTTACGGTCTGGTCGGTGGAAGACTTATTCGTCGATAAACCCTTAGCTTTCAGTCGCAGAAGGGTGTGTTCTTTTACTATTGCTAAACGTCGATAAAATAATAAGACATACATAAACAAATATAACTGAATCCTATTACTTTAGCTATATACAATGAATTTGGAAAGATAAAACGGAATATATACAAGATATTTACGGTGAAATAAAAAGCGGTTCTCGCGGTGTATCCTGATGGTACGCTAGTGGCCCGTCGTGTGATCAAAACTGAATTATTATAGGTGTTTCGGAGACTACGTGGTAGCACCGAGGTGCGCTAGCTCCTAGACAGGTTTCTGTCGGATATTTTCGTTGCAGCACCAGAGTGCAATCAAGTGGGGAAACATCACTAGCTTATACCTAAGTAATCAGTTCTAACTTAAGATTTCACCAAGGGCCGCCGGTTACAAAAGTTGCGATCGGTTTCTGCCGTTAAAAACGCCCCGTTCCAGACAAAAGTCACACGGGAATGCCAAATCGATCTAACCTTCAACAGCAGACGCCCCTACCCGGGCATGAACACATTAAAACTTACTGGGTACGGACAATATAGACCAGCCAGGTTGTGACTGTTGATATTTCAGCAGTAGCAGTAATTAAACACCGGACACTTACTCAAATTTACAAGACGGTGACTATCAATCGCTCACACGGAAGTCAGAACGTTCAATCAGTTACTTCTAGTTCGGTCTAGTCTAGTTCAAATTATTCAATTTTCCAGGCTCGTTTACAATATTAATATTTGTAAGTTTTGAAAATCGTGAAATCAAAAACGTAAAATTTTAAGTAAGACATATTATAGGACTCGTGTCTGCAGTTGAGGCGTTGCCAAATATATCCGCGCGTCTGTCTGTAGAGGGTGCTGTGGGTAGACCCTCTACTCTAGTATGCGTTGTTAAAATTAGTGCGTATAGCTGTTTACATAAATATGTATTCCAGTCCTGAATAATTAGTAGAGTATCCGAGTGGTTCCTCCTACGAAATGTTTTCGTACCACATACATAACATTCTGCTCCTGCCAGGATTATTTAGTAGGAGTGTGGCAAAGAAATAATCCGTTTCACAAAGGCCATTATTTAGTTAGACCCGGTAAATGACAGACGCATGAATGTTCGATTCTCGTTACCGACCCGAAAATTCTTTTATCTTCAAAAATATTAATGTTCCAAAACCAAAACTGAAATATTTTAGAAAGTTTGGAAGTCTCAAAAAGTCGCTACTTTGTTAGTTTCACAAATACCAATAGAAAAATAAATTACGTCAAGGAATTTTAGAAGCGTGTTAATGTTTATTTTCCCTCCTCTAAGTGTTGTTTGGTGAAACTTTAGTCTGAATAGAAGCGGACTAGGACTAGAACTTAAAGTTCTCACGTCTTCCAATGTTTGGGAGAAAAGCGTTAGACTTCTGAAAACTTTTACTACTTTTTCTTACCCCGTTTTATCACAAAATAATATCCAGCAGAAATTCCGAAGGCTGTATACCTAAAATTATGGCACATATTAACTTAAATGCTCCCGTGTCAGTTTTAGTGGGCACGGTAGCGATAAACAGCGACAGCTTATCTGCTCTATACACCTTCATCTGCAGATATTAAACCCATTAATGTTTAAATAACGAGAGTATTTCCCGGAATCCCGTGTTCCCTGGACAATGACGGCCCTGTTACCGAAAGATTAGATCTTGTAATTACAAAGGACGCACGTTTTATCAAAGCTAAACCGTTACAGCGCGGTGTAGGTAGACACCAACGAATACCTAATTTGGGTAAAACCAGACAGTTCGAGGAACAATACTTTCGTGCTTAAGTTAGGATTAATTTTGAGATTGTGTTGTGAATTATTGGGTCAGGTACTTATTACTTGCCTGAAACTGCGAGGGTCTGTTTTTGGTAGAATGCAGAACATAGAATTTTTAATTTATTTCCTTATTAAATGCAATAATCTTTCGAACTTTTTAGAAACATGTAGATATTTCTATTTTAATTAGACTTGTTACCCGGAAAGTAAGGGATGGCAGGCAGACAGACAGGTCCAAATATTGCAGTTAAGGGGGCTTTACGAAATTTCAACTGTCTGGCTCGCCAACATTAATAATTCCTGAGAACTGGGTGTTCGTTTTTCAAGGATTATACCAACAACTTCCGGAGTTTCTGTATAAAATTTTGCACACTTACACTTAATGTTGTGCAAATATTCGCCATGATACCAGTTAAGCATTTTTGTGCTTACTTAAAAATTGACTTTTTTATATTTTAAATTGGAAATAAGGCACTTCTTTCTGAAATTACAAGAAAAATGAGATCAAAACGCATACTTACAAAAAAGAAGTTTAATTTTCCAAAATTTCTGGTAGAAACTCCGAAAGTTGTTTGTGTAATCTTTGAAAAGCGAACACCTAGTTCCCAAGGGCTATCAAAAAGCGTGAGCGAGACAGACGAAACTTCGTCAAGGCACCTTAAGAAAATTATTCATTATCTTCCAGCGAAAGAATACCCGAGCAGTGAAGAAGAGGAATTTAAGTGACATCTAATTTCTCTGTAAATGCGGAAACTTCTTGGAGACGCTGACACCTAACAGAAAATTCCTCTCAGAGAACTAATGCGCAAAATAACATTTTATTAAAACAAACCGAGAAGTTGACATTATTGTTTTAGGTAATCCTTAACATAGCTTACGAATTTATTAATAAGGAACGTATAATTTTTGCTGCTTACTAAACTACAAAGCCGTAGAAGGGTCACATACAAACTGCTATGCATTTTCCACAAAAAGGTAGAAATTTCGACAAAATGTGGAAATTTCTACAAAAAAGTGGAAATTAAAAAAAAGTAGAAATTTCAACAAAAATGTGGAAACTTCGACAAAAGGTTCTGTAAAAACGTCGAAATTTCCATAAAATGATGGGTATGTAAGAATACATGATTTTACGAAGCTGTATAAGGGTTACATACACTCTTTGCTTCGCATTTTCCACAAAAAGGTAGAAATTTCGACAAAAATGGGGAAATTTCGACAAAAAAGTGGAAATTTAAAAAAAAAGTAGAAATTTCAACAAAAATGTGGAAATTTCGACAAAAAAGTAGAAATTTTAACAAAAATGTAGAAACTTCGACAAAAGGTTCTGTAAAAACGTTGAAATTTCCATAAAATGATGGGTATGTAAGAATACATAATTTTACGAAGCCGGATAAGGGTTACATACACTCTTTGCTTTGCATTTTTCCACAAAAAGGTAGAAATTTCGACAAAAATGTGGAAATTTTGACAACAACCTGGAAATTTCCGCAAAAATGTAGAAATTTTGACAAAAATGTGGAAATTTCGACAAAATAGTGAAAATTCTCACAAAAATGTGGAATTTCTACAAAAAACAGAAATTTCGACATAAATGTGGAAATTTCGACAAAAAAGTGGAAATTTCCATAAAATGATGGATGCGCAAGAATACATCATTTAATAGGATAACAGAGAACGCAGTGGAAGTTAGCTCCAGCTCCAGCTTCAGATTCGAGATTTGAAATCTTACAGTGGACCAAATAAGTACCGAATGGAAATTTTTGAAACGGATTACATATTGATCAGAAACTGAACCTCATTAATAAGTCCGTAAATATTCCTTTAACTAGCGGCTAAAGGGGTGAATTCAGCCCCCTTAAATCATGTATTTTGAAATATCACGATAACCGTATATAACTCTGAGTATTCACAAAAATCGTATTAAGAGAGACTAACGTAAGAAAATAATATAAACCCGATTTTCAAGTGATAAGGGAATGAAATTCATTCCCTAATATTCAAAAAAAATTCGTAAATGCCGAACAATAACTTGTGGACCAAATAAGTACCGAATGGAAATTTTTTAACATATTAATATTGACCAAAAACTGTACGTCATTAATAAGTTGGTAAATATTCCTCTAACTAGCGGCTAAAGGGGTGAATTCAACCCCTTAAATCAGTTAATATTTTGAAATATCACGATAACCGTATATAACTCTGAGACTTCACAAAAATCGTATTAAGAAAGACTAACGTAAGAATAGAATATAAACCCAATTTTCAAGTGATAAGGGGATGAATTCATTCCCCAATATTAAAGAAAAATTCGTAAATGCCGGACAATAACTTGTATTACTCTGAGATTTTGCAGAAAAATCGTAGTAAACAAAACTAGTTTAAGAAAAAAATATGAACCGGAAATTCAGGGGATAAGTGGTTGAATCCAACCCTCGAAATTCAGGAAGTATTCGCAAATGCCAAACTGAAACTTGTACCACTTTGAGGTTTTGTTTACTGTGATTTTTGTACAAAATCTCAAAGTGATACAAGTTTCGGTTTGGCATTTACGAATTCTTCCTGAATTTCAAGGGTTGGGTTATCTCCCGAATCTCGGGTTTATATTTTTTCCCAAGTTAGTCTTGTTTACAGTGTTTTTTATACAAAACCTCAAAGTGATACAAGTTTCAGTTTGGCATTTACGAATTCTTCCTGAATTTCAAGGGTTGGATTCAACCCCTTATCCCCTAAATCTCCAGTTCATATTTTTTTCTTAAATTAGTTTTGTTTACTACGATTTTTCTGCAAAATCTCAGTGATACATTTTATAGAAATTTCTACGTTTTTGCAGAAACTTTCTCATTTTTGTCGAAATTTCCACATTTTTGTCGAAATTTCTACTTTTTTGGCGAAATTTACAAATTTTTGTCGAAATTTCAACTTTTTTTATCAAAATTTCCAGATTTTTGTCTAAATTTCTACTTTTTTGTGAAAATTCCCACTTTTTGTCGAAATTTCTACATTTTTGTCGAAATTTATACATTTTTGTGAAATGTCCACTTTTTTGTCGAAATTTCTACATTTTTGTGAAAATTTCAGTAGTAGATAAATGAGAGCCTCAGATACGAACCCGTTCGGAGCACATAGCGGCATACCAGGCCCCTCCCGCCGAGATGGTCGATCGCTTCGGCGGGAGGAAGCCGGGCGCCCGTCTTTCTGGCCGAGGTGATGGGGCGCTCGAGCCAGCCCGCCGAGATGGTCGATCGCTTCGGCGGGAGGAAGCCGGGCGCCCGTCTTTCTGGCCGAGGTGATGGGGCGCTCGAGCCAGCCCGCCGAGATGGTCGATCGCTTCGGCGGGAGGAAGCCGGGCGTCCGTCTTTCTGGCCGAGGTGATGGTGCGCTCGAGCCAGCCCGCCGAGATGGTCGATCACTTCGGCGGGAGGAAGCCGGGCGCCCGTCTTTCTGACACAGGCGATGGGGCGCTCGAGCCAGCCCGCCGAGATGGTCGATCGCTTCGGCGGGAGGAAGCCGGGCGCCCGTCTTTCTGACACAGGCGATGGGGCGCTCGAGCCAGCCCGCCGAGATGGTCGATCGCTTCGGCGGGAGGAAGCCGGGCGCCCGTCTTTCTGACCGAGGTGATGGGGCGCTCGAGCCAGCCCGCCGAGATGGTCGATCGCTTCGGCGTGAGGAAGCCGGCCCCCCCCCAGCTTCTCCAGATGCCATCCACTTCTTCAGCAGCGACTTCTGCGGCAGCCTCTCTCAGAAGAAGCGAGTGTCATTGCCGAAGAGGGCCTTTGGTTGTGGCTCAGGCGCCTGCGCCGGGGCTCTGTTGCGAGCAAAGCACGTGTTGTTCAGGCCAGTTCATCCAGGTGCCATCAATGACCAGAGGCTGCTGCAGGAGTCCTGTCTTCAGCAACGGTGTCTTTGGGGCCTTTGGCAGTGGCTGAGGCGCATGCGCCGGGGCTCTATGAGAGTGGGCGGGGCAACAGCCAATGAGAGCCAATCAGAACTGATCTTGTTGTTAGGTGCTGTTGGGCCTTTGGATGTGGCCCAGGCGCCTGCGCCGGGGTTTTCGCAAAGATAAAAACGTTGAATATATTTTTACATCAATATAATTAAAACTATAATCTGTATACAGAGTAGGCATGCGTGTATTTTCTGGGCAAATCGAAGCCCTGCAGCTTCTCATATCACTCTTCTGACCGATTCATTACCCGGTGTATACTCAACGATGCGGTCATGCAGGATGAGACAGTATGCGGTTGTGTTGGGCGGAAAATTCTCGCTCGACTCAAATTCTAGACGCATATCTATGGGTCCAGGCTTGATGCATTCCGACTGCTTTGATGCGTCAATCACCACGATGGGCGCTAGATCCTTGAACTGTTCCTTGCCGTATAACGGCTCGCCAACTTTTCCATAGTATGAACTCTGGAAGTTCTGGTACATTTCGTATAGCAGGGCGTATTTGCCCGTGGAGAAATCCAAATTTAAATTCTCGTAGGGGAAGCACTCAGAATTCAGGTACAGTTTGACGTTTGTCAGATTGCAGTGGTCAAATTTGCTTGAATCCGTGTCCAAATTCGCTTTGCGATTCGTCTGGAAGGCGACAATAACGTAGCGGGGTTTCTCCAACCGTGTTGCAGTCTTGACGGCCCACGTTTGTTTCGTAGCTTGCGGCAACACCGGATACTCGTACAGCTCCCAGCTGCGAAAACATATCTGCAACGTTCTCTCTTCCTCGACAATATTGAGAAGTTTTAGGTATTCAGCATCCGATGGATAGACGTACGGCACCCTCCAATGAACCTTGCTCAACTCAATTCTAGTGTCCTCGTTACCCACGAAAGCGTTCCTATCGTTTTTCGATCGAGTCAAAATGAGCTCGTGACACACATTTAACAGAATTTTGGGGTAATCTTCCCGTTAGCGTCGATAAGGTGGCTCGGTGAGTCTCCCGTATTCGTCCAGCCGGCATTCTCCAGGGCACCTACCTCACCCTCATTCAGAGAAACTACACCCTTCCGTGTGCTCGTGATGCCCACGTTTTTTGTTCGATCCACCTCCACCCCGTTTATTTCATAGCGGACGTCGTCAAAGAGGAAACTGAGGGCGTTATTTGTTAAAGCCGCATTTCCGCCTCCTGCACCCTTGATGAACCTGCCCTCTATGTAGATGCTGCTTAGATGCGGCAGTACGTAAACGTCTTGTTGGTGGATTGGTATGCGAATTTCGTCATTGGCGTTGAATGTTGTTGTTGTCACGAACGGTTGATGTACGTGCACCTCGACACGGCGTGCTGACTCATCCAAAACAGCACCGTCCAGAACACGAAACGTGTCTACGTTTATGTGTGTCATTATTCAAATGCGGTTCCCTTGTTGAAGCACAAGTACTAACTGACAGCACCGTTAATTTTCTTGCTTAAATACTCTCCATACAACCGTGCGCATGCGCAGTCTTATTCTTGCTCGTGTCATCAGCCATGGTGTTTGCGAATACAGCTGTCTGTGTCAACAGACAGGTGTATTCGCAAACAGACAGACAGACAGACAGACAGACGGACGGAGTGACAGACAGACAGACAGACAGACAGACAGACAGACAGACAGACAGACAGACAGACAGACAGACAGACAGACAGACAGACAGACAGACAGACAGAAAGATAGACAGATAGACAGACAGACGGACCGACAGACATACAGACAGACAACTACTGATAAGAATTCGGAAGTAGGAGAATAACTATAGATTATTTTTTGTCTCATTAATTAATTAATTTGATACCCTACATGATCTAGGTGGGCGGGGCAAGGAGCGTGGCCGGGAGCGCGGTCAGTGAGTGGCCACCCCTAAAAACCACCCCTAAAAACCACCCCCAAAAATCACCCTCCAAAACCACCCCAAGAACCGCCCCTAAAAACCACCCCTAAAAGCTACCCCTAAAACCACCCCTAAAACCACCACCTAAAAACCACCCCCAAAAACCACCCCTAAAATCCACCCCAATATTCCGATACCTCTAGTCGAGTCCTTTAATTTACACCCCACGTGACATAGTTTTTACGTAGGGGTTAGCCTAAATTTAGACTACTGTTCTCAAATAATTAGCGATGTAGAATGTTCTACTACCGAGAACTAAGATGTTTGCATATATCAATCAGATGGTTCCCACACGTGTCCGAAACGCATTAAGATAACAAGTAATTTCAAATAAACAAACTGGAGAATGTTCTGATAGGCTCTCATTGGCTGTTGCCCCGCCCACTCTCATAGAGCCCCGGCGCATGCGCCTCAGCCACTGCCAAAGGCCCCAAAGACACCGTTGCTGAAGACAGGACTCCTTCAGCAGCCTCTGGTCATTGATGGCACCTGGATGGACTGGCCTGAACAACACGTGCTTTGCTCGCAACAGAGCCCCGGCGCCGGCGCCTGAGCCACAACCAAAGGCCCTCTTCGGCAATGACACTCGCTTCTTCTGAGAGAGGCTGCCGCAGAAGTCGCTGCTGAAGAAGTGGATGGCATCTGGAGAAGCCGGGGGGGCCCGGCTTCCTCACGCCGAAGCGATCGACCATCTCGGCGGGCTGGCTCGAGCGCCCCATCACCTCGGTCAGAAAGACGGGCGCCCGGCTTCCTCCCGCCGAAGCGATCGACCATCTCGGCGGGCTGGCTCGAGCGCCCCATCGCCTGTGTCAGAAAGACGGCCGCCCGGCTTCCTCCCGCCGAAGCGATCGACCATCTCGGCGGGCTGGCTCGAGCGCCCTATCACCTCGGCCAGAAAGACGGACGCCCGGCTTCCTCCCGCCGAAGCGATCGACCATCTCGGCGGGCTGGCTCGAGCGCCCCATCGCCTCTGTCAGAAAGACGGGCGCCCGGCTTCCTCCCGCCGAAGCGATCGACCATCTCGGCGGGCTGGCTCGAGCGCCCTATCACCTCGGCCAGAAAGACGGACGCCCGGCTTCCTCCCGCCGAAGCGATCGACCATCTCGGCGGGCTGGCTCGAGCGCCCCATCACCTCGGCCAGAAAGACGGGCGCCCGGCTTCCTCCCGCCGAAGCGATCGACCATCTCGGCGGGCTGGCTCGAGCGCCCCATCACCTCGGCCAGAAAGACGGGCGCCTGGCTTCCTCCCGCCGAAGCGATCGACCATCTCGGTGGGAGGGGCCTGGTATGCCGCTATGTGCTCCGAACGGGTTCGTATCTGAGGCTCTCATTTATCTACTACTAATTTCCACTTTTTTGTGGAAAATTCAAAGCAAAGTTTGTATGTAACCCTTCTCCGGCTTCGTACTAAACTTCTTGTGCAAACAAACAAATCTTATGTTTGACTCCCTTAGAATTGATAATTCTGACTTACTTTTTAATGATAATTCTATTTATATTAGTGGCGCAACTATTTTGAGATTTTGACATCAGTTACCTACTTGCAGTTCAGATTACATATTATATAGCAAATGATTACGGGATCTGGATGCCCACAAGGAATTTAAATTCGTAACCATCAAAGTGCAAAATAGGGATGCAATTGTTTAATAATATGAGGATCCTGCATCCTTAGCAACTACTTATGCCTTGTGATGCTAATAATTTATTCAAGTTAAGTAAATATTATGATAAATTTTAGGAAAGGAACACTTGACCCATGCTTTGTTTGTGCACCTACATTTATTTTTATTCAACGCAAGAAATTAATTTTGTGGGTTCTTATGGCTGGAGAATTATTAGTCCTCATTCCAAAAACCTTCAACTTATTACTTTTGAAGTCGATATTCCAAAAACTTTCCAAATTGCAGAAGGAAATTAAAATTTAAATTAGGGTAGGTCTTGGGGTAGGTATATAACGTTGACACTCTGCATCTTCTTAATATTAACTATTGGACTAAGTAAAGCATAAAACATATAGCTACACCGTAATATTTGGACGCCAGGAATCCCCTGTTGTTCTGTGTGCACTACCCTATATATTATAACCCCTTGTCTAAAATGCTACTGAGCCGCATTTTGGGGATAAATGGGACCACCTGTATTGGGTAGTTTATTTTATTGTGTTGGTGTTTATCTGTTTATGCATAATAGTAACCTTACTGTAATTTACGAAAAAGATATGAGAAAGTATTATTATCATAATTTTGTTAATAAGTTATTAATGAATCAACAAACAAATTACCTTACCACAATCTACATATTAAAATTCGCTGGACGGAATGTAGCCAGTATGCAGGGCATATCGTGTTTACCAGATAAAAGTGCTTGAATTCAGCGCGAAATATGGCTATATGCTTGGTTTCAATGTTGACATTGGACAGAGCTTTGTGCCTTTTCAAAGCTTTCTGTACGTGGAATGAAAGTTCGTCCAAACACAGCGTGTTTGTGAATGCTGACGGGGAGATTGTTTTGTTAAGGTTAGACGCTTTTAGTTTATTCACTGGTTTCCCACAGTTTAATTGCTAATTCTTAATTTCTGTAGATATGAAAGGTCTACTGTGGGTATAAAAGTACATTTTTGTGATATTTTTTCATGTTATAAAAATTCTTTTTCGGCGATGAAACATTTTAGCTGAAAAGAAAAGTGAATAGAAATATAGCATTTTTATTTCTTAGTGGCTGTAGATATATAATATAAAAATCTTGATATGTTGAGAGCATTTTAAATTCTGTCTTTTTTAATATATTTTTAGAATTGAAAAGCAAGACACACATATTAGTTCAAGTATTCCATAGTACCTACTTTCCGAATAAAAAACTGCTACGCAATATGGGATTTGACGATTCGCTATATTATATAGAAAAGTTTAAATTTATATGAGCATATGGGCATGAAAAATATACGTAGCATAAGAGTGTTTATTTAAAAATCCAACGTTGATTAAATATTAAATTCAGTGCTAAATTTCTATCCAAATATATCAGTTTTCTTTACATTAAAATATAAATATAACCTCTAGTAGACGTTTTTAACAGCTCTTTCCCTATACCGGCACTTTCCCCGTTGCTTTAAAAATTGCATTCACTAAACCTTTATTAAACAGTAGAAATCGTAAAATTGCAGAACAAAATTTCTCTTCTGCATGTCAACACTTTCGAAGATTTGAGAAAATAATGTTTTGAGTACATCAATTCGGATTTATAAATAATAGAGATTCACAGGTGAAAATTTTCAGTTTTGTGAACAATGTGAAGATAATCTAAAGGTAGCTGGAGATTTTTGCGATTTTTTTAAGGCTATGTGGAATCACAAGATTTTGTTACAAGACACAAGTCGATCCAAATTGCTAACCATCAATAACCTTCAAAATTATCTGTATCTTACTTTGCACGTTTTGTTTCTAAATAGAGCAGATTTTTAATTTTTATTCACTTTTGCAGTATTTCTAAACTTTTGATGTATTGTAACTGTCAAATGTAATATTAGGAAATAAAGTTGATTTTTTAATCATATAGAGTTGTTTAATTAACTGGCGCAGTCCTGTGGATCCCAGAAACCATCGCGGTTTTCAGTTTTAACTGTTAACTTGGAGACCTATTCGTCGTGGAAATCTTAGTCCTAGAAGTAAGAAGAGCCGAGATCATGAATCGCCAAAGCTCCTAGATTTAAGAAGAAAAGAAAAAGAAACCATTGTTTTACGTGTACCTCACCTTCCGATCCAGTAATCGAAGAAATACTAGAATAAGTAAACTAAGTATAAATAATAATCAAAGTAATTGAAGTAGTAATTTAAAAAATAATTTATTACACATTAAACGAAGATAGAACATCAAAAGCTAATAAAAAATTAATATTTAGGACCTGCGAAAATACTGGAAATTTATTCTGACAACATTTGTCTTTTAAAAGTACATAAGTACAGTAGACGACTGAAACACCATCTTGTTACATAACCAAAAACTTGGAATAGCAGAATATTATTCAGAAATAATTAGCTCACCTTCACATAGCTTTTATACTAAGTAATTTATTAACAGCATCAACCTTTGCTAAATTAAGAGTATTGCACTCTCTAGTATTATTAAAATAAAGTTAGCGAATTATTTTTAGAAGTAAAACGAAACAATTTGAGTTTGCCAAATTCATTAGTAATCACTCCTGAAATAGAAACTATTGAAACTTTGAACAAATTTTTGAAATTAACGCATATCGTATGTACTATAGAATCGTATTTGTATTTAATGTACCTTTAACAGATTCTGTCTTGTACAATATGTACCATTCTTATGCTCTACCCATGGATCTAAATTCAAAAATCCAATTCATTATTCGTTCAGCCAAATACATCTTTGCAAATGAGAATACTTACTTATATGTTTACTGAAATTGATTGCTTAAAAGTGAAATCCAAAATTTATGTTTGTAGAAACCAAAACATAAAAATTATCACCAAGAGTTATAGTGTGAAGCTCAACTTCTGGAACGTTAAAAACTATACAATGATTGTGAACAAATCTACACCGAATATAAAATTAAAGAAATAGAAAATAACAATAAATTGGCTACAAATCGGAAGAAATTACTGGTCAACTACGTTGCAAGAACAGACTTCAAAATATGAAATTTCAAGGATTCAACTTGCTTGAAATTCACAAAAAATGTTCATTAGAAATACCAGGGAAAATTACGATTTTCGACGAATCGAAAATAGAAGAAGCAACATTTAAAGAATGACCCGTAATCCAGTTACCAACAGGCAAGACAGAAAAAAGCGTCA
Organism: Xestobium rufovillosum; assembly: GCA_963966045.1. Lineage (NCBI taxonomy): Eukaryota > Metazoa > Arthropoda > Insecta > Coleoptera > Ptinidae > Xestobium > Xestobium rufovillosum. Next base: position 22,209,575 of record OZ014493.1, on the reverse strand, counting down.
AACCCGTCAACGTTACCTTGGAAGAAATTGGAGAATTAAAGGTGCGCTTGAAAAATAGCCCAACAAAAGACTTACCGTTCCTGACCAACAACATTAGCAGTTGGACATTTTTTGTATATTTTAAGAATTGCATTTATAATTCTTGTAGTATCTAAGGTTATTATTCCGAAAATAGGATAATCCAAAATTTCGAAGTTAGAAGCTACTCTCAGGGACATCGAATTTTGCTAGCCTTAATTTCTCTTCTACGGTAGGAAGAGCTATGAAATCAGTGAGAATGATGTTAAGAATATCCTCTCGTGATACCTGCCGGCAATTATTTGAAGAACACAAAATATTTACGATGAATTACTTGTACATTTACAGACTGTGCCAGCATGGGTTCAATATCAGAGAGGAGAAGTCCCCTCTGACTGGCATTCGAATTTATCATATAAGATTCCTGATAACATGCAAAAATTGTCCCCTACTCTTTCAATTTTCGGAAAGCGCTTAAAATCTTTATTTCATATACCTAATACATTTTAGGGAGTGCCTCCGTAGCCGGTGCCGGCCTTGCGTATAGTTGCCGGCGCGCTTCTATTTGGGAACGAAAAAGACAGATACAACGCATTTTAAACAGACCCCTTAACACACGCATTTTTTGCAAAAAAAGATAATGTAAAAACGCGAGAGAAACAACTAACCTATATGGGAGCCGATCCCACCCGGTCCGAGAATACCAAACTACCAGTTCTATGCGATACCTACCTACCTACCGTCGATGCTGGATGCGTTACAACTAACAAGGTACTTGAACTGCCCTATTATTAATTCGTAAACTGGCACGGCAATCAGAAGTTATGGAAACCGGCTCCGGCAACAATACACCTATAAAACTGCAGCCGGCGCCGCGCCGGTTACGGAGGCACTACCTACATTTTATACTCTGAACGACTTCTTTGCGGCAGCATTATGATGAATTAGTTTTCAATCTCACACAATGTCTTTATCAGTTGTATCAGTTGACTTGTTCACTAAGTGGTATCTTTTTCATAATTGTTCATGCTTTCCTCCCGTATAGCTTCTTCATACGCTTCTGGTGCTCCAGCGCTTGCGTCCCATCATATTGACTTGTATCTAACTTACATTGATTCTACAGTGTATAACATTTTCTTTATTACCTGTGTTTGGGCAATTGGATTAATTAATTGTTTTTTTGAAAAGAGACTTTGTTTTTCGATTGTAGTTACACTTGAACTTAACTGCTATGGTTGCGGTAAGCATTTTGTTTCATTAGACTGAATTAATGGGTAGGATTTAAGCGTGCATTACTTTAAATATTTTGAGCATCATTATATCGGTAATCGGCATGTGTGCATCTAAATTTTAATAGCTCTCACGTGGGCAGTGTGATGAGATGTCTTCTTGAAAAATCGTTATGAAAAAGCTGACCTGACACCTGGGGGTAAACCGCTGGCGTAAAAATGTACACCATAAATCCTTTTTATGGAAATAATAACTATAATTTAAGAATAATTCCTGTAATTCTTGAATGAATCCCATAAATCCTCCGTAAATCCTCATAATTCCCAATAATTCCTGTAAATCCTCCGTAATTCCCCAATAAGTCCCATAAATCCTCAATAATTCCTGTAATTCCTATATGGATTTCTAAGCTTTTAAGTACTTATGTAGGCTATTTACTATATGTAGGTATGCATATTTACTCATAAGAGCACAGTCAGCATACTTGGTGTTTGCTTATATTTTGAGATTTTTACATGGGACATATATTTCTTGGTATATTTGAAGTATTTGTATCGAAAGACAATGAACAGGAATAATGAAAGTAGAATCTTAAAAACCCATACTACTTATAGAAATTTATAAAATTGTTTAACATGACCACCATTATTTTCTAAACTTACATTTTATCTTCTATGTAAAGCGAAAAAACAATTCGGATCGATAATAAATGCAAAGAAGTGGAACATAAGTTCGGAGTAGGAAAAACATCCAGGAAAGACGAATCAGAAATAGCTCTGAACGAAATGGAAGCAGTTTTGATAGAGGGAAACAAAATCTTTTGATTTTGTTGATTTTCAAATATGTGTTTTCCGTGTTACTCTTGTCTTATTTTCCTTGCCCATTGCAATATGGTTTTGGGCGTTTCCGCGAGTTACTTTTCCTCAGAGGAAAATCAAGTTTAAAAAAAAATTAATTTAGGTATTCAGCAAATACAAAAAATGTATAAAGTATGGAATAAAGATTACAACTAAACTAATGAAGAGGTCGTAAAAATAGAACTAAAACTAAAATGCAAATAGAAACTGAGAAGATAGAGGAGGTCGCGGATTTCTACTATTTAGGAAGTCAAATAACTGGCGAGAGAAGGAGCACTAGAAATATAAAACAAAGAATAGCGCAGAGCCGAGTTGCATTTAACAAAAAGACACAACTTATGCTCAGGAACGGTTAATGTAGAAACTTGGAAGAGACTCTTCAAGACGTATATATGGAGCACGGCACTGTAAGAGTGCAAAACTTGAACAATACCAGAAGCGGATCGAAAAAGAATAGAAGCATTTGAAATGTGGTGCTACAGACGCATGATGAAAATATCGTGGATAGATAAGGTTAGCAATAGGGAGGTATTAGAAAAAATTTGAGAAAAGCGAAAGGTATGGAAGACAATAAAGAATGGGGGGGGGGGGGGGGGTAGGATGGGAGGATGGAAGGACACCTTCTGAGACACGAAGGAATAGTTTCCGACAGGCTAGAGTCAGATATAGGAATAAAAAGAGGTAGGGGCAGGCCCAGATTAGACTACTGCTCTCAAAAGGTTGGGGATGGAGGATATTCTACTTTTAGGGACATACATAGGTTAGCTCAGGATATGAAACCAGATTTCGGACGGAGAAATTTATGATGATGTAAATTTACAATAGAATCCGATAAATATGAAGTGAGAATTATGGGCATTTACATTAATAACTTCCTCTACGGTATTAATTTCTCTCAGATAAATTTCTGTTTCTTAAGGAACAGAGCGCGAACTAACTTGTCTGACAACTTACTGCGAATGTGCAGAAACTGCTGGTTATTTCTCCTGTAATTCCAAATAAATTCCCTATAATTCCTGATAAATCCCTTGTAATTCACGATAAATCCCAATAATTCTCCATAATTCCTTAAAAATCCTCATAATTCCTTATAAATTCCCATAATTCCTTATAAATCCTGTAATTCCTACATAGCGTACACCATAAATCCCCAGCGGTTTACCCCCCGCCAGACGCCCACCACACAAAAGTAAAAGTACAAAATTTCAATGGGAGAATATCAAATCTAATGCTCATGTCGTTCTAAATGATGCGCAAAATTAAATGAGTGTAGGTACGTACAACTTCAAAAGGAGTGACTCCATAACAGAATCTTACTACACGCTAATAAACCAGAAGTAACTAAATACTTCAGTAAAGGTCCAAAGTATTTTGTGGAAGTTGAACTATGCGGTCACAGACTAGCATGCTAGTTTATGAATAGGAGAAATTCCTAAATAAAAAGAATAGCCTTTCTGATTGGTACTCTCTGATTATAGCAACTGTTAGGTCACAGGACTGGGCTAAATATTTGATCCGCCTTTGAACAACCCTTACTTTCCTTTACACCTTTAAAAACGGAATAACTCTGCTGCTGTTATTCGACCAGAGCAACTGGAAGCTGGAACTTGATTACAGCTATTCCTGTAACCTACTGGTTCAATAAGCGGGGAATTCTTTGGCAGCAGAGTCTTTTTAACACAAAGCTTCAATAGCTGGCTGTATACTGTACGTTTTTCCATAAAGCTTAATCCAGTAATCTATGTATATCCTAGTTAATTAGTTAATTAGTTAAGTACCCCAAATTTTACAGAGTAAGCAATATGAATTAAAACAAATTATTTTGTTTGCGATTCAGGTAGCTATTTCCTTTATTAACTATGAAATAAACCTAGATTGGAAGGGTTTAATTAAATGCAAACTATGTGCAAAAAACGTAATCTTAATTAAGCCAATCGCCTCGAGAGAAATCCGCGGATGAAGTATACTGTCTCACGGATGCTAAAAGTTTTCTTATTAAAGCTAACTTAGAATGTCCTGAAGGCACAATACCAGAATCCATAAGATGATCTGAATCCTCTCAGGTGTGTTGCTTATATAAATTTACATTTACTGTAATATCATATTACATCTGAGAAAATACCGCTCCCAATACGCGTTTTAGTAAACAGATTCACAGACATCTCGGTAACATGTAAAAGTCGCCGGTGTGCGATGTATAAATGAAATTCATTTTATGAAGACACTAAAATTTTCACCACAAACGAAATAAAAACGGGGTAAATCTTCCTTTCTAGTGTTTCAATTTCGTTTTTCTTCCGAGCTGAAGTAAGAATTGTCTTTGTTATACTCTTCTGTCGTAAAAACTTTTTATTGTATTTATGTTCGACTTGAGATATTTTATTCTAACAAAGACGCGGATCGAAAGCATTTGATCACACCGACACTTTGGAAAAGTTGTGACATAAAACTTTTTTCAATATGTGTTTACTGGCTTTGATGCAAAAACTTTTACGGCAGTCAAATGAGTAAGATTATGCTGGACATTCTGAGATTTCTGTTGCGATTCCAAAAATAAATAAGTAAAAGTGTTAGTGGAGAAAGGTTAAGAACACGTACGGAAAAATAATGAGATCTCAAAATTACATTGGAAGGAAATACTCTACGGTTAGGACCACGTGTTGCCTTTTAGCTGGAACGGTTTGGCAGATCACTTTCAGTTGGATAGGAGCAACACCGTTGTTTTCAACGGAACCGCCTGGTTGTACAGTTTTGTGGAAGTAACTGAGTTGAATCCCATAACCAATAAGAACAAACATATTTCAAACGCAGCGTTTATACAAAATGGTCGGACCCCGAGTTGGACAGTTCTGTTTCATCTTATTATTAATTTTCTGAATGAGTAAGGGACTATGCACGGGATTATGTTTGATATCAATATGTGTAAGGCAACCCTGAAATATTAGGAAAGGTCTGTTAAAGAATACACAACGACCATAAAGACCAATTTTGTTCAGTGCCTATATTCGTTATCTAATTGAGCCTTCATAAATTTCTATTGGGAAATATTACCACTGAGGAGTTAACAATGACTGCAATAAGACCCTGAATCTAGCCAAGTAAAATCAAATGACTCTCTCTCTCTCTCTCTCTCTCTCTCTCTCTCTCTAGCGTGATAGGGGTAACCTGGCAGACATTTGTCTATAAGAACAGAAGAAAATCATCATAACGAAAATTAATCGCGGTGAGTCGCGAACCCCTATCCTTGCGTATTTAATGAACGACGCATTGTCCACTGAGCCACTGAATGTGTTATCGAACCAAGTTAACGAATTACTTTGAGAACGTCACACCTCTTGGCTAGATTGAGGATCACAACGAGGGCCACAATATTTAAATGCTTTCGGTTTATTCTGCAGGCTGAGCACTTTTCGTAATCGTATAATGGCATTTCTTAATTTTTTCGCAATTTAGCCGTGTTATTCTTTGCTTTATGTACCTATTTCAAATTATTTGACCTCTCAAATAGCAAAAGTCTGCGACTTCTAATTTCTCGCTTCCGATATGTATTTAAATTTTAGGTCTATTTTCGCGCTTCATGTAATACTAACATTTAGGTTGTTTTTATCAATTCTTATATCCTATAGGTAATAGCCCTCTGTCAAATTCACTTTTATTTTGATCAAAGCCATTTCTAATTCTTGTATATTAGATGCTAATACCAACATAAAATTCGCTAATCGTTCCAGCGTTTATATTAATACCAGTGCTATTCTATCCTTAATAATAATAGCCGGCTCTTAAATACAGGGTGGTCTTTAAGTATTCTGAAGGTTTTTAAGAAGTGGTTTTTTACATTATTTTGAGTCTATTATTTCATATGCCCATCATCATAATATTAAAAGCGAAGTGGCACAACACTTTACGGTCTCTTTTCAACTGGCGGAGATCGTATGGGAGTGGTCGTGCACTCGATCAGGTGTTTCTTTAACGCAAATAAGAAAATTGCATCGGCATCATTCCGATGGACGCTTGGATCTGCTCAGCGCTGTTCGCAGAATGGTCTTTTGCCTTATTATAAATTAAACGCAATTAATTATTTAAGAATATTCTATGGGAATATTTTGTGGTGCACCTGGGATGCATCTACGTTTTAAGTATAATTACTACACCGATTCACCACTACGTAAAAGTCGTGGAGCGTAGCCCATGGGTCATCTAGTATGTCTAAAACAGCTTAATTTCAAAGATGCAGGGTGCCAAAGTTGAGGGAAAAAAGGTTTTTTGGAAAGGGCCTGAAAACCAATGGAGATATTTTAATGAAACTATGTACACACTATGACTACACAATGGATCAACTTTTGATGCAACAACTCCTTTTTTCAACTAAACAGGGGTGGGCTCAAGGGTTGATATTCTTTTAGAAGAAAATTCGTGCGCCACTGAGTTTTAAATGTGTGAAATGTTTTTTTTTATAAATGGTATTAAATAACATAAAAAAGATCTCTTTTTAAGAAAATTAATTTCTATGTACTAATAATAGATTCAGCTATAGAGTCAGTAAATTGTCAAGCGGCTGGTTTTTCTTATTTCTTTGTTTCCAATGATAACTTGATGTAGTCATTGTCTCGTGTGTTAAGAATCACGGGAATGAGCGTATCGATACGAGAAGACATCACAAATACCAGGTCGACTGCCGCGACCCTCAACCCGCTGGTGCGAGTGTAAACAGGCGGGCAGGTTTTCATTATTTAGATCGAACTTCCCGTACTTCCCAATTAAAATTTCGGTAACTAAAATTTTTTTGAAAAAGTAAAGAGACCCCTTTTGTGCTATTTAGTACCATTTATAACATAACCATTTCACCTTTCCAATAAATTTTTCTTTTAAAGAATACCCTTTAGGCCCGCCCCTGTATACATAATTGAAAAAAGCAATTGTTGCATCAAAAGTTGATCTATTGTGTAGTAAAGTTTCATTAAAATATCTCCGTTGGTTTTCAAGCTCTCCCAAAAAAACATTTTCTTTCCATCTTTGAAATTAAGTCATTATGAAATATTCGACTCAAAATAATGTAAAAAATTCACAGACCTCGCATCTTACGCAAGTATCATAGGCGTATTGAAAATACCGACACAACTGCTCGGTTTCTAAGATGTCCAACAAAAGTGATCTGTGCCGTTTCAAGTTGGTATATTATTGATACAATAAAATAAAAGAAATGATTTGGGACAAGCACAAGGCACATAGTCAAACTGACGCAATACGTAACAAAATATTAACGCATCCTTTTTGTACAGTTTGGACTTTTATTGCAACACGATATCCCTCTTAAACGGTACTCGCGCTCGCTGTACCTTAGTGTTTACATCTGGCTAGCGCTCTCCATCCAATTTATTAGCGGCCCGGCCTCGACTGCACGCGCCGCCAACAGAATCTGTCGCGTGTTGATACATTTTTCGTAAGATGAGTCCCATATACACGAGCCCAGAAGTATTTTCAATACTAAAAACTGTACCTGTACCTCTTAAAATCTTTTAGAATACTTAAGGACCAACCTGTATATAGGCATATGAATAGAAGATTGAAAACTAGTAATGACAACGCGTCGTTTACTCATTGTACAAACTGTGTATTACTCCTCTGTCCTATATATTTCCTCCCTACATTTTAAAGCATTTCGAACATTTTTTCCTTTTCACAATGTCGGAAGTGTTTTTAAATGTACAATTCGTATAAAGGTGCTCTTTAAGGCTGGGATATTCGAATACCCGAGAAGCGTTTTCCTGGCTTCTGAGACGGTGTTAATACAGACAGTTCAGCTCAAAAACTGTATTACTTATAGATATGAATTATGGTTTACAAGAAATACGAGGGTTGGTAGAATACGCTTATAACTATTTTATTTGCCATATTTACACTGTTGTTAAAATAAAAGAAGTTGAAAACTGGCAAATTTTAACGGAAATCTTAGCATTATTCACACACAAATTGTACATTCGGATTTTAGTTAACAGACAAATAAAATATGTGAGCATACTCACCGATCTTTTAGCTTTATTTTAAGACTATATTTGCCTAATTCCATTATTTCAATTTTCTGCTGGACTGTCTGTAATACCAAGCGGTTGCTAAAGCTATGTCTATTTCTGTCTTACACATGTACTACCGATCTCCTGTCCTATCGTAGCGTATCCCACCCTTAATTTGTCTATCGTTTTCTGTATTAAGACCCCTAGAGAAAGAATGATATGATCTGACCCGTAAAGACAGAATGGCCCACAGCCGACTCGAATGAACAAGCCGCGAACAAAGAAATCTGGCAACGTTGAATGTAGTCTAGTCATGGCCGCGGACGGACGTGGATGAAAAGTCGGAGTTATTTATGTATTATAACGTTATAAAGTGTGTTGTCCAAAGTTCATTAAGAGTAGATTGTAAAGTGATTATTTTATGTGCGTGACAATCGTTTTGTATGTGTTTTACCTCTTGTAATAGGGGGTCGCCAGTTTGCCGGTACAATAAATGAATAAAAATGCCAAGGCGTTGTTGTGTACCGGGCTGTAAATCCAACTATAATTCTTCGGTGAAAAGCGAGGGTGTAAAGACTACTTTCAGTTTCTCTAAGGATCTTGGATTGAGACAAAAATGGCTCAGAGCAATTCCTAGACAAGACTGGTTACCATCAAAGCATTCTGCAGTATGCGAGTTACACTTTGATCCCAATGTGATTATTAAATTAGTTAAACCCCTATTACCGGTCGGAACTCTTGAAATACTTGTCCATAAAAGAGTCTGTCGTTCGTAAAGATCCTGAATGTAGGCGGCAAAATCAAATTCGTAAACAAGAAATCTTATTACAAAACTTTGAAAATGCATACATTATTGAGTTTTGAAGGTTTTGTCAGTGTTTTTCGGAAAAATTGAATATCTCTGATAACTGGAACATAAAAATATTAACACCTAAAGTTTTACACATTAAATCTCGATGCTGATGCAATAAATTACAGTTGAGAACTAAACATTAATTAATAATGACTTAACAATAAAAATATTCCCAAAGGGCAATGAAATACATTTTAACGATTTAATATGGGTCTTAGCTTTTATATGAAAATTAACAAATGGTCACAGATTCAGAATTTATGAGACCGATTTAAATGTACGTATTACTATGACAATTCAGCAAAAGATTTTGTCCCAAATTTACTACAACGTGGTTTAATTTTTTTTAAAGCCCTAGAAATTGCTAGGCAATGGATATTTAATTATTGTCAAAGCAGATAATTTAATAATATTTATCCTCCAAAAGTTTTCAAAATTTGTTGTAAAATGCGAGCGCCAACGGAAACCGGCGAGCCTCAGCAGTCGGCTGTGAGCGAGCGGGTCTGATTCGGTTCTCGCTAGAGGACCACTTGTTTGCTGCATTGCAGTGTTGCCAGTTCGTTCGAGTCGGCTGTGAAAGACCCCACGTATTCTCCTATTCCCTTTAATCCAAATTTCTCTTCCCCTAATATTTCTTCCGTCTTTTGGATGGAACTGAGGAATTATCGGAAGCGTTACCGCAATCCCCTTATAATTCAGATCAAATGCAACAACTGCATGCATTGTAACTCGAGGCATACTATTAATATCAAATAACAGAAGCTAATAAACAGGCGTCTCTCCTATCGACGAGGTAATGAGAGATCCTGTGAATATATTATTAAGTCAGCCATTAATGCAATCTCGTCGTTACACCATTGGGTTAAGAGGAATCCCTTTGATTCAGGTATGTCGAATATGTTATATTACCTACTTGAAAGTAGTGTTATTCACCAGTGCATATCCGAGTTTCAACTTTGGCGGTATAATGAAGTAGTAAAATTGAACCAAAACTGTTTTATTTTACCTGATAGAAATGTTGCCATTATTCGGTTCGTTGCATGACAAGAAGTTCACCTGTAAAGAAAGAAATGTAATTAGAAACTTTATGCAATGCATGCCATCTTTCAAAAACGATGGATTTTCGGATTCGATCTACATCGTGATTCAGAAAATAGATTCCTGTGAAAATCGCTTTAAAGAAGATGGATTCTCTAAAAACAGATTTTTTCATAACTTTAGTGATAATATGTTAGTATGGTTATTCACAATATGCACAAGAATGCACAAGTCTACTTGTTATTAAATGAAAAATTACTTATACATACTACATATTATAACAAAAAGTAAAAATAAATTACGCAAAATGAGAGCACAATTCATAACACTAGGGCAGATAAAGTATTATAGAAAATATGACAAAATAAAATTATAAATTCCATTCAGTTACCCATGTTTAATGAATGAAGAAACAACAAACGTCCAAATTTGTCACTGAAAAGGCGATTACGAGAAGGATTTATGTTACCGACTCTATACAAGGTGTCCCGGTGAAGGTGGGAAATCTCTCGGGTGCGCATAGATTACACGAAAATAACACCCCAAATTCATATAAAGTTTTCTCCTACGACCCTTCCCTACCGAGATATTCTCCCTTAAATTGGAGAAATAAAAATAATTTTTTTACATAAAATTTTTATATTTAATTGTATTTCGATCATTTTCTTGGTGGCGTACGTAGTGATTGAATGTCAATAAAATAATGATACCCGTTTTTTGATAGTGCATCAGGGAAGCAAGGGGTGAACTATCCCTTAACTTCTTAACTTCATATTTTTTAAGGGGCTGGATATTTTTAATTTTTAACAAAATTTTTTGTTTTTCCGGACATTTTGATAATAAAAAGTTACTCTTGTTAGGCTTCGATAAAATGAAACGTTTTCTAGAAAATGAAACTCAACGAGCAAGAGGTACAGTGTTTCTACGATTTTCGTCTTTATTTTTTCTGACATTATTTTCAAAGACATCAAAAAATCGAAAGCTCTTCCAATAAATTATTTCTTAGGAATGTTTTAAATAAATGATTTGCTTATACTATGATTTGACCCTACATTAACTATTTCTTTTGAAATTCATTAAAAATTGTCCAGGTCCGTATTAAGAAAAAATAAAAATTGGCGATGTAGACAACAGACGAAACGTCGTACAAAAATAACAGTTTGCGAAAGGTAGTGAAAATTTACATTAAAAACTTGTTTTCGGTTTTTCGAATGAAAGAAAAAATGAAAACGAAAATCGTAGAAACACTGTACCTCTTGCTCGTTGAGTTTTATTTTCTCGAAAACGCTTCATTTTATCGAATCCTAACAAGACTAACTTTTTATAAGCAAAATGTCCGGGGAAACAAAAAATGTGGGTAAAAATTAAAAATATCCACCCCCTTAAAAATATGAAGTTAAGAAGGTAAGGGGTAGTTTATCCCTTGCTCCCCTGATGCACTATCAAAAAACGGGTATCATTATTTTATCGACATTCTATCACTAGATACGTCACCAAGAAAATTATCGAAATACCATTAAAAAATAAAAATTTTATGTAAAAAAACTACATATTTTTCTTTCTCCATTTTAAGGGAGAATATCTCGGCAGGGGAAGGTCGTAGGAGAAAACTTTATATGATCTTGGGGTGTTATTTTCGTGTGATCTATATGCATCCGAGAGATTTCCCACCTTCACCGAGACACCCTGTATAATACACGCTCTGATGGCGCAGAGGTACAGCGAAGCCGAACGATAATTCAAGCCGGAACGTAGCGGCCGTGACGTATTAATCGTGGCCAGCTTGGTACGAACGGCCGGTGTTCGTGGCGTGGAAATAATGCTAGTTTACCAAAATATTCAATAACAACAACTGGACTTTTGAAATTTCTATTAAGAGAACATCTAATTAAAGATACCTAAACGGTATAATACCATATTTTCCTATTTTGAACAAACGTTTAACATTAAAAACCTACAGAACTTAAACTCAATATGTATTTAATAATATTAAATGAGCCGCATTCCGCATGAAGAACAAAACTAAAAAATATAGTAGAAAACATTGTCGGAAACAAGCCTTAACGAAATAAAACACACCCGCTAACAAAATGTTTACTGATGGAAGAAGATAAATGGGAGAACTACTTACTAGGCAATTTTTTAATTTTCTTTTCTTTTGCTTCGTTAACTCACATTTCATTGGAGGTAGGTAACATATGAATAATTATTTAATAAAATATTGCATGAGTTGTGCAATGTATAATGGTTATATGGTTAAGTGAGGAGAAATGTAATTTGTTTGTACGCCTACACGGCTCAGTGCGGCTAGCGCGCACAATTTATATGTGTTTATTAACCCGCTGTAACTTTTTTCAGTAACAACATTAATGTTTCGTTTCTTCACCAAAAATAATTTCGAGCCTTTGTTCGTATTTGGTCTCGCATATGCATATGCTAATTCCGAAAAATAAGATTACTTATCCAGTACGTGAAAAATACATTACACAAATTTGTGGTCTAGCAAGAAAACATTTTTTTTCATAACATTGGAAAGTTTTAGAGGCAACGTGAATAAACTGTGATGATCAGCACATTTCAATGTATATTCCATGAAAAAAACAGATCTCTTACTGTTTTGAATTTGCTGCTGCTGATTTTCGTTGTAATTGTGTAATTTTTGTTTTGCTCGAAGGACCGTTTGATTTGATTAAAACTCATGCGTAAACGTAACAACTTATATTGAAGAACTTACACTTACACATAAAAAAAAATAATGATAATGATTTTCTACGTCTGCTTGCTCGAGACCAATGCTGAATGCTGATGAATGAATGAATGATGAACTTACACCTTACTATTTATACAAAAATTGTTATGGGGGGTGAGACACTGGAATTCGCAGCTGACGCCAGAGCGACGGGTATACAGGAAGAGGGCCATAAACCTTAAATCCAGGGTACCTAGAAAGAGGCCCGCAATAATTCTGCAAGAAATGCATTTTATAATGTTCATAAATTCCAACATCCTCCCCCTTTTGAAACTACGAGTTTCAAATTTTTATTGCGAATAACATGATAAATAATACCTAGAAAATAACAATATAAATGATAAATACAAATACTAAAACACAAAATAAAACTGTTCATGCAAATGTTCAATGTTAATGTTTATACAGATTGTCATGAAATCTAAATAAATAATAAACGCACTGATTTTATTGGTTCTGTTCTAAAGGAAACACACTTATACGCGACACTGGCCGCACTAACTCGCCGTTCACCGTTTTCACTGATACGACCCTCGTGATGTTGTCTTTGCCGGGAAAAAGTTTTGTTACGCGACCTACTGCCCAACACATTGGTGGACGGTTTTCTTCTTTAATGACCACTAAGTCGTTTATACGGACGGCTCCTTGTTCCTCGGATTTCCATTTAGTACGTTGTTGAAGTAAGGATATGTATTCCTTACTCCAACTTGTCCAAAAATGTTGTTTAATTTGTTCAGCTCTTTGCCATTGTGAGAGTCTATTTGTTGGGAGATGAGTTATACTTGGTTGCGGATAGGATAATAAACTTTCTCCAATTAAAAAATGTCCCGGGGTAAGATAGGATAAGTCATTGGGATCGGTTGATAATTAGGTCAGAGGGCGAGAATTTAGTACAGCTTCAATCTGTGTCAGCACTGTGTAAAAAATTTCAAATGTTAAATGTGCATTAGCTGTGAGACGTGTTAAATGATTTTTTATTGATTTTACATTAGCTTCCCAAAGTCCACCAAAGTTTGGACTTCTGGGAGGAATAAAATGCCAATTGATATTTTCATTTGTTAGATGAGTAACTATTGTGCCCCACTGCTTATCACATTCAAATAACTGTTGTAAACCTTTTAACTGATTGTTAGCACCGACGAAGGTGGTTCCGTTATAGGAATATAAATCTGAAATTTTACCCCTGCGTGAGATAAATCTGTCTAAAGCAGCTAAAAAAGCTTCAGTGGTTAAGTCACTGACTATTTCTATGTGAATAGCTTTAGTTGCCATACACACAAAAATTGCAATGTAATACTTCGTTAATTTTGTTCGTCTGTAATTGCCCTGTTTTATGAGGAAAGGTCCCGCATAGTCAATGCCTGTTTTAAGGAACGGGCGCGATGGTTGAAGGCGACAAAGTGGTAAGTTGCCCATTATTGGCTGTATTATTTTCGGATTGGCACGAAAACAAGGAATACACTTTCTTAAAACATGTTTCACATTATTCTTTCCAGATAGGATCCAGTATTTTAATCTTAGACTTGCTAACGTCGTTGAAACCCCAGCATGTAGAAGTCTTTTATGTTCATATGAAATTAATAATTTAGTCAATGTATGATTACCTGGTAGAACAATGGGATGAATTTGATTGAATTGATAATTTGAATTTTGAATTTTACCCCCTACTCGAATGATATTGTTTATGTCAAGAAATGGAGTGAGTGATAACAATTTGCTTGATTTCTTTACCTTGTTTTCCTGGGATAGGAAATGCAAATCTTCAGAAAATTCACTTTGTTGTATGATTTTGATTAATCTAATTTCTGCGTTGCTTAACTCATCGACGGACAATCTGCCAGTGAGTTTATTTGATTTCTTGGAGCCCCTGCAATTGGCTATAAAACGTAGAATGTATGCAGTTACGCGCTTAAGTTTGATATACGATGAAAATCTGCTGATTAGGCTAAATTCGGCCTTTTGTGATGTTAGTAAGACAAGTAGCTTGACTTCTAGAAGACTGCAATGTTCTGTGATAGGTGGGTTAGGCCATAAATTATCATTATATTTCAAAAACTCGGGTCCCGACCACCACATTTGTGATACCTTTAAATGAAGAGGATTAATACCACGAGAAATCATATCGGCGGGGTTTTGTTTTGAAGGTACATGTCTCCACATATGTGGTTCTGTTAAATCTTGGATTTCGCAGACTCTGTTAGCCACAAATTGTTTGAAGCGACTGGGGGCGCCACGTACCCATCCCAAAGTTACGGTGGAATCTGTCCAATAAAATTGCCTATCCAAAATAATTGTTAACGAATCCTTGACCTTTTTTGCTAATTGTGCAAGTAATAGTGCACCACATAATTCTAACCGAGGTAATGAAATGGTTTTCAAAGGCGCTACTCGCGATTTTGAACAAATTAATCTTGTATTCGGGGTTCTGTCACCACCAAAGCTTCTTAAATAAATACAGGCGCCGTACGCCATTTCCGAAGCATCAGAGAAGCCGTGTAGTTCAATAAATATGGGTTTCTTACAACTAATATGCCTAGGGATATGTATCTGATTAAAATGAATAAATTCCTCCAAAAACTGATGCCATTTCGAGGCAATATCATTGGGTACTGCTTCATCCCAACTCAAATTAATTTGCCAAACCTTTTGTAATATTAATTTGGCTTTTATAACAATCGGACTTATTAAGCCCAAAGGATCATAAATTTTTGAAATGTTTGAAAGGATTGTTCTTTTTGTAAGTGATTTGTTATGATCCAGATTTATTGAATAAGAAAATTCGTCCGTAATATGATTCCAAATGATTCCTAAAGTTTTTGAACCTTCTTGATTTGAGACTAAATGAATTTCTGGTGAATCGTTTTTGTTTAAATTATCTTCGTGCAAACATTGTAAATTAGAAGCCCATTTGCACAATGGAAAACCAGCCTCGTTAAGTATGTCTGTGAGACCAATTTTTATATTTGCTAATTCGTCTTCTGATTCTCCCCCTGTGAGGAGATCGTCGACATAAAAATCTGTTTTAATGATTTCTGCTAATTCTGGATTTGTTTCTTGATTATTTGCCGCAACTTGGTTCAAGCACCTGATTGCAAGGAAAGGCGCACTAGATGTACCATAAGCAACTGTATTTAACTGGTAAATTTTTAAAGGTTCAGATGAATGTGATCGCCAAATTATTTTTTGATATTTTCTTTGATCCTCATTGACAAGTATTTGCCGATACATTTTTGCTATGTCTGCTTTGATAACGTATGAATGCTGTCGAAATCTCAATAAAATTTCAAACAGATCATTTTGTAATGCTGGTCCGGTCAGCTGAACGTCCTTAAGCGATAATCCTGATGTTGATTTCAAAGAAGCATCGAAAACTACCCGTAATTTGCTAGTAGTACGGTCTTCTTTGTACACGGCATGATGGGGTAAATAGTAGCCTAAATGATCTTTATTGTTCTGAGCTGTTATATTGGTCATGTGACCTAAATGTTCATATTCTTCGATGAAGTCCTGATATTGTTGCCGTAAAATTTCATTATTGTTTAGTTTACGCTCAAGAGACAGAAATCTTTTCAGTGCGAATTGATATGAATCTCCTAAATCTGATAGATTGTCTTTAAATGGAATATTTACGATAAATCGACCGGCCTTATCCTGCTTGGTGTTTTGAATAAAATGGTTTTCACATAATCTTTCTTCATGCGAAAGTAGAGATTGATTTGCATTCGTAGTATATGATTCTAATTCCCAAAATTTAGAAATTTGCTTATGAATTTTATGATTTATAGACATGTTGCAGTTAGTGGGTCCTAATTGAGGAGTCTGATTACCTGAAATAACCCATCCTAACTTTGTTTCGTGTAATATATTAGAATTTGATATTTTAATTTGTCCTGCACACAAAAGGTTCCAGAACAAATTGGCACCAATCAATAAATCAATTTCCCCTGGTATATGAAAATTTGGATCTGCTAATGATATCGTTTTCGGAATATTGAAATGATTTTTGTTTAAATATTCATTTGGCAATTCTTCAGTAATTCTGGGCAGAACTAAACAATCAATTGTATTTTTAAAATTATTTAAACGAGATTTAATCGTTACTGATGTGCTATGACCAATATTTGTAACAGCTTGATTTATTCCTGTCACCGGTACTGAAATTTTAGTTAATTTTAGATTTAATCTTTTGCATAAGGCTTGTGTAATAAAATTGGATTGTGAACCCGAATCTAAAAGGGTCCTACAAGAATGCATTTTACCGGTGTCGTCGAAAAATTTCTATGATAGCTGTAGCAAGCAATGCATGGGTGTTACAAGCGTTTGCACAACATGCTACTGAATTGGTGCTTAGGGATTCTCTATTGCTAATTTGATTTTGACTATGTTCCTGGCTAGTTTGATTTGTATGAATTAATGTGTTGTGTTTCATGTTACACAATTTGCAGGAATTTTGCGACTTACAATCGTTTGTAATATGATTAGATCTCAAGCAGTTTAGACATATCCCTTTTGATTTTAGTTCTGATATACGTCGATCTATAGGTAAATCTAAAAATAATTTACAAAAGTAAATTGCATGATGACCCGAACAAAATGTGCATGATTTTTGCTGCGTGGTTAAATAATTATGATGATATTTAAAATTACTGTGTTGTAGTTTTGGTGGGTTTCTATGACCGTTAACATGATAATTTGATTTTTGATTGGTAGATTTCATGTCTGATGTTGAATGTTTATTGACTTTTGTTTTCTCTAATAGTTTTGAACGTTTTACTAAGAACTCTAGTAAAAAATTTAATGACGGAGCTTGTTTGTTCGCAATTGTCATTTCCCATTCGTTTTTTGTTGCTTGGTCAAATTTTCCAGAAATTAAATGAATCAATAATCTGTCTTCCAGTTTAGATTCGTCGAGATGTTGAATAGCTTCGAGATGACTCGATACATGATCCGCTAAGTGCCTTAAATCTCGGAAAGAATCTTTACTAGTCGAATTTAAATCGAATAAGCATTTTACATGTTTAAGAATAATACCTTCCTTATCTTCGTACCGTGTTTTTAGTTTTTGCCATGCTACTTGATAGTTTTCTGCGATAATTGGTAAGTTTCTAATCACCTGGGCAGCGTCGCCGCTTACCGATGTTTTTAAATATTGAAATTTATCGAGGTCGTTCAATAAAGTGTTATCGTGAACTAACGATTTAAATGTATCATGAAAAGTTACCCACTCATAGAATTTTCCATCAAAAACAGGTAATGATAATTCTGGTAATTTTACAGATTTAATACTACTACCACTACTATTATTATTGATTGTACTAACTTCTGAAAAGGATGTATGTTTTAATAATTTTTTGAGTTTTGTTACTATCGAAAAATATTGATTTTCAAAAATTTCTACTTCTTTAGGATCTTCTCCTTCTGCCTTTAAATCTATTTCGAATTGAATTTGTTCAAATTGCTCATCGATATCTTTAATTTTTTCAAATCTAGCATTAATTTCTTCAATATCATCACTTTCGGGGTCAAAATTAGTTAGAATAGTTTCAAAACGAGTTAATTTTGTTTTTAGTGACGTCCGTTTTTTCTTAAGTTCTGTTAATAATTGAGCCATGTTAATGTTTGTTTGTTATTATGATGTTAGGATAATATCCCTGTTAAATAATATTAATAAAATTAATTAATAACTGCGCTGACACAGACGAAGCGATACGTGCTAATAAATTAATGATAATGATATTGAAAAATGACAGCAAAAGGGAAACGGGACTTACTACTTATATCCTTTTCTCCCTCTGTGCTGTTTGGTTTTGATGCTGACGTTGTTCGTCGTTGATGTATAACCACTATTTGATCTTCTCTGGTGGCCTGTTGATAAAAGACGCTGGATTTCTTATCGTGGAGATAAGTTCCAATCCGGCTCGAAGTGACCAATGTTCTGAATTTGCTGCTGCTGATTTTCGTTGTAATTGTGTAATTTTGGTTTTGCTCGAAGGACCGTTTGATTTGATTAAAAATCATGCGTAAACGTAACAACTTATACTGAAGAACTTACACTTACACATAACAAAAAATAATGATAATGATTTTCTACGTCTACTTGCTCGAGACCAATGCTGAATACTGATGAATGAATGAATGATGAACTTACACCTTACTATTTATACAAAAATTGTTATGGGGGGTGAGACACTGGAATTCGCAGCTGACGTCAGAGCGACGGGTATACAGGAAGAGGGCCATAAACCTTAAATCCAGGGTACCTAGAAAGAGGCCCGCAATAATTCTGCAAGAAATGCATTTTATGATGTTCATAAATTCCAACACTTACTCTTTTCATTGCTGAAATACAACAAGAAAAGTATTAAAAATGGTCGAAAATTGATTTAGGAAAGTTTAGGAAAATTCGATTTTTCGGCATTTTCGCAATTCCCGATATTTTCGCGACCCCAAAATTCGAATCCGGCAGGCCATTTTACGTAAGAATCAGCTTCATTTTTTTGTGCGTGTTTGAGTAGTAAGAGGTTATCGAATTAGAGCACTTTGCTCCCCGATTAAGCGATCCGTCCACGGCTGTGACGTCACAGCAGTGCTCCACGCGCTACATTCTGGCTTGTACTATCGTTCGGCTTCGGGTACAGCAATGGAGTTCAAATTAACTTGAAAAAAGGTCGAATTATCGACTTTCCTGGTGAAACATCGATCTATGCAATAAACAGATAGGTAGCTAATATACCTATATGTAATTTATATGTATATTTATGTGCATAAAGGGATCGACCTTTGAAAATGTCGATTCGAGATCGCCATCCGCAGTCGGACCGGATTCTGATACCAAAACTCCTCAAACCACGCAAGAAAAGATTCGTTCCCCCGAAGTTGCCATTACCAATCATCATCATCATAAAGTTTTCAGTTCGGAGACTGGTTGGACGAGTACCTCTATCTTTTCCTATCCTGAGCTAGCCTACGCATTTCCCTAAAAGTAGAACATCCTACATCCCTAACTATTTGAGAGCAGTTGGGACTACCCCTACCTCTTTTTATTCCTATTTATGACTCAAGTATGTCGCGAACTAAGCCTTTGTGCCTTAGAAGGTGTCCTACCTATCTCTCCTATTCTTTACTGTCTTTCATAAATTTCGCCATTACCAAGCTAAACCATTTTTCCCCGAAATGCGACATATCTTGACATTTCCCTTTAGCGCAATAATTATCGCGTCGAATTTAAAATTCACAAATTCGTTTACGCTCAAGAGAAACACTTGGTACCAGGGAGGAAGATACCAGGTATTCTCCTATAGTGCATTCCACCAGATGATGAAGTGGCCAGAAAACTTCGATAAATTAAATTTGTTACCTGCAAAATATCTTTCACAAGCCAATCCAGATTATTTGAATAGGTACAGGCAGTGCAAGCAGATTTTTGAAGACGAGCACCATTAATGCGACATAACAAACGTGAATGGAATAGGTCCGTAGATTATCAATGCATGGCTCCGGATCAGCCCTATCCTATACCGCCTTATGTAAATCTGCTGAATGGCACTATATTCATTTAGTTAAGTAATAAAACCGATTTGAAAGAAATAAGAAAACGCTAGATAAAGTTTTTAAAATGTGTATTTCAAGAATGACGCAAGTTATTCAGGATTGCGATTACAATTCTCAGAGAGCATGAAAATGACAAACCTCTTTAATTTTAGGACAGCTCAATGTTGTAAGTTGTAAGTGGCTATTCTCTCTATATGAGACACGTCCAAGTTCTAAGAGTATGTGTAGGCATGAACAAGCTATATCTCACGTGGCAACATTATTTGTTCTACCTTGGTGGTAAAAGAGAAAATGAATGAAAAACTACAATGTCTTTACATTCCTTCTGTATCGCTACCTATCAGTAGAGGTAAAAACCCAGTAAGTAGGGTCATGCGTTTACGTCAGATAAAGCTTTATTTATTGCGCCTCTCAAGTGATTGAAATGAGTAGCATAATTGCCGGTCTTATGAGCTTCAATTTCTCTTTTTATTTCAAAGAACTTATATCTTATCTTCCGAGTGCGGCCGAGTCTGACATCTCAAAGGTGATTAAAATTGAGTTGTACCTATACATTGTCCGTTTTACCCGCAAATTCGGACTTATTTTGCAAAACGAACTAGGTAGACAAGACAAACGAGAGATTTGCAAGTTCTGTGGAGAGACGACGACTTCCTGATAAATGGTTGGTTTAATCTCGATTAGAAAACAACAAATGTAAACTGTCTTCTCTAATGATGATTGTGTGTTATTTGTGTGGAGTGGTTAATGACTGCATGGCTAGGATATATTCAAATGCATTAAGGAACTCCTATTAGAATTGCGGTTCGCAGAAAAATAAAACGGTTTACATGTAGGAAACGCTCTCAATATCGATCTGTTATTTATCGTGAGGAATTTCGCATGAATTTCAATCGATGGCTATGCATTACCGAGAAAAGAGCAATTAGTTTAATGCAAGGTAGAGGAATGCACCTTGCGTGGATAGAAAATACTTATCGGATACTTTATTTTCAGTGACTATAATTGTACGTGCGGTACCTACTTAAACTGAGTTGATTGCATCAATAAAACCTGAGAGTTAGATATAGCAGTCCACCGTTAATTGCTTATTAAATTTCAATTGACTGCTAAAACCTATAAAATGAAAGATTCTACTAATTTGTTTAATTAAATATTATATACTAATGCTGTAGTGTAACATACCCGAGGTATATTAAAAATGTTAAAAAATTTACCGCGATTATAACTCCCTTTCGAGACAAAAGTGTTGTATTCCTTGTTACACAGTAACCCTGTAGTGTGCCGACTCACATACTTAGATAAATATACCGCCTTTGGACCATTGCGCATCAATTCCGGTCATGCAATAAAAAGGGATAGAAAATTACGCCATTTTTACCTACTTGCGGTTGATTGGTGGATGTGGTCCAATCAAATCTGGAGTTGCTTGCTGGCTCAACAACTGACAGATGTCAAGTAACATACCCAAAGAAAATATTGTTTGTTTAGTTACTTATATGTTCTTTGGTTTCACGTTTTGAATGTGATTTAAAATCCCTTACGTTTATTCTGATCAGTTGGAATAGTTTAAGTGTTCTTTTTTGTTTTTGTGTGAAGTTTTCATGTCCTAGTGCACCCGTATACCTGCATGCTGTTCCTTTTGGAATCAAAATCGTTTAAAACTAATATAATTTTGACGTAAAAATATAGATTGTGAATGTTTCCTGAGTCAGGTTTTTTATTCCACGTGATCGGAGCCTGATGTTTTGACTTGGAAGCACAGTTGCTGAAGCCACCGAGACCCAGGTTGCGGACAAATAAACAGAGCACGGGATCATCGTGATTTGTGCGTGGAACCGAACTAGTTCATTTTTATTTGTATTAAACATACACAATAAATTGTGATTTTTCTGTAATTTGTCGAATTTTTCAATTGTTATTTTAACAAGGTCAATAAAAATACAGTGGAACTCCCATAAGTCGAATCTCAATCTCAAGGGGCGCAAAAAAATTGAGTTAAAGAAACTTCGAGTTTAAGAACATTTTATTAAAATTTCCATACCTTGCATTATTCACATAACTCATAACGTATAACGTAACTATACAGGGTATCCTACGACGACCTTACACGATCTGTATATGGAAAAGTGTGTTTAGTAGAGTTACACAAATTTGCACAAACAGGTAATCGAGGATGCTCAATTCGACGAACATATTTTTGACTTTCTGCGACTTCCGGTTATACCGGAAATAGACACCAACTTCCTTATTTTAAATGGAATGCCCTCGTTTTTATTACGGATTTAGATTTCTGGTCAAATTTTAAGGTCACCTTATGCAAAATATCATATGTGTAAAGTGCACCCTCTTCGAGATATTAGACGTTAAAAATAGTCATTTTTCAAATTTCATCAATTATAGCTTGGAAGCGGTACGAGATAAAGAAAAATGACTTACATGTCCCTATCCTAGTTTTTAATTCTCTATCTATTAAGTGTGAAAAATACTGCCTCCTGATTGGTCAAAAAATGACAAAAAGTTGCCAATCGGGAAGCAATATTTTCCAGACCCATTAGATAGAGAATTAAAAACTAGGATAGGGACATGTAAATCATTTTTCTTTATCTCGTACCGTTTCCAAGTTATAATTGATGAAATTTGAAAAATTACGATTTTTAACGTCTAATATCTCCAAGAGGGTGCACTGTACACATTTAATGTTTTGTATAAGGTGACCTTAAAATTCGACCAAAAATCTAAATCCGTAATAAAAATGTGGGCATTCCATTTAAAATAAGGAAGTTGGTGTCTATTTCCGGTATAACCGGAAGTCGCAGAAAGTAAAAAAATATTTTAGTCGAATTGAGCATCCTCGATTTCCTATTTGTGAAAATTTGTGTAATTCTACTATATAAACTTTTCTATATACAGATCGTGTAAGGTTGTCGTGGGATACACTGTACAGAATATATCGAGGAATATATCCATACAAAATGCAGGTTATTACAGTTCTGTAACCAATCAAATCACTGTTTAATAAAAAAGTCTGTAATTTTGCACTGTTTTTGATGACGTAACTGTTCATTTTCACAAAATATAACGCATACATACATTTTCACTTGCGCACAAAAAATTAAAAATGTTACAACAAACTGTCACCTAACTGCTTAGTTGTCGGTATTCTTATCCAGGTCTCAACGCCTTCACTTTCATTTTCTTCGTTGCCTTCCCGGTCGGACATTTCGCAATTAGACGAGTGACATTTTAAACTAGACAAAATGTCATCTTAGTTGGAAATTCTGCAATTTGATGTCGTCGTCGATGGCAATGTATCCTTCTACGTCAATATCGTCCATCTGTACCGATTCCCTGTATTTCGCAAGCGTTGCCTTTAATTAATATCTTCCATTTGTACCGATTCCCTGTATTTCGCAAGCGTTGCCCTTAATTCAACAAGACTAAGATCATCTTCATCCAACCAATGATGTTCATTTTCACGAATGTCGGGAGAATCCGGCTTTCTTAAAACAATTCTGAATTGTTGTTGCTGAGACATCTGTATCCCATGCTCTTGATATTTCTCTAGTAGCATCTAAAGTTACTGCTAATTCCATCATTCCATGGCAGCGATAGTTTGTTTCAGAATCCATTTCCGGTAATTCATCTTCAGGTTCAAAGTATGAGAACTTGATTGACTGAAAACTCTCATAAGGTACTGCTCAGCCAAGTTAATGAGTCTAGAGCTCTAAATGTACATACCTATAATCAAATTGTTAATATAATAACAACTTTGTACGACTAGACACAAAATTTTCTTCTTACGAAAGAAAATATAAATTCATGCCCAAAATACCTGCTCTTACCATAATATTACAAAGTTACATTCTCCGTAAGAAGAAGCTTTATTAACTACAATGTGCTTATCAAAATATTGTGGTTTCTTGATAAATATAGTATACATGTTACTCAAAATTCTTGGGTTATGTTGTTTGACAGCTAAAGTAGGTAAAAATGGCGCCAAGGTCAAGTTTCAATTTTACAAGTGTGTAGTTGCACTCTCTCAAGCGATATAGTGATCTACATATGTGGTCCCACTTCAGATGACACGTAAATGTCGTATCTGTTTTTAAAGGAACATTGTGACGTAACCTAAATGACGAACGTCACAAAAGAGGATCCTGCCGCAACTATGCTCGAAGCCGAAGAAGGAGTAGGCTAAAAACAGGAAAAGGGCGCTAAGGAATTGTTGGCTGTTCCTCCGTAGACAACACGCAGCGAATACAACTCCTAAAAGCCGCTGGTACACAAGAGGGCAAACATAAAAAGACAAAAAAACACGTGGTCAAACAATGGCAATACACTTAGGTGCAATGAAATCAGCCCACTTACAGTTTCCAAATTTGATGAACTGATTTTGTATAACTGAGTCTTATTATTTAATATGTGTATTTTTTTTAAATTTTGGACATCATTACTGACGGTCAGACTAAAATGCATATCCTGGAATTCCATTGGTTAATCAGAATTTTTATGGTCATAAATACAATATCGCAAAAATATCATTTAAACAAAATTGAAGATCCTGAACAGTTAAAGTCAAAATTATGAAAAAGCTTTCAAAATTAATAATTAGTGTTGCCTCCTCTTTCCCTGCATGCGGTGTTTCATCGATTGTATGGGGTTGGCTATGTTTTCTTGGGGTATGTTGAGTCATTCTTCTTCAACAGCAATCGCAAGCTCTTGTAACGTATTAGGTGCAGGATCTCTACGTCGTATATTTATTTTTCACTGATACCAAAGATGTTCAATGGGATTTAGGTCGGGGCTGCGTGCTGGCCTTTCCATTACCTGTGTACCAACCTCTTACAAAGATCCCTGCTCAACTGCTGCAGTGTGAGGTTTCACATTATCTTGCATAAAAATGAATTGGTCACCAATAAATCCTGCGTAAATCTTAAAACACTTCGTTTATGTATCTTTCAGTATTGAGGCATCTTCTGTTGCGACCACGTTCAGTTCTTGCTGTTTAGGATATTGCTCCCCAAATCAGACATGATCCACCTCCAAAAAGGACTCGCTCTTGAAAGCAACATTGTGCGAATCGTTCTCCATTCTGTATACATAGTTGCCATGAAGGCAAATCTTGGTTCCATCAGAGAAAAGAACTGATCCCCCATTGTTCAACTACCCAATTCAGGTATTCTCTTGCGAATTGGAGGCAACCTTGGCGGTGGGCTCCTGTCAGTTTTGGACCACTTGCAGGCTTGTGTGATGCAAGGACTATTCTTTAAGGCTCCTCCTCACAGTCCACCTACTAACAGCCTCACAACGCGCTTTCCGTAGCTGCAACTGGAGACACTTCAAGTGACGTTTCCTCAGTGCTGATATGGTCAGAAAATATTCGTCCCTTACGGTTGTGCCTTTTTCCTTGCCAGATCCTGGTCTCCGATTATAAGAACCAGTTTCTTGGAACCTCTGGAACACCCTTCTAACTGCTGATCTGCTTAAGTTAAGTTGCATGGCGACGAATCTTTGGCTGTTTCTTGCTTGAAGCAGAGCAACTGCTTGAGCTGCAATTTCTGGAGCTGTATCCATTGGAAAACAATTTTTTTGCGATTAAAAGACAGAATGACAGTTAAGATGATTTAAATAAAAGAGATCCGTCAAAAAATTATACCACTATCTGGAATATTTATTCAAGGAAGAAAAGAATCACACGTTGTAATATACTGCTGAAAAAGTGTTTATTCTTTATTGCTATGTTTAAGGATGTAAAAATGTGAAACAACATAAAACTTAAAAATTATATGTTCATAAATAAGTAAAATAATCTTTAACACTATATATTAATTTACTCGATTATAAAAGAACTCTCTGGAAAAATAATTTGTCTAAAATACTTAGTGGGTCGATTTCATTGCACCCAAGTGTATAACATAATAATGATTAAAAAATTGGTAAACCGATACTTGTATTTGAAAATATATGACAATATCAGAAAAACTATCGGAAAAACAGCTATCAATGAATAACATAATAAATCAATGAAGATACTAAAATAACGCGGGTGAAATTTAGACACCAGGTACTAACGTTGCGCAAAAACCAATAGGCGTGGATGACGTAGTAAACAAACTACACTGTTGGAGCTCCGCACACGCAAGCGCACGTCAAGTCAAAATGATTGAATTTAAAAACTAGGCAAAATTTATCAATTGACTATTGACTAGATAGAGGTCGGCTTGTGTTAGATCAGTGTTGTAAGGTATTATTATTTTTTGGGATAATTCAGTTATTTCATGCGGTCTTATTTCAAGAGAGTGGACCAGATACCAGTGATGTGTAATTTTGGAAGCTTTTTTCCTTCCTATCCTTTGGGCTATCGTATTTCTCTGAATCCGTTGTAAACCCCTTTTACATGTTTTCGGATAAGTTCGGAATCAATCAATGTATGTAATTGAGAGTTTAGCAACAAAGCAGGTAAGTGCAAAGATTTCTTTCAATTGCATATTATTGTCGTTGTATTTAAATTGCACATGAAGGAACTCGAGTTATCCATTGTATAAAAATCACTTCCTATTCATGTTGCACCAGACTTCGTATATTTACAAACATGTTGCGAGAGCCACACGCCGCGCCAGTGCAAAGCATTAAAATAAGTATATGGAACATTATTCTTCGAAATATAACTTATAAAATAACTCTGACAGACTTCACTGCACGGAACAATCGGTAGCAAGTAACGTCAGTTGGCAGCCACATCCACGTATTTCGATCTTAACTGCACTTCCGCCGAGAGCAATTCAATTCTATTTCACTGAATACGACAGAAAATAATGAAGAGAGTGGGCAGGAGTAATTCTATTTCTGAAGACTTTTAGCTGTCTACGTGTAGAATATTATTAATGGCGAACACGGGAAATATCTTAGGTAATTTCCACGCCATAAAGTATAAATAATTCTGGGCATAATTTACAAGATTTATATAATAAATTGCAAAGGTTAGAAAAATTTCAGCAAAATAAAAAAAATCATATATGTAGTCATAATTCCTTGCCGACAGCAGCAATTTGCTATTACTAGATGTCTCTGCATTTAGCATGTTACTTTATATATCAATTTTGATCTAATTCGACCAGTTTTGCTCCGCGTCTCTGCTGTCGCTACCGCCATCGCCGCCGCTAAAGACACTTTTAAAATGAAGGTTATACTGGATAACAATTTCCATCCGAGATTTTTGCTCCTTATCGCCAGCGCCAACGATAATTTTAAAACTAAGGTTACTTTAAATTCAGCATGTTCAAACTAATTTGGATACCAATTTCCAATGGCCCTTTGCCACCCCACGTTGCATCTTTCTTTCTTTATCAGCCCTCTTCCATCATTCAATGTTGGATATAGGCCTCCACCTCTCTTCTCTAAACAAATTCATAGGTGGTAGGTACCTATGTAGTGGAGAAGAGATAAAAGAACCATATTTATCACATACGATTCTTTTATGTGAACTATGGAGCCCGAATTCCTTGTGGTCCGTAACTTTGAAGTTACATTTGGCTATCCAGTACAATACCTAATTGACATTTACGCCACCTACTTAACATTTTTACTGTTCCCAAGCTGAAAATGGTATCTGCCAGTGACCATAGATATATTCGTAATTTTTGCGGAAACCACGAGAAATCCTGGAAGTACTATAATATTCAATATTTCTTTTATATTTGTTGGAAATTGGCAAAGATAAGCTCTACTTTTTAGTTTTCAACCATTTTCTGGCATTTGAATCCCTCTATATTGTACGGCAAGGAGAAAACATTTCTGAACTTTTAACAAGGATAATTATTGTTGATCAAAATGATTCGTATGATTCAATGTTTTCTGATAAAAGAAGTGACGATGTAAACAGAATTTTGGAAGTATGATCAGACAATATTGATAAAAATTCAATGCAGGAGAATAGCTAAAGTGATCCTAATATCCCAGAAACAGATTTAGGTGAATAAGAGGATGAAAATCATCCAGTAAATGAAGAAATCGATGTCAGTGAAGTCGCTGAAGGTCAAGAAAGTTCAGAAGAGAAGATTGATGAAGGCGAAGATGATATTCCTCTTTCCCAATTAGCTTCAAAGCCAAAAGGGAGAAGCCACAAAAGAAAAAGTGAAAAATAAAAAAAATCTTGAATGGAAGGACAATGAAGTGAAAATCAGTTAAACAATTCTACCTGTAAGAAAATTACACCTAATGGCCCCGCCAATCCCTAAAAAATTACTAATGTTTTGAATGAGCAATTTCCTGAGGTTCTGAAACAAGAATTAGCATGTTTTTTCAGGAAAAGCAGCTAAATTATACTTGAAAATGGCCCAGCTCCTTCATCTTGAAATTCCAGGATTTTTCCATTAGCCTTAAGCCTTGGACGGATTGCGTCGACGGAATTCCGTTTGCTGAGTTTTAAAGCCCTGGTTTTTAAGAACTTTCCGTCGACGCACTGTGCTGACAGACTTCGCTGAAATTAAACCTGCATATTTGTTTGTTGCTGGAGTTACATCAAACAAAAAACTAAAAATTTTCTGCCGTTCAAACAGAGACAGACTTAAAACACAGGAAACGGAATTCCGTCGACGGAAAGTTGTTAAAAACCAAGGCTTTAGTCTGTCCCTGTTTGAACGGCAGAAAATTGTTAGTTTCTTGTTTGGTGTAACTTAGCAACAAACAAATATGCAGGTTTAATTTCAGCGAAGTCTGTCAGCGCTGTGCATGGACAGAGTCCGTCGGCGCAATTGCGTTGGCGGAAAGTTCTTGAAAACCAGGGCTTTAAAGGCAAAAGTAGAATTTTAATTGGAAAGATTTATCGAATTAGGAATACTGACATAAGTAGAATTTGGCGAATGGGCTACACCAATAGTACCAGTATTAAAACTTAGAATAATATGTGGTGAGTAAGATTAAATCCTCATTTATCTGTTCATAAATTTCTATTGCCGCGAATTTACTGAAGATTTGCTAATTTATTTAAGTGGGTGAACAATTCTCAACAAAATAGACTTATCTAAAAAACTTCTAATCAAAAATATTCCTATACCACCGGTTATACCAATATAATCGTCGCCCAACGAAGTAGCTCCTAGTCCTGGTATTTTTAACCGAATTATTGACAAAGTTTTCGCAAATATGGAACATTTAGCCATATTTCTATCTTGATAGCAGAAAAATTACCAAAAGAGCATTTAGAAACAATAGTGGAAATTTTTAAAGACTTAGTAAATACAATTTAAAAATTATTTGTTGTTTTGGAAAAGACAAATTAGACTTTTTGGGGAGTTCAACAGATAAAGGAGGAGTACACTCTAAAAAGAAAAAGTTTTAGCTATCATAAACAAGCCCTAAAAGTGGGGATTCAGTGAATTTGTTATTAGGGTTGCCAACACTCCGGTTTTGACTCGGAATCTCCGGGTTTTCATGATCATTCTCCGGGCTCCGGGTTACGTGTGTATTTCTCCGGGTAGAAGTCGTAAGAGTCACAAAACAAAAAATAAATGATTTCCGAATATTTCAGACATGTGCAATTAGTTAAGGGGACGTTTTTTTTGTTTATTTTGCCACTTTAATAATGAGACGTTAAATAACGTAAGATATTCCGGATTTGATCGTGCCGCTCCCCATATCTCTAAAATGTTGCTTTAGTACACTCACCAAACAAGTGCTGCCAGCTCCCAGCAGAGCGAGGTACGGAAAGGCGACGTATAGAAATTGCCCCTCGTAGCGTCGAAGACTCGATACTGGCGCTGACCTTTTACTTCTTTTTTTCTTAAAAATTGCAATTCATTCAATTTACGCCTTTCCCTAGTTCTGTAATCGGTCCCCCGTCAAGAAAGGTATATTGTTAAAAACAGTCCGTGATTACATGACCAAAAAAGCTGTTGTTACTAAAGACAACATCGTCTGTGATGTGGAATATTTTGCGTTATTTAACGTCTCATCTTTAATAAATAATATATTTATGGAAAATATGTATTTTTTTTCAAAGTCGTTGAAAAGCTCCGGGTGAACAACTTCCAAAAGTTGGCAACCCTAGCCTTATAAGTGGTTTAAACAATGTATAGTATATGTATAACTGAGAATTATAATAATGGTGGTCTAGATCCTTCTGCTGATATAGCAGATGTTGGATTAAGTGAAAATGTAGTTCTCGGGTTATCAAAAATTGTTCCTGAAAATAAGTTTCTTAAAATCTATTGCGGTATTTGGTAACGGTAAGTTCGAATCTGCTTCCAAACTGAGAATTTAGTAACAACAAAGTGTTGAGAGAAAAGGGCCGAGGGTCTGATTTGAGCAAAGGGTCGCCACTTGTAGATTATAGGAAACTAATAGCAATAAAGCGGTATGAAAATAAGCCTTATAAGTTCTTTCATGGGTGCCCATCATTAAGCACATGGTGTTTTACTCAAGTTCCCCCCTTTATTTGAGTTATTTTTGTAATGATTACAGAAGTAAGTTACATACAAAAGTTTTAGTCCTGTTAGTTAAGTTTTTAAATACTGAAACAATAATTTAAAGTGAAACTTGCCAAGTTTCAAACAGAACTTTGATTTTCTTAAATGGAACAATCTGTACAATATATCACCTCATGCGACAGACAGTTTTATTCTGATTACCACACAAGAAACTTACCTTAGTTACTTTTTGAAATATTTGCATTTGAAAATCTTATAATATTGCTATAATAGGGTATAGTCAAGTAGTATGCTGTAAATTATTTTGTCGTCCTTTCTTCACTTATGACGATTAAATAACTCACAATCTTATTAGAAGTGTCAAATTCACTGAAGACAATGACAACAAAATAAATCACGGCATACTTAACTATTATGATACTAAGATTATGCCAATATTTTAAAACGTATCAAAGATAAGTTTCATGTGTTATATCGCGGTAATCAGAATAAAATTGTCACTCGAAAGAAGTGACAATATACAGATTGTTCCATTTCAAAAATCAAAGTTATGTCTGTAACTTGCTATATTTAATTCTCGATTGAAAATTTAAAAACTAAAACTTTTATGTGCAACTTATTTTTATAATTTCTAAAATAAGAGATAGAGAGGGTGGGACTTTTAAGTAAAACACCCTCTACAGTGCTCCGCTGCAAACTGTCGTCACACGGTATAAAAGGGGCATTATTACATTATTATTTACTTAAATTGCCAATGTTTTCTGAAAGTCATACATCCTTAAAACCCGTTGAGGGTTGAAGTCACATCCTGGAATTCTAACAATCGAACTTGACCTCTACCTGCAATAAATATGGGCAAAAAAAATTTCTTGGAAGTTGTCCAAAAATTCGGTCTATGTAGAGTGTTAAATTTGGGCAGTTTTTGGTCCGCTCCCGCCGCCACTGCCGTAGAATTAAATACCTCTCGCTGCATCATTTCCGGGGGACGTTCTTGCCCCAACAGTCGTTCGGATTGTCTACCTAGATTTTGGCAACGACAAAGGAGATATACGCGTATTCTAAGAGAATAAAACTTTTTTGTTTGTTGCTTCCACCTGTGAAAAACTAAGCATTTTGGTCCCACATTTTATACAAAAAAGTAAAATCGCAGCAGAGCAACTACATTACTGCCAGTAAAATTACCTATACTGTTTGTAGCAAAGCAGTGTGGGTACTATGCCTATTATTACTACGGCTTAGTGATATAAAAAGTGTACCAGAATAATAATAATTCTTGGAGTATTTCATATTTGGTAATTTCAAAAGCATAATACCTAATTTTGTTATTGGTACTTACTATTTACATTACAGTTGGATAAATTTTTACACTATGCCTATTATTACTACGGCTTAGTGATATAAAAAGTGTACCAGAATAATAATAATTCTTGGAGTATTTCATATTTGGTAATTTCAAAAGCATAATACCTAATTTTGTTATTGGTACTTACTATTTACATTACAGTTGGATAAATTTTTACACCGAGAAAATAAGAGAGAGATGTTATTGATCGTCTTCAAAGTTGAAGGAAGTTCGCCAGGAGAAAATTGTAGAATTCCATTCTGTACAAACTGACCGGACGGAGCAGTAATTTTCCATTTGTGATTGTGTCAACGATCACGTAGTTACTCTAATCCTGTCTAAAGCTTCTTATCGTCGCGGAGGAAGTAAACAATGGGAAAAAGTTCTTTTCAATCACCCTCTTTATAAAGATTAATAGACACTCGCGCCACAACCTTTATTTCGTGTCTCACTGCACTCCTTAAAGGAAATGATTTAGCAATACGCAAAGCTGATGGAAGATCGATACACAATTTCCTTATTTGTAGACGAATAAATAGCTCCAATCTGCATTTCTCGATCGGAACTTTTTATTTTATGCTACAGCCCGTAAGGATTTGCTTGGTTTCTCTGCAATCGATGTTTTACAGATGTAATTCTGTTTTACGTCTGTCGACATGATCGAGTTTAGAGACACCCGTGACAGAAAGTCGCAAGATACAAGACTAATTTGAAATCCAAGAGTGCGAATGAAGTTTGCTTAGCACATCCAAACTTCGAAAGACGTGAAATATTAATCCTTAAGAAAACGCTAACTTGCTATCTCAAAACTTCTACTTTTTCACTACTCATAAATTACAATCAAACTAGATATTTTATATCGATTTTGTCAGCGAAAGAAAATTGGACTTCCGGGATCGGAAATTTAAAGTTACCAGTTTATTCTAGCTAATGTAATTGCCTGGAACTGTTCGAAGTTCCAAAGAGTGAAATGAATTCAGAAACAACAACTATAATAAGATTTATTTCGCTGTTACTTTATCGGGAGATCGTTCGATTTCTGTTTACTGTTCTTGTCGCACAGAATTAATTCAAATAGATAAATCGGCAAATAAGATGAGCACATAAGTCATATCGGTTTGGTGACGAATTAGTTTCGGACGAGTCAATTTCCTAGTGTAATGGGGTGGGAACGACGCATCCGCCAATCAATGCCATTGTCAAAATGAAAATTGCGAAATATCCTTAAACTGGTAAAAACGAGTAGTTCACCTAAGGATTCTGTCAGGAGGTTAAGCACGACTGAAATCCTGAAATGTCAACTTATGTATCTTCCGATAGTGGAGCCTGCGAAATGTATTCTCATGATTTAATCCGTAACATGCTACCCCAAAGTCGAATATATATGCCTTATTTTCGGAGATACACTTGTACAAGATATCTAGGACGATAAGGAATAGGCAATTAAATACTGATAATGTTTGAGTTGAACTCTTTCATTTCAATATGTTACTTGCCAAAGGGCGAAACAAATTTTGTCGTAAATTTCATTAACAGTAAGTCGATCGCTTATAAAGCAGGTGGCGTTCCTAAATAGCAGGGCGTAAGGCTGCTATTTGCTTATGCGGGCATACATTAACAATCAGATGCTTTCTGAACGTGCGTATCCTCTACGAGATTTTCTCGAATCGATGCATGCAATTTATGTTTGAGGAAAACATTTACGTATTGACTCGAGTGTAAGTTTGTTTTATATGATGAGAAAGTCATTGTTGCATACGCATTGCTGTACCATTCATTATGACATCTTCCAATTAACTTATTATTGGTTAAGAAAAATAGAAGTTTACCCAAGAAGCGTAAAAACAAGTTGGAAAAAGGTTCTCTATAATCCATATTACCAAGATGCTTTTGACTAAAAATTATTTATAAGCAAACTGGGTCAAAGAGATCAAAACATTCCTGATGACCTTATAATTAGTGCACGATCGGTCTATAATCTATGTTAGAATCCTGAAAAGCGGGTATAAATAGTATTTCGCGACCTAAAGGGCGCTTACTACTTTATGGCTAAGAAGCTTTTTGTATACAAAATTAAAGGTAGGTATCATCTTTGTTTTCAAAGGTATTGTGTTTTTATTTTATTGTCATTTTGACAACAACAATTTGTCATCTAAATTGATTTTTATCTTTTTTTGAATACTAGGTATAATATTAAAATTGTTCGACCGTTAATTTTGTATGTACCACAGTTGCAAATAGCTTCTACGGCCCTAAAGGGTGTTGTATCCCTCAGCACTTTGCGCTTCGGGTTTCAATCACACAGCGGCGTACCATAAAAGCTTCTTTACGACCTTGATACATGAATAACTAATAAAAGGTTAAGAATATCAAAGATTATTTTTTTCATCGTCAAATTGACCAATAGGAACATTTCATTTGGGTCTAGAAGCGTGTATTATACAAGGTGTTCCAAAATTAGGGTGCCAGACTTTAACAGTAGGTTCTACATCAAAAAATACGAAAAAAAATTTCATATAAACATACCTCGAAAAATGTGTTATATAGAAGCTACGTTGAAGGTGCGGTCACGAAGATGGTTTTTTAGAAATATTTTCCTCACTTTTAAAGATAACTAAATCAAATTTTAGAAAACTTCTAAAATTATTACGTTTTATAAGATAGTCCAAAAATTTATTATGCTCCAAGATTCTTCAGGGGCGGGTAAAATTGGAGGGGTATGGGAAAAAATTGCCAAAACTTTTTTATGTGAAGACTTTTTCCAAATTTGAAACCAAAATTTAAAAATTTGGACATTTTTTAATAAAAAATGTATGTATAGGGGACCATGAACGCGTTGGTCTACACCACAGAAATTAATACCAGGAAAGAACTAGTAGAAAGGATAAATATCGTCGCGAATGAGATCAGAATGAATAGTTTCAAATTATGAGAGCTTCCAGAGGAATAACCCGTCGAGCACGGCTTTGCATTGAAGAAAATGGAAATATTTTTGAGCAGTTATTGTAACCATTTTGTTTTATTAAGCATTAAT
The DNA here is from genome assembly GCA_963966045.1 of Xestobium rufovillosum. Taxonomy (NCBI): domain Eukaryota; kingdom Metazoa; phylum Arthropoda; class Insecta; order Coleoptera; family Ptinidae; genus Xestobium; species Xestobium rufovillosum. Next base: position 22,174,462 of record OZ014493.1, on the reverse strand, counting down.
TTGTGTACAGTATTAAATTGGTAATCAATGCCAATTTTATGTTTGTTTTTCATGGCTAAATTATTGAATTTTATGATTGGTACCTATCGTAACATAATTTTTTAAACCGATTTTTGTTCAAATATTGCATGTTTTGAATGTGCATGGAAGGCCGCAGACCAACTGGTTTCGTCCTTCTGGGACTCATCAATACGGTGCTTCCCCCTACAGCCTACACAGCTACACACTCAAACCATGCAATTTAATCTTGCTATATTTGCTGCCGCGCTCTGGACAGATATCAGCAAGTGACAACTACTTTGAGTAATTATCTGATATTGATTAGTGGTACTGGACCGTTCGAACAACTACTCCTCGGGCAAATACCCCGCCAGGCATTGAATTATAGAACTAAATTCAGATTTTTTGTACTACGAGACGTTTCAGACTGCTACCCTACCTAAGGTGGCTTTGAAACAATCCTAATTTGTCTAAATGTACGTACATGCTTTTAAGCATGTCTTTGTTCAAATATTACATGTTTTGAATGTGTATGGAAAACCGCAGACCAACTGGTTTCGTCCTTCTGGGACTCATCAGTACGGTGCTTCCCCCTACACATTCAAACCATGCAATTTAATCTTGCTATATATGCTGCCGCGCCCTGACAGATATCAGCATGTGACAACTACTTTGAGTGATTATCTGGTATTAATTAGTGGGTATTTGCCCGAGGAGTAGTTGTTCGAACGGTCCAGTACCACTAATTAAAATCGATTTTATTCAAAAACGGTGCATCCTATGGGAAGGGGACAAGTGGACATTTTTTATTAAAAGATGTCCAAATTTTTAAATTTTTGTTTCAAATTTGGAAAAAGTCTTCACATAAAAAAGTTGGGGCAATTTTTTCCCATGCCCTTCCAATTTTAACCGCCCCTGAAGAAAATTGGAGCATAATTTTCGGACTATCTTATAAAATGTAGGTAATAATTTTAGTAGTTGCCTAAAAGTTGATTTAGTTATCTTTAAAAGTGTCGAAAATATTTCTAAAAAACCATCTTCATGACCGCACCTTCAATACCCTGTAACTTCTATATAACACATTTTTCGAGATATGTTTATATGAACTTTTTCTCTTGTTATCGGGTGTTGAACTTACTGTTAAAGTCTGGCACCCTAATTTTGAGACACCCTGTATAATCTAGTTACTTTAGTACCTGCCAAACGTCAAATATTCCCAACACATTTCTTTGTATGCGAATTAGTTGAAATAAAATTTCATTTTGAACTACCTTGCTTCGATTCAAAAAATAATCTTGTTAAATACAATTCGTGGTCTGGAATTTTTAGGTAATTTTACTCAAGCTGTTGCTTTTACTAACCACGAGAGTGTAAATTTGACAGTTAAAAGATCACGAGCGCTTGCGCGATTGATCTTCTGTCAAATATACCAAGCAAAGCAACAGCTTTCGTAAAATTTCCGACAATTCCAGACCACTTATTGTATTACTACAGAAAATTTCATTGTATAATGATCAGTATAAAAAAGTGGCTAAACTTTTATTAAAATAATGATGCTTTTCTGCACTAGTGACTCCAAGTTAGAAATGGAAGGATCAATTGTCTGAGTTTTCCTTTCACTACAAGTTCGCCTAAAGTGGTCGTTTTAGCTTTAAAATCTAAAATGTAAGTTATTTTCCAATTTTATCTTACAAATGGTGAACACGCTTAAACGGCAAGGAATATACTTATCAAAAACACAATTTAACACTATGACAACAAATTTTGTAAGTACATAACTATTTTTGTTCCTGGAAAAATAAAAATGGTCGATTTTGTTTATTATATTTTGAAAAGTAAGTTTTCCCACAACCACCTAAGAAAGTGACACGTTGCGTACAACTGAGTATCTTAATATTTTTTTACCAGAAAAATCTCTTAAAAGGTTCGGCAGTTAAACATTCTAATGGCTTTTAGATGGGAGACCTAAATATTCTAGGTACGAAGTGGACATTTATGAACTGGTGGGCAAGGGAACAAAATAAAGTGTCATTCATGGGCCGGTCGGAATTATTGGAATATGCTTGGAATAGTAGGTTACCAGATAACAAATCATTAAAAATAAAGTTACTGTTTTGTGAATAAATGTGAATTCCTTAAAGGGTCGTGGAAAAAATAGTGTACATAACTCTATGGAAAGTGTATTTCATATACACTCGCGCGATTCATACTTGTACGAAATTTGTCACTTTCCGTGCTCGTTGCTTAATATACTATTACACCAAGTTATGGTTGTAAAGTCGCAACAAGAAAGCGATATTACCTTCTGTAGAGGCTGTTTCGTTATAGTGCTCCAACAGAACAAATAAAATATAAAGAATTTCCCGTCGTACTCTACAGTGCAAATTTTAACGAACTGCAGCAATTTGCGCGTTCTCCACACTAACTGGGGTATGTATATTACGTATTGTATGCCAAAAACCTTATAATGACACAAGTATAGTTAGGAGATAGACGTCTGTGGCAGACGAATCTGCGGACAGACATAAAAATAGTAAGAAGAATAGGGTCTTGTTCTACCTCATGATGAGGTACGGAATCCTAAATAGAGATTATCGGTTGTGGCAACGAAAGCTGAATTTCTGTTCTATGGCGAATTTCAATCGTTAAGCGACACTTCATCGAATCGTATGCTACTTTACTCCAAATGAATAAAAGAACCAGAAGAGAGTTAGGAATTAACAGATGATAAGCGCAGTAAAATATTCACAGCGCGTTAAACAATTAGAGGACGGAACGTACTTTCGAGATGTAATTAGGGACATGAAAGAGATGAAACAATGGAAAATACCTTATAACGTAGTAGCGTCACGAACTGGAAATTATAGTGGTGCAAACCCGAAACAATTTCCCATCTTATGTAGGTAAAGAGTGAATAAAGTAATAGATTGAGGAATTGAAATCTTTAAATTCGGAAATGGCCAAAATTATTCAGAAATGAAAGTATGCAGATTCGTTTGTATTTTCTTAAATAATTTTGGTAGCGATGATAATACTATAATATAAACAAATACACTTGGATATGTTCTACGTATATTTTATTTACTCGACGATCGTTTCGGAATTTTATTCCATCATCAGGAGTACAGAGAAACACTTATACTAAATTCCAATAAAGCTTACAGTATATTTATACTATTCTAAATAACTAAAGAGGGGGAGATTAAGGTTTATTGTTTGTTTACAGGAATATTTGTAGGAGTGGTGACAATTGAAAATCTAATTGATCATTTGTAACATTTTTCTTTCCGCTGATGGCTTTTTGGATTTCTAAATTTTCTAATAGAGTTAATTTTCTACCTTTATTACATAAATGAAGGGGTTTAAAGTTGGTGGTATTAAAATCATGCTTATTTTCTATACAGTGTATGCTGAATCCAGTGTTGCAATTTAAAGTTCCTATGGCTTTTTTGTGTTCATTTAATCTAGTTTTAAAACTTCGACCTGTTTGACCTATGTATATGGCATCACAATCTGAACATAGGAACTTTAAATTGCAACATTGGATTCAGCACACACTGTATAGAAAATAAGCATGATTTTAATACCACCAACTTTAAACCCCTTCATTTATGTAATAAAGGTAGAAAATTAACTCTATTAGAAAATTTAGAAATCCAAAAAGCCATCAGCGGAAAGAAAAATGTTACAAATGATCAATTAGATCTTCAATTGTCACCACTCCTACAAATATTCCTGTAAACAAACAATAAACCTTAATCTCCCCCTCTTTAGTTATTTAGAATAGTATAAATATACTGTAAGCTTTATTGGAATTTAGTATAAGTGTTTCTCTGTACTCCTAATGATGGAATAAAATTCCGAAACGATCGTCGAGTAAATAAAATATACGTAGAACATATCCAAGTGTATTTGTTTATATTATAGTTAATCATGTTCTACCAAGCGCCTAGCGAAAAATCAGTTAAAATTATATGCGATGATAATATTTTTACTAACATGACCCAAGACCGATACTGAAGCCTCGTGAGTATACCTACTTACAACTGTACCAATTACATTTAAAGCTATCTGAATGGCAAAAGGTTATTCCAAAATAAGGTACAAGATATTTGGCTGAATAGATATTATGATCGCTTTGTTAACTACTACCTACCTACCTGAAAATTAAATTAATGTAATTGGGTAAATGTAGACTTCATCAGAAGTTGCCAATTTGAAGATGTGTGTAATGGACGTACAGGTACAAAGAACTAAGCGACTAATCCTAGGAAGCCATTAAAATGTTTAACTGCCGAACCTTTTAAGAGATTTTAATGGGAAAAAATTATTAGATTTGAAGTTTGTTTTGCAAATGTCAAATTAAGTGATACACGAGTTTGTTAGTAAATTTGAAGATGGCACAATTTTGCTGCACAAAACTTACTGACATGCACCTGGAGATATTGCATATAGCGTCACAGCCACACCTCAGCGGCACCAAGTGTATTGGAAAAAAATAACCGTCTATAATACTCACTCCCGTACTCACTTTATCACTCCACAAAATTCCAGCATTCATTTCTGAATCACCCTGTACACATATTAAATAACCCAGATGTTTTAGAGGTGTGTGAAGGATGGACAAAACGAAAACAACCCTCCTTCCCCCTTCCCCAAATAACAGACTTGATGAAGAATCCTCACGGACGAAACCAGTGGTCTACGGTTTTCCGTACATACCTAGCATATGCAGTAGGTACTCCAGTCTGACATAACTTACTAGTAAGCAGGTAATGATGAAGTTATGGATGTTTAAATGCCAGTTCAGCTGATATAGCTTTATTTAACGCTTCATAGTACAAAAAACTATATTTAGTTCCATAATTCATGTCATGGCGATGTACTTGCCCTAAAAGAAATAATCAGTATCAGTAGGCAAATATAAGCTGAGAGGGTGATTTTACGGCAAGTTACAAAAGTCAATCTTCTAAAATGGTATACGCCCTTCTTAGTTAAGTCAGAAGGTCTTGTAAGTTATTCTGAAGGGTACAAACACAAAGGAAGGCGGTTACCAGCCTGCTCGCTGGTTGTCAGCGCCGACAAAAACGTCTTGCGTCCAATCAGAAACAAGCGTCAGCCGGCATGAACCTGCTTTTTTATATGTCTACTCGCATTTATTAACATAGGGAAATCAGCAAGCAGGTAACACTTATGCTATAGTTTGCATTTAGTTTTCTGCAACAAAAAATTCTTCAGTAGCAAATTATCGGTTTGGTATAACAAAATTAAACTGTTAAAAAACTTTTGGTTATAATGATTACACGATCCTACGACATGAAGTTTACCAACTAATAAATTATTTCAGCCATCAAAATAATGCAAATAACACAATCCCAAGGAATTCGGGGTTACAAACTAGTAAAGCATCTCCGTAGTGGTGGGACTGTAGATTAATTAACACGCTAAATCCACCGTTATTCCCTGGTGATCTACATCGGACAACAAACCTAAATTTACTAGGGTATGGAGTTTGCTCTTTATGTTAGTCCGACATTATGAGCGCTATTTGCAAAATATTAAGTCTAACGGACTGTTACCTCCGACAATGACAAATGATTTGACACGATAACCGAGTGTTGCACCATGATCCATATTGTCTGTACAGTTCATATTGTTACACTTCGGCAATTCATGTTGTGCATGTGTAGTATATTTATAAAGAGAAATGAGTTTTGGCAGTGCATATTTGCTTGTCTAAACTCTAAAATGAAATTTAGATAAATAACTACCGAAATGTCAGCAAAAATTTATGTTTACAATCATGCAAATTAGTTTCATTCAAAGCAGAAACAATATTCCTTCTGTTTGCTAGAGAACGCTAAAACCACGTTAAACAATTTTGAGTATAAGCTTTTTTGCACCCCTTTTATTTCTCAAACAAACCGAAAATTGCAATAAATAATTTTTTCTCCGGATGTAATACTGTTTCTGTCGTAAATTTTCACATTGTCGCCGAAGAATTAGAAACTTTATGTTTAATTGGTTGGTATTGCACAGTTGGTCGTGCTGCTTGCTGGTTGTTCCTGCGTTTGATTTCACAGCATTGTTACAAATTGGCATTGGCACACAACACGTTTCACTTCAGAGGTATGTTCTCGAAGACACTCATTACAACTTAAAACTCAGAACTCACACCGAAAACCCTACATAAATTAACGCAAAACTAATAAAGCAGTTAAACGCCAAACTATAGGACGCCATATTGTATCGAAAATGTCAGTGCTATTAAAAATGGACGATCTCCTGTAACGCTACTGCGATTTTCTAGGAATTAATCTTTGGAATTTTAATAATTAATTTTCCAGTTGTAAGATGTTGAATCAAAAAATATGGAATATGGGTTTCGTATCCTAATAAGTAAATACCTAATAGGCAAACTGGAAAGGGTGAACGACCTCGTTTTATAGCAGTTCCGTTATTCTGTCAAAAGTGCATTGGGGACGCTGATAGTTATTTATGCACCGAGGGCACAAACAGGCGTTTATGGCCCGACTCGTGTTAGAGCCTGAGGCGTAGCCGAAGGCTCTAACTCTAACACGCGTCTGGGAGCTAATCTTTGAAATAAAACAATTTTTAGGTATGTCTAGAATAATAATTGGGAAGGGTAGGTATTAGCTTGGCATGCAGTCAATAATAATAATTGTTATGAAATAGAGGCTTCCTCTCGCCAAAAATGCGAACTAGCGTCGACCGGAAGTCGAACCCGGGTATTTTACTTGTCGGGCGACTGCTCTAACCAACTGAGCTTTCGGCACCGCACCACTCGTCAGGAGGGAATGTCCTACATAAGCGATGGAAATAATCAAATTATGGAGGAAAACACTGATTGGAGTGCACACGCACTTCCGGAGTCCAGTCTGTTGCTATATGCCGACAGCAGATTTCGATACTCCAATTAGTGTTTTCTTCGTTATATTTGAATATTTTCATCGCATTCATTGGCAGCTTATGTAGGACTTTCTCTCGCGCCGAGTATGCGGTGCCGATAGCTCAGTTGGTTAGAGCAGTCGTCCTGCAAGGAAAAGGCCCAGGTTTGACTCCCGGTTGGCGCTAGTTAGCATCTTTCGTAAGAAAAAGCCCTCTGTTGTATAACAATTATTATTAATTGCATTCCATGCTAATACCTATTCCTCTAAATTAATTTTCAGTCACTTGATTCTCTTCCTATATTATTGGACTGATAATTACACACGAAATGACACAATACTGCTGGATAAAAGAAAATTTTCTTAGCCAGAGCAGTCAGTGAAGCACATCTTAAAATTCTATTTATCACAATATTATCATTGCATTCACAACTCAAGAGAATTCTTTACAAGTTTATCCCACACGCCAAAACAGTGACACGGCAATGAAACTCGGCGAGTTGTTGGCTGACAATGTCAGTATCTTCAGGAGTAATAAAATAAATAAATTCTTTTTAGTAGCAATATTTCAAGGGTACAACGAACATCTTTTCCCCGTTTTCCTTGTTTGGGCTGTAGGATAATACTCTAGGATACTGTTTAATAATAACAGTAATTTGAAAACCTGTAAAATTTCCAACCCACCTTCACCATAGCTAAAAGCTAAGTAACTATAATGCATTTTACACATAATTACAAGCAGAAATTTCGCAAATCAGGTTGTCAAACGTGAAAAGAGGGCATACTAAAAGCATCAAATTCGAGTATGTGGTAATAACCAGAAGTGGAAGGAAGTATCTCATTTAAATATTTGAGGTTAATCTTCAACTCCTGAGGATGCTGACGTTGTCAGCGAAACACGTGTCGAGTTTAATTACTGTGTCACTGTCTTTTGGCGTGTGGGGTTAACTTGTTAAGAATTCATAGTGACTTTACGTCAAAGTTCTTGATCCAACTACTGTGTGTAAACCTTCGTCACCCGAATTTCATAGTAAAAATATTACTATTACAATAAATGACACAAAATTGAGGGGCGAAAAGTCTACTACTAACTGAGTTAAAAAATAATTCAGTGTATTAATAGTAATTTTGTTATGAAGGTCGTAAAAAAGCTTTTACGGCCCACTGCGGAATTGACGCCCGTGTGAAAAGATTCGTTTTGAGAACTTGTTCAAAATACTATTACCGGTCCAGCCCGTTATGAACATTTCAGGATAACATAAAATAGTTTTAGCGTCCTAGAGCGCTAAAATACTATTTATGCCCGCTGTTAAGGGCGCTAAACCATGCATTACAGACCGATCGTGCACAATAGTTATTTAAGATACAATTATCGCAACAGTTCATATTATGATACAAGATAGGAAAATCATCAAACGAGGGCGAAGGCCGAGTTTGATAACCCATCATGTATCATAATATGAAGTTACGATAAGAGTATCTTACAATGTTTTATCTACTATCCAGCGTGACCACGACTATCATATTTGCTTAAGAAATAATTAGTAAACGAGAGATAGACAATTATGCACAAAAATTTAGCAGACCGGTACGTGTATATTTGACTTCTGTCAGTACTCTTTTGACATTTCTGCGAAGGATGAGAAGTTTTTCCTCGGACATCGAGATAGCAGCAATGTGGCTGTGAAATGTCTGTGAAATTTATTGTAATAAACGTTTACAAGAAAGTTTCATTTGATTTGATTTCAGTATTATAGTTTGCCGTGCAATTCACTTCACAAAATGTGTGCGCTAAAGAATGTCAATTTGGCATTCTTTAGCGCATAAGGGCGTTAAAGTATGTTATTAGAATATTGAAATGAACGTCATAAAAATTTATATAGTACCTTCCCACTACTCATATTGTGGTGATATTATGGTTTTTGTAGTAATCCACAAATTGAGAGATGCTAGGTTGATTTTCGGTGCACGCAAATTTTAACATATTACGTATAAAATGAAAGAAATTTAACGCCTAGCAAGTTAATACTCAGCGTTTTTAAATAAAACAGAGTTTCTTCGAAATCGGCATTTTATCTTTACCATAAAATTCTTTATAGGGCCGATATACATGAAAACATCAGTAGAAAATCCCTAATTACTCCTCCTCTGCACAGGACAAGTTCTTTTGAGAGGTCCTTCACAAGTAATTTTTTGAATTTACTACAGTACGCATACCTAAGGCGATGAGATTATTGGAAGTCGATTAGTTCAGAGCGAAAATATACCGGAGGCTTTTATTGCTTCAAAATTAATGAGCTGGATTTTTTCGCACGCATTGTCGTAAATGCTTTACTTACCTTAACTATCCGCTAATGAGTACCTGCTGGAATTGCCCTCTTGTGTTAATTTTTCCCTTAAGTATCGCTATTTCCGCTTCTTTCTGTCTTGCTTTCTGTCTTGCTTTCTGACATTTGTTTCTTCTTTCTTCTTCTTTCCCCTCTCTTGTGCATGTTTCATGTAATACATAGGTATATACGTATTTTATGGCTATAGTCACAATCTAATAGCAGCAATTTGAGAGTTATTCATTATCTGCAAGAAATAAGTATAACAAAATAAGATTTGTTTTGAAAACGATTAGCTTTTCTACGGGATAATGTAGTGTAAACTCTATCTTGATTCTTGTGGCGGAAGAACTCGTCCTCTTAAGTCTTCCCAGTGAGAGAAACTATTTGGGCGCAAACGCTAGAGTTTACAATAATATTATTCTGTAGAAAATCAAATAGTTTTCAAATCAAATCTTATTTTGTTATACTTCTTGCAGATAGTGAATAGGTAACTCTCAAATTGCTGCTATTAGATGGTGACTACGTATTTTGTGTGTAGAAACATCAATAACCTCCTTTCGACGTTGTGAGGCAAAAATAGTAACGCTTTTCAAAGGCACGCACGTCTACATCACACAAATTAATTTTCTATGCCCCATGTGCAGCATTTCTAAACTTAATGTAAAGTGATCCATTCAGGCTAACATATTTTTCACCCTCAGCAAAAGAATGAACGTGGCACCCTAATTCAATATTCACTTTTTCTACTCTTTGATTTCACAAGAGGAGGAACACAATTTTATCTAACACCCGAAATGAAATATGAGAATGAATTTAGTACCCTTTCTCACAAGTATATTCTTTAGATTCTAGACAAAATGGGGCGAAAGAGATATGCTGCATATATTTCTCGACGATAGGACTTTAATATCGCATATGATTGCTTATGCTACCCAAAGTATAAAAATAGACGAATTATGAAAGTCTGCATAACGACTGCAAATGCTCGTTCGTTATACCCCAAAACGTTTAACCTATTTGTAGATATTTTTTGGTTTTCCATCAGCAAGAAAGAGATTAAAAATTTGTGTTACATAATTTTGTGTAACTGTTCCTTTGTGAGGACTGTGGCAATCCTTCTGTGAAAACTGAAAACTGAAAAAAGATAGTGTTCTGTTTGTACTTTTAGGAAACAAATTTTATCGGTTGAAAGGATATCAAGGGATTTAGATTTGTTCGACATTAGGCTGGTGCAACACACGAAAGGAAAGAATAGCGATAGTAGATGGCCCTTTTTGTCGAGATCTACATTCTGTTAAAATAAATCCCTCTCTTGTATATAGCACAGGTAGGTAAGTATATCCAATATCATAAGAGATTATATTGCTGAAAAAATTTTTCGACTGTCTAGTAATTTTTAACAGTCATGAAAAAATATCATCCTCATTGAAGACCGTTGAAGACCAATTGGTGTAAGTTCAAAAACTAACTTTTGAGTTAATACCACACTAGACTTTCTTAACGAAATTAGGTATAATAAATCGCGGTTCTACAGTAGAAGGGTAGATCGCGATATTTCAGCAATATAATCTCTTATGATATTAGATATACTTACCTACCTGCGCTATACAAGAGAGGGATTTATTTTAACAGAACGTAGATATCGACAAAAAGGGCCATAGTGCCAAAAATTACTATAAAAGTGGCAAATAACGAAGATATTAATTTAAAAAATGTAGGTACGGCCCTGGCCTCCTCTCGTTTTGAATGAAAGTTACCACGCTTTTGGTACTGGCGCGCGGTCGTAATACGGGAGCCGAAAATCGCCCCATTTCAGTCAATCCCATTGTGCGATCGAATTTATATTTATATTTTTAAGCACAAACAGGTCTTGTAGACCCAAGGCTTTACATTTTTATTTGTTCTATGTGTATGTGTATGTCTATTGTTATCTAATACCCAAACTATAATTTATTCACCCATTCTAAACTTCTGCAGTCCAAACAATTTCAATGCCCGAAAAACAGTTTCCTTCCATCGCTCCCTATTATCTGCCTCTCCCCTCAAGTCCACAAGACCAAGTTGGTTCAGATCCTCCTTCACCGTATCCAACTACCTACATCTTGGACGTCCTCTCCGTTTCTTTTTCACGACTCCTCCTTCCAACACTATTTTCGCCGTTCTCACATCTGGCAAACGTAACAGATGGCCCAGCCATCTGTCTCTGCGACTTCGCGAGACCCACAACATCCGGTTCACCGAACAATTCCATCAGCTCCAAGTTACCTCGCCTCTTCCAGTTTCCCTCTACCATCTTACCTCCATAAATTCTCAAAATTTTCCTCTCCCATATTCTCAATTTGGTTTGAATACCTCCAGTCATGATCCATGATTCGCACGCGTGCAGAACTGTTGGTCTAATAACTGTCTTGTAGACCCCGATTTTCGCAGATCTTGACACAATTTTTGAGCATAAAAATCTGCCCCGGCACATCTACTTCCTTTTGCTATTCTTTCTGAAATCTCTTCAGCTTCATCACCCTATAACTCCTAGATAGGTGAAGCTCTCTAGTCTCTCAAACACGTACTCCGATACCTTTATCTTCAAAACTGACTCTTCCTTACTGTCTCCTATTACTGGGAAATACTTCGTTTTATTTTCATTTATAACCAAACCTTCGAATTAGTATGGTTTAATCTGTTTTCGTTTTTATGCTTTGTTTAAAAAATGACATATCCTCACGAAAATTTTGAACTTGTAGGCGTGATTTTAAGTTACGGGGAGTGCAGGTGAATATAGTTGCAGCATCTCGCTTATTCGCGGAAATATTTACTTTAAGAAATCACTCGACAACCAGATTGTTTGTTAATATAATTGAAAGGGTTCGTGATACGAGGTATTTAAAGGATTATTTTTTTACGTTTTCTAGAACGAATGGAACGTTTAATATTTTTTGTTTCAGCCAGTCACCTCATTATTATATTGAAGTAGTTAGAAAATGAGAATACTGGGCCACATCCCTGGCCGAGGCGGTTGACCGCCTCGGCGGGAGGAAGCCGGGCGCCCGTCTTTCTGGCTGAAGAGCGATGGGGCGCTCGAGCCAGCCCGCCGCGCCGAGGCGGTTGACCGCCTCGGCGGGAGGAAGCCGGGCGCCCGTCTTTCTGGCCGAGGCGATGGGGCGCTCGAGCCAGCCCGCCGAGGCGATCGATCGCTTCGGCGGGTGGAAGCCGGGGGCCCCCGGCTTCTCCAGGTGCCATCCACTTCTTGAAGGAAGCCGGGCCCCTCGGCTTCTCCAGGTGCCATCCACTTCTTCAGCAACGACTTCTGCGGCAGCCTCTCTCAAAAGAAGCGAGTGTCATTGCCGAAGAGTGCGCCCCCCAAGCCGCCATTTTGGGCCCCCTTGGTTGTGGCTCAGGCGCCTGCGCCGGGGCTCTGAATGTAGTAGTTAGAAAATGACAATACTGGATACGAACCCGTTCGGAGCACATAGCGCCATCGAGTTCTCGAGGTGCCATCGACTTCTTCGGCAGTGACCTTGAAAGAGACCAGAGGCTGCTGAAGGAGTCGTTGAGGCATCCGAAGAAGTGTCTTCAGCAGCAGCATCTGCAGCAGCCTCTGGTGTCTTTCAAGGTCATTGCCGAAGAAGTGGGCATGTCTTCAGCAGCGTCTGGTGTCTTTCAAGGTCATTGCTGAAGAAGTGGTGTTCAGCAGCAGCCAGGCGCATGCGCCGGGGCTATTCCTCAGGTCAGTCCACCCAGTTCTTCGGCAATGACCAGAGGCTGCTGAAGGAGTAATGTCTTCAGCCTCTGGTGTCTGGGGGCCTTTGGTTGCGGCTCAGGCGCCTGCGCCGGGGCTCAAAATGTCCGCGTGTTGCTCATTGTTGCGCAATGGAAGAATGTTCTGGAAATGCTGATGCAATAGTACACAGATGTTGCAGAATTAATGTTTTTTCTCGGAAATTCGAACGTTTGCAATTGTTTACACTAAATAACTATTGTTATCAAAGTTTGAGAAAGAAACAACAGATTCGAAGTCGATAAGAAAATTTAAAAGTAAGTCCATTTGCAGTAATCATTTCTTTTATTGTTCAAGCATTCTGTTAATAAAACTCATTCATAATAAAACTCATTCATAATAATTTCATTATATGTAGTTAAAAAGCTCACGTATCTGTTCCATAATTGTAAACTATTTTCTATCTTTAGAACCAACCCAAAATGATTATGTGCGGAAATGTATCGCACATGGCAACGGAAACCGAAAATGTTTTATTTTCTGGACTATTCATGGAGAAAGAAACCAAGATAATTTTGTTGGAATCGTGTAGTGAACTTGTGGTCATTTGGGTCAATATTGTAAATCGTAAGTAAAGTATTTCGATTTTTTAATATGCAGTGATAGTAGATAAAAAGTGCCAGTTTTGGATTCACAATTTTAGTGACGGAAAAGTGCCGATTTTGTGATTCACAATTTTAGTAGTGGAAAATTAATTGTTTTTATAATGAATGAAGTTATTTCTTTGTTTGTCCGCCCGTTTATTTGTTTGTTTGTTTGTTTGTTTGTTTGTTTGTTTGTTTGTTTGTCTGTCCGTTTGTTTGTCCGTTTGTTTGTTTGTTTGTTTGTTTGCTTGTTTGTTTGTTTATAATGAATGAAGTTATTTCTTTGTTTGTCCCTCCGTTTGTTTGTTCGTTTGTTTGTCCGTTTGTTTGTTTGTTTGATTGTTTGTTTGTTTGTTTGTTTGTTTGTTTGTTTGTTTGTTTACTAGTATAATTTCGTAACTATGATTTTTCTCTTGTTGCAGCCAACGATGTATAAGCAGCGTCACGAGTTTGATTACACTATTTTATTATTTTAATGAATAAAATGTATTTTAATATAATATTATCAAATCATATTATGAACAGTATTATATTATTTTAATTGACAAAATGTATTTTAATCGTCACGAGTTTGATTACACTGTTATATTATTTTAATGAATAAAATGTATTTTAATATAATAATATCATATTATGAACAGTATTATATTATTTTAATTGACAAAATGTATTTTAATATAATAAATTATATTATATAATTTACCGTATTCCATGGGAACTAACTAAACTAATGAATTGATTACTGAATAATACTCCCCATTATGTTAGAAATATTTGTTGTGTGCTTTCCAATAAATGTATGCTAGAAGCGTGATTTTTTTGACAAGCTGTCTGTTGACACCAGACAGCTGTTGACCCAGACAGCTGTTGACACAGCTGTCTGTTGACACAGACAGCTCTATTCGCAAACACCATGGCTGATGACACAAGCAAGAATAGAAAGAGGAAAAACCCCTCTATGTAGATGCAGCTTAGATGCGGCAGTACGTAAACGTCTTGTTGGTGGATTGGTATGCGAATTTCGTCATTGGCATTGAATGTTGTTGTTGACACGAACGGCTGATGTAACAGACAGACAGATAGACAGACAGGCAGGCAGGCAGGCAGGCAGACAGACAGATAGACAGACAGACAGACAGACAGACAGACAGACAGACAGACAGACAGACAGACAGACAGACAGACAGACATCTGATGAGAATTCTGAAGTAGGAGGATAACTATAGATTCCTATTTGTCTCATCGAGCTGGTTAATTTGATACCCTCCATGACCTAAGTGGGCGGGGCAAGGGGGCGTGTGCAGTGGGCCCTAATCTACATGCGTTCTATATTACCGACATTCAATTTGCACTTTCCAGTAAGTGTAACAGAAATCTACATGTGTTCTATATTACCGACACTCAATTAGTACTTCCAGCACTCACCAGATGGTTCCCACACGTGTCCGAAACGCATTAAGATAACAAGTAATTTCAAAACATAGTACGTATCAAAATAAACAAACTGACGAATGTTCTAGAATGTTATTTTATTGTAATAATACAAACAAATAAACGGGTCACCTTGTAGAGCAAACCTAAACAAACATAATCCTGTCGGCGAGTTGAAAGGTTTTTTACCCAGAATAAAAACAATTATAACATCTCTTATCGGCGGCGAACGTGCTTTTTTTTTAAACTTTGATATCAATATTTATTTAGTATAAACAATTGCAACCATTGGAATTTCCGAGAAACTTCCAGAACGTTTGCGAAAACCCCGGCGCAGGCGCCTGGGTCACATCCAAAGGCATCTAGCAGTAGTTGAACCTTACCACCCACAACCACACCCATTGGATGCCGCCCACAACCTCTATCATTGGCTGTTGCCCCGCCCACTCTCATAGAGCCCCGGCGCAGGCGCCTGAGCCACAGCCAAAGGCCCCAAAGACACCAGAGGCAGAAGTCGTTGCTGAAGACATTACTCGAGGACTCCTTCAGCGCAGAAGGGGGAAAAACATTAATTCTGCAACATCTGTGTACTATTGCATCAGCATTTCCAGAACATTCTTCCATTGCGCAACAATGAGCAATACGCGCACTTTTTGAGCCCAGGCGCAGGCGCCTGAGCCGCAACCAAAGGCCCCCAGACACCAGAGGCTGAAGACATTACTCCTTCAGCAGCCTCTGGCCATTGCCGAAGAACTGGGTGGACTGACCTGAGGAATAGCCCCGGCGCATGCGCCTGGCTGCTGCTGAACACCACTTCTTCAGCAATGACCTTGAAAGACACCAGACGCTGCTGAAGACATGCCCACTTCTTCGACAATGACCTTGAAAGACACCAGAGGCTGCTGCAGATGCTGCTGCTGAAGACACTTCTTCGGATGCCTCAACGACTCCTTCAGCAGCCTCTGGTCTCTTTCAAGGTCACTGCCGAAGAAGTCGATGGCACCTCGAGAACTCGATGGCGCTATGTGCTCCGAACGGGTTCGTATCCAGTATTGTCATTTTCTAACTACTACATTCAGAGCCCCGGCGCAGGCGCCTCAGCCACTGCCAAAGGCCCCAAAGACACCAGAGGCAGAAGACATGACTCCTTCAGCAGCCTCTGGTCATTGATGGCACCTGGATGGACTGGCCTGAACAACACGTGTACTTTCAGAGCCCCGGCGCATGCGCCTCAGCCACAACCAAAATGGCGGCTTGGGGGGCGCACTCTTCGGCAATGACACTCGCTTCTTCTGAGAGAGGCTGCCGCAGAAGTCGTTGCTGAAGAAGTGGATGGCAACTGGAGAAGCCGAGGGGCCCGGCTTCCTTCAAGAAGTGGATGGCACCTGGAGAAGCCGGGGGCCCCCGGCTTCCACCCGCCGAAGCGATAGATCGCCTCGGCGGGCTGGCTCGAGCGCCCTATCGCCTCGGCCAGAAAGACGGGCGCCCGGCTTCCTCCCGCCGAGGCGGTCAACCGCCTCGGCGGGCTGGCTCGAGCGCCCCATCGCTCTTCAGCCAGAAAGACGGGCGCCCGGCTTCCTCCCGCCGAGGCGGTCAACTGCCTCGGCCAGGGATGTGGCCCAGTATTCTCATTTTCTAACTACTTATTGAGAATAGGGCCTTGGGATTATTCTCTATATGTATATTAGTGCCTGTAGTTTTTTTATTATTTGACAAAATAATGTCAATAATTAAATATTTCGTCAAATGTAGCGATTTGTAAACTGATAAAAAATGTGTCAAAATGAAAGATTTACCTCACAGAAATGTACTTTTTTGTGGTTCCATCAAAAGTTTGGGTCAAAAATAATCTTCTCAAATAATTACCCAAGAATTCGATAAATAGAAAGTAATTTCCAGTTTTGTTTCTCAATCTCCTTGCCATTCGGCTGTCGTGACTATTGCCTTCATAACGAGTTTTCCTGTAGAATTATTTTCAATCTATTCTTACTCTCTTGTGATATTACTACAGAGCTACGAGGATGACATGCGGGAACGCCTGTATACAGCCTGAAGTAAGGAAGTTGAGGAAGAAATGTTAAAAACTATTGAAAACAATGAGCAGTAGGTCCATAGCAAATGAGGTTGGAGTGGCTCACAGTATGGAAGACGTTCCGACTGGAACAATTTTATCCATATGCCATTACCAAAAGGAACAAACGTTACAACCCCGCAAGAGTTGGATTATGTCTGTGGTTTCTATATTAACAACGGAAATTTCATACAATTTACTTTGGTTGTGGACGAAACCACATTTACACGAAATGGAGTGAATAATTTTCATAACTTCCAAGTTTTGACAGTAGAAAATCCTCGCGTCGTTTATGAAGAACACATTTTTAGGACATATTTTCTCATTAAATGTTTGGGATGGGCTTATAAATGGCATGATTATTGGGCCATTCGTTCTTCCACCTCTAATGACAGATCACAGATGTGCTGTAACCCTCGGCCTTTTGCGCTTCGGGTTTCAATCATATCAGGCTGAAAAAGCCTATTCCCGACGTTGATACATAAATAACTTTGCTGACATGAGCAAAGGAGTAGTAGTGTGTTTTAGATCTGACAATATGAATTTTCTGTTCATGGTTGACCATAAGTGCGCATGAGATGTGAAACTGCACATATCAGTAAACGATCATTTGCAATGGAGTATAACCAGTGGAATTACCCCTATTCTGGTATAAAAATTACCTATACAGTAAGAACAGCAACATCAGATAAAATCCTTAGAAATGAGATTTACTGTTAAACGCATTAAAAGAGTAGTGGCTATTGTGCGTAGATGAGCGTAACACAATAGGCACGTGTGAAGAGCCATTAGGCTACTGCGGGTCATTACCTCTAAACACGGAGTAATGGGGCAGAGGCGACAGTCTGATCACCAGAGCTCCCGTCCCATCATAAATCTATCTGATAATGGTCGCAAATACCTATCCCGGCGCTTTTTGCAGAAGCAATTTACATTTTCAGGGCAACCGATAAATAATAACACGAATCATTTCACAACAGAACGCGTTACTTCTCTGAAAAAAGCACCGGCGACCCTCGTTGGAAGTACATATACTTTTAAATTCAGTTGATTGCCTTTCTTTCCCGATGCTTTTCAGTTGCGGTAAATTCCGCACAATAACATTCAACCGAGCACTTTAAAACAATTAAATGGAGAATAATAAATTACAAGTGAATTTTGGAATACATATCCTTGAAATTAAAATCCCTTTGGTTAAAAGAGCAGCAGCAGAATTCTCACTGTTTTATTGGTCGTAGAAAAATAATTATTCTGTAGATAATGAATTCATATATATACTCGTAAAATCTCGTAAGGGCTGTGATGTTTTTGCCATTTTTACAGCGAAAAAAGTTAGCCCTAACTATTACAGCGAATATTCAACGCTATTCTATGATTATTAATTATTTCTCTAAATTAGACCAATCACAAGGAACTGAATCTGATAACACTCCAAGCTGCAGTGTTATCGACTGTAATTAGACGAGATATTTTTATTATATTCTCGGTGTAATAGTTAGGGCTAAGTTTTTCATCTGTCAGTCTGACAAAAACATAACGGCTTATGAGCAATTCAATTATTGCTAAAAATATTCGATTTTAAAACAAACAAGTTGACAGCAATTTTTTGACATTTACAGAAAATGATTTATTTTTGCGTTGATTTGTCTATGTAGTTGAATCTGTCCATCAAATACCAAGCATTTTCCTTCGGACTACTTTTCCATCTCTGTACAAATTATGCAAATTTCACTCAACAAAAACACATAATGTCACGAGACCGCGCTTCTGTTTCGTGAAATTTAGGCGCGAGGGGTTTACCACCGGTGAAAATTTGTACACCGACTGCCTATACTGCTCAAATCCGCCTGTACTGCCGCGACTGCCGTTGTGACTGCCCTGACTTCCGATAGGACTGCCGCGATTGCCGACGAGACTGCCGCGACTGCCCATCACCAGACTGTCGACTAGACTGCCGCGGTTATGGGGCTATGGAGAATTGAAATTTACCGAAAATAGTTACCGAAAAATTAATCTACGTATACATCTTATTAAATTAAAGGGATTTTACGAAGTTTCCACTGTCTCGCTCGTGCACATTGATCATCTCTGAGAACTAGGTGCTTGTTTTTCAAAGACGACACAAATAACTTTCCGAGTTTCTACCTGGAGTTTTGCACATTTAAATTTCTTGTTGTGCAGATAATATGCGCTATGGTATCAGTTTTATTTAATTTTAGAAAAAAGTCTTTTGCTTACTTAAAAACTGACAGTTTTTCCTATTTTAAATTGGAAATGAGACATTTGTTTCTGACATTACAAAAAAAACTGAGGTCATAGCGCATTACTGTAGAACAAGAAGTTTAAGTGTACATTTCAGAGAAACTCCAAACGTTGTTTGTGTAATCTTTGAAAAACGAACATCTAGCCGTCTAATTCCCAGGGACAACCAAAGCGCGCGAGCGAGACAGACGAGGTTTCGAAATCCCCTTATACCTAGAGTTTTCAAACAACTAGTAGGTTTGGAACTTTATTTCTCGCATTTCTTGAATGCATTTTGAATGACAGCACGATATATCTGAGAAATTTGGAAAGCGTCCATATATTATGTACGCATTTTCAACTTCCTGTATGTCGTTCTCTGTGGACCATGAAAAACTGTCTTCATATTATGACTCCAGAAATTTCATCTTCGATCTCAATGTATTC
The DNA here is from genome assembly GCA_963966045.1 of Xestobium rufovillosum. Taxonomy (NCBI): domain Eukaryota; kingdom Metazoa; phylum Arthropoda; class Insecta; order Coleoptera; family Ptinidae; genus Xestobium; species Xestobium rufovillosum. The sequence continues at coordinate 22,154,675 of OZ014493.1, read as the reverse complement.
ACGATGGCTGTTACTCTGCCAATGTACCAGTCACTTTCATAGTAGACACCTTAATACTTCTACTCTTCAATCTTCATCTTCGTCTCTGTCATGTTTTTCTATTTCCTTCTCGTCCTCAATGTCAGAAAATGACTCTCTTAAAGTTTCACTTCCGCTTTGGCAATCTGAGCTGGCATCAATTTCCGTTTTCGAGGATAAAGGATAAAACATCTTCTTCGTCATATTCTAATTCTTTGATTTCACTTTCGTTTTCACCACGACGGTTTTCCTCACTTGTTTTTGAGGTAAGCCTCTTTATTTGTATTAATTTTTGCTTTTTTATTTGTTTTTTCTCGATTTTCTTATTTGTCGCCTCCTTTTCGCGTGGTAATTTATTTTTCTCATTTTTTCTCTTACTTTTTTGAATGCCAACACGCGTCATGCCTATAAAGTTTAAACCTCAATAGTCTGTCAATAGTCGCTCAATGTTTTCGCTGAAAAACGAGCAAGGCGACGATTTTCGGTCAGTTACTGTTTTATTTTTCAATTTGACTGTGAGATGTGGAGAAAAGGATGGTTTAGTTGCATTGCTATTGGAGGTTGTCGTATACTTCTTCTTATTTAAATGTTACTAGTTTTGAATGTGTACAGAAAACCGCGGACCAACTTGTTTCGTCCTTCCGCGACTCATCAGTACAGTGCTTTCCTCTACACACTCAAACATTTAGTTTAACTTGCTATATATACTGCCGCGCTTTGGACACAAATCAGCAAGAGACAATTACTTCAGTAATTATTTGGGATGAGTAGTTGTTCGGACGGTTCAGTACCACTAATTACTCCCAGATAATTATTGAAGTAATTGTCTTGCTGATATCTGTCCAAAGCGCAGCAGTATGTATAGCAAGTTAAATTGCATGGTTTGAGGGTGAAGGGGAAAGCACCGTACTAATGAGTCCCAGAAGGACGAAACCAGTTGGTCTGCGGTTTCCATACACATTCAGAACATGCAATATTTAAACAAAGACCTGCTAAAGCACGTACGTACAAAGAGGTTCGAACGGCCCAGTACCACTAATCATTTATTCTTAACACAAACTTTAGCTGCCTTTATGGAATGATTCAAATCAGCTTGTGTATGGTGTGCGGTTTTATACATAAGTTATGTCAAATTGCACGTGCATTAATTATACTGAAAAAGAAACTGTTCAAACTTTAATGGGCAGTACTTACATTTCGAAGATCACTGCTCACAAGTATACACATCACGCGGAAAACACATACATTTTGAGGCAACATCACATAGCTTGCGCAAGTCGTGATTGCCGTGTCTGCCGTTAAGACTGCCGCGACTGCCATTAGGACTGCCGTTAGGACTGCCACGACTGCCGTTAGGACTGCCGTGACACCGATATGACTGCGACTGCCGGCACTGCCGACCAGACTGCCGCGTCTGCCGACTAGACTGCAGAGAGACTGGCTAAATTTTGTACGTGGACTGCCGATGGTAGTTTACTCCTCGTTTATACGTATACCTAATTTCCAACGAAACGTTAAAGCAGCTTCGAATAATTCTCACCCACTTGTGGTATTACGCTTGATAATAATGTTATTTACCTTTTGCTACCATGACAAGGACGCAAATTTAGTATCTTTGATTGTAAAATGTTTACAAATCATGTTTCCTATAAATGCGTATTCTCATATTCAATAATTATCTTGCCGAATTACTCCAGATTTTTATTTTATCTGGATACATTCCTATTTTGCAAACTCAATTTTGCTGCCCGTCAGCAATTAGACTTGAAAACTGTCATCCAAAAGCACTACAGTTGAGGTTGGCCGACAGTTTCTTAGTCAAATTGCTAGGCAACAAAATTTTCTTCAAAACATAAATTTATTCGGCAAAATAGAAACCTCTCATCTAATTATTACAGTGGATAGTATATTGCCTTGGTGAATATATCTAGATGTTTACATAATGTCATAGAAAAAAACAAATAATTGTTTGAAAGAAATAGGTACCTACCTATTTTAAAAGTGCAAATATCAAAAATATTTAAGTACATAACTTCATCAAGGTCTATTTTCAGCTCTTAAATTCTCTATTTTTCATCTTTGATCTTGAATTCTATCGCAGTCGGGATGCAATATTTTCACTTTCTTCCAAGGTTAAGGGCGAACTTTGCCCTCTAATTTTCTTTCTCATATACTTTACCCTATCCTTACCCTACCGCATTCATTCTGAATGAAAATACTCTGAGATGCGATTAAATGTGCTGATTACAAGTAATTTGTTCGGATTTGTATAGTATATTATTACCATATAAGTGTTCGTAATTACATTGTGCTGCATGCGTTTATCGTTATTGGGCTATGCGTTAAACTAGCTGTTGACGCGGAGGAAGGCGCTGGAGCAATTTATTACTATCACAGAGTGTTACTACACCAAAGTTTGTAATAACTCCATAAGTAAACTAATATACCACACTAGAAATCATATTGTAATATAATTTTATAAAAAATGTCGAATAAATTCAAATTTTCCAGGGTGGATACACGAGCGGGCTTGGAAAATTTTGGGCAGGTCAGGACTACCGAGGACCACCCTTATCTATGTGCCTTGTGTGCATTTCAATGTAATTCGATTCTACTGAGAATTTTCCTGCAAGCGATCTTATTATAAGTTACTGTTTGAACTAAATTTTGAAGGTATCTAAATTACGAGTTTCTTAAATATGTGTAACAATTTCTTAGCTCATACCCGTGGTGAGTTAATTTGTTCAGTCAGAAACTGTTATAGAGATATGATGATAACATGTAGCTGGGGGCTCGAACCCAGGTTTCTCATTTTCCGGCTGGTCATTCCAACCCCACTAAACCATCACTGGTAGCGTAACATTGTACGAGCAGTAGTCTGTAAGTACGTAAATAGAGAAATAATGTAATTAGCATATAGTATGCATATTTTGAAGCATTTATGCATGAGAGGCTCCGAAAAAGAATTCATGTTAAAGTATCGTTGAAAATTAACATTGAATATTATCATTGCCTATACTAGCTTTCTGCAATTAATGCTATTAATAGTGGTTAAGTAAAACCAATTATTTATGGCAACTGACAAGGTATGATCTCTTAAAAACAGCTCACTATCGGCACAATTTCAGAGGTCAGCTTAAATCTTTCGAAATATACATTTGCTAGAGTTTTTGTCGCATTATCCAAGATTAATCGTGACACATATTCGGTATGTAACGGAAATTTTCTTAGAATAATAATAATCATGCTAACACTAATACTAATAATAATAATAATAACATTAATAATCTATATAAATAAAAATCAATTGCCGCATGTATGTAAGCTCATCACTTGAGAACGGCTCGACCGATTTGGCTGATTTCTTTTTTGTTGTGTTCGTAATTTTCAGGACAAGGTTTGTATGAAAGAAAATTTTGGAAAATCCACCGGGAAAGTAGAAAATTTGGAAGGTAAAAGTTTGTATGAAAATCTGTTTGACAAACAAAAATGTGACGTTCAGTTTGACAGTTCTAAAAATTGAATTGTCAGTGTGTTATCGGTGGTGATCATGTATTTGGTGGTTCTTTGGAAAAAATGCCACCAGTGAGGCGTCGAAATATCCGTCGGCGTACGCGAAGAGCGTAGACAGCGTTTGGAGCCAAGTCGAATAAGAATTTCTCAAGTCTCAAGCGCGATCCATTATAACTCCGGAACAACGGATACAGTCGAGTTCGACGCGCTCAGTTGGAGCTTACGCACAAAATAATTCGGAACGTCGACAAAACAGAGGCCGAACGTGGCATTAGGGAACGAGAAATTGGAAAAGCTGCCCGGAAAATTGGAAAATTCGGGAAAAACTGAAAATGCTTTATTCTATTGGATTTTTGTATATGTATAGGCGTAAATCGGGAAATTCGGACAAACTGTAAAAATCATAATTTTGGAAAATTCATCGGAACATTTGAAAATTCGGGAAAAACTAAAAGTGCTTAACGGCTGGACCGACTTGGCTGATTTTTTTTTTGTTGTGATCGTAATTGCAGGATAAGGTTTGTATGAATGAAAATTTTTGGAGAATCCACCGGAAAATGTGAAAATTCGGGAAAAACTGAAAGTGCTTAACGGTTGAACCGATTTGGTTAATTCTTTTCAAAAATAAGGTTTCTAGGGAACGAAAAATTGGAAAAGTTGCCCGGAAAATTGGAAAATTCGGAAACAACTGAAAATGCTTTTTTCTATTGGATTTTTGTATATGTATAGGCGTAAATCGGGAAATTCGGACAAACTGTAAAAATCATAATTTTGGAAAATCGAACGGAAAATTTGAAAATTCGGGAAAAACTAAAAGTGCTTAACGGCTGGACCGACTTGGCTGATTTTTTTTTTGTTGTGATCGTAATTGCAGGATAAGATTTGTATGAAAGAAAATTTTTGGAGAATCCACCGGAAAATGTGAAAATTCGGGAAAAACTGAAAGTGCTTAACGGTTGAACCGATTTGGTTAATTCTTTTCAAAAATAAGGTTTTTAGGGAACGAAAAATTGGAAAAGTTGCCCGGAAAATTGGAAAATTCGGAAAAACTGAAAGTGCTTTTTTCTATTGGATTTTTGTATGATATGGATAGGCGTAAATCGGGAAATTTGGACAAACTGTTAAAATCATAATTTTTTGTATGCGCTCGCGATCATAACTGACGATAGGAACGACATATTTGGTTGAACATAAACGTAATCAGAAAAATGTTTCACATTGAATAAACGATTTGGTTAATGAATCAAAAGTTCAATACGAAAAGTAATTTTAGGCAGGACAACGTCTGCCGGGCCGCTAGTAAATAATAAAATTACCCCATAAGCAATTCAGCTCTTATCAAACTATTTAACTCCAAACTATTTTCTAATTCTACCCGAAACTAGCGTACCTATTATGAAAAGCTTCGCATGTTAACTGTTCCGAATGGGGAAACTCAAACAACTATTTCTCATACTATTAACACACGCGGTGTAAACAGTGCAATAAAACGTTTAGTTCACACAAGTTTCATAATGTGTAATAGCGGTGTGCGAGTAAACTGCAACTTGCAAAGTACGTGGATCCAGGAAGCAGATAGATTGCGAATTCAACTCTGCAAAAATATGATTCATAAACGAGTTTTGGAGTAAATATGCGGGTTCACTTATTTTCATTGTACCGCTTCTGGATAAAACATACTCGAATTTGATATGAACACTTTATAACGGATGTTTCTGATGATCGTCTGTCCAATCCTGTCTGCAACTATAGATAATTTTATTCATGGATCGGTTGTACCAACCTCTTATATATAATGAGATTGCTACCGGCGTTTGATTTATGAAGATAGTTTGGCTTTGGGTGCAGGGGTGTTCGTATTGTTTTGTTTCTTTACCATTACAAACGAATGTAGTACGACCAAAAGAATATTCCATTTCCGTCGCCACTTACAGCACGCAATTGGTCGATTCCTTAGTTTACTACATTCCAAAAATAATCCGCCCAGGGTATGGGTCCTCTGTGTCTATCCCGATTTCTTTGACACCGCCTTTCCGTAATAAGAAAGCGCTAGAGTATTCTGTACAGAGTTTTTCAATTTTTGCCTATGCGTTATTCCAAAATGTGGCTTTTGATCTTCCTTTAGCCAATCTTCCTATATCGATACTGAGAGCAAACTCTCAGGCAGACTTGGCCGGATAACTATTTGATATGCGCATGACGTTGCCATGCTATCTTGCGTGGAAATCCTTCAGTTTATTCACAACTAGAACGACCCCGATAGTCCACCGGACGTGCTTGTTCCTTATTTTGTTCGTTATATTGTCACCTCTGTATTCTTATTTCAGTAAAGTGCTGTAGAGTTGGTAGAATTGGTAGAACTGAGGTCCGCCTTCATTACCTATTTTTAACTGGAATTTTGGGTCATGCAAAATATCAGTTAGTAAATGCCATTTACGACATCAGCATAAACCTTGAAAGCCTTGGGACCGCGTATTCAGGCAGAAACTATTGAAATTTCTGTATGCGCGCAGGAGATGATTAGGAGGTTCCTAATAAATTGTCTTTGACAGCCAGGCAGCACTGAGCGCTTTTGGAGTTGTAGAGATACGATACCGAACGATTAAAGACTGGCTGGACTCGCTGGCAGTATATTATAACAGCGTTATCCTACTATGGATGAAAGGTCGTTAAGGAGGTGAAGGGAAAGAGAAAGGAGCCAAAGTACCTCTGAGAGAACTGGAATCTCCGTGTTGTTTGGCATATCAAACAGCCAAAGGGTGACAAAGGACCTAGTAAGACAAAAATATACCTCTCACTGAGGCAATCGTGGTTCGCGGATGTTCATTAGCAGACCATGCAGCAAGAGAGCTGGAGAATGAATACGACTGGGCAGAAACCAGCTGAGATGGACAGTAGGACTATTTACAGGACAGTGTTCACTTACGCCTCACCACTATTGGTGTAAACGACAATTTTGATTGCTGGATGTATGGAGAAGAGGGGGAAGCTCCCCACCACATACTATGCGAATGTCCGCCTCTTGTAGCAGCTAGACGTACAGGTTTTTACACAAATTAACAGTTCAAACTTTTCTGAATTCACAATTATAAACACTGGTTAATATTGCCCTGGTAACTATTGCGTGCAATAAGAATTTTCCTGCACACTATCAAACTCACTTTATCCCATGTACTACCAACACTTTACTCGTATTCGCGTGAATGTATCGCCTTATTATTCTTTGCACCTTCTTCTTCTATTCATGTAGTTAATATTTTCACTTTTCACTATTTGGTAGAAATCCAAGTAATTTTTTTATTTAATCTTCTATTCACGTTTTCGGAAAAACTAAATTGTTCTCCCGGCCTCTTACTTGCCTTTTTATACACTCCGATGGAAAAAGGAGTGGCATGTAGAGAAAAAATAAATTATGGTTCGCCACGTGCTCTTAGGTACATAGACTGCGGTGTTATGGTACCTTTAGTGCACACAAGTCTCACGAAGTTCAAGAATCCAGACGGGTATCAATCGTGGCTTGGTATATCGTAACAGTGAGATCTCTTGAGATTGATGCCACTACGTAACCCTTTATGTGCAAATGGAGCTGGTACGTTTATTTAATTTTCTTAATAATTACTGTTAAACTATTTGTTTTTCTTTACAGTACTTATGGCATTGTCAAAGTCACGCTTAATGGCAGTGGCAACGCCTAAGTTAACAAAGTTGAAACCAAAAGCATTACGCTTAGAAACATCACTTATTTTTGAACATCCCTTTAAAAGACTTGATACAATTTCGATAATCCCGTTTCCTTTATAGCTGTCCTAATTTCACGAAATACTCGTACCGTAATTCTCTGTTGCTTCTCCCTTTGAGCTATTGAACTAGGACTTACGTTAAAGAGGGAAAAGCGCGTTTGGAATCGATCCAGAAGGTTGGAGTGTTGTGAAGATTAATTCTAAGACTATAGCGAGCAAATTAATTGATGAAAGCAGGATCTACCTACTCCTAGCTTGAAACATTCTATTTTGTTGCAATTATACGTTCCTCTTAGACTTAATTATAATTTAGTCTCAGCATTAATTATAATTTATTATTACACTTAGGTATATTCAGTCTAGACTCCACACGTGTGCATCTTTATTATTTCAGTTTTTTGTACATTTTAAAGGGAGTCTCATAACAAATGTGCTGCGTAAAAAATGATTACAGAAAACTGTAAACCACCGGTTTCGTCCTTGCGAGACTCGCCAGTGACGTGCTTTCTACATTCATTTTATACGCAACTAACTTGCGTCGGTCAGATAATATGAGCAAGCCCCAATTATTTTATTAATTATTGTTTAGGTGTAATGAGAGTGGTACTGGATACATAAGGTGTCTCTACAAGATTCGTTTTATACGTGCATTCAAAATGATTACATGATGTTGCAAGTAGTTAGAAAATGAGAGCCTCAGGCCAGGCCATCGAGTTCTCCAGGTGCCATCGAGTTCTTCGGCAGTGACCTTGAAAGAGACCAGAGGCTGCTGAAGGAGTCGTTGCGTCATCCGAAGAAGTGTCTTCAGCAGCGGCATCTGCAGCAGCCTCTGGTGTCTTTCAAGGTCATTGCTGAAGAAGTGTGCATGTCTTCAGCAGCGTCTGGTGTCTTTCAAGGTCATTGCCGAAGAAGTGGGCATGTCTTCAGCAGCGTCTGGTGTCTTTCAAGGTCATTGCCGAAGAAGTGGTCTTCAGCAGCGGCCAGGCGCATGCGCCGGGGCTATTCCTCAGGTCAGTCCACCCAGTTCTTCGGCAATGACCAGAGGCTGCTGAAGAAGGGCCTCTGGTGTCTTCGGGGCCTTTGGTTGTGGCTCAGGCGCCTGCGCCGGGGCTTAAAAAGTGCGCGTGTTGCTCATTGTTGCGCAATGGAAGAATGTTCTGGAAATGCTGATGCAATAGTACGCAGATGTTGCAGAATTAATGTTTTTTTCTCGGAAATTCCAACGTTTGTAATTGTTTACACTAAATAAATATTGTTATCAAAGTTTGAGAAAGAAACAATAGATTCGAAGTCGATAAGAGATGTTATGATTTATTGTTTTTATTATGATGAAATATTAATAGCTAAGAACGTTCTAGAAAAACCTTTCAACTTTGCCGACAGGAAATGTATATTTGTTTGGTTGGACTCCCACATTCTGCATGCCAATAAGTACATGTGCACTTAATATGTCGCAAACTCTACAAGATGATCGAGATTATTTTATACCCTGTTGTTTGTATTATTATAATAAAATCATTCTAGAACATAAAAAGTTTGAAGGCCACCGCCAGAAACATAAACACTCGATTGATTGTTGTTTTTGATAACTTCTGCATGTTACCAAAATTTTGCAAGCTCGGCAAAAGCTGGGAGATAAATAGAACGAATATAATTGCGAGAATTATTATTTAGTAATCACTTCAATAGTTCAGTTGGTTCCCACGGAATAGGTGCGGTAAAAGTTAGTTTCCCAATATGGATGTTGTAATTGGCCAAGATGATGTTGGAGATATTTTATTGTACCATTTTATCCTCCAAAATTTACCGGAAAATTTAAAAGTAAGTCCATTTGCAGTAATCATTCTTTTATTGTTCAAGCATTCCGTTTATAAAACTCATTAATTATAATTTCATTATATGTAGTTAAAAAGCTCACGTATCTGTTCCATAATTGTAAACTATTTTATATCTTTAGAACCAACCCAAAATGATTATGTGCGGAATTGTATCGCACATGGCAACGGAAACCGAAAATGTTTTATTTTCTGGACTATTCATGGAGAAAGAAACCAAGATAATTTTGTTGGAATCGTGCAGTGAACTTGTGGTCATTTGGGTCAATATTGTAAATCGTAAGTAAAGTATTTAGATTTTTTAATATGCAGTGATAGTAGATAAAAAGTGTGGATTTTGGACTTCCCAATTTTAGTAGTGGAAAATTGCCGATTTTGTGATTCACAATTTTAGTAGTGGAAAATTAATTGTTTTTATAATGAATAAAGTTATTTCTTTGTTTGTCCGCCCGTTTGTTTGTTTGTTTGTTTGTCTGTCCGTTTGTTTGTCCGTTTGTTTGTTTGTTTGTTTGTTTGTTTGTTTGTTTGTTTGTTTGTTTGTTTGTTTGTTTGTTTGTTTGTTTGTTTGTTTGTTTGTTTGTTTGTTTGTTTGTTTGTTTGTTTGTTTGTTTGTTTGTTTGTTTGTTTGTTTGTTTGTTTGTTTGTTTGTTTGTTTGTTTGTTTGTTTGTTTGTTTGTTTGTTTGTTTGTTTGTTTGTTTGTTTGTTTGTTTGTTTGTTTGTTTGTTTGTTTGTTTGTTTGTTTGTTTGTTTGTTTGTTTGTTTGTTTGTTTGTTTGTTTGTTTGTTTGTTTGTTTGTTTGTTTGTTTGTTTGTTTGTTTGTTTGTTTGTTTGTTTGTTTGTTTGTTTGTTTGTTTGTTTGTTTGTTTGTTTGTTTGTTTGTTTGTTTGTTTGTTTGTTTGTTTGTTTGTTTGTTTGTTTGTTTGTTTGTTTGTTTGTTTGTTTGTTTGTTTGTTTGTTTGTTTGTTTGTTTGTTTGTTTGTTTGTTTGTTTGTTTGTTTGTTTGTTTGTTTGTTTGTTTGTTTGTTTGTTTGTTTGTTTGTTTGTTTGTTTGTTTGTTTGTTTGTTTGTTTGTTTGTTTGTTTGTTTGTTTGTTTGTTTGTTTGTTTGTTTGTTTGTTTGTTTGTTTGTTTGTTTGTTTGTTTGTTTGTTTGTTTGTTTGTTTGTTTGTTTGTTTGTTTGTTTGTTTGTTTGTTTGTTTGTTTGTTTGTTTGTTTGTTTGTTTGTTTGTTTGTTTGTTTGTTTGTTTGTTTGTTTGTTTGTTTGTTTGTTTGTTTGTTTGTTTGTTTGTTTGTTTGTTTGTTTGTTTGTTTGTTTGTTTGTTTGTTTGTTTGTTTGTTTGTTTGTTTGTTTGTTTGTTTGTTTGTTTGTTTGTTTGTTTGTTTGTTTGTTTGTTTGTTTGTTTGTTTGTTTGTTTGTTTGTTTGTTTGTTTGTTTGTTTGTTTGTTTGTTTGTTTGTTTGTTTGTTTGTTTGTTTGTTTGTTTGTTTGTTTGTTTGTTTGTTTGTTTGTTTGTTTGTTTGTTTGTTTGTTTGTTTGTTTGTTTGTTTGTTTGTTTGTTTGTTTGTTTGTTTGTTTGTTTGTTTGTTTGTTTGTTTGTTTGTTTGTTTGTTTGTTTGTTTGTTTGTTTGTTTGTTTGTTTGTTTGTTTGTTTGTTTGTTTGTTTGTTTGTTTGTTTGTTTGTTTGTTTGTTTGTTTGTTTGTTTGTTTGTTTGTTTGTTTGTTTGTTTGTTTGTTTGTTTGTTTGTTTGTTTGTTTGTTTGTTTGTTTGTTTGTTTGTTTGTTTGTTTGTTTGTTTGTTTGTTTGTTTGTTTGTTTGTTTGTTTGTTTGTTTGTTTGTTTGTTTGTTTGTTTGTTTGTTTGTTTGTTTGTTTGTTTGTTTGTTTGTTTGTTTGTTTGTTTGTTTGTTTGTTTGTTTGTTTGTTTGTTTGTTTGTTTGTTTGTTTGTTTGTTTGTTTGTTTGTTTGTTTGTTTGTTTGTTTGTTTGTTTGTTTGTTTGTTTGTTTGTTTGTTTGTTTGTTTGTTTGTTTGTTTGTTTGTTTGTTTGTTTGTTTGTTTGTTTGTTTGTTTGTTTGTTTGTTTGTTTGTTTGTTTGTTTGTTTGTTTGTTTGTTTGTTTGTTTGTTTGTTTGTTTGTTTGTTTGTTTGTTTGTTTGTTTGTTTGTTTGTTTGTTTGTTTGTTTGTTTGTTTGTTTGTTTGTTTGTTTGTTTGTTTGTTTGTTTGTTTGTTTGTTTGTTTGTTTGTTTGTTTGTTTGTTTGTTTGTTTGTTTGTTTGTTTGTTTGTTTGTTTGTTTGTTTGTTTGTTTGTTTGTTTGTTTGTTTGTTTGTTTGTTTGTTTGTTTGTTTGTTTGTTTGTTTGTTTGTTTGTTTGTTTGTTTGTTTGTTTGTTTGTTTGTTTGTTTGTTTGTTTGTTTGTTTGTTTGTTTGTTTGTTTGTTTGTTTGTTTGTTTGTTTGTTTGTTTGTTTGTTTGTTTGTTTGTTTGTTTGTTTGTTTGTTTGTTTGTTTGTTTGTTTATAATGAATGAAGTTATTTCTTTGTTTGTCCCTCCGTTTGTTTGTTCGTTTGTTTGTCCGTTTGTTTGTTTGTCCGTTTGTTTGTTTGTTTGTTTGTTTGTTTGTTTGTTTGTTTGTTTGTTTGTTTGTTTGTTTGTTTGTTTACTAGTATAATTTCGTAACTATGATTTTTCTCTTGTTGCAGCCAACGATGTATAAGCAGCGTCACGAGTTTGATTACACTATTTTATTATTTTAATGAATAAAATGTATTTTAATATAATATTATCAAATCATATTATGAACAGTATTATATTATTTTAATTGACAAAATGTATTTTAATATAATAAATTATATTATATAATTTACCGTATTCCATGGGAACCAACTGAACTATTGAATTGATTACTAAATAATACTCACCATTATGTTAGAATATTTGTTTGTGTGCTTTTCCAATAAATGTATGCTAGAAGCGTGATTTTTTTGGACATCAATAATTAGTATGATGGACAACTTCCCTCCGTGCCAGAAAAACAAAGATAAATTAATTTATGTAAGTATGTATTGCTTTAATCCATAAAAACATTACAAATAAAATTGTGCATTTAAGGAAGCGTAACGAATTTCACCTTGGACGTTTTAAATCCTTGTCCGGTTACTAATTCGCCTGCGAAAATTAAACCTCTGGGCTCTTTCAATACTTCACAAATATCAGATTCTGTTAAAATCCCGAATCTGGATGGTAGAAAGCATCGACAGTCTTGAAGTTCCACTAAGATGCGATCTCCATGACGTGTTTTCACTCTCCTCATTTTACGAATAGGATAGGGCACATCAATTGTCAGTGCTTTAATATCAACTGTTGGTATGCCGTCCTCACAGAGACTTAATTCGCTTAATGTTTCCATAATGCAATGCGAAAATAAGTAAATGCCACAATCACTACTTAATTTTTACACACTACTGCGACACTGATGCTGTCTTTTGACCATTTGAATTGTAGCCACGTACACCTCAGCTACTTATATAGGCAAAAAATAAGAAATATGTGAACAAATATGTTGTAATATTGCTATGGACCTATTCTGGGAAGTCATGTTTACTTAAGTTCTGCCGAATTAAGCATAATGTTATCAGTTCGAATAATGATTATCGAGCAAGATCAAAGACTTTCTCACCGCTTTGTTCTCGAACATTCCATTAAACAACGTTAAAAAAATAAACTCATGATTGTTTAAAGACCTTGTCAAAATAAAGATGATTATCAATTCGAAAAATTTATGTCATTTGTCGATAAAGATCAAAGACTTCCTCGCCGCTTTGACACTAAATTAATTCTTAGAAGCGATAAAATTCAAGGTTTCTTCTGGAACTTTCGATTAACAAGGAGATAAGGCGTGACAGGCACATAAATTATTTGCACACGGCACTCAATTAATTCTTAGAAGCGATAAAATTCAAGGTTTCTTCTGGAACAATCGATTAACAAGGAGATAAGACGTGACACATACATAAATTATTTGCACGCGGCACTAAAGTAATTCTTAGAATTGATAACACTCAAGGATTCTTCTGGAATGTTCTGCGAAGATAAGAATCTGTATAAATAGAGTAAGATTGGGTGGCATCCGCCAGTTGTTTTATGACCGTTCTATAGTGATAAAGCAGTGTTGACATTACGTTTTGAGTTTCAACAAAGGACATAATATTTTGTGGTGCGAGTGATTAGGCAGTATTGACGATGGAATCGCAATCTGAAATACAGACACTATCATCAGATATGGTGAAAAAATTATTTGAAGTAAGTTTGTTTTCTTTGTTTCCACATATTTTTGCATGCGCTAATTCGAATAATAATTGACAGGTATGTGCTAATAAAAGGAGTTTGTCTGTGGAACAAATTCATTCTTTTTCGAAGATATGTAAGCGCATGCTCAGGACCCACTATAAATATTTGAAAACTGGTGATAAACTTACTCTCGGTCAGCGCAGACATGTAGAGTGTAACATATCAAATATTAAAGTGTGTTTAAATATAATACAAAACCAGAGGCACTTGGGTTCTGGAATTGCATCAAATTCAAATAAGAAGCGTTCTGGTCGAATTATTTGGAGAGACATCGCTTCGGCTTTTACCAGTAGAATAAGGACCGGTTTAATAATCAATAAGCGTCATACTGATCCAGATGCGTTCATTGAAGATTGTTACCATCTCATTAAGACGCGACTAAAGAATATATTAAAGAGAGAGGCTGCAGCAAAGGTCAACTTTAGCCTTTGTTGCACATTTAAACTGTGTGGACAAGGAGAGACTGCGGCTGAAGAGTGCAAATATTTTAATTCCAGCAATACAATAGTTACCGCTTCGTCTTTCTCTGATTCGTCCGAGATGGCAAATTGGTACAAGGAAGTAACGGATAAACTTAAAACCAAGGTACGTAATCAACTTATAATCTTAAGAGACCATATAGTTATTGATGTGTAAACATCTTAGTTCTCGGTAGTAGAACATCCTACAGCGCTAATTATTTGAAAACAGTAGTCTAATCAATGCCTACCCGTACGGAAAACTACGTGATGTGGGGTATCAAATTAAAGGACTCGACGAGGGGGATCGGAATATGGGGGTGGTTTGCTTTTAAGGCTTGACTACAATATAAAATGTTTCTTATTGTTTCATTATAAGCGTACATTTTTTCATGAAACCAATGCGCGACCTCATCTTCACAATTCAAAACGATACGAGCTCACTTGTTTACAAATCAATTCTTGTGTGGGCCGTGTCACTAACATTTTTTATTCATACTATTGCAGCTAGTGGAATTTTCTGCGAAAAACAGTGGCTGGTCCTTCACCCAAGTCATTTCGTTGGCCGTAAATATTAATAAATACAATCCACTGCGTGGTGGAACGTCCAGCTATTTACCACTGCCAGAAGTAATAGCTGCACGAAGGGCCATTGTCAATGTACGTAATACAGGTATGGCTTGTTTTTTCCACGCTGTAGTTTGTGCGATCTATCCCGCAAAGGAACATAGTTATCGAGTGTCAAGTTATCCAAAGTATACGGATGTTTTGGACACCACAGGTATTTCCATTCCGGTGAAATTGACAGACATTTCCAAGTTTGAAAGACAGAATAACATATCTTTTCGGGCCTGTGAAGCATCGTTCACTGCCTTAGCTACACCTGCCGCCCCTCCAGCTAGCGCACCGAGAGCCGATAGACCCGCAAAAATTGGTATCAGGGGTAATATTCCACCAGTCTTCGGCACCGGGATGACGCGCGGCAACGGCTTCCTCTCTTTGCGTCGAATTACTTGCTTAGCCGCTGCCAGGGCTCTGTTCACCGCCATAACCGTATCCTTGGTGTTCTTCACTGCAGCTCGCGCCTCTCTCGTCACTCTGCCGAGCGAAATACGATCTTTGACCGTCTTCTTCTTCTTCTTGGTGCCGACACCCATACCCAACTTGACTTTAGCTTTCATTGCGTTAGTTATGGCCCAAGCAGCTGCACGTTCACCCAGAGATGCGTCCTTTGCCTAAACCCTGTGCCACGCACTGTCCGCCAGTCTTCGGTCAGCTTCGTGTCGTTTCGCGAGCTCCTTCGATTGCGAGTAGGCAATGTCGTGGGATCTGCACGCTTCGTCCGTGGGATTTATGCCCCGATCACCTCTTGCCAATCGCTCCTTAAGTTTTGTACCTGGACCACAGAAGTTGTAGCCGGGCAGGTGCAATTCCACCGGCAGTTTTCCAATCAAATCGTTTAAGAGTCCTTTCCCCTTGCGTGGTTGTCGTCGTCGTCGAAGTGGTTTGACTGTCGGAGACATACTGACTGGAGTATAAAAGGTTTCGACGCGTCTATATATACTAGTTCGACGACGATGAAGTTCGTGAAACAATCGGAGAGTTTACCGGTCATGAATGTTTGCGGCGCAGGCTTCGAGCCACCCGCCAACAAGAGACTCAAACACGGACTCCTCTTCCCCGACACCGTGAGATCCATCATCTGCGGTCCCTCGAACTGTGGCAAAACGAATTTGATTTTGTCGCTGCTGTGCGCACCGAACGGGTTGCGTTTCGAGAACGTCTACGTCTACTCCAAGTCCCTGTACCAACCAAAGTACCAACTGCTGGGGGAGATTCTGCGGGCGGTGCCGGGTGTCAGCTACTTTGCCTACGGAGATTGCGCGGACATCGTGCCACCCGAGAACGCCCTGCCCAATTCCGTGTTCATCTTTGACGACGTGGCCTGCGACAAGCAGAACGTTATGCGCGACTATTTCGCCATGGGAAGACACAAGTCCACAGACTGCTTCTACCTCTGTCAGACGTACACGCACATCCCCAAACACCTGATACGCGACAACGTCAACTTTCTTGTTCTCTTCAAGCAGGACGACTTGAACCTACGTCACGTGTACAACGATCACGTGAACACCGACATGGACTGGTCGGTGTTTCGTTCAGCTTGCGCCGCATGTTGGACATCCAAGTACGGATTCCTGGTGATAGACAAGGACAGCGATATGAATCAAGGGCGGTACAGGAGGGGCTTCGATCAGTACCTGATCATATAAAAGGGAAGCTGTTGACACAGACAGCTGTATTCGCAAACATCATGGCTGCTGACACAAGCAAGAATAGGAAGAGAAAAAAGGATCGGATGCTTAGCAAAGAGATTATCAAATCAGCTGACGCCATTCGACGCAAGTACCGCTCGCTCAAGTCGATCCAAACGAGTGCCGAGGAGCGCCTGAGACGACGCTTCCAACCACTCACCGAACCGCTGCAAGAAATGACCCGCAAACTGGACTCTCTCAAGGAACCCTCAACGCTAGCGCCCGCCCTGACGCAGCCCCCTAGTTTCGCCAACGACCTCATCGATCTGGACGGTGAAGCGGCAGCAGCGCCATCTTTCGATGACAAAACTCCGCCGCCTACACCTACTACGCCCGGTCCCAAGGTCAGTTCACACATCGAGAGACTGCTGCGCAATGAGAATCGCAGAGATTTGGACACCGTGTACGGAGTCAGAAGACAAGCCGGCGATGTCGACGACTCGTTCATGATTGGAAACTCAGCCATTCAGTTTGTCGACGACGATGTCTACGTGCAGGACAAACGGTATCCGGGCACCAGCGGTCTCTACGAGCTGCTCTTCTACAAAGACCCGCACAATTACACCAAGCGTGATTTGAACGCGTACAAGAACATAATACTGACCACGAATGCTCACAAGGTGGGATACAGGGATCAAGCTCGTACTCGGGGCACCAACAGCACCAAGTACAAGAGCATCATCAAACGATTTACAAAGGAGGGTGGTGGTGGTGGACTGTTGATGCGCGTCACCGATAAAAACAGCGAGTACGTGTATTGGAATGACATAAATGAACTGGTTCAACGTTTGTACTTGCTGCATGCCTCCAGAGCGGCCGGCAACACCTCACACGACAACGAGATTGCGTCTATTGTGGAAGAGCTTATGGAGGAGGGGGTTATAGTATAAGAAGGGGAGCAGCAGCAGCGCGAGCCTCAATCATGTCCGTGGACAAGTTCGGACGACAGCTGGTTGGACGATCCAAGAAAGCATCTTCGCAGGCGTTTGTTCTGCGCGGACCGCCTGGAGTTGGTTTCCTGCTGACCCAGTCCGGGGACTATAACATAGACAACAAGCGTCTGACCAATGTTGCTAACGCAATCGAAGACCCCGACGCTACCAATAAAGCTTACGTGGACAGTTTATTTGCAGCACTGGGACTGTCAATTGATCACGCGGTGCGTACAGGAGCGGTGGCCCCTCTCGGCCGGAAACTAGAAATAGTCGAGCAAGACCTGGAAAAGGTCAGAGATAGTGTAGCGTTGCTGTTTCGCGAACACAGTGATAGACTGCACGCGCTAGAATTAGGTTTGGCGCAATTGCAAAACGACAAATATTTGGTGGGGGAATGAATGAGAAGAAGGGGCTGATTGACGAGTTACACAAACCCGCACGACGAAACTTCCCGAGACGCAAGGTGATAATCCGCGGTTTCGACGACCTCTGGCAAGCGGATCTGGTGGAGATGATCCCGTACGCGAAGGTGAATCGCAACTACAAGTACATTCTCATGGTGTTGGACACGTACTCCAAGTACGGGTGGGCGGTGCCCCTAAAGACGAAGACGGCATCGGATGTGGTGCAAGCGTTCGCCCCTCTGCTGCAACGACAACGATCACCAAAGAATTTGCAGACCGACGACGGCAAGGAGTTCTTTAACGCACGCTTCAAGGCTCTGATGACCGAGCACGGCATCAATCATTACTCCACGTTCACGGAGAAGAAGGCGAGTTGCGTGGAACGCTGGAACAGAACCATCAAGGAGAAGATGTGGAGACTGTTCAGTTTACAGGGCAACCACAGATGGCTCCACATTCTGCCTCAACTGGTCGGCGAGTACAACAAAACAGTGCATTCTGTGACGGGAATGCGCCCCGCTGATGTCACAAAGGATACGAAACTCAATTTTGGAGCGGCGGCAGCGGTCAGGGTGCAGACAAAGTTTAAGCTGTGGGACAAGGTGCGCATTTCAAAGTATAAGCACGTCTTCAGCAAGGGGTACACTCCAAACTACACCACCGAGGTGTTCACCATCGTCAAGGTGAAGCATACGAACCCAACCACGTACCATCTTGAAGATTACCAAGGGCAACCGATTCGGGGATGTTTCTACGAACAAGAGCTGCTGAAGACCAATTACCCCAACACATACCTGGTGGAGAAGGTATTGCGAAGGAGGGGCGATCGCATGTTTGTGAAGTGGCTCGGATTTGATGACTCACACAATTCGTGGATAGATAAGGGTGACTTGTAATAAATAAAACAGGAGTTGTTTACATAGAACATTTTTATTGAAAATATAGATAATTTATCAAATACATGCGTTTATTTACAAACTATTCTGGTCCATAATACTATAGTGCCCGAGAGGTAGTGTGTTTACACCATCATCGAGCGTGTGGCGTTTGTCATCTTCGGCACACAAACTTTTCTTGCTAATCTCGTACGAATAGAGCTCGTGATTTTTCGATCGAATCGAATTAAAGGTGGCCTGAAGTTTCAAATTGCCAAATAATACTCGTTTATAGTCGTTATGCGTCAACTCCTTGACTGCTGAACGGCCGATTCCCTTGGATTTTTTAATTTCAATAGCGTCGTCCTCGCACAGAATAGAGTACATTTTCGGTTTTAGTGCTACCAACTCTATAATAATTTTACCATCCAATTCATGCTTGAACTTGCCAATGACTTTTTTGTTTACCGGCGGAATATTGTAGGGATTCCCTGGGGGATAGCCGGAAGTGTCAAAATGATCCTTCGCATCGGCTCTAATTATTTCGTATAAATCGTCAGTGCAGCACTCGTAAATAAAACTGTCCGTATCCGTGTAACAAAGCGAGGCATTTAAATTTTTGTGTTCTTTTACATAGTCGTAGTGAAATTTGTACATC
Organism: Xestobium rufovillosum; assembly: GCA_963966045.1. Taxonomy (NCBI): domain Eukaryota; kingdom Metazoa; phylum Arthropoda; class Insecta; order Coleoptera; family Ptinidae; genus Xestobium; species Xestobium rufovillosum. The sequence goes on along the minus strand of OZ014493.1, from coordinate 22,135,581 downwards.
AGTTCTTTTGCCAACTCCAACACGCAAAATCCCACATAGATTGGCTTATTGAAGACTATTTCTGTCTTTTGTAATTCAATGGCCACCAAGTTCTCCGAAAATATCACGCAGTTCTTAAAATTGGGTTTTGCTATCAGAGACGTCGCGCCACATTTACCATCCCAACGCGTCACCAATTTGATGTCGCGCCGTTTCCTAATATTTTCAATTGTTTTCCCATACACTGCATTATTCATGAATTTGTACTGATCCTTTTCAAATTCATCCTTGGACTCTGTTCGTAATTTCGTGTTCAGATCTATGTACGGTTTGAGCCATTTAGACTGCTTAAATCGCAAAACTCTGTGGACCTTTTTTAACAGTAAACCGTGATTTAAACATTGCTGTAGATTTCTATAATGGATAACGTATCGAGATTTATCGTGAAGGGTTAGCATCAGTTTCGATTGGTTGGATAGGTCTGATGTGCGATGTTCTGAGCAGAAGGGGAAGTCCGCGTGATGGTCATGTATTGTTTCCGGATACTCCAGATCCACCTCTAGCGCATACCCATACTCTTGATCCCCTTCGAATAAGGTGTATTTTTCCTCCAATAGCTGCTGCTCGATCACGGCAATCTCACTGTCCTCCAACCACGCAAACCCTCCGTACGGCAGCGGTTGTGACAAACTGTGTCCGTACAGATTGTTTGCATCTATGTAGAAGAGAAATTTAGACGGTTTCGACGGATCAAAATTTTTCATATATTTGTTATTTGCTCTAGAAAATTTCTTGTTTGCCACAACCACTCCTCCTCTCAGTGAACGTTCGAAAAAATTTATCATTTCCACGTCTGTCAGCAGTTCGAGTTTGACCTTTGTCATCTTGAGCATTGCTTGAAACGTGTATCCCGCTAAAGTGAAACAGTGAAATGGATCCAACGAATACGTTTCCAAACACACGGAACGAAATTTATTCACTACATCTGTCAGAATTAATGTGTCCAGTTTGAGGTAGATGTCGGAGTAGTCTGCTAGAGTCTGACAACCAAATGTCCGCCAAACCTTCTGCGCATGTGCATAGTCCTCTTCCGTAATGTCGCTGTCGTTGAGTTTACTGTAAAAAGCATTCTTCGGTGGGAGTTCGGTTTCTTCCAGACGTTCCCACGAGTTCACGTAATCATATGGGAACACCCCCTTCCTACAAATCAACTGTAAATTTTCCGGATTGGAAAAGTATCTTCTGGTTACGTTGTACTCGTTTGGATTCAAATTCTGCGCCAATTTCTCTAAGGACGATGGTATGAAACGATACGAGTCTAAAAAGCGCATTTTAACCCCACCCATCTTTTTCGAAAACGAAATGTAATTTTCCATCGTTATGGGCAGTAGATCAATTGGTTCCGTGTCGTAGGCCAACTCCTTTATGATTAAATGTCCGTCGTAACCGCTCAAATTGTGAAATAATACGGGTACGAATCTGCAAGTTCGATATAGCAAATTGCATTGCGCATGCGCAGGTCCCCGGTACTTCCCCGTTATGTGATCGTGATCTTTCACTCGCTCTTCCAGTAAACCAAAAGGTTTCTCGCACATGTGGCAAATGTTGCACGTTTGAAATTCATGCAGCTGGATGTCATTCAATGGTTCCATACCCACGTCTCCGGTCACTATTGGCTCTATAACCGCAGCTATTTCTCGAAGTTTCGAAACAAACCAGCTGACGCAATCTTTTCCGCGATAAATCTCAAACCTTGACAGGCTATCGTCATAGTTACAAATCAGGTAAAAGGCAACGCTATACGGCTCGTGTTTCTGATATGCAAGCGTACTCGAAATGTCGGGATCATTTTTACATGCGGAAATTGGGCGGGTGAATGCTTCAAAATCACCGACGATGAGGAATGGCACCGGCTCTTTAAACCAATAATTTTGAAATTGCAAAATGTCATTATTCCCCTCCGTTGGTAGCGTAATTTTGACGTGACATTTTTTTGCCGAGCAATCTGGCATATGTCTATCGTACTTTTCCAAGGAATAAAAGGTGATAAACACCGATCGCACACGTGAATCCGACCGTTGTGTTGTGAAAACTGAGGTGAGCATAGACGCGACATATCTTTAACCCACGCGTAATGCCCTATGCTATTATTCTCATTCGTAATGTATAACAAATTCACATGCCTTTCCCGTTTTTCCTCAGTATAATACAAAGGACCAATTACGTTACACTTATTGTCTAATCCAAACACATTAATAGATATGTTATTCTGTCTTTCAAACTTGGAAATGTCTGTCAATTTCACCGGAATGGAAATACCTGTGGTGTCCAAAACATCCGTATACTTTGGATAACTTGACACTCGATAACTATGTTCCTTTGCGGGATAGATCGCACAAACTACAGCGTGGAAAAAACAAGCCATACCTGTATTACGTACATTGACAATGGCCCTTCGTGCAGCTATTACTTCTGGCAGTGGTAAATAGCTGGACGTTCCACCACGCAGTGGATTGTATTTATTAATATTTACGGCCAACGAAATGACTTGGGTGAAGGACCAGCCACTGTTTTTCGCAGAAAATTCCACTAGCTGCAATAGTATGAATAAAAAATGTTAGTGACACGGCCCACACAAGAATTGATTTGTAAACAAGTGAGCTCGTATCGTTTTGAATTGTGAAGATGAGGTCGCGCATTGGTTTCATGAAAAAATGTACGCTTATAATGAAACAATAAGAAACATTTTATATAGTAGTCAAGCCTTAAAAGCAAACCACCCCACATCACGTAGTTTTCCGTACGGGTAGGCATTGATTAGACTACTGTTTTCAAATAATTAGCGCTGTAGGATGTTCTACTACCGAGAACTAAGATGTTTACACATCAATAACTATATGGTCTCTTAAGATTATAAGTTGATTACGTACCTTGGTTTTAAGTTTATCCGTTACTTCCTTGTACCAATTTGCCATCTCGGACGAATCAGAGAAAGACGAAGCGGTAACTATTGTATTGCTGGAATTAAAATATTTGCACTCTTCAGCCGCAGTCTCTCCTTGTCCACACAGTTTAAATGTGCAACAAAGGCTAAAGTTGACCTTTGCTGCAGCCTCTCTCTTTAATATATTCTTTAGTCGCGTCTTAATGAGATGGTAACAATCTTCAATGAACGCATCTGGATCAGTATGACGCTTATTGATTATTAAACCGGTCCTTATTCTACTGGTAAAAGCCGAAGCGATGTCTCTCCAAATAATTCGACCAGAACGCTTCTTATTTGAATTTGATGCAATTCCAGAACCCAAGTGCCTCTGGTTTTGTATTATATTTAAACACACTTTAATATTTGATATGTTACACTCTACATGTCTGCGCTGACCGAGAGTAAGTTTATCACCAGTTTTCAAATATTTATAGTGGGTCCTGAGCATGCGCTTACATATCTTCGAAAAAGAATGAATTTGTTCCACAGACAAACTCCTTTTATTAGCACATACCTGTCAATTATTATTCGAATTAGCGCATGCAAAAATATGTGGAAACAAAGAAAACAAACTTACTTCAAATAATTTTTTCACCATATCTGATGATAGTGTCTGTATTTCAGATTGCGATTCCATCGTCAATACTGCCTAATCACTCGCACCACAAAATATTATGTCCTTTGTTGAAACTCAAAACGTAATGTCAACACCGCTTTATCACTATAGAACGGTCATAAAACAACTGGCGGATGCCACCCAATCTTACTCTATTTATACAGATTCTTATCTTCGCAGAACATTCCAGAAGAATCCTTGAGTGTTATCAATTCTAAGAATTACTTTAGTGCCGCGTGCAAATAATTTATGTATGTGTCACGTCTTATCTCCTTGTTAATCGATTGTTCCAGAAGAAACCTTGAATTTTATCGCTTCTAAGAATTAATTGAGTGCCGTGTGCAAATAATTTATGTGCCTGTCACGCCTTATCTCCTTGTTAATCGAAAGTTCCAGAAGAAACCTTGAATTTTATCGCTTCTAAGAATTAATTTAGTGTCAAAGCGGCGAGGAAGTCTTTGATCTTTATCGACAAATGACATAAATTTTTCGAATTGATAATCATGTTTATTTTGACAAGGTCTTTAAACAATCATGAGTTTATTTTTTTAACGTTGTTTAATGGAATGTTCGAGAACAAAGCGGTGAGAAAGTCTTTGATCTTGCTCGATAATCATTATTCGAAATGATAACATTATGCTTAATTCGGCAGAACTTAAGTAAACATGACTTCCCAGAATAGGTCCATAGCAATATTACAACATATTTGTTCACATATTTCTTATTTTTTGCCTATATAAGTAGCTGAGGTGTACGTGGCTACAATTCAAATGGTCAAAAGACAGCATCAGTGTCGCAGTAGTGTGTAAAAATTAAGTAGTGATTGTGGCATTTACTTATTTTCGCATTGCATTATGGAAACATTAAGCGAATTAAGTCTCTGTGAGGACGGCATACCAACAGTTGATATTAAAGCACTGACAATTGATGTGCCCTATCCTATTCGTAAAATGAGGAGAGTGAAAACACGTCATGGAGATCGCATCTTAGTGGAACTTCAAGACTGTCGATGCTTTCTACCATCCAGATTCGGGATTTTAACAGAATCTGATATTTGTGAAGTATTGAAAGAGCCCAGAGGTTTAATTTTCGCAGGCGAATTAGTAACCGGACAAGGATTTAAAACGTCCAAGGTGAAATTCGTTACGCTTCCTTAAATGCACAATTTTATTTGTAATGTTTTTATGGATTAAAGCAATACATACTTACATAAATTAATTTATCTTTGTTTTTCTGGCACGGAGGGAAGTTGTCCATCATACTAATTATTGATGTCCAAAAAAATCACGCTTCTAGCATACATTTATTGGAAAAGCACACAAACAAATATTCTAACATAATGGCGAGTATTATTTAGTAATCAATTCAATAGTTCAGTTGGTTCCCATGGAATACGGTAAATTATATAATATAATTTATTATATTAAAATACATTTTGTCAATTAAAATAATATAATACTGTTCATAATATGATTTGATAATATTATATTAAAATACATTTTATTCATTAAAATAATAAAATAGTGTAATCAAACTCGTGACGCTGCTTATACATCGTTGTCTGCAACAAGAGAAAAATCATAGTTACGAAATTATACTAGTAAACAAACAAACAAACAAACAAACAAACAAACAAACAAACAAACAAACAAACAAACAAACAAACAAACAAACAAACAAACAAACAAACAAACAAACAAACGGACAAACAAACAAACGGACAAACAAACGAACAAACAAACGGAGGGACAAACAAAGAAATAACTTCATTCATTATAAACAAACAAACAAACAAACAAACAAACAAACAAACAAACAAACAAACAAACAAACGGACAAACAAACGGACAGACAAACAAACAAACAAACAAACAAACGGGCGGACAAACAAAGAAATAACTTCATTCATTATAAAAACAATTAATTTTCCACTACTAAAATTGTGAATCACAAAATCGGCAATTTTCCACTACTAAAATTGGGAAATCCAAAATCCACACTTTTTATCTACTATCACTGCATATTAAAAAATCTAAATACTTTACTTACGATTTACAATATTGACCCAAATGACCACAAGTTCACTGCACGATTCCAACAAAATTATCTTGGTTTCTTTCTCCATGAATAGTCCAGAAAATAAAACATTTTCGGTTTCCGTTGCCATGTGCGATACAATTCCGCACATAATCATTTTGGGTTGGTTCTAAAGATATAAAATAGTTTACAATTATGGAACAGATACGTGAGCTTTTTAACTACATATAATGAAATTATAATTAATGAGTTTTATAAACAGAATGCTTGAACAATAAAAGAAATGATTACTGCAAATGGACTTACTTTTAAATTTTCCGGTAAATTTTGGAGGATAAAATGGTACAATAAAATATCTCCAACATCATCTTGGCCAATTACAACATCCATATTGGGAAACTAACTTTTACCGCACCTATTCCGTGGGAACCAACTAAACTATTGAAGTGATTACTAAATAATAATTCTCGCAATTATATTCGTTCTATTTATCTCCCAGCTTTTGCCGAGCTTGCAAAATTTTGGTAACATGCAGAAGTTATCAAAAACAACAATCAATCGAGTGTTTATGTTTCTGGCGGTGGCCTTCAAACTTTTTATGTTCTAGAATGATTTTATTATAATAATACAAACAACAGGGTATAAAATAATCTCGATCATCTTGTAGAGTTTGCGACATATTAAGTGCACATGTACTTATTAGCATGCAGAATGTGGGAGTCAAACCAAACAAATATACATTTCCTGTCGGCAAAGTTGAAAGGTTTTTCTAGAACGTTCTTAGCTATTAATATTTCATCATAATAAAAACAATAAATCATAACATCTCTTATCGACTTCGAATCTATTGTTTCTTTCTCAAACTTTGATAACAATATTTATTTAGTGTAAACAATTACAAACGTTGGAATTTCCGAGAAAAAACATTAATTCTGCAACATCTGCGTACTATTGCATCAGCATTTCCAGAACATTCTTCCATTGCGCAACAATGAGCAACACGCGCACTTTTTAAGCCCCGGCGCAGGCGCCTGAGCCACAACCAAAGGCCCCGAAGACACCAGAGGCCCTTCTTCAGCAGCCTCTGGTCATTGCCGAAGAACTGGGTGGACTGACCTGAGGAATAGCCCCGGCGCATGCGCCTGGCCGCTGCTGAAGACCACTTCTTCGGCAATGACCTTGAAAGACACCAGACGCTGCTGAAGACATGCCCACTTCTTCGGCAATGACCTTGACAGACACCAGACGCTGCTGAAGACATGCACACTTCTTCAGCAATGACCTTGAAAGACACCAGAGGCTGCTGCAGATGCCGCTGCTGAAGACACTTCTTCGGATGACGCAACGACTCCTTCAGCAGCCTCTGGTCTCTTTCAAGGTCACTGCCGAAGAACTCGATGGCACCTGGAGAACTCGATGGCCTGGCCTGAGGCTCTCATTTTCTAACTACTGTTGCATTCAAAATGATTACAGAAAACGGCAGACTACTAGTTTCGTCCTTGTGGGTTTCGTCAGTGTAGTGCTTTCTGCATTCATTTAATACGCAACTAACTTGCTTATATAGTATATAAGCGAGTATATACTGATCTGCGTCGATCAGATATGAGCAACCACCAGTTACCTTGTACCTTTTAGTGTATGGGGCGCCGGCGCCGCTGGCTGCATCTTAACATTTCTATGGATTTCCATACAATTAGAGCAGTATTAAAATTGGAAGAGGCCAGAGGAAGGCCTAAGTAGAGCTGGGGCTAAAGCTGTCCACTTCGCATTTTTATTGCCGCCTCCTCCAATTTCAATACTACTCTACAGGTTTCCTGTTGCCTGGAAGGGAAGTCTACCCAACTTCCTAAATCCTAAGAAATTGTATGTCAAACTGCCTACACTGCTTCCAAAATTGGTTGTACTTCCCATCTCCTTTTATTAACTTGGTAATTTGCTTTCTCCTGGGGTTTTCGCTTTTCGATTATTGGCTATTTTGTGAACCAAACAATGGAAGAAGGATAAAGACATAGCATTTGTGAATTTAGAAAAAGCCATAGACAATGTAAATTGGAAGAAATGTTTCAAATACTAAAAAATAGCGGGGTGAAATGTGTATTTACAGAATACGATTAAAATGCTCAAAATCACGGACGATTATAAAGATATCAGCTAATCCAGAAACAACTGTTATGCCTGGAAAGGATAAATTTCGAAAGATGTTCTCTTAAAATTAGGTACATATGAAGTACGGCATTATACCGGTACGAAACGCTATAGCGTTATAGCGCTATAGCGATTGGAGAAGCGAACAAGAAAAACTACAAGCATTTGAAAAATATAGTGCTACAAACGTATGAAGAAGATACCGTGAATAGATAAGTTTAGCAACAGGAAGGCATTAGAAAGGGTTAGTGAAAAGATAAATACAAGGAAAAAAGAGAAAGAATCGGAGTAGGAGGCAAATTATTAGTTAAAACCATATCAGAGGCGGAGATAGGATAGAAAGCGGTAAGCAAGTAGAGAACGGGAGGTAAGAAGCTGGTGTAAAAATGTACACCATAAATCCTTTTTATGGAAATACCTAATCTCTATAATTCACTAATAATTTCTGCAATTCTTTAATAAATCCCATAAATCCTCTGTAAATCCTCATAATTCTTTCCAATTCCTGTAAATGCTCCGCAATTGCCCAATAATTCCCATAAATCTTTAATAATCCCCGTCATTTCTGTATGTATTCCTAAGGTTTTAGGTACTTACATAGGCTATTTACTATACGCATAAACAGTCAGTTACTTTAACCTTTATTTTGTATAATAGGTATTGTCCGCCCAAGTTAACTTGGCGGGCCTTAAGGAATGTAATTTTAATAAGGCAGCGTACAATTAGAATAATAGTTTACCACATGCAAGGTGGCGTAACTGGAAATATTTAATATTTAAGCGAAACTATTATCCTAATTACCCGCTGCCACTACCACTAATTATTAAAATAGATAGGTTATATTCCTTATGTTCGGCAAGTTAACGTGGTCGGACTATACGCAAGGTAACAGAAATTGAACATAATATGCATGTTCATTTTTTAAAGATATAACTTGAGCCAGACATCTACAGTAAAGGCAAGATCCCGTCCAATCGCAACGTAATTGGCAGAGTGCAACTACGACTAGTGCTCATTCCCACCGCTCACCATGAGTCGATCGTTTTACCGTACTATACACTTACACAATACACAGGTAAGTAATACCTAACTAAACGTAATTAAACTAAGTAAATATTCAAGAAAATACAAATTTTGGCATACAATAAACGTAATTAATTAATAACAACGGTACAAAGAGTTACTTAACGTTCTCTTACATCTATGGGAAACAATCAGTTTGTTTCGATCTGGTTTTCAAGTTATATATCTCAGAAATTGTTGTGTACGTTTCATTATTCATATGAAATGGTTGTGATTCAGTTGCAAATTTTATTGGCCCAAGCAAATATTTGATTCTGCTTTCTTCCTTTTTGTAGAAAAAAATATAAATAGGTAAATGGTCTATAATTCCTAATAAATTTATACTGTTCCAAAAAGTTTACTTTTGTATTGTTTCCAGTGGCGTTGTGTGAGGTACTTAATGTCTGTGTTCAATTTTGAAGAAAACCTCCATCTTTTTCGTAAGCTGCTTAATTTCTAAGTGAAACACTTTTCTGGAAGCCGTTCATAGTCGCTGCATTTCTGGTGAAAAAAGTAATCAACAATCGAATGTTCCAGAACTGCTTGGGATGCCATTTGCCAGTAAAAAACCTTTTTTTAACAATAAAGGGCAGTCCCCCAAAAATTTTATTGATTGGTTTTCATAGTTTCGGAGGAATTCATTACTTTATCAAGAAATTGCAGCGCCGTGTATCTTTCTTAATTGTAACTTTCGGTCACATGTTCCTAGGAACCTTTCTTCTTATTTAGAGCTCCTCTATAATCTCTTGAAGTTTGGAATACCCGTTCTGAACCACTGTTTTCCTGTTAATAAATTCTAAAAATTTACAATAAATTAATTTTAGGATTATCACGACTAATACTTACACAATCGAAAATACATGAAACATACACCAAAGTTTGTAATTAGACATTTACTGACTAAGAAATAATGTGATATCGAAACTAATTCAATATCTCTGTGTGTATGTTTGGGCATTTAGATAATAGCATAGCGAGGGCATAAAGAATTCAATGAATTGAAAAAGGTCAATTGTGGAATGTTTTTAAAACGCTGCACGTCACTCGAAACCTAACTACCTGATTTTCCTCCGTTAGATCCGGGGAACACAATTCCGGGTGGCAGGTCAGCGCGTAAAAATAAATTCGATTGCGCCTAAGCCGCTCCTCGAAATTTGTCAGAGTCCCATTAGCTTCCGATGGTCAATTTAATGCAATTTGAATCAAATTTGCCGAGAGGCAGTTTTAAATTGGGCCACTTTGTCGTATTAAAACGGACATAGCACAGGGGTAAAGAACATTTATCATTTTCAGAACATGTACCTGCGTTTATCTGACCATTCATTTCAAGTCGAGCAAACTTCACAATAAAAAGCAACGGCCGCACAATTACCATCTGTCGTGGAATGGAAGCCCTTATTGTAATATTCCGGGTACAAAAGGGGAGTCCTAATAAGAAGGAAAATTTCTACAATGTGAATAAGCCTTCCAAAAAGAGACTTCAAAGTAATAACTGTCATGAGACACCACGCATAGTTTTTGCGGCAGACAGTTCTTTGCTTTTGTCCAAGCGATATATTAGGACAAAGGATTTCCCGCGTTGAAACATTTATTGTCAACAAGCTGTTTGTGAGGGCGCATTTACGACGTATTTCGGTATCAAATGTTTTTGTACCATATTTATCATCATACTCGTCTACACTACCGGACCAAACTGTGCTTTCACTGTAAAAGGGAAACAAAATTATCAAAGTGGCTTGTTCTTTACCATATGAGCAGCTTATGAATAAATATGAAATGCCCAAAGTCTGTTCCTACCTAATAAACATACGACAGAGCAACGCAAGATTTGGGAAGCTGCTAAAAGCGAACTCGGTATTATCTACCTCCGTATTTGGGTAACTTTCTTAGTATTGAGAAAGTAAAAAGGGGAAAGCGGTAAAATTAGGCGCCATTATAAGGGTAATTTGATCATTTGAAATTTGAACTAGCATGACAACTTTTTAAGATAGTGGGAAGAATTGTTGAATTTTAAGTAGTAATATCACAAGAGAGTTGGAACAAATTTAAAATAATTAGACAATTTTTTGAAAACAAGTCGCCAGACAATAGTCACGACCGACAGCCCGGAGGGTTGGAGGGGGTATTTACGAATGGCAACTAGATTGAGAAACAAAACTAGGGAATTATTTTCTCTTGAGTGATATTTGAGATTATGGGCATCGTAGCCCACTGCATGTGACGGTATAATTGGTAGAGAAAATATGCGTGTTGACGCGTGAAGACGTCGGTATTTATACTTGTGTCAGTGTTATATTTACAATGAGTACAAATTTGCTTAGAAAAAATCGAAATTTATGGAAGACAGTAGAGAATAGGAGAGATAGGATGGTAGGACACCTTCGGAGGCAGGAAGGCTTAGGAGATTGGAATAAAAAGAGGTAGGAGTAGGCCCAGATTAGACTACTGCTCTCAAATAGTTAGCCCTGTAGTAGGAAGTCCTACTTTTAGGGAAATGAGTAGGCATTGACGTCACACAGTGAGCTTCGATATGTTCGGATTTTCGGAGTGGATTCAGTTAGGTCTATTTTTAGCACTAGGTACTGAGGATGACAACTTAGTTGCCGACATACGTAAATAGTGTTTCAAATTTTGTGTGGTTAGGGGCCTAATTAATTTTTAAATTTATTATTTAACCACGGTCTCTAACATCTTAATCACTCTTAATGAGATTATCCATCGAAGCCGCTGTATAGCCCATGCAGCCTTAAACGTACTGACTTTCTAATTTCTTGAGAACATGAATTCTTGTTTTTTATAACAATATAGTTGGTCTACGGATGGACTTAACTGTAGCTGTAAAAAAATTTATTTTTCGTTTTTCGAAAAAAGTCATATTCCTCATAATTTCCTTTGCTTGTTACATAAATACAACTTTGATTTGTTGTTCAGGGTTCGCAAATCTATATATATAAAAGAAAGTCGTGTTAGTTACTTCACTTATAACTCAAGAACGGCTGAACCGATTTAGCTGAAAATTGGTGGGGAGGTAGCTTAGAACCAGGAGAAGGACATAGGATACTTTTTATCCCGTTTCAAGTTTGGTAGCGATCGGATCAACAGAATTTTTTTTCTTGGTTTTGTGCGAGGCGGGGGCTTGATATGACACATATCAACTGTCAGATTTGACAAATAAAATTCAGACCGTCAGAAAGTATTAAATAAATTTTATTTGTCAAATCTGACAGTTGATAAGTGTCATATCAAGCCCCCGCCTCGCACAAAACAAACTTTACAGGAACACTCGCTGGGCTAATCTGAAGATTAACTTACAGTAGGTGCCGCGCATGTCGTACCGGGACCGGGCAGCAAATAATTTATAAAGTGAAAATGCAAATGCCATTCGCAGTTTATCAAGTTTCAAACGATTTTACCACAATTATTTCTTCAGAGGCAGCAACGCGCCGGGTACCAGCTATGTATCTATATAAATAAAAAGTAATTGCCACATGTATGTAAGCTCATCACTTGAGAACGGCTCGACCGATTTGGCTGATTTCTTTTTTGTTGTGTTCGTAACAAGGTTTGTATGAAAGAAAATTTTGGAAAATCCACCGGGAAAGTAGAAAATTTGGAAGGTAAAAGTTTGTATGAAAATCTGTTTGACAAACAAAAATGTGACGTTCAGTTTGACAGTTCTAAAAATTGAATTGTCAGTGTGTTATCGGTGGTGATCATGTATTTGGTGGTTCTTTGGAAAAAATGCCACCAGTGAGGCGTCGAAATATCGGTCGGCGTACGCGAAGAGCGTAGACAGCGTTTGGAGCCAAGTCGAATAAGAATTTCTCAAGCCTCAAGCGCGATCCATTATAACTCCGGAACAACGGATACAGTCGAGTTCGACGCGCTCAGTTGGAGCTTACGCACAAAATAATTTGGAACGTCGACAAAACAGAGGCCGAACGTGGCATTAGGGAACGAGAAATTGGAAAAGTTGCCCGGAAAATTGGAAAATTCGGAAAAAACTGAAAGTACTTTTTTCTATGGGATTTTTGTATGATATGGATATGCGTAAGTCGGGAAATTCGAACAAACTGTAAAAATCATAATTTTGGAAAATCTAACGGAAAATTTGAAAATTCGGGAAAAACTAAAAGTGCTTAACGGCTGGACCGATTTGGTTGATTTTTTTTGTTGTGATCGTAATTGTCAGGATAAGGTTTGTATGAAAGAAATTTTTTGGAGAATCCACCGGAAAATGTGAAAATTCGGGAAAAACTGAAAGTGCTTAACTGTTGAACGGATTTGGCTAATTCTTTTCAAAAATAATGTTTTTAAGCAACGAAAAATTGGAAAAGTTGCCCGGAAAATTGGAAAATTAGGAAAAACTGAAAGTGCTTTTTTCTATTGGATTTTTGTATGATATGGATAGGCGTAAATCGGGAAATTCGGACAAACTGTTACAATCATAATTTTTTGTATGCGCTCGCGATCATAACTGACGATAGGAACGACATATTTGGTTGAACATAAACGTAATCAGAAAAATGTTTCACATTGAATAAACGATTTGGTTAATGAATCAAAAATTCAATACGAAAAGTAATTTTAGGCAGGACAACGTCTGCCGGGCCGCTAGTAATTGTATAAAAATGTAAATTTGCAAAATTAAAAATTTTATCAAAATGAAAGAGCTTAGAAGGAGAAATGGAAAAGCCAAAAATTAATATTTATTTAACTTAGTACATTGAGGTAAATGACAAAGTATAATATTTTATTCAACCTGAAACCCTTCAACGTCAACTTTGAAAACCCCTTTATACCGAATCTTGCTAATAATAGTTGCACATAACGTTTCATTACCAGTAGTAGTCTTGAAAAAATAATCGATAAGTATTAAGACACGGAAAAACGAAAGGTCGATTTTATTTTTAATATCAAATTTATTAGTAACCATAACTTCAACTTTTAGATTTCTCCTTCTAAGCTCTTTCATTTGAAGCTTGAAAAAAGTTTGATAGAAAAATTTGTAATTTTGAAAATCTACATTTTTATATTTCTTGTGCACATTGCACAACCAAAACAAAATTTCTCAACGTGAAACGTATTTATATAACCAGCAAAAGAAATTATGGAGAATGGTTTTTTCGAAAAATCGAAAACAAAAGTTTTTACAAAAAAGTATACCTAGTTCATCCGTGGACACAGCAATGGTTTGCGATAACGACAATCAAAATTTACGCTACCCTAAGAGGATATACTCGTACATTGACTGACAATTACAACTAAGCATAATTAAAAAAAAAAGCAATTGATTAGTTAAAACTAGGCATATTTAAATGGTAATTTTGAACGCTGAAACATAGTAATTTACCGGATTTACCTATTGACATAAGGCACATTGCAAACTGCATATAACTAATTCCGTATACCCACAACGTCCTGTTTGAAATTGACATGATCAATATTAACACATTCGTTTCCAGTGTAAATACAAAATATTTCCAATGATGATTCCGGAGATTCGCTCCCTGGCATTTAATTCCCACAAATTAGGAAGGAACATTTCGAGGTGCCATGCTTATTGGTGGTGAACCGCAACATAAATGTTCAAACCTAGAACTCAATCAGCCGGAAATTACATTTCATCTCCGGAACCAAACAGCTGTCACTATATTCATTAAATTGCGGATCCAAGGAAGAAGATTCAAATACTGCTATATTACAGTCGTTTTACTTTGGGTATTCTTCATGAGAGTAAAATTTGTATTTCACTGATTGATTTTGAGAACAAATTTCTTAGTGTTTTTCTACAAACCAAACCTGGTGCATTTTTTATTAAATACAGTCCCGTTCCAAGCGATTTCATAATCCATATTAGTAGCAGACTTGGTATTTTTTTATTTAAATTATAGTTTGGCAACAAACGTGTGTGCAAATCTTACGCTAGCCTTGGTTCGGGGTTTTACTATAGTTAGGTAGTCATTACTCAAACCAATCTTAGCTAATTTATTGAAAGCTACAGGAGAATATCGGAAGTCAGACAAGGGATGGCCGTACCAGAACTATTTGTATACCTGGAAATGCTCCAGCATTCAATCAGTTTCTGTACCTAAGCGAAAGAGATGCGGAATTCCACAAGAGCCTCACAAAGCCCATCTATCCAGGTATAATAAAAAAGGTTTGGGGAGACCCTATCATCAGCTTGCCCTAGCCTATTTATTTTTTGGTTTCTAAGTCAAATTTCAAATAACCTTTGATAGCAGGAACCAAACTCCCTGCCTTGATAATTCCAAATTTTCTTTCTCAATCAACGCTTTAACGCGACTGTACGCTCGTTCCCTAACAATTGTGAAATACGATAGCAAATACTGTTGGTAAATAACTCAATCCTGATATACAGACAGTTTAGCTACAAAATATCTGAAAATAATTTACAGAGTAAAAACAGCTTGAGTAAAACCATTTTATTTTATGTTATTTTGGGAAAACCTCTTGCAAGTAAAAACCCATTTAACTTTTGTTGGGAAAAATCTAATACCAGTCTAATACCCATATCTACCAACTTTTTATCCTGGTTATACAACCAAATATAAAACATCTCAACGTTTGGTTGTATAATAAAACTTACACTTATAGGTTATTCAGATTGTTTCAGTGCAATAAAAGTAGATACCAAATTTTGTCTACTTTAATGAAAAATATATTAACGTAAATCTTACTTGGAAGTGCGTAACATTTTATTTTAACTGTCATAATCACAACCGCAATTCCGATGTTCTTTGAAGAGGAAAATTTATAAAAGGTATCAACTAAAAACCCATTAATTCAACAGATATTTAGGCTAATGCAGACAGGGGTGAAATGCAATGTAATATAAGAAACGAGAATGTATAATAAATGCCGAATGTGGTAGTAAAACCTTAAAGTCCCAGGGAGCTTTTTTGTTCAATAGCCACTCCTAAAACAATTCAATAAATAAAATGGAAATGAAAAGTGACCGCTTTCGCTTGGATCGCTCTGAAGCAATATGAGTTGGGTTTAGAGCAGGCCCGTGCAACCTGCGGCCCACGGGCCGCATGCGGCCCCTCTGACATTTTTATGCGGCCCGCGTGGCACAGAACTGAATATTAAAAAAAGCAAAGTGATGTCTATTAAAAAATGTAACGTCTCTCTCAACTAGGAACACATAAAATGCACCGTTTCATGTACAGCAGTACAGACGAATTTAAATTCATCTGTGACAGCACATATATACGTGTGAATAATTCTTTTCTTTGATGGAATTGACAAATTCGCTTATATTAGCGTCAACCAACATCCGCCCGAACATTGCTCAAATTGTGGACAAACACCAGTGCCAGAAATCACATTGATTTATTATTAATAGGTATTATTTTATGAAAGTAACTTAAAAGTTTTGTTAAAAATTCATTTCAAATGGGAGTGACTACTGCACCGTCCGACCGTCACCTAAAATTATGTTCGAACACGGTCGGGCATGCGCATTACTGAATGTCAACACATTGAAAGTGTAAAAACTAATTATGATTATGAAAAGAAAGCTGACAGAACGCATTTTTGAAACAGACCACCTAGCTGACGGGGCACCAGACACACGCATTTTTTGAGAAAAAAGATTATGGAAAAACATAAGCGAAACAAATGAAACCCGTACGGGGGTAGAACTCAAAGAACTCATCTAACGCTAGGTTGAGACGATACCCGTACACCCACCGAGACCGCTGGCATATTTTATTGACATTGCGTAATGCGCACGTCCGACCGTGTTGGAACAAAATTTAATGTAACGGTTGGACGATGCATAGTCACTCCCTTTAAAAATGGTTTGAAGAATAAGATATTTATTATTTTGTATTTTTTCTCAATAATTTGGGTTTTGATGATAAATATTTTTTTTACACATGCAAGTGTTCAAGTGTTCCTAACGTTTTTGTTTCTACCAAAAAAGTGTTCTTTGTTAACTTTTTCTACTATCCACAGTGGTTGGATCGAGAACTTTGACATGCCAAGACGCCTCAGGATGCTGACGTCAGCGAAATACGTGTCGAGTTTAATTACTGTGTCACTGTTTTTTTCACTTGTGGGGTTAACTTATTAAGAATTCACAGTGTTTTTTATTATAAAATTATAAATCATAATATTTAACGTGTTTGCCTTTAATTATTCAAAATACATACTCTGAACCCATCCACCTAGGGAACATTTGATAGACAGTAGTGCGGCCCGCTAAGATTTCATAAAACTTGCAAATGGCCCTTTCGCTTAAAAGGTTGCACGGGCCTGGTTTAGAGCATCGTGCGGATCTGTTTTTAAAAGAGCTTTTCTGCATGCATACAGGATGTAACAGAAATGGTGGGCGACGAGTTGGGCGATTTCTCCGATAATGAAAATCGAGGTGAAAATAGTGTTACAAGTTTGCGCGAGAACTTTCTCCGAGGGCATTTGCTCTTGAAATTAAGTGTTGAAATTGATTTTCCTTGGTAATTATTTATTGTTCGACTTTTCATATACTTAATTTTCACAATTATTTGAAGCTTTCTAGGATGATATGTATCAGAATCTTGGATTCTCAGAATCACTAATCTAAAAATGTGGAGATTTTTTCAATTTTTAAGGATATTTTCAGTTTTTGTGAAAAATGTGACATATTTAATTAGAAAATGATTCTGAACAGTTCGAACAACTACTTCTCGGACAAGTACTCCGCCGATCATTGAATTACATGTAGAATAAAAATAAGATTTCGTGCACTATGAGATATCATAGAATACTATCCCATCTGATAAGCTGGCATTAAAACATTAATATACAACGTGTCTCTATGCACTTCTCGCTTATCAGCAGGTTAAACTAAATATTGCATGCTCCAAATAGGTAAGGAAAGCCACAGACCACATATTCCACCATTGCAGGACTTACCAGTACGGTGCTTTCATACGCACTTAGACATTTCAATATTAGAATGAACCTACGTAAGAAATAACACGAGAAAATGTACCAGAACCACTGGCATAGCTGATATATTCAATTAGACAATGCAACATATATTTAGATAAATAGCGATTATGAGAATGAGTTTTGTTCGTCTGGTGAATAGTAAAAATGGATGTGTTCGCAATGTCTGTCCCAACCAAAGACTTCGAGAATGGACCTGGCGTCCCTATGCAACAGCTGATTTTGTTGTGAAGCCTACACGGTCATACGCCAGCGGGTCGAGGGGCGCGTTGTTTGTTAGTATA
This sequence comes from Xestobium rufovillosum, assembly GCA_963966045.1. NCBI lineage: Eukaryota > Metazoa > Arthropoda > Insecta > Coleoptera > Ptinidae > Xestobium > Xestobium rufovillosum. The sequence goes on along the minus strand of OZ014493.1, from coordinate 22,117,514 downwards.
TTCAAGCAACCGACCAGGCCAATGTTCCGCGATATTCTGTTTCTGCGGCGGCACCTGTTCACTACACAACTGGTCGGCTGCTTTGTTTTGCCTTATCCACAAACAAACGCTTAGACTGTGAGTACTCCGGCTGCTTCAGTCGTAAATGTAAATAGCTAAGTCCCCTCTCCAAGTCTTTGGTCCCAACCACATAAAAAATAAGACTGTAACGAGCTGTGTCCATAAGACCAATGAGCGAAAAACGTGACCAGCAAAGGGATGTAGAGGGCAATCCTTGTGAAGCAGACAATTGGTACTGCGATTGCGGTCAAAAAGTCAAACAGCTGAGGAGACGGAGTTGTCGCTTGACCACACGACCGGTAACCAATGATAATACCAATGATAATACGATAATCAATTCAAGAATCAATTGTACCCCTAACCACATAAATTTTGAAATACTATATACGCATTTCGGCAGCTAAGCTGCCATCTTCAGTAGCAGGGAAAAACCTGAAGATGGCAGGGAAAAACCTATAGGTTTTTCCCTGCTACTGAAGATGGCAGCTTAGCTGCCGAAATGCGTATATAGTATTTCAAAATTTATGTGGTTAGGGGTACAATTGATTCTTGAATTGATTATTTAACCACAGTCTCTTACATCTTAATCCTTGAATACGATAATACTTTTGAACTTGCTCATTTTTCACAGTTCGCTAGAGGCTAGACAATGACCTAGACAACATTGTTCTCTCACTTTTGCGGCCCAATGCTCCTTATAGTGTTATTATTTATATGGAATATAATTAGCGATGCAAAGGGTTCGAATTACTTGAACATTACCGTTATTGCCTCGGGCTAGCATCTTTTCCCTCAAACTAAAATAGCTTTGAAGGCTGCAAAATGTCTTCTAAGGAAGTAATGGAAGCTACGAAGAGCTGGCTTGGGGAGCAGGAAAAACATCTTTTATAAGTTCCACTGTAGCAAGGTTCTAAAAATTTAAGCTCTTCAAGTCTAGGATGCCATCTTTCAGGATACCTTTCATCGTGTAGACTACTACCAGGTAGTTGTTTTCGATTTGTAAAAGTATCGACAATAAATTTCGTGTTTTACAAATGACAGGCTGGAATATTGTAGTAAATTGTTTCGTTTTTCAGAGGAAGAAACAGAACAGAACCGAAAAAATGGGAAATATCAAAAAAGAGATATTATGATGAAGGAGGCATAAACTGCTCCAAAAATGTCAGTCTCAATAAATAGCATATAATGTTTTTTTGTTTGTTTTCAAAAAGAATAAAAATCTTTGCTCGATATTTCTCTCTCTCTCTATGTGCATTTTTCTGTTCGTTTTTCGGTTTTATTTTACAATTGTCGGTTTTGTTCAAGTGTTTCATTTTTATGATGCTTCGTCGGAGCCATTGGCCGAGCCTTCAGTGTCTCTCAAAACATAATTTCAACAAACTAGAAGTGGAGCAGAAAAAGAAACGCAAGAACTAGATGTTCAAGAAAGACATCCAAAGCTCGAGACCACCCAATTCATATTTCAGTATATGGTAAGCCCTTGTCAACTCTTGAACGTTAACGGCGTTCAGTTTTCATTTGAACTCATAACTGCACAAGATTCAAAAAAGTAAATATTGCGTCCAGAAGTCTTATGAGAGAAGAGTTTCCCTCACCCAACAAAATAAGCGGGCGTCATCGAGCGAGAAACTGGTCTTCTGGGTGGCATTGTCTTTCCACCGCTGAATCCAGACATGATCGTTACACAGATAATCGGAGTCCTCGTATCTGGATCAATAAGAGTAAATTTTCAATTTCTACACTATTATGCCCGAGTACACCGAACGGAAATTGTACTTGACATCATGGAACATATTAAGGGAAATTGAAACTTTTAGCTACCTTCATGGCCCCGTGAAGTTTCTTTTGGCATGCGTCCAATATATTATAAAGGAGTGATATTACAATTGCGGCAAGTGCTGTCTCAGATGGGCCAGTTTACCTCAAGACAGTACCAATAATTTTATTTGAAATACATATGCAATAGCGCTTTGAAGCCGTACCTGGCTTCAATGGACGCCACAAGACATTAAGCATCTTCACGATCTTCGAAGTTTAGCTGCTATTAGCATTTGATAAATTACACGCAAGAAATTAATAAAGACAGGTTTTAGGCAAAGGGTTAGTCTTCATTGACGTATATTTTAATAGGACATCAGGAGTTTAAGGCAATGATCTGCTTCCGTTGCATCTATATCCATGACTCACTAAAAATAGATTTAAAAGGGAAAAATGATTTTGTTCTTTTTATAGTTTTAGAGAAACTTGGAACAAATCATGCCCTAAGTGATCTCCACGCACACTTTTCTTTACCTGTCTAAAGAAAGTTATATTTAATATGCTTGGGCGGTATCCAAAATATTGACACTGCTAAGACGTTCCAAAAATGTTTTGGCATATGTGTCTAGGAGTTAACATTGTTGACGAAGTAGAAAAATTGAAACCCATGTGAAAATAACAACATGTTCATTTCTGAGTCGATGTATATTTTTAACTCTATGCATTTCCTCCAAAGTATATAGTCTATAAGTAGGTGAAGTGGTACCCAGTATGTTTGTATTTTTTTGGAAAAGTTCAAAATGAATTGGCATGGGAAGTTATAGAGATTGCTGGAAAGCAAGAAAAAGAAATTGCAATAGAAAAGTGACACATTGATTCGGATGGTGTCCCGTACATAACAGTTATTGCAGATGGTGCGTGGAGCAAAGGCTCTTATAAAGTAAATTACGACGCAGCGTCTGGTGTTGTAATAATTTTTCAAAGCATTGTACACGAAATAAACTAACTTTCTTATTTATTCAAGGGAATAATAATTATTATTGTCGGCAAAGAAACTGGAATGGTTTTGTATGATGGTATCAGGGCAAAGAGGACACGCAACCAAAGCATAAGTTATTGTTTTAAAAATTGGAATAAAGCTACTACAGCAATATAAGCTGATATCATTGTTTGTTGTGTTTGTGCCATAGCTGCGGGCAAAGAGGACACGCAACCAAAGCATAATTTATTGTTTTAAAAATTGGAACAAAGCTACTACAGCAATATAAGCTGATGCATGGTCTCAAATATGCCTACCTCGTTGGCGATGGTGACAGTAGTGTTACGAAAAAGCTACAAGGGGCAAAAATCGAATGTAGGAATCATTTTCTTCGCAACTACTGCAGTCGGTTGCGAGAACTAACTACCAAAAGAATCAGTTCTGACTGTTATTGATATAAAACAAATAACTGAGACTGATAGACTGAGAAGCGGTGTACTTGCTGCAATAAAGTATGTAATTTGAAGATAATGTAAGTACTTCGCACGAAGATAAAGTCAAACTGCTGAAAGAAGACATCTAACGATCTAACAATGGACCGTCACACGTTTTTGGCGATCATATAAAATGCCGCCCATATTTTTGCAATGGTCCTAAAAACTAAAAAATCAATTTAGTCCCTAACATGAAAATTTCGGGTGTACTTAAAGACATTCTATTTATCGTTGAAAGGGTTGCAAGAAACGCAGAAAGCCTTATCCTGAACATGGACAATAATGCGGCAGAAGCGTACAATTCAATCGTTGCAAAATTTGTGGGTGGTAAGAGAATCAATTTTACCGCACGAAGGTATGTTACATATGTAAGTATAATTAATATTCTTCTTCTTCTTCTTCTTCTTTTTCGCCTTCTTCTTCTTCTTCATCTTCTTCTTCTTCTTCTTCTTCTTCTTCTTCTTCTTCTTCTTCTTCTTCTTCTTCTTCTTCTTCTTCTTCTCATTATTATCATCATTTCTATTGTTATTGTTAAGGTCATACACAACGCCTTGTGAAGCAGCTGCCGTTACTTATAATAGGTATACTTACCACCAGGAGAATTTCCATGCGCTGTTCATAAGAAAATTGTCAAGTGTAGTCCCGGAGTTTACAAAAAATAATAACTGCCCGATCTAAACAAAATTTGTGGGGAAAGGACAGAAAATTATTATTTCCTAAAACGATTATTATTAAAAAAGTTATGAAGACTACGGTTTGCCATCTTTTGAACTCGAGTCTCGAGGAGACTATTTACAACGAGAGGAAAAGACACTTTAGAATCTATTTCCAAACCGAAAGAGGAAATACGAGATATACAGTCCAAAACAGTAGGCCAAGCAGAATCACTTCTGTGGAAAGATGAACGTAGGAAACGTATAACAGCATCTGTATTTGGTCATATACGTATGTAAGCAGCGATCAAAAACCTACTGCTCTTCGTTAGTAAAAGCTATATTGTACGGTTCCTTTCATGAATATTTTGGGACAAGTTGGGGAAAAGTACATGAGAAACAGCCATTCAAATGTGCGAAGAAGTCAATAACGTAGAAATCAAGGAATGCGGTTTTTATAGATTTCTATAAACCGTATCTTGGTGCTTCCCCGGATGGAATAATTGGTGATGAGGGCATAGTGGAAGTAAAATGTCCATATGCGACGTCGAAAATGAGCCCACAAGAAGCAGCTGAAATGGGAATTTTAAAATTTGCCACAATAACTGGAAACAAAGTAAAATTAAAAACAACTGACAATTATTACTTCAAAGTGCAAGGGCAACTGTATATCACCAATCGCAAATATGGTGTGTTCATTATATGGACTCCAAAAGGAATTTCTTTCGAAATTGTAATTTTACTATTTTCTGATTTTTTGAATATTTAATATTGGCAGGTATTGTTTTTTAGATATTAAGAGAGTATGATTTTTGGAGAACAAATATGAAGCATAAGTTGGGCGAATTTTATTTTAAGTGCCTTTTGCCGGAAATTATTAATCCACAGCATCTGCATAATCGTCAAATTAAGGATTTAAGGACACGTGTTACTTATAAGAAATTATTATAGGCACATTCAATATAATATATTTTAGTTGTACAGGGTCTTTCACTTCAAGCTTATATTGGGCATATTTCGATTAATAAAGCAATTACTGAAGCAGTCTAGGTGCATCGGTTCATCCCCAGCCCTTCGTTTACGAAAGTTAAAGCCTTAAAGCAGAGCTCATCGCGCTCTACGTTCGAATGAGTGGCCGGTATTTAAAACAGTCAGTCCATTCAATACCACGCGATGAGTTGAACTCCCCTCGCCAACCCGCACTAATGGAGGGTTTACACGGTGACAGTGTACTGGTGCCAGACTAGTAAAACGGATGCGCGCGCAATACTGGCATTGTACTGGCATCGTGTAAACAGAACGTGCTAATAGGCGTGCTAGTCGACTGGCATGGTGCAAGTAAGTTGGTTGCTTCCAACTTTTCGGCGTGCCAGTGTGAGGAAATTAAATTAAAAGATGGCTGCGTCTAAGTGGTCTGAAAAAGACACTTTAAAATTTGTCGAATTATACGAAGAAAATGAATGTCTATGGAATTTTAGACATTCAGATTACAAAAATAAAAATGCTAGAGAGACAGATATTTTAAAGTTATTTCTAGTTTTATTCTAGCTGGTAAAGCTTGGTTCATGCAAGTATCCATTTTACTAATGTGAGGTTCTACATCAGATAACAGGCTTTCAAACTGAGCACAACTTAAACGCAAATGGTTTTTATACGTAGCAGGATCTTCTGCTGCAACTTCTTGTAGAAAGCAAGCCGAAGCTCCTAATTTATCCCGCCTCTGGATCCAATCACGAACCCATATTCTGCGTTGACGACGTTTTCGCACATTTTCAGTCTTTAAAACTTCATGCATGAGCATTTCAGCTAGTATTGCTATACCAGTATGAACTAGGTATTTTCGCCATTTTTATTATAACTGGATCAATGCTAGAAGAGTATCAGTGTAAACTCCAACTAGCACACTAGTTGACTGGTGCAAGCCAGCTGGTACCAGTACACTAGCACTGTATAAACTCACCATAAAGGCCGATTCCCATCTAAGCAGCATCGAGCAGCGCCTCGCAGCGCAGCTTACCCAAGAGAAGCAACAAATTATTCCCTTTATTAGTAGAAAATCAGTTATATTTCTCCGTCCATTTGAAAATACATGTTGACCGCTCTACTAACTGACTGTGCCCGCGCTGTGCCGCAAGTTCATGCATAAAGTTTTATCTGGGGCTAGATGCTAGCGATGATCCCAGTATAACTAACACCTGAAATGTAGGCAATTGTATTGAAAATTTTACCCAAACACCCCGCCGTATCTAACAACTTACTTGCATATAAATGCAAATACCAAAAAAATTAAGTGCTGGTGTCGTAGACAAAGGTTGCGCACAAGCTGCGACAGGGAGCATTTTTAACTGAAAAGGTAGGGGCATGTTGCCTCTCCGATATCGGCATTTTTCAGAACACAACAAATTGTTTTTAGCATTTTATTAAAAAAATGCTCGGTCGCAGGAAAGAACTAATCTTTATATACAATTTAAAACTTATCTCACCAAACTCGAACAACGCGTTTTGTTTCAGTTAGTTATTTCGTGAACGCTTGCAAATATAACGGAACATTACACCCTTAATGAATGGAATAACAGTGCCAACATTATGTGAATATTCATAAATTTATTATATATTTTCAGCCCAGAATAGATTTGTTCTGCGAATTCAAAGATGACGAACAGTGAGAAGTGGGTAGCGAAGTATAGAATCTGTAAAAAAGTGCGGAAAAACAGATGTAGTTCCTGTAAAACAAAAAATATCTCCCTTGTAATTGGAGCTCAGAATAACTTGCAATCAACTGATTCGTTTCGCGCACAGCTTTATTGTGCTTGACGGTTTTGCCCGGTTGTACTAATTAGAGATTAGATAGTCATGCTCGGCGAAGCAAATAAATTTACGTATGTTTAACGCATAATAAAATTTAAAATGTCGACGAACAATTACACGCTTTTGATTAATCTGATGGTTATGATTTATGAATTCTCGGGGGATATTTGAGAAATTTATACGTACCATTCGGCAAAATATTTTGTGATACCTACGTGACGAAGCAGAAACCAGTCATCAAAATTTCGTTGCATGATGTAGGTTTCATTAGCGCGTCGCATAAATGTGAGAAAATTGAAAAAATACTGCTGTTGTAATGTAGCTAGATATTCAGTGGCAGAATAGTTTTCAATTTCGCTAAAACACTATAGCAACGAACGACAGCAACGACTTTTAAATTCCATGTCTCTTCAACATCTCCCACTTTACAGTCATCAAAAGGTTCTATAAACTGCAAACAAACCATTTACCTGTGCGAGCGATTGTGATACCACTTCCTCTTTTTTGATCAAAGTGAAAGTACAAACGGCCAGTGTGATAAATAACAGACATTTTCTAAATATTTAGTAACCTCCTATCGAAAAAGAAAAGCGCTGTTGTGATCACTGAAGCACCAGTTTATATTTTCATCCTTCAGCTTTTACAGTGCAATTGCAAAAATGATTTGTAGAAAACAATACCACCGTCCATTGTTGTGTAATAAAAACAAAATTTAGATCCAGCTTTTCATTCTAAATTATCCTAAATTTCTCAAACGAATATTCTGAAAATTGTGCTTTACAATGTTGCTCTCAGAATGTAGGTAGCGCTTGAGGATCAAACCTTAATGGTTAAGAGCATGCTAAAAACCCTTCATTTGAATTATCCTATAAATTCTCAATAGGACGATGGCCATGAAAAGACTAAAAAGCTTTTGCGCTATGTAAATTCGTCGTGACAATAGATATACCCAAACAAATGTTATTTTACATTGAAATAAGTTCCCCACTACTTATTCCAAAAAATAATGAACAGACTGAAGTGTCAAATATGGGTATACAAAGTTCTATTCGAAAATCTTTTCAACCAAACCATGTCCGTTCTTCCATTAATTGACTGTAACTCCTTGACAAAAACTGGCACCCTCGACATTTTATAAATGATATGAGATCCTAGGTTTTTGAGTCTAGATGAATTCCAGGACGAGATTATTTGGCTTTCGTCATCGTTTCTCTTTGTCCTCACGGAAGAAGCTTTACCCTCAAACGACGGCTAGAGTGTTGGTTTTCTTCATGCAATCTGCGATACACAGTGTCAGCTGAACCTTAAACTTTTGCGCTTACCCAGTGCAAAATGTGCCAAAGTGCTACCTACTTTAATGGCGGTTGAGTTACAAATAAGTATTAACTTATTAACTTAGCGCCTGAAAGAAATCTTTTATTCAAGTGAGGTCTCTTCTTTCAAAGCTTTTATCAAGTTATCGTGTAGTAAAAATTCAAATTATCCCGTGTTGAAGTTCCAATTTGCTTCTCCCAATGAATTCTGTCACAGGAAGATGCAGAACGACGACACTCACTGACAAGAAATTGTTTTGGTGTTGTCCGGGGAACTGGTATAGAACACACACTTATGCTTTGCATTAACATTTCTATCTTTGCGATACCGCGCACACAAATGAGAAATAAAAACAGTTTGCGAAGTACCAAACCATTTGGCTAATTCCAGTTACCCTCTTCAAGTTTGCCTATCGTCCTGATGATTGAAACGTCTTTTTTCCATAAACAAGTGTATAAATTTAAAAGAATCAAAATACCTATCCTGGTTTTCTTTTAACATCAAAAAGAAATTGCAAGCTATAGATAAAGACAGAGAATGAAATGTCAAATAAAACACAATTTAATTATACTTTCTCATAAAACAAACATAATGAAGTACGTATTCAACTTCCTCTACGGTAGACTGAGATGATGAGTGCGTATGTTAGGTACCTCATGTAGTTTGGATAATTAACATATTTTTAATAATGTGTCTCGCAATTAAATTTATATACTTTGGTCGTATCGGTATACTTTTATTCATGGCATATTCTGTTTGTCCCAAGAATATTTTTTACCTGCCCTGTACTTTCACGTTTTGAACTGACAGCACTAGAGTGCATTTACTGCACGTAGAGAGAAGAGCGGTAGGTGCATATAAATAAAATTTGGAAACAGCAAAGTAAGGCATGTGACTGCCACAATAACGCTATAAAAATGGTGTTGACAAATTTTAGGGAAAATATGCTTTGAAAGTTTAGAAACAACACCAAATCATAAAACTACATATCTGTAAGATTGAATGACTTGTTTGAACTACACTGCTCAAAATTATTGCCTAATCAGCACAAATAATTTTCATTGTATGATTTTTATCCTACAAGTAACAGTGAGTATGTTACCCTATTAATTTATTTGATTAGCTTGTCTAGCACAAAATTGGCTAAAAATAAACTTGTAATGTTTTGCATTATTTGTTTAATAATGAAAATATACATTTAATTGGAAAACTACATTGTGTATTCAAATAAAAGTGTATTTCTGATAACCTTATTTTTTGAAATTTGTACTTAATACGATGTATTGCCTCCTCGGGCGTTAATGACTGCCCCGCACCGCCTAGGTACTTATACTTAAAATCAGCCTATCGATTGCATCTTGTGGCAAAAGGGCCCGCTGCTCTCTCAGTGCATTTTCAAATGCAAAACATCCTTGACTGGAAGAAGTTGTCTTTGCAGCATGTTCCACACATACTCAATGGGGCGGAGGTCGGGAGATTGAGGAGGCCATGACAGAAGGGCAATGTTCTCTTCTTCACACAAATTTTGTACCTGATGTGCAATATGACGACGAGCATTGTCCTGCATATAAACCAAATCTGTATTATCAGCATAATATGAATATGGTTGCACAGCAGGTACAAGAACCTATTCAATATAACGCCGCTGGTTCATGGCTCCATCTAGACAAACGAGGTCCGTTCTATGGTGCAAATCGATTCCATCCCATACCATCACAGACCATCCTCGGTAATTGTGAACTTCCTGGAAGTGCCTGGTCCTCTCCAAGGCTCCGCTTCTTCGCCACACTCTCGTTCTTCTGCTATAACAATGAAATCCGAACCGACATTCGTCGGTAAACAGAACATTGGACTATTCTGCTTTACCCCATTGAGCATACTCTTCAGTCCATTCAAGACGAGCTTCGCGATTGCCTTGGCGAAGTGCATGTACTCTAATTGGTCGATGAAAATTAAGACCAGCTTCATGGATAGGATTTCTGATGGTTTGGTCAGAAACCGCTACGGCATATACATTGTGGAGATTCGCAGAAACTTCTCGTATTGTAATTGATGTATGGCTTGAAGAATAATAAATCCGTCTCTTCTACGGCCTTCGTGTCTTTCGGCTAAATCTCCAGCCTCCTGGTATCGTCCCCAATATCGACACATTACACATCGCGATACTCCAAATTCGGTTTAACCACTGGAAGAATGGAGCATAACCCTATTTTCCGTAAAATAGCGCAAGGTGGAGCACAGAGGTGTGCCAACAGCAAATGGTTAATAGCAAATACTAAAAATTCTTATAAAAGCCCTGTCCGATTACACAAGAAAATGTTAAGTAAGCAAAACGCAAATATTAAAACTGACAATGTTTTTAAAAGCTTGGGATAAACCGTATTCTTCACGATGGTACAAAAATATGCCGATTGGGGTAAAAATAATGTCGAAGTGGATGAAAGAATCAGCGGAGATGATACTAATTATTAAGACTTGATACTAAAACCATTCTGCAAGGTCAACTGCAGTGTCTCATCTTGCCAAAGCAGGTATTAATGAGCAGAAAATTATAAAAATTTCAGGCCACAACTCATCTAATTCATTGAAACCTTTCTGCAATTGGATAATGAACATCATTCAAATTTAATTAATAACCGAAGAGAAAAAGGGGAAGCAATAACTTTTAACACAACAGAATAGAACAATGTTGCAAAATCCACCGCTCGCGGACAAAACATTTTTTGCAATAATTGTGTTTTTCATATTCAAAACTTCAATAGAATAATTTAATTTTGATTCCTCAGGTAACGAATTGAATTACCACAATTAGTTACAATAAAATTGATATTGAAAAGTCACTCTTGTGTATTGGTTGCCTGTCGAATTATTTTCAAGTTACTGCTGATAATTTTTTATTGTGCTCGCTGAAATATGACTGAAATGTTAAATTATCGTGTCACTGTATCAAGACCGTTAATATTGGCAAATTTTCCTAAAGGAATTGTGATTTTGATGGAGGTTCCAAGAGAATTAAACAATGCACACAGTTTTTTTTTAGATCCGTAATTTCTGGTTGGAAAGGTACCCGCAAAATTCAGATATAAATAAGAACAATTTTTCGAATATTGGTAATATTTTTGCTGATCCCTATCCGCTGTTATAACATGGGAAACTTGCTTATTTCAAGATACATAGTGTCAACTAAGTAGGAAAAAGTTGTCCCTTAATAAATCTTGGAAAATCGGATGTGTGGCGCAAAAATTAAATTTAAGAGCTGCAGTATTTCATCAATATGACGTGAACTTATCAAGTTAGATCGGACTCGTTGATGGATTATTATTGAGCACCGAAATGACTAAATTTTCCATTATTTAACGGACACTTCTATCTTTTTAAATGAGTAAATCGCAATGTATGCTAGGAAATTGAAGAAAAAAGGCGACTTTCGTGCCATAGCTTCTGCGATCAAGAATAATAGCAGCTGTCTTTTTGACAGGATAGATGTTTTTATCCACTTTAACTAAATGCAATAACTTTCTCAATAGAGCTGTACTCCAGTTAATTTGGAAATGCAGCATGTTCAATATCAGTTAGTTGGAGTAGCATTCTCTGATATTTCGTAGTACAAAAAATTTGGATTTGTTCTATAATTCAATGCCTGGCAAGGTATTTGCTCAAGAAGCAGTTATTCGAACACCCAGCACCACTCATTACACCTAAACAATTTGTGGAGAGCCAATGACCATAGAATTGTCGCTTGATAGAAATATAGAGGCTGATGATTCAAGGCAGTAGCAGTAAGTTACCGTCGAAGTTACTGTTCTATTGGGATGACTTGATGTTTTTCTTTCTTTGCGCTTGGGCAAAACAAATCTTTTACTCCGTACGGTAAGAAGTTAATATTCTGTTTAGCAGTGTTTCCACCTTTTTACGAGCAGTAAAATATGAACTTTGCCGCAACAATCCCATCTCCATGTATGTGGAAATTTCCACCTGCTCGCGTCCTCGGCAAAACTCAGACACTCGTAATTCAACCGTAATCACTTACTAATGTATGCAAAGCTAAGAAGTGCTGCTCTGTGTTTGCAATCTATCTTAATAATAGATTTTAACACTGAACACACCAGAGCTTTTAAGCATTTCAAATATTTATGAAGCTCTGCATGATACTTAGCAGCAATGTTACACACCGTATGGTTATGTAATTGGGATAAGCGAGCGTGTAAACGTGCTTAATATCACACTATGGCGGTGTATTAAGCCATATGCCCGGTCAACCTTACACTGTAGTTGTCCACTTGGAACAAACTTACATTGTAAATTCAGCTGTATCCACACTGGCTATAAATTAGATATGCCTTCAAAATTATTAAATCACAAAGAGTACGAAACTCCCAGCTAATACAGTATGCACCCTGAATTTCAAGTAATGTGAAACTTGTCTGTGAGTCTGCACAAATAGTTTCCACGAAGGTAAAATTTTGTATAATTTCCGCACATAGCATTTAACAGCTTCCTGTAATTATACGTACCTCTTACTTACAAACTGACAAATGGTAATGAAAGAAGTTCAGTCTGTGTGCACCACTACAAGGAAATTATTAAATGGATGGTCATGCAAGATGATACGCAGTAATTGATTCATGTGTATTGCTAATCGCTTCCGAAGAAATAGTTTACTTCATTGTTACGTCGTGCCCAACAGTGTCAAGTGACATCTGAATTATATTTACATAAATGTAGCAAAATTCTGCTGTAATTCCAAATTCGTCAGTCTACAGTGCTAAATTGATAAAGATGCTGTCACTATAAAAGGTAGAAATTACAGTGCTAAATGAAGTAAGAAGATGCTCTTAAATTGGGGTAAGTAATAAAGTATACAATATCTCAGAAACTGTTCATAATTTGAGAGAACAGGTGTCATACTTAATTTCCCTTGTCAGATTTCAGATAACTACACGAAGGAAACTTGTTTAACCTGTTTCAAATTTATTAGAGGTACAAATTGAATCACAATGTCATAGGTTGTGCCTAGGTTTAGGATGTTTGGTAAAACTATTATGTATACAAACTTGTGGAGCGACAGGTAATACCACACTTCTATTTTAGATATTTTCTAAAAAAGATGCAATCTTTAAAAGGAGTCCCTGAACACGAACTTTTTTAATTTTTATTTTAAGATAATTTTATCTCCAGATAATTGAAGGATATAATATGGCATAAAGTTTTACTTCGGACCTAGAGCATTCGAATAAGGGTCATGCCTTTTCAAGGGATTTGCTCCTTTACGCTTTTACTTGTTTGGGAAATCTGGCACCAGAATGGCCATAAAATGACATTTCGAGTAATTATTTTAAAATTTTAATTTTGTGTGGTGCTTATATTCGTATTTTAAATGGAAATACTGCAGTAAAAGGAAGAAATGCAGAAGCAAAAAAATCGAAGAAGCAGATGACCGGGAAGATAAATTATGGAACGCTACAAAAAATAAAGCATCAACAAGATTTATTTTTCTATGATCTGTAAATCACGAAAAGTTTCAAATAAGTAGATTTCCGGATAAAGTAGATATTTAAGAACCGAAATTTGTCAGGTATAATCTCTCAGAGATTCGGCCCAGGGATCCTAAGTTTGTAAACGCTCACACTAGCTGATGTTTAAAATAAAAAATAAGTATACATATATTATAATATTGCAAAGCAAAACAAATAATTTGGAGGCTCCAAATTATTTGGCAAAATTAGGCAACGTTCTTTAATTTAATTAACCGATAAATCTCATAAACTACTCAAATCATAAAAAGTAAGTAATCTAATAATTAATCAACTGTGCTCAGTGAACAATGACTTCTAATAAATTGTAAATTAAATTACCACCACTGATCTTTACAGAAACTGAATACGAAACTAAGTGGCGATGTCCGTAAAATAAACGCCAACCTAATGAAAGAGGAAAACCTCGCCCAAACTATATAGGTAATTACTTAAAAATTGAGTCTAGCATGTTACAAAAGGCTGATTGAAGCACTGAACCATTCAACTCACGTCTCTATAACCCCGTACCTTTCGTTTTGTTCGGTGTCGCTAACGAGTCGCCCAGTTTGCGAATATTTGAATTAACAGCGGAACATAGGTATGTAAATTTATTATCAGTCCCAGTCTGCAGTACTTAGGTTGTTCGCACATTTGCGGGGTGACAGCGGAACAAGTTGGGGTACGAATCCCAAAATGAAGTTCACACGCTGCGCAGTTCACGCACAGAAACAGCATATTTTTTAAAAAAATTCAGTTACTTAATTAATGAGTGATACTTGGTCGTTCCAACAACTACTCCTTGAACAAATGCAACGCCAGGCATGTTAGAGAGAAAACCGAATGATGTATGTATCTTTACTGAAGTTCTCACATTGCTCTCATGTGTTGTCCTTAAAAGACGCCATCTGATATCAAATTTGACCAGCTATCTCAAATTCAAACCCTAATATTAACATAAGCTGTCAGAAAGCTTCAGAAGCCTTTTCCAATACATAGTTTGATTTCATATAGAAAAGCTGATCTGTAGTACGAGTACGATCCCTAACTTGTACAACTCGTCATCATTATAAGGTTCTCAGTCCGAAGACTGGTTGGACGCGTACCTCCATTCTTTTCTATTCTGAGCGAACCTACGCATTTCCTTAAAAGTAGAACATCCTACATCCCTGTTCGAGAGCAGTAGTCTAATCTAGGCCTACCCCTACCTCTCTTTATTCCTATCTTTGACTCTAGTATGTCGCGAACTATTCCTTCGGGTCTTAGAGGGTGTCCTGCCAAAAATAATATATGGAACCAACATAATATGAGAACTGAATGATGGCGTGAAGTAAGAACGACACTAGGATTTTCATCACGTGCATTTAATAGTTCAGTGACAATTTGCTTTTAGTTCGCGTAATCGCTTAGGCACTACGTTCCGTGCCGATTCACTCTACCACCTTATTCTTGGCTTCATTTTCTTAAGCTGCGGTACATGTTTTAGTCTGCCAACAGAGTCAAAAATGTAGGACTTATATCCCGCTCTGAGTCGATGACCTGGTTGAGACCTTGATTGTCACAATACATTTTTATGTACTTACTTATTTCTTTCTTTTTATTATTTTTTGTGTAAGTTACCAATCTATTATTATTATATTGTTATGGTTAGGTATGTGCTATTGGGTTCAGTTTGGCTATACACAGTAAAAAATATTTTGTCAAAATTTACTAACTCACTAAATGTTAATAGTTTTTTGTTATTATTAACAGGGATTCTTAGTTACTTTAACTTAATTAGATTTTACCTGAAATTGTTAAAATAAACTTTTGTCATATTTAGAATATTTTTGTAAACTTTACCACTGTACATATCAATAAACTTCGTTGTTAATTCAACCGCCAAATAACTTATTTTAACAACATTTATTTGTATTACGTCACTAATTCTTTCTGTAAATTCAGAAAAATTAAGTATACGTAATTGTATTTTTTACTGAAATACATGGCAATATATGACATGTTAATCTATAAAATTAATTAAATTTTTGAGTAATACTAACGGCAATGAAAGCATGTATTACAATATTGTATATCAATTTGACAACTGCTTCAAAGTTAACTGGGGAATCTTTGTAAGATTTACAAAAATATTCGATGTAGTGGTCAATTCTCCCCCAAAGTTTTCTCTCGTTTTCATTTTATTGGGCCGTGTGCAAATCGGGAAGCCGGAAACATCTTATTCTTCGATGATCGTCGATCGCGGGTGCATAGCGGTTGTGCGAAGTTATAATGTTATAAGTTTATCAAGGAAGAAACACCACAAATGGTGAGTTTTACAGAATTTCCATATTTTTCTCTTCTTCTGTGTTGCTTCCTATACCTATATTAACACGCATTTGTTATTTAACCATCTAATGAAATCGCTTCTATTTTTTTACTAACATGCATACAAAGGAACGAAATGGGTATTAGGGATAAGAAACTATCAGTTAGTAGACTATAGGTACTTTTCTATTGGGATACATAGACATGAGCAGAGGTTGTTTTATCATTCCTATTACCCACTTCAGCAATATCTACATTTAATTTAGTCCCAATCTTTATGACTGTATCAAGAAAAAAATGCGGGACAGCTGTATCAGAAACAGTGGCGTACCGCGGCTTTTGATGCCAGTGTTTAATTTCTCTTGTCATAATAACTGTAAAATAATAATATCAATATCATATACTTACTTATTATTAGGCACAATTGGACATCACTGAGATACTATAGTATCTCAGTGATGTCCAATTAATTTAATAATATTATTTTCTCAATTTTAATTTTAATTCCAATTTGACTTTACTATTATGTACGTACCCTATGTATTGTATATATTCGATACCAATTACGATTGGCGTATTTACGATTACATACTTATGAATGACCTCGATTGCTCGCGTCTAGCAGTTTGTCATTGCTGAATGAAAATGTTCGTCAATCAATTATATGGGCAGCGCGATCTCTGCCCATATAAGCCTTATATTATAAGAGATTGAAGTGCATGTTAACAGAACACATTTTCGAAAAAATTAAACTTGTTATTTCTGACACTGATACAAGTTGTGGTACTTACATCTCGTTTAATTAGAAGCTGTACGAAAAATTCGACGGCACGCAACTGGGACTCGAACCCAGGTTTCCCACTTTCCGGGCAGGCGTTCTAACTACTAAACTTCCGCGGGCCGCATTTCATCTCTCGCACAGCAGTTCCTCTTAAAGGCTTTTGATGCAGCCTAACGCTAGACCAATTGGGTCATCTCTCTATACTTGGGCCGCCCAACAGACGGAGTGATCACCCTGCAAGAACGTGCTCTAGCGGGATCAATATTAATTTATGACGACCGAATTGGAGTAGTGCGACTTCGTTGCGTCTAAAGAAAGCGTATCACTGCGGTTCTGTCGTCCTAAATTAATAGTGGTCCCGTATAGAGCTCATGCTTGCAGGGTGATCACTCCGTCTGTTGGACGGCCCAAGTATAATATGTTCCCTTTTACTCAACGTTCGCTAACAGCAGTACTGAACAACTATACGATAGCTTTCAGACAAAAACAGATTTCATTGGACAGTGCCACTCTTCATCACAAGATTCCCTTAATTGACGTAAAAATTTTTCTCACTTTATTGACTGGACGTTTTGTGTTGCAACAGATAGGTATTTAAAGTACCTATTTCTCGTGCTCGAACCTTCCAAATTTATTATTTTTATTCCAAACTTTTACAGTCTTTCAAATTCTCGTTTCCATAGTAGGTTGTACAACGTGTCCAAGATAAGGAGGGCCAGTATGGGGATATTGGAAATGACAAGAGATACGGATTTGGTTAAATGGAAAAAAAGTTGTGTAATTAAAGGACCAACAAAATGGCGCCTATAAATCCTTGATAAGATTGTCTGTTTTTGAGTTATTTTGAAAAAACTGTATTTATGGATTTTTAACTATATTTTTTTTCTGACTTTAATATTAAAGTTAGAGCGAAACTGACAAAACTTCTTCGTAGCAGCTTTTGATGAAATTGAAGATTTCATTGCCAATTTTTTATTCTACGTTTCGTCTTCGAGCAACCATCATCAACTTCATTTTTTTAAATACGGTCCTGATTTTCTAATGTCAAATTTTATGAGCCTTTTATATTCTGAATTCAACCATGTGCCACACATCATGGTTTAATTACGTTTCGACCCGTTTTTGATCATCATCAATAAATTCTTAAGATACGGACCTGCATTTCTCTCAATTCTCTAAAAATTATGAGAAATACAGTTAGTTGGGCTTTCTTCTGATATCAGAAACGAACAAGATTTCCCAAAACTGCAAGATGCGCTATGCTTAGAGTAGGGTAGGTGCTTATCGCTAGTATCATCTAACAGATTCGTAAAACTCTTGTGGTGCACTTAAAAATTGCCCAACTTATACTGTATATACATATTTTTTACAAAATTATGAGAAATACAAGTCCGTATCTTAAAAATTCTTTGATGATGGCCAAAAAGGGTCGAAACGTAATTAAACCATAATGTGTGGTACATGGTTGAATTCACAATAATAGGGGCTCATAAAATTTGACATCAGAAAATCAGGACCGTATTTAAAAAAATTAAGTTGATGATGGTTGCTCGAAGACGAAACGTAGAATAAAAAAATTGGCAATGAAATCTTAAATTTCATCAAAAGTTGCCACGAAGAGGTTTTGTCAGTTTCGCTCTAACTTTAATATTAAAGTCAGAAAGAATATAGTTAAAAATCCATAAATTCAGTTTTTTCTTGGACACGTTGTATTTAGTTTAGTATTTAGTTTATTAAACAAATTTGGCAATTTTGTAATTCAAATAAATTATTTAATTCCTGAACACCGGAAACAGACAATATGGGAGCAACGACTGCAACTCATGAATTATTTTGTTCCTGATAAGTTTATCATATGAAAAATCTACTGTTACAAAAATGACATGAGAATTTTGCAATTTCGCCCGCTTTATCAGGGGTTTTGAGGATTACGCTTATTATTCTGGCATTGAAATTGTGCCATCTCATCTCCACAATACTTTCAACTTTCTTAACTTTCTTGTGGGTTGTCGCATAAATTGCAAATTGTTCTTTTAGCTGAAAATTACTTTTTTGTGCATAACCTAATTAGCAAACTTCTCATCTTAGATATCATCCTTTAAATCTCTTTTTCTTTTTAGACAGAAAAGTTAATGCTCTTCATGCTACCGCAGAAGAGGATATTAAGAACTTTTACTATTTTTGACACCGGTACTTCTACTTATATCTCTCAATTTTCATTATTCGTTTCCAAAGTTATACAGTACGTATCTAATGGATACCTGTTACCTAATATTGAAAAATATCAAGTTTATGAAACGTAAAAATGGTGATCGAGTTGGATTGTGTTTCTGGTATCCTTATACGGCAGAAATGACATAATAAGTAAAGAAAACACCTACAATTGCGCCATTTCTTTGAATTTCAAAATTTGCTAGTTTTGAACTTTCCATGAAGTAGTCAGTAAGCATTTATTATCTGCAATGCTCAATTACTTGCTCTTTTATAACTTCTTAGAAATACTTTAAATTTTTAGGCGAAGTTCATCTATTTTTTTCATATACCTATCGTCATCAAAAATTTTGCATTTAAACATTTATTAGAATTAATCTTCGGAGTGATTAAGTCAGCATTGAGCTCATGATGTGTTCATGTATTGCTTTATTGAATAATTTGCAATGCTAAAGTGATAAAATAAAGAATAACGCATATTTACAGATTTATAGAAACTAAATTAAAGATATGGAGAAGACAAGTACCTAATTGACAAGTTAAAAAACTTTCAACATTAAAGCAATCTAACCTTATTCCTGGAGTAGTAATGGAAGACCAACCTCGCAAATTGCTTACCTGCAACAAAGTAAGAAAAATTAAAATTGACATACCCAAATTGATTAAAAAAATAGCCTGTAGAATGCCGTAGGTACATATTAGGCAACAGGAAGTTTCCATACGGCAATATTTCCCAGCCGAAAGTTAAAACGTATGTAATGGGCTTATTTTTCCAGAAAATTCGTTTTGTACGGGTTTCCAAAATAAAATTCCGCACTTTCAATTTTTAACCGATTATAATTTTAACAAATAATGTTCTCGTATCGAAAAATGTTGAGTATTTTACCTTCATCGAGTTTATTCTCGTATGCAACAGTAAAACATAATGCAATGTGAATTTGACCTAAATTGCATTCATTCTGTACACATTTCAAACATTCTTATTCAGTTTCAAGGTAAAGAACTTTGAAAGAGCCGTATGCAGGATTCAATTTCAATATTTTAAACGAACAGAAAATGTTTGATAATTTATAGAACTGCTATAAATAATTCATTAAATTACTTAGTAGCCTTAAGAGGTACTCAGAATATGTTATCAATTCAATCTTTTGACCACATCCAGAAGTTTCAGTGGTGGTAATGTTGCAGTTCAAGTTTCGTGTTTTATGCAAATTGCGCAGTAGCATGCACAGTTGATAATATCATATGAAACGCGAACTACATATATTGTTTTGGTACTCCAGTACCGAGCAGTCGTGTTCTTCTATGAGAATGAAGGTCGGCACCCGATCGGCTATTTTCGGCAGGTGTAGCACTCAACAAAAAATCTGGGGCACGAAGATCAAAGTGCCGACGGCAGACTTAAATTACTGTATATATTCTGTACCGATAACGAAAACGCCACCCATATGTTATACCAGCACAGAAAGTTATGACCATGAGAAAGAACTGAACTGCCCGTAATAAGCTGTAAGCAGAGTACCGAGGTCTACAACTACCTTAACTTTCCTTAAACTACAGAAGATTAGACTACTTTACTTTTAGACATCAATATTGTATTCATACTTTGTTTTATCTGAAATTAAAATACATATGTAGAAGTTTAGACTTTACTTTTAGACATTAATTTTTGATTTTTGGGTTAATTTATCTAAAACAAAAATAATAATTTAGAATATTTTTGAACATTAATTTCTCGGTTCTTATGTTGTTTTTTGCGAAGAGCAAGTGGAAGATAACCGAGTTGAAAAAGTTGTTTAAGGCTGTAAAGCGGGGTGAGTTCTGAGTTCAAATTTTACCTAAACGTTGTACAGGTTTTTTGGCAGAGCCCTCCCTCTTGAACAAATCACGAGCCGTCACTAGAAATATACCTACCTATGTATAAATATTTATCATAATTTAATTTGACACATATTATTTTATGTTTCTGTGCCTGTATTGAGAAAGAATATTATCACTCAAACTCTGCGTCGTTGAGGACAACTTGATATAGACGTACTAATACTAAAGTTTCAACTCCTCTTACCCATATAATGAACAATCACCCAGTAATTCAATTTTATGGGTTATAAATACATACTACATGGCTGTATTATACCTAGATACTTCAGGGATAATTTTACCGTCGTATTAAAGCGTGGTTTCATGAAATTTGGGCCTCATATACAGTGACTAAAATGAACTAAACCGGACTACTAACTAGATAAACTATAATGCACTTTTATCTAATAACGATAAAATTAATTTTACATTAACAATAGGCGTACTCTATTTGTAAAACAGTTTTAGCTTTATTCAATAATAATAGCAACACTGCATAACATTATATAAAGTATTAAGGTTAACGGTTTTCAATAAACTTGTAATGAGCTTTAACAACAATGACATTTTGTTCGAAGCCTACAAATGCTGATAAATTGAGAACCTAAGGGACCTTCAAATACTTTTTTATCTTGATTAGTCTACATACTCATTTAATGCTAAATTACAGACCATTTAGGCCGTGTAAAGGTGCTCCACTCACAAATCCTTTCTGAGCTAGGTGGGTGACACTAAACGTAGTTTGGCAGTGCTTCGTATAGGTACCTACAGAAAGACTAATCATGTCACTTCAGTTTATCTTGACGTTTAGTGACACTTAATAAAACAGTCACGTTTGGACCGAAGCAAACCCTCACGTCATCCTCCCAGATAAATTTTAACACGAGTTCAGCATCACCGTATGGGCAGGTGTTAGTGACAATTTTTTGATTGGGCCTCACTGGTCCCATTTATTTGGCATTCTTGCATAACTTATTGCCAGAAATGTTGACGAACATACCATTAACGATTCGTGAATGGATGTGGCTGCAATAACAGTGCGCCAGCACACTTTACGCTTGCTGTCCGGTAGGTTTTCGGTGGCAGATGGTCGAGGGGGACCAGTAACGTGGCCGCCACGCTCCCCGGACGTAATCTCGATAGTTTTCTTGCGCGACCATATTGAGAATTTGGTATACGAGACGCATGTGAGCAAAAATACCTGCGGATATGACACCCTTATTAAGAGTTGGTCTATTTTGGATCCCTTACATACCGTATGAATTTGTAACACGTATTCATTAACCCCTGTATACTTCAGAGGACAATGTGTCCAGAAGCCGCCTATTATTGTCCTAGGATTTACCCTAGGTACTTAATTCCTAGAGATGAGTTAACCCAAAGGCGGAGGAGTCGTCAGACATAGTGCCTATTGGTGTTAGGGATTAAACACGCGCTCGTTGAATTTGTGGCCTAGCTCACTACCACTAGAGTATAATGCCTTAATTATTATTGTATTTTATTATTTTCTGAATATAATCCTGATGATCAAAATTACTCTACTTACACTGCACCATACAACTTGAATACTGATGTTTTTGTCGACCGGCCTTTCACAGAAATTAATCATTTTTTGGATATATCTCTAAGGGTAGAAATTTTCAGGCAACAGGAAAGTGTTCACATCCTGTACAAGTAGCAATTTACTGCAAAGGATGACGAATTGGACTTAAAAAACATTTCAAATGACAAATATAATAGAAGGGGAAGACAGTCGGAGACCCGGTTACTAATTTTTGGGGAAGTTGCCGATTTCCAGTCCCTATCTGAAAAACTATAATACAATATGCACCCTTAAATATTTTCAAGAACGAAAAGTTTTGTCCCAGTTTGGCTTGCTTAGTTCTTTTAGGAGTTCTTGAAAGGGTTAAAAGTGGTTCAGGGGATATACCCACTGAGTTTGTTTCAAAGAACATTTAGTTGGATCCACTATCCACTCCAGCAATTTAGAGATTTTTAGTGGGAAAAAAATCGAGGATGTACTTTTTTATATTCCTATTGCAACCTAAGAAGGAGACGGAGAGATTAAACGCAACAAATTTTACGTAAGAACCGCCTCGGTCACTCGCATGTTGCACTGATGGGCTCGGTTCGCCACAAATTCAATGTAATTTTCTTTTCGCCCTTTCTTCTATGCATATATTCGTCGTTTCCCTGTATTCCTCCAAACATCGTCCTTAAGATTCTTCTTTCCCGCATTTCCCCAACATTTGCTGACCTTCTCCCATAGGTGCCCGCGTCTCACGCGTTTGTGTTACAGTTTAGGCTATTTCGTACCGCCGGCGCCGTGTTATACGTAAATGACTATTCGGTACTTTTGAAATAATAATTACAAAGGCGGCATTTGATAGCTTCGTCCTTTTCGCTAACAAAATCTAAATCTACATTGAACTAAACGGCGTGCGGGTGCATTGTAACAAAGCATAATTGGACGCCCTATGGATCTAACAAACTTAGATTAGGCGTTTATTATTTTGTTCTGCTGAATCAAATAAAAGATCGCGACACTTGAGAAAAAAGAAACATACGGAAGTACGTCATACGCGTCTATGAACCAAAAGAAACTTGAGAGAGGGTACAATGGTGCGCTACGCATTTTCTGAGTTGAATAATAGGAGGAGCCGAAAATACGAACAACCCGTCACGAAGGATGACGAAAAAATTAATAAAACCCCATGTCGACGGTAGACGAGGAAGCTTTCTTGTCAGACATTCTCCGATTAACTTTTTGAACTATTGAGAGGACCTGGCTACCTGTCTTGCGTTGCGTGGTGTAATTTACCGTTATACACAAAGTAACTGCTGGTATTTAATTATTGTTGCTGTGAGGCTACCAATAATTAAACATACGTTAATTAATCCGTTGTAGAGATATAATAGGTTGGTTACGGCTTGTTCTGAAATTCTAAGGGTGCCGTGGATGTTCAAACCAAGAATTCGCACAGGTTAAATGTATTTAGTGTGGTGAAAATAGTACACCTCCATTCAACTAATGCAGTGGGCGATTGATCATTCCGTCAGGTTGAGTGTCCGAGCGATTATACAACTGCGTACGTAATAATTAAATGCCATGAGTGGCTGTAACGTACATTTCCGATTTACATTCCGTCTGGATTGCACAATCGTGCGGCGGCGTAAATCTAGACACTGTGTACACAATTTAAATCATCTTGCGGGACGATCGACGGATACCAGAATGCCGTCACGGAAATAATTACTTGTTAAACCTGGTTCAAGACCCAGTGCTCGTTTGCTATTCGCTCATGTGAATAATTACCGACTATATTTTGTATAATACTGTTTTACCCGTTGATTGAACGTACATAGTTAAATTAATACAATCCTATTTATTTGTTTTCTGTGTTTATTATTTTCTCCGTATAGCAATATAGAACCCAGCCTTTCTTCGAAGCGAAGAACATATATATCCAACCGACCGAGATGCAACAGACGATTATGTCTCAGAAAATTTTTCGGAAAATTTACATGGAATGTCTTCTTAGCTTCCATGCCGAATTTACGATGCTACCAGCTCATCTGATTATCAAAATCTGCTTAGGCTTCAACTGTGGTTCGCGTTGCATGCATGGTTGCTTTTCAACCTCTAGACTCCCTATTCAAGCAGAATATTGGTATATTTTCTTCATGAAACCTTTTATTGCGTTTGTTGATGGTTCTCACACGTCTACTGCATTCAGTACGATTGATTGATTGAACTTTGTTTCTTCTCTAGTTATTTCTTTTTTGGCATGCAGCTAGATTATCCTGAATTTTAATTATTGAAAAGATGTACATTAATTAGTTGATTGTTTTATACAAGTTTATCGTCTTATTGCCGGAGTACTAATATTATTTGACAACTTAGAATAACGCCAGGAATAATTTAGACGCGCCAATTTAGGATCAGGTTGGATTAAAATTAAAATCGATAGGTACCTTCTGAGAAGTAATTTATAAATAAATACAGGTATATAATAATTGCGGAAAATCTGAATAATAAATACATGTATTGAACCTCGTTTCTTACATTTTAATCATTTCCGTGGGCTGACTGGCAACATCGTAATTCTCGAACTTCCACATTACCTACATTACCTACCCTGATGAAAATCCCTTAATGAAAAGGCTTCCTTTGATTAAAGCCGTTAGCTTGTGTCCAGCGCTGTGGGAAAACACGGTAACAGTGCCTAGCTTAGTGTAGATCTCCACCTGCCACTTTTTCTAGAATTCCTTGTTTATATCCAATGAATGATAATAATATGGATTTTCATGCGGTTTTCTCTTACGTTATCATTCGTTAACGTATTCACTATTGTTGAGTTACATTTATATATAGAACATTATCAAACAAAGAGCTATGAAGACTTTTGTGTTGATTTTTCACAATACAAAGACAAATGTTATTTGAAGATACAGTTTGGTGCTTATTTAGGCTATCACACACACTGTACAATGCGCCAGTTTGCGATAAATCCCTAAAAGGGATATTTGTTTGGGTATCGTCTCAGTAAACCCTCATTGTTTACATTCACTTAAACCTGAATAATCTGGCATAATTAAATAGCTCCTGGTCTAGAATTAGAGTGTATTGTATAGTTAGTAAGCAGTCTGAGAAAAACTACAGGGACATTCCACGGATTTATTCAACTACAAAAAATTTAACATCCCGCCGGCAAATTCTAGTAATCCTACTTTTACCATTTGGAGACAGTGTACAGGTGAGCACGTTCGAGATGCCTAATTCAGCTTAGACACATTGAATTATACAAGTGTATTTCAAAAGGCAATGTGGCAAGCACCTACGTCTTAAGCCGCTTATTATTACCTCATATATTCATTTCCTTAGGCACAGACGGAAAAGTCGCTTGATTTAGTGACTGTGGACGCTCGGGATTAAACCCGCGTCCGCTCTATTAATTTATAGTCTATCACTCTATCTCTAGACCATCATGCTGTCACCTGATTTAATACATATACCCGTACATACAGTGAGGTCCTAAAGTTTGGAATAAAATTCATAATTTCTTTTTTATTAATATTTCAATGAAATGCTCGGACACGTCAATTTTTATTTTCGATTTAGAATTTTGTGAGGAATATATAAGATATATAGGGTGTTCCATTTTCATGTACCGCTGTCAATGTCAATTTTCTTAAATGGAGAGGAGAGGAGAGGAGAGGAGAGGAGAGGAGAGGAGAGGAGAGGAGGGCGACTAGACGATGTCGCTTCGGGTTGTAAAGAGAAGAAGTGATGGGACATGTAGACACATTTTTACTCCAACACCATTCTGAAATGAAAGTAGATATTGTGTTATAATAAAAAAGATTTATCAATAAAGGATCAACTTGGAGACTCGCATTGCTTTTATAGTAATATTTTTCGTTCGCCTTAAATAAATCTCCCCCAAATTATTGAAAAATGCGCCATAAATCCGTCATACTATTTGAACACTTATTTATCTTAATTAGAAACTAGGGTTGCCTAAATATTCATTTTCGACCAAGAACGTCTTGGTAAGTTACTTGATTGAACGGCCGTGTGGGAATAAAAATTATATTGCAATCTCTCCATCTTGTGCATAATTTTAGCCGAGATGCACAGTAAACTGGACATTTAACAGTAGTGTAGTAGTGTGGCCATTGCAATACAGATGGCGCTGGCCCTTCAGTTTATTCTCTTATTTTTAACAGAAAATAATAATTTAAATATAGGACCGCCGACTAATCCTCCCAGATTTATTCGATTGCCGCTAAAGCAAAAAACCTTGAAAATTCCAAGCTGTAGAGGTTCCGTCTGAAGAGGTTGCAGCTGAGATAGAAACCAATCATAATAGATTGGACTATATTTTGCATAATCCTAATCACACTTTTGGGCGATAGGTGGCAGCACTTTATAGACTAACATGTGATAAATCCCAGCCTTAAATTCAGTGTACGCCGTACACCCAAAGCTATCTATAGCTCGCATTAGTGCGCGTTGGTCAAGGAGGTGGTTCACCTCTGTGCCGAAAAATCGTATCAACTGAATTTGGATATCTAAATTTTGTCAGTAACATTTTTTATGTGAAATGAATAGATTAGCATATTTCTGTGATCACTTTTATGGGAGTGCCAAACTGCTTCACTTTCTGTACAAAATTTGTAGGTCTCTCCAGTTACTTACTTATCAAGTTCTAGTTCCAAGGTTAACACATTACTGCATTAATATTTCCACAAAGCTTGGTTGATCCAGACACACCTAAAATGTCAAAAATATTTAAGGACTATGTAAATTTCAATAAATTTCAATAAACTGAATAGATGTCTGATACATCGTTTTATTACTTTTGCCCCACAGAATTTGCACACTTCGCAAGCTTGGAAGCTTCTGATCATCTTAATAGAACATTGGCTTGTAGTAAGCCGAAATGCATTACGATTTAGCAATTCAAATTGTGCTCCAATTATTGCTTCATTTTGTACGTTAAGCGTTGTTTAACCGGCGCTTGGGGAGTGTACCATATTGATCGACAATACCGGGTGCCACCGTTAACCTGAATGGACAACCCAAGTAAATTTTCTCTGAATTGCACAACACGTCTAGGAGGTTCCAGGGGTAACGTGTATGTCCTTATTGAAGACTTTTTACCTTCGCTTTGTGCATGTCAACATAGAATGAGTTAAATGGTATCAGTTTTAGATTGGTTTGATATGAGTGGTGAGTGATTTCGACGAGGGGAAACTTTTCCAAAAAGTTCCTGTTTCCATAGAAATATGTCCTTACTGCACTTGAGTTCTCCTGGGGATTTTTAGTAAAATTACAACATCAGCATTATTCATTAAGCTTGAATATGCTTACTAGAAATATCTCAATTTTATATTGCATTTTTTAATTTGGCTATTTCGCGTACTGTTACATACTGCGCAAATTTCGACGAAACCTGGGCACACTCAAGTTGCTTGAAGTTTCAGTTATGCATTGCTTATCCATTACCATTAAAGATCAATGGCTTTATTAGGTGTCTCGTATTTTAAAATTCGCACAATATTTCTAGACGGGAAGCAAGAAATCATTGATATAAACAACTTCGATTAAAGAAATTGCCAAATTTCGAATAATAATTGACTTAACACACAGCTCCACAGTGTCACTGGATTCTCTCATTTGCAGTTGCGTCGTTATCTGTAGACTTGGCTTTGTGTTTTCTTGCTAATACTTTTTCCGAGCGTTAGAAGTTAGTCCGGTAGTTTTTGTTTGTTCCCAGGGACACAATAGGACTTTAGGTTGACGTGTCCTCGGAATCGAATGGGGAGAAAGCGGTCGTTCTCAAGAATTTGCGCCCTACTTTTGGTAGTAAACACCCTAATCTCCAGTAGTGAACTGTAATAACCTAAATCCTTGCGGAGGCTTAAGGTGTAATTTATATACTATGATGGTTTGTTTTGGGTGTAATAATAGCCTGATTGAAATTTATTGGGCATTGGTTTCAGTAATTGGAGGAAAGCTTTATTAACATATCTTTGGTTGCATATAATCGCATATTGGTATGAAATCACCAGCTACAATTCTTAAAATGCAATAAAGAGTATACAATTTTACGCATGCCATCTCATAGTTATGTGCTTTTTGTATTCTGTACGCAGTTTAACAGATGGATATCAAAAAATTGCTAAATAAAAGTTTATTTTTTGAAGTCCCTTATGTAATAATTTTATTTACATAGTCTGTTCCATTATTTCTAACTTAAACTGCTTAATTTTGAATGGAATACTCTGTATAGGTTGGTCCGAGGGGTCGTCACTTCTGCAGTATGTACCAATGGAAATCCGAAAATAAATAATAATAGAGGAACTGGTCCGAATATGGGCACCTCTTTTGTTTTTTCAGAATAACAGATTAGGAATTAAATTGAAATAAATTATAACAGCGCTAATATACAGGGTGGTCCAGTTTATATCATCAGGATTTCACCAACCGAAAGTTTATCAAAAAATAAAGGTAGTTTGTCTAATAAAACATGGTCGAATTTTGCTTCCTTTTTGATGTACAGGGTGTTAAAGAAAATAAATTATTTTATATAATCTGCTATAAATCATTAATAGAAAAGGGTAGCCTTCTGAAATTTTGCATAGATCATTTCTTTTGTATTCTCTATTAAATAGTGGTTGTAATTATTTTATTTAGAACACAGAGGCGTGCATACGGGTTTCCTCAAAAATACTTTATTTAATACAACGTACGCCACTGGTTTTTTTTAGAACACCAAATACAAAGACGATTTCTCATTCAATTTAGAAACCTTTTTGTATCTTACAATTTTTTGATAACTCAACTCAAAACAAAAAAAAACATTAAAAAGTATCATGTGACCAATTACTGAATTGATTTACTTAAAGGAAAAACAACATTAAGCTTAGCTGAAATATCAACTAGACAAGAATAGCAATTAAGTAATGTAAGAACTGTTCGAAAGAGGAACCATTTTGCTGGATGCACAATTGGCAGCGTCTTATGATTGAATGGTTTAAGTTTAGTAAAACATTGTTATTAATATTTGCACGAGCATTCTGAATTCTAAGGAGCAGTTACTCCCCCGTAGGCACCTGGGTCGCATAGACGGTATCTTTGAGATAACCCCACAGATAAAGATCTAAGGGCGCTAAATCTACGACCCATCCATCGTCCCTCAAAATGTTTATCAAGCCAGTGACGAACATTTCCACCTAAATTAGCTGGGCACCCATCAAGTTCGTAGTTGTGGTAGTTAACTATTCCTCTTCGAGTAAAACATGACTAGTCTATCCATAAAATATTGTTTATGAAATTCTGATCATTTTGAACAGCCATCGTCCAAAAGCCATTGATCACAAGGAGGCTGTGATTAGGCTTTGACATTTTGCACTTTGGCTGAACTTGTTACTGTCAATCGGTGATCTGTGCTATAAGTAAATAACTTACGTTTAAGTTATAAAATTTGTGTACGTATGGTTAAAGTATTAAAATCTAACATGCCCTTTCGTTTTTCAAATCAAGAATATGCTGACATGCATTACGTTTACGGATTTTGCGATGGAAACTCAGCTGCTGCAGCTCGAGAATATCACTTGCGATTTCCAAATAGACGACAACCACAACATAATGTATTTGCAAATGTGCACCATCAATTTGTTACTCAAGGATTGAAATTTGTACCTAGAAATCCCAATCATCGTATCGCCAACGAGGTAATCAGAAACAATCGCATCTTGCTTGAATTTGACAGAGATCCTAGAGCAAGTCAGAGAAGAGTTTCTAGAACTCTTAGAATTCCAAAAACTACTATTTTACGAGTATTAAGACGGGATCATAGACGACCTTTTCATCTACAACCAGTTCAGGGCTTGCAGCCAGGGGATGAAGATCGCAGAATGAGATTTTGTCAATGGCTTTTGGACTCTGTTCAAAATGATGAGAATTTCATAAACAATATTTTATGGACAGACGAGTCATGTTTTACTCGAAGAGGAATAGTTAACTTTCACAATCAGCATGTGTGGGCACATGAAAACCCTCATGAAATCAGGCCACGAAATTTTCAAAATGAGTTCAGTATTAATGTTTGGATCGGGATTTACAATGGTAATCTCTTTGGCCCTTACATACTACCGCACCGCCTTAATTCCGTAAACTTCTTAGAGTTCTTGGAGGCAGAGAGTCCCAATATGTGGGATGAAATTCCTCTTAATATGCGTAGACAAGTTTGGTTCCAACTTGATGGATGCCCAGCTCATTTTGGCCGAAATGTTCGTCACTGGCTTGATAGACATTTTGAGGGACGATGGATTGGTCGTGGGGGACCCGTTGCTTGGCCTCCGCGATCTCCAGATTTAAAGCCTTTAGATTTTTATCTTTGGGGTTATCTTAAAGACACCGTCTATGCGACCCCGGTGCCTACGCGGGAGGAACTGCTCCTTAGAATTCAGAATGCTTGTGCAAATATTAATAACAATGTTTTACTAAACTTAAACCACTCAATCATAAGACGCTGCCAATTGTGCATCCAGCAAAATGGTTCCTCTTTCGAACAGTTCTTACATTAATTCAATTGTGATTCTTGTCTAGTTGAATGTCAGCTAAGCTTAATGTTGTTTTTCCTTTAAAAGTAAATAAATTCAGTAATTGGTCACATGATACTTTTTAATGTTTTTTTTTGTTTTGAGTCGCGTTATCAAAAAATTGTAAGACACAAAAAGGTTTCTAAATTGAATGAGAAATCGTCTTTGTATTTGGTGTTCTAAAAAAACCAGTGGCGTACGTTGTATTAAATAAAGTATTTTTGAGGAAACCCGTATGCACGCCTCTGTGTTCTAAATAAAATAATTACAACCACTATTTAATAGAGAATACAAAAGAAATGATCTATGCAAAATTTCAGAAGGCTACCCTTTTCTATTAATGATTTATAGCAGATTATATAAAATAATTTATTTTCTTTAACACCCTGTACATCAAAAAGGAAGCAAAATTCGACCATGTTTTATTAGACAAACTACCTTTATTTTTTGATAAACTTTCGGTTGGTGAAATCCTGATGATATAAACTGGACCACCCTGTATTGTCAGTGAATCTCGTAATTAATCACCAAAAGCATTATTCCAAAAATTTTGTCAAAATATGCTTTTTGTTTGTTTATTGGAAGTCTTTTTTGTTTTCGCAATCAGAACAGAATGCTTGGAATATGGGCTCCCTGAAACTTTACAAAAATTGTACTTATATGAAACATTTTATTGCCTGAAATACAACAAATACATTTTCTTCCTGTAAAAGTAAAATTCAAGCCATTCTTAGATAAGAATAAATCATCAAACTTTAAGTAGTGGCAAAAATCGCAAATATACGTACTTCATAGTATTTGGCAGCAGCTTTTATGCTCATTTGCTTTTGTGTAACGGCCTCAATTACATGTTCCATTATTTCATTATCCCATTTTTTTCGTAAATTTCGGCACACAAATTTTCTATTTTAATTTGAAGAACTCATGATCCTGAAATAAAAATGAAATAAAAGTATGGTCCCATTATGGGCACTGGGCCCATATTCAACAAATGCAGGGTGCCCATATTCCACACCAGTCACAGTAGATTTAAAGGTTAAGATAAATTTAAACGAAGATAAATTTAAACGAGAGAGATGTTGAGAAAAAGCCAACCGCCATTGTGTTGCTCAACTACTTAGCAACACACATTGGATGGAGCGGATCATAAAATAAAAAAATGCTCTTGAAAATTACTGTGATGAACTTACCTTGAAAAATTTTTAATTACAAATATTCACGAAAACACACAGTCTCAATTTCACATCAAAATGTGACATATGAACAAAAAATGTTGGGAAAAATTGGATAAACAAATTTGTAGAATCGATTTTTAGCTTCCTGGCCGAGCTAGGTAGCTATTGTGATAGTCGTTTTTTGACCATGGTGTTTTTTCATCAAATGTGGACGTTTCAGGTCATTCTAAGACTTTTTGGCAAGGTTGCACATATCCGTCCGTTTGTATGTGTGTATGGGTGCGTGCGTGCGTGCGTGCGTGTGTATGTCTGTTGGCACTTTTGCGGGAAAACGGCTCCACAGATTTTGCTGAAATTTTGCATACGTATATCAGAGATGGTCCATAGGAAACTGACGGGGCGGTTTTTTTTAAAGCACTTTTGAGCCAAGATATGGCGTCATCGAACATTTTTTTCAATGAGACCGTATATATTTTTGTATTGCATCGGATAGAGGGTATTTTTCGCTACACGATGTGCGAAAATCGTAATAGGTTGTATAAGGAAAAAATTGAGAAAAAAAAATACGAAAAGAGGGCGCGCTTGCCAGTTCAGTTGTGGCTGTGGCTAGGAAGCTGTTCTGTCAATGCAATGACAACTAGTTTTATTAGGTACTAATCGAAATTAAGAAGTAAGCGTTTATTAGTCTTTACTCGTGGTGTACACGTACTTCGTATAAAAACTATTCAATTCAATTTTACTAGTTTCGAAAAACCTTCAATATTTACGACATTTCTTTATGCAATAGTTGCAAATACGTGGTGATTCTTATGCAAAATTTCTACTTTTTCCGATGGTGTAAGAAAAATGCACTATTCTATTTAATAGTATATTACAGTACAAGTGGAGAAACTGAAAATTTCGCTCACGCAATTTGCCAGATTTGCACACGAGCCGCCAGGCGAGTGTGCAAAGGCAAATAAGTGAGCGAAACGGTTTCTCCACGAGTGCTGTACAACGTTTTGTTCAATCCTGCAACTGAACTAAATATTATTTCAAAAATATTCAAAATTAATAATTCAAATTGGTCTGACAATTGGGCAGGTATACATAATAACATAGAGAGCGTGTGTTTCATCATTGTTAGGGTTACCGTTACTATAAATAATAAACAAGCTAGAAGAAGTCAATTTTTGTACGTTTCAGCTAAATTTGTACCTAAAATAAGATTTTACTGAGAAAATATGGAAAAAATTGCGATTTCATATTACCGGAGGGTATTAAAAGAAGCTGATGCCGCTGCATACAATTGCCTCAGAAGTCTAAAGGAAGGTACCTATATGAACGAGTTGACAAAATTCCGTGATTTGATGATGTATACAAAGAGTTCATCTTATAACGGAGGAAGTGATCTTAGCCTATTTTAATGGGTTGGTAGAAAATTACGAGCCATCTTCTTTGTGGTCCACATATTCTATGTTGAAGACAATTTTATTTGTTTTTGAAAAAGTAGATATTACTTATATAGCAAGTAAGTTTCATGGTGCTATATTTTTTAAAAGTATTGGCTATAACTCTGTAAAAAATTTTATATTACCTAATAGAAATGTTGACAGTACCTACTTAATATTAAATAAATATCTAATACTAGCGGCCCGGCAGACGTTGTCCTGCCTAAAATTACTTTTCGTATTGAACTTTTGATTCATTAACCAAATCGTTTATTCAATGTGAAACATTTTTCTGATTACGTTTATGTTCAACCAAATATGTCGTTCCTATCAGGGCTGCAAACCGAAATTATAATTTCGGTTCGGTTTCGGTTTATCGACAAAACGGTTTCGGTTTTTAATTTCGGTTTCGGTTCTGTACTATTTCCGAACCGGTTAAAAACCATTTTGAACCGGTTCAAACCGGTTTTAACCCAAACCGGTTAACTGTTTAGAAATTAAATAGAAATACCGCCTGTTTTTCGTGTGGTTCTGTCTCCTGTGTTTTGTCATAAATATTTCAGAACTATATCTGCAGTCTGCACCATCTAGTAGTAACTAACTTATAATTAGATGCCTACCCTACAAGCTACAATACAGAAAACTGTAAGCTGAACAATCTACGCATAATGCCTAAAAACCGGTTTAAAACCGGTTCACGAATCCCATAATTACGGTTTCGGTTTTCGGTTACGGTATTTTCTTTTAGTTCATTTCGGTACAGAATTACGGTTACGGTTCGACATAAATAACGGTTACGGTTCGGTTTTCGGTTACGGTTACGGTTCGGTTTGCAGCCCTGGTTCCTATCGTCAGTTATGATCGCGAGCGCATACAAAAAATTATGATTTTAACAGTTTGTCCGAATTTCCCGATTTACGCCTATCCATATCATACAAAAATCCAATAGAAAAGGCACTTTCAGTTTTTCCGAATTTTCCAATTTTCCGGGCAACTTTTCCAATTTTTCGTTGCTTAAAAACCTTATTTTTGAAAAGAATTAGCCAAATCGGTTCAACAGTTAAGCACTTTCAGTTTTTCCCGAATTTTCACATTTTCCGGTGGATTCTCCAAAAATTTTCTTTCATACAAACCTTATCCTGACAATTACGATCACAACAAAAAAAAATCAGCCAAATCGGTCCAGTCGTTAAGCACTTTTAGTTTTTCCCGAATTTTCAAATTTTCCGATGGATTTTCCAAAATTATGATTTTTACAGTTTGTCCGAATTTCCCGATTTACGCCTATACATATACAAAAATCCAATAGAAAAAAGCATTTTCAGTTGTTTCCGAATTTTTCAATTTTCCGGGCAACTTTTCCAATTTTTCGTTCCCTAAAAACCTTATTTTTGAAAAGAATTAACCAAATCGGTTCAACCGTTAAGCACTTTCAGTTTTTCCCGAATTTTCACATTTTCCGGTGGATTCTCCAAAAATTTTCTTTCATACAAACCTTATCCTGCAATTACGATCACAACAAAAAAAATCAGCCAAGTCGGTCCAGCCGTTAAGCACTTTTAGTTTTTCCCGAATTTTCAAATTTTCCGATGGATTTTCCAAAATTATGATTTTTACAGTTTGTCCGAATTTCCCGATTTACGCCTATACATATACAAAAATCCAATAGAAAAAAGCATTTTCAGTTGTTTCCGAATTTTCCAATTTTCCGGGCAACTTTTCCAATTTTTCGTTCCCTAGAAACCTTATTTTTGAAAAGAATTAACCAAATCGGTTCAACCGTTAAGCACTTTCAGTTTTTCCCGAATTTTCACATTTTCCGGTGGATTCTCCAAAAATTTTCTTTCATACAAACCTTATCCTGCAATTACGATCACAACAAAAAAAAAATCAGCCAAGTCGGTCCAGCCGTTAAGCACTTTTAGTTTTTCCCGAATTTTCAAATTTTCCGATGGATTTTCCAAAATTATGATTTTTACAGTTTGTCCGAATTTCCCGATTTACGCCTATACATATACAAAAATCCAATAGAATAAAGCATTTTCAGTTGTTTCCGAATTTTCCAATTTTCCGGGCAACTTTTCCAATTTTTCGTTCCCTAAAAACCTTATTTTTGAAAAGAATTAAACAAATCGGTTCAACCGTTAAGCACTTTCAGTTTTTCCTGAATTTTCACATTTTCCGGTGGATTCTCCAAAAATTTTCTTTCATACAAACCTTGTCCTGACAATTACGATCACAACAAAAAAAAATCAGCCAAGTCGGTCCAGCCGTTAAGCACTTTTAGTTTTTCCCGAATTTTCAAATTTTCCGTTCGATTTTCCAAAATTATGATTTTTACAGTTTGTTCGAATTTCCCGACTTACGCATATCCATAGAAAAAAGCACTTTCAGTTTTTCCCGAATTTTCCAATTTTCCGGGCAGCTTTTCCAATTTCTCGTTCCCTAATGCCACGTTCGGCCTCTGTTTTGTCGACGTTCCAAATTATTTTGTGCGTAAGCTCCAACTGAGCGCGTCGAACTCGACTGTATCCGTTGTTCCGGAGTTATAATGGATCGCGCTTGAGACTTGAGAAATTCTTATTCGACTTGGCTCCAAACGCTGTCTACGCTCTTCACGTACGCCGACGGATATTTCGACGCCTCACTGGTGGCATTTTTTCCAAAGAACCACCAAATACATGATCACCACCGATAACACACTGACAATTCAATTTTTAGAACTGTCAAACTGAACGTCACATTTTTGTTTGTCAAACAGATTTTCATACAAACTTTTACCTTCCAAATTTTCTACTTTCCCGGTGGATTTTCCAAAATTTTCTTTCATACAAACCTTGTCCTGAAAATTACGAACACAACAAAAAAGAAATCAGCCAAATCGGTCGAGCCGTTCTCAAGTGATGAGCTTACATACATGCGGCAATTGATTTTTATTTATATAAGATTAATTTTGAATGTATGCCCAAATTTATTAAAACGCGCACAAATAATTTTTTTTTACAACAATTGAGCTAGTTTATTATTGACAGAAACCATCGTAAATTGTCATGTCAATTTGAGTGATTAATTTTGAATATTTTTGTAATTTTATTGAGAAATGGAGTGGGTGAAAGTAATAAGAGTGAACGAAAGTACTTTCGCTCACTGCTTTCGCCCACCCGTTGCCAAAGAAACGAAGTGAGTGAACAAAAGTAATGCTTTCTCGCATAGTATCTAAGGGTGAAACAACATGTTTCTACGGCAGGATTGAACCAAAAAAATAACTTTGCAATCTATAAACTTTATCAACCCGGTCGGGAAGTAGAAGTTAGGACTAACCTACTTGCAAACTTTTTCCAAATTGGCAATTATTGGCTTATTACTAACTGATTGTGAATAAATATGGTTTTCAAAGTTACGGTACAAGCAAGCCGCATAGTTCCTGGTAATGCAAAGTTGGCGTTAACAAATGAGTGATTAGATTATCGGTCAGGGAGATTTCGATAACACAAGCAAATTGCAGATACTCCGCATTCAGTGTGTCCCGATTCAGCCAATGAACATCTGAAATATGCAAATCCGAATTCCGTTATCACGAAACAAGCATACAAGCATTGTTAAAATATTTCATTACACGAAGTAATAATTTAGAACGTAACGAACTCTGTTTCTTGGTTGGATTTGACGTACCTATTGCCCTTAAGGGAATTTCAATCTTTGAGAAGGCTCCACACATAAAAAAGGATTATACATATATAAGGTGGAAATTGAATTTCAATGAACCCTGAAAATTTGGAATTTCTTTTACATTCTGTATTATATTACACAAGCATAGGGAATCTACAGTTTCAAGAGGGCTTCAAACACTAGAAAAAAATATATTTATAGGGGATATTTAGAGAAAATCTCTCTTATCTATCATTGAACCTTGCGAGTGAGAATCTTTAACACTCTGAGATGGTATCAGATTATCGAAAGCTTAGATACAGGAAATCGCAATAAGTTCGCCTCATGCTCCTACAAAGAGAGAATCTTGAAGCTTAAATAGCTGTGTCAGAAATTGCAATGAGACAATTAAAATAAGAGAACATGCCTACCAAGAAATGTTGAAAATATGACTGCAAAAAATAAATAATCTTTTTACACACAAACTCAGTTAAATTGGGAAGATATTCAAGAACGAAAAATGCAATATTTAATTGGAATATATTCACGAAATATAATTTCAGAATGTAATTTTTTTGGCCTTCTAATTGCAAGCAGAAAGTTAGAAGAACTCAATTTTAATGGTCGCAAACAATCCAGAAATTAAGTACATACATGGTGCAGTATAGTGCACACTGCACATCTTTCCCTGTTTTATGTCGACAATAAAACTAGGTACAACGGATACAGGTAGCTATATACTCGTATATAAGAAAATTTCATAAACGAAGCCTCATTAAACTTTGTGAAACACATAATCTCCCCTTTCTTTGACAGACTTATTTACTCCTAGGAAGCGCCCTTGTTGTTCTTCCAAAGCTTCTTTAATATGTATCCCGTTGTAATAATTCAAATAAGTTACAATTTAAAAAATTCCTCGCCAACAAACTCAGAACCTCCAGCTACCGTGATTTATGCTTCAGACCAGTGACACCGACATAATTCTTCGCTTTATTTCTTTATACTGCGGAAGAGACAGTTAATTTCCAGATAAATTAGATGTGAAAAGATTTCATTATATTCATTTCGGCGTAGAACAAAATCGTGTGAAAATAATACGCTTGAGAATGTGGACAGGGCTTAATTTGGACGTTCGAAGGTTGAAAACACGCACCTAATTTCTCGAAACAGGTACATCAAAGCAAGTATGTGTACACATTCCTACGCGAGTCAATAGTGCGTGGAATGCTACAGATCATTTTGCCCATGTCTGTTTCTATTGGAATTCAAACATTTCTATTTCAGGTATGTACTAATTTAGTAGATCTATACATAGATTATGGAGAAATTTCTTTTTCACAAGTGTATCAAAAGCAGAAAGAGAAAATCAAAGACAGTAATGTTGACTAAAAATTCCTACTGTATTGACATATTAGATGAAATATGTTAAATAATAGAACCTTTTACATAATTATTTTTTATTGTTATGTTGCTCCTAAGCCCGTACTTATATTCCTTCACAAGATTCTCTGTTCCACAGGTAAGTTAGGATGTTGCAGAAGTTTGACAAAATACAACACATTTTTTAAATGGGATGCACAATATATTTGAGTACCAATGTGTTTCAATTAAATTTTGCGCCTCTTTTTATGTATCTCTGTTATTTTTCAAATTACAAAAATCAGTTAAAACAAAAGATTTACTTTAGTTTCTAAGTTTTCAATTAAGTATGTTAGCCCCAGTCAAATGGTGGTTTTCTCGTAACAAATTTGGGGAAGATTTTTTCTCAGCGATTCTATATGTTTTTTGGGGTGCTGAATCCGAATTTCAAGTTTGCTGCCATGTAGGAGGTCGGCTTCACAACGAAAAACGCAAAAAACTTCAAAATTTTCGTCCTTTTTTCAGTTTTTCGCTAATATCTCGAAGACTATGCATTTTTCGAAGATGACCACTCTATACAAAATTAAAATAGACAAAATTTTTTACAACATATTAGGTAAACCACACTGAATATAAATCTGAATATGAAATCTGTATGTATTAATGTACATGTGTCATGAAATGAGGGAAAGTCGAACCCAGGATTGGGTCATCACTTCGAGTAGGTTCTCCATCTGGAAAAGAAACAAGGAATTTAGTGTTAGAACATGGTTACAAGAACAGATATGTTGTAAAGTGATCTGTCGATGTATGAAGAAATACCTGATGTCATGTGCGCAGTTATTTTAGTCGTCCCCGTTTGGTTGTTGGTGGCCCAGGCAATGTCTTTTGGGCACTAGAATGTCCAGGCGAAGGGTCTTGGGCAATGGAAAGTCCAGGCAAAAGGTCAGGGGCTGTGGAAGGTCCAGGCTGAACAGTTGAGTTGTTGCTGTTCTTCAACTGAAAAATTGTAATTGGATGATTAATGTTATTATAGAGAAAAATTGATTAGTAAAGATGCATAATGCTGTAAAATTCAGAAGAGGGAGACGACCTAGACGAGCCCCTTGCAGTACGACTGTCTGAAGCAGCTGAGGCGACAGAAGGTATTAATTCATGTAATATTTTGCGGCATTATGCATCCTTACTAATCAATTTTTCTCTATAATTATCATTAAGCATTCAATTACAATTTTTCAGTTGAAGAACAGCAACAACTCACTGTTTAGCCTGAACTTTTCACAGCCCCTGACCCTTTGCCTGGACCTTCCATTGCCCAACACCCTTTACCTGGACCTTCAGTTCACTATACAACTTATCTGTTCTTGTAACCATGTTCTAACACTAAATGCCTTCTTTCTTTTCTAGATGGAGAACCTACTCGAAGTGATGACCCAATCCTGGGTTCGACTTTCCCTCATTTCATGACATATGTACATTAATTCATACAAATTTCATACTCATCTTTATATTCAGCTTTATATTCATTATTCAGTGTCGTGTTGTAGGTACTATCGGTGCCAAAATGGGTCTTACACTTTAGGGTTCAATTCCGCTTAAAATGCCATAACCAATTACATTCTGGGGTAAAAAAACCTTAGTAACTGTCCGCCAATTAAAGGTTTGAAGGCGGATCTAAACGATTTTATTTGAATAACAAAGTAAACAAAGGGCAGCAAAAAATAGATAAATAATCATGTTCCTTTAACGAAAAATCACATCGCTTATGGG
Source organism: Xestobium rufovillosum (assembly GCA_963966045.1). Classification (NCBI taxonomy): domain Eukaryota; kingdom Metazoa; phylum Arthropoda; class Insecta; order Coleoptera; family Ptinidae; genus Xestobium; species Xestobium rufovillosum. Next base: position 22,077,281 of record OZ014493.1, on the reverse strand, counting down.
GGGCGGGGCTGGCGAAAACATAGCAACGTCCGGCATAAACGATTCGCATCGCAAACTGGAACACCACTTTTGGAACTTTTAGTACCTAATTTATGTTGTAAATATAATTTGTTAATATTTTCATCAAACATGCTTTGCCATCAATTCATTCAAAACAACCTCTTTTAAGCATAATACATCGAAAGTAAAGCGCCGATGAGAGATAGAGAGGTGGGAGGGACCGTTTTGGCTGTAGAGCGCAGAAGGCATTTTTCGTAATTTACGCTTTGCTACCTCCCACCTTATGAGAAAACTGAATGTTAGAGACGTCTCTTGTAGGAAATTTAATGTAATTTCACGTGGTATAAGGGTTTTTGTTGATAACATGTATATTTTTCGAGTTGTAGGGGGTGGGAGTGGGCGTTTTTGACGTTTTCGCAGAAGGGCCAAAAAATCGCTGTTTTTCAGCGCGCTCTAGCGCCGATACCTCTCGTCAGAAAATCAAAGTCGACCAGTGCATTTTGTAGGAAATCTTGTCTACTTTAATTATGTCATTAGAGAGAGACTAGAGAATTACATAATTATGGCAACTTACTGATATGTATAACATGGACTTTTTTTAACGAAACAACCTGCCTACCATAGACAATTTTATTTTGATTGCAACGATATAGCACACACGAAACTTATATTTGATACTCTTTGAAATATTTGCATTTAAAAATCGTAATTTTTTTGCCATTATTGTACACTGTATAGTTACGACGTGATTCACTTTGAAGTCATTGTGTTGACTGAATTTGACATTTCTATAATAAGACAGGCAACCAGTCATACATGGTAGCCCCCAGGCATATTAGCAAAAGACGCACCGTCGTTGCCAAGCATTGGTCATCAGGTTAAGGTCAAAGCAAAGTGAAGCTAGCGTAGCGTTGTAAGTATCAGTGTGACGTGCACAAATGGCGCAACGCCACAAATGAGGATCCGGCCGCGACTGAGCTCTAAGCCGAAGATGGGAGTGGGCAATTAAACAGTAAAGGGCGCCAAGAAGTTGATGCCTGATCCTCTTGGAAATAAGACAAAATCCAGCAGCCACAACTTCTAAAAGCTGCTGGTACGTAATAGGGCAAACACAAAAAAAAATTAAACAAATTGTCAAACAGTAATGCCAGCATATAATATTGAAAATGAGAATAATCATACAAAAAAAAAGTCGTAAATTCAATAGTTATTAAAGATTAAAAAAAATAATGTAGGTGTAGTAACCAAACTGCGGGAAATCTAGACGCCCGGTACTAGCGTTGCGCCGAAAAAAAAAGGAAAATCCAAATAGGCGCAGATGACACGGTAAATACACTACACGGTAGGAGCTCCGCACGCGCAGCGCACCGACGGGTCAATCGCACGCACTCTACTTACAAACGCAAATAGACGCAAACGGGAGTATCGATTGTTGCAAAATCCCGTTACACAAAAAAAAATATATATATCTAAGTAGGTACTATAAGTCAAAATTAAATATATCTACGGCAAAAAAAACCTAAGCAAAATTTCGCAAATCAATCAACTCTTATCTAAATGACTTGAAACTACGTAATAATGAAACAAATAACAAAAATATTAGGAAAATACTGGCAAAATGATCTAAGTATAAATGAAAATTTTAAACAGAACTATACCGGAATTATGACACATTAAATTTAATACTATAAGTGACAAAATTAGCGATGTCCAAAAATAAACAGGTGACCACAACACGCCGTGGCCGGGCAACTACATGAAAACTAGCCGAACAGAGACGATTCTAGAAACGGACTAGCGACGCGTGAACACAAAAAAAATACAAATACAAGGTGGTCACAAAAAGCTGTGCCAGGCGCTACGTAAAAACCAGCCGTTGGACGCGATGATCCAGACGGACAGGCGACGAAATAATCAAAATTGATCTGACCTTACTAGGACGATGAATTGATGTTAAATTCAGTGGAGAGCTTCGCCTAGGTTGCGAGCGGCTCCAAAACACGTGTGAATTGCCAGGTGTACGGCTTCCTGGTGTTTAGCGGGGTGGTCGGTACACCAAATAATTATACCCCCAAAAAAAAACCCTAAAATGCCGAAAAGACAAATTAGAAAAAGAAGGGAAAGTAAAGAAGATGAAATTACAAATTTATAAAGCATTGAACAAATGAAAGAGCAATAAAGAAGAAAAGAAAATTTGCTTACCACGTGGGGGTTTTTTCCAACAAATCCGGCTGAACTTCTGCGTGAATCAAAAATCCCAATCAAGGGTAGACTTCCAACAAAACCAAAAACGCTTCTAACGGAAAATCTATACTGAACAGTGCTCGAAGAAAAATCCCAAAAATGGCAATGCAAAACTCAGCAACTAATAATCTTCGAAACACCCATTCACACTCAAAGTCAGCATGGAAGTGAAAATTTTAAAGCGGAAATTGCAAATTTTTGAAAAAAACGCGCAATGAAGAAAGCAACAGGACCTAAAATTTCCAAAATACCCCAGACTTTCAAATCTACCTGAGGCGTCGCAAGATGTGGGAAAATGGATAGAAGAAGGAAGGAAAACAAGACAAAGAAGACTAAAGGAGATGTGCGAATACAAAAGAAATGAAGAAACTGATGAGAAAACCCTTAAGGCAACCTCACGAGTAGAAATAAAGAAAATAAGAGACGTAAAACATTAAAAGATTAGATAGGGGTACAAAATAAATGACTACGCCACTGTTTTAAGAGTGCTATACAACCGGCTCGAACGAACTTCACATATTTTGAACCTAACCTCAAAAATCTGACAGACCGGCCGTCAACAAAAGAATTCGTGGCACTCAAACAAAATACCACAAGACACTGAGAATCATACTAGAATTTTTAGAAGATACACTCAAGAGACGGTAAAATCGAACATGAGCAAAATTAATAACTGACCCAACTGATTTCCTACGATGGAACTAAAGTACGAGAATGAAGGCACAAAAATCGACAAGATCGCAACTCCTACAGGTAAGTGAGATAAACCTACTTCAAACTAACAAACTAATAAGGATCATGCATACCCAGGCTGAATGTACACAACAATATTCATTCTCAACGGCAGAAATAATGATCGAAAGCAAGAACGGAGGACAGACATGAAAACCAACGAAAATGCGAGCGAAAGGGTTTTAAAATATAATCAAATTTAAGTCAGAAACAAGCTGTGAGTACTAGTATTACAATAAAGAGTATAAGTATATTTTCTTCTTTTAATTTTAGAGTGACATTTTCTTTGTAAGTTTCACTACAAAATTGAAACGCAACATCAGTGCAATAAAATTCAACAAACCTTTTAGAAAACAAATCAACGGCGCGGCGGGGAGGGGGTCAAGTTAACTTACCTTTATAAATGACACTTAAGGCCCGGTTTTTCAAGTTCGAGTTAACTGACAGTTAGTACTAAACTTTCAGTTATTTTCAATTAGATGTTTTTCAAATCAGGGTTATCTCCTAACTGTTAATTAACTTTAACCTATACTTGGGGTATGGGTTAACCAGTAACTTGCGCATCATAACCTGAATAAATGACACTGACAACTCAATATTTGATCTAGTAAATAAAAAATATGAACAACTTGGAAATTAACGTACAAAGTAATGATGAGCAGCGAGCAGGTAATAAAAGGACCGAAACAGCACGGCACAAATACGGCTTCTATTTCCTAGAACACACTTTTTGTATTTAAATCTAAACAAACAACAAACTTCAAAAATTAATATTCGCCCTGAATTGGCCTACTTTGACTTTCATATATAAGGTTAAAAATTAAGCTGTTTCCATGGTTTTCACCACATTTTTGACAGTAGTCCCGGTTTCCTAACCAGAAATTAGAATTAACATGAAAAACACAACCTAAGGTTAACTTTGAAGTTACGGTTTGCCAACCTGCAAGTTAACTTTCAATTGAAAAACCAGGCCTAAGAGACATTAATTATTTAAATATAGCCGGCGTACATGCTCCTAATTACGAAATAGATAATCGCAGCAAAAAAGAGTTATACTCGCACTAGAGTGGCAATGCTGGATTAAATGGGCAAAGTAGTACAATTTTTCATGCCCGAAAACACCATGTGACAAGAAGAGAAAATTTAACCCAAAGACTTGTAGAGGGGACTTAGCTATTTACATTTTCGATTGAAGCAGGGTGAATAGTCACAGTCTAAGCGTTTTTGTGTGGAAAAGGCAAAACAAAACAGCCGACCATTTGTGTAGTAAACAGGTGCTGCCGTGGAACAGAACATCGCCGAACATTCGTCTGGTCCGTTGCTTGAATTTAATAACAAACAACGCCACCCGCGACCGGCTGGCCTACGAACGTGCAGACTTCAAAACAAAATCAGCTGTTGCATAAGGACGCCAGGTCCATTCTAAATGTCTTTGCTTGCACCAATGTGTGAAATACACTGTAGGGTAAACTGTGACATTTCGATTAATATAACTTTAGTGGTTTTTAACTGCCAGAAACAAACGTTTTGTTTCTGTGGTTTACAATTTTGAGTTTGCCTATTGCAAAAATTAATAATGTGACTTCCATTCGTTAAAGAAGTTGTGGATTCTGCATCTGATATCGATTCGAAGATGTGTCAGATCAAGAAATAAACATTTTGCCGAGAAAAAGTAAAAGAATATTGTAAATAAGAAGAAAGAAACTAATAAACGATATAGGATTATATAGATTCGCCGTGGGGCATACAAAACATAAGTAGCAGAAACAGGGTCAGATTAAAACAAATGTTTATTTACTGCTTACTGACGACACTTGTATTGCTGTCAATAAAGTTTGAGGTGTTGCCCAGAAATAAAGGGATTTAGATACGAAATAATGGAAAAAATGAAGGACCGTTACGTAATCTAGCCAGCTACAAAAAATAATGCCATGACAAAGTGCCTAGTGCCAATACAACACTGAATTTTTCCACGAAAGCGACCTTTATTTCTAAAAATTTCACTTTATCAAAAATAAACTGTTCGAAGTTTAGAAATTTTCCGGCTTAATTAAAAGCTGCACGAAAAATGAAACTGTAGGCAAGTAGAACTCGAACCCAGGTTTCTCATTTCCCAGGCACGTGCTCTAACTACTAAACTACCTCTGCTCGCATGTCACCGATCTCACATCAATCCCTTTTAAATGCTTTTGAAGCAATATATCGAATATATAGCAACTGCCAAAATTTATGTGACGAAATATTTGTGTACAAAATGCTACAAATGGAGATAAAGTTCAATGAATGGCATCGTCTGTATTAATATTGAATTAGGTGAATACAGAGATATAATGAATAATGTGCATGCTGGGAAGCTTCTTATGGAAATTAAGTAACTATTTTTAAATTCAAGTTGCAATTTTCCGATCGGATTAAGCAATTTAAACTACGTATTGGAAAGTGGAAGCTATGAATACATAATTCTGAAGGAACTGATTCCCGTCTGTGTTTTTATCTGAACACAGTTCAAATACCTATTAGAGAAAGCCCAGCGGAAATATAAAAGCTATGCAACAAAACTGATAACCAGAAATTTGAATTTTATCGCTATTTTTAAAGGTTAGATGTATTTAGAGTCCTAAAGAAAATTTGCTAACTTACCAGATAAGAAAGAAAGTAAAATTATTATAACAATGTACGGATTTGGAACTAAGTAGATATGAATCAAATATGAACCGGACTTTTCTTTTTAACGCCCCATAGGTGAAATGAGGGACGTGACGTTTTGGTATATGTTGGGTAGGGATGTCAAGAGGCGGGGAGTACACCGGCTCGCCAGGCTGAGCTGATTGACTGTTAAGGTTCGTTTTCATGTGACATTAATGTCGCGACTTTAGTGTCATGACCATAAAAGTCGTGACATTTTAATATGTGTAAACTGTAAAGTCACGTTGTCATGACATAGAATTGAAGTCGCGGCATTAGTGTCACGAGATCAAATCCAGTTTGATATTTGCGTGACAGTTGACGGTAGTGTCACGTACTTTAACCCGTGAAAACACCATTGCCGCATTGTCACGGCAGCATTGCAGTTTAATCGACACATGTGAAAGTGAGGTTAGCGGGAAACAATGGAAGAACAAAACATTAGCTTCGATGCCGTTCACTTTTTGGAATAATATGAGAAAAAGCCTTGTTTGTGGAATAAAATTCACCCTAAATTTAAAGACAGAATTGCAAGGGGCAAAGCGGAAGAACTTCTTTTGGCCGTAAGTGGAATCGAAGACCCAATCTGCTTCTGCGCTGGATCCATCGCCTAATCCAAATCTTCTTACTCCATTTTCCTTCGTTTCATTTAATTTCTTCACTGATCACTAAACTCAACATGCGTGCAGCGGCCACGATCACTTCGCTGGATGCCATTACAACAACTCAATATAAAGTCCATGACATGTATTTGCATGAAAACAATCATTCAAAAATGTCACATTGTCGTGACTTCAATTGTCACGGCTTTTTATGTCACATGAAAACGAACCTTTAGCAGCATCATGTCTGAGCAAGAGGTGCGCACGTCTGTTGCGCAACGCATTATCATAAACTTTTTGTCACGCGGGAGAGCGTAAAACCTGCCGAAATTTTGCGTCGACTAACTGCAAAGTTCGCTGAAAAACACTTTCAAGGACCCAATAAATTATCCCCATCTGCTCGATATCGCGCCAAATGTCTTTCGCCCACTGCGAGATGGTTTGCTTCCTGATTTTCCGTCAAGAGGCGAGGAACTCCTCCTTGCCGACAATTTTCGGAAACTATTGGGCACTCCCGTATGATATCCCGATGTGCACAGTCATTTCCCATACTGTAAAGCGGCGGTCACCTTTAATCAGCTCACGGATCGCACGAATATTCTCCTCACTGATGCTTGTCCAGGGTCGGCGTTTATGGCTGGCACTTTCCACTGACTTCCGGCCGCCTTAAATTTGTTTGTGCCAGTCGTAAACTTGGATCCTTGAAAGGGTTTTTTCAGCGAACTGTGCATTTATTCGACGCAAAATTTCGGCAGGTTTTACGATCTCCTGAAACAATTATTTGATGATGATGCGTTGCGCAGCAAACGTGCGCACCTCTTGATTATACATGATGCTAGTAACAGCCAATCTGCTCCGGTTGGCAAGCCGGTTTACTCAACGCCTCTTGACATCCCTACCCAACATATACCAAGACGTCACGCCCCTCATTTCACCTATGAGGCGTTGAAAAGAAAAGTCCGGTTCATATTTGATTCACCCTCGTACAATAGATTTCAGTTGCCACAGCCCCTTCCAAAACTGATAATAGCGCAGCCGAGAAGCTTCGGGCACGAAATTTCAGACTCATACACCAATTCGAACTCACGTTAAGGTATTAGCTAGATAGGCAGCTCAAATAGCAATCAGACAAACGAGAAATAAAGAAACAGACAGACGGACGGACGGACGGACAAACGGACGGACGGACAGACATACAGACGAACGGACGGGCGGGCGGACGGACGGGCGGACGGACGGGCGGGCGGACGGGCGGACGGACCGACAGACAGACAAACAAACAAACAAATCATTGTCGCTTTAGTTTATAGGATATCAGAATGTTTATATATTTATATAAACTTTTTAACTTATTTTCACGAGTATTACGCGCTGCAAAAATCTTAGACATTGTTTTTAACACCCCGTGTAGGCAATCATTTTAACATTAAAATGATAATAGTATTCTAGTATGGGTCTGATATTCACCGAAAAGATTGTGTGTGGTTAAAGTCGAGCGCCTGGCTGCCAGGCGTTAGGCCGCTCAGTCTGACTAACCTTCATTCAGCGTGCGACCGTCTAGCGTCGCAAATGTGAGAGAATGCCACAATAGGAATGTAGTTATTATAAATCGGCGCAGGTGTTTTATGAATATTATTTAACACGCTATCGCGTATGCGGAAATATCCTAAACGAACTAGGGTTACAGTCTGCTTCGTCATTTTCAATGTCTCCCCCGGTTGCATCTTTGCGAAGGCTGTGAATTTTTTACAAACATATCTAGTTGAGGTTAAATTTTTTAACTGGCGCCGTTTCTCAGATATCTCGAGTTTAAGGCGAAATGTGACACTCACAAGACCTTGGCATTATAGTATTTACTTGTGCTTACTGAAAAGAGTAAGTAACTGAAAAGAATTGATGGTGGAATAAATAAGGAAACTGTTATTATGATACAAAATTATGGGAAAAAGGAAAAAACCCGAACGTTCCGATAAAGTGATTGAGTATAATGACATTTATAGCGTTAACTAGCCCCTATAGAGTATGGCAAATTGATTTCAGGCACAGTCAGAATCTGAAGCAAGTTTTTATGTGTTTTTTTTACATTTCTGCTAGTTACATACACACATTCGCGAAATCGGGAATGTCTAGTTATAAGTAATAAAAATTTGTTCAAATGAACTGTTAAATATATGTATACAGGGTGATTTTTTTTCCGTCTATTAGAAGTATCTGGAGAACTAAAAGAGATATTGATTTGAAATTTTGGCTGTCGCCGAAACCGGGTCGGATCTATTTAATGAAAATATTTTCAAAATGGTGGCATTTCCGGAAATACCGGAAGTTGACACCAACGTTGTTATCTTAAATGGAATGCTACCATTTTCTATTTTTTTTAGATTCCACGAAAAATTTTAATGTCAATTCAATAAAGGTTCGCTATGTCTAAAATTAATATTTTCGGAGATATAAATTTTTTCTCCATATTTTGACAGTTGTGGTAGATTATGTAAAAATTAATATCTCGATAACGTCTAGCAGTAAGATGTTCCATTTTTTATGGTGGCAAGACGAGGTTTTGGAGATACTAATCAGGAAAACAAATTTTCAAAATCTATTACATAAAATTTTCTAATCAACGACATATGTTGATCGTACAAAAGTAGCAAAAAGTCATTTTTCTTAAATGGAATGATACCATTTTCAATTGTTTTTTAGATACCACGGAAAATTTTAATGTTACCTAATTCTATAAAGGTTCGCTATGTCTAAAATTAATATTTTCGGAGATATGAACTTTTTTCCAATACCTATTTTGACAGTTGTGGTAGATTATGTAAAAACTAGCTGGTACCCGGCGCGTTGCTGCCTCTGAAGAAATTATTGTGGTAAAATCGTTTGAAACTTGATAAACTGCGAATGGCATATGCCGTTTGACGTTTGCATTTTCACTTTATAAATTATTTGCTGCCCGGTCCCGGTACGGCATGCGCGGCACCTACTGTAAGTTAATCTTCAGATTAGCCCGGCGAGTGTTCCTGTGAAGTTTGGTAGGGATCGGATCAACAGAATTTTTTTGTTTTGTGCGAGGCGGGGGCTTGATATGACACTTATCAACTGTCAGATTTGACAAATAAAATTTATTTAATACTTTCTGACGGTCTGACTAAATCGTTTAAACTCCCCCGCCGGTTAACATCATCAAGACATAGCGATGTTGAGGGTAACCGCATGCAACGCTTTCATTTGATATTCGAATTTTGAAACCTGCGTTCCTGCGTCCTCCGGTATTATTGTTTAAATAATTTAGTGTAATAGTTACAGCCATAATTCATTTTCCTTATTGTACGAAAATGAGCTGGATCGCGACTTTCTCTAAAAAAACCGAATGCCTTACAGCCATATTTTGATTAACGTCAAATGGTGGGCGATACTACAAGATATGCAGTAATATTTTTTTTCTCATTTCATGTAGGTAATTACACTATTAACGAAATATGCACTAATGGATAGGAAATAGAAATCCTTTTAAATGGGATTAGTACTTCAGCTTGTTGTTCTTCGTTATATAAATGTCGTAGGCATGAAGCAAACTTAGGCAAGTAGTCATTTGCCTAGGCATTTGCTATTTACCATGACAAATAGCAAATGCCTAGGCAAATAGCAAGATGGTAAAACATTTATAAAATTTTGCTATCTGCTTCGGGATTTCACATTGAATTGGCCAGGTCCGATCAGGCCACGCCAGATCACGTCACGCCAACTCAAGTCAGGCCACGTCAGTATTTCAATTTATTACCAAAGTGTAAAACCGTATCTCCTTATGCCAATGGGATGGGGTTCAGCGGAGTATTTCAATTTATTACCAAAGTGTAAAACCGTATCTCCTTATGCCAATGGGATGGGGTTCAGCGGAGTATTTGCCTAGGGCAAATTTTTAAGATTTTTCGCGTATGCGCGAGACGGATGGAATAACAACACTCCACGAAGTTTGGATATAAAATCTTATTTTATTAAGCAAACATAACCCTTATAAATAATACTTATGTAGGTTACTGTGGTATTGCTTCGTCATAAAGAAATGTATTTATAGTAACATTGATAATAAAATTGCCAATGATGGGATGCTACAAATTTTTTTAATGTTGAGCTGCATGGAACTCAATATCTTTCCAAGAAATTGATCTTCTGATTTTAAATATACGACGTAGATTTTGAGGCTCTTTTAAACAGTACAGGATACGTTTAAGAAATCGCCATTTAAACAAAAATTTGATTCAAGTTTATTTGAACAAATTGTTAATATAGGTACATACCTCTTAATATACAGGGCGATTCCAATTCGCTTATTTTAAATGGTAGTGGACATTTTTAAATCTGGCACTTTTGCATGATTTGAATTTGAATCACCATGTATACAGGGTGATTTTTTTTGACGGTCTATTAGAAGTATCTGGAGAACTAAAAGAGATATTGATTTGAAATATTGGCTGCGGCCGAAACCGGGTCGGATCTATTTAATGAAAATATTTTCAAAATGGTGGCATTTCCGGGAATACCGGAAGTTGACACCAACTTTGTTATCTTAAATGGAACGCTACCATTTACTATTTTTTTTTAGATTCCACGGAAAATTTTAATGTCAATTCAATAAAGATTCGCTATGTCTAAAATTAATATTTTCGGAGATATAAATTTTTTTCTCAATATTTTGACAGTTGTGGTAGATTATGTAAAAATTAATATCTCGATAACGTCTAGCAGAAAGATGTTCGATTTTTTATGGTGGCAAGACGAGGTGTTGGAGATACTAATCAGGCAAACAATTTTCAAAATCTATTACATAAAATTTTCTAATCAACGACATATGTTGATCGCACAAAAGTAGCAAAAAGTAATTTTTCTTAAATAGAATGATACCATTTTCAATTGTTTTTTAGATTCCACGGAAAATTTTAATGTCAATTCAGTAAAGGTTCGCTATGTCTAAAATTAATATTTTCGGAGATATGAATTTTTTTCCAATACCTATTTTGACAGTTGTGGTAGATTATGTAAAAATTAATATCTCGATAACGTCTAGTAGTAAGATGTTCGATTTCCTATGGTGGCAAGACGCGGTGTTGGAATTAGTAATCAGGCAAACAAATTTTCAAAATCTATTACATACAATTTTCTAATCAACGACATATGTTGATCACACATAAGTAGCAAAGAGTCATTTTTCTTAAATTGAATGATACCTATTTAAAGAAACCAATTAAAAAACGTGAAAAAATGCGCGTTTAACAATGTATGATGTTTCTCTACCCAAAATGAATAGTATTTTAGATACCTACTATAGATGAGGCACCAGGTCATTGTTCTGCAGCAGTTACTAACGAATTGTACCAGATGTTTGAAGATAGATGGATACGACGTTTGGGTCCATGGAGTTGGCCTGCCAGGTCTCCAGACATTACACCGTTGGATTTTTATCTTTGGGGCCGTATAAAGTATAAAGTGCATCAATATCCACTCAACAACAGGGATGAATTGGTGGAAAGAATTGCTACAGCATTAGAGCATTTGCAGGCTTAGATCCACATGAAATTCGTAGCGCTACTACACACGCCGTAAATAAGCGAATTATTAAATGTGTAGAAGTTACTACACTTTGAACAGTTTCTTTAACATTGTTTTACTATCACGTACCTACTTTATTTTTTATTTAGTTAAAATAAGTTCAGTGGTGGTAATTCAGGATATGTTCCATTAAATGTTCTGTATGTCCTGTTAATTATTTTATCGCATTTTCCATGAATGTTGAATAAATTCATAATATCCGAATAAGAATAATTATCATTTGCCATATCCTATTCGTTAAACACCAACCGTACTAAATTACTAAAAAATACCAATCCCTTTTATTAGACATTATTTGTGAAATTTGTGAATATTTTGTTTTGTCTACAAGCCAATGTCTACTTACTAGAAGGCGACGCTCTTCAATTTTGATCGATGAAATAAGAAAACAGCAAATATCTAAAATGCTATGCACTTTAGGTAGAGAAACACCATACATTGTTAAATGCGCATTTTTCACTTTTTTAATTGGTTTCTTTAAATAGGTATCATTCTATTTAAGAAAAATGACTTTTTGCTACTTATGTGTGATCAACATATGTCGTTGATTAGAAAATTTTATGTACATAATAGATTTTGAAAATTTGTTTGCCTGATTAGTAATTCCAACACATCGTGTTGCCGCCAAATTAATGTAATTTTAGTTTATAAAATATAAAAGCATTGCGCCTGAGCGATGTCTCTATTCTTTTAACCTTTGAGAGATCAGATGTTCATTTTTGTCATTTTTAGAGTTTAAGTTGCATTCATGTACTGGTGTTGGAATAAAGTACTTACCTTATTGCAACAACGCATTTCATATACCTATTTAAGAAGCAAGACACAAGAAGTAATAAATAAATTAGTATACATAAAAAGTGGTCCTTCGAAGCAAGATATTCCGGCAAAATAACAAATATCTACATCAGAAAATAATAAATTGATGTGGAACCGGCTAGGCTAAAAAGTGCATTTTTGCTTTATCAGTTTTTGGCAGCCGGCAAGCAAATTTCCACCGTATGGCAGCAGTACATTGGATCGACACATACGCATCCAAAAATAAAAATACAAAGTGAGTTGAATCTTCTTCACAGCTACGTCAGCTTACTGACAACGTTACAAAACATTTGCAATCCTTGGATTCACTGGGTCAAGTAATCAGTGAATGGGGAACTTTACTAATTTATATAGTAGGTGCTAAGCTGGACAAAACGACGCTCAAGGAATGGGAATCACATAAATTTGCTGGTGATTTTCCGACATTAAGCGAAATGTTGACATTTCTAAAGGAAAAGGCAGGAATATTAAAGACATTGGAGCTTGGTAATTTAGTAGATAATACAAAATTGCATAATCACCAAAAGGAACGCTCCAGATCATTATTGCAAACCACAAAAGAACAGTGCAACTTCTGCAAGGGAGACCATAAGATTTATAATTGTCGACAATTTCTTAAGTTATCGGTGGATCAAAGAATTGATCAAGTAAGATCGCGAAAGCTTTGTTCAAATTGTTTAAATTATGGTCGCGTTCCACAAAATTGCAGATTTGGTTCTTGCAGAAAATGCACTGCCAAACACAATACGCCCATACATATACAGCCTGAAATCTCGACCCCGCAAAACATTACGAAAGACCTTTCTCAACCAGTAGTGTTGTCTACTTACTATGGCTCGCAAAGGGCGCCCATTCTCTCTACAGCTATTGTTCTGGTCAAAGATAGTAATGGATATTCTCATGATTGTCGCATTTTGCTCGATTGCGGTTCACAATCGAATTTCATTTCAACAGAATTTTGCAATAAATTGCAGCTACCGCAAACAAAAGTTGACATATCTATTATTGGCATCACCAAAGTGTCATCTAAAGTTACTTCCAAATGTAACGTCCAAATACAAGCACTGCGTAGCTCGTTTTCCACAGTTTTGTCATATCTAGTAATCGACAACATTTGTGGAAATGTTCCAGAACAGAAATTGAACATTTCTAGTTTGAAAATTCCAAAAAATATTGCACTAGCTGACCCTACATTTAATACGCCCTCACCCATCGATATCTTAATAGGCGTCAGTTTATTTTGGCAGTTGATTTGTGCAGGACAAATTAACTTGGGTCGTTTTCAGCCCGTTTTGCAAAAAACCAAGCTTGGATGGATTATTTCCGGTCCCGTGGACTTGTCTTCTAACAATATTGCAAACTGTAATTTTTCTAAATTCGTGGATGTTCAAGAACAACTCGTCAAGTTCTGGGAACTCGAAGAAATTCCTGCTACGAGAGCATTTTCCATTGAAGAACAGTTTTGCGAAACACATTTCGTTGATACATTTAAACGAAACAATGAGGGTAGATTTGTCGTAGACATTCCTATGCGCGATTCTCCTGACAAAATAGGTGATTCGAAGTCTTCCGGTCAAAGGCGTTTCTTTGGGCTAGAACGTAAATTTGAAAATAATCCTGAATTCTTCAAAGAATATTCCAAATTCATAAATGAATATATTTCATTGGGGCATATGTCTAAACTTATCGAAAATGACATAGTACCTGTTTATTACATGCTACATCATGGTGTTTGCAAATCTGACAGCCTCACCACCAAGTTGAGAGTTATCTTCGATGGATCTGCTCCTACATCAAACGGTACATCTATTAATGACTTACAAATGGTTGGTCCCACTATACAGAGTGACCTGTTGTCAATACTCCTGCGTTTTAGACAACATGCCATTGTGGTTTCTGCCGATATAGCCAAAATGTATCGTCAGGAACTAATCACAAACAGCCAACGGCCTTTGCAGCAAATTTTCTGGCGTAATAAGCCGTCTGAGCCTCTTCACTCCTTCCAGTTAAATACCATGACTTATGGCACTGCGTCAGCGCCCTTTTTGGCAATCAGGTGTATTCATCAGCTGAGTGTAGAACATAGCACACAGTTCCCTGAAGCATCCAAAATCATTCAGAAGGACTTGTACGTTGATGATTTGCTCACTGGGTTTGACTCTCACGAATTAGCATCCCTCTATTGTCGTCAAATTTCACAACTTTTGGAACGGGGTTGTTTTCATCTTCGCAAATGGGTGTCAAATGACCCTTCAGTAATTAAAGACATTTCAACTTCCGACGAGGAACTGAGTATCCTACACTTAGGCCCACACGAAAATACGAAAACGTTAGGGCTATTATGGATACAAGGTCGCTAAGGCATACATAGCTCTATTTATATGTTTCACTACTGTAACGTTAATTTTCGCTATTAGAACATTCTCTCTATTTTTAACGTTTTATTATAGACTAGTACTTACATCATGCTCATATTAACATACTTGCATTCCTATCTTAGGTCTTTCACTTATATTTAGTTTCTTATTTGCTTTAATTGTCACAGTTCCTATTTCTTGCCTCGCTCTCCGATTATGCCTCCGTCTATAGTCTGTTTGAGTTTCTATCGATTTGGTTGAGGGTAGAACTGTCTTAAAATTATTAATTCTAGTTAGCTTTTCTATTCTAATAGGGTTTGTCTCACTTACCTGCTATCGTTGTCCTCTTATTGTCTCTGTATTCGGTAGTTTAGTTTTCTGGATGTCGCTGCATACGTTGAGTCTTGAAATTGTTCATCTTTCATATTTATCATTTGCTGAGCCTACCTTAGGAGGAATGTCGTTCCCTTTTCACGATTTGATCGTATAGTTGTTCATTTAATAGCCTCCAATTTGTTGTTCTTCTGTTGTCAGATTTTTGAGGTTAATTTAGTTACTTTCGGTTCTGCCAACTTGTGCAGGACATTTTCCCATTTAGATGCTCAGTGGCGCGCCCTCTCATTTTCATTTTCCCTGTCTCATCTTTCGGTTCTTTATGCTTTGTCTTATCTATTCTTCTGTCTCTTGAGACCTCTTTAAGACTTTTCTTATTGCTATCTTCCTTTATTTTGGGTTTGCAAGTCGTTTTAAGCTTTCTTTTCTTTAGTTACCTATTCTATTACCGGTGACGCCTCTGGAAGATTTGGAAATCTAGGGTACTTCTGGGTACATTTGTAGTTTCGGATGTGGCTACCTTGTATTTTATTAGTCGGCGGTTTTTTTGGAATTTCCGTTTTTCCGATTTGCTTCGACATTTTTCACTCTTCCTGTTGATCTTCTCGTGAGTGGGCGGTGTTTCCAAGTTTTGTGGAATTAAGTTTTCTAGCCAGTTATGGGATTTTCTTGGTACACCTCTTGAAGATGTCGGTTTATTGTAGTTGTAGAAATCGTCATCTGCTCCATTTTTGGGATTTAGATTCACGTTTGAGGTTCAGCAGGATTTGTCAAGGAGAAACCCCACGTGGGTTTTTTTTTGGGGGAACGCTTTTTTTGGTACCTCCGTCGTTTTTTGGTACAGCGTTTTGGACCACGTGCTTTTGGACATTTTCTGAGTAGCCCGTCCATCTGTAAAATCGACCATTGTTACCAGGGCGTTGAGAGTCGCAAGTTACCCGGCGGCCCAGCTGACCATCGATCATCTCTGTAAGGTCAGATAGTTTTGTCCCCAGTCCGTCTGGAACATCGCGTCCAACGGCTGGTTTTTATGTAGCGCCCGTCACAGCTTTTTGTGACCATTTTGTGTTCGTTTTTTTGTGATTTCGCGTCGCCCGTCCGATGGAACTTTCGTCTCCGTTCGGCTAGTTTCATATGTAGACGCCTGGCCACGGCTTGTTGTGGTCACCCTGTTTGTTCTTTTGGACTTTTTGTAAAATTTATTCATTTATTAACTTTGTTTCTTTTGCTCACGTAGTTAAGTAGTTTATTATTGTTTAAAATTCATTTAGTCAGTACTTAATAATTTTGGTTCAGTTTGTTTATAGTCACTTCAATAATTTTGCTGTTTGTAAATTCCATTTTGACTTTATAGTAATATCTATTTTTTTGTCAAGATTTAGTAACAGTCGATACTCCCGTTTGCGTCTGACTTCATTGTTGTAGTTAGCGTGCGTGCGATTGACCCGTCGGTGCGCTGCGCGTGCGGAGCCCCTTTCGTGTAGTGTATTTACCGCGTCATCCGCGCCTATTTTTGATTTTCCCTTTTTTAGCGCAACGTTAGTGCCGGGTGTCTGAATTTCACCCAGGTTTATGTTCATTGTTTTTTTTTATATTTATATATGCATTTATTCATTGATAATTATTTTTGTTGATATCAATTGTTTTTTTGTATTATTATATATATATGTGTATTGTCAGATGTTGCCATGTCTGGGTTTCATACCTATTTTGTTTTTTATTATATGATGTACTATTTGACTACGTTTTTTTCTTTTGTTATTTTATTGTGCCTTATTGTGTACCAGCGGCTTTTAGGAGTTGTAGTCGTGTGTTGGCTACAGAGGATCAGCCAACAACTCCTTGGCGCCCTTTTCCTGTTTTTAGCCCACCCCATCTTCGGCTTCGAGCATAGCTGCGGCAGGATCCTCCATTGTGGCGTTAGTCTTTTAGGTTACGTCACATTTTTTTTTTTTTTTTTACTACACGAATGGAGCCCCACGTTGGGCGCCAAAAATGTGACGTAACCTAAAAGACTAACGCCACAATGGAGGATCCTGCCGCAGCTATGCTCGAAGCCGAAGATGGGGTGGGCTAAAAACAGGAAAAGGGCGCCAAGGAGTTGTTGGCTGATCCTCTGTAGCCAACACACAACGACTACAACTCCTAAAAGCCGCTGGTACACAATAGGGCACAATAAAATAACAAAAGAAAAAAACGTAGTCAAATAGTACATCATATAATAAAAAACAAAATAGGTATGAAACCCAGACATGGCAACATCTGACAATACACATATATATACAGTGTGTCCACGGATGGACTTAACTATACTTGTAAAAACTTTTATTTTCAGTTTTTCGAAAAAAAGTCATTCTTTATAATTTCTTTTGCTTGTTATATAAATACGATTCACGTTGAGAAACTTTGATTTTGTTGTACAGGGTGCGCAGAAAATACAAAAATGTATATTTGCAAAATTAAAAATTTTTGAATCAAGCTTTTTGAAGCCTCAGAATGAAACAGCTTAGAAGGAGAAATCGAAAAGCCAAATAAAGTTTTCCCATAGAAGTTATACTTAGTTGCTAAGATATACCGGGTATCCGGTTAAGGTTGGCGACCGGCTATCTTAGGAACTATTCTTCCTACAGATTTCGGAAAAAAATCTTCTTACAAAAGTGACCATAAAAATTCCACAAAAATGTTTTAGCTTTCAATTTTCCCCGTTAGAGGGCACAATTTTAAGAGATTCCCTTTCCAACAATACCATATTCATTAAAATTGGTTCAAGCAATCCGGAGATACGGCATTTTTGGTGTAAGGGAACCTTTTCCTTCCTCCACTCCCTATTTCATAAGCTAGATCAAAAAGTTATTAAAGTAATTTGCAGGGTATTACGAGGAGGTTTTGAGAAAGCTAAAGAATTCCTAAATTTCCATTTGAATTTTCGAAGAAAATGCAGATTGTCTTTTTTCTTTTAAAATTGTGCCCCCTAGCGGGGAAAACTGAAAGCTAAAAATATTTTTGATGAAGTTTTCATGGCCATTTTTATAGGAAGATTTTTTCTGAAAGCTGTAGGATGAATAGTTCCTAAGATATAGCCGGTCGCCAACCTTAACCGGACACCCGGTATTTCTTAGCAACTAAGTATAACTTCTATGGAAAAACTTTATTTGGCTTTTCGATTTCTCCTTCTAAGCTGTTTCATTTTGAGACTTCAAAAAGCTTGATTCAAAAATTTTTAATTTTGCAAATATACATTTTTGTATTTTCTGCTCACCCTGTACAACAAAATCAAAGTTTCTCAACGTGAATCGTATTTATATAACAAGCAAAAGAAATGATAAAGAATGACTTTTTCTCGAAAAACTGAAAATAAAAGTTTTTACAAGTATAGTTAAGTCCATCCGTGGACACACTGTACATATAATAATACAAAAAAACAATTGATATCAACAAAAATAATTATCAATGAATAAATGCATATATAAATATAAAAAAAACAATGAACATAAACCTGGGTGAAATTCAGACACCCGGCACTAACGTTGCGCTAAAAAAGGGAAAATCAAAAATAGGCGCGGATGACGCGGTAAATACACTACACGAAAGGAGCTCCGCACGCGCAGCGCACCGACGGGTCAATCGCACGCACGCTAACTACAACAATGAAGTCAGACGCAAACGGGAGTATCGACTGTTACTAAATCTTGACAAAAAAATAGATATTACTATAAAGTCAAAATGGAATTTACAAACAGCAAAATTATTGAAGTGACTATAAACAAAATGAACCAAAATTATTAAGTACTGACTAAATGAATTTTAAACAATAATAAACTACTTAACTACGTGAGCAAAAGAAACAAAGTTAATAAATGAATAAATTTTACAAAAAGTCCAAAAGAACAAACAGGGTGACCACAACAAGCCGTGGCCAGGCGTCTACATATGAAACTAGCCGAACGGAGACGAAAGTTCCATCGGACGGGCGACGCGAAATCACAAAAAAACGAACACAAAATGGTCACAAAAAGCTGTGACGGGCGCTACATAAAAACCAGCCGTTGGACGCGATGTTCCAGACGGACTGGGGACAAAACTATCTGACCTTACAGAGATGATCGATGGTCAGCTGGGCCGCCGGGTAACTTGCGACTCTCAACGCCCTGGTAACAATGGTCGATTTTACAGATGGACGGGCTACTCAGAAAATGTCCAAAAGCACGTGGTCCAAAACGCTGTACCAAAAAACGACGGAGGTACCAAAAAAAACGTTCCCCCAAAAAAAAAACCCACGTGGGGTTTCTCCTTGACAAATCCTGCTGAACCTCAAACGTGAATCTAAATCCCAAAAATGGAGCAGATGACGATTTCTACAACTACAATAAACCGACATCTTCAAGATGTGTACCAAGAAAATCCCATAACTGGCTAGAAAACTTAATTCCGCAAAACTTGGAAACACCGCCCACTCACGAGAAGATCAACAGGAAGAGTGAAAAATGTCGAAGCAAATCGGAAAAACGGAAATTCCAAAAAAACCGCCGACTAATAAAATACAAGGTAGCCACATCCGAAACTACAAATGTACCCAGAAGTACCCTAGATTTCCAAATCTTCCAGAGGCGTCACCGGTAATAGAATAGGTAACTAAAGAAAAGAAAGCTTAAAACGACTTGCAAACCCAAAATAAAGGAAGATAGCAATAAGAAAAGTCTTAAAGAGGTCTCAAGAGACAGAAGAATAGATAAGACAAAGCATAAAGAACCGAAAGATGAGACAGGGAAAATGAAAATGAGAGGGCGCGCCACTGAGCATCTAAATGGGAAAATGTCCTGCACAAGTTGGCAGAACCGAAAGTAACTAAATTAACCTCAAAAATCTGACAACAGAAGAACAACAAATTGGAGGCTATTAAATGAACAACTATACGATCAAATCGTGAAAAGGGAACGACATTCCTCCTAAGGTAGGCTCAGCAAATGATAAATATGAAAGATGAACAATTTCAAGACTCAACGTATGCAGCGACATCCAGAAAACTAAACTACCGAATACAGAGACAATAAGAGGACAACGATAGCAGGTAAGTGAGACAAACCCTATTAGAATAGAAAAGCTAACTAGAATTAATAATTTTAAGACAGTTCTACCCTCAACCAAATCGATAGAAACTCAAACAGACTATAGACGGAGGCATAATCGGAGAGCGAGGCAAGAAATAGGAACTGTGACAATTAAAGCAAATAAGAAACTAAATATAAGTGAAAGACCTAAGATAGGAATGCAAGTATGTTAATATGAGCATGATGTAAGTACTAGTCTATAATAAAACGTTAAAAATAGAGAGAATGTTCTAATAGCGAAAATTAACGTTACAGTAGTGAAACATATAAATAGAGCTATGTATGCCTTAGCGACCTTGTATCCATAATAGCCCTAACGTTTTCGTATTTTCGTGTGGGCCTAAGTGTAGGATACTCAGTTCCTCGTCGGAAGTTGAAATGTCTTTAATTACTGAAGGGTCATTTGACACCCATTTGCGAAGATGAAAACAACCCCGTTCCAAAAGTTGTGAAA
This sequence comes from Xestobium rufovillosum, assembly GCA_963966045.1. NCBI lineage: Eukaryota > Metazoa > Arthropoda > Insecta > Coleoptera > Ptinidae > Xestobium > Xestobium rufovillosum. The sequence continues at coordinate 22,056,346 of OZ014493.1, read as the reverse complement.
TTTGACGACAATAGAGGGATGCTAATTCGTGAGAGTCAAACCCAGTGAGCAAATCATCAACGTACAAGTCCTTCTGAATGATTTTGGATGCTTCAGGGAACTGTGTGCTATGTTCTACACTCAGCTGATGAATACACCTGATTGCCAAAAAGGGCGCTGACGCAGTGCCATAAGTCATGGTATTTAACTGGAAGGAGTGAAGAGGCTCAGACGGCTTATTACGCCAGAAAATTTGCTGCAAAGGCCGTTGGCTGTTTGTGATTAGTTCCTGACGATACATTTTGGCTATATCGGCAGAAACCACAATGGCATGTTGTCTAAAACGCAGGAGTATTGACAACAGGTCACTCTGTATAGTGGGACCAACCATTTGTAAGTCATTAATAGATGTACCGTTTGATGTAGGAGCAGATCCATCGAAGATAACTCTCAACTTGGTGGTGAGGCTGTCAGATTTGCAAACACCATGATGTAGCATGTAATAAACAGGTACTATGTCATTTTCGATAAGTTTAGACATATGCCCCAATGAAATATATTCATTTATGAATTTGGAATATTCTTTGAAGAATTCAGGATTATTTTCAAATTTACGTTCTAGCCCAAAGAAACGCCTTTGACCGGAAGACTTCGAATCACCTATTTTGTCAGGAGAATCGCGCATAGGAATGTCTACGACAAATCTACCCTCATTGTTTCGTTTAAATGTATCAACGAAATGTGTTTCGCAAAACTGTTCTTCAATGGAAAATGCTCTCGTAGCAGGAATTTCTTCGAGTTCCCAGAACTTGACGAGTTGTTCTTGAACATCCACGAATTTAGAAAAATTACAGTTTGCAATATTGTTAGAAGACAAGTCCACGGGACCGGAAATAATCCATCCAAGCTTGGTTTTTTGCAAAACGGGCTGAAAACGACCCAAGTTAATTTGTCCTGCACAAATCAACTGCCAAAATAAACTGACGCCTATTAAGATATCGATGGGTGAGGGCGTATTAAATGTAGGGTCAGCTAGTGCAATATTTTTTGGAATTTTGAAACTAGAAATGTTCAATTTCTGTTCTGGAACATTTCCACAAATGTTGTCGATTACTAGATATGACAAAACTGTGGAAAACGAGCTACGCAGTGCTTGTATTTGGACGTTACATTTGGAAGTAACTTTAGATGACACTTTGGTGATGCCAATAATAGATATGTCAACTTTTGTTTGCGGTAGCTGCAATTTATTGCAAAATTCTGTTGAAATGAAATTCGATTGTGAACCGCAATCGAGCAAAATGCGACAATCATGAGAATATCCATTACTATCTTTGACCAGAACAATAGCTGTAGAGAGAATGGGCGCCCTTTGCGAGCCATAGTAAGTAGACAACACTACTGGTTGAGAAAGGTCTTTCGTAATGTTTTGCGGGGTCGAGATTTCAGGCTGTATATGTATGGGCGTATTGTGTTTGGCAGTGCATTTTCTGCAAGAACCAAATCTGCAATTTTGTGGAACGCGACCATAATTTAAACAATTTGAACAAAGCTTTCGCGATCTTACTTGATCAATTCTTTGATCCACCGATAACTTAAGAAATTGTCGACAATTATAAATCTTATGGTCTCCCTTGCAGAAGTTGCACTGTTCTTTTGTGGTTTGCAATAATGATCTGGAGCGTTCCTTTTGGTGATTATGCAATTTTGTATTATCTACTAAATTACCAAGCTCCAATGTCTTTAATATTCCTGCCTTTTCCTTTAGAAATGTCAACATTTCGCTTAATGTCGGAAAATCACCAGCAAATTTATGTGATTCCCATTCCTTGAGCGTCGTTTTGTCCAGCTTAGCACCTACTATATAAATTAGTAAAGTTCCCCATTCACTGATTACTTGACCCAGTGAATCCAAGGATTGCAAATGTTTTGTAACGTTGTCAGTAAGCTGACGTAGCTGTGAAGAAGATTCAACTCACTTTGTATTTTTATTTTTGGATGCGTATGTGTCGATCCAATGTACTGCTGCCATACGGTGGAAATTTGCTTGCCGGCTGCCAAAAACTGATAAAGCAAAAATGCACTTTTTAGCCTAGCCGGTTCCACATCAATTTATTATTTTCTGATGTAGATATTTGTTATTTTGCCGGAATATCTTGCTTCGAAGGACCACTTTTTATGTATACTAATTTATTTATTACTTCTTGTGTCTTGCTTCTTAAATAGGTATATGAAATGCGTTGTTGCAATAAGGTAAGTACTTTATTCCAACACCAGTACATGAATGCAACTTAAACTCTAAAAATGACAAAAATGAACATCTGATCTCTCAAAGGTTAAAAGAATACAGACATCGCTCAGGCGCAATGCTTTTATATTTTATAAACTAAAATTACATTAATTTGGCGGCAACACGATGTGTTGGAATTACTAATCAGGCAAACAAATTTTCAAAATCTATTATGTACATAAAATTTTCTAATCAACGACATATGTTGATCACACATAAGTAGCAAAAAGTCATTTTTCTTAAATAGAATGATACCTATTTAAAGAAATTTTATATAATTATGCCAATTTTTTTCTTTAAGTTTATAACTTTTGTGAATTTTTTGGCAAAATTGAAACTTCTTTTTGTAAAACACCAACAAAAAGAAGTTTCAATTTTGCCAAAAAATTCACAAAAGTTATAAACTATTTAAAGAAACCAATTAAAAAAGCGAAAAATGCGCATTTAACAATGTATGGTGTTTCTCTACCTAAAGTGCATAGCATTTTAGATATTTGCTGTTTTCTTATTTCATCGATCAAAATTGAAGAGCGTCGCCTTCTAGTAAGTAGACCTTGGCTTGTAGACAAAACAAAATATTCACAAATTTCACAAATAATGTCTAATAAAAGCAATTGGTATTTTTTAGTAATTTAGTACGGTTGGTGTTTAACGAATAGGATATGGCAAATGATAATTATTCTTATTCGGATATTATGAATTTATTCAACATTCATGGAAAATGCGATAAAATAATTAACAGGACATACAGAACATTTAATGGAACATATCCTGAATTACCACCACTGAACTTATTTTAACTAAATAAAAAATAAAGTAGGTACGTGATAGTAAAACAATGTTAAAGAAACTGTTCAAAGTGTAGTCCATTAACTTCTACACATTTAATAATTCGCTTATTTACGGCGTGTGTAGTAGCGCTACGAATTTCATGTGGATCTAAGCCTGCAAATGCTCTAATGCTGTAGCAATTCTTTCCACCAATTCATCCCTGTTGTTGAGTGGATATTGATGCACTTTATACTTTATACGGCCCCAAAGATAAAAATCCAACGGTGTAATGTCTGGAGACCTGGCAGGCCAACTCCATGGACCCAAACGTCGTATCCATCTATCTTCAAACATCTGGTACAATTCGTTAGTAACTGCTGCAGAACAATGACCTGGTGCCTCATCTATAGTAGGTATCTAAAATACTATTCATTTTGGGTAGAGAAACATCATACATTGTTAAACGCGCATTTTTTCACGTTTTTTAATTGGTTTCTTTAAATAGGTATCATTCAATTTAAGAAAAATGACTCTTTGCTACTTATGTGTGATCAACATATGTCGTTGATTAGAAAATTGTATGTAATAGATTTTGAAAATTTGTTTGCCTGATTACTAATTCCAACACCGCGTCTTGCCACCATAGGAAATCGAACATCTTACTACTAGACGTTATCGAGATATTAATTTTTACATAATCTACCACAACTGTCAAAATAGGTATTGGAAAAAAATTAATATCTCCGAAAATATTAATTTTAGACATAGCGAACCTTTACTGAATTGACATTAAAATTTTCCGTGGAATCTAAAAAACAATTGAAAATGGTATCATTCTATTTAAGAAAAATTACTTTTTGCTACTTTTGTGCGATCAACATATGTCGTTGATTAGAAAATTTTATGTAATAGATTTTGAAAATTGTTTGCCTGATTAGTATCTCCAACACCTCGCCTTGCCACCATAAAATATCGAACATCTTTCTGCTAGACGTTATCGAGATATTAATTTTTACATAATCTACCACAACTGTCAAAATACATATTGAGAAAAAAATTTATATCTCCGAAAATATAAATTTTAGACATAGCGAACCTTTATTGAATTGACATTAAAATTTTCCGTGGAATCTAAAAAAAATAGTAAATGGTAGCGTTCCATTTAAGATAACAAAGTTGGTGTCAACTTCCGGTATTCCCGGAAATGCCACCATTTTGAAAATATTTTCATTAAATAGATCCGACCCGGTTTCGACCGCAGCCAAAATTTCAAATCAATATCTCTTTTAGTTCTCCAGATACTTCTAATAGACCGTCAAAAAAAATCACCCTGTATACATGGTGATTCAAATTCAAATCATGCAAAAGTGCCAGATTTAAAAATGTCCACTACCATTTAAAATAAGCGAATTGGAATCGCCCTGTATATTAAGAGGTATGTACCTATATTAACAATTTGTTCAAATAAACTTGAATCAAATTTTTGTTTAAATGGCGATTTCTTAAACGTATCCTGTACTTTTTAAAAGAGCCTCAAAATCTACGTCGTATATTTAAAATCAGAAGATCAATTTCTTGGAAAGATATTGAGTTCCATGCAGCTCAACATTAAAAAAATTTGTAGCATCCCATCATTGGCAATTTTATTATCAATGTTGCTATAAATACATTTCTTTATGACGAAGCAATACCACAGTAACCTACATAAGTATTATTTATAAGGGTTATGTTTGCTTAATAAAATAAGATTTTATATCCAAACTTCGTGGAGTGTTGTTATTCCATCCGTCTCGCGCATACGCGAAAAATCTTAAAAATTTGTCCTAGGCAAATACTCCGCTGAACCCCATCCCATTGGCATAAGGAGATACGGTTTTACACTTTGGTAATAAATTGAAATACTCCGCTGAACTCCATCCCATTGGCATAAGGAGATACGGTTTTACACTTTGGTAATAAATTGAAATACTGACGTGGCCTCACTTGAGTTGGCGTGACGTGATCTGGCGTGGCCTGATCGGACCTGGCCAATTCAATGTGAAATCCCGAAGCAGATAGCAAAATTTTATACATTTTTTACCATCTTGCTATTTGCCTAGGCATTTGCTATTTGTCATGGTAAATAGCAAATGCCTAGGCAAATGACTACTTGCCTAAGTTTGCTTCATGCCTACGACATTTATATAACGAAGAACAACAAGCTGAAGTACTAATCCCATTTAAAAGGATTTCTATTTCCTATCCATTAGTGCATATTTCGTTAATAGTGTAATTACATGAAATGAGAAAAAAAATATTACTGCATATCTTGTAGTATCGCCCACCCTTTGACGTTAATCAAAATATGGCTGTAAGGCATTCGGTTTTTTTAGAGAAAGTCGCGATCCAGCCCATTTTCGTACAATAAGGAAAATGAATTATGGCTGTAACTATTACACTAAATTATTTAAACAATAATACCGGAGGACGCAGGAACGCAGGTTTCAAAATTCGAATATCAAATGAAAGCGTTGCATGCGGTTACCCTCAACATCGCTATGTCTTGATGATGTTAACCCGCAGGGGAGTTTAAACGATTTAGTCGTCTGGTTTCCCCATATCCTGCACAATTAGTATGAAAGCATGTCCTCCATCGTAAACCAGCCTTGCCTTTTAATTGCTTCGCCTCTCATTATTGCCTGCAATAAAATATAGCTCTGATGGCGCGCTTTAAATATTGGCCAGACGCAATTCATTCAAAGCGAACAAGCTTTGGTGCTTTCCTGCATTTCTAAAAAGTAATTCCACATCGAACACGATTTAGGGTTTCAGCCTACTAGATGTGGATTACATTGGGGCTTTCTGGTCGCTGGGATCAAATGTATTACACGTACGCATGAAAGGATGCACATCAATTTTGGTATAAAGGTGGAAGATACTGGTTCTGCTAATTTATCTTTTAAATTACCCGTACTATTCAGCGTTTTCATTCTACGGGATGAGGGTTAAATAGCTATAGTCATTCGAAATCCCGAAGCTTCAACTAATGACATTCCTATATACATAAACCAGTCTGTTGTACTCCAGCTGATCGGAACAAAACTGATGTTAGTATCTTTTCTAAAGTTAAATAAACATGCTTGTTAACTGCCGTGATATGGCGTCATGTCGCAGGCGCAGTATGCAGCAATTTCTTGTAAGTCAAGGTATCAATTTATTCTTAATGTACACCATTTTCGCGTTTGTGGACTTCCTGTTCAGTTATGATGAACGATCTTCGGAAACAATTAGTTAGGGTAAAGGGAAAATTTAAATTTATAATTTGGCATAGAAAATTTGAAAATTAATGGACCTGAATTTGCTAAAAAGATTATGTTATCGTTTGGTGAGAAATTTTTCGGAATTTATCTCTTTTCTTGTAATGTTGTCTGAATTTGTTAGCAAAGTTATCAACCATTATGACTTACCAAACAAAGTTCATTTTCTTCCCCTAAAATTCTTAGTTTTTCTAATCTTGCTTTGGAAATTAGGCACCTTCGTGAGATACGGTTGAGTATTAATTCATATTAGGGAAAACGTATTCGGGTACCCGCAGAAAATTGTCAGGTTATTAAATTAGTTTCTTGGAAACTGCAGATTTTTCATTTTACTTTATATTTTACGTTAGGTCGTTATACCTAATTTATAATTTTAAGTGTTCATATAAAAAGTCCAAGGTAGTCATATAATACAAATTTATATTCCAATAAAAACTGAACTTGCAATTCCAAACGGTTTATTAGACTTTGCCCACGGAAAGAAATATAAAAAGATAACTAACTACAATATAGACAACGCAATAATTGAAATAATATGTACCACTTAAACCAGCTTTCCCAAGTAACAATTTAAACGCCAATTGCTCCTTCCAAAGTATTACACAGTAAAATGTTTCTTGTCAAAATTAACAAATTCTTAACAAATGTTTTGTTCCAGACGATCCACTAAATAAAATTAGTTAGATTAACAAATTAGTTTTTCCAGCTATTTACATTCTATTCGTTGTTAATATTCACAAAATGTCGTTGTTGCAGTTAGAATTAATTTAGTTACGTTGCTCACACACAATAGTTACATGTAACTAACATTTTTTGTGAATCCTGAGAGAAAGATATTACTGTTTCAAATATAGTTTGTTAAATTGACAATAACAAGTATCAAAATCACTTATACAGTGTTTATCCAAATAAGTGCGAAAATATTTAAGAGACGATTCCTTGTTGAAAATTAAAGGGGGTGTTTTATATAAACAAATCCTCATATGTCCCTCCCTTAGGAGTTATGCTCCTCCAAAGTGGGAGGTGGAAATTAGGTTTTTTATTTTTTTGTCAAAATCTGAAATAGTTAGGGAAATTAAATTTGGTGGAAGGTTTCTAATGTTAAAAGCCTACTTTCGAACATTTTCTAGATCGATCCATATTGTTATAAGTGGATGAAACTCGCAACCCCTCTAAGCAACTTGGTGCCGCCTACTACTTTTACTTGGAATTTAATTCTTTCAGTGCATGATGAAGTTAATCATTTTTTTTCCCGAACACTATCGATTTTACAAAAACAGCAAAAGAGATAGAAAAGTTTTTAAATTAATGAAGCTTTCTAAGGCATATTTTTAAACAATCAAATTCTTACACGGTAAAAATGTAAAACGTTAAAAGGGAAAAAATTAAGAGGGGTTGCGAGTTTCATCCACTTATAACAATATGGATAGGTCAAAAAATATTCGAATGTAGCCTTTTTAACATTAGAAGCCTTCCACCAAATTTCATTTCCTTAACTTTTTCAAATTTTGGGAAAATAAATAAAAACCGAATTTCCACCTCCCACTTTGGAGGAGCGTCACTCCTAAGGGAGGTACATATGAGGATTTGTTTATATCAAACACCCCCTTTAATTTTCAACAAGGAATCGCCTCTTAAATTTTTTCGCACTTATTCGAATCCACCCTGTATATTATCACTTATGTATTATGCTTTTATTACTTTTATGAAAGTAATTCGTTAGATTATCTCCCATAATTTGCTAAAATCACCAAAATATTCGTAAGTTCTACAACAATGTTTGTTATTGTTTCAAATAGTATTTTGTTAATATACCAAATTTAAATTGCTAATTTTAAAATACATATTGTCTATATTTAACAAATATATTGGTGAAATAGCAATTTCTTTGGTAAATTTATCAATATTAAATAAAATGCCACTGCAATATTGTTTAATATATTTATTATTTTCTTTAAAAAAGTTGTAATACAAACCACAGGTTCACATGATCAGGAAATTTTCAGTTACAGATAAAACATGACTTAAATGCACAATGAAGTACCTTTTCCAAGACTCACTGCTAGAAGGAATGGCTGCTTTGTTTTTCTGGTGCCCAAAACGCTGTTAATTGGAATACCATTCTGAAAACGTGAAAATATTATAATATTCAATTTCATATAGGTTTAAGAATTCAGTTCGTTACCTTTTGAAAAACTATTAATGTGACGACATTGATTCTCTGGTTTTACCACCTCCTTATTTATTTCTCTCTCTCTCTCTCTCTTGCTGTAGGAGGCAATGAATATAAATGGAAAAAATAGTTCTTATTGTTTGATTCTAAAAAAATAAGTAGATTGAGTTTTTTTTATTTTAACTAGAATAGTGTTGTGGCGTCAGTTACGCCACTGGAAATATCCTCGACTCACTTTACTGAATTGGAACTCGAGTGAAGATGCCGACGCTACACATTCTTTTCGTGTGTAGAAATTGTAGTATAGTAACCTTAATAAAATGTAGAACGCTTACCTGGCACTATTGTATTATAACTAGAACACGCACTGTAAATATATATTCATTCATTCATCAACACATGTAACGTAACATACAGACTAATAAACGACTTAGTAGTCTACGTATTCTTCTTCGTTTCTCCTGCCCATCGAACACGCGATATTATATGGTAACCACCACCGACGTACCATAATTGGTGACTCCCCGACGTGATGGAAGGCCACCCTCATAAATGGTGACCTACAACGAAGAAAACTGCCGTTCTGCCGCCTGCCGCACGACCCAGTGATCGCTCCTCCAGAACCCACGAACTCAAGTAAGCAACGAATTTATTTTATCTTACTAATGGGCACTCCGCTTTCGAAGGAGGTCAGAGAGGAGGTCATTATAGCGCAGACCGCTAGCGGCGTCGCGTCAGCCCGGCAGACGACTGCAAGCGATTGGTCCAGAGCTGACGCTTGAACAACACGGTCCACAGCATGCCACCACCCGCCGCCGCTCCCGCTGCCGCAGAACGTGTAGGGATACGAATCCCGCCCTTCTGGCAGTCCGATCCCGAGATCTGGTTTGCTCAGGTCGAGCACCAGTTCTCCCTCGCCGGCCTCGACAAAGACGAGACAAGATTCACGTACGTCGCCGGACATCTGGAGCCCAAATATGCCGCAGAGGTACGTGACATATTGCTTAACCCTCCCGCCAATAATAAGTACTTCAAGCTAAAAACCGAGCTCATTGCGAGGCTGTGCGCGTCGCAAGAGCAGAAAACGCGCCAGCTTTTAGAGCAGGAGGAGATTGGTGACCGCAAACCGTCTCAGTTCCTGAGGCACCTCCGTGCCCTAGCCGGAACCACCGTGCCCGACGCCATGATCCGTACCCTCTGGCTGGGACGCCTTCCAGCCCACATGCAACCGATAATGGCTACACAGAAGCACGCTGACCTGGATGAAGCCGCCGAACTAGCCGACGCTATCGACGACGCCGTTCCCCGCAGCACTTCATCCACTCACAGAGTTTCATCTCTGCACGACATGGTAAGGGAACTATCTAATACCGTCTCCGCCATGCAACTCAACACAAACGCCACTGCCGCATCCCGCCTCCCCCGTTCCAGAGCACGTGTAGCGTCTTTCTCACGCTCACGATCCCCAGCATTTTCTCGACGCTCCCGATCTCGCTCTTCTCCACGGAACGAAGGCGCAGTTTGTTGGTACCACCGCACTTTCGGTACCAACGCGAGGCAGTGCCGCTCCCCGTGCAATTTCCAGTCTTCGGGAAACGCACAGGCCAGTCACCCGTAACCGCAACCGATGACATGGCCAAGAAGAAGTCCTGCCGCCTTTTCGTCTTCGATAGAGATTCCCGAGCACAGTTTTTGGTTGATACCGGATCAGAACTCTGTGTTTATCCTCGAAACATCTCTCGTTCACCTCGCATCAAGACGAGCTACCTTCTTCAGGCAGCAAACGGCACACCCATTCACACATATGGTTTCGTCACGCTAGATCTCAATCTAGGCCTCCGAAGATCTTTCCCTTGGAGATTCGTCATTGCCGACGTATCCAAGCCCATTATCGGAGCTGATTTTCTTCACCACTACAATCTGGTGGTTGACATAAAAAATCAATGCCTACTAGATCCCCTAACTCGCATTTCTGCACGCGCTTATAAATGCAACGACAACCATACATGTATCCAAACCGTTTCTGGCACCTCGCCTCAGCACCCTCTTCTGCTGAAGTTTCCAGAAATTACCAAACCCATGGGACTTCCTCACAAACCGACGCATTCAACAAAGCATCATATCCGCACAATTCCCGGACAACCTGTATACTGCAAACCACGCAGGTTGCCCCCCGACAAACTGAGAACTGCAAGAAAAGAATTCGAGACAATGGTACAACTTGGAACTGCACGCCCTTCGGAAAGCAGTTGGTCTTCTCCACTTCACATGGTACCCAAACACGGTGACGAGTGGAGACCCTGTGGTGACTATCGAGCTCTAAACGCCCGAACCATCCCCGATCGCTACCCTGTACCGCATATCGAAGACTTCGCCCAATCTCTCCAAGGAAAGACTCACTTTTCCACTATCGATCTGGTCCGAGCTTACAACCAGATTCCCGTAGCTGAAGAAGATATACCCAAAACGGCGATAACTACCCCTTTCGGTCTTTTCGAATTCCCGTACATGTCATTTGGCCTACGCAACGCCGGCCAAACTTTCCAACGTTTCATCGACGAAGTTCTCAGAGGATTACATTTCTGCTACGCGTACATCGACGACATACTAGTAGCATCATCCTCAGCGGAAGAGCACGACGCACATCTCTCACAGATATTCCAGCGTCTCAAACAGTATAACATTCTAATCAATCCTCAGAAGTGTGTTTTCAGTTCCAAATCCGTCACATTCTTGGGTTACCAAGTCTCCGAAACTGGGACACGACCACTTCCGGCAAAAGTAGATGCCATCCGCAGCTACCCCCGCCCACAAACAGTGAAGCAACTCAGGCAATTTCTGGGAATGATAAACTTCTATCGTCGTTTTACTCCCAATGCCGCTGCACTCCAAGCTCCACTCAACGACCTTTTACACGGCAACGCCAAAGGCAAGACACAACTCGTCTGGAACTCCGCCTCGGCAACCGCTTTCGACGCCTGTAAAGAGAGTCTAGCCAGTGCAATGCTTCTTGCACATCCAAACCCCCAAGCAACGCTCGCAATAATCAGCGACGCCTCTGACACTTCCATTGGCGCCGCCCTGCAACAGCGTATTCACGATGATTGGCAACCCCTCGCTTTCTTCTCTAAAAAGCTATCACCCGCCGAGAAGAAGTACGCCGCTTACGACAGAGAATTACTCGCAATTTACCGAGCCGTCAAGCATTTCCAGCACATGATCGAAGGTCGTGATTTCGTCATTTTCACAGATCACAAACCAATCACCTTCGCTTTCCGTCAAAAGCCCGAAAAATGCTCACCCCAACAATTTCGATACCTCGATTTCATTTCACAATTCTCTACTGACATCCGTCACATTTCCGGCAAAACCAATCTCGTAGCCGATGCACTCTCTCGCACAGAAGAGATAACTGCACCCATCGATTTCGAGTCACTAGCTAACTCACAAGCGAATGACTCCGAAATTCAAAAATTTCTTCGACCCGACTCTGTACTCCAACTCAAAGAAGTACACCTACCCTCATCTGGCATACCAATTTACTGCGACACATCCACGTCCAGCATCCGTCCGTTTGTCACGAAGTCTTTCAGAAAACAAATTTTCGATGCTATTCACGGACTTTCGCACCCCGGCATTAAAGCGACGACCAAATGCATAGCTCAACGCTATGTCTGGCCCTCTATCCGAGCCGACTGCAGAAAATGGACCCAAGCATGCATACAATGCCAGAGATCGAAGATTCACCGACACATCGCCAGCCCACTTGCAACATTTCCCGTAACATCCGCAAGATTCGAACATGTCCACATCGACATAGTCGGACCGCTGCCCATCTCAGAAGGTAAACGTTACTGCCTAACCTGTACCGACAGATTTTCCAGATGGCCAGAAGCTTTTCCGACCGACAACATCGAGGCAGAAACCACAGCTAGAACGTTCTACGAGGGTTGGATAACACGATTTGGTACACCCCTGCGCGTAACTACGGACCAAGGTCGACAATTCGAGTCACACCTTTCCAAGCATCTCAGTTACTTAACAGGCACCAACCGCCTCAGAACTACGTCATACCACCCTCAAGCGAATGGTATGATTGAACGCTTTCACCGGCAACTCAAAGCCGCCATTAAATGCCACGAAACCGACCGATGGACACAAGTTTTACCCACCGTCTTAATGGGAATACGAGCCGCCTGGCGAGATGATCTAAAATCAACAGCAGCAGAACTGCTCTACGGAGAACCCCTCCGACTCCCGTGTGAATTCATCACACAGCAACAATTCAAGCCATCCAGCGACCCCACAGAGTTCATCAAGGACCTCAGACGCCATTTTAATGCCCTGCGTCCTACTCCGGGGATACGCCACACAAATAATTCAAAAACTTTTATGTTTAGAGACCTTGCTACAGCAGACCATGTTTTCCTCCGCCGAGATGCCGTCCGAGCTCCGCTGCAGCAACCCTACGAAGGTCCCTATCCTGTCGTGCGACGCCGTGACAAAACCTACACTGTCACAATCCGAGGCAAAGACGTAACAGTTTCCGTCGACCGTCTTAAGCCTGCATACGTCTTGAACGACGCCGACTACACCAGCACACCCCTTGCAGATCAAGAACCGCTCCACGTTCACGATCAGCCGACGCCTCCAGCAGCCGTCCCATTGACGACTCGCTCTGGGCGCCAAGTTCGATTTCCAGAGCGCTATCGTTAATCACTCCAAGGGGGCTCCTGTGGCGTCAGTTACGCCACTGGAAATATCCTCGACCCACTTTACTGAATTGGAACTCGAGTGAAGATGCCGACGCTACACATTCTTTTCGTGTGTAGAAATTGTAGTATAGTAACCTTAATAAAATGTAGAACGCTTACCTGGCACTATTGTATTATAACTAGAACACGCACTGTAAATATATATTCATTCATTCATCAACACATGTAACGTAACATACAGACTAATAATCGACTTAGTAGTCTACGTATTCTTCTTCGTTTCTCCTGCCCATCGAACACGCGATATTATATGGTAACCACCACCGACGTACCATAGTGTAAAGAATAGAAAAATAACGGAAGAAATATTAGGAAAACCTAAGCAGAAAACAAAAATATTATGCTTGTTGTATTATCCTCCTTGTCAGCGCAATATTACGATGAGTCACTGAGTAGGTATGTATTACAAACACAACTTTTTATTATTGCGGTTCTTACCTGCATTCAGAATTTCATCGTGCGTACATGAAAAAATAATCGAACATCCCTCGATTTCCGATTTCCACTGCACCAGAAAATATAAATTTGCTTTAGTGAGTGGTGCCCTGTCCCCAATTTCAAATTCGGGACCTAAGTGCCTCCGTCATCCGTCAGATTTTCATTCCAAACAAAACAAAAGCACGTGCCATTTGACGTTTATCGATATTATTTACAACGTCTTAAACTAGTTTTTGCAATATAATTATAGACGTTTTGCAGTGAAAACAGTTTATTTTCAATTTGTGTGTTGGGCTTACGCGGAAAAGCTTGAAAAGGACTATAATTATATTTCGGAGGTTAGGTTAAAACGTCAGAAAGCACGTGGCTTTGTTTTGTTTGGAATGAAAATCTGACGTTTGTGACGCGCCACTTAGGTCCCTAATACAGGACCCAAACGGAGAAAAAAGTCCTGCGTGAACAAAAGCACATAAATACTGTGGCGCAGCACGAAGAACGACGCAACACACGCTCGCCAAAAAGGGAAGCATGCGCATTTATCAGATAATGACGACAACTTTTTTGAATTTAACAACTTTCATAGCAGTATGACAAACAATTCTAGGTGCTTTTCGTTTTTTTGGTACATGTTTAACAAGACCACGGTAGTTGAAATTACAAATCAATTTGCCATTGTTGCAAACTAAATAGCAAGTTGTCTGTATATTCTGTTTTCTAAATATCAACAACATTTTCGATATTTTTCTAAGAAAAGTTCATAATTGACTAGATGCCTTGCAAAAAAGTACGCAGCAACTTCGTTAACTTACCAAATAATTGTTACATAATTTTATGTACTTTTAACCACATATTCTGTAATTAAAGAAGTTGTAAGAAGTTGTAAGAACATTTGTTGCGATAACCAATAATTTTGTTAAATTTCTTGTTCAGCAATACTATTGTGGCATACGAACAATTTTTTCTGCATTCTAACTAACGGTTTAAGCAAAAACAATGTGACAAGTTGTTTGTTGGTAATTTAGATAAACTATGTAGTTAAGCTGACAAAAGGAGTTAACCAAATGACAAAACCTCATTTAACAACTATACATTTTTTACTGTGTATGGAAGTTCTATTGCAAGTTAAAAAATTAAATAGTTTTTAAGTTGTCGTCATAAATGAAAGTTGTATTTAAAGTCAAAGTATATTTATTATAGACTTTTATGAATTCCTTCAAGGCTAGGTTAAAAAACTTGATTTCAAGTTATTTGCTCTCAATAATTCTTTATTATTAGTAGACACGACGACCATTATCAGGTTTATTGATCTTAAGACGGCCTTAAATGCAGTATGGTTTTTAAATTGCTAATGTTCTTAGACAATGTTAATAAATTTTAAGTCTTACGGCAGCAATAAATAAAATCAGTTTAAAATTTGATAAGTTTGCATGCACTTGAGTAACTTTGATTTTATTGCGTCATCGTTTTTGCCCTAATGGATTTATGAGAATAGCGGCCATTTCTTATATAAAAAGGAAGGAGAAATGACGCCGGCCATTTTGAATAAAATTTAGTTGTCAAAATATAAACGTATATTTCTATTGTATTTTATCTATAAGATGAAAAAGAAGGTATTTTTATGATTAGCCAACTGGCAACATTACTTTAACAATAAAAATAATGAAGTAGTTAAAGAAATACGCATATTTTTTTTTAGAAATTTTTCATCGGAAAAATTCAACATTTTTTTGTGTCTCTTGTGTAGCATTTCATCAGAAAACTTTGTTGCATTTGAATTTTGGGGTTCCAGGTAACTGTATTAACCAGTACCTGCAAGTTGACAAATTTGTCACATATAGATAAACTGTCCTCAAAACATTAAATAAGGCAAGGAGTTTGATAAATTAACATTAAAAGCAAGTACACAATTTTCAGCCATTTTTTAAACTTTGATAAAACTAAGTAGGTTATTTATGTATTCAAATTTAGGGCAGTTAGTCCTACAATGATACTTTAAACTCTTATCACTCATTTATAACAGGTTTTTATCCGGTTCTATAATTGAATCAAAGAGTATTTTAAGGTATTTTGTATGTCAACCAATAGGTTTTAAAACGGATTTAAAATTTGGACTTCATAACCTTCATAAGATTCTCCATTTTTTGCTTATGAAGGTTTTATCCTGATATTGAGAACGTTGCGAAGATAAAATAGTTTTAAGAAAAACTTTTAAATAGAGTTTTATAGCTACCTGGTAGGGAATAAAGAAACTTAAATTGTTACTTGGGTTATAAATTAATGGGATGCAATTAGGAATTTGTTTTATCCGTAGATCTTTGTATCAAAAATAAATTGAATTTTAAAGTATGTACTGTAACCTACAGGGTGTTTCAGGAGGAATACTGCATACTTCAGTATGTTGTAGTATCGTTCATTCTGAACAAAAAGTTCATATGGACAGGTTGGTGTCCAATTCTCAATAGTTACTGAGATATAGAAACTTTAATGTCGAGCGCTTCCAATAGGCTCCTGTAAAACGATTTTACCATTTGACGTTTAGCATTATTAGGATCGACCTTGGTAGTTCCATCAATTGGCCAGCTAGGTTTCGGGATTTAACTTCATTGGACCATGGGCTATAGAGATGGACGAAAAATGTGTTTATCGAGAAAAAGCAGTCACACGTGATGAATTAATCGTTTAATTAATTGTGGCCAGTGCTGCTAATAATAAATGTAAAGCTTGACGGTGGAATTTTTGGACCATTTCTCTAAAACCAATACTCTATTTTGTAAATCAAGTGTTAGATGTCAGAATTATTGAAGTAATAAATTTGTTTATACAGTAATTCATCTGGCTGTAACTCAGTAACCATTGAGAATTCGACACATGCTCAAATGAACTTTTCTTTTCTAAAATGAGCGATCCTATAACATACTAAAGTATGTACCATTCCTCCTGAAACACCCTGTATAATATCACAATATTGCACAAAAATGATACAGTCTCCGACCTTACCTATTATACATCACAACTTAATAAAGTTATATCTGTAATACATACAGTGCCCGTCTAAAGTCCGTTCCCCCCCTACTAATTTTTGAACCATTTGAGGTACATCCATGAAATTCAGTACAAGGTAGTCACAGGTCACAAGATATTTTTTGACGTATTAATGACAGCTGTCAGTCTCAAGATGGCGGTCGGGCGCCATTTTGAAAAAATATTTTAAATGGGAATTACGGTCGTATAGACAACTCGTTTTAAAGGTCTTATCGAGTGCAATATCATACTAAAATATGGCGTCGATACCTGAAAACGTTACAAAATGGTGGCTAATCAAATTTCTAAATAACCATGAATGTTGCTCTCAATCACGTTTGTATTAGAAACAAAATTCGTTGTCGCGGTAACATCTTGTTTTCTACTTGTCAAATGTGGCATGTTTAGTTCCTTCATTTAGGAAAAGTGTGACCATGGCTCGTAGCTTAGACGATAAATTTGAAGCGGTTTTGATTTTTGGAGAAGCTGGAAGAAATTACCATCTAGCGGTAGTTTTTCCTTAATAAACTCTCTTTTCTCCTCTTATTGGTCGACTTCATTAAGAGATTTCACTACAAATTAGAATAAAATTTCGTTAGAAAAATGTTAAAATTTAAAAATTGAACAAAAGACATCGACGCCATGTTTTTGTATGATATTGCACTCTATAAGACCTTTAAAACGAGGTGTCACATGACCCTCACTCCCATTTAAAATTTTGTTTCAAAATGGCGCCCGACCGCCATCTTGAGACTGACAGCTGTCATTGTTACGTCAAAAAATATATTGTGACCTGTGATTACCTTGTGCCGAATTTCATTGATGTACCTCAAATGGTTCAAAAATTAGTAGGGGGGGGACGGACTTTAGACGGGCACTGTATAAACATTTGACCTAAAATAAACAAAGTTATGCGGTGACACCCTTGCCTTCCCCTAAAAGAGACGCCAGTGAGTTTAACAACCAGGGATGAATAAGCGTATCTTATTTAACTTGAAAAATTAAGTAAATGCCTGAATTTCCCATGTTTATTTTTTATCGTTGTTCAACCTCTATAGCTCTACGTTTTAGGGCAAATGTTTATACAAACTTTTTAACTTCAGAAATTTTCGACAGTACCTATTTTTTAAACACCCTGTATGATAGGACTAGAAATAATGATAAAATAAATTTTCTGCTCCATGTCAAAAATAAAGAATATGCATAAAATCTGCTCCCTAGTAATTAATAGGCTCCAGAGTGACATGCGACCATGCAACTCTAATTCAGCCAGTTGTAAGGAACAATACTGATGTTTACACTTCGAGCAGAAAAGTTGCTATACGGTCTTTTTTAATTTTAATACTTTTTAAAGACTAGGAACTTTTAATTACATTAGCTCAAAGTTCTTAATTCCGACGCAAATTCAAGACAATCAGCTACTTTCATAAAACATAGCTCGTTAAATTCTATATTAATTACTGTCGCTTCATTCAGTGTTCCTCCGAGAAAATTAATTTTTTTGGTGGACTTTTATTGATTTGTATTATGAAATTTTATATTCTGGCATTTTCATAAATTAGGTATAATTCATTAAAAGGTCAAATCTGTAGGAACATGGGAGGTACCTAAACTTAAGTCTGTCTTATAAAGATATACTCCTGTATCCCTCCCTGAGGAAGATACGATCCTCAAAAGGAAGCAATTAAAATTTTCCAAATTTTAGAAATGTCAAAGAAATAAATTTTAAACTTACGAATCCGTTGACGAACTTTGCAGAAATAGTGATGTAAAATACGTAATCGTGCAATATAGAACACTTTTGTCAAACGTTTTTGTTAAAATTAAGTTCATTCGTATTTGAATTACACAAGTAAATCTAAGAATATGAATCTATGAATATGTTCCCTTGCCTAAAATAAATTTGGACAACTACGCTGAAAAATGATTACGTCTTTTAAATTGTCGTTTAATTCTAGTAAAAGTTTTTGGCGCTCCTGTGTGCCTGCAGGATCCGCCTGCAATTTCAACGTGATTGAATACGCTTTCCGTGCAGTCAAATACGGGAGTTGGAATAAGTTTGAATGTCCATGTAGGTATATCTGGTCTTTCTAGTTCGAAATTTGCATTTGAAATAACAATCGCAATTCCAAACTCTCCTACTGAATCGAATGCAGATATTTAACTTTTGGAGTTCATGTTCATGACATGCACTTGATTATTCCAGATGGATTCGAAATGTTCCAAACTTTAAATCGATTTAGATGTTCATTGCACACGCTCTATGTGCTTCGATTAGTTCATCTCTTTTTCGTTGGACTTTCCATCTGACATCTCTTTAGTGGTTGTCGATTAACTTCGGTGAAATGTTACAAGACTGCATGCATAATTGGAGATGTAACTGCTTCAAATTTATAATAAGCTCAACTTCTCCGCAGCAAACTATAAATGTTGAACAGTGGAATGTTTATCCATAACCAATCGTATATCCAAGCGTAGAAAATAAGTAGGTATAGAAACAAGCTAAAGCCATCATGGCCAAAAACTAATATTTTAGGAAGATCAAATTTAAAAAGACTCTTTAGCGAAAGTATAAAAAATAGCCTGTAAAGAAGACAACGCTTTTCTAATATTCGAACGGAATGGACTAAAACTACTAGTAGCAGTGCAGATCTCTAAGGTCCACCGCATCTTCCAGGAAATACCACAGGCGGCAAGTCAAAGGCATCATGCAGCTTTATGTCGAGACCGCAGCGGTAGAAATCAAAGGCGTACAGCTGTATGTCCGAGACAAGTGTCCACTGCCGTCCACCGCCGAAGGCGGTGGAAAAATCACTAGGCGGTGGTAAAATTACGTGGGATTAAAGGGGCTGGGTGTCTGGATGGGGCGCCCTTATTACTACTACTACTAAATGGGAATATAAGTACAATTTAATAAGTGGAAATGACAAGAATCTCCTTTAACGATATGTGAGAAAAGCGCGAACAACTTCACTCCACTAATGGTGATGTCTTGCGAAATGATTAGTTAACTGCTCGTGTAGGCCCCATTCATAAAAGGGGTGATAAATTCTCATCGGATAAGTTCAACGTTAACTTCATGCAAGATAGCGCGCCGGACCACATGGTAGAGGTACTTGCTGGTGCCGGTAGTCATTCAAATGATCTTAATGGATTTACCAGTCTACAACGAACTATTTGCTAAAATGACTAAATGACTAAACTTCAGCTCTTGACTGTGTTTCTCCCATTGACATGATCTAGTTGGATTTACAGAAATCTTTCAACAAGGAACTTACTAAGTGTTCAGGCTAAACTATTATTTCACTTCGCCATTGGAAATAATATATTAGATTGCGTCAGGGATTTTTTACTGCTCGATCATTTATGGCTAGGATCGTCGAGGATCTATTGGAAAAATTTTCATCTAAGAATTACGTGCCCCAGAAATCAGTGCTAGGACCATTATTATTCATTGCTATCACCGCAACTATATCTTCTTATTTCTAGTTTTTGCTCAATTTTTGGTGATGATATTTATACAAACAAGCAGAATGACAGTTAACGGAGGGCTGTCAGTGCATTTCGGAGCCAGGAGAGGTCTAAGACAAGGTGACCTGTTTAATTGTGTGCTAGAAATGATAATGAGAGAGAGCGAGATATGGGGAAACATGATATGGTATTGATAGCTAGATCTAAAAAGGAGTTGAAGAAAGTCTTTGGAAAATTAGAGAAGGCGGAAAAAACATAAGGGCTAGTTATAAATGAACAGAAAACAAAGTACATGGAAGTCAAGTAGAAGGCAAACAAAGATGCAGCAGAGGTTAAATTCCAAACAGAGGAAAATGAGGTATACTGTTTTGAAGTGGTTGACAGTTTTGAATATCTGGAGGTAACCATAATTAACAAGAAAGAGGAAAGTATTGAAATAGAGAAGAGGATGCTGAAGGGAAGTAGAGCCTTGGGAGGGATGATAAGGATGTTCAGATCTAAACACTGGTGTCAAGAGCAGCAAAAGTCAGAGTGTACCTACAGAACGGGCATGCGTCCAGTAGTGCTGTAATGGAAGTGATTTGTGGGTTGATCCTAAATAAGTCAATGGAAAATAAGTCAGAAATTTGGGAGAGGAAAATCTTAAGGAAAATATATGGGGGGATAAGGGCGGAGAATGGATTGTGGAGGCGAAGGACCAATGAAGAAGTAATGAGGAAGTATGGATATTCAGCTATTTCTCGGGTTGTGAAACCACAGAGAGTAAGGTGGCTGCGTCATTTGCTCAGGATGCCCGAGGACAGACATGCAAAAGTTTGCTGGGAGGGGAGGGAGGTAAGAAAAGGAGAGGCAGACCAAAGAAGAAATAGTTATAGAAGCTTGGAAGGAAGGCTTGAAACGGAGAGGGGTTGAAAAATGGACAGAACTAGCAAAAAATAGGACAGAGTGGAGAATTATTGTTGAGAAAATAGAAACCAGAGGCCTAAATCGCCTGTAGTGTTGTGATATATAATAGATGTAATGCATTTAAGGTAGTAAACTAAAGTGAAATGAAGTAGTTATAGTTTATAAGGACTAAGGATTAGTAAATAATAGATTTGATTATAATTAAGTTTTAGATTAAGTTTTGTTTCGTTATAATATACATAAATAATAAAATAAATTGTTTAATGTATAACAGGTGAACTACTAAGTTTGGACAAACAAGATTATCACTTCACTGTCTATTTATCATTTTCTACGAGCACTTCGAAACAATAACCGAAGATGTGAATGCATAAAATAAGAATGAAGCTTATAGAGTTGGCTACTGAGTGAGTGATTCGAAACATTGAGTCGAATCACATTCCTGATTTAAAAGAGTCGATTCAGTAAAATCAGAAGAGTCGACTCTGTGACTCATATATGAGCGGATAAACACCCGTCATTCTCCGAGTGAGTGATTCACTTTTACTGCTTATATTGAATCTTGCAGTCGCAAGAGTCGATTCTTGAAATCACTTGG
Source organism: Xestobium rufovillosum (assembly GCA_963966045.1). Lineage (NCBI taxonomy): Eukaryota > Metazoa > Arthropoda > Insecta > Coleoptera > Ptinidae > Xestobium > Xestobium rufovillosum. The sequence goes on along the minus strand of OZ014493.1, from coordinate 22,034,628 downwards.
TCAGACAAATAATTGTGCTTGTTGCATTTTAAGTAAGTAGGACTCTTTTATAAATACGATCCTACTATGGATCTGAGCCGTGCCCACGACGCGTGTGAATCTAATTGTCCCGTAAAAAGTAATCTGATAACATCGCCGCCAAGGGGGACTGTTTATATTAAGTTTCTCCTTCTTTGTACTGTTAACTTTGTGATTTACTAAAATGCATGTGTATTTTAGAAAAATGTTAAAGTTTTAAGTTTTGCACCAAATACATTTTGAAGGCAATCTGCCGAGTACAGTATTTAGCCAATTCTTTTAAAATTCATCAAAAGGCACATGCACTTTGTTAAACAACAAATTCACCACTAACATGAAACCGAATCTTCGTGTTTACTGACTACTTTCGCGGAGATGTTAGCAGATTAGTTTTAAAGGGACATTACTCAGTTATTCAATTTGAATTCACTCGGATCGGAAGCATTAAAAATGAGTCGATTCTGCCAATGTTTCAGTGCGTTTGCTTGGTTCAGCAGGTGACTGGCGATCCGGCGTCAGAGAATAATTCTACGCTGACCTGACTCATGATTCGATTCAGTGAGTCGACTCAATTTACTGTTTCGAAACAACTGTATCGAAACAATAAAGTGAGTGATTCTGCCCATCTCTAGAAGCTTATAATTTTTGTACTTTAGTTTTATCAGGTGACAAGTTGCGATTGTTGAACAGATACCTATAAAATAGCATGAAGTATATTATAATGTTTGAATTTTACGTTAATACTTTTAGGTTTTCCATCCAAACTAGGTTTTTCAACAAAATTAAACAGTTTTCTTGATGCTTATTGTAAGAAAGCATAATTAAACGCTCTATGGATCCAACAACAATAAAGACAAAATTAATGTTTCATCACGAACTAGTTCAAAAAAGCGAGAAACCTTGCACAAACTCGAATATAATAGACATTCGCACGAAACACCAACAAAAAAACAATGCATCGGCATCCATTGGGTTTCCACCAAACTCTTAACAGTCAAAATCTATCCCTTTAAACGCAAATGCCTAATTATATCAGGCCGTTGAAATGCGCGTCCTCTATTTGGTAGCAGTTTCTCGAGTCCAATAAGAACGTTATTGAGGTAACTCACCGTCGAGTAACTCTTTAGTACACAGAACGTTGTGTTCGATACTGCTCATGCAAGATAGGTAACGTAAGTTCTAATGGAAGTGCTCTATGTAGCAAGCGGAATCTTGTGTAGGTAATATTTCAAGTGCTGTACAACATGTATTCCTTAAAATGTAAATCAAACGGAGGTTGTACTTTCATTGAAGTGTGTGCAGTATGAAATAAATATACAAGTTAATGCTATCAAAGCTTTTCTTAAACAGTATCGCCAATGACCGACCAGTAGCTCTCGTCACGGTCCAAGATTTAGGGTTATCGTCTAGACGGATCACTGATCCATGATATTTACGCTTCGCCGATAATGTACCAGTATAAATAGATGCAGTTTTTAACCCTTAAAATCATTCTATCCTCTGCTATTGTACGATAAAGATATTATCAAGATGTACCAGATGGTCCTGATTCCTTTCATCGATACCGACGAGGAGTCCGCTTGGAGGAAGCTGCCAGTGGAGATGGCAGCTCATATACTGAGGTAAGTCATTTGCTTTAATTGTGTTTTGTGTTATTTTACTAATCTTGTTTTTGTTTGCAGATTTTTGGATGGACCATCACTTTTAGAAGCCACTAGGGTTAGCAAAAAATGGATGGAAGTTTGCCGAGGAGATCCAGCTTTGAGGAGAAGGATTCGCCAGGAGTTCAGACGCCAGCGCCATCAACGGAGAAGAGCTCTATTTGACCCCAGGATGTCTACGGAAGTGATACGAGTGCAGCTATCAGGAGCCTTCAGTACCAACGCCGTGAAGACTGTCAAGAAGAAGCAACAGATGCTACCAGACATCAGCGACAACAGGGAAGGAATCGTCAGGCCGTTCACCATAGAGGACCTAGTCAGCAGGAAGACAGGAGCAGGTAAGAGCAAGAGGAATCCTAGGTTAAGAGACGCGCCATACAAGCAAATGAGACTGTAAATAATAATTATTCGACTAAAATAAACTGTTTATGTACCAATATGTTTGACTAGCGTTTATAATATTAAATGCGCAAGGCTTATATTTTTAGATTGTCTCAATAATTGAGAACACGAGAAATAATATTTAATTCTTGGCGTTTTACTATTATTTGTCCATTTTTGCCAAGTTGTTCAATAATATTATGTAGGTATGTTTAAGATGCCGAAGTCGATAAGAAAGAATTGTGGTACCCCCTGTTATAAGAGTTTCCCGCGGTGCGATCGAAAAACTTTGCTTAATCCATAAAGAAAACGGAAATTGATTTTATAACACTTTAATAACACTAAAGAAAACAAACAACAGAACTAACGAAAATAAATAAATGAAAAACAATTTAAGTAAATAAAAACCCCAAAGACCTGATTAATTAATTGAATTAATTGAACGAGGAGAAAGATATGCCTGCCTTAGTCAAATTGAGTAATTCTACACTATTCTAAAATATTTCTAAATATAATATAAACAAACACACTTGGATATGTTCTACGTATATTTTATTTACTCGACGATGCCATATACATAGGTCAAACAGGTCGAAGTTTTAAAACTAGATTAAATGAACACAAAAAAGCCATAGGAACTTTAAACTGCAACACTGGATTCAGAAAATAAGCATGATTTTAATACCACCAACTTTAAACCCCTTCATTTATGTAATAAAGGTAGGAAATTAACTCTATTAGAAAATTTAGAAATTCAAAAAGCCATCAGCGGAAAGAAAAATGTTACAAATGATCAATTAGATTTTCAATTGTCACCACTCCTACAAATATTCCTGTAAACAAACAATAGACCTTAATCTCACCCTCTTTAGTTATTTAGAATAGTATAAATAGACTGTAAGCTTTATTGGAATTTAGTATAAGTGTTTCTCTGTACTCCTGATGATGGAATAAAATTCCGAAACGATCGTTATATTATAGTTAATCACGTTCTACCAAGCGCCTAGCGAAAAATCAGTTAAAATTATATATTTCTAAATTTTACACACTAGGGCAAACTAAATGTACTGTTCACAGACCGCAGGTAGCAAACCTGCCAACCTGTTTGACACCACCCACAGATATGTAACGAACGTTGTACAAATTGTAAATAAACAAATACAGTGTGTTTTAAAGGCTTTTGAGTCTGAACACCCCCCATGAATCTCAAGTAGTACAATAAATATTGGACTTACAGCCGATCATCGTCTACTTGGTAATGTTTGCTGCTCCAAAGTCGTATCCTCAAAATGTAGCATGTGTGGATAATTTTCCGCTAGAGAAATATGAAAGACGTAATATCGCCTTAGACAAATACCTCCTAGCGGCGGTAATGTCCCCCCAGGAATAATGTTTATGAAGGTAAGCACCGAACTTATACAATAAACGTTAGTGCATCCCGTTGATACTGAGCCAGAAATCTGGGCTAATAATCGCAAATTCCTGAACCGTGAGACTAGGAGTACGGACATTTAGGTGTTCTTGCGATGCGGCATTAAATTTCGACACATCATCAGTCTGGAGACAATCTCCGTTTCAAGTTCGCAAACCACTTTCTAACTCTTCAACACAGAGGGTAATAAACAAGACATTGCGTCCGTAACTACTTCTGCAAGGTTAATGACTATTAACTTTCGTCATGGTCCAAGATTTAGCGTTATCGTCTACACGGATCACTGATCCATGGTATTTACGCTTCGTCGATAATGAACAAGTATAAATAGAGACAGTTTTTAACCCTTAAAATCATTCTATCCTCTGCTATTGTACCATAAAGATATATCAAGATGTACCAGTTGGTCCTGATTCCTTTCATCGATAGCGACGAGGAGTCCGCTTGGAGGAAGCTGCCAGTGGAGATGGCAGCTCATATACTGAGGTAAGTCATTTGCTTATTAATTGTATTTAGTGTTATTTTACTAATCTTGTTTTTGTTTGCAGATTTTTGGACGGACCATCACTTTTAGAAGCCACCAGGGTTAGCAAGAAATGGATGAAAGTTTGCCGAGGAGATCCAGCTTTGAGGAAAAGGATTCGCCAGGAGTACAGTGGCCAGCGCCATCAACGGAGAAGAGCTCTATTTGACCCCAGGATGTCTACGGAAGTGATACGAATGCAGCCATCAGGAGCCTTCAGTACCAACACCGCGAAAACTGTCAAGAAGAAGCAACAGATGCTGCCAGACATCAGCGACAACAGGGAAGGAATCGTCAGGCCGTTCACCATAGATGACCTAGTCAGCAGGAAGACAGGAACAGGTAAGATCAAGAGGAATCCTAGGTTAAGAGACGCGCCATACAAGCAAATGAGACTGTAAATAATAATGTATTATTCGACTAAAATAAACTGTTTATGTACCAATATGTTTGACTAGCGTTTATAATATTAAATGTGCAAGGCTTATATTTTTAGAATATGTCTCAGTACAGTAATTGAGAACACCAGAAATAATATTTAATTCTTATGGCGTTTTATTATTATTTGTCCATTTTGCCAAGTTGTTCAATATGTAGGTTTGTTTAAGATTCCGAAGTCGCTAAGAAAGAATTATGGTTACAGATTTTCCCGGGGTGCGATCGAAAAAACTGCTTAATTCATAAAGAAAACGGAAATTGATTTTATAACACTTTAATAACACTGAAGAAAACAAACAACAGAACAACCGAAAATAAATTAATGAAAAACAATTTAAGTAAATAAAAACTCTAAGGACCTGATTAATTAATTGAAATGCGTGCCTCAGTCAAATTGAGTAATTCTACACTATTCTTAAATATTTCTAAATTTTACACACTAGAGCAAACTAAATGTACTTTTCACAGACCGCAGGTAGCAATCTACCCATATATGTTACGAACGTTGTACAAATTGTAAACAAATACAGTGTGTTTTAAAGGTTTTTGAGTCTGAGCAATAAATATTGGACTTACAGCCGATCATCGTCTTCTTGGTAATGTTTGCTGCTCCAAATTCGTACCCTCAAAATGTACCATGCTTTTGGTTTTCCCTTTTTGTTCTGTAACGTCCATTCCATTGTTGTAGACTTCTGATTAAGCAATGAATTCTTTTGAGTGGATAATTTTCCGCTAGAGAAATATGAAAGACGTAATATCTCCTTAGACAAATACCGAAATACCTCCTAGCGGCGGTAATGTCCTCCCAGGAATAATGTATATAAAGGTAAGCACCGAACTTAAACAATAAACGTTAGTGAATCCCGTTGATACTGAGCCAGAAATCTGGGCTAATAATCGCAAATTCCCGAACCATGGGACTAGGAGTACGGACATTTAGGTGTTCTTGTGATGCGCCATTAAATTTCGACACATCATCAATCTGGAGACAATCTCCGTTTCAAGTTAGCAAACCAATTTCTAATAACTCTTTAACACACAGGGTAATAAACAAGACAATGCGTCCGTAACTACTTCTGCAAGAATCTTACACAGTAGCAGCTGTAACTTTCGTCATGGTCCAAGATTTAGCGTTATCGTCTACACGGATCACTGAGCCATGGTATTTACGCTTCGCCGATAATAAACAAGTATAAATAGAGGCAGTTTTTAACCCATAAAATCATTCTATCCTCTGCTATTGTACGATAAAGATATATCAAGATGTATCAGTTGGTCCTGATTCCTTTCATCGATAGCGACGAGGAGTCCGCTTGGAGAAAGCTGCCAGTGGAGATGGCAGCTCATATACTGAGGTAAGTCATTTGCTTAATAATTATTGTATTTTGTGTTATTTTACTAATCTTGTTTTTGTTTGTAGATTTTTGGACGGACCATCACTTTTAGAAGCCACTAGGGTTAGCAAGAAATGGATGGAAGTTTGCCGAGGAGATCCAGCTTTAAGGAGAAAGATTCGCCAGGAGTTCAGACGCCAGCGCCATCAACGAAGAAGAGCTCTACTTGACCCCAGGATGTCTACAGAAGTGATACGAGTGCAGCCATCAGGAGCCTTCAGTACCAACGCCGTGAAGACTGTCAAGAAGAAGCAACAGATGCTACCAGACATCAGCGACAACAGGGAAGGAATCGTCAGGCCGTTCACCATAGAGGACCTAGTCAGCAGGAAGACAGGAGCAGGTAAGAGCAAGAGGAATCCTAGGTTAAGAGACGCGCCATACAAGCAAATGAGAATGTAAATGATAATTATTCGACTAAAATAAACTGTTTATGTACCAATATGTTTGACTGGCGTTTATAATATTAAATGTGCAAGGCTTATATTTTTAGACTATGTCTCAGTAATTGAGAACACGAGAAATAATATTTAATTCTTATGGCGTTTTATTATTATTTGTCCATTTTTGCCAAGTTGTTCCGTATATATTAGGTTAAGATTCCGAAGTCGATAAGAAAGAATTATGGTATACCCCTTGTTATTGTTCCCCCGGTGTGATCGAAAAAACTTTGCTTAATTCATAAAGAAAACGGAAATTGATTTTATAACACTTTAGTAACATTAAAGAAAACAAACAACAGAACAAACGAAAATAAATTAATGAAAAACAATTTAAGTAAATAAAAACTCGAAGGACCTGATTAATTATTTGAAATGCGTGTAAACAACGAGAAGAAAGAAATGCCTGCCTTAGTTAAATTGAGTAATTCTACACTATTCTAAAATATCTCTAAATTTTACACACTAGAGCAAACTAAATGTACTGTTCACGGACCGCAGGTAGCAAACCTGCCAACCTGACACTACCCAGATATGTTACGAACGTTGTACAAATCTATATATATAAAATAAAGTCGTGTTAGTTACACTATTTATAACTCAAGAACGGCTGAACCGATTTGGCTGAAAATTGGTGGGGAGGTAGCTTAGAACCAGGAGACGGACATAGGATACTTTTTATCCCGTTTCCGTGGGACGTTTTCAGTAATGTTCTTAACAAACTTTGTGTCACACCAGTCTATAAACCGTCTATAACAAATTTCATACACTTTTTTAAATTTATCGGGCAATAAATCTGTTGTAGCTTCATTTGCTGTTTCAATTATATCTGCAGGAGTACAAATAGTTTCGTCCTCACCATCCGAAATCGACATTTTCGACAGTTTCACAACAAAATATTACAATTTTAAACTGACAACTTGAAATTAATTACTAACTTGATAATTTTGGTCATTGTACATAAATACACGTATCCATAGTTACGCAGAGGAACGTAACGTTTTTTTAGGTAACGCTCGATTTTATAAATTTTATTTGTCAAATCTGACAGTTGATAAGTGTCATATCAAGCCCCCGCCTCGCACAAAACAAAAAAATTATGTTGATCCGATCGCTACCAAACTTCACAGGAACACTCGCTGGGCTAATCTGACGATTAACTTACAGTAGGTGCCGCGCATGTCGTACCGTGACCGGGCAGCAAATAATTTATAAAGTGAAAATGCAAACGTCAAACGGCATATGCCATTCGCAGTTTATCAAGTTTCAAACGATTTTACCACAATTATTTCTTCAGAGGCAGCAACGCGCCGGGTACCAGCTAGTTGTAAATAAACAAATGCAGTGTGTTTTAAATGCTCTTGAGTCTGAATACCCCCATGAATTTCGGGGGGTACAATAAATATTGGACTTACAGCCGATCATCGTCTTCTTGGTAATGTTTGCTGCTCCAAATTCGTATCCTCAAAATGTAGGTACCATGTGCGGATAATTTTCCGCTAGAGAAAAAATATGAAAGACGTAATATAGCCTTAGACAAATACCTCCTAGAGGCGGCAATGTCCCCCCAGGAATAATGTTTATAAAGGTAAGCACCGAACTTAAACAATAAACGTTAGTGCATCCCGTTGATGCTGAGCCAGAATTATGGGCTAATAATCGCAAATTGCCGAACCATGAGACTAGGAGTACGGACATTTAGGTGTTCTTGCGATGCGCCATTACATTTCGACACATCATCAGTCTGGAGACAATCTCCGTTTCAAGTTAGCAAACCACTTTCTAACACTCTTTAACACACAGGGTAATAAACAAGACATTGCGTCCGTAACTACTTCTGCAAGGGTAATGACTATTAACAATAAATATTGGACTTACAGCCGATCATCGTCTTCTTGGTAATGTTTGCTGCTCCAAATTCGTATCCTCAAAATGTAGGTACCATGTGCGGATAATTTTCCGCTAGAGAAAAAATATGAAAGACGTAATATAGCCTTAGACAAATACCTCCTAGAGGCGGCAATGTCCCCCCAGGAATAATGTTTATAAAGGTAAGCACCGAACTTAAACAATAAACGTTAGTGCATCCCGTTGATGCTGAGCCAGAATTATGGGCTAATAATCGCAAATTGCCGAACCATGAGACTAGGAGTACGGACATTTAGGTGTTCTTGCGATGCGCCATTACATTTCGACACATCATCAGTCTGGAGACAATCTCCGTTTCAAGTTAGCAAACCACTTTCTAACACTCTTTAACACACAGGGTAATAAACAAGACATTGCGTCCGTAACTACTTCTGCAAGGGTAATGACTATTAACCAATGGTATTTATGCTTCCCCGATAATGAAGTAGTATAAATAAAGGGAGTTTTTAACCCTTAAAATCATTCTATCCTCTGCTATTGTACGATAAAGATATATCAATATGTACCAGTTGGTCCTGATTCCTTTCATCGATAGCGACGAGGGGTCCGCTTGGAGGAAGCTGCCAGTGGATATGGCAGCTCATATACTGAGGTAAGTCATTTGCTTAATAATTATTGTATTTTGAGTTATTTTACTAATCTTGTTTTTGCTTGCAGATTTTTGGATGGACCATCACTTTTAGAAGCCACCAGGGTTAGCAAAAAATGGATGGAAGTTTGCCGAGGAGATCCAGCTTTGAGGTCAAGGATTCGCCAGGAGTTCAGACGCCAGCGCCGTCAACGGAGAAGAGCTCTATTTGACCCCAGGATGTCTACGGAAGTGATACGAGTGCAGCCATCAGGAGCCTTCAGTACCAACGCCTCGAAGACTGTCAAGAAGAAGCAACAGATGCTGCCAGACATCAGCGACAACAGGGAAGGAATCGTCAGGCCGTTCACCATAGATGACCTAGTCAGCAGGAAGACAGGAACAGGTAAGATCAAGAGGAATCCTAGGTTAAGAGACGCGAATACAAGCAAATGAGACTGTAAATAATAATGTATTATTCGACTAAAATATACTGTTTATGTACCAATATGTTTGACTAGCGTTTATAATACTAAATGTGCATGGCTTATATTTTTAGATTATGTCTCAGTATATTGAGAACACTAGAAATAAAATTTAATTCTTATGGCGCTTTATTATTGTTTGTCCATTTTTGCCAAGTTGTTCAACATGTAGGTATGTTTAAGATTACGAAGTCGACAAGAAAGAATTATGATATACCCCCTGTTATAGTTTCCCGCGGTGCGATCGAAAAAACTTTGCTTATTTCATTAAGAAAACGGAAATTGATTTTATAACACTTTAATAACAACAGAACAAACGAAAATAAATTAATGAAAAACAATTTAAGTAAATAAAAACTCGAAGGACCTGATTAATTAATTGAATTGCGTTTAAACAACGAGAAGAAAGAAATGTGCGTCTCAGTCAAATTGAGTAATTCTACACTATTCTAAAATATTTCTAAATTTTACACACTAGAGCAAACTAAATGTACTTTTTACAGACCGCAGGCAGCCAACCTGCCAACCCTGTATGGTACTACCCAGATATGTTACGAACGTTGTACAAATTGTAAACAAATACAGTGTGTTTTAAAGGTTTTTGAGTCTGAACAATAAATATTGGACTTACAACCGATCATCGTCTTCTTGGTAATGTTTGCTGCTCCAAATTCGTATCCTCAAAATCCAATATGTTTTTGGTTTTTCCTTTTTGTTCTGTAACGTCTATTCCATTGTTTTAGACTTCTGATTAAGCAATGAATTCTTTTGAGTGGATAATGTTCCGCTAGAGAAATATGAAAGACGTAATATCGCCTTAAACAAATACCTCCTAGCGGCGGTAATGTCCCCCCAGGAATAATGTTTATAAAGGTAAGCACCGAACTTAAACAATAAACGTTAGTGCATCCCGTTAATACTGAGACAGATATCTGGGCTAATAATCGCAAATTCCCGAACCATGAGACTAGGAGTACGGACATTTAGGTGTTCTTGTGATGCGCCATTAAACTTCGACACATCAGTCTGGAGACAATCTCCGTTTCAAGTTAGCAAACCAATTTCTAACTCTTTAACACACAGGGTAATAAACAAGACAATGCGTCCGTAACTACTTCTGCAAGGTAAAGAATCTTACACAGTAGCAGCTGTAACTTTCGTCATGGTCCAAGATTTAGCGTTATCGTCTACACGGATCACTGATCCATGGCATTTACGCTTCGCCGATAATGAACTAGTATAAATAGAGGCAGTTTTTAACCCTTAAAATCATTCTATCCTCTGCTATTGTACGATAAAGATATATCAAGATGTACCAGTTGGTCCTGATTCCTTTCATCGATAGCGACGAGGAGTCCGCTTGGAGGAAGCTGCCAGTGGAGATGGCAGCTCATATACTGAGGTAAGTCATTTGCTTTAATTGTGCTTTGTGTTATTTTACTAATCTTGTTTTTGTTTGCAGATTTTTGGATGGACCATCACTTTTAGAAGCCACCAGGGTTAGCAAAAAATGGATGGAAGTTTGCCGAGGAGATCCAGCTTTGAGGAGAAGGATTCGCCAGGAGTTCAGACGCCAGCGCCATCAACGGAGAAGAGCTCTATTTGACCCCAGGATGTCTACGGAAGTGATACGAGTGCAGCCATCAGGAGCCTTCAGTACCAACGCCGTAAAGACTGTCAAGAAGAAGCAACAGATGCTACCAGACATCAGCGACAACAGGGAAGGAATCGTCAGGCCGTTCACCATAGAGGACCTAGTCAGCAGGAAGACAGGAGCAGGTAAGAGCAAGAGGAATCCTAGGTTAAGAGACGCGCCATACAAGCAAATGAGACTGTAAATAATAATTATTCGACTAAAGTAAACTGTTTATGTACCAATATGTTTGACTAGCGTTTATAATATTAAATGTGCATGGTTTATATTTTTAGATTATGTCTCAGTAATTGAGAACACGAGAAATAATATTTAATTCTTATGGCGTTTTATTATTAGTTGTCCATTTTTGTCAAGTTGTTCAATATGTAAGTATGTTTAAGTTTCCGAAGTCTATAAGAATTATGGTATACCACCTGTTATAGTTTCCCGAGGTGCGATCGAAAAAATTTTGCTTAATTCATAAAGAAAACTGAAATTGATTTTATAACACTTTAATAAGACTAAAGAAAACAAACAACAGAACAAACGAAAATAAATTAATGAAAAACAATTTAAGTAAATAAAAACTCGAAGGACCTGATTAATTAATTGAAATGCGTTTAAACAACGCGAAGAAAGAAATGCCTGCCTTAGTCAAATTGAGTAATTCTACACTATTCTAAAATATTTATAAATTTTGCACATTAGGTCAAACTAAATGCACAGTTCACAGACCGCAGGTAGCAAACCTGCCAACACTGTATGACCCAGATATGTTACGAGCGTTGTACAAATTGTAAACAAATACAGTGTTTTAAAGGTTTTTGAGTCTGAACACCTTCCATGAATCTCGGGGAGCACAATAAATATTGGACTTACAGCCGATCATCGTTTTCTTGGTAATGTTTGCTGCTCCAAATTCGTATCCTCAAAATGTACCATGTCTTTGGTTTTCCCTTTTTGGTCTGTAACGTCTATTCAATTGTTGTAGACTTTTGATTAAACAATGAATTCCTTTGAGTGGATAATTTTCCACTAGAGAAATATGAAAGACGTAATATCTCCTTAGACAAATACCGAAATACCTCCTAGCGGCGGTAATGTCCACCCAGGCATAATGTTTATAAAGGTAAGCACCGAACTTAAACAATAAACGTTAGTGCATCCCGTTGATACTGAGCCAGAAATCTGGGCTAATAATCGCAAATTCCCGAAATATGAGACTAGGGGTACGGACATTTAGGTGTTCTTGTGATGCGCCATTAAATGTCGACACATCATCAGTCTGGAGGCAATCTCCGTTTCAAGTTAGCAAACCAACTTCTAACTCTTTAACACACAGGGTAATAAACAAGACAATACGTCCGTAACTAGTTCTGCAAGGTAAAGAATCTTACACAGTAGCACCAATGACTATTAACTTTCGTCATTGTCCAAGATTTAGCGTTATCGTCTACACGGATCACTGATCCATGGTATTTACGCTTCGCCGATAATGAACCCGTATAAATAGAGGCAGTTTTTAACCCTTAAAATCATTCTATCCTCTGCTATTGTACGATAAAGATATATCAAGATGTACCAGTTGGTCCTGATTCCTTTCATCGATAGTGACGAGGAGTCCGCTTGGAGGAAGCTGCCAGTGGAGATGGTAGCACATATACTGAGGTAAGTCATTTGCTTAATAATTGTATTTTGTGTTATTTTACTAATCTTGTTTTTGTTTGCAGATTTTTGGACGGACCATCACTTTTAGAAGCCACCAGTGTTAGCAAGAAATGGATGGAAGTTTGCCGAGGAGATCCAGCTTTGAAGAGAAGGATTCGCCAGGAGTTAAGACGCCAGCGGTGTCAACGGAGAAGAGCTCTATTTGACCCCAGGATGTCTACCGAAGTGATACGAGTGCAGTCATCAGGAGCCTTCAGTACTAACGCCGCGAAGACTGTCAAGAAGAAGCAACATATGCTACCAGACATCATCGACAACAGGGAACGAATCGTCAGGCCGTTCACCATAGAGGACCTAGTCAGCAGGAAGACAGGAGCAGGTAAGAGCAAGAGGAATCCTAGGTTAAGAGACGCGCCATACAAGCAAATGAGACTGTAAATAATAATTATTCGACTAAAATAAACTGTTTATGTACCAATATGTTTGACTAGCGTTTATAATATTAAATGTGCAAGGCTTATATTTTTAGATTATGTCTCAGTACGTAATTGAGAACACGAGAAATAATATTTAATTCTTATGGCGTTTTATTATTATTTGTCCATTTTTGCCAAGTTGTTCAATATGCCGGTATGTTCCGAAGTCGATAAGAAAGAATTATGGCATACCCCCTGTTATAGAGTTTCCCGCGGTGCGATCGAAAAAACTTTGCTTAATTCATAAAGAAAACGGAAATTGATTTGATAACACTTTAATAACACTAAAGAAAATAAACAACAGAACAAACGAAAATAAATTAATTCCTTGATTCCTTTCATCTATGGCGACGAGGAGTCCGCTTGGAGGAAGCTGCCAGTGGAGATGACAGCTCATATACTGAGGTAAGACATTTGCTTAATAGTTATATTTTGTGTTATTTTACTAATCTTGTTTTTGTTTGCAGATTTTTGGATGGACCATCACTTTTAGAAGCCACTAGGGTTAGCAAGAAATTGATGGAAATTTGCCGAGGAGATCCAGCTTTGAGCAGGATTCGCCAGGAGTTCAGACATCAGCGCCGTTAATCGATTTTTTGGTGAATCGATTCATTAAATATTGTATGGATGAATCGGTTTTTATAACTCGATTTGAGCCGGTCGACATTTTCCAACTTTAATTGATCCATCGATTATTTGAATGGAGAATTGCCATAGAAAAGATCATGTATTGAAATTTACTCGCCTTACGTGATCAATCAAGTATATATAGGTATACAGGTATACCTACAAAATTTAGGTTGTGTCTGGTTCGATCCACCTTTGCCGTCGCCCCATTTTCCATTCGAATTGGAATGAATTGAATCAATTCGAATCGATGCGTATTCAACCGATTAGAATATGATTAATTAAATAATTACTTCGCGTACTACCAATAAGTAAACAAAATTATTTTATTTAACCGGTTTCAAGATCTACAAACGATCCCATCATCAGAAATGTTTAAGAAAAATTGTAAACAAATTATTATGACAGTTGACAAGGAAACTAAAATTGACAAATTATAATGATATCCATGAAATAAGATAACTAGATAACTGAATTTCAGTATTTACCTACGGGGTATAAGAAAAACACAAAGGAAAATCGAATACCTCGTAGCTTGAAGGGAAAAAACAATGAATTTAAAGAAAACCATATAGGAAGAAAACAATAAATTCAATTGAAAAAACCTTCAAGTGAAATATCAGAACAGAAAAAACTAAGTAAATAAAATATCCATTTATTTAGTTTTTTCTGTTCTGATATTTCACTTAAAGGTTTTTTCAATTGAATTTATTGTTTTCTTCCTATATGGTTTTCTTTAAATTCATTGTTTTTTCCCTTCAAGCTACGAGGTATTCGATTTTCCTTTGTGTTTTTCTTATACCCCGTAGGTAAATACTGAAATTCAGTTATCTAGTTATCTTATTTCATGGATATCATTATAATTTGTCAATTTTAGTTTCCTTGTCAACTGTCATAATAATTTGTTTACAATTTTTCTTAAACATTTCTGATGATGGGATCGTTTGTAGATCTTGAAACCGGTTAAATAAAATAATTTTGTTTACTTATTGGTAGTACGCGAAGTAATTATTTAATTAATCATGGATTTCTACCAAATAGTGAAAAGTGAAAATATTAACTACGATTAGAATAGATTAATCGAGAGAATAGATTCAAAAAGGAAACTTTATTTTCGATTCGCCAAGTAGAAGGGAATCGCCCAGACCAAATATTGAGGCCTAATGGGTGAGTCTTGAAATTATGAATACCTTGATTAGACTTCTCCGTGGTGACGTTATAACAATATACAAGGTACTCCCAGAATCACTTTCTAAGGACTTTCTTCGCCTGCTTTGTGTTAGAAGTGGATTAACCACTTAAATAAACTGTGCAAATAAACGTACCACCACATCTGTTGACGCTAGAACATTCCAGGACGAGAGTACTTACGCGAATGGATAAAGAGTTCCCTACATCTGTATCTGTAGCGTTCATGTTTCAATTTTCAATGACGATCCTCGAGTCTCTCGTATATAGATTTATAACCCGGCGGTCTCTGCTCCGCCGCGATATTATACATCTTCTGAAAATGGGATGTGATATTCCGAAAACGCATTAAAGACGCTGATTTTATATTTATATAAAAATTATTATCGGTACGAAGCATTCATAGAAGTTCGTTAAAACTAAAATAATTTATTGAAATTTTACTCACTTGTTTTGAAGAAAAACCAATTAAGATGTACAAAATCTTTGTAGAGACGGAAAAGTCATAATATTGGTGTACCTATAGGTATTTGAAATTCCTCTCAGTTATGTAGATCGCAACCAGCAGGAGCTGCTAACCCAACAATGTATCTTGGGAGACTCGAGACCCTTGATGAAATACGATTCGGGAATAACTAAATTAATTAACATTTATATAGAGAACGTATAGGTTTCCGGGTGCGTGTGTACAGTGTACCAAAGGATGCGTTTCAATTACGCCACCTTAAATTTCAAGAGAACGTACCAAATTCAGACCTACCGGGTTGGTAATGATCTAACTCGCCTTTTAATCACTCACGTCTTTGGGTGAGATGCGATTGGAAGCGAGTGGTAATGAATTTTACGCCTCTGCGGCGCAAATCAGATTAATTTATACACCAATTTTAATTAAATGATTAGCGTATGAAAAGAATAGAGGTTCGAACGAGATTAAATTTGTTGTGAAAAGTTCCGGGCTACTTTGACTCGGTATCGACTTGCCGGCAGCGAGATTTAATTTATTTGGCGCTCCATAGAGTTTGGAAGTGTATCTCGGAAAATAAATATAGGAGAAATTGAGAAATTTATAATTGTAACTTTCATTTGAATTTCTTATCTAGGAAGTCTGATATTTATTTTATCTTTTCGGCCGGGAGAAATCGGAGTTCAATATTTAAGTTTGATTTTCCGCTTTTCTAATCTTCAGTCCTTCATATATCCTTAGTTAGGTGCATACAATCAGTATTTCTGATATTGTTATGAAAGGAAACAGGAGAAAACAGTCCGGATTTACAGACAGCCACAGCAGCACTGCGGCATTTAGCTATCACGGGCGATACTCTACTCTTACCTAACCTTTTGCTGACGACCAACTTGTTACAGCAGCCAATCAGGACGATGACTTGTGGGGAGAGCAGACAAAAACTGTGGAGAGTTTAACTATCTTGGAGCAATATCTGATAAATATTCAGGTTCTGAAAGGAAAGGGAAGAAAAGCAATTAAACAGGTGGACGGTTTTTGAGTAATAAAGGAATAGGAAGAAAATTTACCAGGCAATAATAGAGGGAAATATATGCTCTACAATTCTGAAGTATGGGCAGCAAGTGAAAGACAAAGAAAGGGAGTGTAGGCATTAGAAATCGACGCACCAAGGATTTGTAGAGTGCCTCGATTTCAAGAAACCTCAACACAATTATACAAGAAAGTATGGGCATAGAGCGAGACGCTGGTACTGTAGGCAGAATAGAAGAAAGAAGGTTCTCATACAACAGGCAGTTCAGAGCTCAGTTAAATTGGAGAAGCTCACTGACCAAAAATATTGTGGGAATATACCTGGAAGGAGAGGCGCTAAAGATACATCAACAATTTTTTCTAGCGGCCGCGCGCTCCGTATTTGGATAACGATTTTCTTCGAAAGTACTACAAATTTTAAAATTTCCTTGAAATAAAAAAGATAGCTCATTTCATAAACTACAAAACTACCGCAGATAGTAATGTCTGTCTCTCATAATGAAAAAGTTTCCCGAATGTCACTTTTTGCACTGCAATTTAAATTACATGGGCACGTAAATATTTTTTTCTAACTGTCGGTTTCAAATTTCTTCTCGTTTTTGACACCATCGCCATCGGAAACGGTAGCTTTATAGGAATGTGGCTAAAATTTCGGTTTCTTAAAGCAGATAGTTTTGGAGATATTAGATGATAAACTTTGAAGATGGAGAAATTACGTAGGTTCACGTTTCGCTGCACTTCTACGATTATTGCAACCTATACGCATTTACAGGGTGTTTCTGAACAATATATATTTTTTTAGAGACGATAGAGTAGACAAAAGGGAACATTTTTTGTCAATAAACTCATGCCCGCCTGGGTTTCGTTAAGGTTCCAGGGGGAAAGAAACATTCTCAATTATAGCCCTGATAAGGCAGCCAGACGAATTTACGGATAAATAATAATCATTGTCCCAAATTGCATTCATGTTCAGACATTGTTTTCCTGCCATTTTATAATAATAATCTGCAGTTTTGAATATACCTAAGGTGAACTCCAAATCAGAGAAAGCAATAATAATTATTAAGAAAAAATTAATAGAAAAAGAAATTTACAAATAATGTTCAAACTGTCTTCCATTTTAAAGGTTACAAAGTTCGAGGTGTCTCGATAGTGATTCGTGAACATCAACAAATATAATGTTTCGGTTGTCTCGAACTATTCCAGTCCCTTGCTGCAAGGTCTTCAACATTTTCTAGGAGTATCTCGTAGACTAATGTTTTCAAATGCCCCCATAGAAAAAAAATCTTTGAGGTTGAGATCCGGAGAGCGTAAAGGCCAGCCCACAGATCCACCCCGAGCAATCCAACGCCCTGGATACATTCCGTCTAGGAAATCGAAAGCAGCGAGTGAAAAATGTTTCTAGTCTCCTGGAACCTTAATGAAACCCAAGAGAACATGAGTTTATTGACAAAAATGTTCGTTTTTGTCTACTCTATCGTCTCTAGAAAAATCTGTATATTGTTTTGAAACACCCTGTATGTATTAATTAATGGTACTGGACCGTTCGAACAACTACTCCTCGGGCAAATACCCCGCCAGGCATTGAATTATAGAACTAAATCCAGATTTTTTGTGCTACGAGACGTTTCAGACTGCTACCCCATCTAAGATGGCTTTGAAACAATCCTAATTTGTCTCCATGTACGTACGTGCTTTTAAGCAGGTCTTTGTTCAAATATTGCATGTTTTGAATGTGTATGGAAAACCGCAGACCAACTGGTTTCGTCCTTCTGGGACTCATCAGTACGGTGCTCTCCCCTACACACTCAAACCATGCAATTTAGCTTGCTATATATGCTGCCGCGCTCTGGACAGATATCCGCAAGTGACAACTACTTTGAGTAATTATCTAGTATTAATTAATGGTACTGGACTGTTCGAACAACTACTCCTCGGGCAAATACCCCGCCAGGCATTGAATTATAGAACTAAATCCAGATTTTTTGTGCTACGAGACGTTTCAGACTGCTACCCCATCTAAGATGGCTTTGAAACAATCCTAATTTGTCTCCATGTACGTACGTGCTTTTAAGCAGGTCTTTGTTCAAATATTGCATGTTTTGAATGTGTATAGAAAACCGCAGACCACCGTACTGATGAGTCCCAGAAGGACGAAACCAGTTGGTCTGGAAAACGGCAGACCACCGTACTGATGAGTCCCAGAAGGACGAAACCAGTTGGTCTGCGGTTTTCCATACACATTCAAAACATGCAATATTTGAACAAAGACCTGCTTAAAAGCACGTACGTACATGGAGACAAATTAGGATTGGTTCAAAGCCATCTTAGATGGGGTAGCAGTCTGAAACGTCTCGTAGCACAAAAAATCTGGATTTAGTTCTATAATTCAATGCCTGGCGGGGTATTTGCCCGAGGAGTAGTTGTTCGAACGGTCCAGTACCATTAATTAATACTAGATAATTACTCAAAGTAGTTGTCACTTGCTGATATCTGTCCAGAGCGCGGCAGCATATATAGCAAGCTAAATTGCATGGTTTGAGTGTGTAGGGGAGAGCACCGTACTGATGAGTCCCAGAAGGACGAAACCAGTTGGTGTGCGGTTTTCCATACACATTCAAAACATGCAATATTTGAACAAAGACCCTGTATATAAGTAATTAAACATTTACCACAAGAAAAAAGTAATTTGTTACTGAAATGTGATAAAATACATCGAAAATGTTAGAAAATCGTGCATATTCTTATGCAACTACGTGGCGAAATCCGCCTAGTCGTGATGACTCATATTCCGTTTAAAGCCCTCAGTAGCGGGCCTGTAGTAACGAAGGTCTCGGCTGTACTTGTACACGTACGAGAATTATAGGCGTAAGAGAGATAAAAAGTAACAACAAATATTATATTTTATTATACCTACCTACATAATAAGAAAAAAACTGGGTGCGTGGTCGCCACACGCGGTGGAAGTGAAACTTCAACGTTATTAGAGGAATGAAAAATTTATATTGTCCGTATCAAAATAATAATAATAAAAGAATAAATCGAATATTAATGTTTCTTACTAAGCGCTTTTTGGCGTCACGAGAACTGAAACGCTGTGTACTCGCTTTACTGACGCTTGCCTGAGAGAAACAGCGCGAAACATGAGACAGAGTGTGGCTAAAGAGTGGGGCGGAGTCACGAGAAATGAAACGCTGTGGTCTGTGGTCTCCCTTTACTGACGCTTGCCTGAGAGAAAGAGCACGAAGCATGAGAGACAGCGCGTGGCTAAAGAGTGGGGCGTTCGATATTCCCTTCCTCCTCTGCCAGTCTTCTCAGACTGCTGTCCTCCAATCGTTTCACTTTTCGTGACGCTCGCATTTGCCAACACAGGAACTTACTCTACTGAGACAAAAGAAGTTCCACTTCAAAAATAAAAGGAAAATTCGGTATATGATTTTTGGGAGTGCGGCGCCCTGGAGTCTCTCATTACGGGCCATCACTGATTTAAATAGAAGTTGAACTCTAAAGTCTATTCGAAATTTTGTCAAACTGTCCTTAAGAATGGGTTAATCGGTAATTTTATTTCATTTTTCTTTCGCATTAGTAATCGGAAGAGGTCGGTTTTAATGGAACACTCAATATTTTCTTACAGATACGTGAATTGCGTGTTTACTTCTTTTATTTACTCTCCGGGTAAATTTCTGTAATTTTCTATGAATTAAGTAAGGTATCCTCGGTATTAATTTTCATTATCACTTAGAGTGCAGCTTCTTTTGTAATAATAGATCCTGTAGTGTTTCCTGTTTATTAGGAAAATTATCTAAATAACTATGAGCACAGAGCAGCATCTGCCAGAGTACATCGTTCATCAATGCCAAGGATATTAATTGGATCATGCTTCCTGAAACCAACTTCAGTTGCGATTTCTCAATTCTTGCAAATAATGTTTTTTTATAAAGAAATTCTTATTGCTAATAGATTCATACTTTTTATAGATTCATTTTAATAGGTAATAAAGGAACCGTTTGTTAATTTATACAGTTTGATAAAAACTAATAATTATTGGCTTTAATTATAGGGAGGAGTAATTACTATAATGCGCCATGATTTCAAATTCCTACGGCATTTACGACTTTCATACATACTGCAGTTTCATGCCATTTTTGATTAGGTAAGTTAAATGAGGCGTCATTTCGACGAGCTGGGGGTAAAGATGCCATAGCCTCTGCCGTGCCACGGAAAAACACCGTATGCGATTCTTTTTCGATTTTCGTATTTTTCGAAATATTGAATGTACAAGGTGTCCCAAACTGGACGCGTTCTTATGGGAACACCCCTTATCTGAAGAGATAGAAAAAAATTAACCAAGGTGTCCGGAGCTCAAATTTAATGAGAAAACCACTGGCGCAAACAAAACTTTGCTATCTCTTATCGTTTGGCCGCTAGAGGGCGATTCTCAAATTTCGTCGATTTCTTTTATGTCCTATAACTTGTTTATTAATAAAGATAATTAATTTTGGTAAAAACTTTCTTAAGGCACTTTTTTCCGTAGAATCCATTGCAATAGGCAGTTTTTTTACAGGGCGTTTAGATTTTCGTGCACCACCCCAAACTCATTTTTTTTATATAGACCACTCTATAAATTATGAGATTTTTAAAAAGCTCGTAAAATTTCCAAAATTTTGATGTATCACTTGTCATGTTTATCTTAAAAACCATTAGCAACATTTAAAGAATTATTAATTTAATATAATAACTATGAGTAATCTTATCATGAAACTTTAGATCTGTGGTTTTAATCATAACATGTTAGCATCCTATGTCATTTTATTAGTCATGGCAATCTTGATTTCTGTAGGTACAATATTTTAATTTTTAAATCGTAATGTTGCTAATGGTTTTTAATATAAACATGACAAATGATATATCAAAATTTAGGAAATTTTACGAGCTTTTCAAAAATCTCATAATATATAGGGTGGTCTATATAAAAAAAATGAGTTTGGGGTGGTGCACGAAAATCTAAACGCCCCGTAAAAAAACTGCCTATTGCAATGGATTCTACGGAAAAAAGTGCCTTAAGAAAGTTTTTACCAAAATTAATTATCTTTATTAATAAACAAGTTATAGGACATAAAAGAAATCGACGAAATTTGAGAATCGCCCTCTAGCGGCCAAACGATAAGAGATAGCAAAGTTTTGTTTGCGCCAGTGGTTTTCTCATTAAATTTGAGCTCCGGACACCTTGGTTAATTTTTTTCTATCTCTTCAGATAAGGGGTGTTCCCATAAGAACGCGTCCAGTTTGGGACACCTTGTACAGACCACTTACTATCAAACACAGTCTTTAAAAATTATTTAGATTAAGCACATACATAAAAACATTAATTTTAAAATTTCTTTATTTGTAATGGGGCTCATATTTCGGTCGCAATACTAAACATAAAGGACGCAAGTGAAAAATAACTATCATATATACCGTAAGTGACGTAATTTTAATAAGCTATGCTTGACATAAAGCACGTATGTGAGCACATACGTCGTTTTTATCATCAGATGCCTTAATATTGTGTGTGCACATACGTTTTTTATGTCTAGTATTGCAATTGAATAAAACGTTATTATGTCAAAAATACCTTCTGCACAACACACATGCGGTGTTTATGTTTAGTAGATTCGTAGTGCGGCAGTACACATACGTTATTTATTATTACCAACAAACGACGTCGCTGATCTAACAACCAATTTCGAAAACGATTAGCGATGGGCATAATGTGGAATTTTCTTGTATATTAATAAGATATGTAGTGTGTTTATACTGTTCTTTACTAATATTTTAAGCAAGTATTAGTTAATTTAATAATCCCGAATGCTTGTTTGATGCAGTCATTCATTCATTCACGCAGGTTAGTAAGAGTATTTGAATGACTTTGACGCTTTGTTAAAAATTAGACCTTTCCTACTCTAAACTTATGAAAACCTATGAAAAATAGGTATACATCCCAAAATAAGAGTAATTTTTGGTTATCGAATCATTTGCTGAACAGTTAGTAGAAATTACGAACCTTCGGGGTCATTTTTTTGAAAATGATTCAGTCTTCGGGACTCTAGCCACAAGTTTTAATAATATAAACTGTATACCGTTGCAATTAACTTACGTAGTACGTAAGTATAATAGCATAAATTTACTTATAGAATCTATTCAGTATACAGGGTGTTTCAAGAGGAATGGTACATACTTATAGTTATAGTATCATTCATTTTGAACAAAAAAGTTCTTATGAGCATGTGCCCAATTCTCAATAATTATTGAGTTACAGCTAGCTGAATTTCTGCATAATCAAATTTAATACTCTAATAATGTTTCAGGAGGAATGGTACATACTTTAGTACGTTATAGTATCATTAATTTTGAACAAAAAAGTTCATATGAACATGTATCCAATTCTCAATAATGATTGAGTTACAGCCAGCTTAATTACTGCATAAACAAATTTAATACTTTATTAATTCTGGCAACTATCATTAATTTATTATACAAAGTTAAGTATCGATTTTACCGAAATGGTTCAAAAATCCCACCGCCAAATTCAGTACACTTCGCTGTTCTAGTGAAAATGTTGCGTATTGTGCTTTGCAGTACTTCTTGGCGCTCCTTTATTCTTATAGCGCTCCACATTAAAATCGCTGTATCTTAAGAATAGGACACATGTTCATATGAACTTTTTTGTTCAAAATGAACAATATTATATCATATTAAAGTATGTACCATTCCTCCTGAAACATCCTGTATATAATAATAATTATACCTACATTCCGTATCCAGAATGTAGGTACTTATATTATTATTATCAAGTAAAATGGTTTGTTCAAATGTTTTATTGGATATTAACACTCCCATGACTCACAATTCTGTGTTTATATTATTCTTACCGAAACTTTTGTGTACTACACATTTTCTTCGAATTTTTGATTTGAAGTACACATACCGCGTTTATAACATGTAAAACTCAAAATGGTAAGTTGATTCAACGTATGCGATGAATATTTTGGAAAAAATAGTCTGTGCATGATTAAAAATATTGTTTGCGTTAAAAAATACTGGATTTTTTATTGCACATGAAAAAAGAAATTCAAAAATAGGAACCTAAATAAAAAAGTTTCAGCGAAATTAGATAGTCCAAATTTTTAATGGCTGTTAATTTCGTTTGTTACCTACTAAATGCACATACGGTGTTTATCCGAAGTACAGCAGATCCTGTCATCCTGTCATCCTGTCATCCTCGATACAGAGAAGCAGTATAAAGGGATTCCAAAAAAACTTACTGAATGCAAAAAAAAACATGTATATGACAATATAGAGCGGAAATAGAAAAGAGAAGAAAATGCGGCGAAAGTGTAGATCTAAAACTACTACGTTAGCAGGCTGCGTCTTGGGACACTGTTCACTGTATAATATCTATTTAAATCAAAACGTTATTTTATTAACGATTTAACATTTGCACCTGGGTCCGTCGGTTGGAAAACTTATTCGTCGATATGCCCTTAGCGCGAAGAAAATTATAAAACGGAAACAAACTAAAATGATTCCATTAATTTAACTATTTACATTTGACGGGAAAATCGGTATAATACGAAAAGATTAATATTGAGCTTCTTGCACTAAAATTTAATCGGTATTTATTCACTTGCGCGAATAGCAAACGAGCACTGGGTCTTGAACCAGGTTTCGCAAGCAATTCTCCTAGTTACGGTACTCTGGGTAACCGCCGCGCCGGTCGCACCGTCGGATGATTGAAACGGTGTGCAACCTAGTTAGGATGTAGATCTTGGATGTACGTTTCAGCGACTATGTGCAACTCCGGAAAAAGATGGCCATTAACCAGCACGTACGTAGTAGTATAATAATCTGTATATTATTATACAGGGTGATTCAGAACGGGCGTGCCAAATTAAAATGGGTGCTAGAGGAACTATAAATAAGACGAAAAGTTTATATGAACATATGTTCTAAAGTGACTACTAACAAAGATACAGGGTGTAAAAGTTTTAATATTTTTTAAATATTTTTTAATTATCTTAGTAACTAGGAAAGTTATTGAGTTGAAATTTAAGGTGTCGTTTTCATTTGCCAAGTTCTCATTTTCCAAAAAAAAATTGCTCTGCTAGCCCCATCAGTAGCGTTGCTACGGGGTAGGCCGTTTATTTATTTCCCCAATCCAATGTTACGCCACTGGCGAATACAGGTTATATTAATGTACTTGAAATCTACGTTCAATTTGGAAAGAAATTGGTATCTTCAAAATTTTTCGTAAAATGCTTAGTTTTTGAATGAAATAGCTTTTGCACTGAACTTTTCCATAATGCAATAATGGCTTCATCGATATGTAGGTAAGGAAATTGAAAATTGAAGAAAATAGTTTATTAAGAATAATAGTAACAAAACTAACAAGAAGAACGAGAAAACACATCAATAATTATTATTATATTAAAAAAATATTAAAATTTGTACACCCTGTATCTTTGTTAGTAGTCACTTTAGAACATAATATTATGTTCGTATAAACTTTTCGTCTTATTTGGAGTTCCTCTAGCACCCATTTTAATTTGGCACGCCCGTTCTGAATCACCCTGTATATCTGGGTAGATTTTTTTCTGATTACTGCTATGTACAAATTGGCTATTTCATAGCCATTGGGTACCTACAATGCATTCCTCATCTTCTCTATTGATGGTTTTAATTTCTTCAACAATTTGAAGCTAAAGTTAAGGAATATTATCGGCTCCAATGGAATAAATTGTATTTTTAAAGTAACCTCCAAGAAATGTATGTAAAGGTACCAAATCTGGGCTGTACGATAAAGGACGTAAAAGCATAACCAATAACACTGTACAATTTAAAATTCAAGGCAAATAAGAACTTTATTAGTAGGAATACTGTTAAGAAAAATGCTCTGTGTAGGGAAACTATGTTGCGTTATATTGATGAAAAAGGAAAACCGGTATTTTATGCCGACATTTTTATGATCTATTCCGTGGTGGAGCAGAAAACCACATTGGCCCGACCTTTTCATTACAGAAATAATCAAAGGCAATAAAACAGGATAACAACTAATACAGAAAAGGCAGTTTGTAACGTAACGAAAATTGATTTCCAACTGAATAAGAAGATTATAAATCGCAATAAAAACCGAGAAAGGTGCTTTTTCATTGGCAAATAAAACCGGGTCGTTGTCGCTAAGTCATAATTTATTATCTATCGAAAATCATCTTCCGCATAAATTTCATTATTGGGATTTTTCAGCATTACTTTTCTACAATAAATTGATCACGTCGCCGCCCTTTTTCCGCTCGCTGAAATATGGAAAATATAGAAAAAAGGTTCCGCATTCCCGCATCCTATTACAAATTATTTGTGTGCTCTGGTAAATTAAAGGAGGGAGCCTGGGTTGCGGGAAGAAAGTATTTTAACACTGCAATTTTTCAGGTTAGCTTAACGTTGATGTTTGTCATATGCCAGGGGCTGGGAAATTTTACAGGTGAGCAAATTTAAAAGTGAAATGAACGTATACATATTCTTATAAAAATATGTATTATTACGGTGAAACAGTATCAGAAAAGTTTTTCTTTTTAATGCAATTTGACGAGAGCTTTTTATTTCACCGAATACATTTCTGTTTTGAACGAAACTTTGTTGTCGGGCAATAAAATTGAATTTGCAAAACACGAATTTTTCCAGACTCGATTTTTAATTTTATAATCAAAAATACGAAATTTGCAACGTCGTCATGGTAAGAAAGTAAATAATAACATAATTATCGCTGTAATACCTAGTTGGGGTTAACTTTTTCCACTGTGATTCTGACAAAAACATCACGGCTTACGAGATTTTATACATAGGTATTATGGTCCGGTTTCTCAAAGAAACCAACACCGGATTAATTCTGACACCGGCTTCGTTGCTATGATACCGGATTTCTGATTGGTTGTATCATAGCAACGAAGCCGGTGTTGGATTCTTTGAAAAACCGGGCCTATGTATTCAGTAATCGGGAAGCGTTTGAAATCTTAGTCCGAACTATTTTAAGATGTTGAAGTTCAGAAAGTACGGGAGGTGGTCTCTTCGTACTTAGATAATATACTTTATTATATCCGACTACTATTGGTTGCATTTAACTCAGTTATTGCGAGAATGTGTTCTTCCACATACCCACTTTTCAAATTGGGAGTACCAAACTAGTCGATTCATTAATCTTTGTGGTTACCTTGTAGTAGTCACACATGATATTGGAATATGTAGTAAACAATAAGTACTGTACAGAGTGAGGCATTTTCGATGGTATTAAAAGGAAAGTACCTTTATTATTGGAAATAGAGAGAATCTGATGGCTGGATCCATATGTGAAAGCAGAATTTGAATATCTTTGATCATGGCCAACTTATAGGACAAAATTGAAAAATCTGCCATTTTGAAAACTTATAAAAACTTGCTTATTTAAAAAGGCATTGAGGAACGGGATCAACATTCTTGAGGCACTTTTTGGACTAGAATTCAAGCCTTCATTCAGATTCATTCTAGCACTCGTATAGAGGAGAGTTAAATTTTTTTAAATGCAAGTCATAGCCTGGCTATGACATTAAATTGCATATTTTTTTTGCTTTCCAAAAATGGATGGTTTGTTGGGTTTCATTTTAATGATTTTTCAAGATTTTAGCAAATCACCAGAATCTACTTTTTCAACAAGACGGTGCTCCTGCGCATAACTCACAAGAGGTAACCCGCTATTTATCCTCAAAATTTTCTAACATAGGGATGGGAACTTCTAGGCTAATTTTTTGTCCAGCCGCAGACAGTACGCAGATGCGAATTATGTATTCAAAAAAGTGGAGCTCAGCTTGATAAGTACATATTTGTAATGGTTACTTTATTAATTCTTGTTTTCTTTTTCGCTTGTTGTATTTTTGTTTTTATGTTTATGTTTTCATTTGTTGCTCAGGCTACTATTAATACATGAATTAAGTTTGTTAAAAACTTGAGAAACTGCGGTATTATTACAATTAAGCCCAACAAATTATACATACTTGGAAAGCTAGAAAATTATGCCTCACTCTGTACGTTCAGCAAGTTAACTAGTATTTTTGGTTGTACTTGTAGTAATACCTTTTAATTTCCGTTTACCGATGTTGCGTATTTACTAGCTACTTAATAAGAATGGTGAAAATACAGAGAACGGTCATACTATTCGCATTGTCATGAACCCATATTTTATTGCAAGTGCCTATTAAAAGTCTTTTACTGTCATTACATTCCACAGACTGCCAGTTTTGTGACCATTAATACAAATACTACTTGCTGGAGAACAAACCATCATCTTTTACACTATTATATTAAATCGATGGAGAGCAGACTGGTAGTGCTATTAAGATTTCTGCTCCTCGGAAATAACGGCAAGTACTGTCGGTAGATGTGTTGTGATTGAGAATTACCAAATGTTTCTGCTTTAAGTGCTACTCAGAGCTTTATAAGAGTGCCGTAAAATCCAAAGAGCATTTCAACGATATAAAATGGAAATCGATTAGTACATAACAAGTTAAAGCGCCGTCGTTTTCTCTTTTCATAGTTTAGAAAGTACTGCTTTTAAGGAGTAGGTAATTTGTTAACTTACCAAGAAAATATGGAAATAGTGGTTACCTGAAAAAAGAGACGTCATTAAAATACGACAAAAATGCAAATTTCGTACTCACTAAACGATCAACAGTATCCAAACTAAGGCGATCTACTTACACCTGATGCTTTGTTGCTTCTAAAATTTGTTAATGCGAACAAACTCCTCCCCAATTATAGCCCAGGTCATTCCCCTCAACACTGCTTTCCTTTTCCAAGTTAAGTAGTAAGGCATAAGATGAATTATTTTCCCAGTGGCGATATTCTTTGATGTTTATACCGCTTGATACCCTTCATTTCCAAAGACAGTCGGTCAAGTTGTATAACTACTCAACCCTAGAAAATCTGACCTCGGTCCGAACGGAGCGTTAATTTCCCTCTGAAACTTTCGAACAGTAATCGTGATGGCGGTTGCAGTGTTCTACCAACTAAATGCTTTAGCATTGTATAACAAAACAGCTGTTAACCTCAAACTATTTAATATTTGGCGTAATCTAAATTGTATCCACAGCTGTCTTTGATGTTATGAATCGAGATATTCGGGCTTAAGATATAGCTTTGAGCTGTGGGATTTCAGTTATTCAAGACGTCTGACAGATCTGAAGATAAATTCAAGTTTTCGAATGTAGTAATATTAAGTTTTTTGAACAAAGGAGAATGTGGAATTATTGAAAAGTATTTAGGGCACTGCCATAGTTAGCCTTAAATTTGGGAGATGAATTTCGATTGAAAAATCAGTTTTTAGGAAGACTCCTAGACATTACTAGACGATGAGAGCATCTAAGTGCAAGGTGAGGATTACAAAAGTATAGATATCATCAAAATCTTGTTTCCGTTTTGCTAGAATAGATGATTTCCACAAATGTAAAGTTTCTAAGTGATCAGGGCTTCGACAAAATAAGGTATATCCATCGAGATCGTACGAAGGAGTGTGGGAGATGTATTTTACAATGAAATGATAAGTAAT
This sequence comes from Xestobium rufovillosum, assembly GCA_963966045.1. NCBI lineage: Eukaryota > Metazoa > Arthropoda > Insecta > Coleoptera > Ptinidae > Xestobium > Xestobium rufovillosum. Next base: position 22,005,659 of record OZ014493.1, on the reverse strand, counting down.
AGAATTCAGTAAAAGAAGATAAATAATTGAAGAAAAAGCAGACTGACAATGTTATATACGGAATTGTTTCTAACGAAGAACATTTTAAATGTCAGAGATAAACAAATTAAGCAGGATTACTATGCAGATAGGAATACGTCAAAAGAAACTGAACAACACGTTGTTCTGGATGAGGCTGAAGACCTATTTAAATCATGAAATGTTACAGACAAATGGAGTCACATCTGCGATTTTGATAGAGAGGAGAAATGGAAAGATTATTGTTCTGAAGTGCTTAAATCAGAGGGTACAGAACAGACAATATCGAAAAAAAATGAAATGGAACCTGACATTTTAACAACTGAAGTTGAGGACGCAATCAAACAATTAAAGTTCAATAAATCTCCAGGGAATAACATTAGAATACATAAAAATGTACCTATACTGTTTAACAAAAATTGGAATTACATCTGGCATAATACATAATATTCTGAATTTGAGAGTGACTGCAGTAAAAGTTTACGGTCAATATGCTCGATAATATTGAAGACCTCCTAATACCGATTCACCATTTGAGCAAAGCCAGGGCTTGGAACTTGAAGACCCATTCTTACTGACAAAATTAGCTATGCTACACGTCAATTTTCGGAAACTTAGTTGTCAGCAACCAGTGGATTGTACAGTATTAGGTAGGTATATGATTGTTTACAGATGGGTAATAATATTTTTTTAAAACTGTAAAAATTAGCAACGTTAACAAGGAATTACCGAGAAATATGAAAACAATAAAATGACTGATATGATTAGTGGGCAAGCAGGCACTAAAATGTGCCATTACGATACTCTTGGTAAATAAATAAGGAAACTGCGTACGAACAGATATAATTAACGAGATGAACCTGCTCGTAGTACCAATATTAATTAATTTGCCAACAAAAAAATATGTAACTACTTTACAACTCGATAAATGAAACGCAAAGTAAACAAATCTAATTATAAAGCTATTATAATAAATTATATGGAAGACTCATACTGCAAATTTCAGAGTACGGAATAATTAGGTATATGTACGATATCATGTTTGCAGAAATCTATTTATGAAGTGAAAATATTTTAGAAGATCCGTCCTGCTCCCTGCTGTATAATAGACACTGAGAAAATAAGATACCTAAAGCACTAACTTGAGATGAGATTATTTTTGCATGATTTTTAGTATTATACTTGGGCCGCCGAACAGACAGAGTGATCACCCTGCAAGAACGTGCTCTAGCGGGGCCAATATTAATTTATGACGATCGAATTGGAGTGATGGGACTTCGTTGGGTCTAAAGAAAGCCCATCACTGCGGTTCGGTCGTCCTAAATTGATAGTGGTCCCGCCTAGAGCTCATGCTTGCAGGGTGATCACTCCGTCTGTTCGGCGGCCCAAGTATAATCACCGATCATAATAATTAGACTTAGATGTTTACAGACAAAAACCACATTCATAAGCACTAGGCGCTGATACATAATTCGCTTTGTGGCACAGACCGACTTTTTATGGAATTACCTAATATTTGATTTTTAAGATTGGTACTTCAATTTTTCCAAAATTCCTGGTATACTCTTAAATAATACATTTGGTGCGACAGATGGTTGAGACATTAATATTATTTGCAGACTTAGATTAAGAGCCCGACACACACAGGAATTTTGGGAGCACGGTAGACGCTCGCCTGTTTGTAAATATTTCAAAAACTATAAATTATATTAAGTTGTTTTTGCTTGCAAACAGTTCTTAAAATACAAATCTACTATTGCTATTTTGAAATTTGTTAAAAAACATGAAAACAATAAAGGAAGGAGCATGTTATATGTGGGCGAAAAACTGCTTCTTATAGAACCTAATAAAACTTTCCTGAAAAGAAAATCTCAGAATCTGGTTAATAGCAATAGTAGACTGAACCTCTGGCTTGTAAGAACACATAAAATTTTCAATTTAGGCCGAAAAACAAAAAAGTTATTAGTAAACAGCGGTACCCTTGCATTCTAAGTTTTTCGTCGTAGCTCGTGCTCTCGTCTATCTTTCGACTACTGATCAAAGTCGCTCAGCTGTCAATCGATCCCGAAATAGGGAGTGCGAACAAGTTAATTCTGTGTTAGTTTGCTCGACTAGTTCCCTGCTTATCCAGATAGTTTTTGCCGTTCACTCTAGGTCCGAACCCCTGAACCCCCCGATTCTTAGCTTCGATTGTTTTTATAATGCGCGGCAACCAGGTGGCATAACTTGCACACCACTCTTTCTCGCGATTTTTAAACCGGATCAGATGAGCTCTATGCCCGGATAATGACGGCAAACAACTGATTCAGGTTGCGTAAATTCTTTTATTCACAATCGCTTAATTGCCAACTTTTAAAAAGTTTGCAAGTAGGTTATTTCTAACTTCTACTTCCCGACCGGGTTGGAAAATTTTCTACATTCACACAAAGGGACCACTCTTTGGTACTTACGTTGTGATTTGTACCCAATTTCCAACTTCTTCCAACAAAGGAGACCATTTTAAACAGTTCAAATATATAGTCAGTATCTCAAGATCCAATATCAATGAATAAATAGAAGTTGGTTTCTAGTCTCCCAATAAATATTGAACTTTTCAATCTATCCTACTTCAATTCGATTTAAGTAAACGTACTTTATGTGAATGGCTTCTTAGGTGTAGCGGACGACACGGTTTTTAACCGAGTGGTTTCTGATAGAAAATTTTTGGTCGAAGTTCCTCAAGCTGCATTCTCTATAAACATCTTCAGTAGACGACACAAAGCTGAAACATTCGCGTTGCCAGATTTTATTACTTTTCAATATGAGCATACCTACATTCCTCTACGAGTCGATTTCAATTTCCTTGTTTCCACAAAAGATCTTTGTTATGTTTGTCTTACAAAATAATTCAAGCGTATCTTTTCAAACATCGACTAGGCATTGTGCTTAGGCAGTTAGTAGAAAATCGATTAAATTCATACATTCACTTAACGCGCCGATAATATTTTGCTAGAGGAATTAACTTGTTGAAACAATTGGTAGGAATGACTAAAAGATATTTACAGTTGACTGTGCAAAGAAACAAATTAAATTTTGACGGATGTTCCTCCCGATTTTTCGTATTATTCTGTGAAATAATACAAATGGAAAAACATTGATATATTTTTTACAAACCGTAACGAGAAAAATTCATTGGAACTTTATGCTAAGTTTGGTTATTCTCTTTGGCCCCAGTATGCTATGTTCAAAAACTAGTAGTTGGTCTTCTTCCGACTTTGTGAGGCATAGTAATTCTCCAGAACACGTAAGTACAGGTCTCATTAAGCTATTATAAATTCACTTTGAATCATGTTTTTAATCGTATTATTCGCCTTTACGGCATCTTCATTCTTAAAACATACATCTCGCAAATGCTTTTTGAGTTTTACAAACAGATGATAATCTGGTGGAGCAAGATCTTGGCTGCAGGAGGGATGAGGAAGAGGAGATATGCGATTTATGATGATTTTTGTACATTGGTCTCGGGGACGTTCCTTCTGGGTGAATTATCTTGTCTCATTTCAATACTTTCTGCGTTTCTGAATAACTGGCAGAGTTAATTGTAGTAAATTACGAACGAGCAGGTCCGTTTATTGGAATTGTTAGAATTTTGGGACCTTCGTCGTTATCAACTTGGTGGGATTTTTTCCGCACTTGAGGCCACTTTGGGACTTTGGAGAAACTATCTAAAGGGTATTTCTCCTTAGGATTTAGTCCTTTTTTGGGGTATAATACCTGGACCTCCTCTACATTAGACATCTGACGTAAGCACGTAAGCTGCAGTGCAAGACATCATTATGTAGTTAGTAGGATAATTAAGGAGCTGTCAACCGCAGTCAGGGTACAACTTTAACATCAATAATAATTATTAATGTCAGAGATCTCTGATGTTGGTTGCCTGTCCGATCACAACTTCATCTGTAGGCTGGTTTCATGTACTGCCTGGTCACTGCAAGATTGTCTATTAGAGAATTATTATAATATTATTAGTTTATTTTTTATGACCATTACATACTGTTTAGTTAATTTCCCCATTTATTTGCTAGTACATTGTTTCAATTTCAAAAGGTTTTGTATATACATTTTTGTAATTCAACTCCGTTTATTTCTTTGAATATTTTGCAATAACCGCCGAGAATCGCGTTTTGCCTAGGTATAGCGTCTTTTATGTAGGTAGTGTGATGAACCTCCTGCGCTTGCGCGTTTGGAGCTTCAATCTTGTAGCGAATTCCGCGCGTCGTTCGCGAATTATTGGATTTATTTATTTTTCTTTCGTGCCGGTTTGTTATAGTTGCCGTTTTTTATTTCATTTCAAGTAATCATTCAATTTTTGTTAATAAATTTAATTTTCGATGTTTTCCACAATACAGGTAAGTTACAACTTTGACTACGTTCTCTTTTGTACTCCACACCATAGTTCTCACTAACCTTTAGGAGTTGCGTTCACTGCAAACTGTATTTTCAGACATATTTTAGAGGATCAGACCTATCAGCTCAGTAGTTAGGATATGAGAGAACCAGATAAATATGGCGGCCAAAAGTGAAGTTATGTCATATAGCGCCTATAAGACCTTGCGCAACCGAACGCGCATGCATGCGCGGCGACCTTTGAGCAGCCAATTGGAATCGAGTGGCCTGGTGGACGACCAATCAGTGCAAAGTGGGCGGAGCTAGTGCCCAATCAGACTTGTTAAACTTGTCCGAGGCCATGATGACCCATACAAAAGCAAATTGACTTAGAAATTCCTAGAATTGTGATAAGGTAAAGTCGTCATTTCGCGGCGCATCATCATAACGGCTCCACCGCCCATGGCGCCAACGTCCACACGGGCGTCCAGACTTGCTACACTTGTCACTGCATGCTTGGGTATTTTTGCAACGATTTAATAATTAGTTCTACGAATAATGGTTTGTTTATATTCCACATGACGATAAGGAAACATACTGTTTAAATAATTATTACAGACTTGACGTCACACCTCGTCGAGCAGCTGGCCTAGGCGCACACGCAGGCGTTCGACTTCGGACTTGTCTAAACTTGTCTGGAGTTAAAGACACAGCAGCAATGTGTAATTAATTTATCTTGTCACTGCACGTTTGGGTATTTTTGTAATGATTTAATCAGTTCCACGAATTATAGTTTGACATTGCGCATGCGCAATGTCAAATTATGTGTATATAAAGCGAACATAAACGTGGATACCCTTCTCGCGTTCTGAACGGTGCTGTCCTGGACGAATAACGAATGACGCTCTCAGTTTTCTCTTTGACGACATCCGCTACGAAATCGATGGAGTGGAGGTGGATCGAACAAAAAATGTGGGTGTGAAGGTGACGTTCGCGTCCTGGAGAATGCCGGATGGATAAGAACAGGTGATTCGCCGACCCAGGTACTTAACGTGTACATACTGGTGTACATACTGGGAAACATCCTGCTGGGATTCCTTTTACTTTGCGGATGCTGTAAGGAAATAAATTTATTTACAATTTCTTAAAACTAGAAAAACTGCGGTATAAAAATACTCCCTAAATACATTCATTCGAGCAATTGTGTTAAACATTCAAATTTTATTCGTCCAATCAGATGGATGATTATCTTATGCGACAATTTTGAAGAAATACGGCGACGCCACAGACCAGACACTCGACCATCTCACAATCAAAAACATCCCTTGCAGACGGCCACACACACACACACGCATATACTTAAAAATACCACCCAGAATTATCCATGCACTTCCAAATAATACCTAAAATATTAAATCCTAACAAAATAACTTTCTTGTCGCTTATAAGTCTTTCCGATGCTGAGGCAGCATTTCTTACGAATTGCCAAGGTCCTGACGTTCCTCTTCTGCTGATATGCAATTCCATTTCTGTGTATTTCCTTTCCCACCTCCTGTTCTTTTCTCTCTCAGTACAGTCCTCTTGAATTTTTGTTTATTAATACGAGTATGTGCATAAGTTGTTTGTCATTGGCGGTTGACTTACGCGGCCCCCTGATAGTCCCACTGGCACCTCTTACCTACAACCCACATATTATGCGACATTACTCGCACTCTGATGGCATTCGATTCAGATTGCATTTCTGTGACAATGAAGTAAATCACATCTACTTAGATATCTCACATATTCAAAACATAAGGACAAATTTCACGGTTATGCTAACCTAGACTTTAATCTTGCTTTTCACCAATGTGCATAGAATATAATTAATATTACAACGGGGACTATTATCAAACATAGACGTATTGATTTACAATTCTGGTGAGTCCTATAACGGTGTCCTATTGTTCGTGTTAGACGTCATGTCTACTGATAAGGGTAGCATATCGACAATGAGGTTAACTGTATGGATGCATCCTAAAGCGTCGTCTTAGATTAGCTTCTATTATAGTTTAGCATCAATCTATACTCAGCTATTCGAAGTATTCAAAGCGCGTCGTTCTCTATCTATTCGTATAGACTATAGAGGGTGCAGAAGTTCAGGGTTAATTATTTGAGAAATATTATTGTAGTAAGTTCGATTGGGTTCAAAATTTAATTTGCATATTTACCCAAAAGAACGAAACCAGAACCTGCAGTTTTCTGTACAGCGCACTTGTTTAACGTTGCATCATCTTTTTCAAATTATCCATAGAAGAACCATAACACGAGATGAAGTCTATATCCCTATGATGCAATGTTAATAAAATGCGCTGGCTATAATTTTTGCATGCAACACATTTGGTTTTAGTTATTTTCTTTACTTGTGACAAAACGTTCCTTCCAAGGCATAGAACTCGCCTTGATTGTCGCAAGTAAATTTTGAAGAGAACACTGCCACTTCTTTCCCTCTTTTAGGTTGGGAATGGTCGAGGGCGTTTTAAACTACAGAATTCGTATAAACAATAAACGAGGCTACTAATTAGGATGGAAATTAGGAGCCTCAAATACGAAGTATAATTAACGTCATTTTGTAAACTTTGAGTGCGCTGCGAGCAAGGAAGGAAAACAATAAGCGCAAGTTCTAAACTGGAACAAATCAAACAATAGTAAATAAGAGATGAACTTAACTAAATGTAGGTAATACGAGTTTCCTTATAGTTTCAATAGGCGTCTAAGTAGACAATGATTCAAAAACTACCATAATTAGCGGAGTAACATGGAATAGGTGGAGTAATTATTTAATTATAACATTAAAGGAGTTTGGTCTGATCTTGCAGACTTAGTATTGTCTCCGAGTGCGCCCTAATTGTGAAGCTTTGAAATTTAGATTCCCTTTGTCTGAAGGTAAACTTATCAGTTTCAGCTTATTGAAATTCAAAAACCTCCTTTGATGCCGGCTCCGTCTCGACCGAGAAATGGAATTCTACGAGTCAATTCTTATTTGATATGTTAAAGAACTACATTGAGTCTTTCTAAAATGTAACGTTTTAGTTCCATCTAATGAAAAAATCATCTATCATATAAATTTGGAAAGTGGTTCGCTTATACAGAGTTTACTGTAAAGGTGTTCCATAAATTTGGTATGTAATTGAAATTAAGGTGGTCTTTCATACTCCGTTGGAAGCTATACGATCTTCAGAAGGGTGCTTTAGAAACATGTTTCTTAACATCTTTTTCCACCGTTTAGTGCACACCATCTTCCAAGACTTGCTCTGTAGTTCAATGCCTGTCGCGCTATTTGCCCGGGGAGTAGTTGATGGAGCAAGCTCGGGTGGAATTTTATTATTTTTTTCCGACATTGAATAGTAATGTCCCCATCTCTTTGGAGTTGGCTCTCGCTTACTGATGTGGCCCGCTCACCTTTATAGACTAGATGCTGATTTCGTTTGTTTACACGCAGCTGCACCGTACTGATGAGCTCCATCAAAGAGCGAAATCATGATATGCGGCAGACGGGCGAAAACAATTATTTTCTTCTTCTTTATAATTAGCCATAGCGGGGCCTCATACTGCTATCGTGTACACCAGGGGCACGCTGGATTCTCAGTCCTTGCAGTAGTTGATAGCAGGTGAGTTTTCATGTTTTACCACCGTTTAGTGCACACCCTCGTCCAGGTCTTGCTCTGTAGTTCAATTCCTGTAGGGGTATTTGCCTGGAAAGTAGTTGTAGGAGCAAGTTCGGGTCGAATTTAAGTACGGGTCGAGTTTAATTACTGTGTCACTGTCTTTTGGCGTGTGGGGTTAACTTATTAAGAATTCATAGTATCTACTTATCATCAGGAAGTATGTCGACGATATTTTCATAGTACCCCCGGAAGATCAAGTAGATGGTACACTTCAAATCTTCAACCTACAACACGCGAGAATACAGTTCACCATCGAAAAGGCACAAAATCGTTCAATTCTTTTCCTCGACACTTTGGTCACTCGCACCAATGATAATTCCTTTGTTACTGAGTGGAATTTTATTAACCTTCCAGCTCTGGTCGTTACCTCCATTTCCTACCCGAACCGAACATTAGGAAATAACTGAAACAAACTTGGTCCTCGGCATGAAACATAAAGTAAACCAGCTTTCCCACCGTACTAACCGTCAGTTGGGTCTCCAAGAACTTAGATAAATATTCCTTAATAATTCATATCCCAGCCCGCTTGTCAATAAGTTGCTGTATAGAACTTCTCAGCGAATGGATAACTCTCCACCCACTCCTGTGGAGTTTTACAATTCAATTTACTTTCATCAAAGATCTTTCGAGTGGTATTTCATCAGTCTGAGTCTAGATACAAAATAGCGTATTCATGTCCTCTTAAAGGTGGTAATGTCTATACTAGACTAAAAGAAACTACCCCTGTATATACCTATATGGTCTAACGTTATAATTCAAGATACTTTGTTCCACATGTGACTGACACATCAGTACCTCGCATAAAAGTGACTGTAAGCGTAAGACTGTGATCTTGCGATCACCATACCCTCACGAATAATCCTTTCGATTTCGATGAAATTTCTGTACCCGTAAGAGAGGATAAACTTAAGAATACAACAACAAGAATAATAAAACAAGATAAAAACAAATTGGAAAATGTCTATGTTAATACAGGCAAGATGAGAAAATATGTGACTTTTAGTATTGACGATTGTCCTCTCTTGTCTGTATTACTGTCTCAAAGCGGCAAAGCATGCTGCTGATAAGGTCAAAGATGAGGTCCTGAGGCGACTGTTTCCATTCTTCCAAAAAGAGCATTGCGCAGCGCTGGAAGTTATCGGTTATCGGTTATCGGTGCCGACTGTGTCTTCCTATAGCACCCCAATAATAGATAATGTGTTAACAATATTGTGGAATATTCGACTAAACTCTTGAAACTGTTATTGGGCTTCTTTAATAACGTAACGTAACAACACCAATTATAATTTTTAGTATCTTCTGCTATTATATAAAAAAATTATTTATGTATATTTATTTTTCACACATACATACTGAAAAGATACAAAAAAGTTAAAAATACATGAATGCTTCTTTATCTCAAGGCACAGTTTGAAATTCTAGTGCGCGAAATTTATTCATCAGTAATTAAAACATTGACATGGAAAATATCATCCCGACCCCTTGCATTTTGCGTCAATGTAATCAGCATTAAAATTTCGTCCCAAAAATGACATAAGGTAATATATAGGGTGTGCCATTTAAAAAATTATATCTTGGATGCAACACTCAGTATGTGAACATTAAACATCTAACTGTATAAACCACAATAATTTTAGAACAAGTACAAAAGGTGTATCTATCATCTTGCCAGAATGGCATTTTATTATATTCTGGATAAAATTATTTACGAATTATTTCATTTCAACATTACAATAATTAGTTTAATAATTTTCGAAGGGTTTACGGAATCGAATTAAAGAAATCTCACGTCCCAGTCGGAATCTTGTCTCTCTAACTTTCCGGTAAAATCCTTCTGCCGTAAAAGGTTCTAGCAATCCTATATCCCAGAATTTGTGAAAGCAAACTTTGGCTAGGTAGGTACATAAAATCTACGATCTACATTAATAATTATTATTATAGTTAGGGAGTCGCAATAGAAAATTATTGCTGAATTTTCTACCACGCCAGAGGTTATTAATCTCAATATATGAAACACGAAGAACAAGAATATGGCCGTAAGAAAGTTGCATCTGAGTCGCACTGCAGATGGTTCTCTTCAGACAAGTTTAGCGGCGTCTGGCACCCACTCGCGACCATCTAATGTGTTTGACAGTGATATTTTAGTTTACTTATGATGCAAAAATCAGTAAAGAAAAATGTGTTGGCAGAAAATATGTCACGTGATGCTCCCGCTTAAGTTTGGGCTTATCTGGCACCCACTCGCGACTATGTAATGTATCTAGCCGTGATATTTTGCCATTCTTCTTGATGCAGAGCCAGCAAAATAAAAATCTGTTGGTAGAAAATATGTCAGTAGCAACTTTAATTTAACCGTTAACGTTGTCTCTGTAACCGCGCCGTATTTTTTGTAGGGTAGAAAATAATTTACTATAGCACGTGGAGTTGACTTGCGCACTTTATAACAAACGTATAAGATTTACTACCTGGTAAAATATGTCGATACATTTTTAAAAAATTACAGGCATTCTCAATTAATCAGAGGGCTGATTAATTAAAATAGTAAAGTGCTTTAGGTCAGTTCAATATTGCTCTCGGTGTTCAATTTATCATCTGTATTGATTGGGAGACTTACCAATTTCAACCTTCAGCAGTTGTCGCGTTATTAATAATAAATAATATTTCATGCCCACTAATAATACTCATATACCTTACCTATAGCATACGTAACACAAGCATAACAAATGATATGTGTCTAGTTGGCTTCCTCAGTAATACTGCTACCTGGCAAACGTTGGTCAACTGATTAATATTTAATTTCAACCCACTAACGATCTGTCAGACTTCATTTTTCGACGGTTCATATAAATTTTTGACACGGAAAATTCTTCAAATCGTCAAATTACTTGTTTTAAAAAATTAGCTTAAAATCAACAAAAAGAGTCTATAGTAAATGCGATACTGCCCGCCGGTTAGTAGGTCAACGCGTTAGTCATACGTTCACCGAGGACCTGAAAGCACGCATTTCTTGTAGAAATAGATAAAGTAAAACGTGACAAAAAACAATCGCTACGAGCAAACGAGTATCCAACCAGATTTTTACTAACTGGGTATTTCCAGCAGAATGTAGTTTAGTAGTTACGACGTCCGTCCGGAAAGTTGGGAACCTGCGTTGGATGACCTTGTCGGGTACATCATACTTTTCATGCCATTTCCCATTCGCAGATAACTAGGTGCAAATAAATATGAAAATTTGCAGTATTTTGTCCTACGCTGGAATTTTTTACCTCTCTAAACGTACCAGACAAATACGTCGAGTTTATTGCTCTAGTATAGTTCTTTTCAGATATCTTGGCGTGTGTGTGTGCAGTAATCTGCGCATTACGTTCATATGTCTTTCTCCCTTTTGTAAAATGGATTTGTTGAATTTTAATTGCGGCCGTAAGATGACTTGAGAATATTCTCACGTTTCCGTATTTGATCTCACTCTTTCTTACTATGGCTGTGTGAAACAAAATGGTTTCAGTATTAATATGCTTATTTTGCAATATCCAGTGGTAACCAAGCAATTTATCAAAAATTATTGCCTTTCAAGTATAACTGTCAGTTTGATTGTCAGGTGTAAAGATGCCTGGAAATGTTTTTACCAAACAGCGTCGAGAAGTTTTACGAAATATTTTTGAATACTTTACCCGAAAGAAGGAAAATAATGGTCCCCTATTGCCTTTAACTTGTGACCAGGAGCGATTGGCCGACGCATCAAAAGTAAGTCTACGCAGCGTATCGCGCATAGTTGGAGAGGAACAATGAGGTTTGTCTGCTACAACGCCCGGAAAAAGGCACAGCAAATCAAAATGAAAAAGTGAAGATGTAACTGACAGCATTAAAACCGAAGTAAGGAATGCTATTTATTCCATGAAAAAATTTTAAATAACAAATTAGAAACAAAATAAATAGTGGATATTTCTGACACAGGTTTATGGCATTTATAACCAATAGCAGATTTAACTACAAACTAGAAAATAACCGGTGTCTTTTGTGTGAACGGGCTAATGTTGTGGGTAAAAGAATACATTTCTTGAGGGAAAACGTCAAAATGCTCATTGCCGTGTGCCGTGTCCAGAGTGTCGGCGCACACGCTTGTCACGGTTCCTAGCAACAGCAAAATTTTGGAAACTACTGAACTGCTGGCGGTTGCTTGGATAATCGGATATGGCAGCGCAAACGCCAACAAATCTGAAAAATACTATAGCATATTTGTGTTGGTTGAAAATGAAAAAGTTAATATTGATTGCAAACATAAACAGTCACTGATGTTATGTTGTATATTATAAGCAATATTATATAAATAAATGTAGGATCAATATTGAAAAACCGCGCTTCTTTTTCAAAGTGCATCATTATGCTTTTGTGTAACTACTTTATTCATATTATATTATCGGAAAGTAACACAGTTACAATATTGCATAGCCGTTAGTTATCTATGTATCAATGTGTTGAACGATTCTTGAAACTTTGGGACATTTTAAAATCGTACTTTGAAGTTGCATTTGCTGAAGACTAAAACGGCCAAAATTTGTACATAATTCAATCTTTCAACGACGAAACTAAAAGTTATTTTTATTTTTTATTTGTGCTTAATTATTATGAATGAGTTTAACGCTCTCTTTCAAGGTAGAAATATAAATATATTAATTGGAGATTTTGTTAAAGAAAGTAAAACTGCAGGTACAAGAAAACCGTCGCACGCTTTATGAAAATAACTAACCTAAAATTTGAGAGTTTCTAAGTTTTCAATTTAAGTGTGAAATTATTAGAATTTATTAAATTATGCTTTAAGTTTGAAGTGGGTATCACAAGTTGATAGGTACTAGTTACTGGACTCTCAATATTTAAACGCCGTCTATTCAAAAAAACTGGTGCGTGTACTTATGTACGCGCGTTAGAAGATATACTTCTTTGGCATAATACAAAAATAACTTTATTTAACACGCAAATAATAATTAATGGGAATAAAATTGCGTGATCATAAACACGGTTGGTAAAATCTGAATTCAATTAAATAATTATTCCATTATTCCATCTACTCTCCCTGTACCTACAACTTCATTACAATCTCCTACAATTATTAAATTTTCTTGCCCCTTCACAAAATCAAGCACATATTCGATGTCGCTATAAATTGCCTCTGCAGCCTCATCACTGTAATTCAATGTGGGCATATATATCTGTCTTATTACCGACCTTACAGGTTTCGAATTTAACCATAACTACCCCGTTCATTTTCTGTAAGAAATTTTCTACACTTATTTTCTTCTTCATAACAATTCCTATTCCCGAATTTTCCCCTATCGATCCTATGTGTATATTTATTTTGATTTAAATGTTGCATATAACTTCAAAAAGATCTAAGTGTCATTTTCTGTTAAGTGAAATATTAAGAAAAAACTTTCTTAAATGAAAATTAAAAGAGATATTTTAATGCACTATTTTTTATTTCAAAGAGAAAAACAATCTACTGTATAAGTGCATACCAAACTAATTAAAAAATTAAACTTTGCAGAACAATAAAAATAAAACTTTCCCATTTGGTAAAACGATACAAGTGACAGTAGTAATCAGTGTACAAAAGGGTCGAAGTCCAAGATAATAAGCATATCTAAGTGCCATCAAGAGTATTAAGGTTAATTTGAGCGAATGTTTTCGTAAAATTGGCGATGTTCTTCTGGTAGATAAGGTAACATGTCTTTCCAATTCTTTCTCTTTTCGTTAAAAAACGTCCCGTTCCAGACAGAAGTCACACGGGATTGCCAAATCGATCTAACCTTCACCAGCAGACACCCCTCCCTAATTCCCCGGCATTGTGGGCGCGCACCGTAAAATTTCACTCTCATCATTCTTTCATAACGCGCCTAAAGAAGTATAACTTCAAAAATGATTCCTATGTTAGAAGTCCGCCATGGTGTGGGCTTTTTAGACACTTTTGTCCAGCGTAGATTGAGTGACATAATATTGTTTTGCATTTGAAGTTTGAAATTGTTTTCTTGTTTGTCTGTTTCTCATGCTCATCATAACCTGAGAGAGATCGATGCCTGAGTCTGAAATTTCGTATCCGAGCGTTTTCGACCACGGAGAAGGCACTCGTTGTATAAGTGAAATATTAATAGACCACTTCTGACAATAGTTTCTCGCAGCTTCGTTCGAAGATTCTAGAATACAAACGAATACAACTCTAGCACCCCCATCTGAAGAGACGGCCGAGTTGCAATTACGTAAAGTTGCTTGTATTATTAAGGGAAAACGCTTTTTTGCATAGATTATGGCGCGCTGTTCGCATCACAGTACATAATGTCTAATATACACAGTACTGGTGTCTGTTAGCCACAGAAAAATATTTTCATTCCACACATGTCAACACCTACGTTATATTTTAGCTGCTTGTAAGGAAATATAGGTATCATTATCTCTACTATTCCAGAGTGTTATGGGAAATAATTCATTCGCAAAAGTCCACGTATTTCCGTACAACCGTTATTTGCCTTGTCGTGTTTTTGTTTGATTTCATATGGCGCAGATATTAATTAAAACGAAATGTTTTCATAAAACAGAAGCGCTCATACAGTAATCAGAATTCTACAACTGATGGAAAGATCAAAGCAATTTCCATCCGTATTTTAATTTTTACGCAGACGATATGCCGTTGGGCAATTTTTTTATTATAGCCTTTTTTTCAATTTTCACCTGAAGCAACCTAGCGCACACAGATCGAGGTAGCTGGCCGACCGTTGAAGAATAATTTTTACCGTTTTTCAGCCAATTTCACAGGAAAGGATTTTATTATACTCGTCAGTGAAACAGAAAACTCAGGTCTTATTTCCAAAGGATTTGGACACTCCGGAATCTAATCCCCGAATACATTACAAGGACTTCTTAGGTATCCACTCTCAAAAAGTTCAGAATACTTATTAGTCGAGATTTGAACAAAAATTGTAAAGTGGTGAAGCACATACATAAATATTGAATGAAACTGCAAGCAGAGAGGGAGGGTAAAATGTTTCTAGCGCAGATTACAGATTTTTGGTCACAATAATCCATATAGGTACAAGTTAATATTCAGTATCTATGCAGTTCGAAGACAATAACGTGCTTATTGTCGATTGAAAGTTCCAGATGCCTAATTTTGGCCGTGGCATTGTTGAAATTTCAGTCGTAAAACTGTTGGCAATTACTTGGAGCAATCGAAAAATGTTGCAGGCCCTCACCATAGCTATCGACGAAGATCCCATTCCAAAACAAGCAGACTTCAGGCTAGGTTGTTACAACCCCCGTTTTTGGATGTTGTGTGTGCAGGGAGAATTACAATTGAGACTCTCTGATATTGTTCCTTAACGGCTTTATGACCCCTTACAATAAAATCTCTGAGAGTACTGTATAAAATGTTCGGTTTCGTGTTTGCGGAGGTTCACCTCCTGGGTTATGGGTTGGCAACGTCTTTGCAATACCGAAGACGGTTGAGAGAGTGCCACCCTGATGTGATTGGCTAAAATGCTTCCAGCAGTGATGTTGTCCTCGAAGTTGGCTCGGGACTGGTGATGTGGTTAGCTACGGGGTGTAGCTGGGGCGAGTGCCACCTGGGAGAGAGGCTGGTTGATAGGGGTTGTCGAAGGAGACGTGATGTCGGCGGCGGAGCTTGGTCCACTCTCGACTGAATAGCTGGAAGTCGGTGGCGATGTAGTCCTCGAGGACGGCCCAGATGAGCCAGTGGGGTTGGCTCGGTGATCCCTGGAGTCGGTGATGAGGTACAAGTTCCAGCTGGTAGGCAGGCGCTGGGCTGCGGGTTGTCCTGGAGCTGGCGGCGAAGTCAAATTCCCGGCTGGTGCTGATGGTGTCCGGATGTCCTGGTCCTGGTCCTGGTCCTGCTGGTGGTTGGGCTGTCCTGGTCTTGCTGGTGGTGGTGCTGGTGGTCCAGAGATTCGACTCTCAGAAGAGAGTGATTCTATGTGGAATTGGCCCAATATTTAAATGAAAATTGTGGGCTTGTCTGGGGGAGAAGGCGTGCGGTGTTAACCAAGCCCTCATCGTCATGGATTTTCCCCAAGAATTTCGTGAAAGGAGTATCTTATGCTTTTCGTAAAGGGCTCTACGAATAGTAAAGATAGAATATGGCTTAGAGAACCGAAGAAATGAGACAAAAATTATCCTAGTGGCATCTGAAGATTTCATATTTTCTTAACGAAAATTGTAAGTTAAAAATTGTCTGCTGTAAATTGAACGTATGGGTTTCTTTTTGGAATACGTAAACACCAAATAGGTGTCTGCACTAGCTTGACATGATATGAGCACTTGAGCACTGGAGCTAGATTTTAAGGAAAAAGCTGCACAAAGACCTACGTGACAGTTTTTCGAAGATCAAGAAAACGAAGGAGGTAGTGCATTTGCATTTCTTAGTTTAATTTCATGGTTGTGGTGGTGGCTGCGAGACGGAAGATGAAATTCGTGTGCGAGACGAAGAGGAGGACTGCTAAACTTCGTACGCAGAATTTGGGGTAGATGACCATGTATTCCACTTGAGGGCGTGGCGCCGTTAAGTCGCTATAGACGAGGTCGATTTAATGAACTGAACTGAATTTTTGTTAAAACGAGGATAATACTACGAAACTTATTTATATTAAAAATATAAATTCGAGGGCACAATTACGATGATTTGCTTCTAGATATTTTAAACTGACTGTTTCTAAACGTAAAATAAACCTAATAATATTAATAAAATGAAAAATACGAAAATTCTGGAACCATAATTACGATGCTTGTAATTATGAGTGACAAGGTAAATCCTCTACTGCCGGCATGTTGAATCCAAAGCAGAAAGTAGATGATGGATATACCAGAAAAATAAGTTTTCTCTAAGTGCTTCTAATTTCTTGCCGTCTTCAACCTTATACATGCTCAAAAAATTCCGCTATATTTATGTGACCATATATGGGTACTATTTTCTTTACTGGTTCACTGGTATACCAAGATTAATAAGTTCACTTATGAATGGGGATTCTACATTACAAATCGTCG
This sequence comes from Xestobium rufovillosum, assembly GCA_963966045.1. NCBI lineage: Eukaryota > Metazoa > Arthropoda > Insecta > Coleoptera > Ptinidae > Xestobium > Xestobium rufovillosum. Next base: position 21,988,524 of record OZ014493.1, on the reverse strand, counting down.
CCCTCCACACGTAGTGGCGTAACTGACAAATTTTGAAAAATCGAGATACGCCGCCAAAACATTTATAAACAAATTATTTCTGCATTTGTTTGTTTTACTTAGGCCATTCTTAAAACTGCACTGAAATGCATACAGTTCCATGTTGTACAGTTTTGGGTTCAGAATGATTTTTCGGGCACTAGTATTTTTCTTTTCGTCCTCCTGCAAAATTTAGTCCATATCAGTTACGCCACTACGGGTGAAGGGCGACGAAATATTCTCTAGTGAGAATTTCCGAAGAGCCCAAATAGCATCAAGTATTTGCAAAAGAATGGTTTTCTTGTGTGAAAATTAAGTGTCTGCACCACGACTAATAAAAAAATTGTCGGCTTTCTTGTCTGAAATCAATAGGTGCGTATGGCCACCGAAGAGAGTTCTTTCTTTCTTCTCTCATGCAACTAATATACTATCTTCGTAGCCACCTTTTCGTCCGTTGCGCCCCACTTACGGATACAGTATCACTCTTGGGAAATATGCAAAACAGCGGCAGATCTTACCCTGCTGAAAACAAGTGGTTTATAATCATAGAAAGTTTCTTAATAAAAAATCAGCATTATTCGACCATAGTATAGGTAGTTGCTCGTAACAATTCTTCGTAACGAGGTATGCAGGAAGACTGCCCATTGTTTTTACACGTATGGAGGTTTCAATGCCAGCTTTGCTGGAGTATCTGTGTCGCACCCAACTATGTGGAATATTTCTACCAGGCGGAGTATTTGCCAGACGAGAAGTTGTTTGACAAGCCAGTATTAAACAATATTAAATGGGAAAAGCTAATAATTATGCTGGATTTACTAATAGCCGCCTTGTTATCGCATCGCGTAGGGTACCTCAAGGATGTTGAACTTGACACGCAGGAAATTTATTCCGCAATAAGTCTATACTCCTATCAAATTCTGTAATTTATAATTTGTATTCATTTAGATGAATTTGCTTTTCATTAAAAAATTTATGGGCGAGCGCCATAAAAATAAATAAAATTAATGATTTCAGCCTCAAAAAAGATAGGCCAGAAGGCTACGCATGATCAAGATTTCATTATTTTGACGGTTGCAAGCTGCTGCTTTACAACTATTTTTCATAATTACATATCAACCACAAGATTATAAAAAAATCGTCTGTTTGAAATATTGACCAGAAAAGGATATGAAATATGAATAAATACGTAACATTTCTGTTGCTCTTCCTTTATAATTGAAAATAGAAGTTCCGCAAAAATCAGAAAAGCAGTTTCATCTAAAGCGTACAATATTCACTATTTTATGCATCATAGATACAAATTTTCTAAAGTGCTACATCTTCTATCTATCTACAACAGATCTACAACAGATTAGCCCAGCGGGTGTTCCTGTGTAGTTTGGTAGCGATCAGATCAACAGAATTTTTTTTCTTGGTTTTGTGAGAAGCCGGGGCATGATATGACACATATCAACTGTCAGATTTGCCAAATAAAATTCAGACCGTCAGAAAGTATTAAATACATTTTATTTGTCAAATCTGACAGTTGATATGTGTCATATCAAGCCCCGGCTTCGTACAAAACAAGAAAAATCTGTTGATCCGATCGCTACCAAACTTCACAGGAACACTCGCTGGGCTAATCTGAAGATTAACTTACAGTAGGTGCCGCGCGTGTCGTACCGGAACCGGGCAGCTAATAAAGTATAAAGTGAAAATTGACAGCAAACGTCAAACGGCATATGTCATTCGCAGTTTATCAAGTTTCAAACGATTTTACCACAATTATTTCTTCAGGCGCAGCAACGCGCCGGGTACCAGCTAGTCTACATCTATGAAACATAAAAAATGTTTCTGGACCGATGTTGATGAAATGTTCAGACAATCTTCAGATTAGCCCAGCGGGTGTTCCTGTGAAGTTTGGTAGCGATCGGACCAACAGATTTTTTTATACGTTTATGTGAAGCTGGGGCGGGTCGCTATAATTTATAAAGTGACAATTGACAGCAAACGTCAAACGGTATATGTCATTCGCAGTTTATCAAATTTCAAACGATTTTACCACAATAATTTCTTCTGAGGCAGCAACGCACCAGCTAGTAATCTATAAAACACAAAAATTGTTTCTACCTATGTCCGTTATAGACTTTCAAACCATCCAACCGATGTGCCCCAAACCGGTTTCATTTGAAAGGCAATAATGCAAAGATGGTTTTAGACCACTAAAACAATGCATTCGGTCCATTCATGAAGTCGATTTTGGACTTTTCCCATACAAAAATTTTCAACCTCATCAAAGGGTGACGATACTCGCAAATAAATTGACAAAGGTGTGAAGTTGGCGCATAATACAGACTGTCAAAACAAAAACACTGATCTGTCATTTTCATAAATAAACAAAATGTATTTCTTTTTTAGCGTAGTAGCACACGCCGGGTAAGTATCCGTTATGTAATATAAAATAGATATACAAATTAATACAGCGAGCATCGAGGGCGATGACTCATCGTTGTACGACCTTCCCGACCTGAAATGAATAAATTGAGATTTAACATTCATAAAATTTAAATTTTGCGCTTGTTTTGTTTTATTCAACTCACCATAAAGCTATGTAAACAGGGATTATATTGTTATATATGTATGTATACATGTTTTACATATGCAAAATGCAACCCCAGCAACAATGCAGGGATAAATTTAAAAAATAACAGGTATAGTCTGACAGAGAAGTGATTTTTTTGAATATCGTTCGTAAGTTAGTCTGCGGTCAGTGCGGAATTGGGAGTATATCGGTTCCCACTGAGGAAAAATAGTTCAGTCGCGGAAATCGGGGGGGAGGTGGCAAATGGGCAATGTTACCGTCTAATAGAATTTTCCTATTTGCTAATATTATCAAAACACTACTCGCATGGAAGCATAAATTATTAAAGAGACAAGAATTAAATTGGTTAAAGCACAGCAATTTGCTGAATAAATTACAGAACTTCAAGTCCCTTTATAGAAGTAGGCTATAGGGCGTCCCTTAACCAGAAACAATTTGGCATAATGCTGCCAGGGCCCGGAGCGGTATCAATCAATTCCCAATTTGTCAAACCCTCCAACCCTTGAGACAAACTTATTGCAGTCACATCGGACTTTACTCTAAAAGTTTCTCGTCCAGACGAAACAATAATAACAAGACCAATGTCACAGATCGCTTCGTAATGATTAATCGATTGCGGACCTACAAAACAGCGACACATACTGTGACACTTTCCCGCTTTAGAGTTAAGTGTTAAGAAAACAAAGCTTTAAGTTATATCCGGACAAAAGCAAGAGATCCATTGTTCCACAAAAGAGAGATTCCAAAACAGGAAATAGCTGCACATTAGTACCGGTTCCGCCAGCCGGTAGACCGAACTGAGACAGCCGGGGTTTACTTCTAGGAATTAAGCACAACAACCGAGACACTGCTTTAGTTTAATTATAACGGGTTCATTACGTCTGACTCTAGACACCTACAACTGACGGACTCAAGTGATGGAATAAAATAGGTATACTCTTGTGAAGTTCAGTCAACCTAATAAGTTCGCTGATGCGGGTTTTATTAGTGTTTGACACTTGGGGGAGTGCTTCAAGACGTTATGATTCTTGTGAGTATTGATACTGACATGCTAGAATAGAGAAAATGGCAGCAAACTTGTTGGAAATCTGTATCTAGGTTAAAAAAGTACAGTGGCAGAGTGGCGCTGATTGAATTTAACGAAGCAGGATGACAGTTAAAATATGCAGACTGTGAGAGGATTGTCAGTTCTTTTCATCATCCTGCACCCTGATACTATTTACTTTCATGCATAAATAGTAAACCAACTCTACAACTTATTTTCTGTTTATCGCTGATGATTTTATTATATACCAGTGCTCGTCTAAAGTCTCCTACCTCTCGTACATTTTCAACGAATTAGGTTAGAGTTCAGACAAAATGATCAAAAATCTTGTCAAAAGAAGAAATTATAGAAAATGAATTGATTTTTAGAAATTCAGAGTGGGGCAGAGTTACAATCAACTCAAACGTTCGGATTTTATACACAATTCGAAACCTTATATGTTATATCCGTAAATAATATGCAGAATGAGAATAATCATTATACAGTATTTTTCCTTCCGGGAACCGATATAATCCCGACAATGTATTCACTGATCAGCTCGAATCAGATGTGATGTTTTCGCCAGCAAGCTTCATAGCAACATCAAATAAAGTGCTAGATCAAAACGTAGCATTGGTGTTTCAAGAATGTGTGATAGTCTAGACTCTAGAGGTTAGAGCGAAACACTTCACCATTAGAGGGCGCGGATTAAATCCTCAGGGTCCATACCCACAAAATTTGACGGTTTGTCTGCCTCTAGATCGACTTAGCCCAATGAAATGAGTATCTATAATTCGTTCAATAGAGCATTTGAAGTAAGCATAAAATTATCCTTCGAAGGATAATGGGCGACTAAAGCTTGATTCACATAAATATTACTGCAGTTGCAGTTTACCTGCAGAACAGGTATAACAGCAATTCTTAAGTCAGAATAGGCAATGCATTTCACCTGACCAGGACTAATTAAATAAAAAGAGGTCAATCAGTTATTGTATATAACTGGTTAGTTGCGTTTCCTCCTTTGCCCCAAAGTTAAGTCGAGTTGAGTTTATTGAGTTATTTTAGTTAATTTTTTGTGGTTGAATATTGAATTTCATAAACCTAGACAAAAGTTAATAAGATTGACAAGTGGCAATTTAACATTTGATGAAGCATTAAATAAAGTGTCATGCACAAGTCGCTTCCATTAATTAGTCATTGCAAGCAAAACTTAAAAGCTATCTAGCTTCTGCACCACTACTATCACAGTGATCTTACAAGTATGTCATTGTGAGCGCTTTTAGTACAGAAGCATGAAGTTACATTTCCGCATCGGTTTCTGCACTATTACAATAACAAATATTAAATGTTAAACGACTGTACGTAGATAAATCTAAAGTAATGAGTAGGTATACGGGCATAGCAGTCAAGGAAAACTTACCTTATAATATGGCCTTTCTCAAGTTTGATTTGTTGGGGTGCAGATAGCTCAATGGTTAGAGCAGTCGCCATGAAAGCGAAAGATCTGGGTTCTAATCCCGGTCAGCGCCTTTTCACATTTTTTGTGGGGGAGGACTGTGTGTAAGTTTTCCTTGACTGCTGTTACAATAACTACAAAAAATGTACTTTACAAAAGGTTTTTGTAAATTAGGTACCTATTTTGAAGAAATAGCGGCAAGTTATAATTTCCCCTGAAAGAATGGTTCGGCCAAAAATCTCCACTATACTAGTTAAAAGTGACCGATATCTGTCTCTCTTTATGCCTACCTACCAATCAACCAATCAACTAATCACACGGCATCTTCATCGTACTATAGTGCCATATTCCCAGCGCCTCAAATTTTCTTCAATCGGCGTCTCATATCGTCTAATTTTCACAACCGTGCTCCATACGTTGGTACGTTTCTAAGGGCCTCATTCGAGTTTCTGTATTTAAAAATCTTGAGCTTAATACTTATTTCCTTTTGCTAACTGTTGTCACTCGACCCTGCGACATTCTTTGTTTTATGTGCCTAATGCTACTACCATCATTGCGAGTAATTTTATTTCCCAAATAGTAGAAATATGCAGCTTCTTCTAATTTGTCGCTTCTTATTTGTAGTTTTAATCCTATTTTGGCCCCACTCCCTACGTATCATGGTTTTGGTTCTACTTTTATTAATCTTCATCCGCGGATCTGAGCATATTAACAGTTTGGCGCTGTATATTAATCCCGGAAGCTATTATATTTTAACCATATTATTCGCCTCTTCCATACTGTAAATTGAACGCCAGAGGAGGCAAATCATATATTCCTGTAATAGATGCAGAACGTAAAATTAAAAAAAAACTAGTTGTCAACGCATTGACAGAACAGCTTCCTAGCCACAGCCACAACGGAAATGTGCCACCTTGCCAAAAAGTCTTAGAATGACCTGAAACGTCCACATTTGGTGAAAAAACACCATGGTCAAAAAACGACTATCACAATAGGAAGCTAAAAATATTAAAAATGCAAGACCCAAAATAATCGCAAAACCACCAGATGAAAAAGTCAGCACAGTAAAAACCAGTTTTGGCCCTAGGCGAATACGGAAAATGCAGGAAAACATGTTCGAGTGACAGCGACTTCTAATAGAGAAATGCTTAACTTTTGTTTTTAACTCTGACTATAAATTGTCAGTTTGGTACCAAACCCATGCTAAATAATTCTCGTAAAAAAATATTTACATTGCTTAATTATTTGAAAATTATTTGAAAATACTGGTAGGATTTAGTTGCGGATTTCGCGAAACTGTAGTTAAAGGTGCTGTCTGGGATCAGGTGATAAAATTGAACTGATTCATTAAGAAACACAAACTGAATTCGTTATTAGAATCTGCCACGTGAGTTAACCATATTCACAATAAAATTACCAGTTTCTTGGTTAAGAAAGTGGAGAGGACAGTTGCTGCAGCTATCCGAGCATCTACCATACGGAAGGAACTTCATCGCAAATTATTGGGAGTGATTCCAGGACACCTCGGATGTACTGCTTACCGAAGCCAGCAACCAGCAACACCATTGAGGCGGATAGGTAAGCGCAGTAGGATCAGCTACCCATTCCTTGGCACATCCTCTAGCACGATCCTTCACTGGACTTGTGGGAAACACGGAACATCATATTCGGAACATTTCATCGAAAAGATTCAAGAACTCCAGTTGCAGTCAGAGGACACCCTAGTGGGTATCGACGCCACATCCCTATTCACCAAGGTGCCGACGGACGAAGTCATAACGGAGACAAGAGGGCGCTTGGCTGAGGAGAACCTCGATGGAGACTTGGCATTCACTCTACCTTCTTCGCCTTCAGGGTGGAGTTTTAAGAACAAACGGAAGGAACAGCTATGGGATCCCCTATATCTCCGCTACTGGCTAACATGTATATGGAAATTTTCGAGAAGGCGGCCTTGGAATCGACCGAACTGAAGCCGAAGTGTTGTTTTAGGTACGTACCGACGGCACCTTCGTTATTTGGCCACGAGGACGCAGCACTAATGAAGGATTTAAGGACCACCTTAGCAGCATACATCCTAGTATACTGTTCACTATGGAGTTAGAGGAGGACGGCACACTACCATTTCTGGATGTACTGGTTCATCGAAAAGGAGATGGAACTTTGGAACATAGTGTATCTATCACTATCACCCGGCGCAGAAAGCAGCATCGACACCCTGGTTAGACGAACTAAGCAGATCAGCGAACCAGCGTGCCTGAAGGAGGAGCTGAACCATATTCGCCTGACGTTAAGGAAGAACGGCTATACTAGGACCAACATAGAGAAAGCCATACGAGGCATCTGTCTGTCTTCCTTATATCAGAGGGTGCACAGACAAGATTGGACGCCTTCTGAAGAAGCATGGAGTACGTACCATCATCAGTGCACCAAATAAGATAGCAGCGGAATTTCCAAAATAGCGGAGAGCGCACAAGAATCTAGAAGGGCCTGGCGTTACGCATATCATGCACCTGTGGGAAGGTGTATATTGGACAGACAGGACGACATATCAGCACGAGGTTAAAGGAACACATCAGCCATACCAAGCAAAACCACTGGGACAAGTCGGCCATCGCAGAACATCAATCCGAGACGGGTCATGAGATCAAGTTCGAAGACACCAGGATTTTGAGGAAGGAGGCGTGATTCTGGCCTAGACTATACAAGGAGGCGATAGAGATCCAGAAGGAGCCGGACAACTTCAACAGGGACCGAGGAATCGAAATACCGCAGATATGGAAACCGCTCATACGTAAAAAGGACGATGTATACATAAGGACATGGAGCCAGCGCTTACCAGTTTCAGAACATCTTCTGAAGAAGACACCGAAATGAGTGTTGATACGTCAAGTATGCATTTTAGTGTATTTATTAGACGACGTAGCAGCCAGCCCGGAACATATAATAATACATATTTCTGTTTCAGACATCGGCAACGGAAGCTTACAAACAAAGGAATACATTTTTGCGTAGATTGTATGTCAAATACAGTGCTACTGTGTTTTCTTAATGCCCCCGTTTGATTCCTGAAAATCGGTTCATTAATTTTCGAAATTTGTACAAAATACCCATGTTTTGCATCGTTAATTATAGTAAACGCGTCGTAAATCCCATCCTAAAGCTCGCGATTAAGCCAGCGGAGCTGCATGAGTGACACATGGCGAAGCAAAGTAGGTAAGACCCTTCAACGAATTGTTCAAGGCTTCTCGGACAATGTCTTCACCTGCATAATGAAATGATATGAAGAATTTCATGTAAGGAACCTAATTGCTTCAGTACAGTGTGAACTGAAGACTCTTTCATTTTATCACTTTGTTCTCTAGATATAAGATATTCACAAGAAAACGGCACTTACAGCTGACAACCAATGTTGCCAATTTCGTGTTTGAACTAAAAAGAATTTACGAGATGGCAGAGTGCCCAGCTTTTATAGATTCCGATGTAAATCTAATAGATGACTTGGTTTCAATTACATTTTTCTTGAAGTTAAGTAGATATGATGACTTGGAACTGCTAGCGTAGATTTCGTATTATAAGAAATGAACGTCTATAAAAAATATTATTTGAAACTGCAGCTCGAAATGATTTTCTAATTACCGTATCGATGTTCATTAGCTAGTTTCTGATAAACCGATATCTTAATAGGGGACTTGGACGTGGCAATAACGTCTCGGCTTTGTGTCGATTTAGCACTACTGCCATTAATTCAATAAAGTGGCAACGTGTACCTTAACTAATTGACCGTTAATTACAATCAAACATGATTAGTGGTAGTTACTAAACATGAATTGGTTGCCGCGTTGCTTGTCTAATGGCCGAAATCGATGACAAATCAATAATGCCAGATATTTGAAGCAGGAAATTAATTTCCTTTGAAATGTGCACCCAAGGAACATAATTAATATATTATGTTTTAGGGCACAGCCTTTATCGGCTTCCTCAGTTGATTAGAAACTGGGAGACGTCATTCGGTTCCGAGGTCGTTTACGAAACCAAGAAAACACTAACAAACAAACTAAAGTTATTCAACAAATAATATTTTCAATAATAAATAAATAATATTTTGAAATCTTTTGAGAGACGCAACAAATTAAAAAACTTCAAATACTCATAGAAACATCCTCTCTCATATAGGGAACTTAGTTTTATGAAGTAAATAAAGAAAATTGTTCCAATTTCTGGTATCAAACTTATGCTTCATATTGCAATAATTATCGAAAAGTGTTTATTTGTATATAAAAATAGATACTCTAACAAGCAAAAATTCCAGGGAGTGAAAACAAGTTATTTCGCGTAAAATACACTATGTACGACTTTTAACTCTCAAATTGGCTAGAATATGCACACCACGAATATTGATCGTTAATGGGCTCTAAGATTGAGTTTTATACTATGTACACAAGGGGCTATTCTAGTTCTCTACGCAATACTATGGCTATTAATTGAGAGCACATTATTTGGTGTTTCAAATGATAAAAGTTTTAGAGTATTGTTAATGTCGACTTACCAAAAAATTCTAGAATCAATATTTACCTGAAAAGAAAAAAATTCAATTAGGATTTGGACAACAGAAAAAAAGCAAAAGTACAACTGGGTCCAACAAAAATGTATGATTTTACAAAAACCAGTTTGCCATGCGGTAGAAATAAGAAAATGCTTATAACGTCACTAAAGGGATGGTAGTCGATTCACTTGACTGTGTGGTATTTAAAGGGTTTTGCAAATGTTAAATTAAAAGTCCTAGACCGAACACATTGTCGACATTGAAAATGGCACATTTTGACTAGCAAGAACTTACTGACGCACTTGGCACACTTGGAGCAGCTAGTATAATGGATGATGTCCGCTGATTGTATTAAGAGCGGTACCCAGAGAGACGCCTTCTCACAATCACTGCACTCATGGGCTGTGGACCACCGGCAGGATACCATCATGAACGTGGCCGTCATCAATTGGCCCAGGTTCCAGCAATAAAAGAGGATGTTTTGGAGCGATTTAACCAAAACCCGTCCACGAGTACAACACGTGCTATTGCCAAGGAGTTGAATCTTAGTTAGTTATCTGTGTGGAGAATAATTATTCTCTTCGTGAACAATAATTGTTCACAAAGATCTGCAACACCCTTTTAAAGTGATAGCCCAATCCCTTAATGCTGATGACTTACATCTGCGTCAAGAGTTCTGTCTGTGGTTTTTACAGCAAACTTTACAGGCGTCTGACTTTTCGGTTAACATCCTTTTTTCGAAGAGACATCTTTTTCAAGAGAGTGAATCTTCAACAGCAAGAACAGCTATGAGCGATATTATGAAAATTCGTATGCCATCTGCCATTAGGAGGCACAATTTTCTAGAGCGATTTATTATTAACGTTTGGCTCGTCTGAACTAGAACAATTATGAAGTGTTCCTGCGGAAAGTGTTTCCTGAACTGCTTGAGGACGTTCCTTTGACTGTTTGGCAAACGATGTAGTTTCAACAAGATGGAGCTTCTCCACACTTTACTTTACAAGTGAGAAGGTGGCTGAATCAGCAGTTTCTTGGGAGGTGGATTGGACACGACGGCCCCGTTCGTTGGCCGCCCAGATCGCCTTTAGATTTTTTCTTTGGCAGCACATGAAAACTCTTGTGTACGGCACTTCCATACACAATGTTGAGGGCATCACAGTCAGAATTGCTGTTGCTGCAGCAGAAGTAAGAGAGAGTTCACAAATTCCGCAAACACTCAGTAGTGAATGGTTCCGCGGGCTCAATTATGCTATTAGCTACAGTTTTGCATTAAAATAAATTTATTTTGTGCCATTTCTGCGATTGTCCCTTCTCATGAAGTTTACCGGTACCTACTGGTACAAACTTCAAACGGCTATGCCGCCTGACGAAAAATTAATGCCGCTTAAATATTGCATGAGCGTCACAACGACGCTTCAGCGGTTCCATGTGTATTGGTAAAAAATAATCGTCTGTACCCAACTTATCACTCCACAAATAATAGTTATTTAATATGTTAGTTATTTAATATTTATGTTAGTGTTAAAAGTGTAATTTCAGTTTGTGAGGAGGGAAATTAGATTACGAGCGTAGCGAGTTACATAGCAACCAATGTTAAGAGTAACTCGCTTTTAACACTAGTGTTAAAAGTATATCTTTGAAAACTGGTGCCTTAAATTTATGTTTTTGACACTGATAATAAACGTTAAAAATTGTATTTTTAATAGTGTTTGTAGCAAATAGTTATTTATGATATTAGTGTTAAAAGTGTCATTTTATTTTGTGAGAACAGTTCGAACAATTCGAAATGTGTTAAAAGTAAATGACTTTTAAAATGGGTGCCTTAAATTTACATTTTTGACACTGACAATAAACGTTAAAAAATGTATTTTTAATAGTGTTTGTAGAAAATAGTTATTTACGATATAAGTGGGATATGAGCTTTAAGCAGGAAACACACTTGTATCACGTCACGTCACGTGAGCTCACATGAGTCACAAGGAGTGTGATTAGATATTTTACATTGTTTTAAATGCGTAGGAAACACACTGGTATCATGTCACGTGAGCTCACGCCGGTTACAATTCATTGCCATGAGCTCACGGCATCGATGTGTGGAAATCCACACATTTTTACCTCACGTGAACTCACACATACAATCTGCGACTGCGCAAAACACTGTTTATCACCTTATTTTATATGTGCTAGATGAAATTGCGGTATGTAGGTAATATGCAACAGATTGAAGGTTATTATTGTTATAATGGAGGAACTTTTAATTGAACGTGTACGTCTACACGACGCATTACGGTTAGAAATTGGCAATGACATGAAAATTCCAGGTATGTATAGATGTAAAAGTATTTCCCTTTTTAAAGAGAAGAATAGAAAAGAAAACAATTTTGGCCTGCTCGCACACAACAACTGCATATCATGATTTCGTTCTTGTTAGAGCTCATCAGTACGTTGCAGCTGTGTGCGAACAAACCAAAATAGTATCTAAACATATAAGCACGAGCAGGCCCACTTCTATAAGTGAGAGTCAACTCTTAGACATTATTTCCAATGTCGAGGAATAAAAACGAAAATAATCGACCCGAACTTGCTCAAACAACTACTCCTCTGGCAAATACGCCGACAAGCATTGAACTACAGAGCAAATCCTTGACGAGAGCGTGTACTAAATTGTGTGTAAACACTGTCCTTAATCAAATTATGGAGAAATTCAAATTCGTCCTTATTCATATATAAGTACGAAAATACATATGGAATCGATCCGGATGAATTTCAAGCTCTTGTGCAAGACGGTGAAATTCTCCAAAATTTTTTCGTTATTGATTTATTTCGTGCACCCACTTAGCACAATTTAATCATCTTTGATTTGTAATCAAAAAAGTTGCAGCAACACCAAGCTCCTGCTCCCATTCTGAATCAGAACTACTATTACAACACTCCATTTTGTAGGTAACTAAATTATTAAAACGAAAAACTGACAAGTTATAAAATCGGCAGGAACTTGAAAACATGAAGCAGGCGGTACGCGACGTGATATTAGTGTGTTTTTAACCGTAAATTTTGTATCACGTGAGCTCACATGATGTGACGTGACGTAATACAAGTGTGTTTCTACCTTTATTAACATACGCATGCGAAATTTGCCCAACGAGTGCGTAGCACAAGTTGGGTAATCGCATAATCGCGTTGAGAAATTCTTAACTGAAGGGCGTAGATAATAGTTATTTAGGTATCAAAGTCGTAAAGAAGCAAGCTATCACTGGAATTTATTGTCAATTCTTGAATTGTATCAAGTATCGAAATTTTTCGTATTAAATGATAGAACTAAGGTGCTAGTATAGTGAAAAAATTTATATAATACCACTGTTAAGAAGTCTACTATTATTGGTCTCGCGCCTCGTGACACAATATTGGTGCTTGGTCAATAAGTATTGTAAACTTATCAAACTTGATGTATAATATACCTACTATTTAGCGACCTAGGGCGGTAAAGGCATGTTTTCGAAGCTACGTCAGGTTAACACCGATACAGTAAAATACTAATTTTCCCATTTCTACTATCTACCATTTTCGACCATCCCATAAATTACTTTGATGTGACCCATTTCCCGACTTTCCGTCGTATGTTTTAAATCCCCACTAAAATGTTTTCTTTACAACGCCTTCATGAATAAATCAAAACTTTTCTAGTGTTTTAAGACGAATTTTAAGCTCAGCCGCTGGAGCAATTTCCAGATTGCAATTTTAGGAAAGCACGCTATGCATTACAGTTTCAGTTAGACTAAATTTGTTTACTCTCAGAAGAGTTCACTTAATTTCAATCATTGCAGCCGTAAGTGCATTTATCAATCTCTGGAAGCTATATTAAAAGAGAATACTGAAAACGAATGCCACCTAACATAAATTGAGTTCAAACTGCGCGTGTATATTTACCCTGCAAATTTTAAGACAGCCTAATGGTTCGGAAATGTACCCTGAGGGAATAAGTTTTACTATACAAATTAGTTTGTTGCTCCTGAAACTTGATTAATTTCTTCAGCAATAAGTTGTTTATGTTATGAGTAGCGTACGGTTAATTTGCTATAATAGATTGTATCTCACTCGTGGCCCCCTAACTTTATAATAGGATTTCGTAAAAAGCTATTAGGAATTTGTTTAGAAACAGGGATTACTTCTTGCCATGAAATACGTTACATTAATCTAGTTCCGTGCATACATATTCGATACTGAAACAGCTTTACGTACATATCACCTGACAGCGCAACACAAAAGCATTTATAGATCATTCGCAATAACCTGGGGATGTGATTGGTGGTTTCCAGGCTGTGACTTCCACACTATGCAGTTCTAACATGAAACCTAACACTGCTGGATCATGAACAGCTTAACGCAGCGGTTTTACATTCAGCCCCAGGCCCTTAAACTATAATAGTTGAAGGCCTTGCATTTAGCTAACGCAGAATAATTTCTGACTAACGCCAATGTTTAAGTGCTGATTAAGAGTAAGTGTTCCATTAAAAAAGAAAAAAAAAAATACGGCATAATTTTTGATTTCACAGCAAAATTTTGTAGTGTAGGTATTTCGGAATATTATGCTCTGTGAATAAGGTTGGAGGTTAAAAAACAGTTGTTGTTACGGCTGCCGTTGTGAATTCTTCGGAGATATTGGGTTTCCGTCTGCCCTTCCCACCAATTAAACTGTTTGCCCTTTTTAAAAGTGTAAGCAATGCTGTAACCATGAAATAGGCATTCTGAATAAGTAGCTCTGAGATCCCTACAGACTATTATTGAACAGCAATATCCCAGTTATTCCATGGTCCATTTAATTCAAGATAAGCTGTTTGTCTTAAAGAAGCGTGGACAACGAGTGGTATTCGTGTGGATATCAAGTCATACTGGCGAATGCTACGTCCCGCCATTAAACCAGTACTTAGTGTAAATCCTGTGGCATGGGATTTTATCCTGCACAGCGATCAGCGGTCTACGATAAAGCGCTTCGCGCGACACATGTGGCAGCAGAAGTGAACTTGGTGGGGTTCTTCTAGTAAATAACAAACTCAAAGCAATTAAGGAATCAGCTTTCTCTTGGAACCTATGGTCATGTCGTCCGTGACAACTCACGAGGCGGTCTTCGAGAACATAGCTGTAAATATATGCACAGCCATGCGCTACCGACCTGATATTGCTTTGTCTGGCTCGTCATCAGATCGTCCCAAAATATCGTAGTGATTAGTCATAAAACAATATTAGAGAATTGAGTTGTGCAAACATTTAAAGACTCTCCAGAGTATCTACAATGAAGTCGAGTCAGATATGATCCGAAGAGTTTTTCCAAAGTCTTTTAATATCAAGGTTGGGGATCTTCCTGATGAAGTTCAAGAAGAGCTCATTGAATTGCAAGTTTATAGCAACTGCAAAAGTACATTTCATTGTTTCATTCTGGTACGTCTAGAGGAGTTTTGGATGCAAGAAAGCCTTTTCTTTCTCGAAACTTCGAGATAGTGCCTTGTGGTATCTTGTAATGTTTTCCACAACATTTTTATGTTAACAAGCAAGGATTTTCCGCTCTGCTCTTAATTAAAAATAAACATAGGAGTAACATTCTGTGATATCTCCTAGTACAAAAAAAAATTGCGCGTATAGCACCGTATACTAGTGCTGTACGTCAGATCCGGATTGTTTTCAAATCCGGATTAGATCCGGATCTGATCCGGATTTATCAGACTGCGAAATCCGTATCCGGATCGATCCGGATTTAGGTAAGCGATATCCGGATCTCGGATCCGGATCATGGAGCCAAATCTAGGATCCGGATCTTGGAACCGGATCTCGGATCCGGATCTTGGAGCCGGATCTCGGATTTGGAATCCTTTTCGCTGGGCTCGTGCCGTTATTCCCTTATTTGAGTTCCAGCGGGTAGCATCGGCATTAGAAGCTACATCAAAGAACAAAGGAAAGCCGACTTTTTGGTCGGTGGCTGTATCAGCTTTGTGGCGGCATTTTCTATCAATCACATAAATAATAGCGGTGAAATTTTGAGTGCGTTTTTTATTGTTGTTTGCGAATGTTTTGGGAGTTATTTATGAAATAATAACGTCGCGTTTTGTATCAAAATGTAAAAAATGCTTTATTGCAATATGTACTACCATGAGCCACCCTGGTTCCATTTAAAAAATTCTTATTCCCAAACTTTCGAAATTTTAAATTTAGTTGATGATTTGAATCCCAAATTGACGTTTTTTGTTCAATCATTGCTGACTAGATACAAAATTTAATTTTCAGTTAAAAATTATTTAAGTAAATTTTTTTGTCTAAAGCACACCAAATTTCAAATTAATAAATACAAAAATGTCATAGGGGCGAGCCTGATTTCTTGGTCACCGACATATTGATCGTGTATAGGCCCCTTTAATATATTTAAGGTACATATATTTTTTAAGACAATATTAGGATACAAGTGCATATTTGTTTTTAGAATGAAATTACATTTTTTGTTGCAAATTTTATCTCTCTATTATACCTATTTCCCAATGCACTTTCTATTTTCTTCATTTTTATAAGTAATAACTATACTGTCTTCAGAAAACAACGTAATTTTCAGAACCAGATAGCGAGATCCGGATCTGATACCACGATCAGAATCCAAGATCCGGATTCAAGATCCGGATCCAAGATCCTAATCCCGAGATCCGATATCCGGATCCGGATCTTATAATAAAATCCGGATCCGGATATATCCGGATCCGGTTTTTTTTCTAAACGGATCCGGATCCGTCAAAATTTATGGATCCGTACAGCACTACCGTATACGTGATAGAAGTGAAACTTCTGAGAGAGATTTCGCAATATAAGCATACAAACGTCATTATCATTAAATATTATCATTAAATATACTTACATAATAACTTTTCACGGATATAATCGAATATTCACAGGACACAAGCGTAAAAAACGTAAATAACCACAAAACACGATGGTAAGTAGAAAGTAGGTATTAATTATACAACGCGTGGTATCTCAGCTACTCATGCATGTATAACTCTCTTTCTCCTTCTCTCAACGTTATATCTTTTGTCTCTCTCGTGTAACGAAATGCTCGAAAACGTGACGCGACCTTGAAATTTTACTCTCAATTCTCGGGCAATTTTCGAGGTGCCGATAAAGAAGTTTCACTTCAAAAATAATTCAATATGTGCTCGAGGGGTAGTTGTTCGAACGGTCCAATACCAGCAATTACAGCTAAACAATTGGTAAAGTAATTGGCGCTTGCTCATATTATCTGATCGACGCAGATCAGCATACAAGTTAGTTGCGTATAAAACGGATGTAGAAAGCACTGTACTGACAAGTTCCACAAGGACGAAACCAGTGTTTTGCAGTGTTATGTAATCATTTTGAACGCAACATATTTAATATAAAAAATACCTTTTTGATTACTTAAAAATTGACAATTTTCTTTCATTTTAAATGCCGTCTGACACGAGACTGATGTTATACTTGGGCCGCCCAACAGACGGAGTGATCACCCTGCAGGAACGTGCTCTAGCGGGGCCAATATCAATTTATGACGACCGAATTGGAGTGATGCGACTTCGTTGGGTCTAAAGAAAGCGCATCACTGCGGTTCTGTCGTCCTAAAATGATAGTGGTCCCGTCTAGAGCTCATGCTTGCAGGGAGATCACTCCGTCTGTTGGGCGGCCCAAGTATAGTACTAAATTCAGTACAATTTCAACGTTCACAGAGTATAGTTTGAAATTTAGAGTGACAGCAGAATTGTGCATGACAGATAAACACTAAAATAAGTATGTGGGCATGCGCATTGATCCTAATTAAGTTAAATGTCAAATATATTCCGGCATGTTTGTCTTTATAATTCTTGATTTTGATCTCACAGAACTTATTTTAGTACTTACCTGCCATTCACAATTCTGTTGTTACTCTATATTTCAAACTAAACTGTGTGCACGCCGAAATTGTACTGAATTTAGTACTAAAATTAATCTCGTGTCAGACGTCCCTTAGACATGTTTTCTGAAATTATAAATGAATTGAGATTATAGCTTATTTCTGCATAACAAAAAGTTTAAGTATTCAGAATTTCAGGTAAAGACTCGTTAATTTGGATTGGTAATCTATGGAAAACAAACACCTAGGGGACAGTCAACGTAAGAGAGCGAGACTGTTGAAACTTCGTAGAAGCCTCTTAAGCAGCAATATCAATCCCAGAATTTACCAATTAATAAAGCAAATGCAGGGAATAAAAATTGCATTAAAACACACTTTACCACTACTTACTAAATTTTAAGTTTTCTGTTTTAAATTAATAATGTCTTAATTTTTGTGTTTCACTTAATAATTTTTTCTTTTGAATTTCAAAAGTTCATAAGTGCCCCCGAGTGGTCCAAGTTTTGTCCCGATGTGTCTGTCTCCAATTAAATAGAACCTCAAGATGGTCTAATCTAGTGCGAGACTTGTGATGTACCTCATGCGGTGGAACATTCATGAGTAGTGCCCAACTCAACATTGAAAGAAGGATGTGGGGTTTGGAGGCAGACCTGTTCACCCTTTTGGGCGATGACCTTTATATGATAGAAGTAATTTTTCCGTCCCATCGGGTAATTTGTCTTACCCTAGTTTTTGGAAGCCCTTTTGCAGTCTCTTTTTATTTATAGCTATACACTCTGCTTGTTCTCGATGTCTCTTATAGTCTTTCCGGAATCTTTTACAGCTCCGTTTAAACTAACTCATTAGTTATTAATATAGGTACCCATTTTTGTCTATGTGTTTGTGAAACTGTTTAGTTGGTTTAGCCATTTTTCACTGTTGCTTTGTCCTAGAAATGTGTTGTTTATTTTATATTATTTTGATTCTCAAAGTAAAATATGTTTGGGAAACTGTTCAGCTGATCTAACCATTTGCCCTAAAACCCAATGACGGCAATGCGCCTTTCCATAAAAAGTGTATCTGGTAAAGATACGGACATGCCGAAGGCGCAGTCGAAGCAGATAATTTTTTAGAAAACATGTTCAGTTAGCAATGGTGAAATTCCGCACCCGCTCGCCCAAAAGGTGCTCAGTTGCTTTTCAACTTGACCGATGAACAAAAATATAAATAAACTTCGTACTTACCTATACTTCAAAACGAAAGAAACGCTCAAGAAAAAATATATGAAGTAATGGGAGTAAATAAGATATCAAGATGTTATATTGCTATTATGCGGTCAATCGAAGCATGCGATTCTGTTGCTGGCAGTAGACATATACGGTCGTTTCTGGACCAAATCGCTGTATTTGAAAAAATAACATGGCTTTAGATGGGTTAAATTACTACCCAAATATTGCAGCACTATAATATTCAATAATATTGATGTAATATGATAGTAGGTATCATGTTCAAGGTCAAGTCAATGAGCTGGAGGTATAAATAAGCGCTGTATTCCAAATTAATGGTGTAGCTGTGTAGCAGCATGTACAGAGAATCAGGTCTAGAACCGGCTGCATACTTTTAAGACTCGGGGAGTGGTTTAAAATCGGCATATGGTATTACGTGAGGTAGTTAAACAAAATGATGTAAAACTCCTAAAATACTGCAAACAAACTATCCCATAAGAATTTACGTATGTTGGCCCAGAGTCGGCTGCATACTTTTAAGACTCGGGGGAGTGGTTCAAAATCGGCATATGGTATTACGAGAGGGAGAGCTAAGCAAAATGCTGTATTTTTATAAAAAGAGTGTAGCTTTAGACGGTGGTCAAACGATTGCATTTCCAATACTTGGTTACCTAATTGTAATTGTTCTTGCTTCAGAAGGGTTGACGAATTAAAATTGCTCGTAAATGAATTAGGAGCAGAAAAGTCTGACAATACATATGTGCATGTGAAAATATGATACTTGTACCAGAATGGACCTTTAGCCGAATCAGAATTTATTTTTATTCTACACTAGTGTTTTTTATCTCTTTAGTTTTGTTACTATCATGCATCATTGTACACTATTCTTTGGTCAAATGCAAAACTTGAATAAAAGACAGCAATTTTATTTTTATTTTTATTATATTCCTAATATTACAAAATTAAATGTGATTCTTCTTATCAATCCAGCTGTTATGAGTCTTATCAAACCTCAACCACTTCACCAACACTTTACTCCCTTCTCTTCTCACTACCTTCTCCACCAAAAACATCAGAATGTTTAACGTTTCTGCACGAGAATGAAATCAGAGTTCAATGTACGCTGCAGCATACAGGGTGTCCTGTTAAGAATGGGACATACTTCAAATATATCTTCCTTGAGTCAAAAGAAACCGATCTGAACCAATTTATCTTAGTACATTTCTGCTTCCTTAAAAAGTTATGTTCCTTGGTAGATCAATTTTTTATTTAATATTTTCGGTATTTCTCGAACACCTTTGAAGCTATTTCAGTGAAACTTGGTATAGGAGGGTTTTATGGGTAGCTAAACAATAATATGTACTTACTTTTGAGTAAAAATTAGAGGGTGCTAACTTTCACCCCAAACCTTTTGTTTTCGTTGTATTTTGTTCGCCGGTACAAATTTTAAAACAATTACTGGTTTTATGGAAAGAGCGTTCGATTTACTGTAAAAAAGGTATACTTTTTGCGAGTCCCTAAAACGTACCTCTTTAGAGAAAAAATTTCATTTAAAGTTATTAATGCTACTGTGGTATACCAATGATGTTGATCAGAATCCTGCCTCCGTTTGAAGCCCATTAATAATGGTAGACGTCAAACATACAGAAACATGGGACAGTTCGAAAAAATGAAATAAAACTAGATTTGAAGTATGGTCCATTCTTAACAGGACACCCTGTATATCTACAAGTAAATGAAACAATAATGTTGTATCAGCATTTTTAAAGCTTTGACGCGAATACGTCTCCTTTACCGGATGTAACCTGAAGAATGCTACTATTTGAACCTCACGCAATTTTTCAATTATTGAATTGATTTCATGGTTGGGAAGCTACTAACAGTCGCAAAAATATCAAGCGATCTTAACATCTGCAGATGTTCTTCCATGACACTCTTTGTTTGAAAATTATACCTGACTTTAATAAGGCATTATAGATTTAAGAATATATAGGTACACACAGTAGATGGATTAAGAACTTTGACATATACTCACTATGAATAAATTCTTAATAAGTTAACCCCACACGCCAAAAGACTGTGACACAGTAATTAAACTCGACACGTGTTTCGCTGACAACGTCAGCATCTTCAGGAGTTGAAGATTAATCTTAATCTTAAGAATTCATAGTGAATATATAGGTACATCAAGAAACAATTTAACAATAAGATTTGTCATCTTCATAATGATGCAGAAACAAAATTTAAACATTATTGTGAGTGGTTCAAAATCGGTATATGGTATTACGAGAGGTAGAGCTAAGCAAAATGCTGCAAACTCCCAAAACACTGCAAACAAACTATCCCATAAGAATTTACATATGTTGATCTAAAGTCGGCTGCATACCTTTAAGACTCGGGGGGAGTGGTTCAAAATCGGCATATGGTATTATGAGAGGGAGAGCTAAGCAAAATGCTGTATTTTTATAAAAAGAGTGTAGCTTTAGACGGTGGTCAAACGATTGCATTTCCAATACTTGGTTACCTCATTGTAGTTGTTCTTGCTTCAGAAGGGTTGACGAATCAAAATTAATTATTAATTATTAATTATTAATTAATTAATTATTATTTCATGATATTCAGAGTGACAAACTTCCATGCGTACATGGGGAAATAACAGAGGTAATTACGTTTTCAAGATTCTTGGTTGTTCAATCGTAATATCTGCCGAAATTGTCAGTACCAAACCTGACATCCTGGCAATTTCTACATCAATTAAAAGCTTAGTTAACTGACTGTCAGTTGTGCAAATGCACTCGATTTACTGTGAAAAAGGTATACTTGTTGCGAGTCCCTAAAACGTACCGCTTTAGAGAAAAAAATTTATTTAAAGTGAATGCTACTGTGGTATGCCAATGATGTTGATCAGAATCCTGCCTCCGTTTTAAGCCCATTAATCATGGTAGACGTCAAACATACAGAAACATGAGACGGTGAACAATTTTCATATGAAAAAATGAAATAAAAACTGTTTTCGAAAACCAATTTATCTTAGTACTATTTTGCTTCCTTATGGGGTTCCGAAGAATGTTTTATTTCTAATTTTACAAATGCAAATTGTTGGTTGTCTCATTTTTCTGTATGTTTGACGTCTACCATGATTAATGGGCTTAAAACGGAGGCAGTATCCTGGACAGCATCATTGGCTTACCACAGTAGCATTAACCTTAAATGCATTTTTTCTCTAAAGCGGTACGTTTTTAGGGTCTCGCAACAAGTATACCTTTTTACAGTAAATAGAGTGCTCTTTCTATAAAACCACTAATCGTTTTAAAATTTGTAAGAGCGAACAAAAATACGACGAAAACAAAAGGAGGCTTGGAGTGAAAGTTGGCGCTCTCTACTTTTTACTCAAAAGGCTAGTGTTTTTTGTCTCATTGTACACTATTATTTGGTTAAATGTAAAACTTAAATAAAAGACGCCAATTTTATATTTAGTTTTATTATATTCCTAATACAAAATTAAATGTGATTCTTCTTATTAATCCAACTACTGTTATGAGTCTTATCAAACCTCAACCACTTCACCAATACTTTATTCCCTTCTCTTCTCGCTACCTTCTCCACCAAGAACATCAGGATGTTTAACTTCCTGCAGCTTCATTTCAAAGAGAGATCCAAGCAGAAAAGTATCATGGGAGATGTATGCAATAGATCGTGAACGAGTTTTGGCAATAATTCTTAGAGCACCATTGATATTGGTACCTATGCTTAAGGAAAAAATTAAATCACAAAAGTTCTCTTCAGTGTGGGTGTGTGTGTGTGCGTGTGTGTGGGTGGGTGTGTGTGTGTTGACACCTCCTTTTTGAAATTCGACACCTGTTCAGTAAAATTTGACATCTCCTTTTTGAAATTCAACACCTGTCAGTGAAATTTGACACCTCCTTTTTGAAATTCGACACCTGTTCCATGAAATTTGATACCTTCTTTTTGAAATCCGACAGCTGTTAAGTGAAATTTGACACCTCCTTTTTGAAATTCGACACCTGTTCAGTAAAATATGACACCTCCTTTTTGAAATTTGACATCTGTTCAGCGAAATTTGATGCCTCAAGTATCGAAATCCAACAGGCGGGTGTCGATAAAGTCGATAATAAATAATCAATCGATAATAAATAACCAATCGATAATCGATAACCAATAATCAATAATCAATCGATAGTCGATAGTTCCAACTGTCTCGCTCATATTACTTTGGATGAGACTCATAACAATGAAACTCGAAGAAATATGAATAATTTAAGAAATAAGACTCGAATCTTTCCTCCAGTCGTTTAAAAGACGCAGAAAGTAACGTAAAATGTAAAAATCCGCGCTCTAGCTCTGGTCTCTGAAGAAGGCTTACTCTTTTTTATTAAAATTTAAAAAACATCATAACAGCCCATGAAAATGTTATCGTTCAAGAAGTAGATTATGATGTATAATTGTCTGAGGAAATATTGGTTTGAATAATTCTACGCATGCATAACTTGAAACCTCTGATGAAATTCGCTGAAAACATCAAATGATGTCTCAGAAGAGATCCAAACAGAAAAGGATCATGGGAGATGTATGCAAGATATCGTGAACGACTTTTGCAAAGAATTCGTAGAACTTCATTGATTTTGCAACCTGTGCTTAAGGAAAGAATTATGTTGTATAATTTGAATGCAACCTTAAAATTGTAAATCCATACAATAAATAAATAGATGAACATACTAATGTGATTTTACTACATTCCTTGAAAGTGGAGAAAAACGAAGAGAAAGTAATTTGTTAAATAATGCTGAGGGATAGGGAACTATCGATTACAGTTCATCTGGAAAGTTAAATCAATAAACAATAATCGATAATCAATTTGGTGTGGTTTTATGTAAGACTGACATTTTGTATTATTCGCTCTCGATCTTTAAATGATAAGAAGAGCTATACAATTCGTATATAAGTAATTCGAATCTCCCCCTCTTACCGATAGATGTAGCATGATCCTTTGACTTTCAAATAACCTATGGCATCATTTTTCACATCCGGCGTTGGTGAAATTCGACACCAATTCAATGATCTTTCGATCGGTAGAGTTCGGAAATGTTCGGAAATGTTCGGTCTTGAATATGGCACGTGTAAAAGCACTACAGTGTAATGCGATCCGGCAAATACAGAGTGATCTATAACGAGTGTAACAAACTTCGAAGGTAGATAGAAAACTTAAAAATATTGAGAAAACCGATAATAAACATAATGTCCAAAAATGGAAACTAAATGAAATACAGGGTGTTGAAATTTCTCAAAAAATGTAATATCTGCTTCTGTTGTTACCTGCTATTTTCAACTGTTTCGGTCTATTCTTGAGTATTTATACACCATTTCAATATAAACAATAAGGCTTTACTGTTAAAAAAGATGACTTATAAATTCATAACAGTCGCAGACAAAAAAATATCAAGCGATCTTAACATCTGCAGCTGTTTTGAAGATTTGTGCAGACCTCATATTCTGTTATAGGCATCTTACAGATTTTCCTATTGGGAATGGGCAGCATCAGTTCTCTCTCTCTCTTTCATTCATGGTTGTTGTCCGTTCCGAGGTAACAATGCTCTTCTTTTAGGGATATACTGTGGAAAACAATTAAATATTAGTAGAAATAAATGATGTTTTTTAGACTGTAAGAAAAAACACTGAGTCAAGTTTAAAGTAAAAACAAAAACTCTCAAAGAAAATGAGCTAGCCAGGGAATATTGACAATTAAATTAATTGATTGGAAACTGTAAATTTGGCAAAATAACATTAATTAACTAAAAATAATATTTTTGTCCTACAAAATAGAAAACCGACTTCAATATACAATGAGAACATCATCAATGTAGTCGAACTCAATTAAATACGCATTATTAAGGATAACTCAGAAACTACTGGTCAGATCTTGATCAAATTTATATGGGACCACATGAGAAGTACCAGCTTTCAAATAAAAAAGAATCATCAAAATCGGTTCACCTCGAAAAAAGTTCTGAGGTAACACAAAAAAAAAAACAGTCGAATTAAGAACCACTTCCTTTTTTGAAGTCGGTTAATTACAGTTAACGTTGATGTTCAAATTGCGTTTTTCCCAGAAACGATTCCTGAATTTTTTATCGAATTAGTTCCAGACTTTTTATTCACACTGTATATTTGCAAGACTGATAAATAAAAGATCAGCAAATTTAAGTAAACTTTCCGTGTCCCAGGTAAGCCTCGACAACATTGCTACCTCACTTATCTTAAAGGTAGAAACACGTTTATAGGGAAAAAGTTTTACAATTTGAAGCTCTTTAATATGCCCCCCACAAAAATCGACTTCGCTCTGTTGGTTTCCTAGATATTTGAAAAAATGACGTCCATAAGGAAAAATAAACCTGATGCTGACTGCAAGTGTATGAAACATCGGAGACAATTTTAGAGTGCTGTAAAATATGTAGGTTAAACAGCCGCTTAAACCTGTTTTACAAATCATCAAAATTTAGTTCCGGACTTTTCACTCACACTGTATATTTGCAAGACCGAGAAATAAAAAGATTAACAATTTTCAGTAAACTTTCCGTGATATAACAGGAAATACTTATATGGTTAAATGAAGTGGCGCTTGGGAGTTGAATTCACAGTTCTAATAACGAAAGTTGGTATTTATTCTCTGTAGTAATACAATAAGTGGTCTGGAATTGTCGGGAATTTTACGAAAGCTGTTGCGTTGCTTGGTAACCACGAGTGCAAATTTGACAGACCACGAGCGCTTGCGAGAGTAGTCTTCTATCAAATTTACACGAGTGGCTAGTAAAAGCAACAGCTTGAGTAAAATTACCTAAAAATTCCAGACCACGAATTGTATTTGACAAGATTATTTTTTGAATCGAAGCAAGGTAGTTCAAAACGAAATTTTATTTCAATTAATTCACATAGAAAGAAATGTGTTGGGAATATTTGACGTTTGGCAGGTACTAAAGTTTAAAGTATCTAGATTATACATTATAAATGCACCTACAAATTCGAAACTATGGCAACTTATCAACAAGCAAAATTATCGAAAAAAATTACCATGCACTTATAATAGCCCAAGGGTCTTGATAATTCGAAATAATTGATACATTTTCGAAAGCGGGTTGCCACAGAGAAACCCGCTTGAGGAAATGTATCAATTATGAGGATTTGTCAAGACTCGAGGGCTATTCGGTAAGGAAATTTTTTGTCCAAAAAGAACAATTTGTTATTGAAACAATTATTAAATGAATAATTTGTAAAATGACATTTTGTGCAAAAAATTCGACAGCAATGCAAAATAAAAATTTTCCGTTGCTACAGTAATCCAGATGACATAAGTGAAAATAGCCCATAAGCACTTTTCAGTTAAATGTTCTCCTGATTGGCTGTCTTTGAATACGTGACTGCAGATACACAAATTCTATTGGATTATTGTATAGGTAAAAAATTTCCGAAATAATACACGCTTCTAGACCCAAATGCAATGTTCCTATTGGTCAATTTGACGATGAAAAAAATAATCACCTGAAAACGCCTATAATTCCAGAACAAAGAATCAGCAGAGCGAGGATGATGTTCTTCCACATCTTACGTGATGTTTTGGAAGTGTTTGTCCAGTTGGGGATGCAGGATGTTCTACTTTGACATTTGATGTCACTCCTTTCAGGCCTAATGAGAACCAAAACTATTACTTATCAAGTAAAGACAACTCAGCAATCACTTTCTTATGCTTTATTGATAGAGATCTAATATTTTATTCAAATTCGACTTATAATAGTTATGAAAGATAACTATGTTTATGTTGTTAAAATTGTTAAAAAAGTCTAGCGTAGTTGACAGATTTTAAAGAATTCAACATAAATAAATTAATTAATTTTGATGGAAATCTCCTCATGAATTGAAATGATTCTGAAATTACAAAAACTAATCGTTCTATAATAAGCATGTTTGCTAAAAATACACGATCGCATTAAAGCTCTTTTAGCGAAGTTAAAAGCAATAAATTAAGGATAGCCAGTAGGTACCTCATGCAGGGTGTGACCCTGGTCAGTTGACTATTGGGTTTTCTCTCCTCTCTCGTTTCTTGAGTGTAGGAATAATTCACATAATATAAGCAGCACACATCTCTTCACAATCAATAAGTACCTATCCAATTTCTAAAATAACAGCTAACTATACATATGTGCACATACGCACTCGTACACATTTTAGCAAAATTTATTATGAACTGGACTGAACAAACGCATGGACGGCTTGCATTTTTTATGTATAGAAGTACAAATTTATGTTTGTAGGTCGCATTTATATGTATATAAGTATAACTTTTAAAATTAACTAACATTATCTAACGTATCTCTGTTTACATTGTTGTCACGTGATTAAAAGATTTATTTGTGGTTTGTTTTATATGTACATACATATAATAAGTATAATTTTTTAAATTAATGCTGTCTGCACATAATATGTAATATAAGCAATATGATTTCCGACTAACATATCTAACGCGTGTAGGCATGTACGCATATATCCGTTTGTGTGCTCAGTCCAGTTCATAAATTTTGTTAAAATGTGTATGACTGCGTATGTGCATATTTCCGATCGCCACTTCATTTAACCATATAAGTATTTCCTGTTATTTCACGGAAAGTTTACTTAAATTTGCCGATCTTTTTATTTCGCAGTCTGAGAATGCAGAACTTACGTCAACAATTTTCTTCTTATTATTATGTAATGTTTGTATGTTATTACATGTTTTGAAAAAGCGCTCATAGACTTAAAGACTGCGACTTCAACTCTCGATCACCACTTAATTTAACAATATACAGGGTGTCCCAGATAAGCCTCGACAACACTGCTTTCTCACTTATATTTAAAGATAGAAACACGTTTAAATGGGGAAAAAGTTTTACAATTTGAAACTCTTTAACATGCCCTCACAAAAAAATCGACTTCGCTCTGTTCGTTTCCTAGATATTTGAAAAAAGGAAAAATTTGCAATTTGGTTTTTTTTTTGTTAATACCTTCGTTATTTATTAACATTTTGATGATTTGTAGAAACAGGTTTAAGTGGATGTTTACCCCGCATATTTTACAGTACTCTAAAATTGTCTCCGACTTCCAGTCTTCATAAGGTTTATTTTTCCTTATGGACGCCATATTGGATTGTTATGTCATTAAATATCTTATTTTCTGCAGAGAATAACAACCTATAACAAGTTGATACTCTACCAAAAATAATAGCTTCAGAAAATAAAACTCATAATTTATTGGAAAAATTTAGTTATCGATGGAAAAACAACTTCATTAAGGAGTGATTTTACAAGAATAATTACAGTTTTATTTCGTTTAGTAGAAATCAATCAAACACCCATACTTTGTACTAGTAGAAACTACCAAAAATAGTTTAGTTCAAAATTGTATTTGCCGCCTCAGGAAATTATAATTTCGAAATTGAAAAACAAAAAAACATTAATAGAATAATAAAAACTAGTTACAAAACAAACGAAAACAACATATATTCGTAAATATATTTTTCCAAGACCTACTAAATTGTTGTTAAAAATAACAGAATTTTATTTTTTTAAACTATTTGTGCTGGAATAATATCCATTTGTCATAGGTTGCTATTCTCAGCAAAAAAGAAGCTATTTAATGACATGATAATCCAATATGGTCTCCATAAGAAAAAATAAACCTGATGATGACTTCAAGTGTATGAAACGTCGGAGACAATTTTAGAGTAGTGTAAAATATGCTGGTTAAACAACCATTTAAACCTGATGGTTTTACAAATCATCAAAATGTTAATAAATAACATAGTTATTAACAAAAAAACAAACAAATTCCAAATTTTTCCTTTTTTCAAATATCTAGGAAACCAACAGAGCGAAGTCTATTTTTGTTAGAGCATATTAAAGAGCTCCAAATTGTAAAACTTTTTCCCCATTTAAACGTGTTTCTATCTTTAAAGATAAGTGAGGTAGCAATGTTGTCGAGGCTTATCTGGGAACACTGAAAGTTTACTTAAATTTGCAGATCTTTTTATTTCTCAGCTTTGGAAATATACAGTGAGTAAAAAGTCTAGAAAAAAAATCAGGAATCATTTCTGGAAAAAACGCTCGGACACGTCAACATAATTTTTTTAAGTGCATCTTTTTTGATAATTGTCGTTTTTTTTTTTTCGATGTTCAATGTTCTCCCAGGAATTTCGAATACGGCTTCGGTATTGCTCAGATGGCAATTTGAACATCAACGTTAACTGTAATTTTTAGTTAATTAATGTTATTTTGCCAAATTTAAACCGTTTCCAATCAATTAAATTGTGAATATTCCATGGCGAACTAATTTTCTTTGAGACTTTTTGTTTTTACTTTAAACTTAAAGTGTTTTTTCTTACAGTCTAAAACACATAATTTATTTCTACTAATATGTAATTGTTAAGAAGAGAATGGAAGCTGCCATTTCCAATAGGAAAATTTGTAAGATGCCTATAACAGAATGTGAGGCCTGCACAGATCTTCAAAACAGCTGCAGATGTTAAGATCGCTTGATATTGTTTTGTGTGCGACTGTTATGAATTTATAAACCATCTTTTTTAACAGTAAAGCCCTGTTTATATTGAAATGGTGTATAAATACTCAAGAATAGACCAAAACAGTTGGAAATAGCAAGTAACGGCAGAAGAAGATGATATTAATTTTTTTGAGAAATTTCAACACCCTGTATTTCATTTAGTTTCCATTTTTGGACATTATGTTCATTAGGGATTTTCTCAATATTTTTAAGTTTTCTATCTACCTTCGAAGTTTGTTACACTCGTTATAGATTACCCTGTATTTGCCGGATCGAATTACACTTCAATACTGCAGCGCACATTAAACTATAGGTACTCACTGTTTGAATTGATTTCGTGCAGTTCGTACATTATTAAAATTATTATTATAAAAATTATAAAAATTATTCAATAATGCCAAAAGTGAATAAGATGTCGCTCAAGAAGACGAATAATGGTGTTGTGATTCTGGAACATCGAGGTAAGTTTAAATTATTTTTATATTGATGTATAATTCTATTTAATTTTTTATTTCTATTTCATTTTTGCAGTGTTTCCAGTCGGAGACAATGTTGGTTTCGTTCTGAACAGCCAGCCTCCTCAGCGCTCGGGTAAGTGCAAAATATTTTTTATTGTATAATTCTATTTTCTATACAAGTAATTATTATTTTTAAGCAGTCAAATCTGAAGCCGCCGCTCCTACTCTTCCTCCACTTCTGCGCTTAGCACCTGGAGATGAAGGCAAGTTTTGCTATTGCTACAAGTTGTATATCACATTTTACACTAAAAATTATTTCTTATAGCCTTAAATCCAGATTTCGAAGCGTTGCTTCGAGATCTGGATTTAATGACGCCTCAGCCTGCTATCGCTGCTACTGTTGCTTCGGAGGAGATCTTCATCGATCTCGTCTCCGAAGCGGAAGACTCCGCAGAGACTCCGGCAGCAGCAGCAGCAGCTCCAATGCCACCAGCAGTAGAAAGACCACCACCACCATCAGTAGGACCTTCCGCGCCTCATCGGCTGGGAGGAAAGAACATGAAGCTGCTTCATGAGCTAACGAAAAAGCGGAAGCAGCAGAGGCAGCAGTCTCGTAAGGTAAAACCATAAAAGATCTGTTGTACTCTTGGCTGCATTATTAACACATTTATATATTTTTACAGACAAATGACTCATCCCCCATGAGAGTCCTCCAGGACTTTCTCAATAAATTCCGGGGGATGAGGGATCTGCTGCTCGGGAGAAAGCTGAAGAAGCAGATGTTGGTGGAGGAACGCCTGGCGAGGCGAGATCGCCTGCGAGAGGAGCTGCTGGAAGCGGACAGGCTGCTACTAGAGGCTTCGGAAGACCTCGCGAAGGATGAGGAAGATTTGGAGGTTCTTAATAGAACTATAGAGAAATTGACAATTTAGTGTGTGCGTGCGTGTGTGTTTAGTTTAAGTTAGATGTAATTTAGATATAATCTATAAGTTAGGTTTAAGTTGTACATTTTTTATTTTCTAAATGTATTTATACAGTGACCGACCGAAAGTTCTCGCCATATGGGAAAAATTTTTATATTTTAATTCAATAAATGTATTTTATTGTGAAAAAGTCCTGCATGTCCTTAAACTAAAATATCACCCATCAAACGCTCTAAAACTTTTGTGGTATACGAGGGAGGGGTGAAAATTTCAAATTGCTCCAAGAGTAAAGTACTCTTATTTCTCATTTTAGAAAAGAATTTTGTAAGGAAAATTTATTTCTAATTAAAAATTATGCTAGAATATCAAGCGTCAGATTTTTAAGATCTAAAAATTGTTTTTGTCGTTTTTCCGGGCTTATCCCCGTATAACAAGTTGAGTAATTGTGTGAATGTACTATTCCATTACTTGAAAATGATGCTTCGTTCGTAAATAAAATATGCTGTTCAAAATATGAATTATTTTCTCTTGTACCTTGGAACCAAAAACAACTGAAGTCAATGCAAACATCCAGATCCCTTTCTTGAAGAAAGGAAATAAATTTTGGCTTGTAAGGCCTGTACTTATTTTTCTTAAAAATTCTTCGAATTGAATTTTCAGAAATACCAATTTCTTCTTGCCTTGCCGCCAGTGGCGTCGTATGAACTTCATTAGCCGACAACGATAAATTTAAACGATAAGTATCATAATTTTCACCATAAATTAAAACTAATTCTATTTTTTCTTGCAAAGATAACTTCGCCGCTTCCACTTTTTATACCTTAATAAAATTACCGATTATTAATATCAGCTTGGGTCAACTATTCTGCTTTGATGTTTGATCTAAACAGATTTTGTATTTTTCTTTGAATTGAATTACCGAATACCGATGCTGAAAAATGATTGCATAAAATATTGTAGGTTTAAGGGTTTCTTAAAAATTATGTATTGTAGAGGATAGATAAAGGTATTGTGCGTCCCAGTATTACAATTGTATTTAGTTTTTATAATATCCCATAAAATAAAATAAGGTGTGCACCAAAAAAAAAATCTCAATTTTGATTTTATTACTTTATTTAAGCTATAAGTATGTTTTGTTCTGTAAAGGAGCCTACAAGTAACGTGCTTGGGCATTGGATAATTTCACTAAACTTGTTACACAGGGAGTGTACCTGAAAAATGGCAAAAACTGTTTTTCCATCCTGAAATTTTATATTCTTGAGTAACTTTTAAATAGAAACAACTTTTCCTAATAAAATTCTTTTCTAAAATGAGAAATAAGAGTACTTTACTCTCGGAGTAATTTGAAATTTTCATCCCTCCCTCGTATACTACATAAGTTTTACCGAATACGATGGGTGCTGTTTTGGTTTAAGGACATGCAGGACTTTTTTACAATAAAACAAATTTATTAAATTAAAAGGTAAAAATTTTCTCCTATGGTGCAGACTTTCTGCCTGTCGCTGTATATCTTGGCATTTCTTTCAATTTATCGACACTTCTGAAACCTGAACAATTTTAGCAAGTTGTGAACCAGACAAAAAGTAAAGCAAACGTCTGCCATCAAACATTTTTTAACTCACAACAACCAATAAAACTAAAACTAAAACAGGGGGAATCGTCAAAAAATAGTGTAAAAAATAACGAAACTACATTTTAAAGGTGGTTAAGTTTGACCACCGTCTAAAGCTACACTCTTTTTATAAAAATACAGCATTTTGCTTAGCTCTCCCTCTCATAATACCATATGCCGATTTTGAACCACTCCCCCGAGTCTTAAAGATATGCAGCCGACTCTAGATCAACATATGTAAATTCTTATGGGATAGTTTGTTTGCAGTGTTTTGGGAGTTTACAGCATTTTTCTTAGCTCTACCTCTCGTAATACCATATACCGATTTTGAACCACTCACAATAATGTTTAAATTTTGTTTCTGCAAATTGACATCATTATGAAGATGACAAATCTTATAGTTAAATTGTTTCTTGATGTACCTATATATTCAATAAGAATTCTTAAGATTAAGATTAATCTTCAACTCCTGAAGATGCTGACGTTGTCAGCGAAACACGTGTCGAGTTTAATTACTGTGTCACTGTCTTTTGGCGTGTGGGGTTAACTTATTAAGAATTTATTCATAGTGAATGTACGTCAAAGTTCCTGATCCATCTACTGTGTGTACCTATATATTCTTAAATGTATAATGCCTTATTAAAGTCAGGTATAATTTTCAAACAAAGAGTGTCATGGAAGAACATCTGCAGATGTTAAGATCGCTTGATATTTTTGCGACTGTTAGTAGCTTCCCAACCATGAAATCAATTCAATAATTGAAAAATTGCGTGAGGTTCAAATAGTAGCATTCTTCAGGTTACATCCGGTAAAGGAGACGTATTCGCATCATAGCTTTAAAAATGCTGATACTACATTATTGTTTCATTTACTTGTAGATATACAGGGTGTCCTGTTAAGAATGGGCCAAACTTCAAATCTAGTTTTATTTCATTTTTTCGTATGAAAATTGTTCACTGTCCCATGTTTCTGTATGTTTGACGTCTACCATTATTAATGGGCTTAAAACGGAGGCAGGATTCTGATCAACATCATTGGTATACCACAGTAGCATTAATAACTTTAAATGAAATTTTTTCTCTAAAGAGGTACGTTTTAGGGACTCGCAAAAAGTATATCTTTTTTTACAGTAAATCGAGCGCTCTTTCCATAAAACCAGTAATGGTTTTAAAATTTGTACCGGGGAACAAAATACAACGAAAACAAAAGGTTTGGGGTGAAAGTTAGCACCCTCTAATTTTTACTCAAAAGTAAGTACATATTATTGTTTAGCTACCCATAAAACCCTCCTATGCCAAGTTTCACTGAAATAGCTTCAAAGGTGCCCGAGAAATACCGAAAATATTAAATAAAAAATTGATCTTCAAAGGAACATAACTTTTTAAGGAAGCAGAAATGTACTAAGATAAATTGGTTCAGATCGGTTTCTTTTGACTCAAGGAAGCTATATTTGAAGTATGTCCCATTCTTAACAGGACACCCTGTATACTGCAGCGTACATTGAACTCGATTTCATTCTCGTGCAGAAACGTTACACATTCTGATGTTTTTGGTGGAGAAGGTAGTGAGAAGAGAAGGGAGTAAAGTATTGGTGAAGTGGTTGAGGTTTGATAAGACTCATAACAGCTGGATTGATAAGAAGAATCGCATTTAATTTTGTAATATTAGGAATATAATAAAAATAAAATTGCTGTCTTTTATTTAAGTTTTGCATTTGACCAAAGAATAGTGTACAATGATGCATGATAGTAACAAAACTAAAGAGACAAAAAACACTAGTGTAGAATAAAAATAAATAGGAATTCTTGCATGATTCCTTATAAGACATTTCCATTATGATTCGGCTAAAGGTCCATTCTCGTACAAGTATCATATTTTCACATGCACATATGTATTGTCAGACTTTTCTGCTGAAAATTCATTTACGAGCAATTTTAATTCGTCAACCCTTCTGAAGCAAGAACAATTACAATTAGGTAACCAAGTATTGGAAATGCAATCGTTTGACCACCGTCTAAAGCTACTCTTTTTATAAAAATACAGCATTTTCCTTGGCTTTCCCTCTCGTAATACCATATGCCGATTTTGAACCACTACCCGAGTCTTAAAAGTATGCAGCCGACTCTGGACCAACATACGTAAATTCTTATGGGACCAGTTTGTTTGCAGTATTTTAGGAGTTTTACAGCATTTTGTTTAATACGTAATACCATGTGCCGATTTTGAACCACTCCCCGAGTCTTAAAAGTATGCAGCCGGTTCTAGACCTGATTCTCTGTACATGCTGCTACACAGCTACACCATTAATTTGGAATGCAGCGCTTATTTCTACCTCCAGCTCATTGACTTGACCTTGAACATGATACCTACTATCATATTACATCAATATTATTGAATATTATAGTGCTGCAATATTTGGGTAGTAATTTAACCCATCTAAAGCCATGTTATTTTTTCAAATACAGCGATTTGGTCCAGAAACGACCGTATATGTCTACTGCTGGCTTAATTTATTGACCAAGAAAATTTCGAACGAGAAATAAAAATCAATGCAATCACAGACGAAACGACACCATTCATACTATGGCTTTAGAGGGAATTGGACTCTGTTACTGCAGAAGACAACATCGAATTGAGTTTCACCAGTCAAACTGGCGAGCCACTCGGGGCATCACAATTAACCTAAATTTTAAGAGTATAAAAATGGTGTAATTGAGATTCTTTAAGGTAGAAGAGGACAGAGCGACTGATACTTCATCGGCAGTTTGCGAAATACTAGAGGAAGAAGTTTTTGTTGGTTCAACTTGTATTTGGCAAGATGATAATATTATGATTCAATATTTATTTGTTACCATAAATTTTAGTCGGAGAAAAACGTAGGTAGCGAGGATAATTGCTTTGAAAAATTCGTTTCTACTATTTACTGTATGCCGTCTGTTGTAGTGAGTAGGTAATCGCTGATAAGATGGTTTCACAGTCTTCAGAAGCGTTCTGTCAACAAGTAGGTAGGGAGTTACTTTTAATTTGATGCAAAATATCGTTAGTGAATCAGTGTCGAGCACTGTTTCCTACGTCCTCCTTCTTCACGGTTAACCACCGCAAATAATATAACATGAATAACTTATCGACTGAGGAACACTAGACCTGAAGTGCTGACGTGGATGTCCACCTAAGCGGGTAATCGTTAAATGCAAATTTGAAGGGAAACGCTTGTATTTCCCCTGATGGACAAAATGGCTCGATGCTAATAGTAGGCCAATTGGGCAATAAACTATAGAGCATCGATAAAAGAATCCCAATACAGCAGCTGTTCGTATAAAACCAGAATTATTCCTTGTTTACGATTAAATTGAAGTAAATGCAGCAAGTAGAATTTTGCGATTTTTTGAAATGCTGATTTGCTAACCAAAAACTATGTTTTATTTAGTTGTTAACTTTTTTGAAGTTTACCTTTTAGTAGTTTACGTACATATCTATAATTATTGTGTCAATTAATACAATGTATATTAAGTCGTTCTTTACTGTAGCTTCAGGATATTACATCGCGCATCTTCAGAATAATAATTTTGAATCAAAAATCTTAAAATTTATAAATAAACAGTGGGTAATACAAGGAAGCAGGAAATAATCAAAATGAACCCACGGTACCCTTGGAAACACACATAAACTGAATAAAAATTTGTGTGAAGCTAACTTTAAAGTATCTCTAAACACAGGGTCAAATGAACTAGAATTTTAACCAAATCATGTTTTACCTGAACACTACAAAATAATAGGAATTGGTCTCTTTATTAAAATACTCTGCTGGTAAATGATATAAAAATATAACGTGTTTAATGAACAAGGCATACTCATACTCACTCTCGCAAGTTCTCAATAAGGACACATGGTCTCAAAAATATGGCGCAAGATAAGATCAGTCAATGTTTCACTTTATTGTTATGACTCTTGGGGTATCCGAAAAATGTCTGTACAGAGCCCTTTGATCGAGTAAAGATAATATATTCCTCTTAAGATTAATCTCATCTGACCCTCTCGCATAAACTGTTATCGATGGACGATCCTAGCGTACGGCCAGACCTTCACTTTAATAATATCTATTTCATCCGTTCGGAGGCTTGAAATTGATCAAAATGGGAAAACTATCAATTTCACCCCCGTTCGACAGACAAATAAATTGACCCTTCATAAGAAAATGGCTATTTGCTCCCTTTGAGTAACGTAAAATTTGTTTTGTATAGCCAGCAAAATTTTATTCCAAATGCCTACGTCCGCAAAACATACTCAAAGAATTATCTTTTTCATAATCATAAGGTTCTCAGTCCGAAGACTGGTTGGACGCGTACCTCCATTCTTTTCTATCCTGAGCTAACCTACGCATTTCCCTAAAAGTAGAACATCCTACATCCCTAACTATTTGAGAGCAGCAGTCTAATCTAGGCCTACTCCTACCTCTTTTTATTCCTATCTCTGACTCTAGTATGTTACGAACGATTCCTTCGTGTCTTAGAAGGTGTCCTACCATCCTATCTCTCCTACTCTTTATTGTTTTCCATACCTTTCGCTTTTCCCCAACTCTTTCTAATACTTCCCTATTGCTAACCTTATCTATCCACGGTATCTTCATCATGCGTCTGTAGCACCACATTTCAAACGCTTCTACTCTTTTTCTATCCGCTTCTCCTATTGTCCAAGTTTCGCACCCGTATAATGCCGTACTCCATACATACGACGTTAAGAGTCTCTTCCTAGTCTCTATATTAACCGTTCTCGAGCATAACAGTTGTTTCTTTTTGTTAAACGCAACTCGGCCCTGCGCCATTCTTTGTTTTATATCTTTAGTGCTCCTACCGTCTTGAGTTATTTTACTTCCTAAGTAGCAGAAATCCGCGACCTCCTCTATCTTCTCATTTCCAATTTGTATTTCCATTTTAGTTCTATTTTCACATCCCCTACATACCAAAATTTTAGTTTTCTTTTTATTGATTTTCATGCCGAAGCCCTGTGTCAAAACTGCTTCCATTTCATTCAAAGCCGCTCCTAATTCTTCTTTGCTAGATGCTAACACTACTATATCATCCGCAAATCTGAGCATGTTAATAGTTTGGCCCTGTACATTGATCCCTGAGGCTGTTCTTTCCGTAACAATATTAATCGCATCTTCGATATATAAGTTGAAAACTAGAGGTGACAATGCACATCCCTGTCTCACTCCCTTCCGGATATCTACTTCCTTTTGTTCCTGCTCACATTCTATAACTGCCTTTTGCTCTTTGTAGAGATTATGTATTATTCTTCTGTCCCTGTATTTCATCCCTACCTTTCTCAGCACTTCGAACATCTTCCCCCATTTTACGTTGTCGAAGGCTTTTTCTAAATCTACAAATCCTATATAGACGCTCTTTCTCTTTTCTATCGTTTTTTCTATAATTACTCGTAAAGCTAGAATGGCCTCGCGCGTTCCTCTATTTCGTCTAAATCCGAACTGATCTTCTCCTAATATTTCTTCCGCCTTTTTCTCCATCCTTCTTTGCACAATTCTAGTTAAAATTTTTGACGCATGGGAAGTTAAACTGATAGTTCTAAAATTTTCGCATCTATCCGCGCCTTTTCTTTTTGGCAAAGCTACTATGATGTTCCGTTTGTAATCTTCTGGAATCTCGCCTGTCAGGTATATGCGACTAACTAGTTTAAATAAACGATCTATTACCTCTTGACCTGCGCACTTTAAGATTTCTGCCTGCAAGCCATCTATACCTGGTGCTTTATTATTCCTTAAACTTTTTAGTGCTATCTCAAACTCTTCTCTCATTATAGGACTCCCTAGGTTATCCCCCTCTACACTGCTTTCGCTTTCTAATATATCTTGCACTTCCTGTCCCGCATATAAGTTTCCTAAATATTCTTTCCACCTATCTGCCTTCTCCCCACTTCCGATTAGGATATCTCCTGCCTCATTTCTAATGTTTTTGGTACTAGATCCAATTTCTCTAAAATTTCTCCTAATTATTTTATATGCTTCATCAGTCTTTCCTACTTCGAATTTATCTTCCACTTCTTTGCATTTATTATCGATCCATTGCTCTTTCGCTTTCCTACATTCCCGAATAATTTCCCACTTGATCGCCTTATATCTTTGTTTCCCTGTTTCATCTAACCTATTTTTATATTTTCGCCTTTCCTCTATTAGACTCACAATATGTTTTGTTATCCAGGGTTTCCTACTTTCATTCTGTTTACTGTTTCTTTTTACTGGTTCGAAAATATCCGCTGTTGGGATGTTGTATTCATAAAATAACATCCACTAGCAAAAATATCTACTCATAGATGTGTGAAACAACTATTCCGCGGGCGTTTACCCTTCTGGAGAATAACTATACATCGGTGAAATGTATATAATTATTCAGGGTTGATTGAATTTTTCTAAGCGGCCATAATTGCCCAATAATATCCGTCCGGACAAAGTCAATAGTGATGGACAAATACCAGATACATTCCTCTGCCTTACAATAATTCCCGTTTACTACTAAACGCGAAATGCAAAACATATCATAAAACCACAAGATGCCTTCACTTAAATTGCTCTGCTTCACTTAAATTGTGTTACGGTTTCAATTTGTTTTAGCATCAGAATATATAAGAACTGAAAGTCTATCGAGTTTTCGTTTGCAATTATTTTATTCTTTCATTTTACATAATTTACCCTTAAAGTTTACAAAATTTTTGATACAATTTCACTTCTAGTGTCCTCTCGCGACAATTTAAAAAAAATACTTAAAAACAGTAGGCTTTATTATAATTTGAATTTTCAGATTCATTTCCCTATAGTAGGCTTTATTCAATTTCTTATACTCGTAGTAGGCTCGACCAATATTACTGCCTGTCAGGTCACCGTTGTCAAAGAAAATAAATAAGTTTTGTTTTTGGGGATTGTTGTGTGTATCGCGTGAGTGAGGAATGCACAATAATTTTGTTAAGACTTTATTTAGTCATCCTGAATTGAATCGGGGATTATTTTGGGCATTCCATTGAAAATTCAGTCTTGTAGTGTTTCCGAGGAATTAGGGAACTGAATTTTTATACCCATTTTGGGGATTATTTCTCTCCACCTTACATATAGCACCCGTGAAGTCGGACATCGGACTCGCGAAAGTTGGCCCTCCACATATCAGTGTTGTTTATTTAGGGCTAGAAGCTAGAACTACCAGATAATAGAATTTCCAGTTAGAACTACCCGGTAATAGAATTACCGTAACAGCCGTATCCAGTCTCAGCCTACTGTACCGTACCTTCACCTTACTTGGAATTAGAAATATAGCATCATCAGGTCAGCTGTTTTTGTCATTTGACATACAAATTTGTTTTGTTGCATTTTTTTTTTCATATCGTGAACTAATTTGTTTAAAATTTTGATTATTTGTTGGGAATTCTTCACATCCATTTTGTGTCGTTTCTCTTGTAGCTTTTGTATTTGGTGCGTGAAGAATTCTCACTGATGAAGCAAATTAGTTTTATTTCTAGTTTATTTCTTGCCTTTATCTCATAATTATTAATTTATAAAATAACTTTGGATTTGACTATTGTTTTGATTTAAATTTTGCATTTGACATTTGTTTTATTAGTTGGTTTATTAGCTCGTTAAAATTCTGTGATTTGTATCTGATTTGCACATCGGAGTTTAGTATAAAACTCTCATCCACGCTTGCGCAACACGGGCGCTTATTTTTTTGGTTTTGTAAGAATTCTTCTTACATTTTGCGTCCGCTCCTGGCCAGTCGCGGTGCGTTTTCTGTCTTAGACCTTGCGTCGCGAGTTGCGTAACGTTGTTTTATTTTTTTTTGATTGTCCAGATTGTTCATTTAGTTTAATTATATTTATCTATTAAGTTTTAGTTTAATTTATTATTCTTTTGTTACTCATTATTATTTGATCATAAATTTTCTTTGTAAAAAAATTAAAATCTAGTTTATTTTAATTGTTTGTGAATCTACCCCCTTTACTTTCGACATGCCCTGTGGTGGGTTTGGGGTATTTGTTTATGTGAGGCTATAACCCTCCTGGCGCCCATTAAAAATAAAATAAATATCTCTGTTAGAACCGCACGCCATCTCCATCTGTGCTGCCGGAGCCTCGCGTTTTTGACACCTTTTTTATATCAAGGGTTTTAGGTAGTGAACGCGTGTAACAATTGCACTGCCTTTGTACTATTTTACAACCAAGAAACGGTTCATATTTCACTGCTGAGTATATAAATAATGCAGGACAGTATATAATTTTTATATCAGACAGTCCATTCTGATACCAAGTCATACGTTCTCAGTGGGAGACAACTGATATTTATCACAATCCCCATACGTCATATAAATGATTCTCTTGTACCTACCGCTGATGTAAGCAATTTCGTTGCACATACGCTGCAGCGAGGTGATGACGCTACTACATTGTAACTAACGCAGCCCCTTGCTCTTCCGGTACAGGGGGAGCGAATATCGAAGCAATTTATTCCCTTAGGAGTTTGTCCTTGTTTCCACTTTCTAGCATCTCTAGTCTGGAATGCCTTTGTAATATATCATTACACGAACGGGATGTTTTCAACATAATGCAGTACAAACATCCCAAGCGAGTTATTCTATATATTTTCCTCGTCATTGTAACAGAATTTTGATTATAAAAGTAACACGGCTTATTATGTTTACCACCTACATCTTTCACTATGAATTCTTAATAAGTTAACCCCACACGCCTAAAGACTGCGACACAGTAATTAAACTCGACACGTGTTTCGCTGACAACGCCAGTATCCTCAGAAGTTGAACATTAATCTAAATCTAAACTACACTACATTGCTATAAATACCCAACCCCCACTACTGAAGTTGATTGATAAACCTATAGGGTTTCTTAGAACTTTTCGAACATAGGAGCAATAAAATTGGTTTCTTAGAAACGCAGGGTAAATATTTATGGCTAGTCTTAATTATATTTACGTGATAAATATATACAGGGTTGAGTTCGGAATCTGACCATAATTACTGTTAAGACAACTACGTTAATTTTTATGTATCGCTATAGTTTCCAAGGCGTTTAAATCAAATTTATTATTTCCTGGTTTTCAGGGTTTGAGATTATTGATATTGAATTTATGGCCCCTTTCCAACGCGTGTGACGCCATGCTAGACTTATCAGTACGGCCGTATTTGTAATGGGCTTGATGTTCCTTGAAGCGAGTTGAAATAGACCGAGTTGACCGCCCGATATATTTTTGTCACAATTTCCGCATGCTATTTCGTAAATTCCCGTTTTATGAATGTGTTCCGTTTTTTTCTTTCGCATTTCTAAGTGAATTTTGTAAATTGTTGCTCGAAGTGTGAACCACTTTGAAGCCTGGTTTCCCGAAAATAGTGTTCATACCTCTAGCTATCTGCGGTACATATTGCATTTTTATAAATTTAGTAATTTTTATTATCCCCATTTAAAGCGGTGGAATTTCACAATAGCCATTTTCAATTTTCGTTTCCTAATTAACCTAATGACAATTTCTGGATGGAAACCGTTACGTATCGCTATGTCTTTGATTGTGTTTACTTCCTTGCGGTATCTTTCAACGGATAATGGTAGACTCAACAGTCCATTAACTAAAAAACTAAAACTAGCCTCTTTGTGCTGACTGCAGCGGTTCGGATCTGCAGTTATATACCGAGCTGCACTGCTTTCTTTTCTATAGATGCCAGATTCTAACTTACTGTCTTTCCTAATTACCAAAATGTCGAAAAATGGAAGCTGCCCTCCTCTTTCTATTTCATGGGTAAATTTGATAGAATTGAATCTA
This sequence comes from Xestobium rufovillosum, assembly GCA_963966045.1. Classification (NCBI taxonomy): domain Eukaryota; kingdom Metazoa; phylum Arthropoda; class Insecta; order Coleoptera; family Ptinidae; genus Xestobium; species Xestobium rufovillosum. The sequence continues at coordinate 21,946,374 of OZ014493.1, read as the reverse complement.
CTATTTAAGTCGCGCAAAAAATCCTCAATGTTACATTTAATAGTGTCAAAAATGGCAAATATATCATCTACATCTCACCTTTGGGAAATACGGAAGCTCATCTTTCAGTTGGTCTTCAAATTTGTCCATGAAAATTTCTGCAATGAAAGGAGAGAGGCAATTTCCCATGACTGTACCTTCACTTTGTTGAAGAAATGATGCACTCACTTTGAAATAATTCTGCTGCATACATAGATTGGTTAAATTAATATATTCTTTCACAGTTTGTTCATTAACTTTATTTTTATTAAGGAGTTCATACACGTACTATAAATCCTTTGGTACAGGTACACTGGGAAAAAGTGAGCTGGCGTCAAATAAAATCAATAATTCGTTATCATGCAATATGATGTGTTGAATTTTGTTTATAAACTCTGAAGAGTTCTTTACTGAAAAACTTGACTGCTTGATCTCGAGGTTATTAAATTCATTGACTAACCATTTGGACAGAATCAGCTTGCTACTAGGAGGTGGTTTTGACGTTGTTGCCGACTCTAACGCTTTCGTAATCGCTGTACCTAGTTATTTTTTCAACCGTGTCTTGTATTTCCTATAGACTGTAGAGCATTGATGGAGATGTCGATCGTGCAGTCCGCAAGATGCTGGCGGTACTTTGCCCAGTCTATACTTGTCAGGGGCAGCCCTTGTGAGAGAGTAGGTTGGAGGTTGTAAGGTGGATTTTCTTTTATATATGTTAATATACCTCCATGTTGGTTCTTGGGTTTATTTAAGATGTGATAAGTAGGATTTTTTGAGGGTTTTCGCCGGTTCAGTCTGATCTCTTGGGTTAATATTATCTCTTCTTCTGTTTCGTGAACTAATGTTTCTAAATCATTTTCTTTACTTTGTATGCCATTGATATTCCAAGACAGTAGTTTTGACGTTTTACGTGCCATTACAAATAATTATATTTTATAGCTATCTCGTAAATAATAGTGATTTTTTTGTATCATTTCTCGACAGTTGGTTAATCTAGGATGTCGTTCCTTCACAACTGATAGCAATTGCCTTATACTTGGGCCGCCCAACAGACGGAGTGATCACCCTGCAATCATGAGCTCTAGGCAGGACCACTATCAATTTAGGACGACCGAACCGCAATGATGCGCTTTCTTTAGACCCAACGAAGTCGCATCACTCCAATTCGGTGGTCATAAATTAATAATGGCCCCGCTAGAGCACGTTATTGTAGGGTGATCACTCCGTCTGTTGGGCGGCCCAAGTATAGGTTATAAGTGTCATTGAGATCTTTAATATTGTTCAGGTTTACTTGTCATGCCATTGGTATTTATGGCACCTTGTAAAGGAGCCCAGTGTGGGCGGAGGGGTGCCGGTCGTGTACGACCGTTATATAATAATAATAATAATAATATCTCTACTCACTCCTACTAACCCTAAGGTTAGCCCCAGAAGCTAACTATATAGCTTGTGAGGGACGGAGGTGGCGGCATATTACTATTGCCCGCAGGTGCGTCACAGGAACGACCTACAGTTGTTAGTACTCTACCCACCATTTAGTGCGAGAATGAGGAAAACCTGGAAAACCTCATTAGGTAAAGCTGGATAGGCGATTCAAGGCGCGCCCTAGCCACAGCGCAGAAATGAGTCACCCATCCATAGCCAAATCGCGGGCACTGTTGCTGAGCATTAACGACTACTCACTCGCGCATGCCAGCAAGATCCCACGGCTCAGTTAGTCAGGCTTGCTTAGTCTGTTAGACTTTTGTCTATCACTCACAGAGTATTGACGCTCATATTATTATAATAGTTTTCTTCAAGGTTAAGTTTTGTTTTAACTGGTGTTCGTTGTTGTTATTTAGTTTATTAAGTTCATAGAAATAAAGTTTACCGTCCACTTTATACGAAGACGTTTAATTACCTACGCATAAAAAGGCACGCGACTGTGAGGTCCACAACTTCAAGAAGAAGAAGAAGTCGATTATACATCCGGATCGAAGGACCAAATATCTTTAAGACCTTTAATACTGTGTTGGCGTTATCTTCACTGTTTAATTGTGTTACTGCACTCTACGTTAGGTTTGACGTAGTGATATCTCGACGCGCAATTTTGTGAGTGCTACGATCAGGGGTGTTCATTTGTGAATTTGTGGTGTGTGTTGGTGCTGCATGAGTTTGGGTGTTAGATGGGGCTCTTTGTGTTTTATTTGCGATTACTTGTAATGCACTTTTGTCACTTTCTTCTTGGCAGGTTGGACATTTTGACCAGCTCACTACGTGATTTCCCCCTAAGTTGCAGAACTTGAAGAGGCTCCGGTCGGTGACTGCATATTCTGCTGCGGTATGATCTCCGCTGCACTTGACACATCTTGGGATGAGGTGGCAGTTTGTAAATCCGTGGCCGACCTTTTGGCAACGGAAGCATTGCTCTACGATCGGATCGCTTTTCTTAGTGATTCTATTTGACGGTGATGTTGTCTATTGTTCACACCGCCTTCAGTTAATTAATGGTAGTAGTCTTCGGATTGGTAACTGGAATGGTGCTTAATGGCTGACCTTTTCTTGACTAGCTCGGTAGAGAACGTTATTTCCAAGTTTCTGGACTTTAGTTCTTCGATTAGGTACATCGTTTGGGTAAAGGAAGAGGGCAGCTTTGGGAGCTATCTTTTTATGCCTCGCTGGCTTACTGGTGCATGTGTGGAACTGCACATTTAATTCGTCTATGCTTTTCATCAGTTGTCTGTACTGGGTGTAGTTATCAAAGAAAATTTTCGTGTTCGGGCTGTTGTATTGGTCACGGCATCCTGAGCCGACAGTACTTTTGATTTTATTATTGATATTATTACTATTGGAGGCGGCCTCGCTGTCTTTGGCGACCGATTTTCACCTTGACTCTTTGCCTTTGTATGCGTTGCGATGTATTCATTCGTCCCGACATCCAGGGTACCAAACTTGTTTTGGGTCGGAACTTTGTACAGGATATCCCACGACGACCTTACACGATCTGTATATAGAAAAGTATGTATGGTTGAATTACACAAATTTGCACACATAGGTAATCGAAGATGCTCAATTCGAATAAAATATTTTTGACTTTCTGCGACTTCCGGTTATACCGGAAATAGACACCAACTTCCTTATTTTGAATGGAATGCCCACATTTTTATTACGAATTTATATTTTTGGTCGAATTTTAAGGTCACCTTACGCAAAACATCATATGTGTAAAGTGCACCCTCTTCGAGATATTAGACGTTAAGGATCGTCATTTTTCAAATTTCATCAATTATAACTTGGAAACGGTACGAAATAAAGAAAAATGACTCACATGTCCCTATCCCAGTTTTTAATTTTCTATCTAAAGGGTCTAGAAAATACTGCCTCCTGATTGGTTAAGAAATGACAAAAAGTTTCCAATCAGGAGGCAGTATTTTCCAGATCCATTAGATAGAGAACTAAAAACTAGGATAGGGACATGTAAGTAATTTTTCTTTATCTCGTACCGTTTCCAAGTTATAGTTGATGAAATTTGAAAAATGACTATTTTTAACGTCTAATATCTCGAAGAGGGTTATGATGTTTACATAAGGCGACCTTAAAATTCGAGCAAAAATCTAAATCCGTAATAAAAATGTGGGCATTCCGTTCAAATAGAGAAGTTGGTGTCTATTTCCGGTATAACAGGTAATCGAGGATGCTCATTTCGACTAAAATATTTTTGACTTTTCTATATACAGATCAGGTAAGATCGTCGTGGGATACCCTGTATATCTCCGTTGTGGAGGGCATTAGGTTGCCGATTTTTTGCATTTTACTTGCGTTTTCTCTGTTGTTAGTAGACTTGTCGGACTCATCGCACACCATTTCCTGGAGTATGGCTTTAGGTTTGAATAACACCCTTTGGTGTCGGCTTACAACGTTTGATCTTTTGCGTAGTATGCTAGATAGGCTCCTAATGACTTTATTTTCTGTAGTGGAGTACTGTTTGCTTCCATTTTAGCACTAATTATTATCGCTGTGAGGCTGTGACTCACAATGTTGTTCTCTTTTTGTTGTTTATGGAAGGAACGATACGCACGTGCACTCTCTCTCTCTCTCTCTCATAGAGACCTAATTTATGCACACCATTTAAACCAAAACAAAGGCATTGTACAACAGTGACAAAGAAATTATTACCGAGCAGCAAAGGCATGATATTAACTAATAATAAGTCGCAAAGATAATTTATTTCGATATACAAAGCTTTCAAAAGTATTATGACTGTATTTGTACAAAAGTAGTTATACCAGTGCATCATTACTCATATAAATCTCACTTCAGATATCGACACTGACTATAAAAGCATTGAAATCGTGCCAGTCAATAAATAATGCAGAACGAATAAGGCGATCTCTGAAAGTGATACGTTTAAGGAAAATGTAGGATAATGCATTGAAACTCTTTCATGTATTTACCTGGTTCTGGGGCAAACCGGATAAATTCTGAACCAATATTCAGGAATATGATCTGGGAAAACTAAAAGAGAGGGCTTTGCTTTATGGTATCCCTTACCCAAACAAAACCTGATTCCTACTGCAATTTAATTTAATATTTAACTGCGCAAATACGCACGTAACATCTATATCCAAGTTATGTTATTCTACGAAACATTGGCAAATTTTATATTATTAACTTTGATACAAGCATTCCATTGAACAATACCATGTAAGGTCTACATACCTGCAGGGTGCAACATACAGAACATTTCTATCTCTAATTATTTTTAAATAGGTAGGTAGGTACTCTAGAAATATGATGACTCCGGCAACAAGTCCAGATTATGACCACCTCGCGAACTTCTCTCCACATAGGCATAGTAGTCCGGTGCCATATTATAAAGCGAAATAATGAGGAAATTATTTCACGAAAGGGATTCTAACAGCGACCAAGTCGGTACTTTAAATCTACCTCAACCCTCAAGTGATTTCCTCTCGGATTTCCTACTCCGTTGTTGCTGTCCCAGCTCGGATCAGGTAAACTAGAGCCATGTTACATGACACGCGTAGAATATACATAATTCCCTCTTTCTATAGTACTAGATGAACCCGTGGGCTACGCTCCACGACTTTTACGTAGTGGTGAATTGGTGTAGTAATTATACTTAAAACGTAGGTGCATCCCAGGTGCACCACAAACTATTCTACCTACGGGTGCGACGTTGAACCCCAAGTTGAACTACGACTGCGAACAGCGCTGAGCAGATCCAAGCGTCCATCGGAATGATGCCGATGCAATTTTCTTATTTGCGTTAAAGAAACACCTGATCGAGTGCACGACCTCACCCATACGATCTCCGCCAGTTGAAAAGAGACCGAGCGACCGATATCCCCACCCGTAAAGTGTTGTGCCGGTTCGCTTTTAATATTATGATTTATTGATCGTAAAAGTGTACATCATGGCGGTCTACAGGGAGCAGTCAATTTTAAATGTTATCGGAGATCCATTTTAAGCAGCATTGCGTGATCCGAGTACTTGTAACGCTTGAAGTGCTAGAGAGAGAACGAGAATGCAGGCCAACTATTAGGCGTCATCAAAGTTTTATCTGTTTTTGAAAATCGACTATTTTCGGTACCTAGATACTTATCGAAACAGAAATATTTAGAACGTACCTACGTTAAACTTAAAAATGTTTTATAGCGATGTAATTATGATTAGGCACGATAAAAATAATAACTAAAAATATAATAATATTCGAAACTTCTTTGATGTTAGGCATCGGTATAAAACTTTCGATGTTTGTTGGCACCGGTTTCGAGATCGTGACTCCATTCATTCCGCGATGAGTTTAACCTCCCCCGCCAACCCGCCTTGCCAGCGTGGTGTTATAACGCATATCAACCCCATTAGGAGAATCCGAGCATCTAGCAGTGGATGAGAAAGATGGCCGGTGAAAAAGTAATGTAATATGTAACACCCACGGAGCTTGCACTTGGAAGGCATATATACAATTTTCAGTTAGTTATTAACATTTTTCTGGTGCATTTTCGACTATTTAAAGCGTCCAGAAAGCCAGATTTCCATCTGGTGTTTGAGATAACATTTATAAAAAGTTTGCTCAATGTTATTCAATGCGAAAATATTACACATTTTACTACTCAGGCAGTCAGTAGCTATTTTTACTCATGCTAAAATGACACAAATAGTATATTATTCTACGAGCAAATTATGGTGGCTATTATTAAAGAAGTTTAAAGAACAAGGCCATTGTTGGCGAGTGTTTTAATTCATTCGAGTTAATAATAGCCATCATTCGAGTGGAATACTATACTTTGTTTGAGAAAACTCTTAGGAAGTTGCACTTTTCAGGCTAGATTAACCCCCGTAGTCTAAATAAATGCACTATGTGCACAGGAAGTAACCCTAGGAACGAACGTCGCTATAGAAACATACAATATATACACGATTTCTGACGATTTCTGACGTTTTTCGCATCACGACAACCTCGTTGTGCTACAATAGCAATTTTTTGATTGTCTACAGCCCATTATTCAATGGCACCGTGTTTGTGTAATTCGCAATGTTTTCTCAATACATATTCATGGGCTATAAAGGGCTGAAATTTTCAGGAGTATTTTAGTAAGGCTATACTTCCAGTCAACAGAAGCCCCAAAGAGAGAAACTTTTACCCTCAACACGTGGGAAAATTATTTAGTGCTAAAATTTTCAGGGGCACGTAAGTATGGCTACCTTTAACTAGGGGAATTCCAAAATAGTAAATTTTAACCCCCAACCCTCTTAGGGTTGGAAAACTAATCTGATAACCAGAGGACTGAAATTATTAGAAACGCATACTTCCAGCTGAGAAAATTCTCAATGTGGCAAACTCAGTTCTAATGAGAAACTAATCCGATTATGACACCGGAATTTCTCCGCAGCTGAGAAAAATTTCAAAGTGACAATCTGATAAACTCGACCACCTTAACAGCAAAATCCGTAAGCCAGAGAGACGAAACTTTCGAAGGCACTTAAGCACGACAACCTTTAGCTAAGAAATATATGGTAAATTTGTGTGCTTAACCTTCTGGGGGGAGTGTTCGATAAGATACACTGGGGTTTTCAAGAACATTATACGTACTTACGTTTGGTGATCTTATCACTTCTTTCCGTCTCTTCTAATTTCAATGATATACTAACTTTTGTTTTTCTTATCGACGCCGATTGTTTAGTTTGCATTTTTGAATAGTGCTTTTATTACCTTTTCAACGAGATTATTACAAACCCCAAAATTGAATTTTTTTTATAAATGAATTAAAACAAAAGAGCAGAGAATAGAAATGTATTTTCAAACAATAAAATGTTGAGGTGCATTAATACTTCCGTTCTTTTGTACTTCAAAAAGTACCTTAACAATGTTCAAGTTCCATCAATGTAAAATAAATAATAAAAAGGATATCGATAAAAAAGTAAAACGCACACTTTTTGTTTTTTTCATTATATCCCAAAAACCAAAAAATATATTCAAAATTTGAATGTATCTTTGGAGTGGTCATAAAATTTTGATAAACTTTCCCCGTATAACCAGCTCTGAACCTTCAATACTAAGTCACCTACCAATTCTGAAGTGAAGAGTGAAGGAAATAAAATATATCTATTTTAAAATCACGAGTGTTTAAGGGATGACATTATACAGATGTTGGGAGAGGAGCCAACACAGAAGCCTTGTCAGGGTCCTTCAGTTCATACCGCAATCAAGTCGCGATGGATGGATATTTTAAAACGGGGTTTAAATGAGGAAACCAAGCAAAGCATTCTCAAGACACTTTTGTTTCCGGAGAATCTCGACAGTTTGATGGTGCCGAAGTTGAATCCGGAAGCGAGTAAGGCTATATCCACACAGGTTATACGAAGAGATGAGCGATTGGTGCGGAAGCAAGAACAGTTAAGAACAGTTAGGCGCAAGCATCTCCGCTATTGGCCAGGCTCTATCCCTTATGTAGTCAGAGGAAGGGGGGGGGGAATAGTCAGTATGTTCAGTTACTTAGTGATGCAGGGCGCCTCCTCTGCGATTTCCATCACTCTGAGACAGTTGTACACAGAGAGCTAATCACAGTTAATTTTAATAAGGATCTGAAAGATACTCTTTCCGACGCACCGGTCGACAAATTTTTATTTGGCGAAACCCTTGAAGAGTGAGTCAAAGTTGCAAAGAGTCTTGAAACAATCAAGCTTAGACCTGAGACCAGCAAAACCCAAAGTATTTAAGAAGCCTATCCGTACTTTAAACACCAGGGGTCCAGCTCGTTTACCAAAGGGCGCTCGAGTTGGACAACAGTACGAGAAAGCCCCCTACCAACGGCAAGCATATTATCAGCAAGCAGACAAACGGGAATATCAAGCGAGGAGGAGACAAAAGAAGCTCCCCGAGATGTTCCCAAAACTCAAATGGGCAAGCAACGCCCTCGTCATTACTAGCAAGAAAGGTGGGTACTTATGCAGGTAGGCTTAATTTGTTTTTTAATGAGTGGCAAACAATTACTTCGGATAGAGTTACTTAGGTTTCATATATGATTCTCGTAATATGACAATATCTCTTCCGGAGGAAAAGATCTTAAGAATCACAAGGTTACTAAAGAAATTTTCAACTCGTCAATCTTGTTGCATTCGAGATTTCGCTAGATTTCTTGGCACGCTTAGTTCAATCTGTCCTGCAGTTCGGTACGGATGGATTTACACTAAGTTGTTTGAGCGGCAGAAATTTTTGGCGCTAAAAAAGTCCGCAGGTAATTATAACGTCAGAATGACGTTACCCTCTTATCTTAATAAAGACTTTAGCTGGTGGTTAAAAAATATATTAGACGCTAAAAATATTCTCCGAGTAGACTCTTATCAACTTGAGATTTTTTCGGATGCATCCACTACCGGATAGGGTGCATGTGCAAATGACGAAAAGCGTCATGGATTTTGGACGGAATCGGAAAGTAACCACCATATCAATTTTTTAGAATTAAAAGCGGTATTTTTTGCGTTAAAATGTTTTGTAACGGAATCACCGAACTGCAACATATTATGCCGAGTTGATAACACCACAGCGCTCGCCTATATTAATAAAATGGGGAGCGTGCAGTACCCAACGCTTAATCTGTTAGCACCGGCAATTTGGCAGTGGTGTGAAGCTCGGAAAATTTACGTTTTTGCCAGTTACATCAGATCGGAGGATAATGTTCAAGCGGATGCTCAATCGCGAATCAAGTTATCAAAAGAAACGGAGTGGGAGTTGAGCGAGTCTGCCTTTCAAAGTATAGTAGCCCGTTTTGGAAAGCCAACCATTGATCTTTTTGCTACAAGATATAACTCAAAATGCAAGAAATTTGTATCATGATTGGGGGATCCAGACTGTGTGGCAGTTGATGCCTTTACATTAAATTGGAGTAATGATTATTTTTATGCCTTTCCTCCTTTTTCTTTGAGTCTTCGAGTTATACAAAAGATTGCTGCAGATAGGGCTAGAGGTATTGTGATTGTGCCATACTGGACCTCCCAACCGTGGTAACCGGTTTTTTGCTCCCTTTTGGAAGCAGAACCAATCTTTCTTGGTCCTGACAGAGAATTGCTCTCTTTTAGGGGGACACCTCATCCACTTTGGCAGACGACTTTCCTGGTAGCAGGAAGCTTATCTTGGAGGCCCTAAAATCAGGCAAGGTTCCAGATGACTCATTGGAAATCTGTCTGGCTTATCTGGCATATCCTCCTCGACTATTCAACAGTACAATGCAGGGCTTAAGTCATGGTGGAACTTCCGAAAATCTACAAATTCAGAATTCTTTTCGGCTTCAGTTCCGGAAATGTTACAATTTTTCACAGCTAGGTTTAAGGAAGGTGCTTCCTTTGCTTCCTTAAGTTCATACAGGGCTGCCCTATCCCAGATATTAAACCCTAGTTTAACCTTAGATTTTAGAATAAAAAGATTTTTTAAGGGTGTCCATAGCTTAAGACCTACTCTCCAAAAATACGCTCATACATGGGATCCTGCAATAGTGTTAGCATACGTTAGAAAAATGCCAACGATTACGTTATCCTTAGAAGATTTGACTTATAAATTAGCTATTCTAATTGCCCTCGCAACGGGGCAAAGAGTGCAAACTTTGGCTAATATAGAGGTTAAGAACATAGTTAGGTATGATAAGAAAATTGAGATTAAAATATCCAGTAGACTAAAAACTTCGGGTAAAAATCGGATTCAACCCACTCTGGTTTTGCCTTTTTACGGGGTAGATGAAAGAATTTGTCCTGCAAAAACGTTGCTTGCCTATTTAGAGAAGACAAAAGAATTAAGACTTGGTTGCAAAAACCTGTTCATCACTCATAAGAAACCCTTTCACGACGCCTCTGCCCAGACAATATCTAGATGGCTAAAGTTGATTCTAAATCGTAGTGGACTGGATACTACTATTTCCACAGCCCATAGTACGCGTCATGCGTCCACGTCTGCGGCAGCTAGAAGGGGCGTATCTTATGACACTATTCGCCTGGCAGCGGGTTGGACTAACAAGTCTAGCACTTTTGTGAATTATTATAACAAACCTATCCTAGAGCATAATAATTTTGCTATTTCTGTTCTGGGCTCTTAATGTGCCATTTGGTTGTTTATATATTTGTTATATACCTACAATACATTATTGTTATATTGTTAGAGATGAAGCAGTTGTTAGGGGGTAATTCCCCATTTTTGGAAGTTTCTGTTTTTCTCCACATACTCGTATGATACGTTTTCCTGAAATATATGCATAGATATTGTTTTGTTGCAACTTGCTTTAAACAGCTACCTAGTCATCTTATTTACGAAACGAGGCCGTTATATAATTAACAGATCAAATAATGAACTTACCTCATGTGAAGTTCGATCTGAATTATATAAGGCCTCGTTGAAGTAAATAAGTCCCTCCCTGCCCTTTTCTTTTATTTTATCCCTTACGTTGCAACAATTTAGCTTTAAAGAAGACTGATGCAAGTGGGGAATGCATGGCCTGTGGCGACAGCGGGTATTGGGTATTTGTTTACCTTTATTAAATTGTGTGAGACTCGACTACCAGCGAGGATACTACCTAGTCATCTTATTTACTTCAACGAGGCCTTATATAATTCAGCTCAAACTTCACATGAGGTAAGTTCATTTGATCTGTTAATTTTATCGTCTGTGTTATTTTATTTTACCATGGCAGAAGACTTCAGTGACAATGGAATTCATCATTTACTAGAGACCCTCAAAGTGGCAAATGCATACAAGGAGTTGTTGAAGTGAAACTCCTTATCGTGTGGTAGGCGTAAAATCGTTCAACAATGAAACGAAAATGCGACACCAAAAGCGTGGGGCGCCCGCTGGGCGAGCGAGGATAGCGTACATGGCGAGTTGGAGCTCTAATTACTGCCTCAGGTGGGAAGTTTCACGGACATTTTTTTGTGTTCTAAAATTAGAAGAAACTGTTCAAAATTAATGTCCATATTTCACTAAAGAGAATTTATACTAGTGAAGCAACACGATGAAGATACACAACGCCTAAAATCTATACAGGGTGATTCAGACCACCCCTACACTATCTTTTACGGGGAAAGTATCGGAGCTACGGACTTGAGAAAAAAATCCTGCTGAGAAGAATTCAATGAAAATATTTTTATTTTTCTCGGAGTCCCCTTCCGAGATAATAGGGGGTGGGGGTGTGTTTCTCAAGAATTTCAAATAGTATGGGGGGTCGTGTGATACATCATTAAAACGGATTTAGAAAAAGAAGCATTTTTATCTAAACATTTTTTGAATTATTCCAACCGTTTCAAATTGGCTGCCAATTTCCAAAAAAAATTGGGGGTTACTAACAATTTTTTTTGTGATCAACCTCAACGATTAAGAACAAAGCCAAACCTAGCTTATGATTGTACAAGAGTTTGCCTTTCGTATCATGTATTACAAAATGTCATTTTGCCAAAATTAGTATCATCTCCACACCGCTAAAATTAAGGATCATTCGGGGGAGGTTTTCTCGAAAAACTCAAATAACAGTAGGGGTTGATTTCCATCTCATCTAATAGATCCTTTCAAGCCTGACAACTTCTGTCTAAAAGTTATCCCTCTAAAGCAAGTCATTCTTGAGGGATTGCTTAATTTAAAGAAAAGTTGCTAAAATAGCCCAAAACGAACAAAAAAAGAGTTGGCTGGTGTCATTGAGCTGTCATTTTATGTTTGGAGTTCTTTGCGCTGAATGAGAATTTCTGTTAGATTTTCTGGTTGTTGTTTTTGTCATTCTTGAGGGATTGCTTAATTTAAAGAAAAATTGCTAAAATAGCCCAAAACGAACAAAAAAAGAGTTGGCTGGTGTCATTGAGCTGTCATTTTATGTTTGGAGTTCTTTGCGCTGAATGAGAATTTCTGTTAGATTTTCTGGTTGTTGTTTTTGTTCTTGTTCCTGTTGTTTTCGTTTTTGTGTTGTTGGTATTTCTCATTAACCCTGTTCCGTTTTGTTGAGTATTCCGTGTTCTTGCAAATTGTTTCGATTTTTGATTTTTTATGTTGTTTCTATATTTTTTAATATGCCTTATTCTAATGAAGAAGCTTATGATATGTTGTTGTGCCTACCATTTTAAGAAAAAGGTGCATAACATTTCTTTTTCAGGTCTCTACTTTTTTGACGATGTTTTAAACGGACACAATTATCGTAAATTTCTGTTAAGACACTTTACCGTTTTTTTTGGAAGACGTCCCTCTAGAAACTAGGCAGTTGATGTGGTCTCAACATGATGGGTGCCCTGCTCAGTTCTCTAGGCATGCCAGGGAAATATTGATTCAAATATGCCCAAGGAAATGGATTGGGAGAGGTGGTCCGGCAGCCTGGCCAGCCAGGTCACCGAATCTCACTTGTATGGACTTTTATATATTTGGAAAGTTGAAAGGGGAAGTGTAAAAAGATCTGATAGTCAGGATATGATGCGGCGGATACTGGAAGCATGCAGGAGCATTTCTGAGAAGAACTTCGCCGCGTTCATGTTTCTTATGAAAACAGACTACAGAAGTGTTTGGAGAACAATGGACCACAATTTGAATTTCTTCTGTGACCCTTTAAGCGTTGATTGACTATTGGGAAGATGTCTAACCTCCACTGGTTAAAGCGCGCCTCATCCAGCCGTGAAAATATTTTATACCAAAACTCTATTCATCTCTCTCAAGAGTTCTGTTTAGCCATCATGTGTCTCAAAACGTCCGATTAGCCGATATGCAGCGCTCTCACAAGCAGCGGCATACCGTGGAAACACAATCGCTAGGTCAGTAATCAAACAAATATTAATTTTTAGTTTGAGAAGCGTTCCCTGGGTCGGTGTCACCAGTGTTGCCAGACCTACTGATTTGCCATTAGAACTACTGATTTTGGTTCTAACATATTGATTTGAGTTCCAAGTCTACTGATATTTAAAAAAAAAACTTGGCAAAGACGCGTTCGCGGTTATGCATAGTTGGAGTTTTTGTAACACCGCCAAACGCGGTAATCCGACAGCTTCAAACATAAATTATTACTTTGATAGGCGCCGACCGCCTGCATCAATGGCAAAGATCCAGGGCGGGCTGCAGAAATTTTATTCAGACGCATCCGCCCCAGTCCCGACGCTCGACAGTCCTTGTGTTTTGGAAGTGTAAAAAAAACTAAAGCTGAGAACGCTTTTTTAAAACAGACCCTTCACTTGCCCTTTCGCACCAGACACGCGCATTTTTTGGCAGAAAGATGATGTAGAAACAAACAAAAAACGCGGACCCTTGCGGGCGCAGAACTCGTGTAGCCGTAGGAGAACAATATATGTACCCGTACACCCACCGAGATTGTTGCCGGTGTCTTTCAATAACGAATTACTTAAACGTCATTTTACTGATATTGTGTAATGCGGGACTCGGGCGGATGCGTCTGAATAAAATTTCTGCGGGCGGGCTCCTGTTTATGAAATCTTAATGGTCAGGGAGGGGCAAGCAACAACTCACTTTATAATTTCAATCAAACAACCAGAAACGGAAAACTCATAATTTGGAAACATTTTTAATTTTTTTTTTCAGAAAAACAAATCTTATTCGTATACATACTTATAAGAAAGTATAAGTGGATACGCAACTTTTATGTGTAAATGAAAATTTCATATTAAGGGGGCTCGTCGAACTTTCTTCTGTTTCGCTCTGACGCATTGATTGTCCCTGAGAACTATGCTTCGGCCGCCCAACAGACGGAGTGATCACCCTGCAAGCATGAGCTCTAGACGGGACCACTATCAATTTAGGACGACAGAACCGCAGTGATGCGCTTTCTTTAGACCCAACGAAGTCGCATCACTCCAATTCGGTCGTCATAAATTAATATTGGCCCCGCTAGAGCACGTTCTTGCAGGGTGATCACTCCGTCTGTTGGGCGGCCCAAGTATAGGCGTTCGTTTTTCAAGGATGAAACAGACAACTTTAGAAGAATTTACCTGAAATTTTGGGTACTTATTCTTTTTGTTATGTATAAATGCGCTGGTTCTCAGGGACAATTAACGAGTCCGAGCGAGACAGGAGAGAACGGTCGCAAGCCCCCTTAAGTGCAATACATGTGAAGTATGAGAACTTGTATTTTATAACAGCACAAATTTTAATATTAGATTTTATACGCAATTCCAAAACTGCGTTGAGTCGAGTTCTGTTAGATATTATTTACTTATTTTACTTTTATTTGTTTTTATTAATAATAATTAATTAATAACAGAATACCTTTAACAGTTGTTTATATTTGTGATGTTTCCAAAGTAAAAATAAAATTTGATTCAATTCTGTGGTGCCCTCAAAATTTTTACATACGGTCCTTGCTGGTCTGCCCAGCTGCAAACTGGCTTCCATACATCAAATCAGCCGATCGCAGGTGTCCCGGCATCTTGTTTGGGCTATGATTCTAGATAACTACCGTGTTACCGACGCTATTCAATACTATTCATATTATTAAATGCTTTCAACCACCGCTAGGTGGACGACGCGAGAAATCCTAGCGACCGATACGTCTTGCAGGCATCATTTACAGCCGTATACTTGTGCGTCTACCCAATAATCAGTCAACGCTTTAAGTTTGCTCAATGACACCAGCCAACTCTTTTTTTGATCGTTTTGGGCAATTTTTCTTTAAATTAAGCAATCCCTCTCCTCAAGAGTGATTTGCTTTAGAGGAATAACTTTCAGACAAAGGTTGTCAGTTGTCAGTTGTCAGTAGCGTACCTACGCTACGCCACTGGAGAAACGTTTGACCCACTTCTCGCCGAAGTGAAATCAAGCACATAAACGCTGACAGAACACATTCCTATTATAGTAACCTTAATGTAATGTAGACCGCTTACTTAGCATTTGTAAATATTATAAATAGCACGCACTGTAAATACGGAGGAGGATGATATTATACACACTCGATATACACAATAAACGATTGTCAGTCGACACGCATCTTTTCTTCATTCTCGCCAACGAACACAATATTTTATGGACCAACCCCCATAAAGTGGTGCCCCCAAGGTGATCCCCGACGTGATCCCGACGTGATCCCCGACGTGATGGCACCCCCATAATTGGTGAACCCCGACGTGAAGCCACGGACAACATCCCCATAATTGGTGAAGCCCGACGAAGCATTATTGGCACGAAAATGTAAGAAGAAAACCGCCGTCCGTACGTCTCTACGATTTGCTGACCGCCACGGCCGCTCCTCTGGAACCCACGATCAAGTAAGCGACAAATTTTGTTTAATCTTACTAATGGGCAATCCACAACCGCGAGAGGAGATCATCATAGCACAGACTGCTAGCGGTGACGTGTCAGCACAACGAACGACTGGTCCAGATCCGACATTTCCGGCATATGTTTGTGGTAATTTCCGCCACCGAGCTGTCAAGATCTGACGTCTAAGCAACACCGTCCACAACAAGCCTCCACCCGCCGCCGCTCCCGCTGCCACAGAACGTTGAGGGATACGAATCCCGCCCTTCTGGCGGTCCGACCACGAGATTGTTTCGCTCAGGTCGAGCACGCAGCGGAGGTATGTGACATTTTTGCTTAACACTCCCACTTCCGCTATGAAGTTGGACATAAACTCCACTGCCGCACCCCGCCTCCCACGTTCCAGAGCTCATCCAGCGTCTCACTCACGATCTCGCTCTATTCCCCGGAACGAAGGCTCAGTTTCGTGGTACCACCGTACCTTCGGCACCAACGCCAAGCAGTATCATCCCCCATGCAATTTCCAACTTTCGGGAAACGCACAAGCCGGTCACCTGTAACGGCAGCCGTTGACCAGGCCGAGAAGAAGTTCCGCGTCCTGCCGCCTCTTCGCACCCGTTCATACTTATGGCTACGTCACACTCGATCTCAACCTAGGTATCCGAAGATTTTTCACTTGGAACTGCGTTCACGACTCACCGACCCATCCAAGCCCGTCACTGGATTTGATTTTCTTCACCACAAACGCGTGGTCGACATAAAAATCAACGCCTACGAGATTCCCGCATTTCTGCACGCGCCTACAAATGCAAAGACAGCCACACTTGTATACGAACCGCTTCTGGAACCTCGCTTCAGCATCGTTTTCTGCTGAAGTTCCCAGAAATCACCCGACCCACAGGACTTCCTCACAAACCCATGAAAACACTCAAGCAACTTCGGCAATTACTGGGAATCATAAACTTCTATCGTCGTTTTACTCCCAGTGCCGCGACGCTTCCAGCTCCGCTCAACGACCTCTTAGACGGCAAAGCCAAAGGCAAGACACGCTTCGTCTGCAACCCCGCCTCGGCATCCGTTTTTCACGCCTGTAAAGAGAGTTTCCTTTTCGACCCGAATCTGTACCTCGACTCACAGAAGTACACGTACCCTCTTATGACATCCCAATTTACTGCGACACATCCACGTCCAGCATCCGCCCTTTTGTCTCGAAGCCTTTCAAAAGACAAAATTTTCGATGCTATCCACGGATTTTCGCATCCCGGCATTAAAGCGACGACCAAACCCATAGCACGACGCTATGTCTGGCCCGCCATCCGAGCCGACTGCAGGAAATGGACCCAAGCACGCATTCCATGTCAGAAACCGAAGATACATCGACGCATCTCCAGCCCACTCGCAATACGAGCAGCCCAGAGAGATGATCAAGATTTCAAACCGTCCAGCAACCCCACCGAGTACATCAAGGACCTCAGACGCCATTTCGATCACGTCGGGGTCACCACTTTATGGGGGTTCCATCACGTCGGGGTCACCACTTTATGGGCGTTGGTCCATAAAATATTGTGTTCGTTGGCGAAAATGAAGAAAAGATGCGTGTCGACTGACAATCGTTTATTGTGTATATCGAGTGTGTATAATATCATCCTCCTGTCGTATTTACAGTGCGTGCTATTTATAATATTTACAAATGCTAAGTAAGCGGTCTACATTACATTAAGGTTACTATAATAGGAACGTGTTCTGTCAGCGTTTATGTGCTTGATTTCACTTCGGCGAGAAGTGGGTCAAACGTTTCTCCAGTGGCGTAGCGTACGTACGGAGGCCACAGGGTCTTTTGGATGAGATGGAAATCAACCTATACTGCTATTTGAGTTTTTCGAGAAAACCTCCGCCGAATGATTCTTAATTTTAGCGGTGTGGGGATGATACAAATTTTGGCAAAATGACATTTTGTAATACATGATACGAAAGGCAAACTCTTGTGCAATCATAAGCTAGGTTTGCCTTTGTTCTTAATCGTTGAGGTTGATCACAAAAAAATTGTTTGCAACCAACAATTTTTTTTTGTAAATTTGCAGCCATTTTGAAACGGTTGGAATAATTCAAAACATGTTTA
Organism: Xestobium rufovillosum; assembly: GCA_963966045.1. Classification (NCBI taxonomy): domain Eukaryota; kingdom Metazoa; phylum Arthropoda; class Insecta; order Coleoptera; family Ptinidae; genus Xestobium; species Xestobium rufovillosum. The sequence goes on along the minus strand of OZ014493.1, from coordinate 21,928,522 downwards.
GATAAAAAATGCTTCATTTTCTAAATCCGTTTTAATGATGTATCACACGACCCCCCATCCTATTTGAAATTCTTGAGAAAAACAACCCCACCCCCTATTATCTCGGAAGGGGTGACTTAGAGAAAAATGAAAATATTTTCATTAAATTCTTCACGGGCAATTTAGTCAGCAAGATTTTTTCCTCAAGTCCGTAGATCCGATATTTTCCCCGTAAAAGATAGTGTACGGGTGTTCTGAATCACCCTGTATATGAGTAAAGAAGGTGGTATGAAACCTATATCACAACATTAATGAAGAACTGAAGGAGATGAAGACAAGAGTTATGGAAGATGAAAACTCTGCGAGACGCGATGCATTAATTTTGTCAAAAAGAAGTAAAATTGTTACGATCGAGCATAAGTTATAACCGCTCGAATATCTCGCTACCGCAGCTAAACGTTTAATTTATATTTTTCGTGCCGTTAAAACTTTTTATCTTTCGTTTGTAAAGTATCCAGAATAAGACAGCATAAAAATTTATATCTGTAGCGTCAAAAAGCATAACACCGTTTGTTGCTTTTTTATTCGATTTATATGACATCAGGAGACAATTTCTAAACCGATCGTTTACGCGACACTTTTCCCGGATCGTGTCAGGATTTATATTTCGCCAATTCCCGTCATATTGTTCGACCGAGATTAAAAACTGCCGCCGAGATACAAATCACTTTACGCAAGAATAATGATGCGCCCAACAAAATAGAAATACACGGGGCCAACCCCTGTTTTACATTTCCTCATCTGTACCAGACAGATACAAAGTAGTCGTGTGAAATGGTGTGTTGATTCTGATGATTTTCCCTCCACCTAGACAAATAATGACCTTTTTGCCATTTCTCTCGCTGTTTTTGTTCTCGCCAGGCAGCATCGCAGCAAAAAGATTTTGAAATATTGGAGGAATATAATATAAAGGATTAGTTGCACACGCGAGTATTCTTTGGTTGTATTTTTTTAAACTGAAAAATACAATAATTGTGTGACTAGACTTTTGAATAAGTAGATAATACTAAAAAATTTAAATTCTACTTGCATGAATTTTCTGTCATTTATGTCGGGATTTATGCTTGTATGAAAAGAAACACACCTATTATTTGTAGATCTGGCGAAAGCATATGATACAGTACCAGTAATAAGACTATGGGAAGCGATGAAACAAACACAGATTAGCCATACTCTCATAAAGGCGGTACAAGACCTATATTATGCGAACTGCTCATCGAGAATAAAAATCGGTAATACGCTAACAGAAAGTTTTACAGTTACAAAAGGCCTACGACAAGGTTGTTCTATATCTTCGACTTTGTTTAAAATCTATGTGGAACAGGCGTTAAAGAAGTGGAAAAGGAAATGTGGTAACATGGGCTTTGAAATGAGCGACTTGATGTTGTATACCCTGCAATTCGCAGACGACCAGGTGGTGATTGCACAGTCAAAAGAGGACATAGAGTACATGACAAGGAAACTATTGGAAGAATATAACGATTGGGGATTAACCATGAATATAAGTAAGACCAAGTATATGAGCATCGGAAGTGACGAAGGAGATTTGGAGTTGGAGAATGGTATAAGCATAGAGGGATGTAAGGAATACAAATATCTGGGAGTAACATTTGGCGCAGAAGGCGAGGACGCTCTAGATATTCAAAATAGAATAAGACAAAGCAGGAAAATTATAGGAGCCTTAAATGGAATATTTTGGGCAAAGGATGTCACTAGAAAAAGAAAGAGAAATATATACAACTCCATGGTGAAAAGCATATTAACCTATGGCTCCGAGACTTGGACAATGACAGAGAACGACAAGCGAAAGATTTTAGCTACAGAGATGGATGCCTTAAGACGGTCCGCGAGAATATCAAGACTAGATAGGAAAACCAACGAATATGTAAGGGAAGTAATGGATGCAAAGACAACAGTGTTGGAAGATATCGAGCATAAGCAACTGATTTGGTATGGCCACGTACGAAGAATGAAAGACGATAGACTGCCGAAGCAAGTGTTGGAATGGGCACCGCAATGAAGAAGGAAAAGAGGGAGGCCAAGGAAGAACTGGGGCCAGGGAATCAGGAAAGCAATGAGTGATCGGAACTTAGCAGAACGAGATTGGGAAAATAGAAGAGAGTGGAGGATGGGTATCGGAAGGCGACATAAGACGCTATAAACCGATTATATATATATATGAATTAATTATGGTAGGTACAAGAATAATATCGCAAATGGTATGTTAAGTTAGAGCTACAGACTCCCGCAAACACAATCGTAGAAAGTGCTGATGACTCTTTGAATATTGAAATTTTATTCAAATGTTAATTGTAATTTCCATTACGTTAGATTTTCGCATGTTAGTTACTTATATGCGCAAATTTACAAAACTAAGTCAATACGAAGTGGTAGGTACCTATCTTTGCCTGGCAAACCAATCAACACTTCATTCCCAACGTGAATGAAGTTTAGGTATATGGAAGTGTTCAATAAGCACAACAGGAAATTTTATGGAAATCTAACATTGGTTTAAAAAGCGTAGGTACAGTACGGTCCCATTTGAAATAAGAAAGTTATAGGGGATTGAATTTTTGTTTGGCTACGCTGCTCATTCCCTATCTAAAGGGTGTCCCAGAACAACGGGGTAATATTTCTGGAGCATATAGTTTGGGTCAAAATAACACTTAAAGTATCTAAAAATTTCTTTCTAGGACGCCTCCCTTCGAAGCTATTCGCCCTTAAAGGTCAAGTCCTGAAGAATGTTTTTTGCTGGTAACTTTCAAACTACCGCATCGAATGTTATAAAATTTGGACAGTAGACATAGTAAGAAAGTATCTGTGATCGAGTGACATGACATCTTCCGTATCTTGTCTAGGAAGCCGGGGATGGAACACCCCTAATGCTTTTCACCCCTTAACTTTTACGTTGATACTTTTAGCGAATTTGCAATGATATTTTTAAATTCCTTAAGCAATTGTCTCAAAAAAAGATACTCTTTTTTGAAACCGTTAAAATGGCCGGTTTTCGAGAAAAAAAATATAGAAAAATATGGTTCATCATTTTTACTATACAAGCCAGGCCATGAAAAATATGAACTGCTATCTGAAACATGTGAGAAAATGAAATTAAAATGAAAATGTATGAACAATCGGTTATGAAAACATAATAGCCGAGATAATAGCGGCTACAATAAATTTTCGAAGTGAGCATCTTGTAGACATACATTTTTGTGTAGTAAAAATGATAAACCCTGTCTTTGTATAATTTTTTTCTCAGAAACGGGCCATTTTAACGGTTTCAAAAAAGAGTACCTTTTTGTGAGACAATTGTTTAAGGAATTTAAAAATGTCATTGCAAATTCGCTAAAAGCATCAACGAAAAAGTTAAGGGGTGAAAAGCATTAGGGGTGTTCCACCCTCGGCTTCCTAGACAACATACGGAATATGTCATGTCACTCGGTCACAGATACTTTCTTACTATGTCTACAGTCCAAATTTTATAACATTCGATACAGTAGTTTGAAAGTTACCAGCAGTTATCAGGACTTGACCTTTACGGGTGAATAGCTTCGAAGGGGTGCGAACTAGAAAAAAAATAAAAATGTGCATACTTTAAGTGTTATTTTTATCTAGACAATATGGTCCAGAAATATTGCCCCGTTGTTCTGGGACACCCTGTATATTTCAGTATTTTTGAGATGGCAACCGTTATTTCTGCACATTTCTTTCACGCCACCGAACTATTACTGCTACTTGCATTTGACAGAATTTGAAAAATTTCAATAAAATTTCATAACAAAGTTTTAACAAAAATTATCTTGTACAACTTCATACAGGTTGGTCCATTAGTGCGGCGACGGCCTATATCTCTTGAACCATATCTGTATCAGAATGAAATTTTGCAAGTTTAGGAAATTCCACGCCGCATCTTGTAAAATTATTTTGGTGTATACAGGGTCTTCACATTTTGCGTAACAAACCAAAGTTATATTTTTTTAAAATAGAAACCCCCAATTTTTTTACATATTCAGGTTCCCCACAAAATTTCATGGAAAACGATATACCACATTATGGGGTTTTCAGCGGGGGATGTTAAGATATTGCCATTTTAATGTCAATGCGGACTACTGACGCCTACTTACCGAAGCTATCTAAGATTTATTTATCGAACTAGATTCACAGACTATTCTATTGGCAAATTCTGATAATACCTTTGCCACAGTACTTTGTATTATACAGGGTGGTCAACTTACGCATAATTGAATTTTTCTTAAGAATTCAAATGGAACATCCTGTATATTAATTGCACATTTAATAGCCAGTTTACTAAGCGTTTAATTGATGCCGGCAATGCGAGGTCTGCAACTGACAGTTTCTACAGAAATTAAGATTGAAACTTAAAAATTTCCAATTTAACTGTTTTTTTTTACAATCCTGTTCGGATTTTCCCTATTTTTTACAAAATTAAATTTGGCTTCTGCACAAAACTAAGCCAACAGAATTTACATTGACACAAAAAATGCAAATTACTTCTTGAAGGTAAAATCGATTTTATTTTGTGTATCCGCGTTTGCCTAAAATGTGGGTCACTTTCAAGATATTCTTACCGAAAAATTGGTATTATTGTGATGAAATTCATCAAAAAGAATAAAAAATAGCTCGAAATCACAATATCTTCCAGAACCAAGAAAACTTAAATTTGAGCCACTCATTTTCTAAATCAATTTAGTTAGGTACGTACTTTTGTTTTGTGTTTTCATTTTCTTCTTCTCAAATTAGGAGTTTTTTCGGAAGTCAGAACAGATAAATATTTTAAAATCAGTAGAAATTATTAATGATATCAATTTGGCTTTTATCATTAGTAGGAAATGTAATTTAAACAAAAGACTATACAAGGAGAACAAGTTTATCGAAATTAAATTAATGCCTAAACTAAAACTAAATAAGAAAATACCGAAAATCCATTAAGCCAGCAGATGCTCAGAATGTCTTCCATGTTATTCAATACATTTTCGAGATCTTGTTGCTACCGACTCTTTAATATTTTCCGGCATTTGCGTCGTGATTGTTGCAAATTTGCCTTATCCATTCTTGTATATTTTCACAGGTTGTGTTGGTGATTCAACATGTACTCTGTCTTCTACATAATCCCACAGGAAGAAGTCGAGTGGGGTAAAGTCATCAGGTGATCGTGTAGGCCAGGGTACTGCGGAACCATGACCAAATCCATTTATTACGAAAAAGTTCATTTAACCAATGCCGAATTCTAATTTGAAAATTTGCTGGAGCGCCGTCCAGTTGAAACCACATATCATTTTGTGCATTTTCGAACACATTATTGAAAAGATTGGGTAAATTGTTTTGCACGAAATTTAGAAAAACAGGTCCTGTTAGAGTTTCTTTTAAAAATACGCATCAAAGTTACCTATCTTAATCGATTTAAAGCGGGAAATATACGAATTTAATTTAAATGTGGAAATCTGAATAAAATGTAAAAAATAACAGTGAAATAAATTGGGAATTTTTAAGTTTCAACCTTAATTTCTGTAGAAACTGTCAGTCGCAAAAAGAAATCTTAGATAGCTTGGGTAAGTACTAAGTAGACGTCAATAGTGCCACTTCCATCGAGTTATGTACATTGTACACTTAAGAAAATCAAATTTATTCACAAAACGGTACCTAACTTTATTTTTAATGATTTGCTAAGTATCTATGTTAGTAAATGTCAAAATTATGGCAGTAAATGTTAAAATTTCAAAGCTACCTACAGCATTGGAATATATCTACGTACCCGATTGGCGGTTGCCGCGCTACCGTGCGTGATTATTACACACGCATGGACCAAATTCTCAACTTATTATTCGTATGTAGTGTCACTTTCTACTTTTTCTTAATTTTCAGTGAGCGCAAGTACCGACTAGAAAATTACTTACCTACGTCAATAATTATAGGAACTAAATCTGTTTCTCTTTCTCCTAGTCAGTAACTTCTCAGAAGTTTAGCCGCGCCAGGCAACGGCAGGAAATTTCAAATCTCGAAAAAAATTCCACAACTTTTATCAGCTATATCAATAACGTAAGCAAATAAGATAATAAAGTTCAGAAGTTTTGATTTCATACCGAGAAAAGTTGAGAACATGAACGAAGGTAGTTTTCCGAAGTTTGTTTTCAAATTATTGAAATTTGTTGAAGGAGGCGTGATTCTACATCACGTTTTTAGTTTGCCATTACGTATTTTAATTTCTTATTATGTAACAAAAAGGAACTTTTATTTTTTGGTTTTATTTTTGCAACATCCATGTTCAAGGGTGCTTAATCATAGCAAAACTCAGGTCAGCCACCGATAGTGGCATCCAATCAATCCCATACCCAATCAAGGCTGTCTTTTTATTGCCCACCGGAGCACGAACAAGAATTTATTTTTGAACTGGGCCTGATCTCATGATTTTCCTTGAAGTAGGTGGTTGAAGGATACACATTTGACATTGCTACAGAATACCGAGAAGCGTCACTCTATTAAATTCACGGTATTCCTGTTCACTATGGTACCCGTTGCAACTGTAAAATTGGATTAACTTTCAAAAGATTGTTGATATTCTATAAGGTATTTCGTGACGCTATGCTAATTTTGTTTTTCTGTATTGAGAAATGCCAAGCACCGCAAGATCACTTCAGCAATTAGATGAAGGATATTTCGTAAAATTATTTTTGAAAGCTTGTTTGTCTCATTCTTGAGTAGGAAATAAATCAAGTGGGAAATAAATTAAAAACTGCAGTATTCAGGTACTAAAAAGTAGGTAGGTACATATCAATACGAGTATGTCGACCAAGACACCAACTTTTCAAATAACTGTCGAAGGAAATACATTAATCAAAAATGTTAAATGTAAAGGGCTTTAGCACTGCGTATAAAATTTACCAGAAGATGAAACAGAATAAAAGAAACGCAAGATTAAATTCCTCGCAAATGAGGCAGAACGAGGGAAAGTAATACCTTACAATTTATTTACAAATAATCCCTTGCCACGTGATATTCCCCAACATCTTTTCAGAGACGCTCTTAATTTCACTCAAGATCACTTCACTTTCCGAGAAACCCAGTTGGAGAGAATAATTCAATTAAAAATGCAATTACTCGCAATACGAATCTGCAACAGTTATAAACGATATCCTATTAATCTACGTCGCCAAGTTGGGGAAAATTCTCTTACGGTGAGATGATTCATCCAGACAATAGGTATTTGTAAACAGGAGATAATATTAATTTTATCCTCGATTTTATCACAATAAGGGATATACATAAATAAATCAGTCAAATATAAGTGAATTGTGGATTTTCCACCGCGCTACTCATTAAATTGAACCTTTGGGGATTTGAGGAAGGGTCGAGGCGAAAAAATGACAAAATAGAAGAGCTGCATCTGGGTAAAAATGGATTAGTTGTAGGCATATTTAACACGGAAGATTTTCATAACCTTACTAAGAATTTAATTATTGTTTATGAAGAATTCTACTTTTCATTCATTTTTGCATCAAATTGTTAAAAGATTAATTAAATAACAAGTGGTCAGCAGACCTGCAAATTCGTGTTTACGCGAGCAAGTTTTGTTTTTCTTGGCACGTGATTCGGTACTCTACAGCCTTAAACAGCCCAGGTTTCCACTGAATGCCTTCTCGTGGTTAGGCTGAGTATCGTGATGGAGCTTCTTCTTTAGAAGTATGTACTTTCTTTGCAGCAAAGACTTTGCTGCCGTCTATAATATGCTACTAACTATTTTCATGGTCAACCAGCTTAATGCTAGGTCAACCAGGTTTTGAGTTGGCTTCGCTAATTAATAGTCGTAGATTTTCTTAATCAGGGTTTGGGACCTGACCTATGTATACTTTTGAATACTTAAGAAGCAGATAACTTTGCTATGACCCTAATAATGACTAATTTACATGCAGCAGGCATACAACTTTCTGCACCAGCATACTTTTATTTATGTTTTTGCATTACCTTACCTTAAGTTCATCACTAGGTATTAAATAAATAAATTTGGGTGGTAAGCCTAACTTACAATTCGTTTGCTTGTTACGAAGTTACAGCAGGGCTGTTATGTCCATTTTTTAAGCTACGGTGTCCTAGAAAAGCGGTGCCGTCATATAGCGGGTGTAATGCGGCAGTAAGTTTACGTCGTAGTGTTTATTATTGTCAGAGTAGGTATATTTTATTGCACCAGGTATATTATAATTAATTTACTCTGTAAGTTTTCAAACAAAACGACTGTTAAGTATCATATTACGGAAGTTATCGCGCTTGCTTCGCTTGAGAAATTGTAACAAATGAAAATTCCCGTTCCGTCAGACTTCACCGACTTCACCGTTGACCAGTTGTTTGTCCACCTATCTAAAACTTACGGTTTTCGGTACCGTTTCCTAGGAAACCACTGCGAATATTACACACGTTATAATATGACGGCACCACTTTTCTAGGAAACCGTAGCTTTACTGCCTGTGTGATTATTATTTAGCTTTCCATAATAAGAAAATGCAGAGCATACTCGCAGATGCGCAAGGCACCTTGTCATTTAATTTGAAAACCATGTTTAAGCACCGTTTTGCTCTTGTTTATTATCGTATTGCAAAAATTAGTGTACTCACAGCGGACTATAAATGAATGATCCTTGTGGTCTTGAAAACTTAGGAAACCTAGACTTCGCAACCTGGATTCTCGATCATTAATATAGAAACTATTATTAATATACTATTAACTGCCGATTAGCTGTCTTATTCCTAGGATACTCGGAAATAGAATACCCTTATACTCGTACATTTCAGATCCAGTAGACTGATCAAACGAGTACAGAATTACTACGGAAATATCTTCAACTTTCGATTTCGTTTGCAATATTAAGGCTGGGGAAGAAAGAAGCAGAAGGTCATCAGAAAATTAACATGGAACAAAAGTGACAGTGACCTTTTAGACCTTTTAGCTCTGTTCGATTTTAAAATATCGGAGATGGGAATAGAACTTGCACAGAAGCTTTTATAACACAACGCAACTTTTGTTGAGTTAATGCAGCAATATTGGATATTAAGATGTAGCAACAGACAGCATATAAGTATTCTTCCTTGTCTATATAAGTATGCAGGTATGTTAAACAGTTTGGGATAGTTGTGCAACTTGTACTTCAATCGAATTACAATCTCTACACGAGTTGGGTAGCCATGATGAATTTTATATGTGAAATAGACAAATACAAGTTGAATCTCAACTTTCCTAAATAACTTTGGACATTTATATGTATGTAACTTATTTGAGTTCCACATTTCCTGGTGTAAATAAAGGTTTAGTGGCTACTGCATAATTTCACAACATCTCTGAAAGTTTACCGCTAGCATCGAATTTAATATCAAATTATAGAGAATTTGGGCGAAAAAATAAAAGGAGTTTTAAGTTTCCTCGAGCTCCGCTCCAATGCTAACTAGTAATTTAAAGTTTTCAGGTAGCCTGCTTCTTAATTTGTTGAAATCGCGGTTGAGATAAATGTGCGTAGGTAACGAAAATGACAAATTGGATTCAAATAGGTAGTTGGAGAAAGATTGTGAAATATCTATTTACCTACTCGATTCAGATATCAGTAAGTGACAATTATTCTCTGTGTTGAATGAAGAACAAAAGGGCCCAAAGATCCAATAATAATAAGACAGAACCTCTACTCCCGATTTACAGTCATTGCTGAACTGTTCCTACTGGGACTATCCAAGCATCCATTAATTATTAATTCATTGACGCAGTCGCAATATGACACTAATTAAATGCAACTTGAAAGAACGCAGTCGTAACGATGTACGTTGTTTGATGTTAACGAGGATGCAGTTCAGCCGGGACTAGAGATACTCCCTAATAATAATAAATCTAATCTAAACTTTACCTGCTTTAAATTAGAAAATAAACTCAAGCACACACCGAAACACCGACGAAGACCATATATTCCAATATTTGCTATCCCTGTGATTCTGGAGAGTCAAAATACCTGCCCTATCATAAATATCTCTTATTATCAGTCTAGCAAGATGCTTTAGTATCACAAAACAGTGGATATTGATGACCTGCATTATGCCTTAATGATTTGAGTTCATTTATTGATTTTACTGTATTGCTTTCCCAAGTTCTGAAGCAAAGCTGAAAACAGATGAAATATCATTTTAAAGGCTCAAAACAATTGGCTTTATGACTGTTTCACGTAGGTAGTGATTTCAGCGTTAAACTTTAATCTCTGGGGAACTTTAAAAGAAAAGTTTGTCCGACAAAGCCAAACAAAGTTATGAAAGTGAGGCAGAATTTAAGTGATAAATATATTCGCCCCTGTGCTGGGTATTGAGATATCCAACGTTTGGTTAACAAAACTGAAACTTTTATACTTTTAATGGTATTAATACTTCTGAGTGACAATGGGTAGTGTATAAAAGAGGTGTTGAATAATGTATACCTACCTATATGAGTCGTTTACGAGAACACTTCCGATTAACGATGAAATCACTTTCCATAACTTAAAAAAGCTTATTATTGCACAGCAAAATGGTCTGCAAAGCGTCTGCTAATCCCTGGGAGGCAATGAACGAAAACATCTGTTAAGCATAGTATCAAATTCTATATGAACCGTAGGTATGTCTTAACAGAATCACGAAAGAAGGTGAAAATCTACAGAAGTTGCAACTAGCAACCTTCGTTAAGGCATTGAAAATGAACTTGGGTAAGTCTGACATGAAATTTGCAAAATCTGAAAAATGTATAAACGTACCCCAATTTTACACCTTTATAATTATTGCCCGCGTGCATCGCAGAACTCAAAAACCAGCGCATATCGAATGGGCTCTTTACAACTAACCCAAGATAAAAGTATGTGGCGTAACAGCACCGAACGCTTAAAATTTTCTAAGCACATACCTTCACTTTACACCCTTAAGTAGTAGATAAATGACAATACTGGGCCACATCCCTGGCCGAGGCGGTTGACCGCCTCGGCAGGAGGAAGCCGGGTGCCCGTCTTTCTGGCTGAGGAGCGATGGGGCGCTCGAGCCAGCCCGCCGAGGCGGTTGACCGCCTCGGCGGGAGGAAGCCGGGCGCCCGTCTTTCTGGCTGAGGAGCGATGGGGCGCTCGAGCCAGCCCGCCGAGGCGATCGATCGCTTCGGCGGGTGGAAGCCGGGCCCCCCGGCTTCTCCAGGTGCCATCCACTTCTTCAAGGAAGCCGGGCCCCCGGCTGCTCCAGGTGCCATCCACTTCTTCAGCAACGACTTCTGCGGCAGCCTCTCTCAGAAGAAGCGAGTGTCTTTGCCGAAGAGTGCGCCCTCCAAGCCGCCATTTTGGGCCCCCTTGGTTGTGGCTGAGGCGCATGCGCCGGGGCTCTGAAAGTACACGTGTTGTTCAGGCCAGTCCATCCAGGTGCCATCAATGACCAGAGGCTGCTGAAGGAGTCATGTCTTCTGCCTCTGGTGTCTTTGGGGCCTTTGGCAGTGGCTGAGGCGCATGCGCCGGGGCTCCATGAGAGTGGGCGGGGCAATAGCCAATGAGAGAGGTTGTAGGCGGCATCCAATGGGAGTGGTTGTGGGTGGTAAGGTTCAACTACTGCTAGATGCCTTTGGATGTGGCCCAGGCGCCTGCGCCGGGGTTTTCGCAAAAATAAAAACAATGAATATATTTTTACATCAATATAATTAAAACTATAATCTGTATACAGAGTAGGCATGCGTTCACACCACTCATCTGACCGATTCATTACCCGGTGTATACTCAACGATGCGGTCATGCAGGATGAGACAGTATGCGGTTGTGTTGGCCGGAAAATTCTCGCTCGACTCAAATTCTAGACGCATATCTATGGGTCCAGATTTGATGCTTTCCGACTGCTTTGATGCGTCAATCACCACGATGGGAGCTAGATCCTTGAACTGTTCCCTGCCGTATAGCGGCTCGCCAACTTTTCCATAGTATGAACTCTGGAAGTTCTCGTACATTTCGTATAGCAGGGCGTATTTCCCCGTGGAGAAATCCAAGTTTAAATTCTCGTAGGGGAAGCACTCAGAATTCAGGTACAGTTTGACGTTTGCCAGATTGCAGTGGTCAAATTTGCTTGAATCCGTATCCAAATTCGCTTTGCGATTCGTCTGGAAGGCGACAATAACGTAGCGGGGTTTCTCTAACCGTGTTGCAGTCTTGACGGCCCACGTTTGTTTCGTAGCTTGCGGCAACACCGGATACTCGTACAGCTCCCAGCTGCGAAAACATATCTGCAACGTTCTCTCATCCTCGACAATATTGAGAAGTTTTAGGTATTCAGCATCCGATGGATAGACGTACGGCACCCTCCAATGAACCTTGCTCAACTCAATTCTGGTGTCCTCGTTACCCACGAAAGCGTTCCTATCGTTTTTCGATCGAGTCAAAATGAGCTCGTGACGCACATTCAACAGCACCTTGTGGTAGTCTTCCAAGAATCCCAGCAGGATTCCTCCCGGGATGCACACGTTAAAGTTCCCGTTCTCGTCGATAAGGTGGCTCGGTGAGTCTCCCGTATTCGTCCAGCCGGCATTCTCCAGCGCACACACCTCACCCTCATTCAGAGAAACTACACCTTTCAGTGTGCTCGTGATGCCCACGTTTTTTGTTCGATCCACCTCCACTCCGTTGATTTCATAGCGGACGTCGTCAAAGATGAAACTGAGGGCGTTATTTGTTAAAGCCGCATCTCCGCCTCCTGCACCCTTGATGAACCTGCCCTCTATGTAGATGCAGCTTAGATGCGGCAGTACGTAAACGTCTTGTTGGTTGATTGGTATGCGAATTTCGTCATTGGCGTTGAATGTTGTTGTTGTCACGAACGGCTGATGTACGTGCACCTCGACACGGCGTGCTGATTCATCCACAGCAGCACCGTCCAGAACACGAAACGTGTCTACGTTTATGTGTGTCATTATTCAAATGCGGTTCCCTTGTTGAAGTACAAGTACTAACTGACAGCACCGCTTGCTTAAATACTCTCCATACAACCGTGCGCATGCGCAGTCTACGAAATTCAACGGCCTTGACAGACAGACAGACAGACAGACAGACAGACAGTCAGACAGACAGACAGACAGACAGACAGACAGACAGACAGACAGACAGACAGACAGACAGACAACTACTGATAAGAATTCGGAAGTAGGAGAATAACTATAGATTCCTATTTGTTTCATCGAGCTGATTAATTTGATACCCTACATGACCTAGGTGGGCGGGGCAAGGAGCGTGGCCGGGGGCGTCCTAAAAATCACCCCTAAAAACAAGCCCCAAAAACCACCCCTAAAACCAACCCTAAAACCACCCCTAAAAACCACCCCTAAAACCACCCCTAAAACCACCCGTAAAACTACCCGTAAAACTACCCCTAAAACCACCCCTAAAAACAACCCCCAAAAACAACCCCTAAAAACAACCCCTAAAACCACCCCTAAAACAATCCCCAAAACCACCCCTAAAAACCACCCCCAAAAACCATCCCTAAAAACCACCCCAATATTGCGATACCTCTCGTTGAGTCCTTTAAATTGATACCCCACATGACGCAGTTTTTACGTAGGAGTTAGCCTAGATTTAAACTACTGTTCTCAAATAATTAGCGATGTAGGATGTTCTACTACCGAGAACTAAGATGTTTGCATATCAATAACTATAAATGGTCTCTTTAAGATTCTACATGCGTTCTATATTACCGACATTCAATTTGCACTTTCCAGTAAGTGTAACAGAAATCTACATGTGCTCTATATTACCGACACTCAATTAGTACTTCCAGCACTCACCAGATGGTTCACACACGTGTCCGAAACGCATTAAGATAACAAGTAATTTTAAAATATAGTACGTATCAAAATAAACAAACTGAGAATGTTCTAGAATGTTATTTTATTGTAATAATACAAACAAACAAACGGGTCACCTTGTAGTGTCTGCAACGTAGTATGTGCATATATAGAACGTGGGAGCAAACCTAAACAAGCATAATCCTGTCGGCGAGTTGAAAGGTTTTTTACCCATAATAAAAACAATTATAACATCTCTTATCGGCGGCGAACGTGCTTTTTTTCTTAAACTTTGATGTCAATATTTATTTAGTATAAACAATTGCAAACGTTGGAATTTCCGAGAAACTTCTGTTTACAAGTATATATGGACGATTTGAAAGACGGGCATGTGGGCAGCCGATTAGCTCAGTGGGTTTAGCGAGGGCTCCGGTGCGCGGGGACCCGGGTTCGACTCCCGGTCGGCGTCATTTCCAGAACGTTTGCGAAAACCCCGGCGCAGGCGCCTGGGCCACATCCAAAGGCATCTAGCAGTAGTTGAACCTTACCACCCACAACCACTCCCATTGGATGCCTCCTACAACCTCTCTCATTGGCTATTGCCCCGCCCACTCTCATGGAGCCCCGGCGCATGCGCCTCAGCCACTGCCAAAGGCCCCAAAGACACCAGAGGCAGAAGATATGACTCCTTCAGCAGCTTCTGGTCATTGATTGCACCTGGATGGACTGGCCTGAACAACACGTGTACTTTCAGAGCCCCGGCGCATGCGCCTCAGCCACAACCAAGGGGGCCCAAAATGGCGGCTTGGGGGGCGCACTCTTCGGCAAAGACACTCGCTTCTTCTGAGAGAGGCTGCCGCAGAAGTCGTTGCTGAAGAAGTGGATGGCACCTGGAGAAGCCGGGGGTCCGGCTTCCTTGAAGAAGTGGATGGCACCTGGAGAAGCCGGGGGGCCCGGCTTCCACCCGCCGAAGCGATCGATCGCCTCGGCGGGCTGGCTCGAGCGCCCCATCGCTCCTCAGCCAGAAAGACGGGCGCCCGGCTTCCTCCTGCCGAGGCGGTCAACCGCCTCGGCCAGGGATGTGGCACAGTATTGTCATTTATCTACTACTCCCTTATAACCTCGCCCCCGCGTGCTTCACCAGACATACTTTGTGCGCAGATTCAAAGTATGGAATGTAACAGCACCAAACGCTATCAAAAAAAAAACGTTTTAACCCCCCTATTTTCGCCTCCTCGAATCTTCCATTTTCTATTCCTCTCCACCAAAGTTTGCATTAATCTTGCATACACAGAACTTGCAAGAATTCGCAAGCATTGCGAAATTTCCAAGTGCCACAAAAATCGCTACTAGAGCCCAGTCTTTGGACTTCCAATTCTTTAAACATTTTCAATGTTAAACTTTATTAAAAACGAACGCATGCTTATTTCATCTCTGAAAGCTACCCTGAACATAGGTAAATAATTGCGAATTTCACGAAATTTTGATAGTTTTGAGTGGGCATGCAGCTTATGTCACTAGCTCCAACTATATTAGTTGCGTTGCATCAGAGGGATCAGTAGAAAATTGTCAAAAATTTGGGGCTGCAGCAGAGTCATAATTCCAAACAATCACGGCTGAACAAAGTCATATTGCGACAATTTCCATATAATAGCTTCGCTCGCTAGGAAGAAAACGCCTATGGCTACAAAATAATCAGCCTCTCGAGAGCATTACATTCCAAGGTAATTTACGGCAATTTTTTACCAAGAACTTTGGAACCAAATTTGATAGAGGCATACGGCATGAAGATAATAAAAAGACAACCAAAATTTTGGTATGTAGAGGGCCTGAAAATAGAACTAAAACTAAAATATAAATAGGAAATGAGAAGATAGAGGAAGTCGCGGATTTCTGCTGTTTAGGAAATAAAATAACTCGCGGTGGTAGGCGCACTAAAGATATAAAAAAAGAATAGCGCAGAGCTGAGTTGCGTTTAACAAAAAGAAGCAACTCGGGAAGGGTTAATGTAGATACTAGGAAGGGGCTCTTAAAAACGTATGTATAGAGTACGGCACTGTACGGTGCTAAACTTGGGCAATATGAGAAGCGGATCGAAAAAGAATAGAAGCGTTTGAAATGTGGTGCTACATTAGACGCATGATGAAGATACCGTGGATATATGAGGTTAGCAATATAGAGGCATTAAAAAGAGTTGGAGAAAAGCGGAAGGTATGGAAGACAACAAAGATTAGGGGGGATAGGATGGTAGGACACTTTCTGAGACACGAAGGAATAGTTCACGAAATACTATTGTCGGAGATGGGGATGAAAAGAGGTAGGGGTAGGCTCAGATTGGAGTTCTGCGTTCAAATAGTTGGGGATGTAGGATATTCTACTTTTAGGGACATTCGTAGGTTAGCTCAGGTTAGGAAAGCATGGAGGTACGCGTCCAACCAGTCTTTGGACTGAGAACTTCATGATGATGGACTTATGTTCCGTAAAATGCAAATACATAGAGACTCGACGGAGCGTTCGCATAAGAATACCCTTGTTTGTGAAGTGGTAATAGTTTAGGCCAGGGTGTTGGGGGCCGCCTTTTGTTTGTATTTTCCTCGCACTATTATAAACGACCAAACGAATATTCCGTTTTCAACACTTTCTGGCATTCATAGTATGCAGGTTTTCCATCTCTTCGTTTTCATTATTCTATAAACACGCTGCCCAGTCTGTGATTACTACCGGTACTTCATTTATAAATGTAAATAACTGAGTCCCCTCTTTTACCTCTGTCATATTCACATTAATTTGTTAGTAACTGCAATCAACAGAGACGCAAATGTAACAAAATATTCACTAAGATCTTTCAAGCAGGTACTTCTTGATACTAATAACACAAGCAGGTACATGCACACTGAAACTAGGCCAATAATCCAACTAGAGATTTCGAACTCCGTTTCTGGTGTATCTGTTTCACGTTTTCTTTGCGATGTAAAAGTGAAATTTTTATTATAACAATTACATATTTTTCTTTGCAATATTACGATGAAACATAAAATAGGGCAACCCAAAACTCTACGCATGGCATTCAATTTCTCTGGGAATCAATAAGTAAAAGACCACTTGAAAAGCAAAAATACAAAAATACCTAAATATCACCAAAAATATTTGGCGCTTCCCTTTGAAGCACTCTATAATTTATTGTTATAATTATATTTGAGATAGTAGATATGATCTCTTCCGTGTAATATCGTTTATTTATATTACTACTCACAAACGAAGCACACCTAAGTGCATAATATTAGTTTCAAAATCCAGTGTTTGTTAATGTACCTACCCGACAGAAACGCTTTGTAGTAGAAGTAATTGCTCTTAATTATGATACAAATGCCAGCTGGCAAACGACCACCCACAGGTCATGCCAAAATGGTAATGTAGTAAGTTCATCAAAACAAATTTAAAGTTTCAATCAAATTTGCACTTTAAAGGTTATGCATGTCAACTCGAATATGTAGGTAAAGATCATTCACGAACTTCAGCGTTGCACGTCATTAATTTGATTCAAACATGCAAAACACGAAGAATTATCCGTTTATCAAAAAAATTGTGTGTTATATTGTTTAAGTACCTATATGAAATGTGGAGCAATTTTTAGAATTTTTTTTCGCTAACCTTATGGACCATAGATATGTTGATGGAAGAACAGAGACTGGACCTAGCTCCGGGAAAATCGGTGGCGATCATTCTTGGGGGGGGGGAAGACTACAGCTTACATAAATATTAAACTCGGAGACTTGGATATCACCCCTAGTAAAGAACTAAAATATTTCGAGGTTGTCATAGATGAAAAGCTTCGCTTTGGAAGACATGTACGTCAGGTCACTGCAAAGGCAGAGAAGACAGCCGCATAGTTGGGAAGGCTTGCCCAATATGGGGGAACATCTACGACCAGGAGGAGAGCACTGTGTGGGGTGGTGCACTCGATACTTTTGTACGTATCCCCGGCGTGGACTGGTGCTGCGTGAGTTTAGCTGTATCTAGAAATATTGACCAGATTCCATCGGAAGGTGTTAATTAGGACTGTCGCAGCGTTTCAACCCCGGCACTGCAGGTACTGGCCGGGGTTCCCCGTTGGACTTAATAATGGAGGAGAGGCTGTGGGTGCACCAGCACGGGAGAAATGCGCATACAAGAAGACAAGCCAGATAGATGCTGCTGAAGGTATGGCAGGATAGGTGGGTGATGGAAGAAAGAGTAGGGTGACCAGACGTCCCGGTTTTCCGGGATTGTCCCGGTTTTTAGCAAATGGTCCCCCCGTCCCGAGAAAAAACATCGGGACGTTAATTTGTCCCGGTTTTGAATTTTTTTATTTGTATGGGAATTAACTTCTTCCAACACACGTGACCTACGCGTCGGCTACTTCCAAAATTTGTAAAAACACGATTACTCAATTCTTGTTGTTAATTGGT
Organism: Xestobium rufovillosum; assembly: GCA_963966045.1. Classification (NCBI taxonomy): domain Eukaryota; kingdom Metazoa; phylum Arthropoda; class Insecta; order Coleoptera; family Ptinidae; genus Xestobium; species Xestobium rufovillosum. The sequence continues at coordinate 21,910,226 of OZ014493.1, read as the reverse complement.
CGACGGTGGTGTTCGGCTGACGCGAAGGGGGAATGCCGCCTGTCGGGTCGGTTCATAAACATTCAACAACAGTCAGCAGCGTTGCCAACGCTACCGAAATTTCGGTAGATCTACCGATTTTATATGTTATCTACCGATCTACCGTAATGATACATAATTCTACCGAAATTTCATTTTTTAATTTTACAATTATTAAGAAATAATCGGAAATTGCGCACAGATCATAATTCTTAACGCCTTTGCGTTTTTCCTTTCTTCTTTGGCAACTCGTATGGTATCATTTTAGTACAGCGGTACATTATAGTTATGCAAAAAACCTACAACCAAAACAGAACGAAGCCGCTGTGCGCCGCGATTCGGGGGCACCTTTGCAGGGATGGCTTTATTTAAAATTCCTACTCATTGTTTTCCTCTTTAAATCCGAATCTACCGAAATCAACCGAAATTTGGCAAACGAAGCTTCCGAAATATTTACGACTGGGGTTGGCAACACCGGCAGTCAACAGTCAGTCGGCTGCTGCACAGAACACCCAAATAAGAACGCGCAGCTTAATGTTAAAAGTAGGAACCGCGTTTAGCGCCATCTCTAGCTGTTTACAAGAACCAATTGTGTACAGGCGCTGGTAGATAGAATTGAAATTTAAACTTTATTTTTATTAATATTAAAAATCCAACTAAATTAAAGAAAACAAAGATTATGTAGGCATCAATTTTATTTAATCAGCATTTTACATTGAAAGTAGAAACATAAATAACGCTAAAGAACGCCAAATAGGCATTCTTTACGCTCACGCAAACTAATACTAAAATCAAATGAAACTTACTTTTAAACGTTAATTACAAAATTTGTGCAATTTAGTATATTAATTCAACACCGGGAAACGTTGAAGGAATACATTTCACAGCCGCATTGCTGCTATTTCGATATCCGAGGAAAAACTCTTAATTCGCAGAGATGTCAAAGAAGTACCTACTGACCATGCCGTGCTACGCTGCCGACCGGAATCCGTCTCGCACTGCGCATGACGTCACATCGAGGCGAAATTATTGGCGCGAAGTCTCCGAAAGATCCGGTTGGCGGATGTGTTTTTGCTTTATCGGCGCGAACGTTAAGTGACAAGTGTCAAAATGGCAAATTGTGCGATGGCTAAATGCCACAATCATTATAAGAACACAAAAGGCACAAACATAAGGTATTTTTCGTTTCCCAAACACAATGATATGCAGAAAGCATGGATTATCGCATGTAAGCGTGAAGACAAAATCAATGTTAAACATGGTACGCAAAAAAGTGCATTTGCATGGTTCATATCAATTTCGGATGCATAAAGTTTATTAATTACTTTTAGCAAGTATCTGAACTGCGCATCTTGAGGAATAATGTTTCGAAATCCCGTTCCAAGTGCGTCTTCTTGGAAACTATCTATTTATTATTTCGGCCGTGGATATTTTCTGATTAATTATGCCATTGTGCGTTTAAATTTCTGTCTTTCGCCTGTACTATTACAGTAATAAACGCATTTCTACCTCGGAGTTTCAAGTTCTTAAGCAGTTTCTTATAGGTACCTATAAACGTGTCCAAATTCCTTCAAACCAAGAAAAATTTTCCTGTGAAGTGAAGTGTAATAATTAAGATCTTGCATTTATTTATTTATTTATCAGTTCCATAATCATACATGTACAATATTCAGCGAGCCTGAGGCTCATGTTTTGAACACATTTCTACAATTCTGAGAAAAAAGTCCAAAATTTCCCCTGCCGAAAAATTGTAGCTGTCAAACTCTTCTCAATTAGGTAATTATTTTCTTCAATAAGCTCACCCCCATCCAAAATTACTCATCTTCATCTCCAACAATCCATTTCTTAATTTCCATACAAACACTTTTCTCAATTACTGTAATTTTCCTATTTGAATCAAACATTTTTCACTGACAATTTGAAGTTTTATTTTGACACATATGTAGATCTAAGTAGGTATGTGGTTGGTGTCTCTCGAATCGCCGCGCCGCCTCGATTTTACGTCATCGAAGTGGGAGGAGCAAGGAGCGATATAATGCGCCGTAGCTTACCATTGTATTTATATTATGGAAGTCAAAATATATACGTGGCCTGCTGTTTTTTTGTGCATAATTATTTTTTCTTTGTAAATGCACCTACTTTTGACGCAATTATTGCGTATCGAGAAAACGTAACCATATTTAGATGTTCTGGGGACGTAACCACGGAATATCTAAAATAACGCACAATTTTTAAATTTTCCATTTTGTCTGACTATGCCGGACAAACGGTTTACAGAAACTGAAGCTAACATAGTTCAAGGTCGGGCTGCTGATTGTCAAAGTGTGAGGGCCGAATGCCGACGTGGAGGTGCTGGTCAGATTCCGTTTCGTTTTTTTCTTCATTTAGGTAAAACGTAGGTACCTTAACTTGATTTTGCTCTAGCGTATTGTTATTGTGCGTTATTTGAAGAAACAAGGAAGGTAGGCAAATTTTTTATAAATTTGTTTTAGAATTTAGTCCAGTCAGTCATTAGCAGTCAGTCTCAGTGACATCAAAGCACAAAGTTGAATTTAATATATATAAATATTTATTTATTTACTTTATGTACTTTACTTGTGATCTCATATGTTTTTGTTTTAGTTGCGAACTTATATGTATGTTATATACTGAACTGAATATATAATATGTATCGAGTTGTGTTATTTTTTTTAATAATTAAGTATGGTTGCATAAAATAATTTTTCATCAAAAACCAGAGATGCTTCGAAAATTAATATAAAAATATTAGCGTTGCGCCAGAGGGGGGGGGGTTGGTCGCGTTTGTGTCCCGGTTTTGTGAACTGGAGATCTGGTCACCCTAAGAAAGAGGATCACACACCCGTGCTTTGATCGGGGATGTTGGTTCCTGGCTGAAATGTCGTTACCGAAACTTGGATTATTGGACCACACAAATGTTGTCTGGTAACGGGTGCTTCAACACGTTTCTGAAGAAGATTCAAAAGACGGATGGGGACACATTCGCGTAATGCGATCAACAGGACACCGATTCACACGGCTTTCTAATGTCGTCGGTGGCAGGAAGATAGAGACGAGTTGAAGGGGAGGTTGAAGATGAGCCTCACCCCGGAATTCTTAGTCCCGACCATGTGTGCGGATAAAAGGGAGTGGAGTGACGTCGCGAGTTTCTTCCGTAATGTAATGGAAGTGAAGGAAGAGGAGGAGTGAAAGCAACAGGCAGCCGCAAGATCTGCACGGTGATATCGGAGACAGTATTGTAACGGCGGCAAATTTAAGAAGCTGAGATGGATGGTACCTCACCAGACCTGATGGTATGTTAAATCGTAGGATCAACGATTACGGGGTGGAGGAGGATAAAAGGAGCGGTTTTAGTCGGTAAGAGTCCGACACTGCGGAATCGAGTTGTCTTCTCGCTGGGTGTCCATGACGGATTTCTCCTCCTCCGAGAAAAAAGATAGCTTTGATTAGAAGACATCAGTAGCTTCACAAGGCTGGGTTCACATTGGCACCAAAATGGCAATATCTTAACATCGTTTACTTTAAACTCCACCCTGCAGCATATCAACTTTCAAGACATTTTATGGGGAATCCGAATACGCAAACAAATATGGGGCATTTCATTTAAATGGCACGTGAACATCCTGTCTACACCAAAATAATTTGTTCAGAAGCTTTGTGGGGTTCTCCATACACACGTGAACTTTTACGTTGATATCTGGAATAGAACTAGTGATATGGGCCGACTACACACTATTGGCTTACCTTGTATATACGATTTACTATGTATATTAGATTGATTAAAAACGTATAAAGGTATAAAAAAGTAACATAATTTTTATACCTTTATAAGTTTTTAAATAAAATCTTGACAAAGACCCTACCCAGTGTCGAAACGTCGATTATTTACATAAAATATTTTATTTCGATAATAAATTCACAAAATTAATAAATTTAAATAAAAGAATTGGCACAAATTTATGTATATTAGCCACTAAGCAACTTATTTTACTGATTCAAAAAGCATTGAAGAAAGATTGGTATTTCTGACGACTGCGGCAATTCCTTGGTATTATATCAAAGTATTTTAAGGATTGAAAGCAATTTTCTCACAAGTTGTCTTTTTAAAAAAGTGAAGCTCGACTGGAATCGTTTTCTGTGCTTGCCCGGAGGTAGTATAAAAGTAGCAAGCGAGTTGATCTATCTATATATTTCGGCTATTTAATTATCAGTTAAGGTGGAACACTGTATTGCTTTTGTGATTCCCTTTCTATAGAGATAGCAGAATGAAATCATTATATCTGAACATTTCGGACATCCGAAAGAAAATCTAATAAAAGGTATAACAGATTGCGTCGTGAGAGCGCAGCAATTTTAGAAACTGGATTGTTTAGGACCTTCTTTATTTAAAGAATTGAATCCACGGAACGGTCCAATGTACTACCTAACCTTATTTTAGAAAGCAAACTTGAGAAAAAAATAATAATTCTTACTATATTTAAAAAGGATTTCGAATTGTGTCAACAGTAACAGCACATTGCTTAGACAAGCAGTTTGTATACATTCTGAAATTGATGGATGCACCTTACCTGAGAAGCTGTGCAATGAACTTTGATAAAGTCTATAATATAACAAAAATGTTCCATTTTAATTAGAGTCAAGGGTTTGGATACTAATGCGTACCGTGTTTCAAGTACCCACAGTTTTATTCAACTCACTTATTTTTCACGATCGATCATCAATATGATCATAGGCGCGATGGTCTGGTGGCAGAGTGCTAGAGCAAAACATCGGGCGCGAATTCAAACCCGGGTATCTGCACATCTGCAGTCCATTAAACATGTTACCGGCAAAACCCGAATTCCGTGAAAACCTGTTTTAACTAGTTAGAACTAGAAATAACAAAGAGCCTTTGCGAAAACTAGTTTTAACTAGTCGAAACGCGAACTGACGGGACGTATTTGTAAAAACCCGAATAAATAATAAATAACAAATAATAATGTGATTTTTAGTCAAAACTAGTTTTACCCAGTCGTTCGCTTGAGGGAACTAGTTTCAACTCATAGAATCAGTAAAAACCCGAAATACTCCATTCTTCGTAAGACAAGACTAAGAAGTGCTGCTTCTTTAGCTAGTGGATCTGTACAAGGTTAGGTATTTGCGTTGTACATGTAAGAAGCGATGCGCAAGCAACATGTGCAAGTGTAAAAAAGCAATGGTATTATACAGTGTAAAACACGCGTTTGAATTATGACTGTTGTTATACCGTATGTCCTGGGAATTCTGAAGCATCCTGTTTAACATATGGAAAATTTGAAAATTGCGATTCCTATGCCCCCAAAGTGTTTTAAGGATATTTCGAGTATCAGAACACATACAATGTGCACCAGAGAAAGTTTTTGCATAATAATTTTCAAAGTTTAAACAAATATCAAAAATATTTCCAAAAATGTATCGCCTGGGAATGAACTCAGTTTAAATACAAGCAGTATATAAACAGCACAACAAATTAAAATGAACAAAGTTTTAATACATTTAAGTAAATAAATAATTTTATAGGTATTGTTCCAATGTTACTGCCTTTAATAACGGGAATAATTTTCTAATAAATCCATTGCCAGTTTAATTAAAAATTATAAAACGTTTAATTATGCATCTTTACTGATAGAAATCAATCGCTGTTCATTCAAAATAACAATACAAGTAAAAAAATAACCACCGTTGGATTCGAACCTCCATATGCTAGATGCCATGTCGGCCGTTCTGTGATTGAACTCACTAACCCATTGCGCAGATGGTTGTCGCGCTCTTTACACTAAGATGATTCCCTCGCGATACATTTTTGAAAATATTTTGTTAAACTTTGAAAATTATTGTGCAAAAACGTTATTTGGTGCACATTGTATATGTTCTGATACTTGAAATATGCTTAAAACAGTTTAGGGACTTCGAAATCGCAATTTTCAAATTTACCATGTTAAACATGATGCTTCAGAATTCCCGGGAAACACGCGGGAAACACGGTTATGAATATATTTTGCGTTTTTAGAGTTTAATAAAACCTAAATTCAACTGAGTTTGTTAATGTTATGCAAAAGAATACAAATTTCGGGTTTTTACTGATTCTATGAGTTGAAACTAGTTCCCTCAAACGAACTACTCGGTAAAACTAGTTTTGACTAAAAATCACAGTTAGAACCCGAAGTCCATTAAAAATTATTATTTATTCGGGTTTTTACAAATACGTCCCGTCAGTTCGCGTTTTGGCTAGTTAAAACTAGTTTTCACAAATGCCCTTTGTTATTTCTAGTTCTAACTAGTTAACACGGGTTTTCACGGAATTCGGGTTTTACCGGTAACATACATATATGACGATTTTTCTGCCTCTAGGTCGACTCAGCATACTACTTGCCGTCTGAAGTACACGTTGCGTATTTAATACGCCGGGACCAAATTAAATACCTCTAACGTGTTTATCCGTACACTGTCGTTAAGACGACGGTGAAATTTTGCGTTGCATAGTTTATTACATTTTTATGAAAACCTTCCTGTGTGAATGCTTCTTCATGATGTTTTTGATCGGATTCTTCAGAAACTGATAAAAGATGCTGGTGGTAACTTCATATGTTGATTGCTGTTTGTATTTAATTTTGTATCACAATCGAACAACTAGGTAATAGATAGTTTTAGCAAATGCTAAAATCAACAACTATCATTCAAGTACTCACTAGTAAATTACTACGTGCAATTATGTTTCGCTTATACACTTTTTAGTTGGCATATCTTCTTCAAAATGATAAACATGGAATTATTAAGTAAAAGAGACAAATAGTCACACAAGAGATTTATTAATCATTCTTTAATTTCATTGTGCACATTGTGACATACGGAGGTATCAAATGCGATATGCATTTACCTAAATAAATCGAATGCGTAGTTTCTTATAATATATAATGTTTTGGTTTTTAGAATGAGTCGCAATAATGCAGGTAACTATCCAAAAATGTCATTTTTGATGCCATTTTTGTAAAAACGTATAATAGCCATGGCCTCATTAAGAAGCTTGTTTTGTTCTGAATGGTACTGGACCGTTCGAACAACTACTCCTAGAGCAAGCACTCCGTCAGGCATTGAATTATATACCGGGTGTCAACGAGATCATGTAACATTCCGTCATTTGTTTGCGTTTTGAAATACACTCTGGCAATCGTCTGTAAGTATAATACTCCTAAAACCCCATATTTTTGTCAACTTTGACATATCTAATTAGATCCGGTTAAACCGGAAGTGATATCAACTTTTTTATGTTAAATAGCAATATATCATTTTGTTTAGATAGTTCGATAGGCCTTTTTATTCTCTTGACAACCATTTATCATGCATATCTAAAAACTTTATATTTTTGACGCCAGAGGGCGTTAAATGAAAAAGTCACGTTGGCTGTGAATTTGACGATATGAGCCAAATTTTAAACGATTTAATGAATACAACTATTAATTCTAACAGGCTGTTTTAATGACCATGGAAAGAGTTTTGAATTTGAAGCAGTACATCCTTTACTTTTTTTTTAAATAAGGTTAACATAGTCGTTCAAATATTCGTTTTTGAAACAGAGTTTTTCGTGAAATTTTAAATAGCAAGGTGCTAAAATTTTTCTTGTTTTTCGAACTTCATTTTATTATCCTCACAATTATTGCATAAAGTGCAATTCAATTATCAATTAGTAATTTAAATTCCGTTTTTCAAAACACTTAAAACGACTGTTAACTTTTTTTTTTTTAGTAAAGGACGATGTACTGCTTCAAATTCAAAAATCTTTCCATGGTCATGGTCATTAAAACGTTTAAAATTAGGCTAATATCGTCAAATTCATAGCAAACGTGACTTTTTCATTTAACGCCCTCTGACGTCAAAAATATGAAGTTTTTGGATATGTATGATACATGGTTGTCAAGAGAATAAAAAGGCCTATCGAACTATCTAAACAAAATGATATATTGCTATTTAACATAAAAAAGTTGATATGACTTCCGGTTTAACCGGAAGTAATTGGATATGTCAAAGATGATAAAAATATGGGGTTTTAGGAGTATAATACTAACAGAGGATTGCCGAAGTGTATTTCAAAAAGTAAACAAACGGCGGGATGTTACATGCACTAAATTCAGATTTTGTATGTAGGTACTACGGAACATCAATGATATGGGGTTTGCTAGACTACTTTCTATTAGATTTGTTTTTGCATGTGAAACTTTATTTTAGATATTGTAATTTGCGTAAATATTGTTAAAATGATAGCCATAGCTGAATGACCAATAGAATTTTTTCTTTCTTCTCGGACCAGTAAATCACTTATTACGCGTTCTTATACACTTATTTTGTATTTTTGGTATTAGGTAAACGAGTATCGAAAAAACACACATCAAGCCTTATATCTATGAAACCAGAAAGAAATGAGCTTTTTAATGAGGTCATAGTTATACAGGGTGATTCAGAACGGGCGTGCCAAATCAAAACGGGTGCTAGAGGAACTCTAAAAAAGACAAAATGTTTATAAAACATATGTTCTAAAGTGACTACTAACAAAGATACAGGGTGTAAAAGTTTTAATATTTTTTTAAATATTTTTTTATTATCTTAGTAACTAGGAAAGTTATTGAGTTGAAATTTAAAGAGCCGTTTTCATTTGCCAAGTTCTAATTTTCCTAAAAAATTTGCTCTGCTAGCCCCATCAGTAGCGTTGCTACGGGGTAGCCGTTTATTTATTTCCCCAATCCAATGTTACGCCACTGGCGAATGCATGTGATATTAAATGTATTTGAAATCTACGTTCAATTTGGAAGAAATTGGTATCTTCAAAATTTTTCGTAAAATGCTAAATTTTTGAATGAAATAGCTTTTTGTGAAATCGTGCGCGTGTACTGAAATTTTCCATAATGCAATAATGGCTTCACCGATATGCAAGGAAAGTGAAAATGGAAAAAATACTTTATTACGAATAACACCAACAAAACTAACAAGAAAAACGAGAAAACACATTAATTCATACATTAGGCTATTAAAGAAATATTAAAACTTTTACACCCTGTATCTTTGTTAGTAGTCACTTCAGAACATATGTTCATATAAGCTTTTCGTCTTATTTGGAGTTCCTCTAGCACCAATTTTAATTTGGCGCGCCCGTTCTGAATCACCCTGTATACTATGATTGCTATTAAAATTTTTACTTCATGTTATCTCGTAAATCAAGTCAGCAATGAAATTTTTATCGGTATTTTGAAATTTTGTGTAAAAATATCTACACGTGACCTTTTTAATCGTTTGGGCACTTATTTTATAGTCAACCTAACTAACGTTTATAAAAGTTCTCGTTTGCCAGGTTAAGTTAAGTAATTCATAAACTAAGGATTCATAGCCTGCAAATTTTATTTCTCTCTACTTGCAATTTTCTGTTTATTCCGAGTGCTCTTGTACCTTCATTTTGGTTTTTGCCTTTTACAATAATTGGATACAAATATACCGCCATAAAGTGAGCTCGGAAAAAATAAGTATTTGGAGTTAGAATGTTTTTTCGGGCTGCTGTATTTTCATGCAAATTGAACCTCCGGGCTATTTTGTTTGCTCCGTTCAAAATTAAACATGATCTATGTTTGTGTATCAACTGTGCTTCCATGCACGAGTATCTGTATAGTCAGTCTTGTTAGGTACGTATGACATACACGAATATTTTTATTTTTTAGCACAATTTAACACAAAATGTTAAGCTTTAAAGGATAGGCATCACTTTGCTGCCGTATGCAGCTCATCGGTTTTAAGTAGGTAAGAAAGACAAATTATAATATTGATGAATGTTACACTTGTAGTTTTACTGATTGTATCCTGAACAGGTAATGAAGTGAATCAACGAAATTGAACTACATTACTTTTGAGTGGTACTGGAACTAAGTACTTATAACTTGCTGCGGTGCTTGCCCGAGGAGTAGTTGTTCGACCGGTCCAATACAACTCATCTCTTTCGGATAATTTGGTATTAATTACTGACATTACTTTTCATTCTAAGCAACAAAAGCGCGCAAGTAACGCGAAATTACATATTGGAAGAATAATTAAACCATTTCACAAATATAACTATAAGTATATTATATTAATAAGATTTTAGCTAACAATTTTGCCTTTTGACAAACTACAACAAAATAATAATAATACGAGCCACTGGTAATCGTTTTTCATTGAAGCTGAAGAAGGGGTAACTAAGCAGGAAACTAGTGAAACTTCATATGGAATTCTAACAACCGCATTACGGTGTATCATTTTTGGTTAATAGGTATACTTATTTACAAAACGCCACTGCACTTCGCTCTCTCCAAGCTTTTGTAAAGGCGTGCCGATACAAGCCTAGCGACAAAAGGAGACAATAAACAGTGTTGGTAGAACAATAGAAATTCGCATTATATTTTTATGCCGTCATAAATTGTACATTAAATTGACTACAGTTTGAAAAGTTTTTAAAGTAAACCGGATATATCTCATTCCCCCACGCGCGTCTATGCCACCCCGTAAATATTTCCCATTTCCTTGTCATCTACTAACTTATTGATAAATCATCAGAAACATGCCCAATATATTTATAATCTAATTTATATTTTATGATTTATTTATTGGTGAACCCCAGAGAATTCAATATAAGCCGAGTAGCGGACGTGTTCCATAATATATCTTCTACGCCAGAATATGCTAATACATTGTTTAAATTTAGCAAGGCGCTGAGCAAGGGAAAGATGAAAAACAGAGGTTCTACTTATACAAAATTGAATGAAATCATTTATCACGATCCGAAACATGCACAACATTGGAAATTAGGTACCTAAAGGTAATAATGATTCAGTCAGCAGTTCAATATTTTAAGGAGAATGCCAGAATTCCACTAAGAACGTTAATTATAGTAATATATAACCGTGGTAAATGTATTGGCACATATTTTTCTAGAACTCGTATACAGGGAGTTCCACTTACACAAAGAACGAGTACTATCTGCTTACTGATTCCCTTCGCCATTCGATGCGAACTCTTCAGTAAAAGTAAATTCAACTGGGCAATGTTTCCAATTTTACTGGCATTTGTTGGAAACTTTGTTACTTGTATTTCAAATGGAGCATCTACATATTGCCATATTTTATCATGTCAAAACTGAACCTTTAGTGCTCGTCAACCGGTCTGGCAATTTCTGTGGTAGAAGCGCATACTTTCTGTGCATTTTTAAGAACAAACCGTTTTTCTGTTTTCTAGCATTATCAGCTAGATACCTACTCTTTAACGTTTTGTTGTGTGTTTTTTGTGAATTGGGTAGCTTGTACCGCACGACTCTCCGTAAAAGTTTCAAGTCAGTTTTGTTTTCCGGCCGTGCACCTGCATGATGCCGCATTCCATCCGAAATGGATTGCAGGAATCAATTCGAGAGCAGCGATGTACGAAGACGATTGAGAGAACCCCAAAACACAAGCGAAAATAAACAAGACTAAACAAGACGTGAACCAAAAGAACTTGGACATCTACAAAAGCTCTAATCGGTAAGGCCCCAATATCCAAGAAGATAACTTCCCAGTGCTTAAGAAACCAAAGCAAAGTTCTGTCCCACGTACCTACTGGGGCAAAGCCCTCCAGAAGTTGATCATATCAGCACTAAAAGCAACATCCAAAAAAGAAATGAAACATAATCTACCGGAAAATCTATACAATTTACGAGCGGCTACCGCACCAAAGAAAAGAAGAAATACAGAACATTGTCGGCTCAGATCTATTCCATATTTATCACAATGAAATGTAGATAAAAAGTGCGAGATAAACAGCAAGAATAGACGAGGAAAGAAGGGAGGGGAGACAATTATTTTACATACCCAGACACATCAATTGCTCCGAAATCAATTTGGGAAATGAAAAATATTAGCAATAAAAATATGAAGTACTCAACTAACCCTGACATACCTCTGCCATCGGTCGACGAGCTGACCGATAAAGAAATTGATCCGCTACTTGACAACAATGTCCATGCAGCAGGAGAGCTAAATGCCCATGGCCAAAACTGGAACTGCCATAATGACAGCAGATCAGGAAAGAGATTCGTAGTCCAAATACAACAGGTCTATGATGTATCCAAGTAGTATAGGAGAATCCCAAACATCACTGATTTCGAAGTAGCGAAGAACGTCAGAGCCAGAAATATAGAAGCAATTCACGAGACCAACCAGCAGAACTAGAAGACACATTTAGTGCAATCAAGTAGTGACCGAAAAAAGTGTGGCGGATAAGAAAGAAAATGTGAAAAAATGCCATAGCAAACGGAAGGCGGAAGGCAAAGGCGAAAGGAAAATGTAAAGCATCTGGGGAGTACGGTATTCAGGCAGGAGTTCTGAAGAATACGCCCAGAAAAATGGTTGTCCGGCTGCACTAAGATATGAAAGAGAGGCTGCGTCGGCAGTACTTCCCAACAGCGCGGAATATTTCAGAAATTGATTCCGATCAAGAAAACTAAGAAGAACGATGAGAAAACTGCATCATACAGGCCAATTATGGGAAGAATCCTCCAAAAAATGATCACCTGCAGACGACTGGGGAGATCGTGAATGAAAGTGACTACAGTATAGAAGAAAATGCAGTATAAAAACTCAATCCTATAACTGGCTCGGATAATTGACACAATACGGATGCGGTGTGACAAGAGACGGTTTTCCGACTTACCTAGATAGAGTAATCGATAGCTACATAATCAACTGAAGAATGAAAGTCAAACTAAAAAGGCATAAAATCAAGCAAGAAAGCACCTAAAGTGGGACTCCCACAAGGAAGCGTAGGTTATTTAATATATGCCTATGTCAACGATATTCCCAAAACGAGGAGAATGAAATTGTCTACGTTCGAAGACGACACTGCCATAATCGCAGAATTGAGAGCCGAAAAATGGCAAAAACTTATACAAAGAATCATCTCAAGAAAATCGACATGTCGATACATTAAAAAATGGAAACTAAAAGAGATCGAAGGAAAAATGAAGACCATAAATTTCACATTAAAAAGGGAAAAAAGGAAGATTGGAAAAGAAAGCAAAGTTTGAAGGCGTGGCCATAGAGGAAATAGTCTCCCTGGGATCGTATTGGACAAAAAAACGGACGCTCAAAGATCATATCTACAGAACAAGGAGAAAACGACAGAGAGAGGAAGATTGTGTACTCCTAAAAAAATAAAAATCCTACTTTACAAAGCATACGCAAACTCCATTATGTCAGTCACAGCACCATCTTGGAGCGAGCCCAGTTCCCTGTCACCTAAAGAAGTTGCAAACGATAGAGAACTCAATCCTAAGGCAGATACTGGTGAAGAAGAAAACTGAAATATCAACGAAACGGAAGTAATCCCATTCCAATAAAAGCACAAAACATTCGCGTAAAATTCTTCGTATTCGATTGGAAAAACTTAACTAGATTTTAACATTATTAAAGTTCATTACATCACGTTGACGATCGTTGCTCCTAAGACTAGGTATCAACGATCGTTATATCGTACCTCGTTTACTACGCAGATATATGGAAGTATAATTTACCGATCCTAGAAAATAGTTAGAGAAACGCTGGATAGTTAAGGTTTTCTTTCAGCCGACGCAACGTTTTTGTTCATTTAATTTTTACTTGCACCACTGATTGCTTCCCGAAAGTAGGAAAACTGGGTTCGAGTCCCACTTGAGCATTTTTCGTGCAGTTTCTAATGTGGCCAATTAAGTCCATATTTCAGGTTTTCAAAGACTCGTGGCATTCCAAACGACTTCTAAGTATTAATACGCATTAGAAAACTTACAAACTTAAATTTTGTTTTAATAGAATTTCATTTGAACTTCTACCATTAACTTGCGTCTGTCAGCTTCTCCCTACGGGAAGCAAAGACGCTGAACTAAGCTGTAGACGGCATCAAATTCCAGAATATGAGAACAAACGGGGAATAAAGAATAGAAATAAGTTTGGCGCCTACGTCCGAAAATAACTTTTTAACAACCACAAACTTTTGGTTGTAATATTGTAATCATGCAAATAATCGGAATATCTCGTTAGAAACTTTTGAAATTTAATCACACCATCTCGTTATAGAATTCCCGTTACGACTAAAACTGCGAAACTGAAAATAAATGTACGGGCTGGTATTAAATTGTCTTTTTAAAATGTAATTTCTCGGCGCACCGGGTCATAAGGAAATGATACGAAAGTATTGTGGCTGAAATTTGATAATGGTAGGAAAACTGGAAAACTGAAATTAAAAACTCCCAAGTTTGGATTAAGATCTTTGATGTATGGCTCACAGCGGCAAATTTCCTCACGTCTCCATCCGGGGCCACACGTAATAGAAAGCGTACAGAAGAGAATCCTGACGTCATATTTCGCGGATTTGCGGACAGTCTGAAGTTGGACACCGGACCACTGAGTACGATAATTTATGGAGATTCTGAAACATGCTTTAATATATCATTAGATGTAACTCGGAGGGAATTGGTCGGATAGAATGCGAATAATATATTACGTAACGAGCATGGAAAGTGACAAATTTCATACGAGCGTGAAACTTTAGCCGAGTGCAGAAATCACGCCAGTTTATAGGAAATACACTTTCCATCTAGTTATGTACACTATATTTCCCACGACCCCTTAAGAAGACAAATTTATTCATAAAACAGTAACTTTATTTTTAAGGATTTGTTGTTTATGTTAACAGATGTCAAAATTTCCAAGTAGCCTATTAACTTACTGTGAGCACAATATTCTAATAATTTCGGCCGGCTCACGTTGATTTGTTCTCTTGCCCGCTAATTCATAAATGATCAGTTCGCACCTAAAATATTTAGGTCTTCCACGGAGTAGCCATTAAAATGTTCAACTATCGTACCTTTTAAGAGATTTTTCTGATAAAAATTATTAGATTTAAAAAGAGACGCGACAGGATATTAATTTATTCGGTAAACGTCAAAATCTCAAAGCTGCCTTCAAAATTTCCGGCCTACTATGCTGTATGCAACGTGCCGTGTCGCTTTCCTAGGGGGTCGTGGAAAAACTTTTTTATTGTAGGTAAGTGAGTCAGGTATCCACTTAATTCCTAAAATATTTCTGGTAGGTACGTTTTGGGACACTGTATGGGACCGTCGCCGTCGTTGAGTTGAAGAACCAAAATTGTGCTATGACTCAACAATAGATATGGCAGGACCGCTGGAAGTGAGACAATATCTGGGTACACAAGGGAATCTTAGAATGTTTCGAAGAAAGCAACGATTTTGAACATCTTTTGTAGTCGTGATCAATATTTTTTGTTATGGTTATCGTTTTATTCTTGTTAAGTCTTAGTTTTCATTATTCACTTAAATAGGTAGGTAGGAACGGGTAGTTCGAAAACTTGTGGTTTTTTTCAAAACGCCCTAAAATTCATTTTAAACGATTCCGACTCCATTATCTAATGTACACTAAATGTAGACCACTTTACAAATAATTCTTGCTTTCGAAGTATAATTTCCTAAAATGTAAATTGAACTTTTCACTGTTGCATATTTCATATGTTTAATATTTAATTTATCAAATGAAAAATTTATTAAAATTTGCTTAAAAATTTGGGGTATGAAAATGACCAACCATTATCTAGAGACTTCCAAGGTCTACTTGCACAATTAAATTTACTAGACCACTTGGCTTATGTAATGAAAGCCGTTTCCTGTATCAAAAGATTTAATTGTAAACCCTCTTGACTATGTTATGTAAAACTAAGTACCACATGCCGCTTGTTTGTTATTATACCTGTCTAGCTACTTAAATTTTATTTGAAATTGTTATAAGATTTTGGATCAATCAGGCAGTATTTGTTTCAATCGTTTAGAACAGGGAGAGACTTGATTCATATGGGAACTGCTGCAGATGTTTGTTTGTTCTTCGAATACAGATTTAGGTGAGTGCCACGTAATATCAAGATCAAGTAGGTATAATTTACTGTAAGTTTGAAATTAACAATGTACACTTCTTCCAGACAAACGAAAGACTTGCAGTTGTTTTAAAGCTTTGGGTATGTAGTGGGGTACACTTATGATTATCCGGTAATATAGCTGTTAGGTTGTAAAGCAGAAAAAGTAGTGGATAAAGTGGTTAACAGAGTATTATAATATAAATTTCCTACAAACATTTAGGCCGGTTCCTACTTCCACGCTAACGTGATCGCAATTTAATATTATTCCTTCCACGTGAATACGAAACAGACCACTTTGCTGACGGTAACTTATTAAAACAGACCCCAGAGTTGACACACGCATTTTAAACAGACCCCTTAGCTGTTCTCGCACCAGACACACGCATTTCTTGCAGAAAAGATAATGTAAAAACGTGAGAAAAAAACTAACCTCTACGGGAGCCGATCCCACCCGGCCCGAGAATACTAAACTACCAGTTCTATGCGATACCTACCTACCTACCGACGCCGACGCTGCTGGTTGCAGTTTCAACTAACGAAATACTTAAACGTAAATATAACGTTTCGCGTGTATATAATTTTTGAGGTTTGCGTCCACGCTAGCGTGAATGTAGACACTACCAAACATTTGCACTGTATGAGAGCTGTTGGTAAGAGCAGCAAAATGCAGGGGGATAACAGTGTTATGTATAGTCTGAATAAATTAATCAATAGTTCTGTAAGATAGGTACATACTAAAAAGCAATATGGTGATCAAAATCGTCTAGTGTCCCGTGTAGTATTTGATAATTGGTAGGTATGGCAGTTTTGTAAAGCACCTACCTTGTACTACTTGAGGCATGGTTCGTGTTTGTATAATTGCTCTAAGTGAGAACCCCTTTTATAGTACAAATCAGATTGGATTGCTAACCTGCAGCACAAAGTTAAATATTCCGATTAAGTGGATTATCCGGTGCAACTACACGAGAGCAAGGTCTTGTCTACATTGTCTGTACTGTCTGCATTGCCTGCATTGTATTTTATAGTTTCTCTTTAAGTTATCTTGCTGCTCAATTGTTCACTTTCGATAAAGGTGTGCGAGACACATTAGATACCAGAAGATTACAAAAATTTTAACTAGAATTGTGCAAAAAAGGATGGAGAAAAGGGCGGAAGAAATATTGGGAGATCAGTTCGGATTTAGAAGAAATAGGGGAGCGCGCGAGGCCATTCTAGCTTTACGAGTAATAATAGAAAAAAACAATAGAAAACGGAAATAGCGTCTATATAGGATTTGTAGGTTTAGAAGAAGCCTTCGATAACGTAAAATTGGGGAAGATGTTCGAAGTGCTCAAAAAAGTAGGGATGAAATATAGGGACAGAAGAATAAACATTATCTCTACAAAGAGCAAACGGCAGTTTTATTAAATTTGAGCAGGAGCGAAGAGAATAAGATATTCGGAAGAGAGCGAGACAGGGATGTGCATTGTCACCTCTACTTTTCAACTTATACATATATCGAAGATGCGATTAATACTGTTAAGGACAGAATAGCCTCAGGGATTAATGTACAGGGTCAACCTATTAACAAGCTCAGATTTGCGGATGATGCAGCATCTAGCAAAGAAGAATTGGGAATGGCTTTGAATGAAATGGAAGCAGTTTTGACATAGAGCTACGGCTTGAAAATCAGTAGAAAGAAAACCAAAATTTTGGTATGTAGAGGGCGTGAAAATAGAACTAAAACCAAAATACAAATGTGAAATGAGAAGATAGAGGAAGTCGCGGATTTCTGCTTTTTAGGGAGTAAAATAACTCGAGATGGTAGGAGTACTAAAGATATAAAACAAAGAATAGACCAGGGTCGAGTTGCGTTTAACAGAAAGAAACAACTATTTTGCTTGGGAGCGGTTAATGTAGAAACTTGGAAGAGACTCTTAAAGACGTATGTATTGAATACGGCATTATAGGGTGTGAAACTAGGACAATAGGAGAAGCGGATCGAGAAAGAGTAGAAGCGTTTGAATTGTGGTGCTACAGCCGCATGATGAAGGCCTGTGGTTAGATAAGGTATTAGAAAGAGTTGGGAAAAAGCGAGAGGTATGGAAGACAATAAGGAATTAATAGGAGAGATAGGATGGTAGAACACCTTCTAAGACACGAAGGAATAGTTCGCGACATACTAGAGTCAGAGATAGAAATAAAAAAAAGGTAGGGGTAAGACTAGATTAGACTACTGCTCTCAATTAGTTAGTAATGTAGGATGTTCTACTTTTAAGGAAATGCATAGGTTAGCTCAGTATAGAATATATAGAGATACGCGTCCTATCAGTCTTCGGACTTAGAACCTTATGATGATGATCTTTTGAACAAGGGCGTAGGTTCCTAAAAGGAATAACTGGTATCTTCTTCCCCTTCCCCCTCCCCTTCTCTTTCCCCTCTCCCTCTCCCTCTCCCTCTCGCTCCCCTCCCCCTTCTTCTTCCTTCTTCCCTCCAACACCCAAGCCTATTTTCTTTGATATTTTGCTCGGCTTTTCTTTGCATCTTTCGTGGTCTGCCAACTTGGCGTCTTACTTCTGTCAATTTTCATAGAATAGAATGAAATATCATTTGGAACTGTCAACTCATTATTCGGGACACTTTTATTCAAGACTGTTCGCCGCTTTGTACAAAACAAGCTCCAGAAGCAAAACTTTAAATTGCCTGATTACCACAACACTATATGGGGTTGACAGTGGCCAGAACACAAGAAACTTAAAACAAGAAAAATCTTCCGAGTGAAATTCTGTGAAAACACAGTCGTTATTTAGTTGAAGCATATTAATCGTATGTGAATGTCGCAGGCAAATAGTTACTTTAGGAAAGTAGCTTTTACAAAGGTGTATTAAAACTACCCACATATGTAACGTATAAAAAGTACAAAACAGCAATAACACATTAATTATTTATTTAACAAAATTAACGCATTGGCCCTTAGAAAATGTAAACTGCAAAAATTATTTATTTTGATTAGGATTACTGGAATGCTGTCTACAGTTGCACAGATTTTTAACCTTTGGTACTGCAATGACTTCTTGAAAGAGGCTGACCCTAGCATTTTGAAAACCCTTGGCACGAAAACATCGACCCACAAAATTGGAGAATATCATTGAAGCTAAATGACGAAAGTGAAGATATCAGTCGATTCTATTCAACCAGTTTATCGAAATAACTGGCACTCTTTACGCTGATTATGTTAATAAAAATAGTGCTACTAGGATTGCCCTAGTGGGATTTTTCCTGGGGTTCATTGAGACAGATTTAAAAGAACCTAACGGCCAAAGCCATTATCGTCTTCATGAGCAGCACCGCAAATAGCATGCACCATTTTACACATTTCGAAGGAATGTGGGTTTCCAATGACGCAGAAACAGCAGTAAAAGTCGTTAGTTTTCAGTACTGCCTTTAGTATTGTCCTGGTCCAAGACATCTACAGAAACTTGGTCTATTATTATTTCATCATATCATATTTCTTCGATACTCGTTGCAATCTGATAGTCCACAACTCGAACTGTATTTTTATCACCTGAACTTGAATTTTGAATAGGGTTCTCTAATTTAGCATTGAAGCTTCCTGTAACTACTGGACTACTGCACTATTGCCATTGGTCGGTGAATATTCTATGCTATTTGCCCAATAAAGGTTCCGTCAAATAACATTTGCCCAGTAAAAAGCTTTTTTCCCAAAATAACTACCTACTTGTCCGTGACACATACAAGAATTTACTTCAGTGCCTTCACTGGTCGTATATTCAGGTAAAAGGTAATGTGTAATTATTATTAATTAGCAAAAGCAATTCTTAATTTAATTTACACCCATGAATACAAATTTAATAATATCCTTCAAGTCTGGTTGTCCAAATTAAGCCATGCATACTTAAAAGGAAAAACACTTGTTTGCAAACATACTGCTTAATTCACATAACGAACCAGAAATTTAATTAACTTGGGCACTCCCATGCTCTCGTGATAAAGAGGATAATATTCAGAAGCTCCATGTATGTATATTGAGATTCGTGTTACCGAAGTTGTGCATTTAAGCGTATGAAACTGTTCAATTAAGTCTCAGTTTATACCATAATGCACCGTTAATAGTTTCGCATTTTCACTAGGAAGTTCAATCACACTCTAAGGGGGTAAATATTGTGATATAATACTTACTCGTAAAGTCCAGGAGTTCTAACTTTTGGAACCCGATGTTTCTCTATGAATCATAAAGCTTATAATATAAAACAGTTCGCGAGGCACCTACCAACTATTCGATTGATTCTGAAATTGTTGGCTGCACTTCTTGGTATTTGGAACATCAATCGCTCTAAATAAATATCACGAACTCGTCTAAGCATTTCATTGAAACCACGTCAGTTTTTTTTGTTTTCTTTTCTAGGTTACTAGTAACTTGTTAGGTACTTATTACCAGAGATCTGATTATATGCATTTGCATATTTTTTGGAGTATGCAGCTCCTAGAAAATTGAGATTTCATCTCATGATCGCTAGTAAGTGTATTAAATTTTAATAAAAGGGAACGAAGAAATATGTACAGAATTAAGAGTCAAGAGTATTGTTGAGACCAACATTGTCAAGGCACTTTTTGAAGACACACGTTTGGTTTAGTTTCGTTATCACTTTTTCCCTATCTCTTTTTGTTTGTTCTTTTTTTTTCCTTATGGACCCTGAATGTTCGCATTTTCGAATTTTTATTACCTTTTCAACCTGTTAAAGTTTTTAGTAAAAAAAATAAATAAATAAATGAACTGAAAATGACAATTTATTTTCAAGCAAAGGGGCGTCGATGTGTCGATACAAGTATCGCCACATGAAACTGTGTGTATGGCCCGTTTTTAAGAGAAACAAAATGTAGGAATCGTATATCTTTGAAATTCAAAGACATGGGGAAAACTGATGATCACCAAAAGTAACTTCAAAAATGCCTTAATAAAGTTCTCAAGTTCCGACAATTTAAAACGAATAATCAAGAAAATATCAATAATAAAAGTAAATGTTTTTGTTTTTCAGATATTTATCTCAAAAACTAAAAAACACTTAATACAGTGGACACATATGGAAAACTTTTTATGGTAAATTTCTCAGAAAATTGTATTCTTGGTAAAATGTGGTGCAGGAAAAAATAATACTTTTGACAGTACCAAATTTAAGATATGATGTACAGGGAGTGCAAAAAATATAAAATAGGTAGCACTTCAGCGAAAATTAAATTTTGGGAAATCAATATTTTTGAGAATAGAAAATTAATGGCCATAAAAATACAAAACATCCTCTTAAGCTTTTCAATGGGGTATGCAGTTTTTGACTAAGATGAAGCTAAAAATAAAAAAAAAAATGACAAATCTATTCTTTAGCTATAATGTAATGAGCTATAAACTCATACGACAATACTTTAGAAGGTTCTTGCCTTTAGTTTTATGATATTTTATTTAATTGTCTTAAACATGTTGATTTCAAATCATTTTCATTTTGAAAAAGTGTTATTTTGTACTTTTGCACACCCCGTATATCTTTCCTGATGTATGTGGTATTGCAAAGGTATTCTTTTTTCATGCATCAACTTATATCAAGAATGCAATTTTCTGAGAAATTTACCGTAGAAAAGTTTTCCAATTTTCTGCCTATCACTGTTTTCGATTGTAGATTTGGGGTGGTCATAAAATTGTGATAAACCTACCTCATGTAAACTTTCTGTATATTCGACAATAACCGCAAGTTGCCCATACTGAAAAGGGAGTGAATCAGTGAAACCTAGTGGTTAGGGGTTAGGGAGCCGCAGTGGTAATTAATTATTGATGTATTTTCTACCATGCCAGATGTTATGAATCTTAATGTATGGAACAAGAAGAACAAGAATATGGCTATAAGAAAGGTGCATCTGAGATCTGAGTCGCACTGCAGATGGCTCTCTTCAGAAAAGTTTGGGATCGTCTGACACCCACTCGCGACCATCTAATGTGTTCTCTGTCGGTGCCGGTACCGATGACGGTAACTGTGAAACCGGCCATAGAATCGGAATTCGCCTGTTTTCATTTTCGTTTTCACTGTCAGTATAATGATATAGCAAAACTGACAAGTAGCTATCCACGAAAGAATATTACAGGCAAAACAATTGAACCGTTAAAGCGGCAATCATATAATGTTATTCAAATTCGTTGCAATAAAGATGTTGCATGTCCTAAACAGAAGTTAGCAATTTCTGGAATAAATTGCCATTTAAATCAGAATAAAACTAATGAAGTAAGGGTCTTTTTATGTTATATTTTAACTTCCTTACCTACACAAAAAGAATTCAATTCGCATGCCGGATGCCAGCTAAAATGTAATATCATAAACATCTAAAAGATACTGTCTGAAATCCCAAAGTTTAATGAAATGTCACTCACGAAAACAATCTTGAAATTTCAAAGAAGTTCCGCCGTTATAAGCCGTACCGTTTTCCAATTAGTTCGGCAGGATCAGACGGAGGACAGTCCACTTACCTAAAAAAGAATTCAATTTTATTTCTTCTCTAGCACAGAACGCGGAAGGCATATTTTATTGGTTTGTTTTCAACCTCATAAAACCTAGTCGTAAACAAAGCAGTAAAATATCTACCCCTTAGACAGAATTCGAAATTTTCACTGCACTAGCAAATTAAATAGGTAATTTTAACAATGCTTATCAGATTTCCTCCCCAAAAATTACAGCTGCAAAATAGAACGTAAAAGACCTCATTAATTATACTAGGTACACTGTGCATAGCAGATAATGGATATAATCCTGTAATAAACAATTTATGTCATATTTAGTGACATGGATAATATCTGCTATCTAGATGAGTACCAACATAATGAGCGTTTACTATATTACATGAACAATATGTATACAATGGGAATGCACTAAATAAATAAACTGACCGCGTTCTATTACTTTCTTAAACTTGTGAACGTATAAAAATATCTGCAATAGTCCTAATCTTACCCTTGTAAATGTATCCCGATTGTTATATAATAGATATGTTACAGCAAATGTAATAAGTAAACTGATTATTACGTATAATTGCCATTTACTATAATATACAGCGTGAGCAAAAATTAACGCATAAATTAGATTAAATATTCAGGGTTCTTTTCCGGAAAGAAAGCCTGGGCACGTCGATTTTTGTTTTGTAATGCGCTGCGTTTACGTAAATAACCATTTTTTCCACCATATTTGAAAAAGTTGTGACGTCACTGTCAAAATTTTTAAATAGCAATGCCTATTTTCTGTTGCGGATTTGAAAAGAACGGCACATATCGGGAAAACAATGCCAATTATGGGAAAATGCCTTTTCTAGACTCGGAATGTGCAGCTCTTTTCAAATGTGCAACCGAAAATAGGCGCTGCTAAGTAAAAATCTTGACGGTGAAGTCATAACATCGGAAAAAAATGGTCATTTATGTAAAACATAGTGGATTAAAGAACATTTCGGGAAATGAGTACTAAATTCTTCAGCGAATTTATGCGTTAATTTTTATTCGCACTTTAATAATTACCAAAATTATAGGTAAATGTGATAAACAATAAGTAATAAAAAATGAAGCAAGAAAAATATTTCAAGTATCTACTTTTTCCTTTCGTTTCATATTTAATTTCTTTTTCATGGTTACCAGGATATCAGAGTGGTAATAAAGACTTTTTTAGGATTAATTCTTGAATATCTGTATAAAAGAGCATCGAAACATTTGGAATTGACGAGATACATCAGAGAGTAATAAGTTGCCTAGACAATAAAACTGTCATCGCACATAGTAAACAACAAGAGATGACTCCACAGGGCAGCACCCTTAATAAACTTCATTCATAACAATATGACTAGTGACCAGGTAACGGCTGTCATTTGCTCTAATTATGGTAACATTTCGGAAAATGCAAGTATCAAATAAGTTGCATTTTGGTAATATTCGACACTTTTCGGAAAAACGTGCTGAGCGCACGTGAATATATCGGACTCAAGCAAGGTATAACAGCCCATAAATTTCCTGGTAGACAGAAAACAATAATGTAACTAATGTAATTACACGAAGAGGACAATTTTCACTACCATATGAAGAAAAAGAATGTGTTTTCTAATGAGAATGAATACGATCTTCTCTTAAATTTGTTATTAAAATTTTGGTCGAATTCTCCCTCTTTTGCTCAGGCACCTGAAGGTAGTCATTAATTTTTCATTAGAATTCATTTTATCACAAACGCATATATTTCAAATGTTTGATTAAATAAAGTCAATTGACGGGTTAATCCACCGAAAACTTTTTGGGCAGTCGAATGCACGACCTCACCAAAAAAGAATATTTTCTCCTCAACACGGTATAATATTTCCTAACTCCTTACTGTCTACCTGTTAGACACATTTCCCTTTTGTAAGCCCCTGGCGTATTAACTATTTAAATAGGAACCTAATTTAAGCAGCACTGACTTTGAAGATTAACAGAGGACGAATTTGCATCATGATTAATAAACACTGTTCGGTAGATCAAGGAGACTGCACCGAAATTCATAAATCTGCCGAGCCATCACCGGCGGTATTTAGTGAGTCTTGGGAAAACGGGGACACAAAGGAGATGAAAATTTAAAACTTTCTACGCATTGAAACGGTAAAGGCATGTTTCAAGTTTAATTGCGAGGTGAGGATGGGGTGCTTTAATGTATTCTCGGTGAGCAGCACGTTCTACTAAAACAGTTAGAATGCCTTTATAAATACTGCATTGTGTAAGTTTATTTTAATACTTATGGCAACATGTTCGACTAATACTAAAAATATTTTAGGATGTCAAATCACATTTTTTCTTCACTTGAAAATTGTATTTGCCAATTTTGATAACAGTACAAAACATTCAAGAATGTTATTCATTTATGATGACTTCTCTCCATTGGTATAACGTACAACAGATCACGCAACATCACATAATATGTTTAAAATAGTTAAATAAAAGATCATCAAAATAAAGGCAAAAGGGTGTTACAAAGTTTGTTCATTTGATGTAGTTCCTGAGTACGTTGGGTCCAAAGAATCGGCTTTATTTTTCATTTTCAGCTTAAATTTCGTCAAAAATTACACATTCTATCTAAAAACTTTATAAAATGTTTTGCTTTATACTTCTATGGTCTTTGATTTTCCAATTTAAAAAATGTTGATTTCGGGTCATTTTATTTTCGTAAAAGGGCTCATTTTATATTTTTGCACTCCCCATACCTGAAATTTGGTATTGTCAAAAGTATTCATTAAATGAATACTTTTGAAAAATTTGTGCATGCACCAACTTTTATGAAGAATACAATCTTCTGAGAAATTTGCCATAAAACGTATTCCATATGTGGCAAACTTTCTGCCTGTCACTATAAATTTGAAACACAAATTGAAAGGCACCAATGAATGCCTACTATACCGATTCGGTTGACACCCGGGTTGACACGTTTCATCTCCACTTCTGTCTTGGCAACATCCTCTCAGTATCAGATTGGAATGGAGACGCGCAATAGTAAGTATTCTTCATGCTGTTTCAAGTAATGTCCTAAGACGAAAATTCTCACTCATACTTTTCTGGACCTTTCCGAACACCACTTTACCTGTAAACGAAAATTCTGCTCTCTCCAACGGTCTTAATTTCGCAACGTATTATGTCGCAAAAATTATTAATTTCTTGAAGCCTCCTAAATCAATCTCCAGATCTCAATTCTCCCATCCGATAAGAGAACGTCCACAGTAGCTTTTGTCGCGAAAACTCCATCCCTCCTTCAAAATTGTAAAACATATTGGTCCATCCCACGTAAATCCATATGAAGCTTCTTAGACCTGTTCCTGTGCCATTCATATCCATGT
This sequence comes from Xestobium rufovillosum, assembly GCA_963966045.1. NCBI lineage: Eukaryota > Metazoa > Arthropoda > Insecta > Coleoptera > Ptinidae > Xestobium > Xestobium rufovillosum. Next base: position 21,884,360 of record OZ014493.1, on the reverse strand, counting down.
CTCGCTTATACAGGGTGCCCCAAAATTAACCTGTCAAACGCTACGAGCAGAATCCTTGTTCAAAAATAATGCAAAAAGTTTAAATAAAGTAGGTCCAAAAAAGCTTCATAAGGAAGCTACAGGCCCTTAAATGTGCGCTCCTGAAGATGGTTTTTATTCAATATCTCCGAAACTAATGCAGACAATAGAGTGAAATTTTGGCAATTCACTTATTTGGTTATGCTCAAGCAAACCAGCTGATAACAATCTCTCAATTTTACTCAGGGGTGCATCAAACAGGGATACGATGGGGTGAAAAGCGCCCTAACGTTTCTGTATTTGTCTTTTTCTCGGTTCTGGTGTAAAATTATGAAAATTCAGGAATTTTACAACAATGTGCTCTTTTTGAAACCCATTAGGACCGTTTTCTATTGCAATTGATTTGAAAGTTTTATTTCATGTCTCCAGTGTGATTAGTTTGTACTTTGTAGTGGTTGCAAAAAATTTTCAAATCGTAGTGGCCGCGGAAAAACAAATTTCGCATTAATCTATTTGACAGTAGTTGGTGACGGACACGTTAGGCAGTAAATAATCGTTGCTTAAATATTGTTTTTGCTACGGATTAATATGTCACAATTCACAAGCCGAGAATCGATGCTGGTAGTTAGTACACCGTACCACCAGAAGATTCTCAGCTGGGCATATATATAGGGGTATTATGCATATTGAACACCCCATTTCTGGTGAACATGGATTCGTCGCTCCCGAGAATCGTTGCCAGAACATATTCGTTGTCCAAAATCCATTGGCAAAACAGTACTTTGTTTTTGGGTAGAAAATCGCCCGACAGTAATCCTTGCACACGTCGATAGTGATACGGATGAATATCTTACTATTCTTCCAATCTAAAATCAATTTGATTTGTACTTCTTTGCTCATTTTATGGTTACAGTCATCATTAATGTTGCCCTAGGTACTTTGGAAATTCTACGCATCCATTATACTATTAGACTTAAAACATTTTCCAAGTGATGTTCCCTTAAATGTCTTCCTTGTCCACGAATGCGTAAAAAATTACCATGCTCGCTCAAATTTCTGTGTGTGTAGTGGCTTTTGATAGGTAGCAAAAACACTATTCAAATAAAATAATGTCGAATAAATTAATGTGAAACCTTTCCACGGCCGCTACGATCTGAAAATGTTTGTAACCACTAGGTACAAACTGAGGTACAAACTAATCATACTTGAGACATGTTATAAAAGTTTCAAATCCCTTTTACCAGAAATCGGTTATTACTTTTGAATTTCAATAAGAGCACATTATTGTTGCATAAAATCCAGAATTTTCATAATTTTACACCAGAATCGAGAAAAAGACACATACAGAAAAGCTGGGGTAGTTTTTACCCCACCGCATTCCTGTTTGATGGATTTAGTCCCATTTCGTGCGTTCCCGGTTTCGGGCGTTCCCGTTTCGGGCGTGGATGAAAATTTTCCCGTTTCGTGCGTCGCGTCGTCCCAAACCTCTACCTGGTTTGAGTGCCGTTTCGTGCGCTGACCTGCTGATAATGCAGTAAGCCACTAATTCGAGTTTATCTTTACAACACAACGCTGTTAATAACGAGACTTCAATGCGGAAGTGTATGTTGATTTCTTTCCCATTGTTTTCAAACGTTAATGTTTTTGTTTGGGGGGGGGGGGTAGACTTAAACGCTCCGCTCGCGAAGCTTGCCCAAAGTCCGGAAACAGTGGGCCGTGGAATCACTTTTTTGGCCGTATTCAGTGACGGGCAACTATAAAACAAAGCAGTACGTTTTGTATGCCTTTATTGCAACATGTACAATATGTTCAAAGTAAAGGATATCGTTGTGCAACGCACGAACTGGCACTATTTAATTACCCAGCAAATTCTTGACGCTCGAATCGGTACGAAAACAGTTAGAAACCCAAAAACGCACGAAACGGGAAGATACCGTTTGATGCACCCCTAAATAAAATTTAGAGATTTTTATCAGTTAGTTTTATTGAACATGATAAGATTAGTAAATTCCAAAAATGTCAGTCTATTATCTACATTATTTTCAAGAATACCTATTGAATAAAACCATCTAAGGAAGGGGCATTTAAGGGGCTGCAGCTCATTAGGAAGCATTATTTTTGAACATAAATTCTGCCGGTACAGTTTGGTAGGCTAATTTTGGGACACACTGGTACATGAACATTATTAGCGCGTTGATTAATGATTACAAACGACCTTGTGTTTATCGCTAAGTAGAAAAAGGGAAAAAAGCAAATCTAGAAACCGCTCTGCGAATCCACAGTACCCGATTGGTACACGAAAACTTTTCAAGTTAAAAATAATAGACAAATCGTAGGGACTTATTGAAAAGAGAAAATTAGTAACCATTATAAATAAATAAAGCATCAACTTTAAGGAAATGCCCAATTCAAACATAAGCAACATAACAAATGAAGGCATGATAATGGCAATTATAAGCAAACTAATTTGAAAAGCGTGCAAATTAAATGTGATTCGGCTATCACAAACATAATCCTGTATGCTGACCATCTCAGTATTGATGTGCATATTTGCGATTAGCATGAAATCGCGTTCAGTCCACAACGACTTTAAATCATCGCAAACAATAAATAATGGGGTTACCTACCGTCAACTGAATTATATTAATTCACCCCATTTATGTATTCCGCATTCGACCACCGTATTTAATAATCAATTTGGATAATGATTGATTTGTCGCCCTTTATTCGCTTCACGTCAATATTGAATGGGAAACTAATAAGCTGCGGAATTTATGGTCCCCGTGAAATTACATACTACATTTAGTATTTAGACTATTCCAGACAGTTTCCTACTAAAATGAACGGTGTAACTCGTATACAGATTCCTCGAAATGATTAGTGAATAAGTCACCAACTAAAACACAGATTAAAAAGCTTTACATATTATGCGCGATTCACCTGCTTCATTAAGAAAATGCACGATTCAATGTGTTCGCGAGTCCTTGCACATGCCTAGCAAGAATTTTTTAAAAGTTTGCCATTGTTAAAGACCAAGCCGTCACCATTAATTTAGCTAATGACTTTCGCGCTCCTGATACGATTTATCATTGGAACGACAGTACGGAAATCAGATTTCGATAGCAAAAACAGAAAGAGTGTTCCGTTTCACGAGGGATGTGCAGATAAGCTCATTAAGAGTGCGTTTGAAATAGTTCTTTGGAAAAAGCTTTTTCAGAGCTTTTTTGCTTTATTCCAAATAAACCTCTCGCCGTATGTTTATCGCGTTTTAAAAAAGCTTGTAATATTCGCAAAATTTAAATTCAGTGGATATACAGGGAGATTCAGAACGGATGTGCCAAGCGTGGGAAGTAGAGGAGCTGAAAATAAGAAGAAAATTTCTTATGAATAAGTACCTACCCAAAGTGGCTACTAACATCAGAAAAGTATTTTTATTTCAGCACGAAAACTGCTGAATTTAAATTTTCGAAATAATTTTCATTTGCAGACATCTGCAGTTCTAAAAAGTTTTGCTTTTGTACTATTTCCAGTGACGTTGTTACATGGTAGGTCATTTACCTATTTTTCCCCATACTATGTTACGCTAGTGATCTATGCAAGTAATTGTGAGGTACTTAGTGTCTGTGTTCAGTCTGGAAGAAAATCGACACCTAAATTGTGTCATCTGCAGGCAGTTCAAGTATAAAGTGACTAGCGCCACCTATTCTACTTTCTTTCGAAAATTTCGTTCATTAGTGTATACTCTTGCAATGTATACGTCACTAAATACCTGCTTGGTTAAGATGCTATTGTTCGCAGCGACTCTGATGGTTGGGTCCGTACCGTAGCGAATTTCTGATGTGATCTTTTTTGCCTCCGTGTGATCGATTCTCGCTGGGTATGTTTTTTCGCAGTTCTTACATTTTACCTTTTTTAATAAAGGTGTTGTTTCAGGTGGTCCCCGCCAGTTAAGCGGAGGCTGTTAGCATATTGCTTCGAAAGAAAGTAGAATCGGTGGCGCTAGCCGTTTGTTTTAATTCTCGTTTTAATTTGTTTAATTTACTACAGGTGAGCAAGCGAGCTATATCATGCATCTTGTCTTTAAGAGTCCTTTACGAAGTTTCAACTGGCTCGCTTGTGTACGTTGATTGCCCCTGAGAACCAGGCGTTCATTTTTTACAGATTCCACAACCAAATTTCTGTGTTTTTATCAGCCAGATTATATGCACCAAAATTGATGCAGCTGCGAGCTGCCCATAAAGCAATAGAGAAACCACAAAAACTTGAACCACACACGCCATATTTGCAAAGCAACCACGCCACACTTAGGCAGCAACCGATCATCAAACATATTTAGCATTTGGTATTGTAATGAAAATTACATTCGTTCGCAATGTGGGTGTGGAACCCTAAAATCACGCGAAAAGGATTATACGAAGAAGATAACCAAGTGGTCTCAGAAGAAGGGAAGGAAAATCACATTTTCGGAGATTTTCAGGAGCGTCGTCTGGACGGTAGGCACTATTCTCTATTCTCTATTATTGCTCAGATTTTTTTTTTATTTTTCTAGCGCTCTTCCAACTCTGCTTCTCCTTCACGATTTCTACTACTACATCACCGTTTTACAAATTTGCCATTTCATCAAAACTCCTACCATGAGAGCCGTTGATTTGCAAAAAAGGTGCTATGCTACGAGTTGTAAGTCTGATATTGATTAGATAAATTAGATAAAGTAGATGACAACCTGACAATTACTTTAAAACGTAATTGAAAGAATTCACGTCCACTATTTAGAGTTAAAAATGTGAATGTTTCTGCTGGTAAATGAATTCCCTTTAATGGCATCAAAATGAAACCGCCTATTGTTCATAAGATTATGTTCTTCTCTAAGGTACGTAAGTAAGGAGATCAACTACAATTTTCTCTTTCGTGTCGCTCGGAAAGGGCATTGTAGCAGAAATTAAAATTACTTTACACGCCATCGTGTTACATAAGACCCCGGGATTAAGCAAATTTGTACCCAATAGCGTCCCTGTTTGTTTTACTTAAATGTATTTTACCGTGTATAAACGTGCCCAGACAGTCTTTTGTTTTTGTTGTTAATTGAATTTATAGCCGTTTTTAAAGGTGGAATGATGAAAACTCCTAAGGATTACGAGCACATTTTTGCACCCTTCTACGTAGGCGCTGCAATTTACATACCTGTTTAAATTTAGACGAAGGTAATTAAAATTGCTATCACTGAACCATGTTAAAATTTTGTTAATATTGAAATTAAATGTATTATACAATTATAAATGGAAATACCGAGGGAAATAATAATTTCGTGGGCCAAAGGAGGTTTTAGATTACATACAGACGAATTGAGAAATGCATATAACTGTGAAAAGATGAAAAGAATTCAAGCTTTGTAAATTTACTTCGAACTAAATATCAGTCTGAGAAGGCAGGTAGTTCGCTGTTGAAGGGAGGACATTTCCTGGAAAGAGGTTCGAGAACCCGTCATTTCCTTCTACTGCGAACCCGTCATTTCCTTCTACTGCTGGACTATTCTGGACATTTACATGCTGACGATGAATTTAATTTCGGTGCAAGGCTAGAGTTCTTACAATTACAATTATTTCAAAAAAATAGTCATCTCCAATACTCCAATGGATTCGGACAAACAACAAGAACTATGTGTCTCAAATGTGCTCAACTGGGTTCATGCCCGGACTACGTTCTGACCATACTGCAGAAGGCAACGTTCACCTCGTGAAGATACTGTTGAACACATCGCGCAGTGTGAGGTTGCGCATTGTCGTCCAACAGTTGAAACCCGTCGCCGACAAATCCTCGTCGAGGATTTCATTAATATTCCTTTATGGGCCGTCAGTGATTTGTTTTCGACGAAGACAAGATTAGTACATTCTTCGTACGATACTTCGTCCCAGACCATTACAAATCCTCCCTGTAAGGCCGTTCTGGGGGAAATATTATATTGGACTTGTCGGTCTCCACGCCTTCACCAGATTCTTCTAAAAATTTAAAGTTAAATATTGATTTGTCGGAAAATATGCTCCATCGTTCAATCGGCCAGTGAATATGTTCTCATGCAAAGCATAGTCGACAAACACGATGATGTGGGAGCAATTCTGGGCCGGTTGTTGTTGGTCGACGTGTGGATAAATTTGCTTCTTTGGGTCTTCCAACAGCTTTCACGCGCTCTCTCTCTTCGAGCAAATGAAGCACTCGCTCCTTCGTCGCTCGTGCTTCAAACATTGCATTCATGCGCGAAAAATGTCTTCTCGCACTCGCTTCGTAAATAACTATAGTGCACGTGAGTTTTTAGAATACCAGGCTCTGATTTAATTTTTTCATGCCTCACGGTCAACTGGAAAATGGAGAAATCTGTCACAGTAAGTTAATATCAGGTATCCACTTGTTCGTGCGTTGGCAAACGATAGCATCGTCTTAGCAGTTAATTTTGTCATATCTAACTCCATATCTAAATTATGAAGCACCCCTTTTATGAAATCCGAAGTCTCCAAACGAGTTTCTGATATTTCCTATGCCCTTCATTGTCGTCGAACGTTCAAAACTATTAGGCCTGCAAACTTTATCAACCATTTCTGCTGTAATTGCCGTTTGCTTCAATCCTTTTCGTATTTCTGGATGGCCGCATAACAAGGACATGGTTAGAGTTAACCACTGTAGCTCGCATATTATCGAGACTATTCATAGTAATGTCCAAATTTATTTAAGGAAACTTGTCCTTCAAGAGGTTGTCAAATACACGCTGCTTGAAAGAATCAAACTAAGTTTCGTACTTAGGTTACATGTGGAAATATCAAATAAATGCCTCATCTTTGGTTGGCATCCTCGTTTCAATAATTTTCAGTAAATCGTTCAGTACCTACATATTTCCTAATTCACTGCGATAGGCACAACGGTTGTGAAAAATATAGACTATAGGGTTCTAAGTAAATTACCTTCTTTTATGCGGGGCTGTATTGACTTCCTTAAGAGCCAAGTCTCCCTGCTGCATTTTCGAGCGATTCAGACGTTCGCGCCTTTACAAACTGTACTGGTATTTATTGATATTTTGCTTTCTAATTTTGCAAGTATATACAGAAATCATAAGAGCCAAGTATCCGATCGCGAACATCAAGAATTTTTTGCTCCGAAGCAGAGGTCACCACAGTGCAGGGCATTAAATTGTGTTTGCAAGGGCAGCTCTCTTTACAAATTACTTCCTTATTTATGAACCGATTTTGAAATTCTTTGTTTTGTTTGAAAGAAGAAACTGGTGGAAATAGGCCTCTCGTCTCGGATTTTTAAAAGAGTGATTCTTTAGTAAGTTATAAGTACGCAAAATATGGGTATATTTGAAGCCGAAAAAGACAAACTTCTATTCGTTTTTTTTTAAATCGCCGACGAGACGACTCTTAGGGAATGCTTTCTGTATATGCTTGCAAAATTAGAAAGCAAAATATAAATAAATAGCAGTACAGTTTGTAAAGGCGCGAACGTCTGAATCGCTCGAAAATGCAGCAGGGAGACTTGGCTCTTAAGTTACAGAAGTTTAAGTTTCTTTCAGCATTGTGAGCAAAAATGGTTCACGTATCAAAAATGGGAATTTACGATTTCCGCCAGTCAAATGATATGCTGCCGTACTACAGCAATATTTCCGTTTACCCACCAAATATTTAGCAATGCAAAACAAATCTCCTATAATACAAACATAAACTACAAAAGTATGTAAATCGGCCGTGCAAAAATTCAGGCCAACATAATATACGAAAAAAGTAAAGCAAAGAAAGAGTAAACCTGAAAAAGGGAGACACACCATCCACTTGCCCATCGACAGGAAAGAGAAGAGAGATTACATCAGTGATGGACGAGGTGAACGTGTGAAGTCAACGGCGAACACGGATTAGCTCACACCAGGGAAATTAGTTCGCTTCGTTTGTCGGAAAATGTATGTTGTATCAGTTTAATGTGTGTAATACATTTTTGAAATATGACTTGATTAGCTGATATATGTTTTTCGAAGGGACCGTTATTGCTTTTCAGTCTTCGTGCGTTGCCTATTAATGATGCCCGCTCCCCAAAATAAAGTATTATTCTGCGGGATTCGAGCAGGCGATTGTGTATATAAAACGCAATGATGCGTTCCAAATATGTCATCCTAAATTCATACAGATCGCATGCAGAAATAAAGAGTTTCTCTTTCGGTATATGAATTTAGCAAAACTGATATACATTGAAGGAGATTGCTAAATGTAATTTTTTAAGTTGCTCAAAAACTTAAATCGGGAAAGAAAGTAAAGTACCTACCATTCTGATTCCAAAATAAACAAACCCATCCAACTCACGAGAGTCTTGCATATTTCTTGCTAGTACGGAATCTGAAGGTCGAAAATCGATCAATCGATCGAAGATACAGTTTTAAAAGAATAAGGGTAACATGGGAAATCGTTATGCGCATTTGTCTAGAAGGGCGCAAAAGTCCAGAATTGCAAAAAGCCAAAAAATAATATTTTGTAATTTTTTTTGGGAATTCAAGTGTTGAATTTTTGCTTTGCATCGTATTTGCGAGCGTAATATTTGACGTACAGTAATAATTTTTGCATAAATAGAAAGCTTATTCTCTACACTTTCCGATGTTATCAAGCCCGTTTTTATATTATTGTTAACTAGCGGCCCGCTCCGGCTTCGCACGGATATAAAATATATAGCCTATGTCACTCACTGAAAAAATGATTAAAATCGATCCAGTAGTTTTGATTTGGATAAGGATTAATGCTGTATTGGTTAAAATCGCTTCGAAAATTAGCTATTATTTGTCGTAAAAAGTAAATGACAAAAAAATGTTATTGTGGGATATCCATAAGAGATAGACATATACCATCGCGGAGTTTTCTGTAGACCTTTTCAATGTGTACAATACTTAGTACATTATTTTGATAAATCTCGTAGGGTTCAGCCTGCGTTTGCAATGTAAGCGGAAAAAATGTAATTATTTACGACATCACATTAGAAACCTCAAAAATAAAAGTATTTCTCCACTATTTAATGGATGTTATTATACATATAAACCTTCCTCTTCAATCACTCTATCTATTAAAAAAAACCGCATCAAAATCCGTTGCGTAGTTTTAAAGATTTAAGCATACATAGGGATATAGGGACAGAGAAAGCGACTTTGTTTTATACGATGTAGTGATAGTGATAAAACTTATACAAATTGTTTAATTAGAGAATGTACAAAAAGTGTATTGTAAACTTCAGCATCCAGGGAATTTCGTAACTATTACAGTCAGCTGCATACATGTATCATATCGAATGTTCAGAAAAGAAAGTGGAAAATTTTGGTGAAAGAATCATTTCAATAGCGTTTTTGTAGCAAAAGTTATAAATATTTATTTACAGTTCTGCTGTCCGCTGACGCCGGGCAAACCCCGGCGCAGTTCAGTTCCTGTCCCCGTCATGCCTCGCATCATGCTCACGTCCGTCTCTTGTTAATACTTTAATTGTAACGTATAAAAAAACCTACATATTAATACACGTATTATGACGAATAAACATAAACTGCAACCTTTTACATAGGTACCTAAAAAATATAAATTTATAACGACATTTACATATCACCGATCACACATTCCTTCACAATAACAACCGATTATGCAATTTATATATCTGCTACAACAATTTCTTGAACAATTACCTACCTTTACATTTCCAGTATACATTGTCAGTTGTTTCTATTTGCGGCTTAATACTTATTCTTATTACCTTTGGTATGTATATTTTATCTTTGAAAATCGATCCGAAGTTTTCTGGGTTATAATAATAATAATAATAATAATAATAATAATAATAAACTACTTTATTCGTGACCTTCCCAATACAGACATTAAATAAAGAAAAACGCACATATTCATAGCGGCTGCCGAAACGGCGAAGTTCAGTGCCACACCATTGGCGACACTGCTCTTCCACTTAACCGTTATAATCCGGTAATTTGATTTTGATTTATCAATATATACTATATTTTGTTGCACACAAAGTCAAAATTACTAATAAATTAATATTCAGCTAAAGCTACAATTCATTAAAGGAAAGAAAATAAAAGACCGTACTCAATGTTGCTGAAAAATTATAAAAGTTGCCTTTTGATTTATGACTGAAGAAGAAATATTTCAAAGAAGATTTGAATTTTGGGAGAGTCAAGTGTTTAAATATATCAGGAACCGAATTATATACCTTTGATACAGTATAAGAGAAAGATCTTTCATAAAAGTAATGCTTGTGTGAAGGTATCAAAAGCAAATGCTTTCGGCGCACATTTATATTATGCACATCAGTCCTAAATCTTATCCCGCCATAAAGGTATGGTGGAGTTTCCATAATAATAAGTTTATGAAACAAACAGGCAGAGTGCAGATATCTTCTAGATTTCATGTCTAACCAAGGAATGCATTTTAATTTATAACTTATATGCTCTCTCCTGCGTATTCCAAAAATCAGTCTCAAACAGGCATTCTGAGCAACTTGTATTCTTCGAATATCATTGCTTAATAAGCATGGGCCTTATACAGTCTGCAAAATTAAAATGAGATAACACTAACGTTTCACAAAGCAAAATTTTAATTTTATAGTTTATAATATTTCTAATACCAAAAATTATTTTTAAATTGATATAGGCCTTTTGAATTAAATTAGTCACGTGCTGAGTGAATCGTAATCTTGAGTCAAAAATTACTCCCAAGTTTCTCGCAGAATCCGTAAATAATAATGGTTGGCCTTGTATTGTTAAAAACATTCTATCAATCACGTCATTACGTAACCCAATATTCGACGATCTACCAAACAAGATTGCCTTACATTTATTTGGATTGATGATAAGAGAATGTTTTGCGGATACGTAACAAAAATTGCTTAAATCGGAATTAATTCGGCGACAGGCTTCATCCACATCACCAACTGCAAACGAATAGTGTAGCTGAGTATCATCAGCATATAAATGGTACTGGCAGTGCTCAATAGAAGTAATAGAAACAGATGTATACAAACTGAAAAGTAGTGGGCCTAATATAGATCCCTGAGGAACACCACAACTAACGCTGCCAGGATCAGAGAGGATCGACCCAACCCTAACCATTTGCAATCGATTTAAATAATAGTTCGAAAATAATTTTAACGCACTTTGACTGAGACCAACATAATGAAGAATAGAAAGTAAAATCGTATGATTAATAGTGTAAAATGCCTTGGAGAAGTCCAACAGAACCAAAACCGACAGTCTACCCTGGTCAAGTGACGACAAGATATTATCCATCACACTTAGCAGAGCAGTCTCACATGAGTAACCGTCCCTGAAACCAGACTGCGTCGACGGCATTATATTAAACCTCTCAACATGCTCCAAAAGCTGAGCGGCTATAACTTTTTCAAACATCTTCGCCAGAACTGGCAAAACACTGATCGGTCTAATGTCTTTATATTCTCGAGGGTTATTAATTTTTGGTAGAGGATTTATTATAGATATTTTCCAAGAATTCGGAAAGGATCCATCACCAATACAAGTGTTAACTATATGTGATATTGTGGGAAGAATTACAGGTACACTATACTTAATTAAGGATATTGTTATGTCATCATGACCAGCTGCATTAGATTTAATAGAACTAATTATTTCTAAAATTTTATTGTCTGTAATAAATTTAAATTCCAAACACTCTGTTGTTAGACAGTTATCCAAGTAATTGTTCAATATTCGTGGATCAGGGACAAAATTTGTGTTATTAGATTTAAGAAAATAGTTATTAAGATCATTTGGGGAACCAAGATGTGATGGTATCGGGATTATTTGCTTCTTAACATTTGCACCAAGAGATCTTAGTTCCTTAAAAATTTGGGTCTTGCCAGCTCCAGCAAACTGATATTCCAAATAAGCTTTCTTTTCTCTTGCCACAGTTGAAGTCACTAAATTGCGAAGAGATTGCGATACCAGGATTAACAGTTGTTGTATTTTTCCAAACAATTAACTGGTAAGCCGCTCTTAACACATGTTGATGACTTAGGTTACATGTGGAAATATCAAATAAATGCCTCATCTTTGGTTGGCATCCTCGTTTCAATAATTTTCAGTAAATCGTTCAGTACCTACATATTTCTTAATTTACTGCGATAGGCACAACGGTTGTGAAAAATATAGACTATAGGGTTCTAAGTAAATTACCTTCTTTTATGCGGGGCTGTATTGACTTCCTTAAGAGCCAAGTCTCCCTGCTGCATTTTCGAGCGATTCAGACGTTCGCGCCTTTACAAACTGTACTGGTATTTATTGATATTTTGCTTTCTAATTTTCCAAGTATATACAGAAATCATAAGAGCCAAGTATCCGATCGCGAACATCAAGAATTTTTTGCTCCGAAGCAGAGGTCGCCACAGTGCAGGGCATTAAATTGTGTTTGCAAGGGCAGCTCTCTTTACAAATTACTTCCTTATTTATGAACCGATTTTGAAATTCTTTGTTTTGTTTGAAAGAAGAAACTGGTGGAAATAGGCCTCTCGTCTCGGATTTTTAAAATAGTGATTCTTTAGTAAGTTATAAGTACGCAAAATATGGGTATATTTGAAGCCGAAAAAGACAAACTTCTATTCGTTGTTTTTTAAATCGCCGACGAGACGACTCTTAGGGAATGCTGAGCAAAAATGGTTCACGTATCAAAAATGGGAATTTACGATTTCCGCCAGTCAAATGTTGAAGACACTAAATTGCGAAGAGATTGCGATACCAGGATTAACAGTTGTTGTATTTTTCCAAACAATTAACTGGTAAGCCGCTCTTAACACATGTTGATGAAAAGCATCTTCTGTTGGTGGTAAATTGCAATTGTGAAACAAGTGAGCTCTCAGTTTAATTAAATTTCCAATAAAAAATGATCGACCATATAAAATTTTGAAAAAGTGTCGCGCAGCATTTTCAAAACTGGAAAAATCAAAACTCTCATTTTGAGCACAGTATTTGAAAGATGAGAGGTCGTTATCGTTCCGATGCTTTACACAAGCTCTGAAGACGCTGGCTGGGCCTTCCTTGAAAATGAAGCTTACTGTGTCGCATCCACTTAAAACATATGCAGCCAGTGTTCGTAGTAAACTTGCAAAATTGTCTTCAGTATTTTGCGATAGTTTTGGTATAAATAGATCAAATCTACGGATCCACAACTCTTTGATTTGAATTCATCATGATACGTGTAATATGTACCTAGGTTACATTTAAAATATTTAGGCTGACCGAAGACGAAAATTGATTTCTTAAACAAATTATTACGCAGCAAATTCTGCTAGTGAGAAAGAGACAGACTTGCGCGATAATGCACAGATTAACAAGGGACGGGCGCGGACGTGAGCATGATGGGGACAGGAACTGTACTGCGTCGGGGTTTGCCCGGCGACAGCGGACAGCGGTATGCTGTAAATAAATATTTAGAACTTTTGCTACAAAAATGCTATTGATATGATTCTTTCACCAAAATTTTCCACATTCTTTTTTGAACATTCGATACGATACATGTATGCAGCTGACTATAATAGTTACGAAATTCCCTCGATGCTGAAGTTTACAATACACTTTTTGTATATTCTCTAATTAAACGATTTGTATAGGTTTTATTAGCAATAAAATAAAAACGGGCTTTATACCAGCGGAAAGTGCAGAGAATAAGCTTTCTATTTATGTAAAAAATATTACTGTACGTCAAATATTACGCTCGCAAATACGATGCAAAGCAAAAATTCAACACTTGAATTCGCAAAAAAATTTAAAAAATATGTTTTGTTGCTTTTTGCAATCTCGGACTTTTGCGCCCTTCTAGACACGAATGCGCATAACGATTTCCCATGCTACCCTTATTTTAGAAGTGTCTGCTCTTATCTAGTCTTGCCCAAGGAATGCAAGACAAGAGATACAAAAATTCCTTTCTCGCTTTGCAAGACAAGACAAAAAATAAGTTTTCTAGGAAAGTGCCAGAATTGCAATAAAAGTGTGCAATATTTCTTGCACTGATCAGTAAGATGAATAGTTATGCAATAAATTTCTCGGTAGAACCATCGGTAGAACCGGTCAAACCATTGTCGATATACGAACATAAACCAAAGGGTTCAAAGTGCTTGTATAATCATTACATTTTACTGTTGGAAACACTGTGCATTGATTATTTATTAATATACCTTACATTGCACTTTTCACGAATTCGTCAAAATTGATAAAATCTGGCCCCCTGAGTATTATTAAGGAAATTACTCGATAATAAAAATACAGAATCTTTGTCGACATTCGAACAGAGAAAATAATAGGTACTACTTATTTCATTTCCCATTTTTAATTTTCTTTAAATTGGTCTTCTTTCTAAACATTTTTGCAAAATTGGAAGTGTTATAATCTTCATTTTGCGCTAAATAAACAACAAACCAGAATCGGAATGTGGTTGAGTAAAGGAACAAACCACGTCATATCGATATGTACTAAACTACGCCACTTCGCAGTGGGATGGTGCCACTGGAGAAAATACAAGTTAATTATTATTATTATTATTAACGTTCAAAGGTAGATGCTCGTATTCCCGACTAGGTGGAAGCCCAAACTAAGGAGATAACTGACAGCTCTCCCAGTCAATCTAAGGAACGCTGAAGATTGACAGAGACGAGGACAAAGATGACCTGGAGAACAAGCTGACACCACAGAAGTCGTTAGTAAGTGACAGACTGTTGTGTTATCTTTTGTGCAATATTACTCAGTAATAGATCGCACAACTTTCTATAAATTTCACTTCTAACGATTTACGGGATCCAGGTGATAAGCCTCCAGTTTGAGCACTCTTCTATTAAGTTATCCTATCACATAGGTAGGTAGTAGATTAAATTTTATTGCTTTTTAATTGCATATTATCCCAAGGAGCATTTAGAGGCACATGATGGGCTCTGGGTCGACAGTGTGTCGACACACGATCTCGGACACGACACATTTCGAAGGCACAGTGCCAACACAGTGCCCGCATTAAGTAGTAAATATGTCCAAAATGGTGATGAAAATGTGTCCTAAATTGAGACTAGTTAGGCACCAAAACTGTGTCTAACTCATGCCTTCTTTGTGCCCGATATGTTCACATTTCTGTGCCTAAATTATTACTAAATAGAATAATATTGGGCACAATAATTGTATATGCATCTCTCTTAGAACTTAGAATGATGGGAACAAGTATAAATATGGGGTGACTGTCTGTTGTTACACTACACATAACCTAAATAACATACTCAAATAATGATGCATTCTGAAGTAACTACGCAGAAAATACTAAACGAAGGCAACTTTTTGGTAAAAACTGGATGACATACTTAAGCAAAATAAAAGCGCCTCCATAAAAACCTCTATTTGTCCAGGTATAAAAAATTTTGTGGTAACCTAATTTTTGCAAGGTACACATTTTTATCAAAAGTTTCTATTTATTTACACTTCTTTATGCTTAAATGGCAAAAGGACAGAAGTTTACCACATTTCGTTCCTTATTAGATGAATTTTTTCAAAAACATACTTCGCTTTTGAATTTTGAACCAATATGGACGCCTTTGAGCAGCAACAAACAATGGCTGATTTGAAGATGGTGTCTAAACAGAGCCTTGTGTCTATATTTTAGCCAAATTGTGACTAATGGCTTTCCATTTAGTAACATTGCTACCTGTGGTACATTTTAGACTCTTGTGCACAAAATTGGCCTGAGTTGTTCCTGAAATGTTGTTAATATGACACATTTCATTTAAGACGCAATTCAGGAACAAAATTCTAAAATGTGCCTAATTTGTGAAAATCTAACCTAACTTTAAACTGCTGTTTTGGAGGAAATTACTAGGCCAGAGACAAACTGTCTAGGTACAGTGCTAGAGGGCAAATAAAGAGTACCTACTTCATAGCCTGTGTTAAGTATTTATACTGTTTATTATGTAATATGTATAATTATACCTATATTAAATATCATATTTTGTTATATTATTTATTATAGTTTATAGCTATACTTTTACAACTTTTTTTAACACTTTTCACTATCCTCGAGTCACAAGAACTAGCTATAATGGGTGATAACATCTTTCAGAAGTAAGGTTAGGTTATCGAATGGAAGGTTGTGTTCACCTGGACACATCATAGAAACATTTCAGAATTATGTGCTTAAAGAGCGACCATTTAGAAACATGAATGTCGGTTTAGATGCATTTTGGTTACAAAAAGGTCTCGAAGAATTTAAACACATTCCAGGCTCATTGTTTCTAAAGTGTGTCGACACAGTGCGTCTAAATGGCGTCCTTTGATTCCAAGTAGACAAATAATGGTTACATGAAGGGCACAAATGTCTGAAATGTAAACACTTGGGCACGGCGACTTATTGGACACAAAAACTAGTTCATGTGTCGACACGTAACCTAAAATTGTCATGCACCATTTGAACACAGTGCCCACAAATGACACAAATTCCGGTTGCCGTGTCGACCCATTACGGGCAAAATATTCGTGTGCCCATTCTCAGGCACACTTTGCTCCTTGGGATGCCACAATTCTATTTTATGTAATATTTAATTTCTGCTTTAATAGTCTTAATTAATACGGAATTTCATCACTGCAACATATCACATTAGGCAAATCTGTTCATTAGCGGATAGGTACGTTCTGGTTCAAAATTGTATTCGAAAATACTGAAATCATTGAACCGAACTATATAATGTTCGTTCAAGCGGATTGCGATAAGTCGTTAACGCAAATAAATTTTGCACCAACATATCCACACAAATTGTTTGCATATACCAGCTGATTACTGACAAACGAGTTGGAGCATAAGCTGATTACCTGCACCTCGGTCATAATCCATGAAAACTTCACTATTTTATAAGTTTCGCCTCGTGAAAATCCGACGGATGCTTTCCGATAACATTTTGTTTATTGGGCACAATACAACGGGCACCGTTCAATCCGCAAATTCACAACCGATTTAACCATTACAATTCGTGATTAAATTCCCCTTTGAAGCCAGCAGACCACACTATAGATATCCCTCACTTGCGCTTGTACATTGCTGCTAAATTCGCATTTCGCGAATAAAACAAATGTGTACTGTACATCAGCAAGCTTTTACGCACGCATTTAGTTAGTGCAGCCAAGTACGTGACAGAAATTAAATAAAGTAAAATCAAATCAAATATACAGGCTGTCTGAAATTCGGTGTGCGACATGGGGATCTCTGTTATCTTAACAGCTAGACCCTAGGTTTAAATTCTGCAAAGTTGCCAAATATTATGCTGACTAATGTCCTCAAAAGAGAATCGAGATATTCTGAATCGTTCTCCTGGAAACCGAAAAAAACTGAAAAATTTCGTTTTCGTTTTTTGACTGCAACTTTTTTGTTTGACCTTGTAGGTATTTTCATTATTTGAAAACTTTTACATTGCCACTTTTTATTCTCTATTTGATAGCATCATTACCATTTTGCTAAGTCGATTCCCTTTTGTTTTTTAAGGATCAATTTCGTTTTTTCTTATAGGCGCCATATCTGATTGACAGGTGAGGTCAGGTCAGGTCATCTGCGTTATTTTCCCGAATACGACCATGTGCTTCATTTTGCATTTTTTCATATTTTTACAATTTTTTATAAATTTTTGCCGATTTTTATCTCCTACTTTGAATTTGCTTTTGTTTTGTTCATTTCAGTTTCTGTTGTTGAGTTCGTACTGTTATTGTTTCTTCTTTTGTGGATTATTCTTTATTGTACGAGTGCGAAACTTAGACGATAAGAGAAGCGGATAGGGAAAAATTGGAAGCATTTGAAATGTGGTGCTAGTAGACGAATGATGAAGATACCGTGAATAGATAAGGTTAGCAACAGAGAGATATTAGAAAGCGAAATTTATGGAAGACAGTAAGGAATAGGAGGGATAGGATGGTAGAACCCCTTCTGAGGCACGAAGGCTTAGTTCGCGACATACTAGAGTCAGAGATAGGAATATAAAGATGTAGGGGCAGGTCCAGATTAGACTACTGCTCTCAAATAGGGATATATAGAATGTTCAATTTTGGGGAAGTGCGTAGGTTAGCTCAGGCTAGGAAAGGATTGAGGATACGCGTCGAACCAGTCTTCGGACAGAAGACTTTATGATGATGTACCTACAGGTAAATGTTTAACTTAAACTTCAACATAATTGATGCAATTACTTGGAATTGTGTTGAAGCATGTGGAGTTATTTGGGAGCTCATAGAATTATTTGGAAGTAATAGAATTACTTATTTGTAAGTGCATGGAATTATTTAGAAGTAAAAATTAAAATGAAACAGGAGCACAATTCTTGGTCGCCATTCACCCCTCGAGGCGCATATACCAAACAAAATTTAAAGAGGAACCCCCAATACTGTTTTCATGCTCTCTACATGAGTACATTTTCGGACCCTTTAATTTCACCAAGGGGATGCATAAGTCATTTCTTGTCTATGGTGTGCATACGACTGCTATGGAAGCCTTTCCTTATAAGTTAGTAATTAAGAGCTTTTTCTCACTAGTCCGAATTCGAATTCTGATGGTAGGTATCTTGTTCGATTAAAAGAAGGCATAAGAATGACTTAATTGATTGAATGATTGTTACCCCCAATTACTGTCCTATAAATACAACGGAGTGAACAAGGAATTTCTCCCTAATTAAATTACCTACTAATACGTAGTTAATATTTTCACTTTTCACTATTTGGTAGAAATCCATGATTGAATAAAAAATTACTTCGCGTACTACCTACTAATACATTTCATTTGTCAATTTTCGTTTTGACTACCATTTCAATAGAAACCTCTGAAAAGATATTTTCAATCTTATGCAGATGTCATTTGCAAAAGTGCAGAAATGGATTTATTCAGGCGCTTTTTCAATTCCTGCACATTTCTTTCATCTACTGTCGGCTTCCCCATTTTCACTTAATTTGAAATATTTCAGACTTTCGCGGTTCTATAATTTCATTATACAAACATGGCAATAATTATTGCACCCTCGAATAAGACGCAGAATTATTTGTTTGGAATCGGAGTAGTGATTTGTATCTAAAAGAAGACAATTCATTACCGTTTGGCTTATGGTCATCTGCAACTGATGGATAGCCTGTCTTCCACTGAAAAGCATCCCTGTCGGGAATACGGCAGATAATCGAGCGGATAATGTTAGCCAATTGAGAAGTAATAATCTAATAATAAGGAAGTCCTGAATATTAACTTGGGAGGGTGTAACGACCCTAGATTAGACTAGGTGCAAAAATCTTTCTTGGGGGCATGAAAAAGCTGTTCAGAATCAATAAAAAATGGTAACTTGATGCCTATTTAAGGGGAGTTTCTATTATAGTTATCTCCCCTTGCTCAATAAATCGCAAACGATGAGTAAGAACGTTCGAGCCTGTTTGAAAAAACTGGGTGCGTGGCTGCGTGGTCGCCACGCGCGATAGAAGTGAAACTTCAACGTTATTAGAGGAATAAAAAATTTGTAGGGTAAACAGATTATTGAAGTGTAGGTGTTACTGGTAAAACCCGAATTCCGTGAAAACCCGCTTTAACTAGTTAGAACTAGAAATAACAAAGAGCCTTTGTGTAAACTAGTTTTAACTAGTCAAAACGCGAGCCTTTGTGAAAACAAGTTTTAACTAGTCAAAACACGAACTGACGGGACGTATTTTTTGTAAAAACCCGAATAAATAATAATTTTTAATGGGCGTCGCGTTCTAACTGTGATTCTTAGTCAAAACTAGTTTTACCTAGTCGTTCGTTTGTTAGACAGTTATCCAAGTAATTGTTCAATATTCGTGGATCAGGGACAAAATTTGTGTTATTAGATTTAAGAAAATAGTTATTAAGATCATTTGGGGAACCAAGATGTGATGGTATCGGGATTATTTGCTTCTTAACATTTGCACCAAGAGATCTTAGTTCCTTAAAAATTTGGGTCTTGCCAGCTCCAGCAAACTGATATTCCAAATAAGCTTTCTTTTCTCTTGCCACAGTTGAAGTCACTAAATTGCGAAGAGATTGCGATACCAGGATTAACAGTTGTTGTATTTTTCCAAACAATTAACTGGTAAGCCGCTCTTAACACATGTTGATGACTTAGGTTACATGTGGAAATATCAAATAAATGCCTCATCTTTGGTTGGCATCCTCGTTTCAATAATTTTCAGTAAATCGTTCAGTACCTACATATTTCTTAATTTACTGCGATAGGCACAACGGTTGTGAAAAATATAGACTATAGGGTTCTAAGTAAATTACCTTCTTTTATGCGGGGCTGTATTGACTTCCTTAAGAGCCAAGTCTCCCTGCTGCATTTTCGAGCGATTCAGACGTTCGCGCCTTTACAAACTGTACTGGTATTTATTGATATTTTGCTTTCTAATTTTCCAAGTATATACAGAAATCATAAGAGCCAAGTATCCGATCGCGAACATCAAGAATTTTTTGCTCCGAAGCAGAGGTCGCCACAGTGCAGGGCATTAAATTGTGTTTGCAAGGGCAGCTCTCTTTACAAATTACTTCCTTATTTATGAACCGATTTTGAAATTCTTTGTTTTGTTTGAAAGAAGAAACTGGTGGAAATAGGCCTCTCGTCTCGGATTTTTAAAATAGTGATTCTTTAGTAAGTTATAAGTACGCAAAATATGGGTATATTTGAAGCCGAAAAAGACAAACTTCTATTCGTTGTTTTTTAAATCGCCGACGAGACGACTCTTAGGGAATGCTGAGCAAAAATGGTTCACGTATCAAAAATGGGAATTTACGATTTCCGCCAGTCAAATGTTGAAGACACTAAATTGCGAAGAGATTGCGATACCAGGATTAACAGTTGTTGTATTTTTCCAAACAATTAACTGGTAAGCCGCTCTTAACACATGTTGATGAAAAGCATCTTCTGTTGGTGGTAAATTGCAATTGTGAAACAAGTGAGCTCTCAGTTTAATTAAATTTCCAATAAAAAATGATCGACCATATAAAATTTTGAAAAAGTGTCGCGCAGCATTTTCAAAACTGGAAAAATCAAAACTCTCATTTTGAGCACAGTATTTGAAAGATGAGAGGTCGTTATCGTTCCGATGCTTTACACAAGCTCTGAAGACGCTGGCTGGGCCTTCCTTGAAAATGAAGCTTACTGTGTCGCATCCACTTAAAACATATGCAGCCAGTGTTCGTAGTAAACTTGCAAAATTGTCTCAGTATTTTGCGATAGTTTTGGTATAAATAGATCAAATCTACGGATCCACAACTCTTTGATTTGAATTCATCATGATACGTGTAATATGTACCTAGGTTACATTTAAAATATTTAGGCTGACCGAAGACGAAAATTGATTTCTTAAACAAATTATTACGCAGCAAATTCTGCTAGTGAGAAAGAGACAGACTTGCGCGATAATGCACAGATTAACAAGGGACGGGCGCGGACGTGAGCATGATGGGGACAGGAACTGTACTGCGTCGGGGTTTGCCCGGCGACAGCGGACAGCGGTATGCTGTAAATAAATATTTAGAACTTTTGCTACAAAAATGCTATTGATATGATTCTTTCACCAAAATTTTCCACATTCTTTTTTGAACATTCGATACGATACATGTATGCAGCTGACTATAATAGTTACGAAATTCCCTCGATGCTGAAGTTTACAATACACTTTTTGTATATTCTCTAATTAAACGATTTGTATAGGTTTTATTAGCAATAAAATAAAAACGGGCTTTATACCAGCGGAAAGTGCAGAGAATAAGCTTTCTATTTATGTAAAAAATATTACTGTACGTCAAATATTACGCTCGCAAATACGATGCAAAGCAAAAATTCAACACTTGAATTCGCAAAAAAATTTAAAAAATATGTTTTGTTGCTTTTTGCAATCTCGGACTTTTGCGCCCTTCTAGACACGAATGCGCATAACGATTTCCCATGCTACCCTTATTTTAGAAGTGTCTGCTCTTATCTAGTCTTGCCCAAGGAATGCAAGACAAGAGATACAAAAATTCCTTTCTCGCTTTGCAAGACAAGACAAAAAATAAGTTTTCTAGGAAAGTGCCAGAATTGCAATAAAAGTGTGCAATATTTCTTGCACTGATCAGTAAGATGAATAGTTATGCAATAAATTTCTCGGTAGAACCATCGGTAGAACCGGTCAAACCATTGTCGATATACGAACATAAACCAAAGGGTTCAAAGTGCTTGTATAATCATTACATTTTACTGTTGGAAACACTGTGCATTGATTATTTATTAATATACCTTACATTGCACTTTTCACGAATTCGTCAAAATTGATAAAATCTGGCCCCCTGAGTATTATTAAGGAAATTACTCGATAATAAAAATACAGAATCTTTGTCGACATTCGAACAGAGAAAATAATAGGTACTACTTATTTCATTTCCCATTTTTAATTTTCTTTAAATTGGTCTTCTTTCTAAACATTTTTGCAAAATTGGAAGTGTTATAATCTTCATTTTGCGCTAAATAAACAACAAACCAGAATCGGAATGTGGTTGAGTAAAGGAACAAACCACGTCATATCGATATGTACTAAACTACGCCACTTCGCAGTGGGATGGTGCCACTGGAGAAAATACAAGTTAATTATTATTATTATTATTAACGTTCAAAGGTAGATGCTCGTATTCCCGACTAGGTGGAAGCCCAAACTAAGGAGATAACTGACAGCTCTCCCAGTCAATCTAAGGAACGCTGAAGATTGACAGAGACGAGGACAAAGATGACCTGGAGAACAAGCTGACACCACAGAAGTCGTTAGTAAGTGACAGACTGTTGTGTTATCTTTTGTGCAATATTACTCAGTAATAGATCGCACAACTTTCTATAAATTTCACTTCTAACGATTTACGGGATCCAGGTGATAAGCCTCCAGTTTGAGCACTCTTCTATTAAGTTATCCTATCACATAGGTAGGTAGTAGATTAAATTTTATTGCTTTTTAATTGCATATTATCCCAAGGAGCATTTAGAGGCACATGATGGGCTCTGGGTCGACAGTGTGTCGACACACGATCTCGGACACGACACATTTCGAAGGCACAGTGCCAACACAGTGCCCGCATTAAGTAGTAAATATGTCCAAAATGGTGATGAAAATGTGTCCTAAATTGAGACTAGTTAGGCACCAAAACTGTGTCTAACTCATGCCTTCTTTGTGCCCGATATGTTCACATTTCTGTGCCTAAATTATTACTAAATAGAATAATATTGGGCACAATAATTGTATATGCATCTCTCTTAGAACTTAGAATGATGGGAACAAGTATAAATATGGGGTGACTGTCTGTTGTTACACTACACATAACCTAAATAACATACTCAAATAATGATGCATTCTGAAGTAACTACGCAGAAAATACTAAACGAAGGCAACTTTTTGGTAAAAACTGGATGACATACTTAAGCAAAATAAAAGCGCCTCCATAAAAACCTCTATTTGTCCAGGTATAAAAAATTTTGTGGTAACCTAATTTTTGCAAGGTACACATTTTTATCAAAAGTTTCTATTTATTTACACTTCTTTATGCTTAAATGGCAAAAGGACAGAAGTTTACCACATTTCGTTCCTTATTAGATGAATTTTTTCAAAAACATACTTCGCTTTTGAATTTTGAACCAATATGGACGCCTTTGAGCAGCAACAAACAATGGCTGATTTGAAGATGGTGTCTAAACAGAGCCTTGTGTCTATATTTTAGCCAAATTGTGACTAATGGCTTTCCATTTAGTAACATTGCTACCTGTGGTACATTTTAGACTCTTGTGCACAAAATTGGCCTGAGTTGTTCCTGAAATGTTGTTAATATGACACATTTCATTTAAGACGCAATTCAGGAACAAAATTCTAAAATGTGCCTAATTTGTGAAAATCTAACCTAACTTTAAACTGCTGTTTTGGAGGAAATTACTAGGCCAGAGACAAACTGTCTAGGTACAGTGCTAGAGGGCAAATAAAGAGTACCTACTTCATAGCCTGTGTTAAGTATTTATACTGTTTATTATGTAATATGTATAATTATACCTATATTAAATATCATATTTTGTTATATTATTTATTATAGTTTATAGCTATACTTTTACAACTTTTTTTAACACTTTTCACTATCCTCGAGTCACAAGAACTAGCTATAATGGGTGATAACATCTTTCAGAAGTAAGGTTAGGTTATCGAATGGAAGGTTGTGTTCACCTGGACACATCATAGAAACATTTCAGAATTATGTGCTTAAAGAGCGACCATTTAGAAACATGAATGTCGGTTTAGATGCATTTTGGTTACAAAAAGGTCTCGAAGAATTTAAACACATTCCAGGCTCATTGTTTCTAAAGTGTGTCGACACAGTGCGTCTAAATGGCGTCCTTTGATTCCAAGTAGACAAATAATGGTTACATGAAGGGCACAAATGTCTGAAATGTAAACACTTGGGCACGGCGACTTATTGGACACAAAAACTAGTTCATGTGTCGACACGTAACCTAAAATTGTCATGCACCATTTGAACACAGTGCCCACAAATGACACAAATTCCGGTTGCCGTGTCGACCCATTACGGGCAAAATATTCGTGTGCCCATTCTCAGGCACACTTTGCTCCTTGGGATGCCACAATTCTATTTTATGTAATATTTAATTTCTGCTTTAATAGTCTTAATTAATACGGAATTTCATCACTGCAACATATCACATTAGGCAAATCTGTTCATTAGCGGATAGGTACGTTCTGGTTCAAAATTGTATTCGAAAATACTGAAATCATTGAACCGAACTATATAATGTTCGTTCAAGCGGATTGCGATAAGTCGTTAACGCAAATAAATTTTGCACCAACATATCCACACAAATTGTTTGCATATACCAGCTGATTACTGACAAACGAGTTGGAGCATAAGCTGATTACCTGCACCTCGGTCATAATCCATGAAAACTTCACTATTTTATAAGTTTCGCCTCGTGAAAATCCGACGGATGCTTTCCGATAACATTTTGTTTATTGGGCACAATACAACGGGCACCGTTCAATCCGCAAATTCACAACCGATTTAACCATTACAATTCGTGATTAAATTCCCCTTTGAAGCCAGCAGACCACACTATAGATATCCCTCACTTGCGCTTGTACATTGCTGCTAAATTCGCATTTCGCGAATAAAACAAATGTGTACTGTACATCAGCAAGCTTTTACGCACGCATTTAGTTAGTGCAGCCAAGTACGTGACAGAAATTAAATAAAGTAAAATCAAATCAAATATACAGGCTGTCTGAAATTCGGTGTGCGACATGGGGATCTCTGTTATCTTAACAGCTAGACCCTAGGTTTAAATTCTGCAAAGTTGCCAAATATTATGCTGACTAATGTCCTCAAAAGAGAATCGAGATATTCTGAATCGTTCTCCTGGAAACCGAAAAAAACTGAAAAATTTCGTTTTCGTTTTTTGACTGCAACTTTTTTGTTTGACCTTGTAGGTATTTTCATTATTTGAAAACTTTTACATTGCCACTTTTTATTCTCTATTTGATAGCATCATTACCATTTTGCTAAGTCGATTCCCTTTTGTTTTTTAAGGATCAATTTCGTTTTTTCTTATAGGCGCCATATCTGATTGACAGGTGAGGTCAGGTCAGGTCATCTGCGTTATTTTCCCGAATACGACCATGTGCTTCATTTTGCATTTTTTCATATTTTTACAATTTTTTATAAATTTTTGCCGATTTTTATCTCCTACTTTGAATTTGCTTTTGTTTTGTTCATTTCAGTTTCTGTTGTTGAGTTCGTACTGTTATTGTTTCTTCTTTTGTGGATTATTCTTTATTGTACGAGTGCGAAACTTAGACGATAAGAGAAGCGGATAGGGAAAAATTGGAAGCATTTGAAATGTGGTGCTAGTAGACGAATGATGAAGATACCGTGAATAGATAAGGTTAGCAACAGAGAGATATTAGAAAGCGAAATTTATGGAAGACAGTAAGGAATAGGAGGGATAGGATGGTAGAACCCCTTCTGAGGCACGAAGGCTTAGTTCGCGACATACTAGAGTCAGAGATAGGAATATAAAGATGTAGGGGCAGGTCCAGATTAGACTACTGCTCTCAAATAGGGATATATAGAATGTTCAATTTTGGGGAAATGCGTAGGTTAGCTCAGGCTAGGAAAGGATTGAGGATACGCGTCGAACCAGTCTTCGGACAGAAGACTTTATGATGATGTACCTACAGGTAAATGTTTAACTTAAACTTCAACATAATTGATGCAATTACTTGGAATTGTGTTGAAGCATGTGGAGTTATTTGGGAGCTCATAGAATTATTTGGAAGTAATAGAATTACTTATTTGTAAGTGCATGGAATTATTTAGAAGTAAAAATTAAAATGAAACAGGAGCACAATTCTTGGTCGCCATTCACCCCTCGAGGCGCATATACCAAACAAAATTTAAAGAGGAACCCCCAATACTGTTTTCATGCTCTCTACATGAGTACATTTTCGGACCCTTTAATTTCACCAAGGGGATGCATAAGTCATTTCTTGTCTATGGTGTGCATACGACTGCTATGGAAGCCTTTCCTTATAAGTTAGTAATTAAGAGCTTTTTCTCACTAGTCCGAATTCGAATTCTGATGGTAGGTATCTTGTTCGATTAAAAGAAGGCATAAGAATGACTTAATTGATTGAATGATTGTTACCCCCAATTACTGTCCTATAAATACAACGGAGTGAACAAGGAATTTCTCCCTAATTAAATTACCTACTAATACGTAGTTAATATTTTCACTTTTCACTATTTGGTAGAAATCCATGATTGAATAAAAAATTACTTCGCGTACTACCTACTAATACATTTCATTTGTCAATTTTCGTTTTGACTACCATTTCAATAGAAACCTCTGAAAAGATATTTTCAATCTTATGCAGATGTCATTTGCAAAAGTGCAGAAATGGATTTATTCAGGCGCTTTTTCAATTCCTGCACATTTCTTTCATCTACTGTCGGCTTCCCCATTTTCACTTAATTTGAAATATTTCAGACTTTCGCGGTTCTATAATTTCATTATACAAACATGGCAATAATTATTGCACCCTCGAATAAGACGCAGAATTATTTGTTTGGAATCGGAGTAGTGATTTGTATCTAAAAGAAGACAATTCATTACCGTTTGGCTTATGGTCATCTGCAACTGATGGATAGCCTGTCTTCCACTGAAAAGCATCCCTGTCGGGAATACGGCAGATAATCGAGCGGATAATGTTAGCCAATTGAGAAGTAATAATCTAATAATAAGGAAGTCCTGAATATTAACTTGGGAGGGTGTAACGACCCTAGATTAGACTAGGTGCAAAAATCTTTCTTGGGGGCATGAAAAAGCTGTTCAGAATCAATAAAAAATGGTAACTTGATGCCTATTTAAGGGGAGTTTCTATTATAGTTATCTCCCCTTGCTCAATAAATCGCAAACGATGAGTAAGAACGTTCGAGCCTGTTTGAAAAAACTGGGTGCGTGGCTGCGTGGTCGCCACGCGCGATAGAAGTGAAACTTCAACGTTATTAGAGGAATAAAAAATTTGTAGGGTAAACAGATTATTGAAGTGTAGGTGTTACTGGTAAAACCCGAATTCCGTGAAAACCCGTTTTAACTAGTTAGAACTAGAAATAACAAAGAGCCTTTGTGTAAACTAGTTTTAACTAGTCAAAACGCGAGCCTTTGTGAAAACAAGTTTTAACTAGTCAAAACACGAACTGACGGGACGTATTTTTTGTAAAAACCCGAATAAATAATAATTTTTAATGGGCGTCGCGTTCTAACTGTGATTCTTAGTCAAAACTAGTTTTACCTAGTCGTTCGTTTGAGGAAACTAGTTTCAACTCATAGAATCAGTAAAAACCCTAAATTTGTATTCTTTTGCATAACATTAAAAAACTCAGTTGCATTTAGGTTTTATTAAACTCTAAAGAAACACTTTCAAACGATCACCTCCACCGTGCCCTATAGCCTTGTGTGCAGAGTCAACCATATCAAAAATTTCGTCGACAGGCAAATAGTAACGAATGTCATCATTATTCGTTTTCTTAATCAACCGTTTTATTCCCTGCAACCCTGCAAATTGTGTTAAAAGCATGAAACTTGGTCGGTAGCTTAAATAGGTCAAATTAAGAGATTTTGCCCGAAGTACCCTAAAAAATACCCCTAAGGAGCAGCTCAGGGGCGGAATATATTCCAAGGGGCTTGAATTTCAAAATTAATTAAATAATAACCAATGTGGGCAAGTAATATGTCATTTTATATTGATTTGATATCGCTGAAGTCAATTTAAACGATATTTTTTTACAACTATAGGATTTTCAAAATGGCAGACAAATTTCCAATTTCAATTAAAAATTTTGTTAAATTCGCTAATATTAAAAAATTGTAAAATATATAACATTTTTATTTAAATTGCAACCTCTTAACCTGTTCTATTGATATTATTTGGTATCCCCAAAAATTTCAAAATGGTTGCCATTTTTGAAAGCAAAATTTATTTACAGTATAGGTACCTTGTTGGATATGGATGGACCAACTGAGGATATTATACACATTTTATTTTTTGTTTCTGTTTTTATTTAACATGTCAACAATTTGTTTTTGAAGATAACTATATGTCACGAGTTCCTATTAGACGTTTGTGGAGAAGCGCTCACAATAGAATTCTGAAAATTTGTAATATCACGTTTTCAAATATTCTCTATTCAATGAAAATAATGGCAACTTAATCCAACTTCCGCTTATACCGGAAGTGGCACCTAACTTCCTTATTTTAAATAGAACTACCTAATTTTTTTTTACACTTTCTGGTTCTCCATGAAATTTTAAATGGACTTTATGTAACATAAATAGCCTTTAAATGTCAAAATTTCCAAGATATACGCGAATTTTCAATTTTTTTTACAGTTTGTTGCAGGGTACTTTTTGGCGTCTGCGGCAAAAAAAACAAATTCAAATCGAAACCATTGCCGGCGGTAGCATTAATGACAAAGGTCTAAATTAAAGTTCAGTACTCAAAGTTTGAAAATACTGCGCACAGTGATTAGGATGCGGCATTAACCTGAGAAATCAAAATATTGCCAGAACTCAACAAAATTAAATGGAGCGCCCCCTTTTTTACGCCCTTTTTGGATTTATATCAACTCCAACTAAAATTTGCCGTAGAATAAAATAGGGGCCGTTCCATTTAATTTTGAGTTCTGGCAATATTTTGATTTCTCAGGTTAATGTTACATCCTAATCACTGTGCGCAGTATTTCCAAACTTTGAGTAGACCTTTGTCATTAATGCTACCGCCGGCAATGGTTTCGATTTGAATTTGTTTCATGCTTTTAACACAATTTACAGGGTTTTTTTGTTAACCGCTAGGACTAGGAATAAAACGGTTGATTAAGAAAACGAATAATGATGACATTCGTTACTATATTTGCCTGTCGACGAAATTTTTGATGTTGTTGACTCTGCACACAAGATTATAGGGCACGGTGGACGTGACCGTTTAAAAGTATTTTTTATAGTTTAATAAAACCTAAATTCAACTGAGTTTTTAATGTTATGCAAAAGAATACAAATTTCGGGTTTTTGCTGATTCTGAGTTGAAACTAGTTCCCCCACACGAACGACTCGGTAAAACTAGTTTTGACTAAGAATCACAGTTAGAACGCGAAGCCCATTAAAAATTATTATTCATTCGGGTTTTTACAAATACGTCCCGTCAGTTCGCGTTTTGCCTAGTTAAAACTAGTTTTCACAAAGGCTCTTTGTTATTATTTCTAGTTCTAACTAGTTAAAACGGGTTTTCACGGAATTCGGGTTTTACCGGTAACATATGCATTGATGAGTTTCAAATATATCTTTATTCATCAACTTCCATGTCTTCACTCAAATCTAAAACTGAAATGATAGGTCTATGTGCGGTTTGATTTTCTCTGAAAACAAAAAAAATAAACAGAAAAAAACAAAAAAAACAAAAAAAATGTCAAATATATTTTATATCTTTTTACACGTTTTTAATAAATCTTGACAAGGCCCCAGAACTTGGATGAAACGTCGATATTATTAAATAGTTATACAGTTATTTATTTGCTATATGCCAGAAATTCACAAAATTTAAAAAATTAGAATTTGAACTGACACAAATTAAGCAAGACTATTTTAAACGTTTATTCTAATTTTCCTAATACTGGAATATACTCACTAATTTATAGTACTACCAGTCGCACTTCGAATACACAAAAAATCGATAATAAATATTGCCCGTATCAAAATAATAATTATGAGAGAATAAATCTAATTTTAATGTTTCTAACCAAGCGCTTTGTGGTGTCACGACAACTGAAACGCTAGTCTTCGCCTTACTGACGCTTGCCAGAGAGAAACAGCGCGAAGCATGCGACAGAGCGTGGCTAAAGAGTGGGGCGTAGGTACGATATTCCTTTTCTCCTCTGCCCGTCTTCACAGATTGCTCCCCTCCATTCGTTTCACTTTTCGTGGAGCTCGCATTTGCCAACACAGGAACTTACTCTACCGAGACAAAAGAAGTTTCACTTCAAAAAAATTTTGTCATTTATGCTCGTTCACAAAAATAAAGTAGTAAACGGCCCGTATTTTACGTTGTATTTTTATTTCTCACAATTTTTTATTATTATGTATTAGCAAGAACTGTTGTATATAAAAAAGTTTGTGAAAATACACAGCTAATATAAATAACTACTTATGTATTTACTTCAACATAAAAGTACGTAGACTGAATTATGTAGATATGCAATTTTAAATGCAAGACCACCTTTTCCAAGAACGGTTTACGTATCATTACCAATTTAAATGACAGAACAAATAGCTGCTTGCGTATTGCACGTCTGCTGCAGTTTCCTCCTCAAAGATGTCGAACCGCACGATGTTCGCGCCTCAGTTGACTTGGAAATAAGTTCAGAAAAATGTAGACGTTCAGCCTCCTCAGGGCTCTACAAACGCAATTTCCTCTGCTTCCGTTTAATCTGCCGGTTTTAGTAAATATAAAATTGAAAAAGTATTGTGGCACTGAAAAACTTGGCATCTTTAATTCTCCCTACGACTGGAAGTTTATGAAATATATAAATCTTATTCCGTATAAATAAAGCAGACTGCGGGTTTGTTTGCCGAAGTAAAAGGGCAGGGACTACTCCACGACAAACGAACCATAACAATATTTATTTCGCTATTTACGACTTTTGCCTCTTTCATTTACTGACACTAAAAAATTGTGCTCGTCTTCACTCATCGGTCGATTTCTTTTATGTATATCTGCTGCATTATTTTCTATGTAAGTAGTATTATTACAGCAAAGAGATAACTTTATGGTAGTTTATTGATTCTTTTAGATACGTGGAAATATCGCTGATAATTAACAAATAAAGCACAAGAGATGACGAAATGAATAAGTACAAATTCCGTTCATTTTAACATTCAGTGTTATTAGTATGGGTATGATATTCACCGGAAAGATTGTGTTGCATTTGCCACATACGTCACGCGTGAGAGCCGAGCGGTAGCGCCATTCAGCGTGGGCCCGTCTATCGTCGCAAATGTAAGAGAATGCCACAACATGAATACAGTTATTATAAAGCTGCGCAGGTGTTTTAACATTGAAAGGGTTATTAGTATCCTATTATTATAGAGCAAGACGGATCATAATTTTACACTTAAATAAACAATAATCCTCGTAATAATCTATTCAACGACGCACTCTCCAGAACTTCTCAAGTGGTATTATACCAATACAGGAGGTATTCAGCGAACTGGATGTTGTCCTACACCTGTTTACTATTCTCAAGTCATAGCCCATAGACAGACGACCAATACTTATTGTCAATGTAAATGTTTCTAATAATATGCTGTTTCATTAATATAAACTTCACAAGTAGCGACCCTTGTAATATTATAAAATCAAGGAATTATATACAATTTTATCCCGAATTTTATTTAAACTAAAGAACAGAAATACGATTACAATATAAAGGAAGACTAGTATCAATTTTTTAATTAAGCGCAAAATAACTAAAAAGTGCCCTACACTACCCAGAATATCAAAAAGATAGATATACGCAGCAAGTTTTCTATTCGTTCTGTTTAGTACCTCTACGAAGTAATTTGTTTTTTCCACATAAATGTTAACGTAACTGAAATTCCGTGCTGGAATTGTTAATTAACCTCTCGTCAAATCCTGACTTCACAGGAAGCGTAGGAGTAGTACCGACACACGAAATAAAACAAACAGAATTAGAGATCTTTTAAAACAAAGGGAACGAAATTAATTTGAACAGTTCACTATGCTCAACTAATTATTCCGTAAATCTCGTTAAGAAAGTTTGTCATTCCGCTTGTGGCAATGCGCAAAAATTAAGGAATGTATTTGACAGACGAACTCATTTCAAATTTTCTTGATGTAGGTATGTTCACAATCAGCGACAAGAATGAATGAAAATCTACTTGTGGTACTGCAAAAAGTAGAATCCCAAGTCCGACGAAATCTCTGGCCCTATTTTTGGACAGATTTGAAGAGTGGTAGGAATATCATAATACCGACCATGATTTATTGTGATTTCCTGAAAGATAAACGTTTCTTTTATGGAACCATAGCAAAGAAGCTCTTTAGAAAACATATAGGATGGTCTTCTTCTGGAAGATTTTATATCGCATTATTAGCCAATGTGAAATACGCACCGCTTGGAAGAAGAAATTCATAT
The DNA here is from genome assembly GCA_963966045.1 of Xestobium rufovillosum. Taxonomy (NCBI): domain Eukaryota; kingdom Metazoa; phylum Arthropoda; class Insecta; order Coleoptera; family Ptinidae; genus Xestobium; species Xestobium rufovillosum. The sequence goes on along the minus strand of OZ014493.1, from coordinate 21,851,538 downwards.
CCAGGAAGAAGTGTTAAAGAGAAGCTGACGGAATATTAATGTGTTTAATTTTGATGCGGAGATACGAGAAACTTCGGTAAGAAAGTCAGCTACCTCTATTCGTTGTGCACCTCAAAACTATTTATATTTTCATTATCAATTGAGGAGCGGCTACTAAAATTTTTTTAATACGTAAATATGCTCATATAACAACAATCGTTTTACAAAAGAAAATACTAGACAGCATATAAAAGAAAAGTAGCGCCATCGTTTTAACACTAATCTTAAATGGCATCTCTGAAATCAATAATCATGTAACGGACAAAATTTTCATTTCTGGGCAGGCAAATATAATTAGTGTGGTAACCTTAGAAAGAGGAATTACGTATGCACGCTTCCACACTCTTGGAAAATATAAGCTGCGTATACATTCATTGAAAATATGAGTAAGATAAGGAACAACAGAAAGAATGAGCAAAATACAGAGATTGTCACAGTCATAATATGCCCTGCACTTTACAGACAGGAGGAGGTCGCTGACACACCTGTCATTTACAAGTTGGAAGGATAAAGTCTCTGAAATATCGGGCATCAAAGAAGAAAAATAGAATGATAGCAAATCTGGAGCAGGCACAGAGTCAGTTTTACATGATTCAACGAAATTCTTATTAAGATCCGGTTCTATAATTGACTCAAATAGTTTTTTAAGGTTCTTTGTATGTCAACTAATAGGTTTTAAAACTGCTTTAAAATTTGGACTTCAGAACCTTCATAAGATTCTCCATTTCTTGTTTAAGAAGGTTTTATCCTGATATTCAGAACGTTGCGAAGAAAAAATAGCTTTTAAATAGAGTTTTATAGCTACCTGGTAGGCAATAAAGAAACTTAAATTGTTGCTAGGGATGTTTTATTTACATATTTAAGCAACCGAAACAATAAATTATGTAAAGTAGTATTTGATGCAAACTGTCTATTTAAAGCCAGAATGTGTCTCCAGAGCAACAGTGGTCATTTTGAGCAATTGTTATAAATAAATATGTATTAGCTTTTCTAAAATCGTTATTACTTGAAAAATAAAAATTGAATACTCTGTATTTTGAAAACGAATTACTTTATGGCATAACTTTACAAAGATCTAAAGATTACGTATATGAAATAGTGACCTTACGTCATGGGAAACCTGTATATCGGCGAATAAGTCTCCCATCCGACCGTCAACGGCCACGCAAACTGAACACCTAATGCAGACGCTCTGAAATCCCAACACAAAGTATTGTTTCATTAAGAGTGTTATCGACAATAGTATGCGGAAAGTACCTATTTAGTAGAATTTTAATTACAGCAAAAGGGACCTAACCAAAATAAAAAGGAAGACAACTATTGCTGTTATTATGAGAATGTGAATGTAGAATATAATATATTTTCAACATATTTGAAAATATAAAATTAGAAGTTACCAAAAGTTATGGAGGCAATATCACCAAAGGCGCAACAAAAAAAGGACGAACAAAGCATAATAAAGTCAGCTTAACACTGGAGTGCAGGAAGTCGCCCATATACATTTTTACCCGCATTTTTATATTTACATAGACACTATCCCAATATAATGGATTATGAATATAAAATTTTACAACTTTTCGCGTTAGCCGCAAAAGACACCACTGCTACCTATAGTAATAATTTCGTCCACGATTGCATACCTATATAGGTAAAATTAGACATTTATCAAAAAATTCATTTATAAAAACTGCTTCAAACAAAAATTGTTGGGTTTGCTTTGCTTCAATTTACATTCGAAATATGTCTGGTCATATCAACAGCACAAATGAGAAAAACGTGATGCCGCCCACTGAAATTTATGTAATTAGCTGATTGATTTTGTCAAAGCATATACCTAAGCAAACGAAAAAGGAAACCAAAAACTACACTATAGGACTCTGCTGTATGTATTAATATTAATTAGAAAAAAGCGGAAACGGGAATCAGAAAAATGATCTACGTGTACATATAGTACAAGATCAAATGATTTTATTAATGCCAAAACCGGTAATACGTCATCAAGCTTTACTTTGAGAGCACAGGAACTGCAAAAACTATCTCGTTGCCCTAAGATCACGAACTGTTTTTATTGCAATATGCAATTTGTAAGGGCGTGCTTTATGTGAGTGATTATTGTATGTACAATAATTATTGCAGTGTCCTATTTAACGAATTAACTATTACCAATCTCGGCTTATGTTTTATTGCTATTCGCTAACAATGTAGACAATCTGGTACAGGAGGCGATGTAAGTATTTATCGACAATTTGTTGTAATAAACCGGAATAGGCGGGTTGAGTCATCTGGCAAGAAGTTTAAGGGTCAGTCTAGGTGACCAACTTGTAGTTTCTGGACAGGTACTTCCATTACTCAGCCTCTGTTCCATGAAAGTTACAATTTTCAGTTTTGCCTTAGTCTGTTTATTGACAAACCCAATTTAATTCTAATTAGATTTAATTATTATATGATTGGGCAGTTTGTGATATATGCGTTTAGTATATATGCAAAACATCGAGCAAAACATACGTATCCTCGTACGTATCTTATAGGTATAGTACGAATCTCAAAAAATTAATGAACCGATTATCAGGAATCAAACGAGAATATTAAGAGAAAACTTTGGGACGTAGGCATTTAACACAACTTTTGTTTCGAAATACTGGCAATTTTATTGAGAATATGGTTAACTTGCGTCGGTATATTCTACGAACGAATGCAGTATGTGTTTCTTCATAAACCGGTACAATTTTATTCTCGGATCCCAGGCAGAACTTTTAACTATAGTTACACGAAGACCCGAGGGGCTAGTCACTTGGGCTTTTTCTGTACAAAAGATCTCCTTTGGCTAATATCTCCCCGGATCTCCATAGAGATCATCGTATCTCCCTGTATCTCCTTTGGATCTCCCACTATCTCCCCGTATCTCCTTTGGATCTCCCAGTATCTCCCTTGGATCTCCTCGCATATCCTGACCTCTTAGTACACTTCCCCATTATTAAGAGTCCGGCAAACCCCTTTAAAATGAACCCGAAAACTGACTTCGTAGTGCTATGCTCATTTCTAAACGGTGAAAATTGAAGTGTTGAATTTTTGACAGTTTATAAACGAAACTTTATTTTATGTTGCCATTGAAAGAAAATTTAAAAATTTTATCTTAGAAAGTGTCAGTTCACTCATGAAATTGACCAACTTCACGGGTGCATAGCGCCAAAAGATTTAGTTTTCGAAAAATTGTTTCAATGGCGACATAAAGTATACGTTCTTCTACCATAATCAGACTTTCGTGTTGCTAAATTTACTAGGATGAAGGTGTAATCATGGTAGAGCGAGAGCGCTGCAAACGCAAAATATGACTTGGTATGTGCTGCCGCCCGGTGTCTACTGAGCGTAAACTCAGAGCGGCGTTGTCTCATTTACTAGGTACCGAACGCGCGGGCTTTGAATGTGCGTTGTTCTTGTGTCCATAAATGTGTTTAGCGCAACGGTGTTGCAACACAGCTGATAGTTTGCTCCGATTTCTAACGAATACCTCACCGACCCGATGCCCCGCAGGTGTAACTTTTGATCTGCTTTGCCGGACTCTTAAAAAGCTCAAGAAATATAAAGGCAAAATAAATTTATTTTCTCATACATCTTAGGTAAGTACCTATTTATGACTGAACTAAAATAGGTACTTATAAAAATAAGATATAAAAATACAAACAAATATAGGCAAAAAGGTTAATAAAGTATATAAAAATAGATTAACATAACCTTTTAAACATATTTAAATGCAAATATAAATTGTTCCTGAACACACGTGACAAAATAACGAAAAATATATTAAAAAACACTATAAAATTGTTTAAGAAATAAAATATTATATTAACATAACCAGCCCGTTATTTTTTTTAATTCTTTAAAATTAAAATTTTTTGGTAATATGCATTACGTAGGTAGCGAGGTAGGTAGGTATTTATTTTTTTAAAGAAATTATCTCCCATTACGAAATAGATCTTTTAAATTAACGCAATCTAGAAACGAAATGATTGCCTGGTACAAAGATCTGCAACACCGTGTATTGGTATGAAATGATCTCGGAAACGATAGTGAAAAAATGCGTCTTATGCAAATCTCAAGTTCAAAAGCGAAACTCAACATAAAAGAGTGTGTAATATGTAATTGACTTAATGAAAAAGTAGCTAGGTAAGTACTTCCTGCTTAATTTTCGATTTTATTTAAAAATAATCACTCAAACAGCACACACCGGCACACATCGAGACATATTTGAGTTAAAATGCCATAAACTGGCCATAAAAAAGTGGATGAAACTGCGCAGCATGCGTTGTCTTCAACCTTGAACACGTTCGGTTTTACGTTTTCAGTCGATCATTACCGAAGATCTCCCCGTATCTCCTTTGAATCTCCCCGTATCTCCTTTGGATCTCCACGTATCTCCTTGGATCTTGGATCTCTTGGATCTCCACGTATCTCCCGTGGATCTCCCCATATATGTACAGAAAATCTCCCCAGTGAGCAACCCCTCGAAAACAATTTTTCAGCTCTTATGGGAGTTTCAATGTTAATGTAGTCCCGGACCCGCATAGCTAATTTACTGACCATGCACGAATTCCTCGCTGAACGTAAAGAAGTGATCGAATCTGTTTGTTTATGTATCTACGTTCTACGTTTATTAGGTATGATAATAAGTGTTTTGTAAACAACCCCCGTGCCTCGCACAGAACATACCTACCTATCTACCTAGTCACCCACTCCGGTTTGTTCGGTTTAGACGTGTTATGTAGTATATTAATAAATAGGTACTTTGAGTGGTACTGGACCGTTCGAACTACTCCTTGGGCAAATACACCGCCAGGCATTGAACTCGGCATTGAATTATAGAACTAAATCCAGATTTTGTGTACTACGAGGATCTTATACGGGTTGCTACCCCAAACATATCGTTTGGAACATCCTTATTAGATCTCTACGTACTTTCCTGCTCTACCAGCAGTAGTCTTATGTATATTAGAAGTTTTTCTAATATTGAATATGCAATATTGAAAAACTTCTAACATACAATAGGTACATTGTTTACATTCTGACTGAAGTAGCGTTTGTGATTTTTCTGTATTTATGCGCAATCGGAGAGTATTAGGGAAGTCGATTAAATACAAATTATGTATAATTGACAAAGACGCACGAAATGATTTTAATACCTACCTATAAAAATTGAACTAGGAAATTTTCTATAAAAAATCGTGTCGTACTTTGCAGACAATGGAAGCAATATCCAGCACTTCTCGCGGCATCATATAAGGGGTTCTTGCATTCATTTGGATAATGACGAAAATATAACTAAGAAAACTAAACAATTCAGCGCCGAAACGTTTAAAAAATGTAAAGTAGCTTTGGCTTGTAGACGGAAGTTCAGTTTGAAATACGCTCACATAGAATTTCTGTTGGAGAACTTTTCTGAATTAGGATACCATTCGGCATGTTGTCGAAAATTTACGGGAATTACGTACAAAAAGAACCAAACCGATAGCATAACAAGAACAGATATGCAAACGTATCTGGTGTGAAAATCCATCTCAAGAAATAGAAGAACCAAAATCACAATTAACTCCGTCCGCTGAGAGAACTAGAACCGAGGGGCTATATAGTCACTTGGGCTTTTTCTGTACAAAAGATCTCCTTTGGCTAATATCTCCCCGGATCTCCATAGAAATCATCGTATCTCCCTGTATCTCCTTTGGATCTCCCACTATCTCCCCGTATCTCCTTTGTATCTCCCAGTATCTCCCCGCATCTCCTGACCGCTTAGTACACTTCCCCATTATTAAAAAGCTCAAGAAATATAAAGACAAAATAAATTTATTTTCTCATACATCTTAGGTACCTATTTATGACTGAACTAAAATAAGTACTTATAACAATAAGATATAAAAATACAAACAAATATAGGCAAAAAGGCTAATAAAGTATATAAAAATAGATTAACATAACCTTTTAAACATATTTAAATGCAAATATAAATTGTTCCTGAACACACGTGACAAAATAACGGAAAATATATTAAAAAACACTATAAAATTGTTTAAGAAATAAAATATTATATTAACATAACCAGCCCTTGTTATTTTTTTTAATTCTTTAAAATTAAAATTTTTTTGTAATATGCATTATGTAGGTAGAGAGGTAGGTAGGAATTTATTTTTTTAAAGAAATTATCTCCCATTACGAAATAGATCTTTTAAATTAACGCAATCTAGAAACGAAATGATTGCCTGGTACAAAGATCTGCAACACCGTGTATTGGTATGAAATGATCTCGGAAACGATAGTGGAAAAATGCGTCTTATGCAAATCTCAAGTTCAAAAGCGAAACTCAACATAAAAGAGTGTGTAATATGTAATTGACTTAATGAAAAAGTAGCTAGGTAAGTACTTACTGCTTAATTTTTGGTTTTATTTAAAAATAATCACTCAAACAGCACACACCGGCACACATCGAGACATATTTGAGTTAAAATGCCATAAACTGGCCATAAAAAAGTGGATGAAACTGCGCAGCATGCGTTGTCTTCAACCTTGAACACGTTCGGTTTTACGTTTTCAGTCGATCATTACCGAAGATCTCCCCCGTATCTCATTTGAATCTCCCCGTATCTCCCTTGGATCTCCCCGTATCTCCTTGGATCTTGGATCTCTTGGATCTCCCCGTATCTCCCTTGGATATCCCCATATATGTACAGAAAATCTCCCCAGTGAGCAACCCCTCGCGAAGACCGCAACTAAATTCGACCAGTACTTTCAAATATGTAATTAAGCAATGTAAATCATTTATTATGAGAATTATTACGCATGAGTTTGGTGTTTGGTATAAACTAACAATTTAAAGTCAGAGATAAAAACAAAAGTTTGGCATTTCTGTCACTCGAGCATTTCTTCCTGCGTCTTCCGTATTCGCCAAGGGCAAAAACTTGAATATTTTTTATTTTGTAGACTTTTCCAACTGATGGTGGCTTTACGATTTACTTTGTTTCGAGATAAATTCGTAGATACACACCAGCCCAATTAAATAAACACATCTACTTTTATTAAACGATGAAAAATAACGAAAACGTAATGTTAAAATTCGGTAAAAACTTTGCTGTTGAAACAACGACAAAATGTCGCGCACTTATATGTATTTTTCAACGTATAAATTAAGTGAAAACTACCAATTATAAAACGTGTAATAACTTGCTGTTGAAACGACGACAAAATGTTGCGCACTTCTACGTATTTTTCGATGTATAAAATAAGTGAAAACTACTAATTATAAAACGTGTAATAACTTACTTAACATATACGTTTAAATTTTGCTTGGTATTCAACGATTCATTAAAATTTGTTAAACGCCTTTAGGGCCCCCGCGCCTTAGCGGCCAGGTCGCGCGGCCACGGTCGCGGCGGCCAGGTCGCTACGAAAAATTTAAGCGCGGCCAATCGACCACGACCTGCAAAGTGTTTTCTTATCAACAGTCGGTCAGTGGAGTTGTCATGTGTGTCACACACTCTGCAATGATGAAGTTTGTATCGAACTAGTGTACTGGCCGCTGTGCAGTCGCGCGCTCACCAATTGCATATCATTGAAACAATTGGTCGCGCGGCCAACTGGCCGCGTGTGCACCGCCACAGGACCCGTTGCGTTGGCCGTCGCGACTCACTGGCCGCCGCTGTCAGTGACGGCCAAGTGCGCGGTGGTACATTAAAGACAATGTATTCTGTTGGCCGCCGCGACCGTGGCCGCGCGACCTGGTCGCTAGTGCGCGGGGGCCCTTAGGTATAGACCAAACCATTATTCCTCGTCCAAAACCCCGGCAGGCACTGAATTTCAGAACAAGCCGATCGACTGCATTTTGTTGGGTGCACACAAGAAGCCACCGCCAGCAACACTGGGTTTGAAACCTCCATACCGCCCCGTGGTACTATTCCGAACAAAGTTCGATTGGTAAGATACGCGATCTAAGTCGATACATCAACATCAGACCACTGGTTATTTAATTATATCATCCCAAGCTTTGGACCTTTAAATGGTTTCGGGAATCAAGTACAAGCAAGAGCCAAACTCACGCCACCTAGATGCACATTAGTGAAATACCGTCTGATAACTACGTATACGTGTAATTAAAGTAAAGTGAACGTAAAATGAATTTGTAAAAAAAGTTAGCAGTTTAACGTTTAATTTGCACATATTATGTTTCCACGTGAAATATGACACAGAAAGCTACGCATTAAAAGTGTAAATTAGAGATGATTTTTCTACGAATAGTGACGTCACAAAATATTTAATATACCTACGTTGCAGTTTTACGTTTATTTTAGGTCAAAACTGATACATGTAAAAATTATTTCCAAAATATACGTTTAATTATCAAACGGAAACGTTAAAATGAACACAATTGATACATATTATATACGTAAAATGAACTTGTAAATAAAGCGTTAGAAGTTTAACGTTTAATTTGCACCTATGTTTCCACGTGACATATGACAAAAAACTACGCATTAAAAACGTCAATTGAAAGACTGTTGGATGATTTTCCTACGAATAGTAACGTATATTATGTGTCTGTTACAGAATATTTAATATACGTTACAGTTTTTACGTTTATTTTAGGTCAAAATTGATGCGCATAAAATTATTTCCAAAATATACGTTTAATTTTTAAACGAGAACGTATTTTAAAGCAAACTAGCGGTTTACAAACGAATATTTTACGTACATGTGTTTATTGGGAGGGTACGTATTTGCGCGGGAAAATTTAAATAGTTTATTTTTGGTTTTGCATTTGTAATATTTATTTTGCGTTCTTTCTTATACACGTGAGGTGCCTCCATCTGGTTTCCAATTTATATTCAGAAGATGCGGACATTTTGCAGTTGAGTACGGTGACAGTCTGTGACAGTACGGTAACACTCAGTGACAGTCCGTGACAGTACGGTGACAGTACATGACAGTACAGATCCGAGGTGTTTTATTCGTATTGAAAATTTGATGATGACAATGTATTGTTGTGCTTGCACATTTTTACGCAAGATAGCAAGCAAAAAATTCTTATTTGAGTTAGGTAATGAGCGAGGTAATGGGGGTGCGAATAGAAGATAAAGTACGATTTTGATTTCTAAACAAATTGCTATTGTTATGCATGTCACAAGCGAACCCGTGTCCTTGTTTTTTAGTACAGCGCTACTTCTATCCTTCTCGTTCGCCTGTACGGAAACAATTTCTATGGTAGCGTATTTTATTTTATTAAAAATGTCATATTTCGTAACAATTTTGAAGGCATTTTTCTTGGTTTTCCTGCTGTGATTGTTTAGGTATGTATGTCGCTTCTGTTTGCTGTTTGGTGGCAAACAGGTAATTCACATTTTAGGGATGGCGATTTCCGGTTATTTCTTAGTCCTGTGAATACCATTATTTTAAAAATAATAATAATATTTTAGACACTATGTTTATACCCTCGTTTATACCTATACCTATAATTTCACTGAAATAATTTTTTTTCATTTTGTATTACAAAAAACACAAAAGAAACTTTTGGAAAAGTCATTTTTAATTTGAAAAATTTATTTGCTTGCAAAATTCCTATACAAAATAGACACGTAGGAATATGAAAGTAATTTCCAAGACCAGCGGGAAAATATTCTGAATTTAAACTTTCTTTGCTATAAGGTTAATATCCTAATATGTCAAAGTTGAAAAACATACCTATAATTACAGTGCAGAGGTCTGTTATATGTCGCCTGATTAGTGGCGACCGTCTGAACACAATCGTCAAAGTACAATCTCCTCTCCCATGTGACAGCATATTCTGACACATATTTAATTCCAACGAATGTCACTACTAGACTTTGTAGGCTGCCTCGTACCGTTACACTGAGTAACTAAAGACGCCTCACCAATGGCTTGGTTTTTAAACGTTAGTTTTGACAAATTTCTGAGATGTCACTAGAGGCAAATATAGGTAGTTCTGAAGCTTTTGCAAGACTCATATTCATCTTTCGCACTATATCGTATAAACGTCGATCGTAAGTTAAACAGAAATAAAGTTAAACATGTTTATCTAAAAAATTGTAACCACATGCAGATTTTAACCCCAATATTGTATGCGACTTACGATTACAAGTCTGCCAATGTATTTATTAGAATAAGAAGAATGACGTAAATCCAACATTATACCTATGCTTTGAATGATTTACGACTTTGCACCAATAAAGAAATGCTGCTAATATAAAGCAATCTGAAGTACAGAGCCACATTTAGTTGTGATTTGTGATTTAGACAGTCACTTTGTTCCCAATGCTAAGACATGTACGAAAAACGAAGCGAAAAACTTGGTTCCTAGCGTTCAACTAATTTTCAAGAGAACTGGCGGGAACTATCTGCTGATTTCCAGGGAATTAAGAGAATCTGTGGAAACAGGATAGACCGATTTTAAACTATTAGTTACATGAGACATGCAAAATGGCATACTAAGTCTCGCGTGACTCGCTATGTCTGGTGTGCTTTTCGGAGTAATCCTTAGCGTTCCCTGTGATAACTTTTCAACGACTTAACGAGGCCTTTAATAATTCGGTTATGACTCAAATTACCTGAAAACGTCACATAAAAGAAAGTTGGATGTCGCTGTCTGATTATTGTATTGGATATGGATATATTGCGAGCGTTGATTCTTTCAGAGCATGTAAGTCGTCATGGATTATTAGAAATTGCTGGCAGAAACTGCGGAACAATTTCGATAGGGATCGGCTTGCGTATTTTGTTTTCTATTTTACTATACATTTGAGCTTATGTTTCCATAAATATTTGATATTTTTAACCTGTATTTCTTACTCAGTTTTCAAGCTATGCATTCTTTGATTAAATAGCAGAGTATTATTTTCTCGGGATTTTTCTAGGTATAGAACGATACTTGGACTGTACAATAAACAGTTTAACATTCAGGATTTTTTCAGAAATCCACGACTATACTCAAAGCCGAGCTCAAAGCAGTATCAACGGATTTCTTCTAAATGTTGCAGGAGGAAGTTAACTAGTCAGACTATTACTACAGATTGTCCACAATATTTAAATACTCTTATAGGCAATTTTTCTTCATAGAAAATCTAAATTTCTACAAACTAACAGGTGCAATATTGAGGGTGCAATCTTAACGATATTACTATTGTTCTCATTCTTCTTAATCATTACGTCTTGCAGATGTTTTGTGATCCATAAATATTTCAATACGTCTCTCTTAGTTTGTGTGGTATTTTGAATAGTCATCTGTCGCGGTTATCTGTTAGACGTAGAGTGGGCTATTCCTGATTCTTGTAACATCCGCCTCCACACTCCTGGACCTCAAAATTGTTGATACGCCTCCTGCCGATGTCTAATGGCTCATGTTTCTTCAGCATATAGTTAGCAGGGAAGCAAGCCGTATCTTCGTCTTGTGTCTCTGAAAATTTTGATCAGTTGCATCAGTTCAATTCGTCTAAGACATTCTAGTTCGCAGCTTTCAGTATTCCTTATTATCCTTTTATCCTTATTAATATTATGTTAGCACCAACACTTTCTGCAGTTGTAGGTATCATGGTTTTGTTATAATTTATATTTATTTCATGTATGACTTTTTTGCGTTAAATAAGAATCAATAAGAAAAAGTAGCATATCCCAATTAAGGTACAGATGTAATTCCTCTTATTGCATTAATGATTCGGGGAAGGATAAGAGATTCTAGAAATTTGGCCAATCACATGTCACGAAAATGCGAGTGAAAATGATTGGAATATGATGGACAACCACATATTTCCGAAACTGGTTGATAAATTATAAGAATAGCCTAGGTAAACCAAATTTACAAGAGATTGTGAGTTCCGAAAAGAATTATCTGACCGAAAGCGTAGATATGCAAATGCATGCACTTCAGTATCTAAACTCAACATAAACTTCCTCACAATGTCGGCTCAAGAAACTCGGATTTTAAAATTATTGCTGTTGTCTCTTATTTCAATTTCCGGACTGCATTTCTCGTTTCCTATAACTTTAGAACATTGCAGTAGCCGTATAACGTTTAATACATGAAGCTCCATTTATCTTTAGTAAATGAAATTTTCAGATAAATAGTACAATGCTACCGAATAACAAAGTTCTGCAGTTTGTATCAGGCAACCAACGAGAGACTAGGTTGACGAATTTTCCGGCTCGTTACGCTGTCACACCGATGTTGGTATACAGAAAACAATAAAAAACTCTGGAACGCATTTCTGGTACGACTTAAATTTCATTAGGAACAGTCGATTCCTGGGCTACCGTATTAATCAACACAGTATTTTAATTAGATTCTCTTCACTGCTTGCGTCAATAAAGAACGAAGTAATTTTAAAGTTGGCTAATATTTATTAAAGCTAAAACATGATAAACACCGTGTTTAACTTGAATGTAATTCGTTCATCAATCTAATTAAAATGGGAATTTCTTCATCAAACTAGGAGTCATTAAAATTGCAAATGCAAGACGCGCAGCCAGCTTTGTGCTTGCCGGAACAGTCATCAAAACTTCTAAACACGTCCTGGGTGTTCGGCTTTGCTGTATGCGAGATAAGTAGGGCTTTCAGTCATAAAAACTTAATGAAACATAGGTAGATGCTTTCAGTCTGAAACGATTCGGTATAGAAAGACATAAAATGACTGACAGTATGAAAGAAAAATTAGATGAAACCGACAGGTAGAAAGTAGAATAGGAACAGTCCGACGTACCTTAAAGTTTACCAGAAGGTAAATCCATAAGGCTAAGTCACAACTGGGAGCACTGTTAGTACAGATTAATTGAAAAATAAATTTTTAGGTTAGTAACAAGTCAGAGCACACTGAAAACTACACCACACTAAAGTTTCAGTGTTTGTGTTAGTACTAAAAGCACACGGAATCGGAAAGAGATCTACCCTAATAAATCACAGCGATTTTCCGGACACAATTATTTTAAGTGTTAGTTTCAGCTACGCGTAAACCATTCAAGCAAATTCGGGGTTTCGGCTTTTAAAAATCTCAGACTAAAAGGCGCTGTATCCAACAGACGCGATATAAATTCAATTGTTCTCCTTCAGGAAAAGTAACAAAATCGTGTTTGCCAACCGCATAAGCGCGAAATTTTCACATAACAGTTGCATAAAACACTTCCTCACGCAGAACAGAGAGTCGAAACTGGGAGCGATCTCCAGACTCCAGATACATTCGATTCCCCGTCGCAGCGGATCCCCTCCATTTGGAACTACTCTGGAGGGGATATCATTATTCTGCAGCATCCAGCATCTGATCTGCGCTTGTCGTGGATCCGGCTTATATGAGATAAATAAAACAAATCAAAATATTTTGTGGGCTTTCTGCGGAAAGCTTGCTCTTTTCAATAGAAAATATTCGATTGTGAAATGCGCAGAGGTGGCATTTCTTCGTTGTCGGAATTATTCAACGTCAGCATAATTTCTGTATGTACCTATTCCATATTTGAACATGCATTATTTACTAAGTAGGTAGGTCAGGAGCTATGCAGAGTGTTCATTTGAAAACTTTCCACCCCCCAATATCTCGATGTAGATACAAAATTTTTTGAAGAAACCGCCGGTATGCGTCAGCAATATTAGGTAGTAACGTGGATATATTTTTACTTAGAAGTTGCATGCCGCGCTTCTTCCTCAGAAATTTGAAATGGTGATTTGTTATGTGACACCTCATTTGAAAGGTCTTATGAGCTTTATTAACTTATATCGTAAATAACTGTTAGAGTTGGTATTAAGTTTAGTTGAATTTATGTTAAGTTTTTATAAAGAGGTTTTTAAGGAGCATGTGCAGAGCAGTCAGGAAATAGAAAAGATTTGGAATGTATCTCAAAAACCAAGAGTAAATTGTTATAAACGTTTTTGTGTTTGTTTACTGACCCACACATGTCACAATAACTATTAACTGCATGCGTTTCAATGGCAACTGCACTGAAAAAATTGTTTGGTGTATACTGCTAAAAAAAATGTAGCGAACTATTTTATTAGTATTGTGCTTGTAGTAGCAAAAATTCTGCGGTATTTATTGTTATAAGTGACTCGTTATAGTAAAATTTCCTTACAAATTATTGTAGTTAATATTTTCTGATTTTACTATTTGGTAGAAATTCATGATGAATTGAAAAATTACTACGCGTACTACCAATATAACGATTTATTATTATAACTTGACCGGTTTCAGAATTCACAATGATTCCATCATCAGAAATGTATTTATATATTCACAATGATTCCATCATCAGAAATGTATTTATACATTTCTGATGATGGAATCATTGTGAATTCTGAAACCGGTCAAGTTATAATAATAAATCGTTATATTGGTAGTACGCGTAGTAATTTTTCAATTCATAACAAATTATTATATTAACGGTTTATGGTACATTCTACAATTTTAGCAGATTTTGTTAAAGATAAATTACTACAACACTTCTATCAAAAAGGTAAGCTGCATTTAAGAGTATACAGGGAATCCCACGACGGCCTTACACGATCTGTATATGGAAAAGTGTGTTTAGTAGAGTTACACAAATTTGCACATTTAGGTAATGGAGGATGCTCAATTCGACTAAGATATTTTTGACTTTCTGCGACTTCCGGTTATACCGGAAATAGACACCAACTTCCTTATTTTAAATGGAATGTCCACATTTTTATTACGAATTTAGATTTTTGGTCAAATTTTAAGGTCACATTATGCAAAACATCATATGTGTAAAGTGTACCATCTTCGAAATATTAGACCTTAAAAATCGTCATTTTTCAAATTTCATCAATTATAACTTGGAAACGGTACGAGATAAAGAAAAATTACTTACATGTCCCTATCCCAGTTTTTAATTCTCCATCTAAAGGGCCCTGAAAATACTGCTTCCTGATTGGCCAAAAAATTACAAAAAGTTGTCAATCAGGAAGCAGTATTTTCCAGACCCATTAGATAAAGAATTAAAAACTAGGATAGGGACATGTAAATCATTTTTCTTTATCTCGTACAGTTTCCAAGTTATAATTGATGAAATTTGAAAAATTACGATTTTTAACGTCTAATATCTCCAAGAGGGTGCACTTTACACATATGGTGTTTTGAATAAGGTGACCTTAAAATTCGACCAGAAATGTAAATCCGTAATAAAAATGTGGGCATTCTATTTAAAATAAGGAAGTTGTTGTCTATTTCCGGTATAACCGGAAGCCGTAGAAAGTAAAAAATATTTTAATCGAATTGAGCATCCTCGATTACCTATTTGTGCAAATTTGTGTAATTCTACTATTATATACTTTTCTATATACAGATCGTGTAAGGTCGTCGTAGGATACCCTGTGTTTATAATTTCTCTTGATGCTGACTTTATTGTTATCAAAAATTTAATCTGCAGTTAGCAAAGTAGAAATTTTACCTTTTTTGTAAGATTTATAGCAAATTTTCACAGCAGACTCTTGATACTAAGATCAGTGGTCGACCTGTATCCTCAACTTCATCTGGGTTCATCTGTTGCAGTTTTGCCTCAAGCTTTGACACCGTCAGGAACGTTTGATGAATATGAAGACATTTTAATTTATATTTAGGTACAAATATCTAAATTATTTGGAAACTGTTTTCTCTGGGCTATCCTACAAACGTCGACTGCCAGACATTAGACTAATTCGTCCTATCAATTTAAGAAGAAAAATTAATGTAAGTGGCAAATTTCTAAAAAATTTTTGTTGTTGGCAAAGGTATAGGTACCTAATATGTATTTAAAATCTTTCATGTAATAGTGCTTGTACCTAATTTGTTTATTATTCTGTGTAATTTATGCAAATAAATTAACATCCAAATGTTAATGTTTTAATATAACTTTCATATAGATCGACAAAATATAGTGAAAAGTGCAAAACTGGAAGTGTAATTTGTGGGAACTCTAACTAATATGGTGAACATGATTTCTTACTAGGTACATTATTTAATGGCAGTATATAATACAAACTCGCTACTACAATCAGTTGTTACAAAATACTGGAAATTGTGCTTAATCATATACATTCATATATACCTATGTTAAATTGTAACACAATGTACTACAATAATTGTATAATTTTTGTAGCATCCCCTGTAGCACAAAATATTGGCTAACTGTCGGCGTACGTGGATTCGCGCCTCTCGCTTTCCCGGTTTTTTACTGTTGTCTCTCTGTGCTGTGCTAATTGGGTGTTGATTTCGTCATTTTATAATTTGGAAAGTGCCTCGAACGTCCCAAGTAAGAGTGCACTCGTTATTGCATAAACACTTTCAATAAAAAATTAATTTTGGTACTTACTGTTGACTGTGTTAACCGTTAAAGCTGAGTAGGTGGGTACCTAAGTATGAAAATTGTTTTACTCAGGAGCATTTTAAAATAACTGCATAATTCCTACCTCCTTTATTGGGTTTTGTTAATTTCTCCCAAAATGGAATAGTTTTTAGCAATTAAAAAAAAGTTTCGAGTCATACCTGCATAAAAAATCTGACGTTTCGATGTGGGCCACTACAAAATTCGACATGTCCCCTGTCCCCTGTAGCACATCATATTGGTGAAATATAAAAGCAATATTTTACCAATATTGTATATTGGCCCAATATTAGTCATTTTGAGCCAATATTGAACCAATATTATTTTTGGCCATTTTTTAAAATATATTCGTGGAACATTTGCCCAATATTCCACTAATATTGTTAAATCGTATATAAAATTTTTAACCAATATTGGCGAAATTTGTGAAAATTAATACGAATTTTAAAATATCATTCCAATATAACTTAATACATTTAAATCATATATTAGATAACCATATTTGCCCAATATTCTACCAAGATTGTCAAATCATGTATGAAATTTACATGAACAGCTGTTTAATAGTTTACGTCTAGGTGGCGTGATTTGGCTCTCCCTTATGGATGACTATCGTGGTTATTCATAAGGAAATCTTTGGGTAGGGTGTGTTTGTGCTTTGTATATAGCGGCGCCTTACTGAAGAGTCCCAATAAGACGAAAGCGGTCTGCGGATTACTGTGCTCATTCACACCATGCAAGTGTCTAACTTGGTAAGTGAACTTAGTTCACTCTGGTACGATGGGGCACGTATGGGAGGCTTTCAAGCCCAGCTTTGCTGGGGTAGGTGTAGGCCTCTTGTGTGCATCCTAATGTACATTCTGCCGACGCAGGCCCGTTCTGTAATTCAATACCTCAAATTCTTTCAACTTCAGCTCTTTTGCCCTAATTGCTTCACTTTCTGGAAAAATTTATGTGTTTGACGACAATATTGGCCTAATGTAATTGCCAATATTTGGTAGGTATTCATATTAACCCAATATTGCAAAATCTGTCGCTCGTTTTATTGGCCCAATATACCGGTGCCAATATTAGCCCAATATATCTGTGCTACGTAGATGTGGGCACGATATTACCAAGCCCATATAATCCCAATATAGTGTAGTCATTATGGGCCCAATCGTAGTTTACAATATAGGACCTTCTTAAAAAAAATCTGACGTTTCCATGTGAACCCAATATTACCCAACCAATATTTGTCCAATATGTTTGTGCTACAGGGGATATTTTATTTCAGTGTATGGAATTATGACAGCTATTAAACACCCGATAGTTATTAACAAACACGTTGAAAATACAACAAAATATCTGGATTTGTTCTGTAGTAATTTAATGCCTGACGCGGTATGTATTCAAGGAATAATATTGTCGAACGATCCAGTTCCACTCATTGCAAATAAACAATTAATAAAGTAATTGACTCTTGCTCATATCTGATCAAGGCAGAGAGCACTGCACTGACGAGTCCCACAGGGACGAAACCGGTGGTCTGCAGTTTTCTGTAATAATTTTGTACGCAACATTGTTGGCATCACCTATAAAACGAATTATGATTTTGAAGTAATGTACGCTTGTCTTAGTGTACTGGTTCAAATTGGGGCTATACAAAAATAAAACATTGGTGTCTATACTTGGGCCGCCGAACAGACGGAGTGATCACCATGCAAGAACGTGCTCTAGCGGAGCCAATAGTAATTTATGACGACCGAAATGGAGTGATGCGACTTCGTTGGGTATAAAGAAAGCGCATCACTGCGGTTCGGCTGTCTTAAATTGATAGTGGTCCCGTCTAGAGCACGTTCTTGCAGGGTGATCACTCCGTCTGTTGGGCGGCCCAAGTATAAATACGATTCCATGGATTATTTACATAATCTTAGTAAACATGTTTCTGTGAAATAACTGTTAGCTAATTATCTAGTTGTACCTGCCACTCGTTGTAGTCATGTAGCCGTCTGTACATATTATAACAAATTCCTGTAATGTGTTAACGCGGAGGTGAGTAGCCAACAGCAATTCTTCCCATAACTTACCCACTTCCGCGAAATACACTGAGTGTGAATTATCCACTCTAACCTCCTTTCAATATGTACTATTTTCATGAGATTTCTTGCCCGTTAGCAGTGCATTTATGATATTAAGGGTATTGATAAAGGGCAAAAGCAGCATGCAATATTTTTTAGATTTCATTGTTTGTGCCGTTCGATATTTAAAGTTCATGTACTTGATAGGTAATATTAATAAGGTAATATTAATAATGTTTAAATGAGTAGTAGGAGTTGTTCGAACGGTCCAGTACCACTAATTAATACTAGATAATTACTCAAAGTAGTTGTCACTTGCTGATATCTGTCCAGAGCGCGGCAGTATATATAGCAAGATTAAATTGCATGGTTTGAGTGTGTAGGGGAAAGCACCGTACTGATGAGTCCCAAAAGGACGAAACCAGTTGGTCTGCGGTTTTCCATACACATTCAAAACATGCAATATTTGAACAAAGACCTGCTTAAAAGCACGTACGTATATGGAGACAAATTAGGGTTGTTTCAAAGCCATCTTAGATGGGGTAGCAGTCTGAAACGTCTCGTAGTACAAAAAGTCTGGATTTAGTTCTATAATTCAATGCCTGGCGGGGTATTTGCCCGAGGAGTAGTTGTTCGAACGGTCCAGTACCACTAATTAATACTAGATAATTACTCAAAGTAGTTGTCACTTGCTGATATCTGTCCAGAGCGCGGCAGTATATATAGCAAGATTAAATTGCATGGTTTGAGTGTGTAGGGGAAAGCACCGTACTGATGAGTCCCAGAAGGACGAAACCAGTTGGTCTGCGGTTTTCCATACACATTCAAAACATGCAATATTTGAACAAAGACCTGCTTAAAAGCACGTACGTACATGGAGACAAATTAGGGTTGTTTCAAAGCCATCTTAGATGGGGTAGCAGTCTGAAACGTCTCGTAGTACAAAAAATCTGGATTTAGTTCTATAATTCAATGCCTGGCGGGGTATTTGCCCGAGGAGTAGTTGTTCGAACGGTCCAGTACCACTAATTAATACTAGATAATTACTCAAAGTAGTTGTCACTTGCTGATATCTGTCCAGAGCGCGGCAGTATATATAGCAAGATTAAATTGCATGGTTTGAGTGTGTAGGGGAAAGCACCGTACTGATGAGTCCCAGAAGGACGAAACCAGTTGGTCTGCGGTTTTCCATACACATTCAAAACATGCAATATTTGAACAAAGACCTGCTTAAAAGCACGTACGTACATGGAGACAAATTAGGGTTGTTTCAAAGCCATCTTAGATGGGGTAGCAGTCTGAAACGTCTCGTAGTACAAAAAATCTGGATTTAGTTCTATAATTCAATGCCTGGCGGGGTATTTGCCCGAGGAGTAGTTGTTCGAACGGTCCAGTACCACTAATTAATACTAGATAATTACTCAAAGTAGTTGTCACTTGCTGATATCTGTCCAGAGCGCGGCAGTATATATAGCAAGATTAAATTGCATGGTTTGAGTGTGTAGGGGAAAGCACCGTACTGATGAGTCCCAGAAGGACGAAACCAGTTGGTCTGCGGTTTTCCATACACATTCAAAACATGCAATATTTGAACAAAGACCTGCTTAAAAGCACGTACGTACATGGAGACAAATTAGGGTTGTTTCAAAGCCATCTTAGATGGGGTAGCAGTCTGAAACGTCTCGTAGTACAAAAAAAAAATCTGGATTTAGTTCTATAATTCAATGCCTGGCGGGGTATTTGCCCGAGGAGTAGTTGTTCGAACGGTCCAGTACCACTAATTAATACTAGATAATTACTCAAAGTAGTTGTCACTTGCTGATATCTGTCCAGAGCGCGGCAGTATATATAGCAAGATTAAATTGCATGGTTTGAGTGTGTAGGGGAAAGCACCGTACTGATGAGTCCCAGAAGGACGAAACCAGTTGGTCTGCGGTTTTCCATACACATTCAAAACATGCAATATTTGAACAAAGACCTGCTTAAAAGCACGTACGTACATGGAGACAAATTAGGGTTGTTTCAAAGCCATCTTAGATGGGGTAGCAGTCTGAAACGTCTCGTAGTACAAAAAATCTGGATTTAGTTCTATAATTCAATGCCTGGCGGGGTATTTGCCCGAGGAGTAGTTGTTCGAACGGTCCAGTACCACTAATTAATACTAGATAATTACTCAAAGTAGTTGTCACTTGCTGATATCTGTCCAGAGCGCGGCAGTATATATAGCAAGATTAAATTGCATGGTTTGAGTGTGTAGGGGAAAGCACCGTACTGATGAGTCCCAGAAGGACGAAACCAGTTGGTCTGCGGTTTTCCATACACATTCAAAACATGCAATATTTGAACAAAGACCTGCTTAAAAGCACGTACGTACATAGAGACAAATTAGGGTTGTTTCAAAGCCATCTTAGATGGGGTAGCAGTCTGAAACGTCTCGTAGTACAAAAAATCTGGATTTAGTTCTATAATTCAATGCCTGGCGGGGTATTTGCCCGAGGAGTAGTTGTTCGAACGGTCCAGTACCACTAATTAATACTAGATAATTACTCAAAGTAGTTGTCACTTGCTGATATCTGTCCAGAGCGCGGCAGTATATATAGCAAGATTAAATTGCATGGTTTGAGTGTGTAGGGGAAAGCACCGTACTGATGAGTCCCAGAAGGACGAAACCAGTTGGTCTGCGGTTTTCCATACACATTCAAAACATGCAATATTTGAACAAAGACCTGCTTAAAAGCACGTACGTACATGGAGACAAATTAGGGTTGTTTCAAAGCCATCTTAGATGGGGTAGCAGTCTGAAACGTCTCGTAGTACAAAAAATCTGGATTTAGTTCTATAATTCAATGCCTGGCGGGGTATTTGCCCGAGGAGTAGTTGTTCGAACGGTCCAGTACCACTAATTAATACTAGATAATTACTCAAAGTAGTTGTCACTTGCTGATATCTGTACAGAGCGCGGCAGTATATATAGCAAGATTAAATTGCATGGTTTGAGTGTGTAGGGGAAAGCACCGTACTGATGAGTCCCAGAAGGACGAAACCAGTTGGTCTGCGGTTTTCCATACACATTCAAAACATGCAATATTTGAACAAAGACCTGCTTAAAAGCACGTACGTACATGGAGACAAATTAGGGTTGTTTCAAAGCCATCTTAGATGGGGTAGCAGTCTGAAACGTCTCGTAGTACAAAAAATCTGGATTTAGTTCTATAATTCAATGCCTGGCGGGGTATTTGCCCGAGGAGTAGTTGTTCGAACGGTCCAGTACCACTAATTAATACTAGATAATTACTCAAAGTAGTTGTCACTTGCTGATATCTGTCCAGAGCGCGGCAGTATATATAGCAAGATTAAATTGCATGGTTTGAGTGTGTAGGGGAAAGCACCGTACTGATGAGTCCCAGAAGGACGAAACCAGTTGGTCTGCGGTTTTCCATACACATTCAAAACATGCAATATTTGAACATAGGTGATTACTGGCCACTCTTTAATGATAGATATTCCTGCCCTTCTTATCAGTACAATGTTGCATACTGGAGTGAGTTTCTCAACGGCTGCTGCGCAACAAGATGATATTATTGTTAAGTTGTAAATAATAATGTTATCCCATTTCGCCGTTTCGCATGATGTCATATTTACGCAATTAGTGCCATGTTTGGCGGTACATCAGTTAAGAAAATTATCCTAGGACCACTTCGATTTGTTCCCCTGCAATTAAAACCTCTTGTGTTGTTCACTGACGCAAAATTGAGATATAGAAATGACCATGAAATAAGATCCTTCTTCTTATTTAAGAGCGCTTCCACATCAGTTCCTGGATCCTTGTGGAACTCGTCAGTTCGGTGCTTTCTGCATCCATTTTATGCGCAACTAACTTGCTTATTATGCTACCATACGACGATCATAATATAGGAGCAACCGCCAATTACTTTATTAATTGTTTAGATGTAATGATGCTAGACCGTTCGAGCAACTACTCCTCGAGCAAATACTCCGTCAGACATTGAATTACTGAACGAATACAGATTACTATAATTTCAAAAGTACCTAATAGTCATATAACACGACAGTACGACATAACCTAAAATAAATATTCACGTCTATTAAAATCCCATACTAATGCAGTACACGCTTACGTCATCATCTGGTGATATAATTTTATGACGTGCATCGCCAAAGATCATGAGGGAGTTATAATTAATTAATTAATGCAGTTGCTATTACCTTTATTATAAAAACAACGAATTCTGTACATGCCTTTATTGCATCCAATTTCCTTACTTGGCGGTCATTTCAAGAATTATTTGGATGATACTTACACAGGTACCTTCGTATAATAGGAATGAACCATTCTGTGAAACGCAATTTAACGCTTTTTGTATTGATTGGTTGCTGGGAGAGACGTTCGGCTTATTCGGTCTTTTTATATCGCGATGTTTGATTTGCCCTTCCTGTCGATGCTTGGTGAACCGTAAATGAAGGACAGGATGCGAAGGGATGGCTCATAATTCCGCTGACAAGAAGAGACAGAGAACGTTTTTTCCTAAATAATTTATCACCGGCTTTACTCTCAGGCGACTTGATTTGATGTAATTAATGTTCAGAGTGCAGCAGACCGTCCAACGCCTTCCAAAATTAAATATATTCTTTAACTTTCGTTATTTTAGAGTATCTAACTGGGAAATATGCTACTAAAGTTACACCGAAGCATTTAGAAATATAATTACAAAGAAGGAATTTCAACTGAGTACAATCATTATTCTATTGCGAACTGCGTTTTATCAGTATCAACGTCTCATCCTAGGTACAATGGAATTTTATTAGACCGGGTATTTTTCCCGTTTATTAGAAGTATCTCGAGAAAAAGAGATGCCGATTTTCGAAATTTCTCAGGTATTATACTGGATATTGATCGTAACGTTGTTATTTTAATGGTTCCCACCTCTCTAAGACTATAATCATATTTTCAGCAAAAATAAGTTTCTTTCCTCATCCCGAGATACTCCTTATAGGTAGACTGTAAGAAACTCATCTTATGCATACTGCGACCTATCAATTGTCACAGGAGGGGGTTTTATAGGAAATACTGGAGATCACTTTTGGACTTAGACGCTTTTGGCCGCAAACTATTTCATATTTTTGTGAAACTATTATCTATTGCATCTACAAGCCCATGGATATGGAAAATGTCGCTCTTCTACTCATTCGATAATGACATATGTTCCCGTTATCTTGTCTGCAAACTAAGTAATTTTGCCACATTTATCTATTAATTTTTCTCCCATTTCTTTAATCAGTTCCATTTGCGAATATACACAACCAAACTTACATGGAATCACTAGGTATTTACAAGAATCAAGTTGTTGTGGGGAAAACATTTGCATGCGAGTAAAAGATATGTAAATGTGTTTAACTGTCAAAACCGGTTGGATGCATAAAAAGTTAGATGAGATTTATTCGTGAACTGTTGTTTTTGCTGTTCAGAAGGGAAATCGCAGTTGGTAAGCTGCATCTGTTCAAAAATTTTGTTAAAAATGCCTTATGTGGGGATATCAGAAGTACAGAGGGGAAGAATTATAGCTCTAGTGGAAGAGGGAATGTCCCAAAGGCAAATTGCACGGACGGTGGGGGTCCCACAATGGGTTGTTTCAAAAACCTTCGTATGCTCGAAGATTATTATTTAGCAGTAAGGGTTCCAGAACTATCAAGGCAAAATAAAATTGACCGCTCAAATTGGTGTTTGGAACATCAAAACTGGACAATGGAAGATTGGCGAAATGTCTTGTTTTCGGATGAAACCAGAATTAGCCTTCGATCAAATGACCGGCGAATTAGTTTTGAGAGAACGTGGGAGACACGCTAGGCTCCTAACTGCCCCATTTGTTCCCAAAAACAAAGGAGTAACTGTTATGTTTGTGGGTGGGATCATGATTGTTGAGAAAACTCCTATAATTATAATGAGACAAAATTTAGCAGGTCCACGGTATGTCTATTTAGTGATACAACCTGTTGTAGTTAGGCTCTGGAGAGTTGCCCCTCCACATACCAGCAGGGTTGTCACCATTTTTTAGAAATGGAGGGTGTGACTATTTTGGAGTGGCTTTCTTGTTCATCGGATCTAAACCCCATAGAGCACTTGTGGGATAAGATGAGAAGAAAGATTAGACTTTGACGAAAAAACCCTGGCAATGCAGAACAATTTATTCCAGCAGTTTTAGAGGAATGGGAAAACGTTCCCCAAGAAGTTGATAACTTAATAGAAAGCATCCCTCGTCGAATTCGTGCTTGCATTGAGGCTAGGGGATGCAACACAGATTGTTAAATTTACAAAAAGTTATTAATTTTTGTCTGAAATTCTCATTTTCCTTCGTTTGTTTTTGGAGAAATTAGCATTTCCTTTTGTTTTCTTTGTAAAAATTGTTAGAACTAATTTCTAATTCTTTTTATAATAAACTTGTTTTGGAAAAAATGCTTTTAATTTCCAAAAGGCTTTTTTCCCATTGAAATATTGTTCTTGATTCCATATAAGTTTGGTTGTGCGTGTATTTTATACTAGTTTATAAAGAAACTTGTGTGTGCCAGCTCCGACGCACGACTGGAGTTTACTCCTTACGAACGATTATTTTAACTTCAATCACTTGATAATTTTGTTTATTATACTCAAACATACCTATCCATAGATACATACATAATTTCAATGTGCGAGGTGCGTTGCGCAGAGGAACGTAACGCCTAATTTTACTCCTGATTTTACTCCTCATAAAATTTCCGTACCGCGGGCTATAACTGAAAATCGATTCTTAAGGAGTAAACTTCAAAAATTATGCATAATTTGAGTCTTTATTTTCAGAAATTATTCTCGACACCGATTCATTATATTCGTTGGTATACAACAATTTAGGGCCTGGTACACCATGGATGCTCACCGGCGCAACGGCCAGAAAATCTTAAATATCTCCTGATCAAAGAGATCGATTAAAATCGCACAACTCAAGTCGTCCTTGTAAGGATCGACTGAGTAGAAAATTATACCCCAGTTTTCTAATTTAAATAATAATAAAGAACAAGTGAGCTGGTCAGCGCAACTTTTCAATAGATAGTACGGAACAGAAATATAAGTTCTGAGACACATAGAATCTCTCTTGATGCATGCACACATATTCTTCTGATAACGTGAAAGGCTGCGAAGTAGGTACTAATAAATGGCATTTACAAGTAGCTCGACTCGATCTCATTATAGCAAGCAGATTTTCTACCAAACCGAAGCTGCATAAATAAAATAATGTACCAACTTACACAGAAATGGGTGTCCAAAAACAAGCAGAACCATCAGTGACGCTTATAAACCTACACACAATAACTGATCACGCGAATACGGACAATTGGAGGATGGGGCAAATGGGGCTCTACAACTGCCACCTTTTTCAAGGCTTCATACCTCTGCGCATAAACTTGTACACAGTGTGTCCATGGATGGGTTTATAAAGAGGAAAATCTTTTCTAAGATTTTACGGGAGAAAACTACTTAATAAAATAATCGGCTTGCCTCAAAACCTCTAGGAACCTGTAGACATACACGGTAGGGTTTTCACTGAATCAGTCTACAATAGGCAACTTTTAGTATGCATTTTACAGAAACAAGTTATTCTACATAAAAAATGCCGCTTCCTTCAAGTGGCACCAATTACGATCAAGTCCACATCTGCCTGATTCATATTCCTCTTCTGCACTTACGAAGATAATATCAGATTTAACTTTAGAGATCTCCTCCAATGGCATCCACTACATGAAATAAAAATAATGAATTTCTAAAATTTTGCCCCTAAAATATATCCACTTATACAGGAATACCTAGTGGATTCACCCTTGTGGAAGTTTCTCGTCAATGCTGTGGCTTGTGTATATTTGGTACGCCAGCATAATTTACTTATACTGTCCAGCAACACTTCTAACTAATATAATTTTAGATTTCAAAAGGGGAAAGGGGATAGGAAATATAAAAAGTAGGTATCTCCGTTCTTGTTAAATCAAATTAGCAGTGTTCTCTATTTAATTTTTTATCAAAGGAAATTAAATGTCGCATCCACAAACGCCGCGTTGTGTGGTGGTTAGGGCTTCAGAAACTGACCGGCACAAGAAAATTGTTTCCTGACATCCTTTGATAACAAATGAACGCGGTTTTGTGTCCAGTTAGTGTAAAGATGAAGGGCGTGAAGGGTAACACTATACACAGCGAGTGGTGGGGAAGGGGTATTGATTACAAATTATGAACCATTGTGTTCTCAGATAATTTAATGGCGCTATACAGGGTGATTCAGAACGGGCGTGCCAAATTAAAATGGGTGCTAGAGGAACTCCAAATAAGACGAAAAGTTTATATGAACATATGTTCTAAAGTGACTACTAACAAAGATACAGGGTGTAAAAGTTTCAATATTTTTTCAATATTTTTTTATTATCTTAGTAACTAGGAAAGTTATTGAGTTGAAATTTAAGGTGTCGTTTTCATTTGCCAAGTTCTAATTCTCCAAAAAAATTTGCTGTGATAGCCCCATCAGTAGCGTTGCTACGGGGTAGGTCGTTTATTTATTTCCCCAATCCAATGTTACGCCACTGGCGAATGCAGGTGATATTAATGTATTTGAAATTTACGTTCAATTTGGGAAGAAATTGGTATCTTCAAAATTTTTCGTAAAATACTTAGTTTTTGAATGAAATAGCTTTTTGTGAAATCGTGCACATGCACTGAAATTTTCCATAATGCAATAATGGCTTCACCGATCTGCAAGGAAAGTGAAAATTGAAAAAAATAGTTTATTAAGAATAACACTAACAAGAAGAACGAGAAAGCACATAAATTATTACATTGCTATATTTAAAAAAATATGAAAACTTTTACACCCTGTATCTTTGTTAGTAGTCACTTTAGAACATATGTTCATATAAACTTTTCGTCTTATTTGGAGTTCCTCTAGCACCCATTTTAATTTGGCACGAACGTTCTGAATCACCCTGTATAATTGCGTAGGCTGTCAGGTGATTTTCCTAACTCACCCTTGAATTATTGGCCACGGTTAACGGCACACCTGTATCATACATAACTTTTCAATAGAAGTTACGTGTTACATGGTGTAACTGACATCATTGTGGAAAAATAAGTCGCACAGTCGCACAGTCGCACAGTCGCACAGTCCAGCTTGTTTTCTACAAGCTTTTTAATAACAATTTTTTATTGATTTAAGAAATATACAGGGTGTTAAAAATACTGCCGAAAATTTCTGTAGCTTATAGCATTCATCAAAATAAATTCCTTTAAAACTTCCGAGAATTCGCAGTCGCTATAAAAATAATAGGTACTTTACTACATTCATCTGTCATCTGATAGAACATGATAAATACCTAAACACTGATCACAGAATTTTAATTTTTTAGTTCAGTTTCAGATTTATAGGTTCAAAACTCTTGTCTCTACTTTGAAGTATGCATTGTTTTAACGTAGTGCGTACAGGTCCGACTTGTCGGATCCCTTAATATTTGTAGGGTCCGTATCCAAGCCGAAACGTCATTGGCCCCACCGCTCGTCGACCACAGTTGGTTCTTTTTATTGCGTTGGTTCCACTACATTCTCACTTTAAAAAATAGGTATTCTGTCTGTTTCTGGATGTCTAGTTTTCGTCAAATGAGCAGATGCGGGTAGACCGGAGTGAGGTCCCAGTTGTTACCGTATAACGTAATTATCAATTCGCGCTAATGAACTATATTCTCCGTAAAAGAGCAACGTCAATTCTTTGTATTGCGACGATATTGCTCTTTAGTTAGCGATGTCCTATGCTTAGACACCAACTAGCTCGCTCTCGTTTTTTGACCTGCGTCCTGGGACCCCCGGTATATCTAACTATAGCAATCTGATAATATTATTAAAGGATAATATTTTCAATTTAACTTGTAAGTAAGCCGCTGTTATGTTCGTAAAATACAAACCAACATAATTTGAAAGCAATAAAGCAATTCGTGCACCATGCACTTTATGTTACAACATAAACCTAACCAGCCTTCGTAATTTTATCGCGAAGTTGTACCAATATTTAAATTTAATAGTCTATGAAATTGCTTCCAACCCTTTTTCATTTTGAAGCTATACGAGGGTGCACATTCTCAATGCTTTGTGCTTGTTCAATTAATCTCTTGTGAAATGTTTTGTTTTTGTACGTAACATTTTTTCCGATCAAACTTCAATACAGAATAGAAATTAATCTCCCAGAATAATCAAATGAAGTTCCACTCTCAAAAGCTTTTACAGAAACGCACACTTTGTAAATATAAAGTTAATATTTTACTCTTTTCATGGTAGTACTAACTGGTTTCACTGTTTTTCAGTTTCCAGGTCAGTTTGTCTGGGCACATTATTCGCCTCAGTGTTTTCGCTAATTATTATTTATCTACTTAACTTTGCATTTTGAATAAACCTGTGAATTTATATTTACTCTCATTAGTGACAAATTCATGGAATGAAACAGTACAACATTAATAAGAGGTAGAATATTTTAATAGATAGAATTGAATACAACTGATGGTTAATCACTAGTTAAATTTTACAATGCACATTACTGGTTATCTGGTTATGCTCGAGAACGGTTAATATAGAGACTAGGAAGAGACTCTTAACGTCGTATGTATGGAGTACGGCATTATACGGGTGCGAAACTTGGACAATAGGAGAAGCGGATAGAAAAAGAGTAGAAGCGTTGGAAATGTGGTGCTACAGACGGATGATGAAGATACCGTGGATAGATAAGGTTAGCAATAGGGAAGTATTAGAAAGAGTTGGGGAAAAGCGAAAGGTATGGAAAACAATAAAGAGTAGGAGAGATAGGATGGTAGGACACCTTCTAAGACACGAAGGAATAGTTCGTGACATACTAGAGTCAGAGATAGGAATAAAAAGAGGTAGGGGTAGGCCTAGATTAGACTACTGCTCTCAAATAGTTAGGGATGTAGGATGTTCTACTTTTAGGGAAATGCGTAGGTTAGCTCAGGATAGAAAAGAATGGAGGTACGCGTCCAACCAGTCTTCGGACTGAGAACCTTATGATGATGATTACTGGTTATCAAAAGGTTTGGTGAAAACAAGGACGATAATCAAGAAGGTTGGTGGAGTCTCGTAATAGAAGATGTGCTTGGAAAACAAGAGGAGGTTTTAGGCGAAAAACATCCGTAATCTAATAGATTATTAAGCCATTCTTTAAGTTAGAAATGTAAAATTTTTCTAGTGCATAGTTAAAAGGTTGGAATTGAATATCTAGATTTAAATTCTTCATCTGAAGAATCCGCAGCAGTTTCTTCTGCATCCTACGAATAAGACATTAGATATTAGACCACGTTGTTGCATACCTACTACAGTAATATCTGTGTTTCTATGTTCGTTCGTAATTTCCAAGTCAACTGCCAGAATTTTAGGTTAGAAGTGCCGGATAATGAAAACAATGGTGAGAACGGGTGAGAATGTGTTGAAAATGGCATGAAATATTGAAAATAGAAAATAATATCCAAAAGAAGTGTGTGAAGAGTTGCGATGAAATTGAAATAAAATAAGTTTATTAAAAAATTTCTTGAAGAGTAAAAAATAAAATCCAAATAAAACTTACAAAACATACACTATTAAAATAAGAGTTTTGTATTATACTTACATAATCTAAGATCGTAAATTAATAGAGAAATGTAAATAGTTCCAATAACTAATTCGATTATATATTTTTGTTATAAGTGGAATACTAATTACTTATTTGGTCCTACACTCTACTTACAAACAATGGGTATTCATGTTGTCAAATACATGTAGCTCGGCAAATAGATGTTTTTCAAATTTTATTGCTAATTAAAGTAGAGATGGATAGGTCAGCACTAGATATAGTAATTATCAGTGAGGTTCGAAGGCCAGAAGCTGGAGACTTTTAGAGCAGAGATTTTAGAGTAATACACACAGGGTCGTTAGGTGGAAATTCGGGAGTAAACGAATTCTTTTGAAGAAGAAAATATGGCAGAATATAGAAAATTTCTTACAGAAGAGTGCCAGGGTAGTCATTGTTACGTTAGATTCGAAACTTGTAAAGACGGTAATAATACAGTTATATATGTTATATGCCCATTATAGTGATGAGGCTGCAGAGGAAGTTTACTATGATATCGAATATGTGCTATATTTTGTAAAGGGGCATGAAAACTTAATAATTGTAGGCGATTTTAATTCAATTTATTGTAGGTACAGAGAGAGAAAATAGAATAATCGGTCTCTTTGGATTAGACACCTAATAAGAATCTAACCGTCGTCGCGGACACTATATTTCAACATCACGATACGAGATGCTATACATGGAAAATGCCAGGGGACCTAAAAAGATAACAAATAGATTACATTCTTGTTAGGAAAAGATTCAGAAAACAAGTTAGGGACTGCAGAAGCTATCCAGGCGCAGATATAGGTGGATAGTGGTTATGAAGGCTAATCTTAAATTGAAAATTTTGAAAAACGAAACGGTAGAAGACAACTTGACCTCGAGAAACTAAAAGACTGTAATTCGCGCGATGAGTTCTAGAAAAAGACGAATGAAGTACTAAAGGGTGGGGATGAAAATAATGTTAGGGACGTAAAAGCAAAATGGAATTGCACTAAAAATAGTTTAGATTCTGCAGAGAATGAAGGTAGAAAACACTGGATAACAAAGGATATTGTCACTCTAACAGAAGAGAGGGGAAAATATAAAAATAGGCCAGATGAGGTAGGGAAACAAAGGTATAAGGCGGTCAAGTGAGAAATTATTCGAAAACGCAGGAAAGCGATAGAACATTGAACTGATAACAAATAATCCAAAGAAGTGGAAGATAAGCTCAAAGTGGGAAAAATTGACGTATGAAATAAGAGAAATTTCAAAGAAATTGGATCTAACAGCAAAAACATTAGGAAAAGAGGCAGGTGACATCCTAATCGGAAGAGAGGAAAAGTCAGGTAGGTGGAAAGAATATTTGAAAATCTTATATGCAGAACAAGAACTAGGAGATATATTAGGAAAGGATATCACTGTAGAGGGGGATAACGTAGGCTGTCCTATACTAAGGGAAGGGTTTGAGCTAGAACGTTTCAAAAACAATAAAGCACTAGGTGTAGACGGATTTCAGGCAGAAATTTTAATGTGTGCAGGTCAAGGGGTAAGAGAGCGTTTATTTAAACTAGTTAGCCGTATTCACGAGACAGGTGAGATTCCAGAAGAGTACAAAGGGAACATCATAGTCGCTTTGCCAAAAAAGAAAGGCGCGGATGCCCTTGGATGGTACCGATTCCGACATGTTCCTGCATAACGTCTAACAGCCAAATTAGCAAAATAATTATTAATAAAAAAGGTACCATTCAAGGGCATTTTTCTGAAGCTTAGACGTTATGCAGGAATATATCCATCCAAAGACATTTTTCTCGAGCTTAGTTCATCACCTAACAAAAATTGGGAGATTTAGACAGAGAGCGGATCGACAACACATAGTCAAATGAGTTGAAACATCTCGTAAACCAAGCCCTAAATCAAAATTTTACAAGAGTGAAGAAAATAAAATAAATGAACGCTTGGTATAAAAACAATACCTTTGAACCATATACATGTGCAGGGAAAAGTTAGGGGGTCAATGGGCATTACAACCCCCCCCCCCCCTAGCCGTTCGCGCATCGATTTTTTTGATCAAAATTACACAAACTTTGTGCCGTTATATGAAAAAATGTTGTACAAAATTTCAACGGAATAACGTAAAAACAAAGGAGTTATTAATAAAAATAGTTTTTTAAATTTTAACTTTAACTTAATCTTGAAAGAAAGAAGCCTAAATAAAAAAATGGCATAAGGAAAGTCCCATTATTTTCGGCCAGATAATCTGTGGTTAACGGCTTGGCCTACTTTTTTGTAACACCCTGTAGATTAGGGTTCTACACAAACTGATCGCGTTACTGTTCAGTTACTAGATATGAAAAACAATCAATCACTGATTAAGTTAATCACACCGGTGCTAAAAACATAAGGGTTTACAGGTTTACACAAAGAAAATTATAGAAAAACTAATGTATACAGAATTCATAAATAATGTGTTTGACGCCACAACGTCAGCTGATTTGCCCTATTTGTTTGTTGAATGGATCTTTCAGTTGCGAACAACTGCGCATTTCGACTGAAAAAATTACATAAAAACATGAACCGCAATGCCATAAATGGTACGAGGTACCTAATACTGTGGTAATACGTACTCCGACGAGTTGTTTGAAGTAAACGGAGAATTGCAGAATTTCATCTACAATCGTTTTTCAGAGAACTCATGGCCTGCCAGTGTCTTCCACCCACAAAAGCCCGTATAGTTACTTTTGTCCTATAAAATGCAATTTTCTAGACGTGTTGTCCCAGCGTCATCGAATTCTTAGACGTTCTACTAAACAAATAAGCCGGTATTTGTTTTGATCACAGCATTTTATAAGGAAAGTGAGACAAAGGGTAAATACGTGGAATACAGAGCCATCAGGGATGAACATTCGCTAGCCGATCTGAAGGTTTCGTATTGAGGGGATTAAATTTCAAAAGCTGTTTTATTGAATACGACGCTGACAGTTTCATAATGGATGGCTTGTCACGGAATGATGTGACCTGGAGGTATTTGTATTTGCCATGCCTTCTTACTCGAATTTATTATTATAACAAATAGAAGGATATCCATATTTTTTAACTAAACATTCCCAAATATGACTGTTGATTCTACTCGAACCTGTTAGTCGGAGATCTACTGATATCAAAAATAAAAATATGTGATTTGTTCCCGCTCTCACTCATTTTTTAACTAAAATTACACACAGTCTAAATTATGTCCACAATTTATAGGAACATTTAAAAATCCTTTGTGAACATAGATTCGAAGATGATTGAAATGTAGGTAGCTTTACTCCACAGCGAGCTCTACAGTAAAGTTGCAATTTCCACAAATAGAAAAATTTTTATTTATATGGCAATCTTTGACAATAAAAACCTGCACACATAGAAGTTGGATCAAGAACTTTGACGTAAATAGGAAAATAATATAGCACAAATTATTACTGAATTCTTACTCGTACAGGCAACAGTCTTGTCTGTGCGATACTGCTTTATTTATTTTTATGCTGGCAATTCATTGAGAATGACTCAAATAATATTATTAGGAAAACTGTAATATTAATGCATTTTGGACAGAGACAGAGCTAACGAACACATGGCGTAGGTAGATAATAGAATTTATTGTGTTCTGTTATCCCAATGTATTAGTAAAACTCCAGAGTCGTCAATATACGACACAATGGATTTGCTTCATATTTCCAATCACAAAATGAGAAACATCCCTTGCTTTGAGGCATTTACTCTTGCGTGAACTGACTCCACATAAATAATAACAATACCTACCGACTGTCCTGTGCAACTTCATTTCTAGTTTATTCAAGAAACTTCCTTTACTAGAATTGCAAAGAACCTATGATCTGAAATGTTTTCTAACAATAAATACTACAAACTGTTTGAGAATTGATAATACTCGTAATGGAACCAACAGAACATTTTCAGTTCATAGATTTTCAAAGATTGTATTTCTGAGGAAATTATTAAGAAAGGAAAACTATTTCATGCGAAACTATCGAACAATAGCTTATGAAACATTGCGGAGAATTTTGCTGAATTACGTAATATACAAGTTATTTCTCTCCAGCATTATAAAGAGATTTATTGCTAAAATTGGTCCTGGGTAGTGCAGCAGATACAGGTTGCACACAACCTAAAGTATAAGTAAAAACAGTGCCGTACCCAGGGGGGTGGTTAGAGGGGTCAACCCCCCCCCCGAAATACTAAAACGAGAACGCCATAACAGCAGCTGGCTACGGAAAATTCGAAAATTTTTTGGACATTCAAAGATTTCGAAAATTGGCGGGTGCATTATTTTTCCAATAATCTGGAAGATGACGTGAATGGTCACGGAAAGTTCTCCTCAGCTCTCCATTAATACTTAATACTTGTAATAAAACATTTTCCTCATTATTATTTTCGTTCGTCGTTCGTAAACTTATTTAATACCATACCATATCGACAAATGAAAAATGATCTTAGGTTACTTTTATCATTATATTTACAGATATCATTAAAGACGAAAAAGGTACAATGAATGGGACTTGGGGTCTACTACTATATTTTTATTTTCAGATATTAAACCCCCCCCCCCCCCGAAAGAAATTCTACGTACGGCCCTGTGTAAAAATATACAACTCGGCAAGGTCGGTAAAAGTTCTATGCGACCGTGGCACATACAAAATTTAATGCACGATCTAACAATTTTAATATTATAGTAGGAACTTATTCAAGGAAATAAAATATATTCAACAGTCAAATCAAAAAATTATTGCTGTCAAAAGTCTTGTGGATATGCCCTATAAAGGGAGAGAGCGGAGATAGTGTTGCATTTATGATGCTACAGAGACAATATTGGCCATCTCTTGTTACTGATGCAAAATTTAGTTATATTACTGAATTGCAATTTCCGAGGTACCTATATGGATAAACAATTTTTCATTTAGTATCAAAATATTTTGTACATAATATTGTTAATTATTATTCTACCGTGATGTTTAATTTTTATACGCTTGTTTGGTTCAATCAGTCCGATTCCGATAGGTAGCAATGTTCCAATTACCATTAACCCCCGAATTTATGTAAAAGCATTTTTAATTACGAAAATTTACGATGATTTCCTGTTGCTGAATTTAGATATTGGAACAATATTTGTTGCAGTGAATGAATTGAAAAAAACAATTTGCCATTAAATATACAGGATGATCAGCTAAGACTACGGAGCGGCTATACATCTTGGAAACCAATTTTGGGGTAAAATATTTATTGACAAATATGGACAAACGAATTTGACCAAAAATATTTTTAAGTTTCTAACTTCACCCCTGGAGGGCGCATTTGATATGGCACTACAAAAAATCTTTAATTTCTCCAAATATCTTAGATACAATGTAGGCCGGAAATACGATTTTTAAAATGTCTGCTCAATCATCTATAAATTTTGTTTAAACATTTTACCTCTATTTACCATGGCAGCGTCAGGGTGAAGAACAACAATTTAAAATATGTATTTTAAATGCTGTGACTTGGATTTGTCTTAACAGAATTAAACAAACGATGACTTATTTTAAAGGGTCCTTTTATCTGATTGACTTTTATTGCCAAAAAATAAAAAGTTAATTTGTGTGCTCAACGATATTTGACTCTATCCAAAAAATGTTATTCTCCATCCGATTTCTTAAAAAAATTTAATGCAACCCTACAGCTTTTCTTACTCTGTTTGGTATATGCCATTAGTTGAGAAAAATAAATATAAAACCCGAAGATTGATATCTATTTTCGTTTTCAAACAATTGCAAAAATAGTAGATGGGGGTGGAAGGATCCCGTCTTTATTTAATTTAATATGTAGCTTAGGTACGAAAAATACGGCACAATATGCATAGCAATAATTAAAACAAAATTAACTGAAATACAACAAAATCTATCTAATATATAAAAATCTCGTGTCACGGTGTTTGTGGTCGCACTCCTCCGAAACGGCTCGACCGATTTTTTTGACATTTTTTTTGTACATTTGTTAGGTATGAGAATAGGTCGTAAAGTATTTTTCACCCTCCTACCGCCACCCCCCCATTTTTTAATTTTTTGTATGAACAATATGTCACGGTCTTAAATGAGATGAACGATCCGGACAAAATAATAATTACAGCGGGCTGCTGGTCCTCGGCTTTGCTCGAGTGGAGAAGGCTGGGTTCGTTTTTCCAAACCAAATTAGACGAATACTTACGAAAAAAATAAAGGGGCGCCACCAATTTTTTGTAGCCAGACCAAGGTGGTAGTAATAATGAATTCGCGACAAAATTGGAAACACAAATACACCAAGCAATAGTATTGCAATAATCAATGTCTAATGTCCACAAGTGTAGTGAGGAAAAAGAAAATAATGAACGATGGTTTGCGCAAGCGGTAACAAAGTACGATTTATTCGAAAACAGGTAAATCTCTAAATTCAAATATCTAATTCTCAAACTATAAAACTTCCTCAATTCTTTAGAACAGCAACGCGATAATATTAATATAATAATATGAATTAATCAATAATATTAATAATATTAATACGTCAAATACAAATGTAAGAAATTCTCTTACAAAAGGAGAAATGTTAATTTATTTCAAATATGCAATTTCTTTTCCTCGACAAAATATTTAATCACCCAAACATAGCGCTATGCCCCAGTGTCACAAAATCATACAACAAAAGATTTTCTGACTTAGAATTATATATGTAAGATAATTTGAATTGACTGTTAAGAATTAATTAATTGAACAAATGGTGAAAATGAATCACTTCTAAAAGTACAAATGAAAGCAGTGAAATCAATCTTAATATTCGTGAAGCAACGTTTTCTTTTAATAGATACTTAGTATCAAATACAATTTTTAACAGAATCTTTTTATTAGGTGTGCAAAGAAAAAGAATGTAAACAACACGAAAATAAGTAATTGCTACTTCCAACTGATGGTAGCGCTAAAATAATTCAAGTACTGGAGTAAGAAAACGAACTGTTTTATTATAGTTAATTATTTAAAAAAATACTCAATGGCTTATCTGCTGATCTAATGAATTGGATCCTGCCGGACGATACAGCAATTCCAGATTCTCCTCTACAATTTATTATTCTGCGTACGTTTCAAACTAACAAACGGCTGCCGCAAATAATTCCAAATGAACAATACCAACTCGTACCACCAGATCTAGATAGTTCGGTACTTATAAGTGTCCAACCTAGTTAGTCGCATCAAGTTCCCTAAAATAATGCAAAAATTTAACCTGGGGAATAAATTAAAAAGAATCACCTACCTCACAAGTAGGAAACTGCGTGGTAACGTTAACAAAAGTACGAAATACTTTTCGAGTTTTTTTTTAATCCCAAAAATTTGGCGTAATTTTGAAGACAAAACAAATTCAACGACAACTTCAAAATTCAATTAATCGATATGAGGATAATCCCTTACGGTTTTAATTTCCATCAACAAGGAAAACTATAAACCTCAAACGACGCTCGAAGAGTGCCTTCCGCGTGAAATCTTTTTAAAAATCCAACCGGTCGAGAATAGAAGAAAGCAGACAAAAACTGAGAGTCTATCGGCAAAAAGGGCAAAAGAACAGCTGGAATACTATGCGGATGAACAAATAATGCGACTACATTTTAACAAAACTCGAATAAACTGTCGAAACTTCTATTAACTTTTCTAAATAAATTTATAAAGTAACACTCTCCCTCCACTTAGAGAGACGTAAATTTCCTCAACAAAATTTACCGACTTGCGTAAGTATTAAGTAAGTATTAATAATGAACATGAACAAATACAAAAAAATATTAAATAACCTAAACTATTGGCAGTTCAGACTCTTCCTCGAATGGCTTCAAGTCTTGGACATGCCATATACCCTTAAGGTTCCCATTCATGTCCTGCAACTCGTAACTCCAATAACCCATTTTTCGGCGAATGCGAAACGGCCCAACATACTTAGGAGCCAACTTAGCATTGATGAAATCAACAGCGCTAGAATGAATTTTATTCTTCCGCCACACAAGATCTCCAATTTCGTATCTAACAGGTCGTCTACGTAGGTCGTATCTACGTTTACTTCGGCTGTGAGCTTCAGCTAATTTTGTCTGAATTTCTCTAAACATTTTCATGAAACCTTGGACACTTTCATCGATTGTCGGCGGTTTACTTTCCTCCGTTTCCAGATGCTGATAGTCCGATCCAGCATTAACATATTCTCTACCAAAATTTACAAAGAATGGTGAATATCCAATCGTTTCCTGTTTAGCTGCCCTTATAGCACAACCTGCAGCAGCTAGGTGAAGATCCCATTTCCGTTGATCAGTTTTGATATAACAAGAGAGTACAGTTTTGACGGTCTGATTAGTTCTCTCTGTCGGATCTGCACGCGGATTATACAAGGCCGTATACATTAATTTCACATTATACTTTTCACAAATTTGTCGAAAAACGGTACTATTCATTTGTTTGCCATTGTCACATATTAGGAATTGAGGTACACCGTAAACTAAAAATATTTCCTCCTCGATATGACGAGAGAGCGTCTTCGCATTGGCCGAACGCACGGGAACAAGAACAACATACTTACTAAAATAATCATTAATGACCAAAATATACGAAAATCCTCGTGATGACCTGGGAAGAGGCCCTACGAAGTCCAGAGAAATCATTTGCCACGGTCTAGTGATGTCAGGACGACTACCCATGAGTCCGGCAGGAGCTTTATGTTCTATTTTACACTCTGCACAAGTACTACAAGTTTTGACGTACTTGACAACGTCCGCCTTCATCTTCGGCCACGTATAACGGTGATGTAGTTTCCAGTACACCTTATAAATACCTAGATGTCCAGACTGTGGATCGTCATGATATTTCCGAAGTAATTCGCGCCGGAATTCCTTGGGAACTACGATCTTCCAATAATCTGCCTTGCTAGAAAGTTCAGGAATCTTACATTTCACGTATTTATATAGGAGACCATCAGACACTCTAAACTGGGGGTATCTATCTGGATGCTCTTCAATGCCACGTAGCAACCTTCTGTACCATCAATCCTGACAGTCGACGAACTGGTCTATTAAGGAAAGAGAATCCACCGAAACAGGAACCGAGCGTGATAGGCAATCGGGAACAACATGGTCTTTTCCCTTCCGGTGCACTATGTCATAATCGAATACTTGCAGCCGAACTGCCCATCTTGCAAGACGTCCAGTTGGGTCCTTTAGTCGATTTAACCACAAAAGGGAATGGTGGTCGGTTATCACCGTAAATTTCACTCCATCAAGATAATGTCGAAGTTTCTCCGCCGCCCAAATAAAACTCAACAATTCCCGCTCGGTCGTCGAGTAGTTTCGTTCTGCTTTTCTCAGGGGACGCGAAAGAAAAGCTACCACCTTCTCTCCATCCTCAAATTCTTGTGTCAATACAGCGCCTAAACCATAAGAGGAAGCATCTGTCTGCAGCACAAACTTACGGTCAAAATCGGGGCAATTTAGGATAGGAGCAGAGGGCGAGAAGCTCTTTAATTTTTTGAAAGGCCTCCTCGCACTCAGAAGTCCATATGAAACGTTTTCTCTTGCAAGTTAAATCAGTTATGGGTTTGATAACTGCTGCAAAGTCAGGTACGAATCGCCTATACCAAGACGACATTCCACAAAATCGACGAACCTCTGAAACAGTAGTCGGTGCCGGGATTCTAAGAATAGCGTCCACTTTATCCGGATCCACTCGAAGACCGCTACCATCAACCACATAGCCCAAATATCGAAGTTGGGGTCGACAAAATTGACTTTTTTCTTTGTTCAAGGTTAAACCGGCGGCTCTCAAGCGGTCGAGAACTTCTTCCACGACGTGCAAGTGGGTATCAAAATCGGGTGAAATTATAATTATGTCGTCCAAGTAGACTAGGACAAATGGCTCGAGATCTGCGCCCAAGACCTTATCAATTAACCGTTGCCAAGTGGCTGGTGCATTGGTGAGCCCAAAAGGCATTCTTCTAAACTGGAAAAGTCCGCGGCCAGGGACTGTAAACGCAGTCAATTCACGGGACGACTGTTCAACAGGGATCTGCCAGTAAGCGCTTTTAATATCAAGGCTGGTCAAGTACTTTGCATTACGTAACCGATCAAGAATCGCAGACACATAGGGCGGAGGATAGGCATCCCTACGCGTTACCGAATTTAATTTCCGATAGTCTATACAGAAACGATACCCTCCTTCTTTTTTTGGTACCAGTAAGACAGGGGAAGACCATCCACTGGAAGAAGGTTCTACTATCCCTTGTTCTAGCATACTTTTAAGTTCCTCATCAATTATCCGTTGCTTCTGAGGCGACACCGGGTAATATCTTTGTTTAATTGGATCAGAATCAGTCCGGATGATATGTTCAGTGGCTGTGGTGGATCCAATACCATCAGGCATTGAATCAAATTTACGTCGAATTAAATCATTCAGACGAATTTTCTCATTCGAACTTAGAACAATTTCGCAAATTTCAGGTTGAGTATTAGCGTTAGTAAAGTGCCAAACGTCGTGTTTCAAATCGGGAACTACACCCATAGACACCCAAAAGTCAGTGCCTAGAATCAA
Organism: Xestobium rufovillosum; assembly: GCA_963966045.1. Lineage (NCBI taxonomy): Eukaryota > Metazoa > Arthropoda > Insecta > Coleoptera > Ptinidae > Xestobium > Xestobium rufovillosum. The sequence goes on along the minus strand of OZ014493.1, from coordinate 21,810,816 downwards.
TCTGTGGGTCAATTCCGGGATGACCAGTACATCTATAACGCAAACTTTGTCCAGTAGTCGAATTGGGGTCCTGACAACACCAATACTCGAACAAGCATGACTATCAGCTACTGTGCAGTTGGTGACATTACTGCTATCTAAGTGTAAACCCAATGACAGAAGTGTATTTAACCCATCGCGACTGACGACCCTATTGGTCGCACCCGAATCAAGTAATCCAAGTATAGGACAACCCAAAACAGATATTTCCAAATATGGTCGCTGATCATTTTTTGCGTGAGAGATGACGTAATTCAATAAGACTTTACGTTCCAAACTGGAAGAATCGGTCGATGACGAAGACTGGTGGGAGTTGACTTTACGACCATTCAGTTCTCCCGGGATACGTTTCCCGAAACACGAGAACATTCAGGACAAGAGCGCACGGTGTAGTTCAATTTTCCACATCGATAGCATTGCTTAACTTTAGGCGCAGGGCAATTTTGAACGATATGTCCCTGCTTATGACAATTCCAACAAGTCACTGGTTTGGACTGCCGAAATTTATTTACTTCAGCTGGGAGGGGCGCCGAAGTATCAGCACGTAACTGCAGTGAAGAAGATGACGATGCGATAAAAGCAAATTGTGGCTCAACATAGCTCTTACGTGTCCGATTTGGCGGTTTATAAGTATCTGCACGATATTTTCTGGTTTCCAAGTCTAGGCATTCCTCTTCTAATTGCTGTATGGTTCGAACATGGTAAAGCTGCATGGTGTAGAATGGGGCTAAATTGCGCGTAATAATTCCTAATTGGATATCTTCTGGTATACTACCGTAACGCTTGAACATAGCTTTCATACTTGCCAGAAAATCAACAATACTTTCAGAATTATCTTGGGTGCGCGACATAATCTCTTCGAAAAGTCGTGGTTTATAATCAGGAGGCTCATAATGATGACACAACAGACTTGCCAAACTTTTCCAATCAGAGAACCTAGACTTATTCGAACGGTACCAGCGAAGCGCTCTGCCCTCAAAAAGATCATAAGCAGACTCAAAAAGCAGTCGCTCTGAAACATTCCGGGCAACGCGTAATTCTTCTACTGATTCCAAAAAATCATGAACTGACATGTCCTTATTATCACCGGAGAATTTGAGATTCCATTTTTCTACTGGTTGCGTACGAGGTCGAAATGAGCGTGAAGTTTTCCGAGTAGGAGGAGCGTTTGAACTATTGAGATCATCAATTTCGCGATCCAACTCGGAATCGGTATCTGATCCAGTATTTGGCTAATTTCTAAATAATGAAGAAATATTCAAACTACTTTCTCGAGGTCTTGTGGATTGTTCAAGTTGATCAAATAACCCCAAAATTCTCCCCATTAACTCCGAACGCGACTTAACTATCCCGGGATCCGAAGTAGGAATTCTATCAGTTCGCTTCAACAAATGTACAAGCCGTGACTGGATGGTTAAAAATATGCTATCAGTTTTAACGCCAGTGAAATTCTTAATCGAAGACTGTAATTCCTCAATTTTTGTAGAAATTGTAGTAATTTCTTCCGCGGGGGTGAAACTGTATTCCGGATAATGCAAAGATTTATCGGTTTTCTCGAATTTGATAAGTGGTCGAAGAGCGGACCTCATTTCAGCAACTGTCGAAGGACATGGTATTCCTCTCAATCCCAACTCATACTGCAGCTCATCTTTCTTCAATCGATGTATGTCCATAGTATAATCCATTACGACTTTAAAGACAATTAACAACAAAAAGGGAACAAACAACAAAAAAAATAATCACGCGAAATGAACAATTGGTCAGTTAAATATATATGCAGCAGAATCGGCACACTACATCTACTAAAATAAGTCAGTACCGATAAGCCATTTTAAAAGTTCCGCAAAAAAAAATAAAAAAATAAAAAATAAACAATGCGAAAAGGAAAAAAATATCCTTCACAAGGGGAAGGGTGGCCTCGACGATGGGCGCCAAAATTTGTCACAGTCTTAAATGAGATGAACGATCCGGACAAAATAATAATTACAGCGGGCTGCTGGTCCTCGGCTTTGCTCGAGTGGAGAAGGCTGGGTTCGTTTTTCCAAACCAAATTAGACGAATACTTACGAAAAAAATAAAGGGGCGCCACCAATTTTTTGTAGCCAGACCAAGGTGGTAGTAATAATGAATTCGCGACAAAATTGGAAACACAAATACACCAAGCAATAGTATTGCAATAATCAATGTCTAATGTCCACAAGTGTAGTGAGGAAAAAGAAAATAATAAACGATGGTTTGCGCAAGCGGTAACAAAGTACGATTTATTCGAAAACAGGTAAATCTCTAAATTCAAATATCTAATTCTCAAACTACAAAACTTCCTCAATTCTTTAGAACAGCAACGCGATAATATTAATATAATAATATGAATTAATCAATAATATTAATAATATTAATACGTCAAATACAAATGTAAGAAATTCTCTTACAAAAGGAGAAATGTTAATTTATTTCAAATATGCAATTTCTTTTCCTCGACAAAATATTTAATCACCCAAACATAGCGCTATGCCCCAGTGTCACAAAATCATACAACAAAAGATTTTCTGACTTAGAATTATATATGTAAGATAATTTGAATTGAATGTTAAGAATTAATTAATTGAACAAATGGTGAAAATGAATCACTTCTAAAAGTACAAATGAAAGCAGTGAAATCAATCTTAATATTGGTGAAGCAACGTTTTCTTTTAATAGATACTTAGTATCAAATACAATTTTTAACAGAATCTTTTTATTAGGTGTGCAAAGAAAAAGAATGTAAACAACACGAAAATAAGTAATTGCTACTTCCAACTGATGGTAGCGCTAAAATAATTCAAGTACTGGAGTAAGAAAACGAACTGTTTTATTATAGTTAATTATTTAAAAAAATACTCAATGGCTTATCTGCTGATCTAATGAATTGGATCCTGCCGGACGATACAGCAATTCCAGATTCTCCTCTACAATTTATTATTCTGCGTACGTTTCAAACTAACAAACGGCTGCCGCAAATAATTCCAAATGAACAATACCAACTCGTACCACCAGATCTAGATAGTTCGGTACTTATAAGTGTCCAACCTAGTTAGTCGCATCAAGTTCCCTAAAATAATGCAAAAATTTAACCTGGGGAATAAATTAAAAAGAATCACCTACCTCACAAGTAGGAAACTGCGTGGTAACGTTAACAAAAGTATGAGATACTTTTCGAGTTTTTTTTTAATCCCAAAAATTTGGCGTAATTTTGAAGACAAAACAAATTCAACGACAACTTCAAAATTCAATTAATCGATATGAGGATAATCCCTTACGGTTTTAATTTCCATCAACAAGGAAAACTATAAACCTCAAACGACGCTCGAAGAGTGCCTTCCGCGTGAAATCTTTTTAAAAATCCAACCGGTCGAGAATAGAAGAAAGCAGACAAAAACTGAGAGTCTATCGGCAAAAAGGGCAAAAGAACAGCTGGAATACTATGCGGATGAACAAATAATGCGACTACATTTTAACAAAACTCGAATAAACTGTCGAAACTTTATTAACTTTTCTAAATAAATTTATAACGTAACAAATATCCAAATAATTGAAATTTTTTGTACATTTGGTAGGTATGAGAATAGGTCGTAATAGTTATTTATGCACCGAGGGCACAAACAGGCGTTTATGGCCCGAGCCTGAGGCGTAGCCGAAGGCTCTAACACGCGTCTGGCCATAAACGCTAGTTGTGCCCGAGGTGCATACAAAATTTTATGCACAACCGGTCATCTTACTTCTTGCAAATACTACATAAGAATTATTTTTGATAAATTTTTGCGTTGCGTAAAAATAAAGTCACACTGACAGATAGCTACTTGACTTTATTCCCAACTAAGAATTCATTCAAATAACCATAGAGACGCCGTAAACAACGACAGCCATATTGTAAATTTATGCATTCGTTTACCTACGCTAACCTAAGTACCTACTGTTACATAAAACATAACTTTTGAAGTGTTTTAATTATTTTACAATGGAAAGTGATTAAGATTTCAGTTCTTGCACTCCACCGGAAGTTGTGGACGCGTCTAAAACAGGGACAATGAACTTGTTGCCTGAGTAAAAACTAGATCAGTACTTTACGGCCCGGCGTGGCGGGCCGTAAAGTACAAAAAAGCCCGCAATATAGCTGTCAATAATAAAGTGACACTTTAAGCCCTAAAACAAAGCATTTAGGCCCGGTTTTTCAAAGAATCCAACACCGGATTAAGTCTGACACCGGCTTTGTTGCTATGCTACAACCAATCAGAAAGCCGGTATCATAGCAACGAAGCCGGTGTCAGACTTAATCCGGTGTTGGATTCTTTGAAAAACCGGGCCTTAAAGTGGCCTGCTGCGCCCGGTTGTGCATAAAGTATTTATTACCCTCCTACCCCCACCCACCATTTTTTATTCGCGATTTTAGTATTTTTGTATGAACAATCGGTATATATAAAAAAATCGGGTTCTAGGAATTTTTTTGAACGGCTGGACCGATTTTGATAAAAATTTTTGTGTGTTGGAATGGGTCCCTGGATGGTTTACATTCACAATTGGACCCGGTAGGTGGCGTTGCAATCGGGTTCCAGGAGTTTTTTTGAACGGTTGGACCGATTTTTGTAAAAAAATTTGTGTTTGTTGGAGTGGGTACCTGGATGGTTTACATTCACATTTGGACCCGGTAGGTGGCCCTGCAATCGGGTGTTCCTGAACTCCTCCTAAACGGTTAAACCGATTTTGATTAAATTTTTTGTGTGTGTTGGAGTGGTTCCCTGGATGGTTTACATTCACAGTTGGACCCGGTAGGTGGCGCTGCAATCGGGTTCTAGGATTTTTTTAAAAACGGCTGGACCGATTTTGATGAAATATTTTGTGTGTGTTTGAGTGGGTCCCTGGATGGTTTACATTCACAATTAGACCCGGTAGGTGGCGCTGCAATCAGGTTCTATATTTTTTGCAAAAAATTTTTTAATGTCGGGCAGGACAACGTCTGCCGGGCCCGCTAGTTACTTATAAAATTAACAAATTCATTGGAAATGTTCAAATTGTCTTCCATCCGTTTTGAATGCTGCAATTTAGCTGCCTCCGAAGGGAAAATACAGCCGCTTTGATTTCCGCTCTACTAGATATGCTATTTTATTGTAATAGATCACGGCCCGCTTCGCTATTATAGGGTATTTATATTTAAATAAATAATGCTACGATGCCCTTTTTAATAAAAATTAAACAATAAAACACTCTAATTAGGTACTTAAAGATACTCGTACGAGAAAGAATAATCACTTATGGATAAATTTGGATAAAGTTTTAACATTTATTGTTCATTTAGAACAAGTTAATTTTATTTAGGAATTAAAAAAGACGGGCCCTCCGATCCTCACCTACTATTTTTGCAATAATTTTAAAACGAAAAAAGATATGCACTTTTGGTTTTCAAATTTGTTTATCTTAACTAATGGCCTATCAAACAGAGTAAAAAAAGCTGTAGGATTGCATTTAATTTTTTGAAGAAATCAGATAAAGTATGACATATTTTTAATAGCGCAAATTATCATTTAGCATACAAATTAATTTTTAAAGTGCTTATAACAAAAGTAAATCTGCTTGAAGAATCCTTCAACATGAGCTATAGTTTGTTAAATTCTGTTAAGCCAAACGCAAATTACACCATTTAAAAAATTAATTGTAGCTCTTCGTCCTGCCGCTGCCGTGGTAAATAGAGAAAAATTGTTTAAACAAAATTTATAGAGGATTTAGCAGAGATTCTGAAAAGTGTATTGCCGATCTACATTATATATCTAAGCTATTTGAAACGCCACAGCAAATACGACCCCTAGGAATGAAGTTAGGAACTTAAAAATATTTTTGGCTGAATTCTCTCGGCTATATTTGTTAATAAATTTTTTACCCCAAAATTGTAGCGTGAACGGTTTCCGTGATATAGCCGCTCCGTAACCTTAACTGATCACCCTGTATAGATAAATTAAATAACAGTTGCTTGATTGAAGAACATCTACATTCAGCTACCTCCTAACTATTGCAAGGTTTCTCTTCTCGTTAGTTTTTCTTTTTCAGTTTCCGAACTTTCTAGACGGATTCAAGTTTTGTCCATTTTCTGTTTTTCCGATGGCGAATCAATTTCGACTTTGACATTTCATGCTCCCACTCTCGGTGGCTCTGTCGGGGTGGACTTTATAAATTCTTCTACTTCTACTTTATCGATTTCAAAACTTTGTTTTCATACTGTACAAAATTATAGCTGTAAATTTAAATCACTAGTTCACCAGGATTCTGGAAATTCATAGGTCAATCCTAAGGACGAGATTGGATACAAAATCTGACAAACTCGAAAACTTATTTGGGCATATCATAAAAAGTATCAAAAACACGGAATATGTCCTAGGGTCTGAAAGTGCTCAATCCGTGCCTTCTTCGTAAATTATATATAGGTATCTTTTATTTGTAGTGATCTGTCCCTCCCGCTAAATTTTGAGGTATATTCCAGACATGTGACTGGCCAGTTGAGGTACGTATTTACTTTCCGAAATTTTAACAATGTGAATTAAGAACTTTTCGAAATCATGCACCCGTACGCTTTTTTCAATTCCCAAAGCCAAATCCTGGGCAAATTGGAAGATGTGCGTCTCTGATCGCAGGCTATCTCAACACTGGGTCCCATAGATTTCTTTATTAATTTGGTCTTTAGGAAGAAACTGTTACCAGATCTAGTGTGGCGCTCGAGCTGATTACACGACTATTAAATAGACACCTCAAGTAATCCTCGTTAGAGATTTCTTGTTTCGTATATTGGAAATGTTATTTAAACGAGAGTATGTAGTCGGTCTAGTTTGACCCCATTGCTGCCATGTCCTTATTATTGACCTAGCCTAGACGGTTTCCATTTTTTCGTACTTGTGAATGTTAGGAAAGCAGTACAACTGCAGTATCTACAAGTCTGATGGATTCAGACCACTCGACATGAGTGATGACATTAAAATAAGGCTAAGTAATAACGCAGGTGTTGCCAAACAAAGAATCAACTCGAAAGTTGGAAAATATAAAATCTGCCACAACTCAACAATCTTCAGTCTCTCCAAGCGTACTTGGTTGACGCAAATAAAGCATTTGCCAGGCAATAGTGAGTCCAACTTATTTAATTGTAAAAAATGTTCAAGAATCTTTAAAATTTTGATTCAATTTCAATTTTGATTCAACGGGAAACCACCACATTATTCTATCCCTGGTACAGCGTACTTCGAATTTATGATGATGGCACCTTCTGGAGTAAAATATTCCGGAGGTAAAATAGTCCCACATTCGGATCTCCGGGCGGGGACTGCTTCGGGGGGAGTCATCAGAAATGATAAGTGTAACATCACACGAGTCGGAGCGTGGAATGTTAGAAGCATGAAACAAGTAGGAAAGTTAGAGAATTTGAAAATTGAGATGGATAGGTTAGCATTAGACGTAGTAGGTATCAGTGAAGTGTGATGGCCAGAAGCTGGAGACTTCTGGAGCAGAGATTTTAGAGTAATACACACAGGATCTGTAGGAGGAAATTCGGGAGTAGGAATTGTTATGCGGAAAAAAGTAGGGCAGAGTGTAGAAAATTTCTTACAGCAAAGTGACAGGGTAGTTATGGTTAGGTTAGATTCGAAACCTGTAAAAACAGTAATAATACAGGTATATATGCCCACTTCTAACTACAGTGATGAGGTCGTAGAGGCAGTTTATAGTGATATTGAACATGTGCTAGATTTTGTGAGAGGACACGAAAATTTAATAATTATAGGAGATTTCAATGCAGTCGTAGGCACAGTGCGAGAGGGCGGAATAGTTGGTCCCTTTGGATTAGGCAATAGGAACGATAGGGGAGTGAGACTGATAGAGTTCTGCGATAAACATAACTTAACGGTCGCGAACACTCTATTTCACCATCATGTTAGGAGACGCTACACGTGGAAGATGCCAGGAGACCTAGGGAGATATCAAATAGATTACATTCTTGTTAGGCAAAGATTTAGAAATCAAGTTAGGGATTGTAGAAGTCATCCAGGAGCAGATATAGATAGTGATCACAATATAGTCGTTATGAAGGCCAATCTTAAATTTAAGATTTTGAAAAAACGAAGCGGAAGAAGGTATCTTGACCCAGAGAAACTAAAAGATGATGATACGCGCGATAAGTTCGAGAAAAAGACAAACGAGGTACTAAAGGGCGCGGGCGAAAATATTGTTAGGGACATAGAGGAAGAATGGAATTGCATTAAAAATAGTTTAGTTTCCTCAGCTAGGGATATTTTGGGTCATAAACAGAATGAAAGTAGGAAACCCTGGATAACAAAACATATTGTGAGTCTAATAGAGGAAAGGCGCAAATATAAAAATAGGTTAGATGAAATAGGGAAACAAAGATATAAGGCGATCAAGTGGGAAAGTATTCGGAAATGTAGGAAAGCGAAAGAGCAATGGATCGACGATAAGTGCAAAGAAGTGGAAAATAAGTTCGAAATAGGAAAGACTGATGAAGCATATAAAATAATTAGGAGAAATTTTAGAGAAATTGGATCTAGTACCAAAAGCATTAGGAATGAGGCAGGAGATATCCTAATCGAAAGCGGGGAGAAGGCAGATAGGTGGAAAGAATATTTAGGAAACTTATATGCGGGACAGGAAGTGCAAGATATATTAGAAAGTGAAAGCAGTGTAGAAGGGGATAACCTAGGGAGTCCTATAATGAGAGAAGAGTTTGAGCTAGCACTAAAAAGTTTAAGGAATAATAAAGCACCAGGTATAGATGGCTTGCAGGCAGAAATCTTAAAGTGCGCAGGTCAAGAGGTAATGGATCGTTTATTTAAATTAGTTAGTCACATATACCTGACAGGCGAGATTCCAGAAGATTACAAACGGAACATCATAGTAGCTTTGCCAAAAAGGAAAGGCGCGGATAGATGCGAAAATTTTAGAACTATCAGTTTAACTTCCCATGCGTCAAAAATTTTAACTAGAATTGTGCAAAGAAGGATGGAGAAAAAGGCGGAAGAAATATTAGGAGAAGATCAGTTCGGATTTAGACGAAATAGAGGAACGCGCGAGGCCATTCTAGCTTTACGAGTAATTATAGAAAAAACTATAGAAAAGAGAAAGAGCGTATATATAGGATTTGTAGATTTAGAAAAAGCCTTCGACAACGTAAAATGGGGGAAGATGTTCGAAGTGCTGAGAAAGGTAGGGATGAAATACAGGGACAGAAGAATAATACATAATCTCTACAAAGAGCAAAAGGCAGTTATAGAATGTGAGCAGGAACGAAGGGAAGTAGATATCCGGAAGGGAGTGAGACAGGGATGTGCATTGTCACCTCTAGTTTTCAACTTATATATCGAATATGCGATTAATATTGTTAAGGAAAGAACAGCCTCAGGGATCAATGTACAGGGCCAAACTATTAATATGCTCAGATTTGCGGATGATATAGCAGTGTTAGCATCTAGCAAAGAAGAATTAGGAGCGGCTTTGAATGAAATGGAAGCAGTTTTGACACAGGGCTACGGCATGAAAATCAATAAAAAGAAAACTAAAATTTTGGTATGTAGATGGAGTGAAAATAGAACTAAAATTGAAATACAAATAGGAAATGAGAAGATAGAGGAGGTCGCGGATTTCTGCTACTTAAGAAGTAAAATAACCCAAGACGGTAGGAGCACTAAAGATATAAAACAAAGAATGGCGCAGGGCCGAGTTGCGTTTAACAAAAAGAAACAACTGTTATGTTCGAGAACGGTTAATATAGAGACTAGGAAGAGACTCTTAAAGTCGTATGTATGGAGTACGGCATTATACGGGTGCGAAACTTGGACAATAGGAGAAGCGGATAGGAAAAGAGTAGAAGCGTTTGAACTGTGGTGTTACAGACGCATGATGAAGATACCGTGGATAGATAAGGTTAGCAATAGGGAAGTATTAGAAAGAGTTGGGGAAAGGCGAAAGGTATGGAAAACAATAAAGAGTAGGAGAGATAGGATGGTAGGACACCTTCTAAGACACGAAGGAATAGTTCGCGACATAGTAGAGTCAGAGATAGGAATAAAAAGAGGTAGGGGTAGGCCTAGATTAGACTACTGCTCTCAAATAGTTAGGGATGTAGGATGTTCTACTTTTAGGGAAATGCGTAGGTTAGCTCAGGATAGAAAAGAATGGAGGTACGCGTCCAACCAGTCTTCGGACTGAGAACCTTATGATGAAGGAGTCGTGGGAAAAATAGTGCCCATAACTCGTGTGAAGTTTGACACTTTCCGTGCTCGTTACGTAATATACTATTTCACGACCTTTATACACAAATAACTATAGTTTGCATGAAGGTAGGTAACAAAACCTACTTTCGAAATATTTATTAGAATTAAAATACCTTCAAATCACTCAAATAAAACATTGGACTCAATATTCAAAATGTTTCCCACCTTCAGCTTAGGCATAGTAAAATGAGACGCCCATGTATTTTCGGTTAAATTCTTGTTCCAGTAACTGTCAGTTCCTGAAAAATAGCTTTCTTCAAAATAATAGAAAGTTGTAAGGCATCGGATGAATCGGTCTCAAGCCTGCACTTTATACTTTTTTTGATTCACCCAAAAATATTTCAAATGTCAAGTCCACTCTCAAACAATGTATCTACAGGCGTAATAAAAGTAATGACATACATTAATTTAATTAACTAGTTTTTTGTCACCGTTTAGCGGTTATTGTACGGACATCCTACAAGGATATACGTATATGTATCGACGCCCTTCACACGTAGTGGCGTAACTGACACGGACAAAATTTTGCAGAAGAGCGAAAAGAAAAAACTAGTGCCCGAAAAATCATTCTGAACCCAAAACTGTACAACACGGAACTGTATAAATTTCAGTGCAGTTTTAAGAATGGCCTAAGTAAAACAAACAAATGCATAAATAATTTGTCTATAAATGTTTTGGCGGCGTATTTCGATTTTTCAAAATTTGTCAGTTACGCCACTACGTGTGGATAGCGACGGTATGTGCAAGTTAAGTGTGAAATTCAAGTCTATTGACTTGCTTCGAAAGAAGACAATTTTCGACTCTTTTCGAACCCCTTAGAGTCATGCAACCGTAAAAATCCCATTTTTTGTTAAGATTATGAGAAACACGTTTGCTGAAACTTCTCAAGCCGCCGGATCTAGGAAAGTTAGGTACCTAATTCATTTTATATATGATCTAGACTCATATTCGTTCTGCCATATGAGTAGTATATGCAATTGCCTTCATCTTGGTCTCTGTGCTGTTTTTTGTTTCACTCAAGGTACCTAAGTTTTAGAGTCAATTTTGTATTTCATGATTTACCTATTCGAGTAGCTTCTGCAAATTCCGGTACGTTCACATCAATTTTAGGGAACCATTTATTATAACATGTTTTGTGAGCAGTATGCGGCAGTGTTCTTTTGTTTGTTAATAAGTCTTGTGATCCAAAAGTTGCACGCTTTCATAGAGAATTTCCTGGCTCAAATATCCTTTAGAGAAATTAGAATAAAGTGTTGGTGTGTACTCCATCGCGAGCGAGGACGTCCGAGTGTGGTTCCAAGGACATTGTATTCAGGTACTAAAACATCAGAAGACCACGGAAGGTAGGAGTTTTCGGGTTACCTGACTATTGTATTGTAAACTTAACTAATCTTGACAGAGAGTAGTTTATTTTGGAATTGAAACAGTCATATCGGTTAGGTTAATTTCACCAGTGGTCCTATTAATTGTAACCGCTCAGCAAACGCATAAATTGAGAAAGATGGGCTTATTATATACGCTTGACAACATCCAAGCCGGTGTATTAGATCTTGCAAAAATTTATTAGGGGTCTATGATTCAGTTGATCAAATAATACTATCTTTCAATTTATTAATGCTGGAGATTATTTGGTGTTTTTGCAGAGTTAGATCTATTGATTTCCTCCTACCAGTTCATCTGGTACTTATACTTATAATAGTCTTATATTCGCCGTGTATTACGATGCGGCTATGGTTCGTCACTTGACATCCTTTATCCGATTGTAGGGGTTCCTGATATACCGAAAGATTCCTTAGAGAACCAACAGAAATACTACTGCAATATTATACTTGTTGAGTATGCCACTATGCAGACAAAACAACTCATCAAAAATATAAACCTTGTCGTTAACGTAAAGACGTTGACTTGCAATGAAATCCTTCTCAACTATCAGCAACATGATTTTGCCGAATTTATAAACGCACTAGATATATAGCTAAGATACTAAACAAAGTAACGTCTCTACGTTTAATCCATGGATTTAGTTTCAATTTATTTCAGCGGACCCCTTGGCAAAGTTTCTAGACTTATTGTTTACCCTTCAAGTATCTCAGTTTAAACTTGCGTAGGTATACAAAAGAAATGCGGCTTTATTATTAACTTAGAAGCGGTCCAAAGGCAGAACTATATATTATTTAACGCAGGATTGGTAAATAAAACAACATCATTAGTGCTGCGTTATGTTAAAAGCATATCGTTTTGCACTTAAACAGTAGGTACCTATCTTATTTATGAAATATATAGGGTGTTTACTAAACATACACCAAAAATACAAGGCGTGGTTCCTTGGGTTATTTTATGAATAATAATACCTTTGTTGATTTTTCAAGTCTCTTAGTTTCGAAGATACAGAGCTATAAACATTTTCCAGAAACAATATCTATGTTACATAAATGTTATATTATGTAAAGCTTTGTGGCGTAACATAAAAGACTAACGCCACAATGGAGGATCCTGCCGCAGCTATGCTCGAAGCCGAAGATGGGGTGGGCTAAAAACAGGAAAAGGGCGCCAAGGAGTTGTTGGCTGATCCTCTGTAGCCAACACACAACGACTACAACTCCTAAAAGCCGCTGGTACACAATAGGGCAAACAGTAACAAAAGAAAAAAAGGTAGTCAAATAGTATATCATATAATAAAAAAAAACAAAATAGGTATGTAAACCAGATATGGCGATATCTGACAATATATATATATATATATATATATATATATATATATATATGAATATATTCATATCTTCAGTCGTTAAATTAATATTTGTATATTTACCTAGGCTTGGTTTCTCTTACTGACAATGTATCCTACCACGATCATTTGTCTGTACGAAGCACTCAAATAAGTGCGACTGCTGCATCAGATCCAAAAGTGGGTTGTTGTTGTTGAATTATGAGATTCTTAATAATTGTTATTACCATCTTCCTTGGCTACCTATATAAGGCCTTTCTCTCATGATTAATGTGTCGCGGTGCGGATAGCTCAATTGGTTAGAGCAGTCGCCATGAATGCGAAAGATCTGGGTTCGAATCCCGGTCGGCGCCTGCTTCACATTTTTCGTGAGAGAGAGCCTCCTGTGTAGTTCTCTTGACTGCTATGCCGATAAAACTCATTACTATATTCATATCTTCAGTCGTTAAATTAATATTTGTATATTTACCTAGGCTTGGTTTCTCTTACTGACAATGTATCCTACCACGATCATTTGTCTGTACGAAGCACTCAAATAAGTGCGACTACTGCATCAGATCCAAAAGTGGGTTGTTGTTGGTGAATTATGAGATTCTTAATAATTGTTATTACCATCTTCCTTCGCTACCTATATAAGGCCTTTCTCTCACGATTAATGTGTCGCGGTGCGGATAGCTCAATTGGTTAGAGCAGTCGCCATGAATGCGAAAGATCTGGGTTCGAATCCCGGTCGGCGCCTGCTTCACATTTTTCGTGAGAGAGAGCCTCCTGTGTAGTTCTCTTGACTGCTATGCCGATAAAACTCATTACTATATATATATATATATATATATATTATAAGGATTTGGTTTCGACTGCAGAAAACAACGCATCATACCATCACACATCACGAATGGAACTGGTAACATAACCCAGTTACTCAATACCACCAATAAGAAAACCACACACAAGATACTAAACTTCAATGACATGTTAAAAACTAGGTACATTATTAAATTTAGAAATTAGTGTGACACACGATAACATCCGCCAACTTGAAAATTCATTAATCTTGGTAAAATCAGATTTAGTATCTTCTATACCATACTTTACAATAACAGATTATTTCAGACGTCAATCTATAAGATATAATAAATTATTCTTCAAAATTAAGAACGAAAATAAACTAAAATTTGATAAACTATATAGTAAACAACATACAAATATAGATGCTCCATCAAATTGGTTAAAAAACTTTACAACTACAGAAATTCCTAGTGATGTTTGTAACATTTTAGCAATGAGTCCTAAGTTCTGTATTGAACCAGTATTCTGTCACATTCAGATTAATAAACTATTGGCTGATATTGATAATATAGTCTCTGTAAGTGAAGAAATACAAAGCCGGAATACAACACTGGCCAAAACAACTAATATCATAACTAATTTTTTACATTCAGGTAAATATCCTATATCTTCCATCAGTAAATCTTTCTATAATACCAAAAAATTTATCAGAGATAATCCCAACATGCTAATAATACCGTCTGACAAACTTAACGTTACTACAATAATTAACAAAGACATCTACCATAACTTATCGATAGAGTCTCTAAACAACCTTGACTACTACCTAATTTTACAAAGAGACCCTACGAATACGATACAACAGAAGGCAAATAAGATAATAACCGAAATGGAAAAAAACAATGTGATAACTCAGGAAGAAGCCAAAAACCATCGAATTTACAACAGTCTTTGCAGCCGGTACTATGGTCTTCCCAAGGTTCATAAACCTGAATTATCCCTTCGCCCAATCATTTCAGCTGTCAACAGTCCAACAAGTGGTATTGCCAAATTGATTACTAATATATTAACAACAGCCTATATTACAAATGACTATTATATAAAAGACTCATTCGAATTTTGCCAATTTATCAATGGTTTTCAATTACCCCCTGGACACATACTCATTAGTCTTGATGTTAAATCTCTCTTCAACAATATATCTGAAGCCAATGCCATAAATAGCATAATGCAAAAATGGGAAGATATAAAAATACATACCAACATAACAAAAAATAAATTCATATCCACCTTAAAGTTTCTTTTCCAAAACACGGTTTTTTCATATAATAACACTTATTATAAACAAATCCTAGGTATGCCTATGGGTAGTAAAATATCTCCCATAATTTCACAATATGTTATGGACAAACTTATTCAAGACTGTTTAGACAAACTCCCATTTCATATTCCTTTTCTAAAAAAGTTTGTAGATGATATTGTCTTATCTTTACCCAATAATCAACTTGACAACTTGTTGAATACATTTAATAATTACGACCACCTACTTCAATTTACTATTGAAAAAGAAAACAATCGAGAACTTACTTTTTTAGATGTTCTCCTTCACAGGGAAAATAATAACACCATAACTACATCTTGGTATACCAAACCAGGATTTTCAGGGAGATACCTTCATTATTTCTCCAACCATAGCAAAAGATATAAATATCAAATGATACTTACTATGAAAGACCGAATACAAAAAATATCAAGTAATCAATATAAAAACGTTGATCTTCACAAACTGAAAGAATTCCTACTTAAATGTCAGTATCCTCCGAAAATCCTTAACAAATTACTTTTCAGCACTTCTAATATCAAAATTAATCCTTGTAATATACCAGAAAAGTATTTCTCTCTACCTTATATACCAAGACTTACTTTAGCCTTAAAGAAATCTCTATTACATATTGGAAATATCAACATTGCCTTTAGAAATCACACTCCTGTATCTACGATATTTTCTAAAATTAAAGATAAGATAAATCCTCTGTTAATGTCGAATGTAGTATATTCCATTCCATGCAACAACTGCGATTCAATTTACATAGGTCAGACTTGCCAAAGGCTAAAAGACAGAATCACTGGGCACAAAAGTGACTCCAGACTTATTAGTAAAAGACAAGCGTGTATGCTATCAGTACATGTAAATGAAGAGGGACATCACGCCAATTATGATAATGCCAGAATATTGGACATAGAACAAAATCGAAATAAGAGAATGTTTCTTGAAATGGCTCGAATTTTACAAAACCCTAACTCGATGAATAAAAGATCAGACATAGAAGGCTTGAACATCATATATTCTTATCTGTTACAACTCACTAAGGAAACAAATTAAAAGTAGGTACCAATGATATTATACCCAGCAATATAACCATAGTAAAAAACTTCTCCAAGATTTTTAAATTTTCAAATTGTGTTGACTACTGTCAAACAATAATTTTTAGAATATAAAAAAACGATTAAATTACTAATTCACATGTATAAGAAAGTCTGTGTGTAAAATAATGTAACCATATTACTACCAGTTTTTTCTGAGTTTCTTTGATTTTCAATGATGTTCAGTTCAGCGTACTTTTTAAAACTTTACTTTTGTAAGTGTTAAAAATTTTCTAATTTCCATAATGTATAGTTATTGTCTCTCATTTACAGTTTTCCTGACGAAGACACAATAAAGTGTTGAAAGCTTGAACCTAAAAAAGAGTATTCTTTTAATACCAGACTGAATTCCCCAAATAAAATTTTAATATTTTGGTGACGTAGAGTTTAAGTTGGGTACAATTCTGTTGGTAGTACCAGTTGTCAAAATTTGCAAGATGAAAGTGGAACGAATTTCCGAGCTTGAAGTTTATTATATGAAAGTTTAAATATTTTAATAATCTTTTGATTGTGAAGTAATTTTAATTATTGGACTAGTGTAATTGATGGTGATGTATATGTCTTAAGTGTTATTTATACCAAACAAATGCAGTGTTCGGGAATTTCGCTGGTTTTCTTCATATAACCTCACATTCTGTGAGTTGACATGTGCTTTTTAATTAAGATTCAAATTTGTAAATCATTTATTATTGTAGAAACCCTGATGAAGGAATAAAATTATTCCGAAAGCTTGGTACAGAATAAAGAGTCTCTTTATTTCTAATAAATAATCCACATTATTCACGGCTGAAAACCCTGAACAAAACTTTGATATATATATATATATATATATATATATATATATACATCTCTCTATCATTGCCGCGTCCTTTCACTACCTCCCCAATCCCGCGTCCACATGAACTAATGGTGTATATACAATTTTAAACAAGGATAGAGAGTCACATACCACTGGAGAAAAGGAAAACCGCCAAAGATATTTCAAAATCTGTCAGATAACGGAAAGTTTACTATTCATGTAGTAAGACGTCCTTTTATGAGTAGGGTTTTAAGGCGTCCTCCGTATATTCCAGTTCACCGTCCACCTCTTTGAGCGTCCGATTGTATATTCAGTTTTACTTAATGGCGCAGCTGAACTCCGCGACGTTGCCATTTAAATATTCACCAGTTATTAAACTTAAGCTCATCGATTGGGTTAAGTAAAGTGAGAGGTTGAATCTTCAGCGCTTTCGAACGGATGATCGCTGGAGAAGCAAGAGAAAGATATGTAGGGATATGAATAATTGTTGGGGAAGCCGTCGAAGATTCTAATCCAGAATTCCAACGCAGGTAAGTATAAGTAACTTTTTTGTCTACTCCTCTGCGAAGTGGTGCCAATGATAGGACAATTGGAACTCGCAAAAGTTCTTCTTCTTTGAATAAAAACGAAAAATGTATTTTTTAAATGCTTTTTGCCACGCATTTTCTATTTCAGGTTTCTTAAATTTTTCCCGTAGGGTAAACCCAGTGCGTAATTTATTTAATGTGACTAATAATATGCAGGAGAAGATAAGAGTGTTAAAATAAATAAGAGGCGGGGAAGAGGTGGTGAAGAACATATTAATAGGAGGCCATTTCAATACAAGAACAGGTGAAAGAGGAGGAATGATGGCAACAGTTGACGAAGAGGAAGAAACAGCAAGGAAATCCAAGAAAAACATAAACAAAGACGAAAAGTTAGTGCTGGAATTAGTGGAAGAGGAAGGTTGGGGAATAATGAATGGAATGAACAGAGGAGATATGGAGGGAAAATTTATTATGTGGAAGGAAGAGGAACCTCTGTAACTGATTATGTCATTGGAAATATGGAAGTTTGGTAAAGATAGAGTCTGAAGGTGGGAGACAGCGTGGACTCGGACCACTGTCCGACAATTGCAGAATTAAAAGAAGAATGCAACATGACGAAATGAAAAAAATGAGATCAAGAGGAAAAAGCAGTGATAGGTTGGTCGGAGGAAGGATTAGAGGAGTACAAGAAGAACATCAGAGGAAAAGAAGTCAGAGAAGAAAATACAGATGAGATGGTGGAGGAGATAGAACAGATAATAAGGGGAGCACCAAGATGGAAAACTATCCAAAAGGATGTAAGGGGGGAGGAAGGATAAATAAGTGGAGGGACAGGGAGTGGGGAGATATAGAGAAGTAAGGAAAGCAATGAGATGTCGAAAAGGAGATGAGCCTGGAAGAGTAGGTATAGGTAGGTCAGAAAAAAATGCCTACAAGAACTTATGCCGAAAGAAAAGGAAGGGGCAAGTATCAAGCTATTGCAAAAAATAGGAAAAGTGAAGTCAGAAAAAGAAGTATGGAATATAATAAGTAGAGAGAGGAAACGAGGAAGAGAGATAGATGAAAGAATTACAATGGCTGATTGGAAGAGGCACTTTATAAAAGTACTGGGGGGCGGGAATCCAAGAAAAACATAAACAAAGACGAAAAGTTAGTGCTGGAATTAGTGGAAGAGGAAGGTTGGGGAATAATGAATGGAATGAACAGAGGAGATATGGAGGGAAAATTTATTATGTGGAAGGAAGAGGAACCTCTGTAACTGATTATGTCATTGGAAATATGGAAGTTTGGTAAAGATAGAGTCTGAAGGTGGGAGACAGCGTGGACTCGGACCACTGTCCGACAATTGCAGAATTAAAAGAAGAATGCAACATGACGAAATGAAAAAAATGAGATCAAGAGGAAAAAGCAGTGATAGGTTGGTCGGAGGAAGGATTAGAGGAGTACAAGAAGAACATCAGAGGAAAAGAAGTCAGAGAAGAAAATACAGATGAGATGGTGGAGGAGATAGAACAGATAATAAGGGGAGCACCAAGATGGAAAACTATCCAAAAGGATGTAAGGGGGGAGGAAGGATAAATAAGTGGAGGGACAGGGAGTGGGGAGATATAGAGAAGTAAGGAAAGCAATGAGATGTCGAAAAGGAGATGAGCCTGGAAGAGTAGGTATAGGTAGGTCAGAAAAAAATGCCTACAAGAACTTATGCCGAAAGAAAAGGAAGGGGCAAGTATCAAGCTATTGCAAAAAATAGGAAAAGTGAAGTCAGAAAAAGAAGTATGGAATATAATAAGTAGAGAGAGGAAACGAGGAAGAGAGATAGATGAAAGAATTACAATGGCTGATTGGAAGAGGCACTTTATAAAAGTACTGGGGGGCGGGAATCCAAGAAAAACATAAACAAAGACGAAAAGTTAGTGCTGGAATTAGTGGAAGAGGAAGGTTGGGGAATAATGAATGGAATGAACAGAGGAGGTATGGAGGGAAAACTTATTATGTGGGAGGAAGAGGAACCTCTGTAACTGATTATGTCATTAGAAATATGGAAGCTTGGTAAAGATAGTCTGAAGGTGGGAGACAGCGTGGACTCGGACCACTGTCCGACAATTGCAGAACTAAAAGAAGAATGCAACATGGCGAAAAGAAAAAAAATGAGATCAAGAGGAAAAAGCAGTGATAGGTTGGTCGGAGGAAGGATTAGAGGAGTACAAGAAGAACATCAGAGGAAAAGAAGTCAGAGAAGAAAATACAGATGAGATGGTGAAGGAGATAGAACAGATAATAAGGGGAGCACCAAGATGGAAAACTATCCAAAAGGATGTAAGGGGGGAGGAAGGACAAATAGTTGGAGGGACAGGGAGTGGGGAGATATAGAGAAGTAAGGAAAGCAATGAGATGTCGAAGAGGAGATGAGCCTGGAAGAGTATAGGTAGGTCAGAAAACTAGTTGTCAACGCATTGACAGAACAGCTTCCTAGCCACAGCCACAACTGAACTGGAGGGCGCGTTTGGCGCGCGCGCGCCTTTTCGTAATTTTTTTCTCCATTTTTTCCCTTATACAACCTATTACGATTTTCGCACATCGTGTAGAGCAAAATACCCTCTAGCCGATGCAATACAAAAATATATACGGTCTCATTGAAAAAAATGTTCTATGACATCATATCTCGGCTCAAAAGTGTTTAAAAAAAACCCGCCCCGTCAGTTTCCTATGAACCATCTCTGATATATGTATGCAAAAATTCAGCAAAATCTGTGGAGCCGTTTTCCCGTAAAAGTGCCAACAGACATACACACATACATACGGACGGAAATGTGCCACCTTGCCAAAAAGTCTTAGAATGACCTGAAACGTCCACATTTGATGAAAAAACACCATGGTCAAAAAACGACTATCACAATAGGAAGCTAAAAATGCCTACAAGAACTTATGCCGAAAGAAAAGGAAGGGGCAAGTATCAAGCTATTGCAAAAAATAGGAAAAGTGAAGTCAGAAAAAGAAGTATGGAATATAATAAGTAGAGAGAGGAAACGAGGAAGAGAGATAGATTAAAGAATTACAATGGGTGATTGGAAGAGGCACTTTATAAAAGTACTGGGGAGGGGGCGGAGGGGGAGAGAGAGAAAATTATGAGAATGACATGAACGAAGAAACAAGTAAAGAGGTACAAGTAGAGACAATAAACTGGAGGAAGTCGGAGACGTGGTAAACAGATTGAAAGAGCACAGAGTGGTTGAATCGAGAACTTTGACGTAAATTCACTATAAATTCTTAATAAGTTAACCTCGCACGCCAAAATACAGTGACACAGTAATGAAACAAGACACGTGTTTCGCTGACAACGTCAGCATCCTTAGGAGTTGAAGATTAATCCTTACTGTCTTTTAGCGTGTGGGGTTAACTTATTAAGAATACATAAATTGAAATTAGGAAAAGCTGCAGGAGTGGACGAACTACAAAATGAAGTAAGGACACATGAAGTTGAGGAAACACTGGAGATGATAAGGAAGATATGCAGAGGAATATGGGAATGTGAAGGGAGGGACTGATACTGCCAATAAGAAAGAAAGGAGATGGGAGGGAAACGGCAGATTACGGAGGAGTGAGACTGACGCAAACATATACAAAAAATATGCACCAGTACTGGCAAATATACTGGAAGAAAAGTTAGAGGAGAAGAAGGGCAATCAGGATTCAGGAAAGGGAGAGGGAGGTACGATTGAAAATATTTACGCACTGAATCATGTAATAGGGATAGAAACGAAAAGGAAGGGAGGGAAAATAATGACATACTTAGTGGATCTGACGGTAGCATTTGCCAAAATTAACAGGAAAAAAATTGTTGGAGAGAAAGAGAGTAATTAAGAGGGAATACAGGGCAAGAAACATATAGAGCAAGAAACATAGTAAGGGTGGGAAGACGGCTAAGTGAAGTATTTTGGACGGATAGATAGAGAAGTCAGAGAGGGGTGTCCCTTGAGCTCATATTTATTGAACATTTTGCTGTCATATTTAGAAGAGGTAATGAGGGGCAGGCGGGAGGAGTGATGATAGGGAAAAAGGAATATTAGGCACCAGCATATGCGGATGATATAGTCCTCTTGGCAAAGGAAGAGAAAGAACTCAATTAGATGCTGATAAGTATGGAATGTTTGGAGAGGAAAGAACTAGCATTGAACACGGAGAAGACTAAATTATGAGATTCAGGAAGAAGTCGCATAGAGAATTGGAAGTGGGAAGAGTTGGAAGAAATGAGAGTTTAAATACCTTGGATTCACCTTACAAAGTGGGCGACAAAAGAAGCATGTAAGAGATGTAGCAAGAAAGACAACAATAGCGATGAAACAGGTAGGTATGGGGATTGGGAAAGGGGAATGTTTGAGGGACTGGAAGAGAATAGTAAAGTGGATTGACGCATTAGTGAGGAGTGTAGGAATGTATGGAGCGGAAATTTGGGGGTGAGGAGAGAGGGAGAGAGAGAGAGAAAATAGAGTGGCTCCATGAGAAGTACATAAAGATCGACATCATCATAAGGTTCTCAGTCCGAAGACTGGTTGGACGCGTACCTCCATTCTTTTCTATCCTGAGCTAACCTACGCATTTCCCTAAAAGTAGGACATCCTACATCCCTAACTATTTGAGAGCAGTAGTCTAATCTAGGCCTACCCCTACCTCTTTTTATTCCTATCTCTGACTCTAGTATGTCACGAACTATTCCTTCGTGTCTTAGAAGGTGTCCTACCATCCTATCTCTCCTACTCTTTATTGTTTTCCATACCTTTCGCTTTTCCCCAACTCTTTCTAATACTTCCCTATTGCTAACCTTATCTATCCACGGTATCTTCATCATGCGTCTGTAGCACCACATTTCAAACGCTTCTACTCTTTTTCTATCCGCTTCTCCTATTGTCCAAGTTTCGCACCCGTATAATGCCGTACTCCATACATACGACGTTAAGAGTCTCTTCCTAGTCTCTATATTAACCGTTCTCGAGCATAACAGTTGTTTCTTTTTGTTAAACGCAACTCGGCCCTGCGCCATTCTTTGTTTTATATCTTTAGTGCTCCTACCGTCTTGAGTTATTTTACTTCCTAAGTAGCAGAAATCCGCGACCTCCTCTATCTTCTCATTTCCAATTTGTATTTCCATTTTAGTTCTATTTTCACATCCCCTACATACCAAAATTTTAGTTTTCTTTTTATTGATTTTCATGCCGAAGCCCTGTGTCAAAACTGCTTCCATTTCATTCAGAGCCGCTCCTAATTCTTCTTTGCTAGATGCTAACACTGCTATATCATCCGCAAATCTGAGCATGTTAATAGTTTGGCCCTGTACATTGATCCCTGAGGCTGTTCTTTCCTTAACAATATTAATCGCATCTTCGATATATAAGTTGAAAACTAGAGGTGACAATGCACATCCCTGTCTCACTCCCTTCCGGATATCTACTTCCCTTTGTTCCTGCTCACATTCTATAACTGCCTTTTGCTCTTTGTAGAGATTATGTATTATTCTTCTGTCCCTGTATTTCATCCCTACCTTTCTCAGCACTTCGAACATCTTCCCCATTTTACGTTGTCGAAGGCTTTTTCTAAATCTACAAATCCTATATAGACGCTCTTTCTCTTTTCTATCGTTTTTTCTATAATTACTCGTAAAGCTAGAATGGCATCGCGCGTTCCTCTATTTCGTCTAAATCCGAACTGACCTTCTCCTAATATTTCTTCCGCCTTTTTCTCCATCCTTCTTTGCACAATTCTAGTTAAAATTTTTGACGCATGGGAAGTTAAACTGATAGTTCTAAAATTTTCGCATCTATCCGCGCCTTTTCTTTTTGGCAAAGCTACTATGATGTTCCGTTTGTAATCTTCTGGAATCTCGCCTGTCAGGTATATGCGACTAACTAGTTTAAATAAACGATCTATTACCTCTTGACCTGCGCACTTTAAGATTTCTGCCTGCAAGCCATCTATACCTGGTGCTTTATTATTCCTTAAACTTTTTAGTGCTATCTCAAACTCTTCTCTCATTATAGGACTCCCTAGGTTATCCCCCTCTACACTGCTTTCGCTTTCTAATATATCTTGCACTTCCTGTCCCGCATATAAGTTTCCTAAATATTCTTTCCACCTATCTGCCTTCTCCCCACTTCCGATTAGGATATCTCCTGCCTCATTTCTAATGTTTTTGGTACTAGATCCAATTTCTCTAAAATTTCTCCTAATTATTTTATATGCTTCATCAGTCTTTCCTACTTCGAATTTATCTTCCACTTCTTTGCATTTATTATCGATCCATTGCTCTTTCGCTTTCCTACATTCCCGAATAATTTCCCACTTAATCGCCTTATATCTTTGTTTCCCTGTTTCATCTAACCTATTTTTATATTTTCGCCTTTCCTCTATTAGACACAATATGTTTTGTTATCCAGGGTTTCCTACTTTCATTCTGTTTATGACCCAAAATATCCCTAGCTGAGGAAACTAAACTATTTTTAATGCAATTCCATTCTGCCTCTATGTCCCTAACAATATTTCCACCCGTGCCCTTTAGTGCTTCGTTTGTCTTTTTCTCGAACTTATTGCGCATATCATCATCTTTTAGTTTCTCTGGGTCAAGATACCTTCTTCCGCTTCTTTTTTTCAAAATCTTAAATTTAAGATTGGCTTTCATAACGACTATGTTGTGATCACTATCTATATCTGCTCCTGGATAACTTCTACAATCCCTAACTTGATTTCTAAATCTTTGCCTAACGAGAATGTAATCTATTTGATATCTCCCTAAGTCTCCTGGCATCTTCCACGTATAGCATCTCCTAACATGATGGTGAAATAGAGTGTTCGCGACCGTTAAGTTATGTTTATCGCAGAACTCTATCAGTCTAACTCCCCTATCGTTCCTATTGCCTAATCCAAAGGGGCCAACTATTCCGCCCTCTCGCCCTGTGCCTACGACTGCATTGAAATCTCCTGTAATTATTAAATTTTCGTGCCCTCTCACAAAATCTAGCACATATTCAATATCACTATAAACTGCCTCTACGGCCTCATCACTGTAGTTAGAAGTGGGCATATATACCTGTATTATTACTGTTTTTACAGGTTTCGAATCTAACCTAACCATAACTACCCTGTCACTTTGCTGTAAGCAATTTTCTACACTCTGTCCTACTTTTTTCCGCATAACAATTCCTACTCCCGAATTTCCTCCTACAAATCCTGTGTGTATTACTCTAAAATCTCCGCTCCAGAAGTCTCCAGCTTCTGGCCATCGCACTTCACTGATACCTACTACGTCTAATGCTAACCTATCCATCTCAATTTTCAAATTCTCTAACTTCCCTACTTGTTTCATGCTTCTAACATTCCACGCTCCGACTCGTGAGATGTTACACTTATCATTTCTGATGACTCCCCCCGAAGCAGTCCCCGCCCGGAGATCCGAATGTGGGACTATTTTACCTCCGGAATATTTTACTCCAGAAGGTGCCATCATCATAAATTAAAGTACGCTGTACTAGGGATAAAATAATGTGGTGGTTTCCCGTTGCCTTCCACATCGCAGTAGTGTGTATCACAGTGCCATACCAACCCTCACGATCTCTGCCACTATGATTACTGAAAGAGCTGCTGCCCCCTTCCAGGGACTTGATTTAGTCTGGCTTCTCAAATAAAAACCCCTCCAATATGGTTAAACCTATGGTTCGGCTCTTTATATCATTGAAGCGCGCAAGCCATCCCACCCGTCCCAGTATTACTAGAACTGCGTAAAGGTACAAGTCCTTTGGGATAGATAAAGATCGACACTGGATTTAAATTGGATAACGACAGGGTACATGATAAGAGAGGAGACAAACAGAGATAAATTGAGAATCAGGGCAGGGACGAGAACAATGAAATACGAAGAAAAGTTAAGATGGGTGCTGTAACGAGTTAGCCAGGCAGTGTTAGGAAGAGGTACGGAAGAGAGGAAATGAAAGATCGAAATGGGAAGAGAAGCAAGAATATTTTTACCAGGAGCGAGGGTAGACATCAGCAGAAGTGGGGAACTTTAGAACATCAGGATGGAACATAGTGAGAGAGGTAGAGGAGAGAGACAGGCAAATACAAGAACAGGATAAAGAAGAGAAGACGATCAAGATACAACAATAAATACAATGAGATAAGAGCAGAGGGACTGCCAGGTTATTAATTTACAAAGAAGCGGAAGGGAGGAGAGGATAATAAGGGTGGCGAGGTTTAGGCTGGGAAATGAGATGAGAACAAAGGAAGAATATAAACTGTTTGGTTTGTTTGCATACAGCAACCGCATATCATGATTTCACTCTTATTAGAACTCATCAGTATGGAGCAGCTATGTACAAACAAACCAAACCAGCATCTATTCTTAAATCCGAGCGGTAAGCGAGAGCCAACTCTTAATATATTACTATTCAAAGTCGAAGAGCAAAAATATAAAAATTCTACCCGGATTTGCTCCAACAACTATTTCCCGGGCAAATACCTCTACATGCATTGAATTTGCTCTGTAATTCAATGCCTGTCGGGGCACTTGCCCGGGAAATAATTGTTGGAGCAAATCCGGGTCGAATATCTATATAATGAGATGGGAGATGAAAGGTATTTGAAAAGCGAAGACAGAAGAATGTGTAGGGTATACGAGGCGGAGGAGACATGGGAACATGTGTTAGAGAGGTGCTGGTGGAGAGAGAACTCCGAAGAAGTGAGAGTGGAGACGATACTGGAGGAAAGCGGAGGGGAGAAGTGGATGGAATTGATACAGAGGGGAAGAAAGGAGATGGAGGGTGAATTACACATGAATGGGAGTTGAGATATGCTGAAATGAATTGTGAGAATAATTTTATTTTACTTTTATTTGTTCCATTTGTTTCTTTATTTTAAATTGTAATCCCAAATGGGAAGCAATAAATTCATTATTTAATATTAGATTTACATATTTCTGAAATTTAGTTGCGCGCGGCTGAGGCAAGATTATTAAAAGACTTTTTCCACCAGCTCCTCATAGACAGATGATAAAGAATAAAAACCCTGTTGCCACTCTCTTCGGTAGCAGTAACCACCACATCGTGAAAGTAAGTATATCGATCGGACGCAGAATACGCGGAAGCATAAATTATGTATATACGGAATCGTGTATATAGAAAAATTCCGCAGCGCCTCGCAGCGGAAATTTTGTGAACTTCATTATACTGATCAATTTTATTATACCGACAATTTGACGTCCATCTGATTTTGTTTCTACAGGCTGCTACCCCTCCCCGCCAACGTTTACTATGGGCAGGCAATCCTGCGTCCGTATATGGACGCAGAATTACGGTGGACGCAGGATTGCATGTAATTGCACAATATAGGGACGCACGATTGTAGGGAGAACAAATATATATATATATATATATATATATAATAGCAATACCAAAAAGCACCAATGATATCAACAAATTAATTATCAATGAATATATATATAATTATAAAAAAACCAATGAACATAAACCTGGGTGAAATTTAGACACCCGGTACTAACGTTGCGCTAAGAAAGGGAAAATCAAAAATAGGCGCGGATGACGCGGTAAATACACTACACGAATGGAGCTCCGCACGCGCAGCGCACCGACGGGTCAATCACACGCACGCTAACAACAACAATGTAATTAGACGCAAACGGGAGTATCGACTGTTACTAAATCTTGACAAAAAAAAATAGATATTACTATTAACCAAAATGAAATTTAAAATTAAGCAAAATTATTGAAGTGACTATAAACAAAATGAACCAAAATTATTAAGTACTGACTAAAAGAATTTTAAACAAAAATAAACTACTTAACTACGTGAGTAAAAGAAACAAAGTTAATAAATGAATAAATTTTACAAAAGTCCAAAAGAACAAACAGGGTGACCACAGCAAGCCGTGGCCAGGCATCTACTTAGAACTAGCCGAACGGAGACGAAAGTTCGATCGGGAGGGCGACGCGAAATCACAAAAAAACGAACACAAAATTGGCACAAAAAGCTGTGCCGGGCGCTACTTACAAGCCAGCCGCTGGACACGGTGTTCCAAACGGACTGGGGACAAAAACTACTGACCTTACACAGATGATCGATGGTCAGCTGGGCCGCCGGGTAACTTGCGACTCTCAACGCCCTGGTAACAATGGTCGATTTTACAGATGGACGGGCTACTCCGAAAATGTCCAAAAGCACGTGGTCCAAAACGCTGTACCAAAAAACGACGGAGGTACCAAAAAAAACGTTCCCCCCAAAAAACCCTAAAATGTCGTAAGGACAAAAATTAGAATAAAGGAAAAGAGAAATGAAGAAGGCAACACAATACTAATAATAAGAATTAAACAAATGAAGGAAAGAAAAAGAAAGAAACACGTGCT
The DNA here is from genome assembly GCA_963966045.1 of Xestobium rufovillosum. Lineage (NCBI taxonomy): Eukaryota > Metazoa > Arthropoda > Insecta > Coleoptera > Ptinidae > Xestobium > Xestobium rufovillosum. The sequence continues at coordinate 21,782,815 of OZ014493.1, read as the reverse complement.
CACCTCGAGAGGGTTTTTTTCCAACAAACTTCCAACTAAAATCGACAGTAGATTGGCCCAAAATCCCCAAATCGGGAGTAGACGACGCTTCCTACAAACCAAAACTAGGGCGGAAACGACGTCTGGAATATGTCCGGAGAAAATCCCAATTTCTTGGCTATGAAAAATATCTTCAAAAACTCTCCGGATCACACAAAACCAATTACAATCGAAGTCAGACTAGAAGTGAGAATGGCTAGCGGAAATTGCAAATTTTGAAAAAAACGCACACGTGAAGAATACGCGGCGATCAACCTATGAAAATCCAAATCCAAACTCCCTAAACCAACATCAAAAAGCATAGGCGTCGCCGGGTGCAGAACAACAAACAGATGAAAAGAAACGCTCCGAAGACTTGCAACCCCTAGCAGAAATATAATAAGGATGATAGAAACCTTAAGCAAACCTCTCGAGTTGAAAGAAAAGAGAATAAAGGACATAAAGAAATGAAAGGATGGATTTAGAAAGTCGAAATAGAAGAGTACACCACTGAGCTACTGAAAAGCATACAACCAAGGTGACCGTCAAACATGACATCTGGGGAAATCGCAAAATCAAAACATAACCCCAAAAGGTGTCCTAAAGTCTGACAGATTACCTCAATGATTTCGTAAACTAAATGAAATACAAAAGTCCGAAAAATGAACAATAAGGCGCACAGAAAGAGGGTAAATATCAATTAATGAAGAGAACAAAATAAACAAATCAGTAGATACAGGCAATATCCAGAATCCAGCTACTTGACAAAAACACAAAAAAACAGGATAACACAAAAGGTAAATCACAGCAAAACCCATTCAACCTGATAAACTAATAAACGTAACTAAATCTAGGAGTGAAACAAAATCTACAGCAACCTAAGAAGATAGGACCGAGGGCTGGGACGGAGGCATCTGCGAAAGGCAACTGCGATAGCAGCTAAGGAGAGAAAATAATCATTAATAGAATAAATAAGTTAGAGATAGAATAACAAACATTCCTAGCACGTTGTAAGTACCATAATTGTATATGAATTGAAATAAAATAAGTATTAAAATCCGAAAAATGTTTTAGTGTAAAATTTAAACGTTACAGCTTATTAATCTACCAGAATTGTTGAAAATGACTGCCACCAGCTAGGATGCATGAATCTAATCCTCTTCTCATCGATTGGCGAACTCTTTTGAATACACCGGAAGTGTTCTTTATTACATTACATCCATCAACTATCCGATTTCTTAAATAGTCTCCATTTTCCATTGCAGTGGTATAAACTAATGATTTCAGATAGCCCCATAGAAAATAATCTATGGTGTTTAAGTCCGGCGATCGAGCAGGCCATAGGTGATTTCCTCCACGACCTATCCAGAGATCTTGATATGTTGCATTTAGTAACTCACGAGCAACCACACTAAAATGGGCTGGTTCTCCATCTGCATAAACCATACTACACTCTTTGTTACTAATAGTATGTCCTCTAGCAATTCAGGTAGAGATTGCTCCAAAAATTTCGACATAACTCACTGGTAAGTCTTGTTAGTAGAAATGCTAGGCAATCACTCCAAATTTCAACCCAAGTGTTCAATGAAAATTGATGAAACGATTTTCACATACCTCATGTGGGTTCCCAAGTAACATTTTAAACGCCAATTGCTCCTTCCAAAGGTTTATGGAAGTTCTATTGAAACTTAACAAATCAAAGTTTTTAAATTGTTGTCATAAATAAAAGTTGTATTTAAAGTCAAAGTATATTTATAGTAGTTATAGAGTTTTATGAATTCCTTAAAGGCTAGGTTAAAAAACCTATTTGGTTTCAAGTATATTTGCTCTCAAAAATTCTTTATTATTAGTAAACACTCCGAACATTATAAGGTTAAGACGACCTTAAATGCAGTATGGTTTTTTAATTGCTAAAGGTAGTCTTAAGGGTTTTTGTTATAACTTTTATTCGCAGTTTTAAAGGGTCCTTCTAGTGACCCTTATCACTATTAGTCGCGTCAATAAATACATAAAACAGGCAATCTTCGGAAGTCCTCAAGAACAACTTCGATTTTAATATATTTTTTTTTAATTTTTGTTTTTTTTATATTATTTAAAATCAGAAACCTTTTGAAGTGGGGAAATGATTATTAATTTATATTGTTTAAACACTATTTATGATATTTATATAAAAAAATCAGTTTTTCATACAATACTTATTCTACAATTAATATACGAAAGTAAATTAGAAAATTATTATGAATTGTGGATTATTTATTATTTTATGAGACATTTATAAAAAAAATTAATTAAAATTGTTCATCAATATTTGTAGGGAACAATAGATCAAAACAATTATGTACCTACATCACAATTACAAGTAATACATGAAATATGTAAACTTTCTGCTACGTTTGAATTTTGGGGATTCAAATAACAAATACCTGCAAGTTGTCAAATTTGTCACATATAGAGAATATCGAATATTTAATAATGTACACGGTAAACTGTCCTCAAAACATTATATGTATATATAAAGAAAGGCGTTTCATGGAGTTTGCTAAATTAACGTTAAAACCAAGTACACAATTTTCAACCATTGTTTAAACTTTGATAAAACTAAGGTTATTTATGTATTCAAATTTAAGGGCAGTTAGTCCTACAATGATACTTTAAACTCTTCACTGATTTGTAACAGGTTTTTATCCGGTTCTATAATTGACTCAAAGAGTATTTTAGAGTATTTTGTATGTCAACCAATAGGTTTAAAATTTGGACTTGAGAACCTTCAAAACATTCTCCATTTCTTGCTTATGAAGGTTTTATCCTGATATTGAGAACGTTGTGAAGAAAAAATAGTTTTAAGAAAAGCTTTTAAATAGAGTTTTATAGCTACCCGGTAGACAATAAAGAAATTTAAATTGTTACTTGGGTTCTTTTCGGCCCATACATGATTATTGTGGAAGTTCATTACTGCGTTTTTTGAGAAATTGGCCTCATCGTTAAAAAGAATAATGAAAATGTTTATAACCATTTATCTTCGAAACTAAGCGATTTTTTAAAAATAAGTACTGGGTGTCCAGAAAGAGTATCAGCAGTTTGAGTGGGACTGGACCGTTCGAACAACTACCCCTCGGGCAAACTAAACTTAGTTTGTTTGCCAGTTTTGAAGAAGCTACAGTGTAGCGAAAAAATTGTTAACAGGGTTTAATAAAAAGTGGAAATTATCGAAGTCGTAGCTTCAAAAACACAAAGAGAGAAATGTAAGATGTTTGAAGTCGATTAAACCATGGACGAAAAATTAAATATCAATAAGTTTAAATTATCATTACTTTTGTTCTCATCGAAATTTTTGACGTTCAAAGAAACTCTTAATTATTGATAATCAACTTCATTGGCATTTCCTGTGCCTTCATATTTCGTCTACTGTTCAGAAACAAACTCACATGAGTATTAGGTATAATGGTTTATGACAACAAAATCAGAAATAGTTAGTGTTGCATTCTCCCTATAATACATAGTTTCAAGTAACATTAGATTTGAATCATGACTGAGTTTATCAGTAAGTCGGATGTTGCGAAAGCCAGGAAATAGAGCTGTCGTTCCAGGGAGTAAAATATGCAGAAATATCCCAGAAACGCTCGGTTCTTGCAATTTCTTCTGTGGCACATTTTATATTTTTGTATAAAAATGTTAGTACGTTGCGAAGAATACACGATTCGAGTTAAAATGATTCTCGAGTCGCTTCTATTTCTGTACTTAAAAATTTAAAATATTACATAGTGTAAAGGAAGGTGCATACGTAAACTGGAGAAACAATTTGGATGCAGGATTTATTTTATTTTTTTATATATTATGGACTGCCTGAATAATCGCAAAGGTCAGCCACAAATCGACTCATATTTGCATGATTATATCATAAACATTTACGAGCCGAGAAGTATCGATAAAATCATCGGCTCGGGAATCCAGGTATTATTTCCAAATACTTGTAAAAAGTAATAAATTCCAACCATCAATTCGTTGGGACACCAAACTTAATTAAACTTTATTATTACGTTTTTATTTTTTAAACAATTTTTCTTGTTTCTTACCCCAAAAAGCGTCGTGACTTCTTCTTGTACCTAAGACAAATTGTGAAATTTGTTCAATAAAATAACTTTGTGTAACAGCATTAAAAAATATCTGACGAAATATTCATCCGAACAAATTAATGCTTTTGCACCACCCACGAAATTCTAATTATTTTATAACGTGTAGGGAACTTTTTGATGTGTATGTACCCCATACTTAAATTCCGCTACCCGCCACTGAGTTATAAAATATTTTTTATACCTTGTGCCACTTCGAAAATGTGAAGATTTCTTATGTGTGTGAATTACATGCAATTATTTGAGAGCAAGTATGTCAATAAGTATCAATTTCTTACAAATCGAACACAAGTTTGACAAATCTGAAGTTCTCTAATTTTGTCATGTAATTCTTCGATATAAGCATCTTAAACAGTTGGAAATGCTAAAAAACCTTAAATGCAAAAGTCGTTCCCAGTTACAAGCCATCATAAAGTTTTCAGTCCGAAAACTGTTTGGACACGCACCTCCATCCTTTCCTATTCTGAGCTAACTTACGTATTTCTCCAAAAGTTGAACATCCTACATCCCTAACTATTTGAGAGCAGTAGTCTGATCTGAGCGGGTCTATCCCCACCTCTTTTTATTCCTATCTCTGATTCTAGTATGTCGCGAACTAAGTCTCCGTGCCTCAGAAGGTGTCCTACCATCCTATCTCTCCTATTCCTTACTGTCTTCCATAAATTTCACTTTTCTCCAACTCTTTCTAATACCTCTGTTGGTGACCTTATCTATCCACGGTATCTTCATCATGCGTCTATAGCACCACAATTCAAATTCTTCTAATTTTTTCCGATCCGCTTCTCTTATCGTTTCGCACGCGTACAATGCCGTACTCCATACATAGTTTTTAAGAGTCTCTTCCGAGTTTCTACATTTATCATTTCCGAGCGTAATAGATGGTTATTTTTATTGAATGCAATTCGGCCCTGCGCTATTCTTTGATTTATATCTTTAGAGCTCCTACCATCGCGAGTTATTTGACTTCCTCAATAGCAGAAATCTGAGACTTCCTCTATCTTCTTGTTTCCAATTTGTATTTTCGTTTTAGTCCTATTTTCACGCCCCCTACACACCAAAATTTTGATTTTCTTTTTATTGATCTTCATATTACCATAGTCCTCCGTCACAAAGTTACAAGCCGCTCCAGCTAAAATATTTTTTGAAAGTATGTAATTAGACGGGAGCTTTTAATTTTGCCGGATAAATTTCTGTTTTGAACGAACCTACCTACCGTCGCTGCTGGATGCGTTACAACTAACAAGGTACTTTTAACTTTGACTTTGACATAATCTTTCTTGAGCCTCATGTGTATGTTACATTTTACTCTTAATCTAAATGACAATGCTTCCTCGCGTGAGTTTCTAAACTCACGGTTGTAAAATTACATTATAGCCTTAAGATATTTCAACTTAAAAGTCTAGCTGTCCAAATGACAGGTTATAATGGGTACTTAAGATTTTACAATGTATCTAAGAAAATATCTGTCATAATGACAGGCCCTGCTTAAGTAAGTCACTTAATCTAATCGCAGTACCATTTTCGGCATCTTGTATTTTCGGCAGTCTTCTTATACGTAGTTCCCCAGGTCTCTGTCCAGAGGATTGACGTGGACTTCTATGCCGCGAAACGTTTTCGCGGCCGCTTTGCGGATGAACTTGGATATCGTCGGGATGTCGATATCCTTGTGACGTACCAAGGCGCATCTAGGGCCATGCGCAAGGCTTTGTTCTGCACCACTTGCAGTTTGGCGATGTGGCTGGGTGCTGCGTACCCCCATACAGAGGACGCATAGGTCATCATCGGCCTGATGACGACCTTGTAGAGTCGGATCTTGTTTTCTGCGCCTAGCTGACTTCTCCTGTTGAGGATAGGGTATAGAGCGGCCATCGCCGCCCTGGCTTTGGTGGTACAGCGGGCCACGTGCGGCCCCCAGGTGAGTCTTCGGTCGACCGTGACGCCCAGGTACTTCACGTCGTTCTTCCAGGCAATGCGGCGGTCGAACATTTCGATGTCGTCCTCGGGCTTTCCTGTCTCGCAGGAGAGACTTTTCTCTCCTGCGAGACAGGAATATCGCGCTTCTCTTCTCGGGATTGACGCGGATGCGCCAGGTCGTGAACCATTCCTCCAGCTTCTCTACGGCTTCCTGGAGCCGCCGAGTGACCAGATGGGGGGCCATGGACCTGGATGCCACAGCCGTGTCGTCCGCGAGAGGGTGGTGTTCTCCGTATTCGGCATGTCCCTGGTGAACATCGTGAACAGCAGCGGCAAGAGCAGCGAGCCTTTGGACACGCCCGCTTCCATCCGGCGCTCAGTCGAACGCACTTCCCCCAGTTTGACTTTGAGTCGTCGGTGTCGAAGGTACGACGTCACGATTCTGATCAACCCAGGGTGGATCTCGGCTTCCATCAACTTGTAGAGGAGTCCCTCGTGCCATACTTTGTCGAACGCCTTGGAGACGTCTAGCAGTACGGTGCCGGTGGACTGTCGCCTGTTGAATCCTTCCGCAGCATACTCCACGAGGCGGAGCACCTGTAGCCGGCCGGCGCCGGTTACGGAGGCCCTACCTTAAAATAATGTCGAACACATTTTATAAATATCTAAATATCTGAACACCTACCTACTATTTTTCTTAAATTCCTAGAAATTTTTATTTAACTTTAGTCTTCAACCAGTTCTTGGCCTGCGCTTTGTTTTTAATATTTTTTTGTTTGTTCGTTAATTGATGGTTTATGTAATTCTTACTGTTTTTAACTGAAATTATCGATCATTTTTTATTTAGTTACCTACCTTATTTGACTCTTTTTCAAGAAAATCAAATATTTCAAAAACTGTTAATTTTGTGCTTAGGAAAGCAGCTAGAAAGATGGAAGGAAATGTTATGGAGAATCCAACAATGGTTTAAAAGCCTTAGGGTTCTATTGGAATTAGAAAGTTATATAAATTTTCTGACTAAATTGATCTGTAAACAGCAAATATGTATAGCACAAGCTTTAAAGCTAAAAATAATTTTAGCTGGAACAAGTTTTAGTACATTTCCAACCGTTTAGGATACCTTACATACATGATTCCCGCTTATTATGGCAGTTACTCGTAGATATTGCTTTCATACCACCAAAACAACCCCCTATAGGTAGGTAGCTTAGTTCAGTCCATTTTTTTAAAATATTCCTGTACATCTCTCCAAATCTTCAAAATGGTATCAGTATTTCGAAAAATATTCAGTCTAGGCGAAACCCATCCCCGATTATAATTTGGAATGAAGGAAGTATGAAATGAAAAATATCGTTGTAGAAAGATTGGTATGGAGAAAAGAAACAGTATCAGCAAGAAATAACGCTACTGGAGAAGGATAAAAGCAATATTTCTAGAATAAGTAATTCGATTCGGAAACTAATTAAATACATATTTGATAGAAAACTTTTTAATTCAACTTTGCACTTAAAGAAAGACTGCAAACAGTCTTTTGATGCAGTAATTGTTTTGTTACATTCCCATTGTTCGTTCAGTTTAGTGGGTGAATTATTTATTTCCAAAGTAGCTACAAGGTTTTTACATTATTCTAATTTGTGCTGCTTTATTAAGTTAACGGATGACAGCCCATCATCAATCATTTCTGAAACAACAGAAATGCTTTAAATAGTATATGCTGCAACAATTTTTACATGGCCCACTTAATTTTATGTGACTTATTACAAAATGACCCTGTATTAATTTGCAGAGAAATTATCTACTTAACAAAAAATGATATTCAGTAAATTATGGTGTGGCTGAATTCCGGAGCTCCGTTTCAAGTTAAAACTTCATGAAAAGTTTAGTTATTTAAAACCATTATTAAGAGCACGCGCATACTAGAAGCTCATTAGTTTAGTTGAAGTTGACAAACTGAATTTATTCATTGTTTGAGAATTACGCAAATTACGAAAATTACACAACAAGAACTACCCGGCGCGGCGGCGTTAAAGTTGCAATAAATAAATATGAACCTAGCCGAGTATCATTTACAATAAACCATAAAGTTAGTAAGTTTCTAGTACAACTGTCAAAGCCATATAACACGACATCTTTTTTGGTTACGAAGGCATCGCAACAGCCTATTAGTCTCATGGAGCTTGCGTCTGTGTAATTGCAGGCTGGCAGTTTCTTGTACTTCAGTAAGAATGGAATGAGTTTGTTGGATATGTGGACTGTATACAATGATGAATTATTTTTACACTGTAACAAAGCATAATCAGAATGCCCTATAGATCTAACAAACTTAGATTGGCGTTAATTACTTTGTTTTGTCGCGTCAAAGAAAGATCGCGATTCTTAAAAATGAAACAAAAAGAACATATATAACGACGTCATATGTGTCGACGAACCGAAGGAAACAGAGAGAGGGCATAGGGTTGCGCGCTGCAGTTTGCGAGTTGATTGGTGGGAGAGATTCGAGTGCCGACCGGCTGGTCCCGAAGAGAACTGGCGACCGAGAGCTTTTCTATCAGATACGAATCACTCGACTTTCTAAACTACTGAAAGTACATGAGTAACTTATTGTCTCTCATTATATAGTGTGATTAACTGTTATATAAAAATACCGATGGTAGACTACTAGAAGTAAGTGGTTAATTATTGTTACTGTGAGGCTACTAATAATTAAAACACATTAGTTGATCAGTTGTAGAGGTATAACAGGCTTATTAAGGCTTGTTCTGAAACCAGATTAGTGCAGTAGATAAACAATTATTCATGAATTACCACAGCTGAATGCATTCCTTGCTGTGAAAATTAGCGAGTCTCTATTTAACTACTGCAGTGAGCGATTGAACGACAACTAGCAGGAATGCATCATTTGGATGCTAACGACTGAGACTTACAACGCTCCGCTCGCTTCGCTTCGCTCCGCTTGACCTTAACCTGACAGACTTTTATATTAAAAAGTGTCAGTCGTAAGCGTTTATATTATTCTTTTCAAATATTATTCACATGAAAATGCGCACCTTTGAAGAGAATAACATTATAAACGCTTACAACTGACACTTTTTGTCCAAAAATCTGTCAGGTTAAGGTCAAGAGGAGCGAAGCGAGCGAAGCGTTGTAAGTCTCAGTCGTTAGCATTGAATAATTTTAATGGTGCAATAAATATAATTTTTTTCTTAATATCTACATTATTGAACAGCTACCGACTAATACACCCGCTCAAACAACTACACCTCGAGCAAATACTCCGCCAGGCATTGAATTACAGAACGGGCCTACGTCGGCAGAATGTACATTAGGATGCACACAAGAGGCCTACCCCAGCAAAGCTGGCCTTGAAAGCCTCCATACGTGCCCCATCGTACCACAGTGAACCAGGTTCACTATTCAAGCTAGAAGCCTGCATGGTGTGAATGTGCACAGCAATCCGCAGACCGGTTTCGTCCTATTGGGACTCTTCAGTACGGCGCCGCTATGCACAAACACACCCTGCCCAACGATCTCCCTATAAATAACTGCGATAGTCATCCATAAGGGAGAGCCAAAATCACGCCATCTAGAACGTAAATTGTTGAACAGCTACCGACTAATACACCCGCTCAAACAACTACACCTCGAGCAAATACTCCGCCAGGCATTGAATTACAGAACGGGCCTACGTCGGCAGAATGTACATTAGGATGCAGGGTGTGTTTGTGCATAGCGGCGCCGTACTGAAGAGTCCCAATAGGACGAAACCGGTCTGCGGATTGCTGTGCACATTCACACCATGCAGGCATCTACATTATTATTAATTGTTATTTTTTATTTCGCTGTCTAACTTAAATAAACACTATATGTATGTATCATTTAACAGGCCGATCATATTTTGTACTGCGTAAGTATTTATAGAATTACCTGTCCCACGATTTCTAACAGACCCATTCTGATTTCATGACAGCACGTGCGTTACTGCCCCTTTATTCATTTTACTGCCCAATTGAATTTTCACACATTCAAATATTTATTGAGCTACTTATTTGAAGATATGTTACTCCTCGTTTCCACTTTTTTTATTGCTCATATTTTACCAATCAATCTGTTATTCAACATACAATTTGTATTTTCACACTGACCAAAACTGTGATATACCGCCCCTTTAAATAATAGCCTTTCATAAATAACTCCCAAAACATTTGCCAAAAATAACAATAAAAAACGCGCTCAAAATTTCACCGCTATTATTAATGTGATTGATAGAAAAGCCGCCACAAAGCTGATACAGCCACCGACCAAAAAATCGGCTTTCCTTTGTTCTTTGATGCAGCTTCTAATGCCGACGCTACCCGCTGGAACTCAAATAAGGGAATAACAGCACCAGCCCAGCGAAAAGGATTGCAAATCCGAGATCCGGCTCCAAGATCCGAAATCCGGCTCCAAGATCCGGATCCGAGATCCGGATATCGCTTATCTAATTCCGGATCGATCCGGATGCGGATTTCGCAGTCTGATAAATCCGGATCTGACGTACAGCACTAGTCGTAATATGATCTTCGATACAACAAAAATGTTTCGTTCTGAAAGAAAGGCCGGCATAGTTTAAACAAGCCTTCTTGAATAAATTTGCACTAATTTATCCACTTGTTTGTTTGTCATTGTATGTTGCAGTCGTGTACCTCAAGATAGGATGTTGCAAGCAATTTATTGTCAGAATTGCTTCTAAGAACAATCAATTAATTTACAGTTTGCAGATGACATAACTAATAACGTAACGAATGTGTCCTAGAACTTACACGGTTCCCAAGTCGTACTAAATCACTGGAAATTATCAGTAAATATCCCGCCTCAAATTGTTGCTCATTAAACGTGGTGCGTATATACAGAAACAAATATTACATTTAATTAAACAAGCAGACAATTTCATCCTTGAATTTAGATTGCCATTTAAATATTCCTTTAGTTCAAAATTTATATGCCCCGGAGCAAGAGGCAAGGAATCCTTTGTTCGGTTTGCTAGAATTTCTCCGCCAAAAATATAATATTAAATCTGTGCTTAAAATGGATGCTTTAAGAAGTTACTCTGCGACTGCTTTGAAAACCCTTAATATTTTAGTCAGTCGCAGAATAATAAATTAACAATAGAAGTAACAGATTATCCTGTTCAAAAGTGAGACGGTGAATAAAGTACAAAGTTTAACTATATTTAATAATACTCATAACAATTATAATTATTGCGTTCCGTTCTTCCAGAATGGGTTATTTTAAACACATCAGGTTTAAGGTTACAGAAGTGCGCTGAAGTATCGACTATCGATACCGCTTCGACATGTAGAGAGACGATACTGTTGATGAAGTTATCAACAGAAGCTGGTATTCGTTCAGTGCTTTAATATTATTCTGGATCGCTTGCCTCACAACTTTACTCCATTCGGAGCTTTATAATTGGATGAGATTGACAACGCGATGACGACTTAGGCCTTGTTCCGCTTTCTTCGTTTCGTTTCCGTCTCTTCAAGTTGCTCGCATACCGTGACGAGGCGAAGCGAAGGGAAGGGAAGATAATTTTTTCCGCCAGAGAAAAGTACATGTTATCGAATTGGACAGAGCACACTGACGCGACGCGTGGAGAAGCGAAGCGAAGAGCCGTCGTCCAAGAAGTCTCCAGAGCAACCAGACGACTTCGTCTCTCGCCGCTTTTCTTCGCACCGCGTCAGTGTGCGGTAGGTAGAAGAAACGAAGAACCGAATATTAGTCATCATTTTAGGTCACGTTCGGGTGAAGCCAGCGGACTCATATATCACTTAAATACAACGTACCTACTTAACACGTATACTCGGTAATTTCAGTTAAAATAATATGTCACATTAAGAAATTATTTTTCTTAAGAAAGAAGAAAATGAACGGCGAAGTATTAATATTCAAATGAGGAACTTCTCATTTTGTTTTAGTTCAACAAACACCTCGTGCTCTCACTTCCGAAATGCAAACAAGACTAGGATATATGTAAGTATTGCTGTTATGCGGAATGCAGTCCAGCGCAATGCGCAAGTGTGTAAGCTATGGTAACTACTTCTCTTCGCTTCGCCCTAGTGTGCGGACTACTAAAACAACGCTTCGCTTTTCCTCACCTCAGTGTGCGGACACCTTGAGAGTTGCACGCTGATCTGAATGTGTGGTGTAGTGGTGCTTTTGGTGCCAGGGGCGCAAGGGTTCTCCTATGGCAGTTATCGTCAGTGACACGTATCTTGTCCATAATGTAACCTTTTGGTGGACTTGGCTATTGATTATTGGACAGTACTTGAAATGATCGGAAGAATACAAAAGTAAATTGTAGCTAGGAGTTCATTATCTTCAATTTCATGCAATTTTTTTAGAAACTTTTGTGACATACGTTGTGACATACGTTATGTCTTTGTGGTATTTTAAGTTTCCTCCTTGGGGGCATATGTTTGTCTCCCTTGGGGTGTATTTTTGCAACCCCGAGTAGATAGCTGATGGACTGACAATATTGTATTAGCCGTTGTCTCACTTCTTCATGTGTAACAGCGTTTTCCATCCAATGAGCCTTCCTTGTATTGTAGTTGATTTCGGAAAGCAGATAGGTTAGACCATCAAATAGATTTATACCTGATTTGATACCATCTTGTTAGGTTAAATGTTTTATTTTACGTTTACTGCGGCTCGTGAAGTTTAGCGCGAGGATGAAATTTAGCTTGGTTCAGATTTGTAGAAAATTATTGCTGTTAGTTATTCGGAGTGATTAATTTTGGAAATTGGTGGGATCCGTTGTAGTTTTTTTGCATTATGCTGTTATGTTTGGTTAATGATATGCCCTACCGGTGCGCGTTGATTTGCATTTTTGGAGTTTGAAGGATAAAAATATTTAAATTGCAAGTTTTGAAGACATTCGAATTAGAACGGGAGGTAAACCGCTAGGGATTTGTGGTGTATACTATGTAGGAGTTATGGGGATTTATAAGGAATTATGGGGAATTGTGGAGAATTATTGGGATTTATCGTGAATTATAAGTACACTGATTGTGCATCTTCTTATGTAAATATTCTATATAGAGTGATTGGGGAGGATCCCCCAATATTTGGAAAAGGTGCTTAGGAGACCAAAACGAACAAAGAAAGACTAATAAACACATGGTCAAATATCAACCATTTCTGAGATATTATTGAAAATAGTCTTTACCCAAGTGAATTAATCATATCTTCATTGATGCCCATTCGGTCTTTGAGGATGGTTTAAATCATTAGTTTAAGCAACAAAAGTGAACACAAGAGAGGCACTGCTCGATTAAATTATCAATTGCGCAAGAGTCATAAGAGAAAATCACCACACCCTCCAACGAGTTACTCATGCAATCCACGACGAGCTAATGTAGGTATCGAAGTGAACGGTGGTATTTTTCAGAATTTAATAAGGTAATTTCTGTTTTTGTATTTTTCTGTAATCGATGTTGTAATTTACCTTTACCTCCACCCAAAAAAGTCATAATTTAAATGAAATTCAATAATCCATAAATTGTCAACTCGCACCAACTTGTTGTTAAAATCAAGATTGTCGGGCTGTAATAAATGTAGCACATGGTATTAAAATTAAAATGTGAGAAATGTTTTAAATACATAATAGGTGATTTGGTATAATACTTAAGTGATTAAGTAAATAGCTGATTTATTAAATGTTTTGCGAAATAATTGTTTTTTATTTGAGCAGGTGTTAGGTCGTTAAAGCTCTCCGAAAATCGGTGTCGCGATGGTACCCCTAAAATTCTGCGACCTCGAGCTTTGCCCCGAATTGCCATAATGGTAGTTACGCCACTGATGAAATATCACATACTCTCTACGCCATTGTAATCCAATACTTTCAATTTTGCTCTATTTCCATTGGAATTATTACTTATCTATTATTTATCTAAAATCGATTGCAGAATTTTCAGCTTAACTGAACTCTTTACAGAGCATGCGGTTTTTACTTAGCCATTATTTTAAGAATTAGCCCTGTAGCTGCAAAAGTTGGTGCTTAAGTTCGGAAAGTTCTCACAAATACTTAATTATATGGGAATCAACCAATCAGCGGAAAATGTTGCTACTTAATCCAGCCCAGACTCACAAACTTTAATGATGTTCATAGTTGTCAGTGCCAATGTTATTAATAGATGTCACTGGAATCTTAAGGAACTTTTGTTAAAATAATAATTAAGAATAACTAGAATAGGATAAAAAAATTTGGATAAGTTACTTATTTGAAAAATGATTTGGATAATTAGGGTGGAGTGATTTTTTTTAAATTTTTCATTTGTAAGTAATACATAGTGCTAAAAAGTTGTAACACGTAAATATGCCTCCTTCTTTGTCTGTCATTAAAAATGAAAAAGTTCCGACTTAGCAAATAGAAATCCAGCAAAGCTACTCCACGTTCGCTGGCTTACTTGTGCAAGTAAGATTGTACCTTCAGAAAACCTAGTAAAACTTGCTACATTAAAGTCTATGCTCCTGTTTGGTTTATAATAAAGTGGAACCATTTATCCTCCGACAGTGCACGAAATCTGTGACATCCGATCCAATTATCTCGGTATATGATTTGAAACACATCAATCCACCAATGGAAAGAAACGCGTATTTCGCTCGTCCCGAGAACACTCTCCTTTGTATAATTGCAGATTGGGAACAGCACGCTACAAAATTTGGTTTACGCAAAATTCTAAAAAAGAGGCATAACTTTCAGGCAAATTGAATGCCAAATGCGAGAATCTTTAAAATACGGACAATTAACTTTAAAGCGAATAATTACTTTGAAATTATGGACTGACAAACGCAACAATTACTGCGCCACCTGTTGTATCTCATATCTCAAATGAAGTCCTCCAGGAAGCAATACGAGTGGGAGAACGCATCGAAGTTCCCAAATTTCCCTGTCATACTCAGGCGATGTAGGGAAGTATTAAACTGGTAACGGAAGCTTCCACCTCAGTATGCGGTCAAATTCGACGTGATGGGCACATAAGAGCAAAACTGCAGTCCCAAAATGTTATTCCTAGTTTTGAAACATAAAAAGGCAATATTCTCAGCAAAGGTCGAGTAGTTGGACTGGAGAGGGGCGTGGCTCGAATAGCATTAGAAGCATATTTTCTATTACAAGTGTTACAAATATATGACTATTTTTTGAATAGAACGTGAACTTCATTATTTACTTTCTGGAACACAGCGATCGTCTCGTTGTGGTTAGCGGAAGCTCGTCTGGAAAACACCAAGCGATCGCCTATTAATTGCTTCATTCCTGAATTTCAGAAACATTACTACTAATTCTCATCTTTTATTTGTTCAGGGTGAGACGGCACCAATCGACAAATATGTCTCTTTTTGAGGTTTTGGCAAAAATTCTGAATATAACGAGAACAACATTATCTTCTGATTCGGAATAATAATTTTGAACGTTGCCGATTTAAACTTTGGTTTTGTTTCAGTAGGTATCATCATGTGGACATGTTTCAGTGTTTCAGACATGTTGAAGATTTTACCGTCCTCGTTCAAATTCTGCAACATTTATCTACATTTCCACCAACTAATGTAATTTCTGGTTATCTACATAATTTCAGAGTTCCTCTCGTACAGTCCAAATAATAACAGCAAGTAGGTCAGTCGTCCCTCTTGATAAACTTTACCAGTTCAGACGTGTGGCCGGGACAGATTTAGAATAGATGACTTTTCTGTCGCAAGGACATGCTGTAACTGTTAACCTCCTAGCGTGCAAGTGCTTGTCAGGAGTAGATTAGTGTAGTCGCATCTCAACAGGAAAGGTTTCGGTCCGGCACAAGCTTACTGGCCTTCTTTTTGTGGAACTCTCGCGCAGAGCCGTTGTGAGGTAATAAATAGATGGAGCTGTTTCCGAGGTAGGGTAATTTAGGTTTCGTAAGGCGGTTTTTTGTTGTGTCTGAAACGAACCAGTCCGTCATTTGTTCTGCTGGTGGCTTTTGAAATCTGACTCTACCTAAGAGTAGCTAATTCTGGTTCAATTGCAACATACACGTTTATTAAGAAGAAAATACGATATTTTCATATTTATTTCATTTTTAAATTACACACAAAATTTTAGCATTCAGAATAATATACTATCAATGTACCGTTGCTTTGACTCATATAAACTGGCTTATATTTTATTTATACGCAAGCGCACAACCTTTTGATTTTCAGTTTTGCCGACATTAGGTCAGATGTCAGAGCTTAATATGTTACGTGCTTCATACAGTTACTATCATCTATTTTTATGACAAAAATAAAGACAATACCTCCGAAGGCATGCCCGGCCAATAATAATTAACCTCGATTGGGACTGGTGTTTATCATAATTTAATAAATTATATGGCATTAATATGCGAATGGTATGGTTGTTGTGAATAGATATAAGTTCATAGGAACAATTGAAATTGCAACTGCAATTATTTTTTTATTACGAATGAAGTTTAAGGGGTCTAATGCGGCCATAAAAGGACAATTTCCTATGGGTTTTTGCTGATAAGTCCTTTTATTCAACTCGCGAATTGTGGTTATTATTAATCGTTCTTAGAATAATACACCATTACTGGTGTGAACGTGTAAAATTCAATACTATATCAGCTAGGAAACTACGTCATACCTATACGATTAATTAAATTCTTTACTTAGGTCCCAATAAGAAACTAAGAGTTCCTCATCTGTGACGTGTATAATTTGATGACCCTAAAGCTATCGTTCCAGAATTTTATTACACCGTCATAAAATTTCTTCCATCAGTTGATGGACAGGATTAGACTTACAAAATTACCTATCCCGGGCAGTATCGATTTCTGTACTTCACCTGTATAAGGAGACGAAAAATAAAAAGCGTTTTAATTGGCAATGTTATAAAAGCTATTAAAACAAGCTTAGATTGTTATTAAAATTTGTAATTGAAATGAAAACGAATATTGTAGACCAATATTGTAGATGTACATGACTGACAATACAGACCAAAGAGAATAAGTAATAGTCTATTAAATTGAATATGAAAGTACGTGGAGCTGATGGAACCTTTCAGACAGTTTTCTACATAGCCTGCCTGGAATTCGTGTTGTAAAACTATCCAAAGTATTAAAAATTTAATGGCTGAAGAAAAATGTAAGACATTTTGTCAGTTTTAGAGTCTCGGCAAAAATTATTAATTTGAACTAGAATAAGCAGAAGAGTAACCATTGCCGCAACGGTTACCTTAGCTTCCGTACGAGGATGACGTTGACATTTTGCCACTATTATACAAGGGATATCACCAGGACTGCTGGGTTTACACTAAATCGAGCTTCTTTGTACCAGGGGAAGAGTGTGATGAATGATGATTCGGATAAGTTAAAATGATCAATTGCATTGCCTATTTAGGAAGGGATATCAGATGATCCAGGAGGTAGGTCTTAGGACATAGTCCTCTTAATGTCATGGGAGGTGTAATTGCTATGGTGAGGAAGACGATTAGGAATTTTTAATTGGTTAGAGGTTAGAGCCTATCGAATAATGGTTCATTATTCAATGGCCGTTGAATAATGAGCCTTATTATGTGTTTGGAAACGCATAAGTATTAAGTAATGACCGAATTATTTGACACTTACCGATAAAATTATTTATGCTAGGTATGTATATTACAAAAATAAAATAAGTAAAAAAACATTTTAAGTTAAACGGTTTTATTGTAAAGAAACATAATAATGATGCAGATAATGTACTAAAAGCTAAAAAATAATTAGGTAGGTACCAGATACCAGTCATCACACCACTCTCCTCATCAATCTAGAGCATTGATCAGACTAAAATAAAATCGTGGGGCGTAGCGTAACCTGAGTAAATATGTAAATGATCGTTCTGCGATGTTGTCTATTGAGAAGATGCATCCAAAGCATACCTATAATGAAATGAGCGGTTGACTGTAGATAACATAAATTCGACTCACCCCACGATTTTATTTTAATCTGATCAATGCTCTAGATTGATGAGGAGAGTGATGTGATGACTCTGGTACCTGGTACCTACCTAATTATTTTTTAGCTTTTAGTACATTATCTGCATTATTCTTATGTTTCTTTACAATAAAACCGTTTAACTTAAAACTGTTTTTTTACTTATTTTATTTTCAAGTTTTTAGATTTTTTCTTGTTTTGATATTATTTTTTTAAAGAGTACTGTGTTCTACTTGTCAAGCCCTTTCATTTGATACCCATATTGAGGGGATTGAAAAAAAGTAATCCGCCATTTTGTGGTGGCGGCCATCTGGGATTTTTTTCATTGTGTACTGAATTCTACTAGTTGAGCACTTTCATTTGATATCCATATTGATGGGATTGAAAAAATGTAATCCGCCATTTTGTGGTGGCGGCCATCTTGGATTTGTATTCTACTAGTTAAGCCGTTTCATTTGATACCCATATTGAGGAGGTTGGAAAAAATATCTAATCCTCCATTTTGTGGCGGCGGCCATCTTGGATTTACAATGATACTGAATATACATAATTGTATTGTCATCACAACTAAAGATGTGTACCAAGTTTCAAATCAATCGGTCAACAGGAAGGGGGTAAAATTTCAATTACTAGATTTGACCCAAACAAACACACAAGGCAAACTAAATAAAACCGTTTAACAATATTGTAACAAGATGTAAGTAGTTATAGCACTGGTATTATATATTGTATCTAAGCAAAATTCGGGATAATACATAAACTTAGACCTTCATATTAATTCTATAAAAACAGTTAGTTTTGAATTAAACGGAGTTCAGTAAGATAGGTACAACGTACAAAAGACTCTCAAACTCATAAAAAGCGACATCCTACACCCCCAACTATCTGAGAGCAGTAGTCTAATCTGAGCCTACCCTTACCTCTTTTTATTCCTATTTCCCACCCTAGTATGTCTCGAACTATTTCTTCGTGTCTGAGAAGGTGTTACGCCATCCTATATCTCTTGTTCTTTATCGTCTTCCATACCTTCCACTTTTCTCCAACTCTTTTTAAAACCTTCCTATTGCTAACCTTATCTATCCACTGTATTTTCATTATGCGTCTGTAGCACCACATTTCAAACGCTTCTACTCTTTTTCGATCAGCTTCTCCTATTGTCCAAGTTTCGCACCCGTATAATGCCACACTCTGTACATAGGTACGTCTTTAAGAGTCTCTTCCGAGTTTCTACATTAACCGTTCCCGAGCATAACAGTTGTTTCTTTTTGTTAAACGCAACTCGACCCGGAGCTATTCTTTTTTTTATACAGTGTGTCCACGGATGGACTTAACTATACTTGTAAAACCTTTTATTTTCAATTTTTCGAAAAAAGGTAGTTCTTGATCATTTCTTTTGCTTGTTATATAAATACGATTCACGTTGATAAACTTTGATTTTGTTGTACAGGGTGCGCAAAAAATATAAAAATGTAGAGTTACAAAATTTAAAATTTTTGAAGCATCAAAACGAAAGCGCTTAGAAGGAGAAATAAAAAAGCCAAATAAAGTTTTTTCATGGAAGTTATAGGTACTAAGATATTTAATATTAAAACTAAAATTGATATTTTGCTTTTCCATATCTTAATATCGATTATTATTTTTTCAAGACTACCACTTGTAATGAAACGTTATGTGCAACTATTATTAGCAAATTAAGGTATAAAGGGCGTTTCAAAGTTGACATTGGAGGGTTTCAGGTTGAATAGAACTTTACTTATTGTCATTTACCTCAAAGTATTAAGTTAAATAAATATTGGTTTTTGTCTTTTCGATTTCTCCTTCTAAGCTCCTTCTTATTGATACTTCAAAAAAATTTGATTCAAATAATTTTCAATTTTGCAAATTTGCATTTTTATATTTTTTGCGCACCCTGTACAACAAAATCAAAGTTTCTCAACGTGAATCGTATTTTTATAACAAGCAAAAGAAATTATGAAGAATGATTTTTTTTCGGAAAACTGAAAATAAAAGTTTTTACACGTATAGTTAAGTCCATCCGTGGACACACTGTATCTTTAGTGCTCCTACCATCTCGAGTTATTTTACTTCCTAAATTGTATTATTATTTGTGCCATTTTTTTAATAATTTTAGTAATATTTGTGAAATTTATGGCAAATGAAACACTATGTAAAAATATTATCGACGTTTCGCCTCTGGTTAGAGGCTTTATCAAGATTATATTTTTAAAAGTTTACAAATTGTGACAAAATTTTTTCACAATTTGTAAACTTTTAAAAATATAATCTTGATAAAGCCTCTAACCAGAGGCGAAACGTCGATAATATTTTTACATAGTGTTTCATTTGCCATAAATTTCACAAATATTACTAAAAAAATTTACTTCCTAAATAGCAGAAATCCGTGACTTCCTCTATCTCCTCATTTCCTATCTTTATTTCAGTTTTAGTTCTACATACCAAAATTTTGATTTGCTTTTTATTGATTTTCATGCCATAGCCCTCTGTAAAAATTGCTTCTATTTTATTCAAAGCCATTCCTATAATTCTTCTTTGCTAGATGCTAACACTGCCATATCATCCGCAAATCTGAGCATGTTAATAGTTTGACCCTGTACATTAATCCTTGAGACTGTTGTGTCCTTAACAATATTAATCGCTTGTGAAATTAATTTGTATTTAGATATATAAACTATAATACCTTTATCGCCAAAAACTACATCCGATACCTACCTACCTATATCCTTGATTGCGAGTTTTTATAAAAGTTGCTCAGAAAATACCAATCACATCGCCCAAGAACTTACTGGATAAACGTAACTGTGGGTTGCATCCCATTACCGTTTGAAATGCTATTGAAACAGTCACCATAGGCTAATCGCCGACATGCAATTTTCAGTTGCGCGACTGTTTGGTTGCGAGCGTGACTATCACAGGTTTACATGAGAGTGTGCCGACTTGCAATTAGTACGCAATTGCAAAGTTTGGCAACTAAACTGTTTGTGTCTTGACACAAACTAAACGATTGCGAAATTTAGTTGCATGTATGCTTACGTCAGTGATGGTTTAGTTGCGTATGTGAGCGCAGTAAAGTCATTTACGTATCAAACAGTTGCGAAACTGTTGCTCAATTGATAAATTGCATGTCGGCGACTAGCCTTACTGAGATTATCATATATTTCTTTTATTTTCTTGCACAGTTTGTTTCTTCGTAGACATATTAGACGTTCACAATTTTTAAACATGTTTTTCTTCTGTTACCTATATTAGACTGTGGGCTTTATATATTATGGAATGTGCCTATCTTCGAATGTTCGAAAGTACAAAGGTAAATGGTGTTGCCATAATAACGCGCCTCTGAAGTTACAGGGTAGAGTTAAAGCTAAATCCCCTACCATACCTGTGCTATAGAAGGGATTATAATATTTGCCTGGCGTTCATTTCGATTCATCCCTTGCTCTACGGAGATAAGCTTACAGATAATAGCATTACTAATTTGTATTTGTCGATATAACACAACCATCTGACAGGATATCATTTCCAAATAAAGCAATAATTTGGAATAATAATTGTCGGTATCGAAGGGCACTATACTTGGGCCGCCGAACAGACGGAGTGATCACCCTGCAAGAACGTGATCTAGCGGGGCCAATATTAATTTATGACGACCGAATTGGAGTGATGCAACTTCGTTGGGTCTAAAGAAAGCGCATCACTGCGGTTCGGTCGTCCTAAATTGATAGTGGTCCCGCCTAGAGCTCATGTTTGTAGGGTGATCACTCCGTCTGTTCTTAGGTCGATAACTCACTAAACATAGATTAGAAAGTTTTGAAGATTCTTTACAGATATAACTACAAATAACAAAAGACAACCAGAACAAGTGTACAATATAGGAATGTATTGGTGTCACGACGATGAAGAGCTTTGTAGTATTTCTAAAAATGAGATCTTATATAAACCTTTAGGCATGTCCAAAATTCACAAACCTCGCATCTTACGCAAGTATCATAGGCGTATTGAAAATACCGACACAACTGCTCGGTTTCTAAGATGTCCAACAAAAGTGATCTGTGCCGTTTCAAGTTGATATATTATTGATACTATAAAATAAATGATTTGTGACAAGCACAAGGCACATAGTCAAACTGACGCAATACGTAACAAAATATTAACGCATCCGTTTTGTACAGTTTGGACTTTTATTGCAACGCGATATCCCTCTTAAACAGTACTCGCTCTCGCCGTACCTTAGTTTACATCTGGCTATCTGGCTAGCCGGTAGCCGCCTCCATTCAATTTATTAGCGGCCTCGACTGCGCGCGCCACCAACAGAATCTGTCGCGTGTCGATACATTTTTCGTAAGAAGAGTCCCATATACACGAGCCCAGAAGTATTTTCAATACTAAAAATCGTGAACCCTCACACAACAATGGTTCTGCGGCCTCTAATAGCAATACGCTTTTAAATACCTAGAAGACAGGATCAATTTAACGTTATAACCATGTGTTTAATTTGTGGCCCTGGATAGTAGTCCGCAAGTTACGGATCACTATCATTTGTCATTACGGTTCCGCAAGTTGTGGGCATGCGAACAGGTGTTAAATATTGTGTATCAACGCATTTTAGACAGACCCTTTACTTGTCCTCGCACCAGACACACGCATTTTATGCGAAAAAGATAATGTTTAAACGTAAGAAAAAAATAACCTTTACGGGAGCCGATCCTACCCGGCCCGAGAGTAACAAACCACTAGCTCTCTACGATAACCTACCTACCCACAAACGATGCTGGGTGAATTGAACTAACGAAGTACTTATACGAAAGTATAACGCATAACTTGCGGAACTGTAGTACACTTGATGGGGTTCCGTAACTTGCGGACTACTATCCACTGCCTTAATTTGTGGAGGATCTGGCAGAAGAAAAAGGAAATCACTTACTTCAATTCAAACTGGTATCGTAGTACTAAATGTTTTATTTTTATAATTATGTATTGTTTGTCCTTGTTACTATAGGCACGAGTGATTCCACTCGCATAAAAATGCTGCAAGATAGAGAAATGACAATTGTATTATCTCTAGACTGATTTTGTATGAAGACTTATTTGCATACGATGCGAAATACCACAAATTGTGCTACGCAGAGTACATATCAACCAGAAATATAAATTCCCACAAAAATAAAACCGACAGAAATACAAAACGTACCGATCGCTTGTTTTCAACATTTTCTTCTTGGATTCAAGAACAGATCTTGGATAATAAAGAAAAGCTGCCATTAAGTACCTGCAGTAACACAAAAATATAAGTCTATGTTACGTAATGCAGAAAGATCTCCAATACAATCCGCGAAATAAACAAGAAATCAACAAAAAAAACACTCTAATAGTTCCTCCTAACCCCTCAAATGAAATTGTCGAAAAGATTTAAAGGCTCTATTCAATTTATTCGTAGACCAGGTCAGGTCAGGTGATTTGTTGTGTTCTGGCAAAGAACTTTTGACAAAAATTCACAGGCCTTTGCAAAGATGCAATCGGGGGGCATTGAAAATGATGAAGTACCTAGTAAGTGGTAATCTTGTGGGATTTGGAATATGATAAAAATGGAAATTAGTGTTGATTTATAACGTAAAGTGCAACAGTATTATCGATATGTATTAGAGGTAAGTGTAATATAGAAATAAAAGCGTCGATGTGTAATACGTGGGAAAAATGAGCGCGCTGCACGCGCCCATTATCAGGTGAATCGGAAATACAGGTAACCCCCAGCAGACAAACCACCTCTAAAGACCACCCCTAAAAATCACCCCTAAAACCACCCCCCCAAAACAACCCCTAACGCAACCCCAAAAATGCATCCCCCAAAACCACCCCCCAAAGAACCACACCTAAAACCACCCCTTAAAATAATTAATAAAAACCAACCCCACAACCACCCCTCAAAACCATCCATCAAAACCAGCCCCCTGAACCTAACCCAAAAACCACCCCCTGAAGCCACCCCCATGAACCACCCCTAAAGCCATCCCCTACAAACCATCCCCAAAAATCATCCCCCAAAAACCACCCCTGACACCATTCCTAAAACTACCTCCTGAAAAACCTCTAACAACCACCCTCGGAAAACAACCCCCAAAAACAACCCCCAAACCGGTTTCTAAAAACCACCCCTAAAAGCACCTACAAAACTGCCCCCAAAAACTACCTCTAAAAACACAACTAAAACCACCCCCAAAAGCGAAACCTACAACCAACCCCGAAAACCACCCCTAAAAACCACCCCCAAAACCACTCCTATGGACCACCCCCAAAACCACTCCTAAAAATCACCCCTAAAACCAACCCCAAAAATCACCCCCCCATAAACCACCACTAAAACCACCCCTATACCATTAATCTGGAAGCAACGGGTGATACATTATCAGATTTGCAAATTCTTCACAGAGTTGCTGCAATTTTAAGAAAATGTATGGAAAATTTTGCAATACCCAATAAAAATTGTCCTTCCCCAGATGATATAAACAGTAAAAGTTTCGCTAAACAAGTACCTACCTCATTTACTAGCATTTATTTCGTGGCTATTACAGAAAGAGAGTTTTGAAAATGCATTGAAAGAAGATTTTAAAGGTGGCATTACAACGCTGTTCTTCTGCAGAGTAACTTGGCCGCGTTCTGTCTCCTTCTGGTGCTCGGCTATTCCCCATAGTCTATCCTTTTCACTCGCACGGCTCGTCCCGTGCACCGAAAGTGAATTTTTGACATCGGCGCATTGAAAGTGTTATAGCGGACTTATTTTTGAAACGCGACCATACATTATTGGAAATCATAACTTCGTTATACCATAAGGAAGTTTTCTATGTAAGAAAGAACAAAATCTATATCGTGAAAAAAAAAGTTATCCAGGTTCAAAGTGGAACGTATTGTTACCGATGTGGCGACATATTTTAGATACGGTGCAATAAAATTAGTTTGGTTTCTTGTATTTACACAAAATTTACACCATTAAAAACGTCAATATTTCTTCAACAATAAAAAAAAACGCAAAGTTCTACGACTTGTAATTTTCGCGTAAGATGCCTGAGAGTCTCCCGGCGCACGGTGGGATAGATTTACTGCTTTTTCACCCCTATTTTTTTTCGCTACCACCCAAAAAAGTCGTAATTGCCATTTTTAGGTGTCAAAAGACTTGTAGAATCATCTGTGAGAGTTTCATCTGGTTATACTTTGGGATCACTCAAAGTTAAAATTTTAGTATTTGCTGAATATCGCTGCACTACGACGGAATCTGTCGCCTGTCGATACATTTTTCGTAAGATGAGTACCGTATATACGCGCCCAGAAGTATTTTCAATACTAAAACCAATCTCAAAATTGTACGATATTGACACTGCACAATTTTGTATAAAGTTGATCTTGAACACTAACTCAATAGGAATAGGAAACGAAACTTAAGGTGAATTTTATTTCTGAAGCATTTTGTCTGAAAGCGAACAGATCACAGAACTAAGAAGTATCTTACACCATGCAGGTGCCTAATTTACATCTTTGCCGATGTAACAACGTTGTCATTTAACCGAATTTGTAACTATACAAGTCCGATATCAGCAAGAGCTAATTACTTCAGAAATATGATGAGAACAATGAGTTGTGTTGAACCGTTCGAACAAATACTCCTGGCAAATAGTCCGTCAGGCATTGAATTATATAACTAAACTCAGTGTAGTTCAATGAAGTTTCACTCCTAAATTAAAGTTTTCTCCCTTCATGTTCTCAAAGTTTTTCTACTGCTACCATAATGTCCCGTATACTGCAAATTTATTAGGGCACAGGAAAAACAAGCTCCAAGTTCCCGAAATTGTAGCTTTAGCATATTGATGCAGGGGGTAGAAGGAATTGTCAAGCTATCGAACGTCCGATAAAATATGTACTCAGTTCCTTTTCTATTAACATTTCAGGAAAACAACCGGAATATACACTATTGTTCGTTTTTCTAACTGACAAATCTATGGATCTAAATTGTGGTAGACAAATCGTGTTAGCTGGGAAATGCGTATACGGTGAAAAACATTTATTCTTACCCCGCCTGTCACGTTTAATAGATTCCACAATATCCGCTGTGTTTTTTACATACATGTTTCAGTTTTCCAAGGATTTACTGGCATTTGTTCGCTACTTACAACTTATGTTGTACTAAGGCAGGCGTTTTGGAAAATAAGATAAATTGCGAAAAAGTTTTATTTCAGGTTGTCTCAGCGCGGAAAGAATTCAGACACGAGGTCTTGCCTACATTTCAAGCAGTTAGCATCAGTGCAATCAGTGAGAACATTCTTAGCTGTTTTTAAATTAACTGAATACTCACTTTGTAAAATAATGTTGAAAAACTTTATTCTCTTCTATAGCTACAATTTTATCTGCACATGTAATACACACAGTAGTTCGATCAAGAACTTTGACGTAAATTCACTATGAATTCCTAATAAGTTAATCCCACACCCTAAAATACAGTGACATAGTAATTAAACTCGACACGTGTTTTGCTGACAACATCAGCATCTTCAGGAATTGAAGATTAATCTTATTAATGTGAACTTTCAGCAACGGCATTCTCCCCTCATGCCCCACGTGAATTCTGTAATAATGAGTGCACGCATCCGCACTGTAGCAACAGTCAAGTTTTCAGACAATAAATTCAGTTTCCTCGTGAATAAAATGGCTGAAACTCAAAAAAAACAGAAATTACGTTGATGGCACGGTCGATTTTTTCGATGCAACCTGTAAAACTTGGATAACAAATGGTGATATGTATATGGAAGCCTCCAAAGTAGGTACACAGTTCTTCAGATTGTTGTAAGATTTATCCTGTAAATTCGTTTTAAGTTTTTCCGTACACTCACGTACTCAACACTGCGTAGCATTTTAGTGTCAGTTCACAATGGACGTAATTCGTAAAACATTCGTAGCAAATCTGTAATCGATAAAGATAAAATACACGTAATCATACGTAGGTATTCACAATGAACGTACGTAAATTTTATGTTTACGTTTACACTACGGTCATCCGTAATCCAAACGTAAAGTTGAAAATAGTTCAACTTTACGGAAATTTTACGTATGATATGTGGCAAATTTGCGACTTGTGGTGTGGTAGCCCTGTTTTTTAGTGACAGCCCGGCCCGCAGACGGTGAAGTGTCAAGCTATTTATAGCCTCACTATGTTCGGCGTATCTGTTTCAACGCTGCTTTTTGTTGAAGGAGATAAATAACGGTACGTAAAGGTACACTAAACTGAATGACATGTGTGCTCAAAATTTTCTGAATTTCTGAAGTGGAATTAGTATTTACTTTGTATTTGTTTTCTTTTTTTGGTGTAGCGTGCGAATAGGGTGATGGCAGGGAGTATCATAATATTAAAAGCGAAGTGGCACAACACTTTACGGGTGGGGATGGATATCGGTCGCTCGGTCTCTTTCCATCTGGCGGAGATCGTATGGGTGAGGTCGTGCACTCGATCAGGTGTTTCTTTAACGCAAATAAGAAAATTGCATCGGCATCATTCCGATGGGCGCTTGGATCTGCTCAGCGCTGTTCGCAGAATGGTCTTTTGCCTTATTATAAATTAAGCGCAATTCATTATTTAAGAATATTCTATGGGAATATTTTGTGGTGCACCTGGGATGCACCTACGTTTTAAGTATAATAATTACTACACCGATTCACCACTACGTAAAAGTCGTGGAGCGTAGCCCACGGGTCATCTAGTAGATTTAGAATTACTTATCAGTTTGGTACAGGGTTATCCCTATTTATATGACAAAAAATCCAAACACTTCAAAGATCTCGTGTTAGTAACACGCAAGAATCCAACGACCTGACACAAATGAACAATTTGTCACAAGACGAGGAAGAAGAAACACAAAATATTGAGAATATATCTGAAAGTTAGTTCCATTTAACAACTTCAGACAAAATATTCATCCTATTATTTTAGGCATAAATGAGCCCACAGAAATTGCCACTTCTTTACCACTACCGTCAACATCATAAAATGGCAATTTGATGCTGGGAAATGCACGCGTTAAACAGTCAGTTACTACCCCAATTACCAAACCATGCAACAAATCAAGCAAAAATGACGTAGATGCTAAAATTGTTGAAACATTTGCTACTCTTACAAAGAGGAAAGCTTCCTCAGAAGATAAGTTCGGAGAACTGATTGCCTCAGAACTGTCTTCAATCCAAGACACGGAAGAGCGCAGATCAAAGAAAATTAAGATTTTGTCTGTATTATATGAATGATTTTTAATATTAATTAAGAAATAGATTTTTTTAGCTTTTTAATAGTTTTTTAATAATTTTCAGACTTAATTTATAAACTTAAATGACAGCTGTTTTTTAACTACAATTTATTATTTGCGTTTAACTATATTCAATCTGTCCGTTCTTAAAACTAGCTGGACTTAAAAAATATTTTGCCAAAATGTTTCTCTGCTGATACACTGCAAGGGATGCGTTATTGCTACCCACTCGAATACAGCCTTCTACTTCCTCACGCCATTTTCCCAAAACATCATCGCTGTCTACAAAATTTTCACGTATTGTTCTCGAGCTGCTATTGATGCTCTTATGAAGTTGTGAAGGCATACTGTGGCTTTAATAGCGTTATCCACTGTGTCTGGAGCTGCACAAATAGACCTGTGAAAAATGCGCCATCTAGCAACCAGTATACCGAAGGTGTTTTCTATAATACGCCTAGCACGCGAAAGTTTATAGTTGAAAACACCTTGAACAATTTCTAAGGACCTTCCAGCAAATGGCCGCATTAAATTAGGCAACAGCGGGAACGCTGCATCTCCTACAAAGTAATGCTTCCAGGAAAATAAGTTTCTTCGGGTATGGGAATTGTTTGATTTAACAAACTTTGGCCAAATTCGGAGCTGTTAAATATGCCTCCATCACTTGATGACCCATAACCTCCGGTGTCAACATACAAGAAATTGTAGTCGGCATCACTGACTCCTAGCAAAATTACACTAAAATAATTTTTATAATTATAGAACAAGGAGCCACTTTTTGGTGGTGCAAATATTTTAATATGTTTCCCATCTATGCTTCCAATGCATTGAGGTGCATCCCAAAACCGCCAAAATGCATCTGCCACATCTTTTAGTTTTTCTTTTGTTGGTGGAGGTAGATACAACGGCAACAATACCTCCCAAATAGAGATGTGCAAAAAGTATCTATTCGTTACTTAGTATCAGATACTCTCTTGGATTCGAAGTATCTGGTAGTGCCAAACGAAAGTATTCGTTACTGGGTATCGATGTGAAGTGAACGCGAACGAATAACTTGCGTAACCACGGGAAGTGGGAAATGAATCGGTATCGAGTAAAGAATACCTCATCGGATATTTTATGGTGCCAATGTCCGTGCAGTAGCAGTGTTAATTAGTATTCCTATTCGATATCGAGGTACCTATATTTATTTTGGGTCTGGGGGTGTGGTCTTGTATTCGCTTCGCAATGAGTGCCTTTCGAAGGCGGCAGACATAAAAGATAAAAGCTTCTGCAGGTGTCCAAAAGCTTTGTAGGCATTTCTTTAGGTATTTTGTTTATCGTTCATAAATTGGAAGTAGTTATGCAGAAAGGAATCAAACCACATGATTTATAGTAATGAGACAAGTTTTGTTCAGATTTCAGAATGATAGTGTTTTTATTTAATATTCCCTCTATGTTTATTTCACACCTATATTATTTTTGTTTTTATTTTTATGCAGTTCTAATGACATGTTGTTAAAAATATAAAATCATAATCACCTAAATTGGTTGGTTCTATTCTTGCGAAGATCACACGGTGTAGCCGCATGTACTACGAATAGTAGCAGTATGTATTTACACCAGTAATCAGTTCCCGTGCTGTATACAGCTGCTGTAGTTTACCGGCAATCGATACCAAGTAACGAATACAAAGTATCAGATACTCATACAAGAAGTATAGATATCTACTTGATACCGAAAAAAGTATCAGTTGCACATCTCTACTCCCAAATTTTCTGAGTTACTTCTTTAACTACCACGCAGACAATTGATTTGCCTACACTATAGCCACTTGCTATAGAAAAGTAGGAGTCCCCAGTTGCAAGATACCTACCTGAAGATGGGTGGATGTTAATTTATATTTTTGTTATGAAATATAAGAACAAACCTCAATGTCATTGCAAGACGCTGAGCTGGTGTACCCGGAATCTCTTTATCATTCTCCACATTCCTACATATATGTATATATTTCTAATAGACCTTCAAAAAGTCACTCTGTATATGTGCAATGCGTAGATCAAGTGACAGGACCAACATAATAATTATTGGTGCTAATATGAAAAATTAGAATTCCACCAATTTTGAAGAATATTTTTTCTTTGCATTGAACATCACAGATATTCATAAATTAGTCATTTGGTACTCTGTAGAATTTGTACGGTGTCATTCCCAACTTTCAGTTAATGGAGAAAAGCGGTCGGTAGTTACTTAATAATTCAGTAATGGTCCTTCAGCAAAATATCGTCAACTAGGGTTATCTCAGGAGCATTGCCGTCAGCTCCTATGTTCGCCACATTCTTTATTCACTTTCGCTCTAACACAAACTTGTGAAAGAGATTTTTAAGTATGTTTCAAACTGAATAGACTGGGTGTCATGACCCCTAGTTGCCGTAGCAACACCTTCATTTGTCATGTATTCCCGAGCATCCACTGTTTTCAGTTTATCTGGTTCTTTTAGACTAAAGTATCCGACATCGAACGGCAGCAGTTCGTTAGCTGTGCCAACTTTTTACAGTCAACGTAGCCAACTTGCACATCATCTGAAAATAGTGCGCTTTGATTATATTTATTTAGGCATTTCTTTTGAAGCTAAACTGAAAACAAACTAGGCAGCTCAAGATCTCAAGAAGTTCTATTAGCCAAATGAAATATAAATATCAAGTGTGTGCAGTGATGTGAGCTGGCAAATTACCAGTAAATAACCGCGGTTATTTAGAGTAATTTAATGTAAAATATAAAAAATTAGTTACCGTAATTTACGTGGAAAATTACCGTAAATTACGAAGTAAATTACCATAATTTATAGTAATTTTGTTTATATTTTTTACAAATAAAATTTATATTTTGGTGACATCATCTATTATCTGATGCTAATTTACTGGTAAATTACGGTAATTTACTGGTAAAATACGGTAATTTACCGTAATTTACGCAATATTTATTCCGGTAAATTACCACGGTAATTTACAAAACAAATTTATTGCCACGGTAATTAATATTGGTAAATAGAAATCGTAAATTAACTCCGTAAATTACCAAAAATATAATTTACAGTAATTTAACATCACTGAGTGTGTGCAAACTCAAAGTTCCTAATAGTAAAATATAATTAGAATTTCATGACTTACCTACAAACCGAAGAATTGCAACTTATACAGAAAAAAAAATGGTGCGTAGAAAGCTACGCGGTAGAAGTGAAACTTAGAGCCATACCTAAAAGTTCTTGAATCTTATTGGAATTCCTTCGAGTTTAATTTTCATGAGTTAGAACTTAGTAATTTAGGATTGGAATGTGGGTAAGATTTTGGTTGATCATAGAAATTGATACAAGTGTATGAAAATATCTTTATTATGTCTCCATTTCTTCATTTTCAACAACTGAAATAATGAGTTTATGATAAGAGAAATATGAAATGAAAACTCTCACATGACTTACCTTATTATCAAATATCAAAATGTTTCTTCTAATTATTGAGCACTACGTAACACATTAATATTATAATTTCTGGTTAGGAAACTAGTCCAGTCAATCGGTGTTCAAAATTGCCTTTTTCGTAACAAAATTGGGGAAGTTTTTTTCTCAACGGTTCTGTATGTTTTTTGTGGTGCTGAATCCGAATTTCAAGTTTGCTGCCTTGTAGGAGGCCGGCTTCACAACGAAAAACACAAAAGCCTCAAAATTTTCGCACTTTTTCAGTTTCTCGCTTATATCTCGAAGACTATGCATTTTTCGAAGATAACAATTCTATGCAAAATTAAAGTAGACAAAATTTCCTACAAAATTCACTGGTCAACTTTCATTTTCTGACGAGAGGTATCGGCGCTAGAGCGCGCTGAAGAACAGCGATTTTTTGGCCCTTCTGCGATAACGTCAAAAACGGCCACTCCCACCCTCTACAACTCGAAAAATATACCTGTTATTAACAAAAATCTTTATACCACGTGAAAGTACATTAAATTTCCTACAAGAGACGTCTCTAACATTCAGTTTTTTCATAAGGTTGGAGGGAGCAAAGCGAAGATTACGAAAAATGCCGTCTGCGCTATACAGCCAAAACGGTCCCTCCCACCTGTCTATCTCTCATCGGCGCTATACTTTCGATGTATTACGCTTAAAAGAGGTTGTTTTGAATGAATTGATGGCAGAGCATGTTTGATGAAAACATTAACAAATTATATTTACAACATATTAGGTACACGACACTGAATATAAAGCTGAATATGAAATCTGTATGCATTAATGTACATGTGTCATGAAATGAGGGAAAGTCGAATCCAGGATTGAGTCATCACTTCGAGTAGATTCTCCATCTGGAAAAGAAAGAAAGCATTTAGTGTTAAAACATGGTTACAAGAACAGATAAGTTGTATAGTGAACTGTCGATGTATGAAGAAATATCTGATGTCGTGTGCGCAGTTATTTTAGTCGTCTCCATTTGGTTGTTGATGGCCCAGGCAATGTCTTTTGGGCACTAGAAGGTCCTGGTGAAGGGTCTTGGGCAATGGAAGGTCTAGGCAAAGGGTTAGGGGCAGTGTTGTTCCTAGCATTATTTTAATTGTGCTGTTGGCGACAATCAGATTGTGCCATTTGACCACCAATTGTGCCACTGCTAGAAAATGGCGGCAATTTTAAGCGCAAAAGACTTAAATAAAAGGAAATATTTCCAAGACAAATCTTTTTACAAAACTCGATATTACTTATATCTAATTTGCAAGGAACCAAATATCACATAAATCCGAGGAAGGAATACTGCAATATATATGAGGGAAGAATGAACGACGGACATGGAACACGTAAACGCCAAATTACAGACAAAGAAAAACAAGTTGTCTCTCTCTCGGCTCTCTGACCACGGACGTTAGTGGAGTGTGGACATATGTGGTTGTGTTTTTCTGGGTAAACTTAACGTAATGTACCTAGGCATTTTCTGCGAATAACCAAAAAATAGCCGGTTACGGTATAAAACGGAATTTCCCTTCTATTATTTTTGTCAAGCGATCTAATACGCTTTGATTACCTTCACTTCGTCAAATACAAATTGTGCCAGTTTCGTTAGAGAGGTGCCAGTGTGCAAAATGATCATCAATTGTGCCACTTTCGGCACAATTGTGCCCCTTGGAACAACACTGGTTAGGGGTTGTGCTAGGCCGCTCAGAAACACAGGCCAGCGGGCGGCTCCGGTGACGTCACGAGAACCGACCGATTTTTACACAGGCTGATATGGAGCGCCCATTGCTTTTATACGTTTTAATGTTGTTTTAAACATAATTTTGGTGAATCTGTCACCTTTACGATTAAAGTCGTAATGTTATAATATTTTAATGTAATGCTAAGATGAAAAACAATAAAATACAAATAGTAATAACATTTTATTCGAAATAAAATCTAAACTCTCAATAAATATAACCGTAGTCTACGATATAACGGAACACATACCTAATTATTATAGAAAATATTTTAAAACTTGCGAGATGATGTAATTTAAATAAAAATAAATTCTTGATGACCTACACAAGCATGTTAAACATTTATGGATATTTCAAAATATGTAATATTTTATTTAAAGGAAAGGTAAAGTAAAACGAAGTAGAGTGGAATATTTAACAGCTGTTCAGGACTTTCTCCGACGTTTCATGCACTTGCAGTCATCATCAGGTTTATTTATTCTTATGGACGCCATATTGGATTGTTATGTTATTAAATAGCTTATTTCTTGCTGAGAATAGCAACCTACGACAAATGGATATTATTCCAGCACAAATAGTTTTAGAAAATAAAATTCTGTTTTATAACTAGCTTTTATTATTCTGTTGATCCTTTTTGTTTTTAAATTCTAAAATTTTCATTGTTTTAAAATTTAATTATTTTAAGATTTTAAAATAAAATTTTGAATTAAACTATTTTTTGGCCATTTCTACTGCTACAATTGATTTCTACTAAACGAAATAAAACTAATAATTCTTTCAATATTACTCTCTAATGAAGTTACTTTTCCATGGATAACAAAAATTTTCCACTAAATTATGAATTTTATTTTCTGAAGCTATTATTTTTGGTAGAATATCAACTTGTTATAGGTTGCTTTACTCAGCAAAAAATAAGTTATTTAATGGCATAACAATCCAATATGGCGTCCACAAGGAAAAATAAACCTGATGATGACTGCAAGTGTATGAAACGTCGGAGACAATTTTAGAGTACTGTAAAATATGCGGGTTAAACAACCATTTAAAGCTATTTTTTCAAATCATCAAAATCTTAATAAATAACGCAGTTATTAGCAAAAAAACCAAATTGCAAAGTTTCTCTACAATATCATTAATCATTCAATTACCATTTTTTCAGTCTGAACTTTCCATAGAGCCTGACCCTTTGCCTGGACCTTCCATTGCCCAACACCCTTCACCTGGATCTTCTAGTGCCCAAAAGACATTGCCTGGGCCACCAACAACCAAACGGGGACGACTAAAATAACTGCGCACATGACATCAGGTATTTCTTCATATTTCGACAGTTCACTACTTATCTGTTTTTGTAACCATGTTCTAACACTAAATGCCTTCTCTCTTTTCTAGATGGATAAGCTACTCGAAGTGATGACCCAATCCTGGGTTCGACATTCCCTCATTTCATGACACATGTAGGTACATTAATACATACAGACTGCATATTCATATTCAGCTTTATATTCAGTGTCGTGTACCTAATATGTTTAAATATAATTTGTTAATGTTTTCATTAAACATGCTTTGCCATCAATTCATTCAAAACAACCACTTTTAAGCGTAGTACATCGAAAGTATAGCGTCGATAACAGATAGACAGGTGGGAGGGACCGTTTTGGCAGTAGAGCGCAGACGGCATTTTTCGTAATTTTCGTTTTGCTCCCTCCCACCTTATGAGAAAACTGAATGTTAGAGACGTCTCTTGTACGAAATTTAATGTACTTTCACGTGGTATAAGGGTTTTTGTTGATAACATGTATATTTTTCGAGCTGTAGGGGGTGGGAGTGGGCGTTTTTGACGTTTTCGCAGAAGGGCCAAAAAATTGCTGTTTTTCAGCGCGCTCTGGCGCCGATACCTCTCGTCAGAAAATCAAAGTTGACCAGTGCCTTTTGTAGGAAATTTTATCTACTTTAATTTTGTATAGAACGGTCATCTTCGAAAAATGCATAGTCTTCGAGATATAAGCGAGAAACTGAAAAAAGTGCGAAAATTTTGAGGTTTTTGCGTTTTTTGTTGTGAAGCCGACCTCCTACATGGCAGCAAACTTGAAATTCGGATTCAGCACCCCAAAAAACATATAGAACCGTTGAGAAAAAAACTTCCCCAATTTTGTTACTGGAAAACCACCATTTGACTGGGCTAAACCGGGATTACTTTGTCAAATGTAGTGGAAACCATGGAAACAGCTTCTTTCTTAACCTTATGTTTGAAAGTTAAAGTAGGCCAATTGTGTCGTGTCGGATTTTCCTTTCACTTCCTCCACTCCGAAAAACGTTAGATAGCCAGCTGGCCGAACCGATTCACACCCAATGCGCCTAAAGAAGTTTCACTTCAAAAATTGGATGGCGACAAGTTACGGGTGAAAATGTCGGGGAGTTTTTGTAGATCTGAGTAAAAGGAATTTTGAATATGAGTTAGTTCAGACTATGCTGTTATGAAACAGGCAATGTAAACGGATATTATACTGAGAAGAGACGAAATAATTTATAAAAATAATGAAGTCATCATAAAAGAATCAACGAAATTATTCATCAGTCCTTAGAACATTCAGTTCTCGATGATCTTTACGTAACTTAATAAGAACTGATAGTTTAAATTTACAGAGCAGTAATTCAAATTACTATTACTATTACTATTACTATTACTATTACTATTACTATTAAGTCACAAATAAACAAAACAAATAAACAAAAAATAAAGCAAAAAGTTAAGGTTGGTTGTAGAGTATAATAGGTAATAATAATAATAATAATAATAATATCTCTACTCACTCCTACTAACCCTAAGGTTAGCCCCAGAAGCTAACTGTATAGCTTGTGCGGGACGGAGGAGGCGGCATATTACTATTGGCCTCAGGCGCGTCACAGGAACGACCTACAGTTGTTAGTACTCTACCCACCATTTAGTGCGAGAATGAGGAAAACCTGGAAAACCTCATTAGGTAAAGCTGGATAGGCGATCCAAGGCGCGCCCTAGCCACAGCGCAAAAATGAGTCACCCATCCATAGCCAAACCGCGGGCACTGTTGCTGAGCATTAACGACTACTCACTCGCGCATGCCAGCAAGATCCCACGGCTCAGGCATAATAATACATTTATTAACATTTATTATTATCGTAATGATTGCACCAAAGGACAGAAAAATTGTTAATGTTGATTGATCCATTTCAATTCATTAGCCAACAGGCTTGGGAAAGGGCCGAGAAAGTATCACAGCACGACCATGCAGCATCACAAACAGTTGCTCAGGTGTTGCTTTTCAACTTCTCTTAGAGTTACTTCCTAGAACTATTCGTGTTTAGATCATACACCTTGTGACGCGACTTCGTTCTATTCCAAACACATGGTCGAACCCAAAGCTGCGGTTGACGCGACGTCGTTGAAAGGCTAGTTGCAACAACAGTGGGGATAAGTATTTTCAAAATCGAGGAATGAAATTTTGTTTCTGGATATCTACTTACCTGTCTTTCCTATGCCAAAAACATATTTTTAGGACCAAAGTACTTATTTCGAATCTAAAAAAATTACCTCATTTCCGAACAGACGATTTCACAAACAGAAATGAGTCTTGAATATGTAATGCATCGTCCCTATTATGCTTTTTTCCTCCGTTCGTGGCTCAGCCCTCCGAACAAATTAAAAGTCATAATATTGCCAGAGCATAACGACATTATGGTTTATAAAACGGGAGAAAGGGGAGAATAAAATAAACCGGAACTTAGTTATTGCTCCGTGGGCCAACCTGAATAACGCCCAAGCAATTTTTGGTGTTACGCTTAATGTGATTTTATAACGTAGTGAACGTTAATGGCGAGGAGGAAATTCGCCGCCAATTAAAACAAACACAGTAATACAGCAAATTGTTTCTAGTTTCGTTATAGGATCAGTTATGAGCTACAGAGCTATAGCATACACAAGTACGCAAACAAATTATCGTAGCGAACTTTTTGCATAATTGATTATTGTTATCTGCATATTTTGCTTTGCATGTATTTTCGGGTATAACATGTAAATTTTACATAATGTTATTCATATAATTTTTGCCAAAACAACACATAACAAACGTGCATTCTCAGCAAGAATTTTGCAAGAAAAAAATTGTGCCACTGCGGTTGGTAAGAACTAAAGTGCACTTCACGTTTTCGAAAGCTAGACGAAAGGATAAGTATGTATATTATGTTGTCTAGTAGCCAGGTAGGTATACTTGTTTGGTGGGTGAGATAAAGTATACGCACTAAAAAAGACTACGACTCCGAGAAAAGGTTCTGTTACATTGTAAGATTGTACCACCTGTTCATAAGTCGATCTTTTGCGTTTGCGCAACTCACTCGTTAGCTCTAATCGCTGAGTAATAGAGCAACACCATACCACGTTCTCGGTAATTTGATGTTAAAGTTCCAAATGGAAACCTTGAAGTGACATTAGCAACTTTTTTCTACTTTATGGTGACAACAAGCCTGGCATATTAGCAAACATTAGTAGTAATTAAATGGCAAACAGCCAAATATATAAGCAACTTAAAATATGAACAAGTGCCGAATTGAATTTCTGCTTACCGGAAGACTGCCCTAACCAGCGATATACTGGGTCCGGCAATAGATGATTTCAGAATGACGTCACACAATTGGCAGCCATATTTACTGGAGGGCAAACATTTGTATTTATATTTTAACCCTACGAGTAAACTGTCTTTTTCTTAAAGTATAAACAATTAGTATGCCATTGTTTTGTTGTGTCTTGGGTGAGGAATAAGAGGTGAAAGAGTTTTAGTACGGTTTTTCAGAATTCTTCCCCTAAATCATCCCGGAATATTGACAAGTACAAGACGTGCCAAACCGGTAAACGTAGTAAGTCGCATGCTCTACATCGGAGGTACATGAGCATTGTTAATTACCTTTATAAATACTTTGTTGATTCATGTAAAACTGACACTGTGCTTGCTCCAGATTTGCTTTCCTGCCATTAGTCTTCGTGGTCGCCACACGCGGTAGAAGTGAAACTTCAACGTTATTAGAGGAATGAAAGATTTGTAGGGTAAACAATTGATTGGAGTGCATGCATTTATG
Source organism: Xestobium rufovillosum (assembly GCA_963966045.1). Classification (NCBI taxonomy): domain Eukaryota; kingdom Metazoa; phylum Arthropoda; class Insecta; order Coleoptera; family Ptinidae; genus Xestobium; species Xestobium rufovillosum. The sequence goes on along the minus strand of OZ014493.1, from coordinate 21,744,175 downwards.
AGTTTCAAATATATCTTTATTCATCAACTTCCATGTCTACACTCAAATCTAAAACTTAAATGATAGGTCTATATGCGGTTTGATGATTTTCTCTGAAAAAATAAACAAAACAAAACAAAAAAACAAACAAAAAGAAAAAAACAAAAAAATGTCAAATATTTTATCTTTTTACACGTTTTTAAAAAATCTTGACAAAGCCCCTGAACGGGGTCGAAAAGTCTATATTATTATATAGCTATGCAGTCATTTAATTACTACACCCCAGAAATTCACAAAATTTAAAAAATTAAAATTTGAACTGGCACAAATTAAGCAAGACTATTTTAAACGTTTATTCTAATTTTCCTAACACTGGAATATAAGTACTCATTAACTTATAGACTACCAATCGCACTTCGAATCCACAAAAAATCGATAATAAATTAATATTGTCCGTATCAAAATAAAGCACCAGGTATAGATGGCTTGCAGGCAGAAATCTTAAAGTGCGCAGGTCAAGAGGTAATAGATCGTTTATATAAATTAGTTAGTCGCATATACCTGACAGGCGAGATTCCAGAAGATTACAAACGGAACATCATAGTAGCTTTGCCAAAAAGAAAAGGCGCGGATAGATGCGAAAATTTTAGAACTATCAGTTTAACTTCCCATGCGTCAAAAATTTTAACTAGAATTGTGCAAAGAAGGATGGAGAAAAAAGCGGAAGAAATATTAGGAGAAGATCAGTTCGGATTTAGACGAAATAGAGGAACGCGCGAGGCCATTCTAGCTTTACGAGTAATTATAGAAAAAACGATAGAAAAGAGAAAGAGCGTCTATATAGGATTTGTAGATTTAGAAAAAGCCTTCGACAACGTAAAATGGGGGAAGATGTTCGAAGTGCTGAGAAAGGTAGGGATGAAATACAGGGACAGAAGAATAATACATAATCTCTACAAAGAGCAAAAGGCAGTTATAGAATGTGAGCAGGAACAAAGGGAAGTAGATATCCGGAAGGGAGTGAGACAGGGATGTGCATTGTCACCTCTAGTTTTCAACTTATATATCGAAGATGCGATTAATATTGTTAAGGAAAGAACAGCCTCAGGGATCAATGTACAGGGCCAAACTATTAACATGCTCAGATTTGCGGATGATATAGCAGTGTTAGCATCTAGCAAAGAAGAATTAGGAGCGGCTTTGAATGAAATGGAAGCAGTTTTGACACAGGGCTTCGGCATGAAAATCAATAAAAAGAAAACTAAAATTTTGGTATGTAGGGGATGTGAAAATAGAACTAAAATGGAAATAAGAAGATAGAGGAGGTCGCGGATTTCTGCTACTTAGGAAGTAAAATAACTCAAGACGGTAGGAGCACTAAAGATATAAAACAAAGAATGGCGCAGGGCCGAGTTGCGTTTAACAAAAAGAAACAACTGTTATGCTCGAGAACGGTTAATATAGAGACTAGGAAGAGACTCTTAACGTCGTATGTATGGAGTACGGCATTATACGGGTGCGAAACTTGGACAATAGGAGAAGCGGATAGAAAAAGAGTAGAAGCGTTTGAAATGTGGTGCTACAGACGCATGATGAAGATACCGTGGATAGATAAGGTTAGCAATAGGGAAGTATTAGAAAGAGTTGGGGAAAAGCGAAAGGTATGGAAAACAATAAAGAGTAGGAGAGATAGGATGGTAGGACACCTTCTAAGACACGAAGGAATAGTTCGTGACATACTAGAGTTAGAGATAGGAATAAAAAGAGGTAGGGGTAGGCCTAGATTAGACTACTGCTCTCAAATAGTTAGGGATGTAGGATGTTCTACTTTTAGGGAAATGCGTAGGTTAGCTCAGGATAGAAAAGAATGGAGGTACGCGTCCAACCAGTCTTCGGACTGAGAACCTTATGATGATGTATCAAAATAATAATTATCAAAGAATAAATCGAATTTTAATGCTTCTAACCAAGTGCTTTGTGGTGTCACGAGAACTGAAACGCTGTCTCCTGAGAGAAACAGCGTGAAGCATGCTTCAGCATGCTTTAGCGTGGCTAAAGAGTGAGGCTTTCGATATTCCTTTTCTCCTCTGCCCGTCTTCTCAGACTGCTCCCCTCCATTCGTTTCACTTTTCGTGATGCTCGCATTTGCCAACACAGGAACTTACTCTACCGAGACAAAAGAAGTTTCACTTCAATAGTTTTATCACTTTAACTATCATTTTTAGCTTCCTAGCTAAGGTTTCGTACGCAACCCCGCCTGGAACTGAGTGCATACGCGCGCACTGTGCAGTGCAAGGCGTTGCGATCTGCGGGCTAGTAAAATAAACAGGTTGCGACGCGCTATGAATGCAATACCCCTTGCCGGCCGGCCTTGCCTCATTTCATCGTCGGCCAGTGAGCAGTGTGTTAATTATTGCAATCCCAGATGTTTTCATGACATGCCTAATCTTTTCATGAAATTACGAATTTTTTACTATGAGACTACGACATATAAACGACAAGACGGCGCGCGCCAAGCGCGCCCTCCAATGTACTTGTGGCTAGGAAGCTGTTCTGTCAATGCGTTGACAACTGGTTATGCAGATGATACACAGCTTTATGCTTTACCATTCTCTCCAAGCAACAGATGTTCGCAATGCATGTTCTCTCATAAAGAGGGACCTGTGGGCTGTCTAATATTTCTAACCAACACCTAATTAATTTTAAAAAATCTTGCGCTATTGTATTTGGCTATGAATGGTTTAGCTCCAGAAGGATCAACGACGACAACGTGATACTGTTTAGGAGGTGCGTTGAGAACTTGCTTTTTACTCAGCATATTAAGTGAATGTTACAGAAGAACAGAAGCCCTACCTTGCATTGAAACCGCTGTATGAACGCACGAGAGGAATTCATGATTGTAAGTAATAAAATATAATATAGTAGTTATAGGTACTCTGAGAGCCACGATGCAGTGTTGTTATAGTATTCTACCATCATTAGGCTAGAATAATTTTTAATGTTGCAAAGTTGCAAACCAAAGAAGAAACGGTGGCTGTCAAATATATAGAAGTACTGTAAAACTAGCCGTGACTACGTCACAAAGCAGCGACTACGGTGCCCATGCTCTCAAGGCTTATGCACAATATGGCTGGACCGAGAAGCAGCAAGCGGAGAGTCTTGATGAGTGTCGTTCACTCCATTTTGCTCTACGGGGCCGAAGTGTGGGAAGACGCGCTCACCATTGAAAAATACCGGAGGCGGATGGGCGCAGTCCACAGAAGGAGTGCCTTGAGGGTGTCGTGTGCGAATCGTACTGTTTCCGAAGCTGCGGCCTTGGTGGTTCCGGGCGCAGTACCCATAGACCTGCTAGCGCAGGAGCGTAAGAGGGTTTATAACAGAAGGATGGAGGTGGATTCAGGGACCACGAAGAGACAGGAACGACAGCGCACAATGGACGAGTGGCAGCGTCGCTGGGATTTGGCGGTGGTTGGCAGATGGACTGTCAAACTCTTGGCGGATCTCACTTCTTGGCTGAAGAGAGGTCATGCGAGGTAAATTTTTTCCTCACCCAATTTCTGGCGGGGCACGGTATGTTTAATTACTACCTCTTCAAATGCAACCGGAAAGGCAGCCCGTTATGTGTCTACTGACCTGAGGAGGAGGACAGTGCACTTCATACTTTTTCGAGTGCAGACGCTGGGCAGCATGGAGGGAGGAACTTCATGTGAGTGTCGGTGCGAGACCGGCGCCGGAGACCATCGTGACACTTATGCTCCGGTCACAGGCTAACTGGGACGCGGTAGCAGCCTTTGTGGAGAGAGTTCTCCGAGCGAAGAAGGAGGAGGAGTGGGGTTAGCGTAGGAGGAAAGCCGTCATTACAAAGCACGCCCGCTGCCCTAAAGTAATGGGAAAGCGCTCCCGGGGTCACGGGTCTGGAGCGAGGGGGGTGGTATTAGTGGGTAGGGCCGGAAACTGATGAGTCCGAGTCCCACACTACCGAGCTAGCGGTGTGCGTGAATGCATTTCCACCTCCCAAATTAAAAAAAATACGTCACTGGGTCCGTTCCGTGTAGTTTTAAAGTGAACGAAACGTAAGTTCAACGTACGTGTCACCCATAATAAATTATTCCCCAGTTTGCTTCTAGGCACGTAATGGGACCGCAACAGTTACTTGTTTTTGACAAGTGGCTAAAGCTTTAAAGCTCCGACCATAGTCGTTGGGATGCAGAGATGACCAAAAATTATATTTGAGGGAAGCCAGTCACGGCAACAAATATTTGAAACATGTAATAGTAGATTTTCTTTCGGGGATCGACATTAGCCCATATTAAACAACAATATATTTGTGAGAAAATTGAATAGGTTAAACAAAGTAAACAAGTAAGAAGTATGTATTTTTCAATATATGAATTCATAGTTCAACAGATTTTCAACAATTAGAGAAAATGTGTCCGAAGACCTCGCTAGACAATGCATAAAAGTTGCTGTCCTAATAATATTAGTAATATAAATGATTAGAGCGTCACTTAGTTTTCTGACCGGCGTTACCACTGCTAAAGGATCTCGTATTTGTCTGAACATACATCCACAAATACACTCAATAGCCTGGCATACACGAGCGGAATTATTGGATGATTTAGCCCGCAAAGGATCGAGTCTGTGGAAAAGCTCTTTATTTGTGAGGGAAATGACGATCCAGGTCCTTCATACGGTTTTCTCCATATAAAGTCCGACCCACGGATTAGGTTGGTGAGCAAAGTCGTCATTCCTACACGAGCCGTCTTTTGGTGGATTTGGCCCGCGACGGATCGAGTCCGTGAAAAAGTTCACTAGTGTGTGGGAAAGGATGATCCGGATCCTTAATACGAGTATTGTGCCGCCCCCACAAAGCCCGACAGATCCGCAGATCTTTCAAGCATGCTTAAAAACCAACTGCTCATCTTATTCGCAAGTGCCAAATTCGTTAAAAATCGCAGGTTTGTACTCCACACACGAAAGGATCTGGTCTGCCAACGAAGCCGGTTCACCACGCCTTATTAGATTTTCATTTCTATGTTAGTGAAAATAAATAAAGGACGCAACCTGTCGGATCCGATCCACTGAAAAGCGTTCGTGTACTCCAGGCTAATAAAAAACGTAGACGTTTGCAGAGTATAGGTATCATAACGTACATTTTTTATTTTGGTTCGTTGTTGCACTTAATGAGATGCTGCAATTTCTATAAGTTCGTTAAACGGGAAAGGAATATACGAGGCAAAAAGAGAACAGCATTGATTTGTATGACTCACAAATCTTAGCCGAGGACAGTTTTCGCCGAATAAATGGAAAGCAATAAGGGTTGTTAATTTTAACTGATGGTGTAATCTTAATTGCGCGAGTGTTGGCCCCAAATACATTGGAACAACCTGTCCCCGATTAATTAAGCAGAAGAACGCCGCATATCCATTATCCCGCCGACGAAATCTGACTCGGTGCAAAAACATAATTCATTTAACAAACAGTTATTTAGTCAAAGCACATTTTTTATCCCGCTAGTAGGCCCGAGGCCCAGGACAAAGCCTAGATTAAGTGAGTATAATAAATTCGTTACACACTTGTCCCGGCAGTAAATAGAAACAGATTCGCGGATGACGCGGATCGTAAATCGTGGCGACCGGAATGGGGAACAACATGCTTTTTACTTGAGTGGGTGATTATGATGTGCAATTAGTTAGAAAGAAAAATCTCTTGTGATGCGAGGTCAAGCTGCTTATTCGACGACTCCCTAGATTTTCTAGAGGGTATTATGAATTTACGAACTCGAGGCGCATAAACAAGGCGAAAAACAGGAAAGACGCGGCTCCACTTCTCACTTCATTTCGCCTGTTTTTATTTCCCTCGTAATTCTATGAGAATACGAGCTCGCAATTAAGACTGGGGTTTTAACATAGTTACGACCAGAAATTATTTCATCATATGACTTTAGTATCTTAAATCCATCACACGAAATAAAATTAATTTGATTGTAGCAAAAGGGATTTGGGCGCAGTTTTAATTTTTATTTGTAGGCAATTTCATATTCTCAGATCTCTTGTCTAGGATACCCCGTTCTCCGTATGGTGGAATTATATAAATCCTTAAAAGTTTTAGAACCAACGCAAAACTTTATAACTTTTTTGCTTTCATTGCTTTCAGTTATTTACCAAAGAACCCAACTCAATGAGGCATTTTGATCTCATGACGACATCGATCGTTAATAATGTTGGTCTGATGGCTTTGTTGGCTGTAAGATTTTAGATTTTCCGAGGCTTATGATGCATGGGTACTCTAATAATTCATTGGTGAGTACATATTATACGTTAAATCATTTAGAAGCGTTAGAGCTAAAACAGACCAGCTGAAATTTCATTTATGAACCAACGAACACAACCAAATAAGAATTATACAAAATGTAAACAAAAAAATCTATCAATGGTCACCATCATGTATTTGAATGTTAGGTTTATTAAAATATAGCATTTGCTATCAAGATACCATTTTTAAGGATCCAAAAGGTATTTATAATATCAAAATGCCTAATTGAGACAAGAAAAATCATAGAAAATTGTGTTGATACTGACAATTATTGTTAAAGTCAGAAATGCCTAAAGGTACGCTTTCGTTTGCACCGGTAGACGCGGCGTGTACCGGCGGCCGACACGCGCGACGGGCACCCTCGCATTTGAACGTGAACGCACTGGCCGACAGGTGAAACGCACAAACAAAAGCAGTTCTATTTAAATAGGTACTATTGGAGAAGTAGATAAAACGCGGGTGTCGGCCGCCGGTACACGCCGCGTAAACGAAATCGTACCTTATCTAAAGATAGGTTTAGACGCTTCGATTATCTGTGCAGATCGGTATGAATGTGCAACTGAAACTGCGCAAAATTTGCACGAATTTTAACACTGTTTTGTTGAGCTAATTTTCAATACTTTTCGAAAAACCGTCGCGTGAAGTGGTCGTTTCTCAACAGAAATGGTCACTTTAGAGGTTTATATTAGTCACTTCCCAATTTCAATGTGACATTTAGAATAGTGCTAAACGAAAGCACGTATCAAATGTTTATGCCCAATGCATAAATCTAAATAAAAACGAATACGTATGCTCACATTTAATATTTTGGTACAGCAATGCAGCAATAATGTAACTACACAAATATTTCATTTTTGTAAAAACGTATAAACGTATAAACATACCAACAATATAAATCTTGGCAAATGACCAAAACTAAACATAAAATTATAAAGTACCTAATAATAAAGTATATTAGATTTCACTGCAGAAATACAAACAAGACTGTCAAGAAGTGGTAGTAAACACAGTTGGAAAGTTTGAACATCGTTTATACGTTCAGTTATTTACACCAACTTCAGATACTTTTCAAGCAAGTACAGATTTTGCACAGTCAAATTTTTTTTGGTTTGCAGTAATCGCAAATTTCTATTTAGACGCAACGATTTGCTTGAATAACATGCAGAATGATTTGCGCAAATAATCTGAGAGTCTAATCCCATCTTAATATAGAAAAGTTTGAGTAAACTAGACTTCTTCAAATCAATTTGTAACTGCTAGTTTAGTTTTAGTTTCTTCGAGGGAAGGAAAAATTTGACAGGGAGCAATTTGTGAAAAATGAAACTTTGTGAAAATTCTCTAGAGTGAGCCATACGTCTCTTTTGACCTACTATAATTTGTACCTACATGTATAATGCTCGATGTACAAGGTGTCCCAAACTGGACGCGTTCTTATGGAAACACCCCTTATTTGAAGAGATAGAAAAAAATTAACCAAGGTGTCCGGAGCTCAAATTTAATGAGAAAACCACTGGCGCAAATAAAACTTTGCTATCTCTTATCGTTTGGCCGCTAGAGGGCGATTCTCAAATTTCGTCGATTTCTTTTATGTCCTATAACTTGTTTATTAATAAAGATAATTAATTTTGGTAAAAACTTTCTTAAGGCACTTTTTTCCGTAAAATCCATTGCAATAGGCAGTTTTTTTACAGGGCGTTTAGATTTTCGTGCACCACCCCAAACTCATTTTTTTTATATAGACCACCCTATATATTATGAGATTTTTGAAAAACTCGTAAGATTTCCGAAATTTTGATGTATCACTTGTCATGTTTATCTTAAAAACCATTAGCAACATTACGATTTAAAAATTAAAATATTGTGCCTACAGAAATCAAGATTGCCATGACTAATAAAATGACATAGGATGCTAACATGTTATGATTAAAACCACAGATCTATAGTTTCACGATAAGATTACTCATAGATATTATATTAAATTAATAATTCTTTAAATGTTGCTAATGGTTTTTAAGATAAACATGACAAGTGATACATCAAAATGTAAGAAATTTTACGAGCTTTTCAAAAATCTCATAATATATAGGGTGGTCTATATAAAAAAAATGAGTTTGGGGTGGTGCACGAAAATCTAAACACCCTGTAAAAAAAATGCCTATTGCAATGGATTCTACGGAAAAAAGTGCCTTAAGAAAGTTTTTACCAAAATTAATTATCTTTATTAATAAACAAGTTATAGGACATAAAAGAAATCGACGAAATTTGAGAATCGCCCTCTAGCGGCCAAACGATAAGAGATAGCAAAGTTTTGTTTGCGCCAGTGGTTTTCTCATTAAATTTGAGCTCCGGACACCTTGGTTAATTTTTTTCTATCTCTTCAAATAAGGGGTGTTTCCATAAGAACGCGTCCAGTTTGGGACACCTTGTACAGTATGTCCCCGGATGGGGTTATAAAGATGGGAAAAATATTTTTAATTTCTCAGAAAAAATAACTTTTTGTAAAAAACCCTGCTTGTTCTTAAACTAACATCGCACGTATTATTTTTTATTCAATTGTTCCAGGAAACATTTTATTAATTTTTTATGCGTTTTCTCATTAACGTTGGCACTACTGTAAAAGTTTAATTATGTAATTCAGTACCGTATGGTGCTGGTAAGGAATGCTACCGTCTAGTATTAAATATAAAATTTAAAAAAATTGGAAAGTTTTCAATGTCGATACAAAAATGAGTGGGCTAAAAATTTTTTTTTAAATCGCTTCTGTTCAAATTTAAAAAAGGAACAAAAATAGGCTTAACGAAAATGAAATTATTTTTATTTGATTTTTTAAGACTAAAAATATTCATGAAAATGTTTTTTCGATTTAATAATAATTATTTTAATAAAAGTTTTCAGAGTCTAAAAATTCATAAAAATTGATAAGAAATTTTCGGTAACAGTTAGATAAAAAATGATATGTGCTGTGGGAGTTTGGGAACAACAGTTAAAAATAATCATTTTTGTCCTCTTTGCAAACCAGTCCTCCAGGGACATACCGTATAAATAAATAAATGATTTTTTTTTCTAAATTTGAATAGCCATTCTTTGGGTGCAGATTTTGAAGAAAACTTTCCGAGTTTACTTTAGTTCAGTTTCAAATTATTATGCTATTCACGAACAATAATTTTATAAATTAAACACTTTGTACTCTTCGTAGTTACCTACTCTAAATTTTGTCCTATTAGTAAGAATCCAAAATCATAGAGAAAATTGTGAATCGTTAAATTTAGAGCTACTTCGCCTACTTCTTCAACGCAGTCTTAGAAGAGGCCACACCACTACGACGGCTCTACTTGGGGTGACTGATAGGTTGACAACGGCCATAGATTCTTCGCAGGGGAGGTTGCTGGCCATACTCGAATTTGTTGATAGCTAAAGTTGAAACATGTCGGACTGTTTGATGTTTCTCTCAAATGATTCCAAAGTTATATTTCGGGTAGACGTCAGTCAGTCAGTCAGTCAGTCCGAATGTCTTCGGCTGATGGTGTTCCTTGTTCTGGGATTTGGACCTTCTCTGTCGGTGTGCCACAAGGCTCTGTCTTGGGTCCTTTATTGTTGAATTTCAATATACACGATTTAGACCATATTATACTATATATTTCACTTTCTGTATTATTCTGTATTATTTCTGTGTTATGCTTATTTAATAAGTAATTTTTGGAAAAGGCTTTCCGTCCAATTCTTTAGTTCAGGAATGTTTTTAATTACATCAGAACGCTAAATTTATATCTGTATAAAGAGAGACAGGTATTTATTTTTCAGTCGCTGAATTATTCGCGTTCCTAAACACGTTTTGTGTTTCATACAATATTGAAGCGATAAAAACATGTATTCACTAAAAATTTCTATCCAACCTACTCAGCTACATTAACTTGCTCACATATTCTGTTTGATATTAGAATTGCGTTCTTTCTCTCGTCATTTATTATTTATTTATCAAAATGAAATGACTTAGTCTCGGAAGAGCCATTTTAATATAAAATATTTTTATTCGTTCTTCGTATTGAATTTAATTTTATTTTCAGCATGGAAATGCGAAAAGGAAAAACGATTTCGTAGGTTGAATGTTGGGATTTTCTAAGCCCTGACCGGACCAGATCAGAGAGTGATTTATGTGAAATCCGCTTGACTTTGACATCATATTATAGGCCTTTATGATCTAAACTCTAAAAACCCGTTTATAATTCACTTATAACCCACACAAGTTGATATTTGAGGCTTTCTTGCAAAGATATAAATCGTATAAGTTAAAACGCACCTAGTGGAAGCCACTATTAAATTACCTGAATAATCTGAAGGTGTAGGTTTGGACGCATAACCACACGGCGTGATACATGTTTAGCTGTATAACCGAAATGGAAAACTACCACAAATGGTCAAGAGTTAAATTTTAGACGCTGATGCCAATGGAGGTCTACCAAGTTAAAGTTAATTGGATTGTTACTCTAATCTAATCTAAAATTAGAGTTAGATTAATCTTCAACTCCTGAAGATTAATCTAAGATTAGAGTTAGATTAATCTTCAACTCCTGAGGATGCTGACGTTGTCAGCGAAACACGTGTCAAGTTTAATTACTGTGTCACTGTCTTTTGGCGTGCGGGGTTAACTTATTAAGAATTCATAGTGACAAATTATTCTAAAATATCTTTAGCGAATTTCTGCACAGCATTGAGAATTTAGTTACGATACTACTTAACGGTTATGGATTTTGTCTGGATGAGCGAAAGTTAGAATTAGATTAGAGGAGACGTGTTTAGCCGTTACAGAGTGCGCATGTAATACTAAAAACGTCTTGTAAGTTGAATAGTGTTCAAAGTTGTTAACACAATCACTGATTACTCTTTGGTAGTTTATGTATAAAATTATTATAATCAAAACGACTACCAAAATTCCGTCAAAATGGCATTTAGTTCAAAATTTATAAATTGCGCCAGTACAACTTTTAACAAAAATGAAATAGAATTACTTTCAAAGGGTCCTAAATCTTCAGTTAATATAGATAATAAAAATAGTCCAGAAATTTTAATTTCAGAAATTGAATTAGCTTTAAAGAATTAGACAGATCATGAACGCATCGGAAATAAAATTAACAAAATTTTAGAATGCAAAAGACAGTAACTCATAATTTGAATAATGTAGATAAACTTAAACTAAATTCTATAAAAGATTAAATATAATTTAGTTATTTCTAAAGCAGACAAATATAATGCCAGTGTAATTCTAGCTAAGAAATGGAAAATTTTATCATTAATGAAAGATTAATAGAACTTCGTAAAGATCCAACAAAACAGTTTCAGTTAAAATTAAAAGATTGGTTAAAAGATTTTAACAGTATTTTTGATAGCAATTATCAAAAATTTTGATTAATTAATATGAATGCTTGTGCACCTAAATTATATGGTCTAATCAAAAATCATCAATTAATTGTCTTTATAAGACACGCAGTATCATACATTAATGCCCCTACTAGAAATTTAGCTAAAAATATTAACAAGATACTTTTAAAAATATTGCAAATTAATTTTACTCCCAAATTTGGTCTAAAAATTTCATTAGATCTTATAAATAAAATAAAAGATAAAACTATGCCAATAGATTCATTTTTAATTTCTTTTGATGTAACAAATGTTCCACCTAAAGAATGCTTAAAATTGTTAGCAGACATTGTGATGAGGAATGAATTAGAAACTGTATTTAAAATTTATATTGAACAAAATTATTTTCAATTTAATAATAAATATTATTGTCAAAATTCAGGTCTAGCGATGTTACGGTATAAATTCACAGATCCCGTAATTGTCTGTTAAGTTCGGAATAGCGATTTTTATTGTATTTTGCCGCCGGGTTGGTAGGCAACCTTTTTTGCACCCCTGCTTTGTTGGAAGAGTCCTCTTGACCGCATAAATATATTAAATTCAAAGTTAGGGACGTGCACTTTTTGCTGCTGTAAATTGCTTAGTTGTCTTTGAAATAAAGTTTTAGCAATGTTTGTTTATAAGCTTTATTGTTTTAATGGTTAAGTTTAAGAATTTAGGTAAAATTTAGTTTCTTGTGATTTTCTTCACCTCTGGTATTATAGTCTAGAAACCGTAAGTTCATAAAAAACCTGAATTGTTATTTTGTTCTCGAATATTCTCGTCTGAGCCTACATATAGGGAATATTATGCCTCAGCGAATCAATTATCAGTCAGATGTCAGACTAAATCGGAACTTCGAGTAGTGTGTGAAGATAGTTCAGATTTGTATCAGAGCCAAGTAGTTGAAGCTGGTTTCTTAGTGAAAAATAGATAGATATCTTATAGTGAAACTCAACTTAACCGGTGAGAAACTGGGACTTTGTTCTACACCCCTCGTAGTGATAGTCTTCAGGAATCTCCCCATTCCAGGAGTAAGCTTGTTAAACTTTAGATTATTAGATTTATGTTTTATTGGTGGCTTTTCTTTAAACTAGAGTTTTAGAAACGGGCCTTAAGATCAGGCTTTAAGGATCTTGTTATGTAGGATCCAGTTTGTTGAATCTAGGTTTAAGATATAGTGGTTTACTCCTGAACCTGGAATATAGGAAGCATAGTTAGTTTTGGAATCTCCTTAATTTTCTATTTGTTGTGAAATCTGAAGACGATATCCGACAGTGACATTGGACATAACGGTTGGCAGATAAGTTTGTTTATTTTGAGTATTCAGCTGCACCAAAATTTTGATTTACAATCTTATTTCTTAAGTTTTTCAAAGTAGATTTTGCATTCCTAAAGAATTTTAATAAATTTTGTAAGATAACTGTGAGCTAACGTAGATCTACAGCTGCCGATACGTACTTCAGTGCGTAGTTGATTTTGTTTATCGGAAGTTTGTTTCATTTTTATTTTAATATTTATAGATTATTTGGATACTTTTAAGCTGATATAGGCTTTGACAGTACGATATTTTACATCATATTAGTAAGTACCTACATATTTGTATATGAAATACTGTTGTTATTGTTTTTCTTAATCCCTCGTTTAACATTTACTCATCGTAAAATCTCGCATTGCGAATAGTTTTCTACGTTGGCCCTAGGACCTTCGTTGATAGGTACTTTAAAAATTTTGCTAATAATGATTTATGAATTTCCGGGTGAATTTCTTAATAAATGCGGGGGTTGCCAACGAAGTACAAATCTTGCATATAACCAATATCTGCGTTTACTGGTTACGCGGAATCCTGCTGTCTTCAAGAGTGCTGAGTAATACCTTGCGTGCTGCTTCGACTGTCGTAGTTTACAGTAGAATGATTAGAAGAAGACTGAATGAGTTCAATTTACGAGTCTGAAGAAGAGGTGTGTCCATTATTAACTACTGAGCTTCGCGTAACCAGGAGGAGATTGTCGAATTTTGGTGTGGAATAGGCCAGGGGAACGTTATCACGAGCGCAGTAAGGTCACCCTCGTAGAGTTTGGAGGCGGGGGAGTTAGAATATGGGATTGATTGATATTGGTATGAAAAATGTTATCTTCCCGATTTAATATGTTTTGCGTTTTTTTATTATTAACTTCTAATTTATTTATTGTAATAATAATGAAAGATTTGCAATTTTTGAAATAATATTGATTTTAAGATTATAATATTCTTATATTTTATACTTATGTTTACTTTCATCTGTCATTTATTTTGAAATTAAGATCGAAAATTTTATTCGACCACTTCAATTGACTAGCAGTGTACATAAATGTTTGTGCATAATACATTATAATACATTATAATACATGACGCTGTGCTAATAGTTCTTTTTATTTCAGGTACTACCTCATCCAGTTCGTTAGTGTCATTATTGGGTTATTCAAAAAATGCAGATTCTGCGTTATCAAATGCTTCAACTGATCTTGCATAAAGTTAAATGAAACGTTAAAATTCCTGCTGTACAAATAACATGTTAGTGTTGGGAGTTGGGACACTTACCTGCTTTTCAATCACTCCTAATTTCCTTCAAACGGAAGTCATGAGTTAGATGTCATTTAGTGCTTCTCACCTGCAACGAAAATTGTAAAAACTTAATCAGACTTACTTACAAAAACTACAATATATGTACTTGTAATTAGCTTAGGTGTCACCGGAAATGGAGACGTGACTACTGAAATTGCTCGAAGCCACAATCGAATATTATTTTAAAAAGTAATTTACTATTCAATATAAGTACTATAAATCAAGTACCTATGTAATAGTATATCTTCGTATTTGAATTACCCTCAAATTATGCACTATACGATATACCTATCGTATATTAATTAAATCAAGAAACATGCGGAATTATGCGTTAACTGTTTAACACCAACATAATCGGGTCCCTTCTAAATAAAAGAAGACTTCTGCCGCGACTAAAGATACTAAACACCCCAAACGCTCCCAAACACGATTCTCGCATTACTCCTGGTAATGGTGTTTTGTTCCGAGCGATTTTCCTTGTGTTAGTCATTATACTAGCCTGGCTACTGCACAAATCCATTTGTTGACTTCGGGGCATTTCTTAAATTATCTTGCTTTGTTTCCTGGAAGCTTGGCTTTTGATCATTTCAAATTGTTTGTCACTGGAGTGATTAATTTTGATTGGGTTTTGATTCTTTACACAAGGTTTTCAAATACCTGCATCTGTTTAAATGGAAACAATTCTACCACTAATACCTACATTTTTTCCGATAATGCTTTATCTGTTTCAATGGAAGATTTCATTTATCGAAATTATTAATCTTTCCACAAAATGTCATTGTAAAGAAATAACATGTTATACAACAATAAATAAATTGCTGATGTTTTCCTTCTCTTGCACTTCATAATGTTTTTCAGTTCGTATTTTATGTAAAACAATTTTTCTGAAGCAAAACTTTCAGTTAATTTCCATGGGATTTCTTGAGTACCTTCTTACCTTAAACGCAGAATGACCCATAAGAATTTTCCTAAGAATGTTGAGGGTGCATAACGCTCAATTTATTGTTTTTCTGCTTCCTAACTAAATAAGTATATGAAGCATTTTTAATGGCCGTCAAAAGGGTTTTTTAAATCATATATATGCTACTCCAAATAGTTTCTCAAATATCTTGAGAAACGTAAAAAAATATTTTTCGGTTTTTTTAGCAACAGCACCATTTTTAAGAGAATTTACCTAAATGAAATGGTGGCAATACGCATAAATGAACTTATTGAATATACGTAATTCAATGGTGTGACATCAGAATTGATCTGCGAAACTTTTTTATTTCGTTTGAACAATTGTTTACTGCGGCGTATTGTGGCCATTAGAGGAGCTGTTGTAGAATGGTTTTGATCGTATTTAACTGATCGAAGTCGTAGTAATACAAATGCTGTTGCAGCCGACGCCATTTCTAGTTTGGAAATCTCTACATGTATTAGTGCTTCGCAGGGTGTATTCTTGGCCTCTTCATGTTCCTGGTATAAATAGATGACCTTTCGGTAACTTTCTCTGCGTATGACTTCACCATTTCCGTGGATGGCGCAGATGTCGTAATCGGCAACACATACATTTCTTAGCCACAGCTTAAAGGTATAAAGTGTTCGATAATAAATTCAAATGGTTCTGTGCAAATATAGTTTGCTACTGAATTGTAAAAAAATTGGTACGAGATATTCCTCTTATAGGCAAAAAAATCTTGGGTTTGTATGTTGATCGTAGGTTTCGGCGGTCTGCTAATGTTTTCAAATTACGACCCTCCCTTAAGCTCAGTAATATTTGCACTTAACCACATAAGGAAAACTTTTAATCTTGACCCTTGTCTGAAAGTGTATCATGCATATTTTGAAAGTTATACAACGTCAGGCCTAGTGATGCCAACGAGAGTTTCATTTTCGAGAGTCTCGTTTTCGAAACGAGACTAGAGACGAGATTTGAAAATTTTCTCGTAAGGTGAGACGAGACCTTCTCGTGGTCTCGTCTCGAATCTCGCACGAGGGTCTCGCAGCCTTGTGGATATGCATCAAATGCCGAAGCATTGTCAACTTATCACTGCAAAAATAATTTTAAATCACGCCAACAAATATTTTAGAAATCTGCTTTGATGAAGGCACTTCCGTTGGCGGCGTCTATACCTTAAAGCGGCATTTCTCATTTTATTTGTATCTATTTATTTATTAAATATACAATGTAACATACACACCTGCAACTTTAATAACGCCACCTATTGCGACTTAATTTGTTCCATTCGGTATCAGCAAATAAAAAGGAATTATCTCTTACAAAGTAGTGGAAAAAAAGAGTTTTCCTGCCGAAAATGATTTTTATGCAGAGAGCACAGAGACAGGTATAATTAAATTTCGTTTCCGTCTGCTCATATAGGTATTTTCTACTCTATTGTGAGTCATGTAACATGACTCATGTTGACATACAGTGGTTGGATCAAGAACTTTGTGACGTAAATTCACTATGAATTCTTAACAAGTTAACCCCACACGCCAAAAGACAGTGACGCAGTAATTAAACCCGACACGTGTTTCGCTGACAACGTCAGCATCCTCAGGAGTTGAAGATTAATCGTCAACTCCTGAGGATAACTGGTGTTGTCAGCAAAACACGTAGGTATCGAGTTCAATTACTGTGTCACTGTCTTTTGGTAGTCATGTTGATGCGTCAAAGTGATGTCACTTTGGGTATATAAACGAAGATTGTCTCGGGCGGAGGACATTCTGTTTGAGATCTGGAAGAGTGAACTTCGATATTTTCGGAGTAGAGTAGGTGAAATATTTGAGTACTACTGAAGATGGCAATTTAGTTGCCAAAATACGAATTTAGTGTTTCAAATTGTGTGTCTAATTGTGGGTCTAATTGATTTTTGAATTAATATTAATTTGTGTTATGTTTTTAGCAGAATATATTACTTTGTATTAGACAAGATCTTTAATCTCTTGTGCGTTTAACAGCGAGTTGGCGAGACTGCGAGACTTTCGCACGAGAACCGAGACGAGACGAGACTCGCGACTGCGAGACTCGAGACGAAACGAGACTTTTGGAAAGTCTCGTCTCGTTAGTCTCGTGGGCATCACTAGTCAGGCCGTTAGCCACAGATTATCTGGCCGAAAATAATGGTACTTTCCTTATACCATTTTTAATTTAGGTTTCGTTTTTCAAGATACTTTTCCCTGCGTACGTCTGTGGTACAAAGGCATTGTTTTTTATACCAAGCGTACATAAATCCCATTTCAAATGTGCGTTTCGAATTGCTGGGATAATTCAAAAAAGAATGAGTTGAAATAAAATTCAATTACTGGCATCACAGGCGTACCATCTATCTGCAGTATAAAAACGTTTAATTAATTTCGTTTAAATTCACCATTTACACTATTCTTACTACTTTATTTTGAGAGATGAAGCACTAAGACGGGTTTTGCTCTGTTTTAGTTTCCTACGTTCCGTGAAACTAAATTAATTTTGGTTCTGCGACAGGTGACGCATTCATAAAAGCAGAATTTCTTGTAAATTAATGCTTCCCATATCTTTATAAATGCATAAAATTCTGAATACCCGCATTTCTTTGCTACTCTGCTTTACTAAATTTACAAAATGAGAATTAAAACTAAAACTGTTTCCAATCCCACATTGGAATAATCAAGCGAATCGTAATCTTTTAGATTCTCGAGATTAGGGTGCCTTCTGCAATTTCGTTTTTTTTTATTCTTGGATTTAAGGTTAGCTTTTATAACCACTATGTTGTGATTACTATCTATAGCTATCTGTCCCTGCATAACTTCAACAGTCCTTAACTGATTTTCTAAATCTTTGCCTAACAAAAATGCAATCTGTTCGGAATCGTATTACTACTTTTACAGGTTTGGAGTGAAACCTAACCATAAGTTCGCCGTCAGTTTGCTGTAAGAAATTTTTCACACTACGCTATTTTTCCGCTTACCTATTCTATTGTCAGATTTTCGCTTGTGTGTATTACTCCAAAAGTTTACAGATTCCGGCCACCGCATTCCTATTTTCCCTACATGTTTCATTCGTCCGACATTTTGCGAATCCTCGGCCGCCCCGTGAAATAGTATATACGCTGAGTACTTCCGTTGAGACCCACCTGAGCTCTTCCGGACATTCGACAATGTACCTATCTATTTTATCTCCAGAATCCTTTACTCCAGAAGATGCCATTACATTTTTCAGTATGCTCTATTAGGAATAAAATAATGTGATGGTTTCCCATTGTGTTCCACGTCGCAGTAGTGTGCATCACAGTCTCATACCGACCCCCACGGTCTATGGCATGCTCAGCATTATTGAAAGTGCTACTGCGCCCTTTCTGGATTAAATAGCCTAAAGTTTTTCGTTATACATATAACCAAACATACGTACATGGCATTTCTGACTGTAGAACCAAACCTAGGTACACCTATATTAAGTATTCAGATTTTCACAACAGCCTCGATTTTCATACCGTCTAAAGAGAGCCTGAAAATATCCCCTACTCTGAAAATCTCTAAAGGAGAACGTACTGCAGCTTGCAGCATTTTGCATATGAACAGGTTCTACATTCAACCTTGATTTCACAAAATTCCGCGTTTTCAGTGTTAGTTCTCAAATTAGATACGAGAAAATTAAATCTCTTCGGAGAGTGAGCATCGAGTAGGCAAGTTAAAATATTCTTAGGAATATTTTAAAATACATATGTAGAAGGTGTCCCAAACTGGACGCGTTCTTATGGGAACACCCCTTATTTGAAGAGATAGAAAAAAATTAACCAAGGTGTCCGGAGCTCAAATTTAATGAGAAAACCACTGGCGCAAACAAAACTTTGCTATCTCTTATCGTTTGGCCGCTAGAGGGCGATTCTCAAATTTCGTCGATTTCTTTTATGTCCTATAACTTGTTTATTAATAAAGATAATTAATTTTGGTAAAAACTTTTTAAGGCACTTTTTTCCGTAAAATCCATTGCAATAGGCAGTTTTTTTACAGGGCGTTTAGATTTTCGTGCACCACCCCAAACTCATTTTTTTTATATAGACCACCCCGAGGGGTGAACCGCAGAGCAAAATCTTGTACACCAATTCCTCTATTTATGTGTAATTCCTTTTAATTCCCTGCAATTCCTATCTAATTCCTGCAATTCCTCAAGTAATTCCCGCTATTCCCTATGTAATTCCTGCAATTCCCCATGTAATTCCTGCAATTTCTCGTGTAATTCCTGCAAAACCCCTACTAATTCCTGGAATTCCCTTACAACTAATTCTTGCATTTCCTGTACGTCCGATACTGCAATTTACAGCGCATACGCAATCGTTAGTATAAGAGGGGTAAACATTTCTGCAATTTCCTTGTAATTCCTGCAATTCCTCACTATTTCCTGCAATTCCCTACAAATTTATGTAATTCCTCAAGCTTGTACACAAATTCCTTTTAATTTCCCGCAATTCCTATCTAATTCATGCAATTCCTCAAGTAATTCCCCCAATTACCCACGTAATTCCTGCAATTCCCCATGTAATTCTTGTAATTTATATTTGTAAAGATGATGCAATAATTTACAGCGCATGCGCAATCGTTAGTAAACATTTCTGCAATTCCCTTGTAATTCCTGCAATTTCTGTGCAATTCCTCACTAATTCCTGGCTAATTCCTGCAATTCCCCAAAAATTCCCCAAACAATTCCTGCATTTCCCTACAAATTTATGTAATTCCGTAGTAATTCCTCTGCAATTCCTCAAGCTTGTACACCAAAATTCCTCTGGGGTTCACCCTTCGGACCACCCTATACATATATTATGAGATTTTTGAAAAGCTCGTAAAATTTCCTAAATTTTGATGTATCACTTGTCATGCTGTCATGTTGTTGTTGTTGTCGTTTGTGTTGTAAAGAATTATTAATTTAATATAATAACTATGAGTAATCTTATCATGAAACTTTAGATCTGTGGTTTTAATCATAACATGTTAGCATCCTATGTCATTTTATTAGTCATGGCAATCTTGATTTCTGTAGGCACAATATTTTAATTTTTAAATCGTAATGTTGCTAATGGTTTTTAATATAAACATGACAAGTGATACATCAAAATTTAGGAAATTTTACGAGCTTTTCAAAAATCTCATAATATATAGGGTGGTCTATATAAAAAAATGAGTTTGGGGTGGTGCACGAAAATCTAAACGCCCTGTAAAAAAACTGCCTATTGCAATGGATTTTACGGAAAAAAGTGCCTTAAGAAAGTTTTTACCAAAATTAATTATCTTTATTAATAAACAAGTTATAGGACATAAAAGAAATCGACGAAATTTGAGAATCGCCCTCTAGCGGCCAAACGATAAGAGATAGCAAAGTTTTGTTTGCGCCAGTGGTTTTTTCATTAAATTTGAGCTCCGGACACCTTGGTTAATTTTTTTCTATATCTTCAAATAAGGGGTGTTCCCATAAGAACGCGTCCAGTTTGGGACACCTTGTACGTGTAGTTTTATTAGTCAAGTAAAGTAAATTATTAATAAGTAACAGAAAATCATAGGCAATTGATAAGTTTACTCGCGTATGCAAAATAAAAATTCCAATGACAAGGTTAATAATTTGACGTTTATATTTCATGCAATTTAGTTGGCGCGCTACTCCAAAAAAATCATTTTGACTTTTGTCAAAAGAGAGATGACGTTAACACGACAAAATTAGGTGGAAAAAGAGGAAGAGAAAAGGGCAAGTCTTTTATGTTAGAAATAAAGCCGAATACATGGGATCTTGGTGTCTATTAGCATAGAATGTCTTTTTTATTAAGTCACTCTTGTCCTGTAAAATTATTGCAAGCCATACTTACATTAGCCAAAAAATGGTTAACTTTCATCTGCTCGCAGCTGTACATAAATTTATGGATTTATTTAGATACACGAATTACACTGTAAGCTCTATTCATCTAATTCGATCAGTCCCAACTGGGGTTTTATACATGAATATTACAAAACATGGCAGTATTTTACATTTCCACAGATATATAAATAAATAATTGTTCGGGAGTGTACCCCTAAATGAATTTATGAATTTGTGCTACAATTGCATTCCTTTTGTAACAGAACTTACATTACTGGGGCGTCCTGCGAATCTCGTAGACACCGGCTGCACCATTTCAGCTCAGCTTTAATTCGTAATGAAAAGTGATTATTTTGAATTAAGGTTCGCATAATAGCTGCGAAATGAAACGGTGGAAGCAATGGAGGTTATTTTGTTTCTTTACTGGAGCAGATTTAAACTCGGCCTAAATCTCATCAAAGCACCTGCATCCATTTAGACAAAGTGCTTAGTTAGTTACGCCGAATAAAATTCTTGAAAATCCAGGAATAGGTAGTTCAATCTAATACTATAACAATATTCCAGTTTTTATAATTTCGACGGGAGTGTACAAGCATAAGAAGAGTATGGTAGAGGATCGGCATATTGAAATATTGGGTATATTAGAGGGCAGTGTGGCAAGCAGT
Source organism: Xestobium rufovillosum (assembly GCA_963966045.1). Classification (NCBI taxonomy): domain Eukaryota; kingdom Metazoa; phylum Arthropoda; class Insecta; order Coleoptera; family Ptinidae; genus Xestobium; species Xestobium rufovillosum. The sequence continues at coordinate 21,722,416 of OZ014493.1, read as the reverse complement.
ACGCCTCTAGACATCTATTAGCATCCCAGGAAACTACACAAAGAGGGTGAAATACTGTCAGTTACAGTGACTGCGGCGTCTAGAGATTGAACCCGGGTTCGCTGTATTTGTATTCTAACCATCTAATGCCTTGTATTTAAATAAATATATAATAATTATCAATATTGTTAAGAAAATAATTATGTTGAACTACATAATAATTTGATGCCTGCAATGTGTCCTTGACTTAACAGCCTTACTAGTTCACAACCAGCAATGATAGCCGTAGTCGAAGTGCGAAAACTTCCTCGATTTAAAATTAATTGATAATGTCAAGTTTGACTGGCATTCTTGGACAAATTAATAGTCGACGAACAATTCGAAAATTATGCAAAATCTCAAGACTTCCAATTGTGTCTTTGTTAAATGTCACAATGATGAAATAGAAAATTACTTGCGAACTTCCAATATAACAAATTATTTTATTATTTAACCGGTTTCAAGATTTACAACGATCTCATCATCAGAAAATATTTAAGTGAAATTGTAAACAAATTAATATGACACTAAAGGCTGGGTCTCATTAGGACATTTTAGTGGAGTCAACAAGTGGCTTTCAACTGGCCACTAAAGTTTGCTCCTAGAGGAAAGTAAATTTTCTACTTGCCCAGTTGAAGGCAACCGGCCACTATGTAATCACACCAAGACATTTCAGAGCAACTTCGGTGGCTTCCACTTGTTGACTCCACTAAAATGTCCTAATGAGACCCAGGCTTAAGGGAACAGTTGACAAGGAAACTAAAATTGACAAAACAATACAAAAAATAATGATATCCATTGAATAAGTTAACTAGATAACTGAATTTCAGTATTTACCTACGGGGCATAAGAAAAACACAAAGGACATTCGAATACCTCCTACCTTGAAGGGAAAAAACAATGAATTTAAATAAAACCATCTAGGAAAAAACAATAAATTCAATTGAAAAAACCTTCAAGTGAAATATCAGAAAAACTAAATAAACAAAATATCTATGGAATCTTGACAACTGCCAACTGCTAATCTTGTAATGAAATGTGTGGTCAAGTCTATGTGTTCTGTCTTGACAAGCGGGCGCCGCGCCACTCACTCTATCCCCATGCTTTTGGTGTCGCATTTTCGTTTCATTGTTTACGCCTACCGGGCGATAAGAAGTTTCACTTCAAAACATAAATTATAGATTAATATTGCATTACATCCAAACTAATTTAACTTATAAATAAATAATGTGCTGGTGACGCACAACAACAATGTTCGTTGCCGAAAATTTCCACATCATCTATCTAAAACAAGCACGCCTTTCAATAATGCAAACTTAATTTTGGAAAGAATATCTGCTGCAGCATCATAAATCTATGCTGGAACACTTCAAATGTAATTGTGTAACTGTCAGGTCTCATAATATTTCCTGCGTTGTTGGATGCTGGCTGGTGACACAACGGATCAAACCGGTTACCACGGAAACTGAGCTGTGTTCGACGTAATTCTCACTCATAATGAGCACATCCTATCTAGCAGGCTCTTTTCTTTGTGTCGCCTCCCACTTCTATCCGCCTTTTGATTACTTAGAACTTGCTAAACTATCATCTGTATCAACAGGTTACCATTCGCTAATGGCAGACGACACACTAAGCAAAGTAGAGAGCGGCGCCCTAGAATAGTGATAATTATTTATTCCTGTGTTAAATGGTTTGAATTTTGTAATTTGCATATGAATAGGTACCAACAGGAACGATATTCAAAATTCCGTAAAAGTGCTTCTGCTAATGTATTAATTTAACAGAAGTTAGCTAGCTAAAAGAACTATATGTATGCTGATGCATTAAAATAATAGTGAGTCGAGCGCCGCATTTGAATATTGACAAAACTGATACTTAAGTGGTTAGGGGCAAATAGTTTGTTTTTAATACCTACTTCTGCCTGGGTTGACTGAAAGACTATTAGGTATCGGAATTGGACGAATGAGTTCTTGTTTAAAAAATATACACTGGAAAGAATTTTATCATCACTAGTTCACAAGCACAGTATCCTATGCGTCGTCTTTGAATATAGAGTGTGCAGTTTTTTTGTGAGAAGCTTGGATTTTATGTGCGAATAGACTTTAAAGTGCACTGCAATTGTCACTTGTTTATTGCTGAGTAATCACTGAGTATCTTAATGCATATTTTTATAGAGTAGACTAAGTAATGCACATATAAATTTATTTTGGTAACGAAATAGGAAGTGCTTCCGTAACCGGCGCCGGCTACAGTTTTATAGGTGTATTGCAGCAGCGGCTCCTTAAGAAGTGCGGTCGTGCGCGCGCACTGCCTACAAAAATATGGTTTTAACCTTTTTTGATAAAAGGTTCAAACCTTATAATTATAAACTAATAAGTTTAAGACTTTTTGAATCTCTGCCGCAATATATATATTAATTATTATGCGAGATAATAAATAGTACGCGCTCTAAGCATTCCGCGTCGTCTTTCAAAACGCCTACCAGACACGCATCCAGCCTTCCGAGTACTGAGGTGTGGCACTCTAAGGCAAATGCACATTTCGATATGGGAGCGAGATCGGCGCGACTCGGGAAAATTTCGTCGTATGTGCTTTTAGGTGGAAGAATTATAGCTCGTCTGGGAGCGCTGTTTGAGCGCACACTTACTGTTGGGCAAAGCACAGGACGCGGGAGTGTACTTCTGCGGCAGTGTTTATTGTTTTTGTTTACCATATTTAGGTCTGAGATAGCTCGTTGCTTTGCTTATAACGTGAGTAATTAGCTGCATTATCGTGCTTATTTTTAAATATTGAAATTTCCAATACTTAGCATGGCTAAATGTAGCGGTTTGTTAAAGTCAACACTTAAACATTGTGGAGTGAACTTTAACAAAGTGGTCGCCTGATTTTTGCAATTTTCAAATTTATTATTGTGTTGTAATACTCCATTCAGTTAAAAATGAATATTTTATCTAAATATAGACTTTTGACGAAAAACTTGAAATAAAATGAAATGGACGTCCTACGCCTGTGCGAAGTATCAAATGCTTTTCGAAAGGTCGCGGTAAAAGTTGTGTGCGAAAGTTTAACCTTTTGGATTTGGGATTTTCGTTAAATATTGCGGCGAGTGAAATTTCTTGTTTGAAACTGTTTGAAAATGGCTTCTAAAGCACTTCATAACAAAACTACGGGGTAGAAACCGCCAGACCCCCTCCCAACTCTTGAGCGGTGATTTCATTCTAGAGCACTGCCAAGTTCTAAAGTCAGGAGTCGCCACTGGTGTATTGTTGCCGGAGCCTGCGTGTGTCTGGTGCGAGAGGGCAGCTAAGGGGTCTGTTTAAAATGCGTATGCGTTGTATCAGTCTTTTTCGTTCCCAAATAGAAGCGCGCCGGCAACTATAGGTACGCAAGGCCGGCGCCGGCTACGGAGGCACTCCTAACGAAATAATCCATGTTAACGAATAAAGAGAGATAAATGTATTGATTCTATTTTGTGACATGGCTATAAAAATCATTTTATTAGCTTATGAGTGCATTTAGTAACATTTCTTGTCGAAAGTAGAGTTGCTTTAGGGGAAATTTATTGATGAGATCACTTGGCATTGGTATTTATGATATTTGTATGGAGCAATGCTAGATAGTGACGCTGCCAGTTTTATTTGTGGGTTGCATCTCGCGGGCAATCCAGCGCAAGAGGACAATGAAAACAAGATCACCATCCAGTGCAAGAGGACAAAGGAACAAAGAGCAAGAGGTGATGAAGATGATGTTCAAGGAGATCTACGGCCCGTTTGAGATCCTCATTTGCAGGAGGACTTCAGGACTCTGATTGGGGCAGTGGACTGTTTGGCCTTGTCCTTGCAGTCAGTTCGAAAAGTAGAGTAGATACGGAGACTGCCCGTTTTGAGTACCCATCGTACTATTTTCTCTTTTGATGCGTTAAGCATATTTGGGGTAATCGGCTGATTGCGAGGCTGATTGGCTATACGTTGAGAGTCATTTAGTTCATAAATACTCCTATTTAATGAAAACAGGAAAGTCAATAAGAAAAACAACGTAATAATGTCAATGCACTTATCTTCCAAACAACTGTCATTAACACAGTGACTTGCAAAGGTACTCATAGGGTTTTTTTTATACGACAATGTGTCATTGGCGGAGAAGAGCAGCCTTGACAGAGAGAAAAACAAGTGAGTGCCTTTTTGGTTCTTATTTTTTTATCCGCTTGTTATCCTTGCACATTAGCGCTTAACAAGACAATTCATTGAGTTTTTGGGTGGAACATGCATTTAAGTAAATCTACTTTTTTATTGTATAATTTATTAATTTAGTCACTTTCAACGTTTCAAGAATTTTGTTTAATGCTGTAGCTATTGATAACATTATTTACTGCAAAAGATGAAATTTTAAAAGCAGTGAACTGTTGAATGCGTCCGTTGTTATTCGAAGTTTAAAATAAGTCATGAAGAACAAAATGCGAGCACAATTGATTTATAATGTACCTATCTTGCAGGACTTTTACTCCGGAAATGTTAGTCGCTTTTTGGATGAAGTTAAAATCCTGTTGTCGATTCTTTTTCATTTTTAGCTCTCTTTCGCCGACATACTGTAGTTCTTCTGTGGGATGTAGGCATGTATGGGTTGAGGTCACGTTTCATTTAAGAAGATCTCTTTTTGCGCAGTATTATTCCAAATTTCACGTTGCAACGGTTCGTTGTTCGGATTCCTAGCTTAACTGCATTGTAGTTTTATCGGATGCATACCTACATACCTACTTTACTAAAAGAAAATTTGGCAATGCCTTGTTTCAATTTTTAACGTTCAGTCAAAGTTATTATTTTTTAATAGAGTAACAAATATTTTCATCAAAACCGTCCTATTTATTATAGAATGTTTTTCATCTTCCTATTTTCAGGATTTAATCTTATTTTCATTCAACTAAAATAATTAAAATTGTTTACTGCAGTTTGTCAAAATTTACTACGTGGATACTCGTACGGAAAGTGGGAAATTGTACCTAAAGATTCGCGGCCATGCAACTTAATTTAAGCCGATCAGCAGTTAGAAGGGTGTTCCAGAGTTGATCATATCAGCACTGAGGAACCGTCATCGTCACTTGAATAGTGCCCAGTTGCAACTTCAGATACGGGAAGCCCGTGGTGTGGCTGTCAGTAGGTGGACTGTGAGAAGGAAGCTTAAAGAAGAAGGCCTTACATCATCACACAAGCCTGCAAGTGGTCCAAAACTGACAGCAGCCCACCGCCAAGTTCGCCTCCAATTCGCGAGAGAACACCTGAATTGGGCAGTTGAACAATGGGGATCAGTTCTTTTCTCTGACGAGACTAGGATTTGCCTTCAAGAAAACGATGGAAGAAACAGGGTATACAGAAGACCGGAGGTACGATTCGCAAAATGTTGCTTTCAAGAGCGAGTCCTTTATAGAGGTGGATCATGTGTGATTTAGAGAGGAATATCCTTAACAGCAAGAACATTGTTGGCGCCGAACGTGATCACAAAACGGAAGAGGCCTCAATGCTGAAAGATACATAAATGAAGTGCAAGAAGTGGTACCTTACGCAGGGTTTAATGGTGACCAATTCATTTTTATGCAAGAAATGAGCAGCTGTGCACTGATATCTGCGAGAGGTTGGTATATAGGTAATGGAATAGCCAGCAGGCATCCCCGAACTAAATCCCATTGAACATCTTTCGGATCAGCTAAAAATAAAAATCCGACGTAGAGATCCTGCACCTAATACGTTACAAAAGCTTGTGGTTGCTGTTGAAAATGAATGGAGCAAAACATACCCCAAGAAAATGTAGCCAACCTCATACAATCGATGATCTACCGCATGCAAGTTGTTATAAGGGCAAGAGGAGGGAACACTAATTATTAATTTTGAAAGTTTTTTTATAATTTTGATTTTAAATGTTCAGTATCTTCAATTTCGTTTATTAAACAACTTTTTTCTGAAAATTATATTTTTGCTTTATTTTACTTATGGCCAAAGAACTTCTGAATAACCAACATAATTTTAGGATATTCATTCGATTCTGATCGTCAGTAGAATGATCTTCAAAATTAAAAAATCCACACTTATACAAAATCAGTTCATCAAATTTGAAAACTGTAAGGGCTGATTTTATTGCTCCCAAGTGTAGTTTAATTTTTTTAGTGGTGTACATTACAGATGTCTAATTTTATATTGCTTTATTTCCTTCGTTATCTATTGTTTCAACTCGAGAGGTACGTTTAGGGCAAAAACTATATTTATGTGATCTAGGTTATTTTGGAATTATTGTTGCAGGGTTGCCGCTCTTCTTAAGGTGCGTTTACCTTCAAAATTTCAATTTTTGCTCGAACTTTCACTTCCGTCATGTGTTGGAACGTGCGTTATATAGGCCCGCCTAAAACTTTTGTGGGTAAATTTCGCTAACTACGCTACTTGCAATTTTCTCTGGGCACGCTGCCAAGACGTTGGCTTGAGCATATTTTGATGATTTAGGAAGCACCATCTACCTCGAATTGGGAATTTTCGTTAACGCCGCGCCGTTCCAAGTCTTAGAGCTTATGAAATTCTAGGAAAAAACACCCACATCATGGAGTTTTCAGTCCGAGGAATAGTTGGACGCGTACCTCCATCCTTTCCTATCCTGAGCTAGCCTACGCATTTCCCTAAAAGTAGAGCATCCTACATCCCTAACTATTTGAGAGCAGTAGTCTAATCTGGACCTACCCCTACTTATTTTTATTCCTATATCTGACTAGTATGTTTCGAACTAAGCCTTCGTGCCTTAGAAGGTGTCTTACCATCCTATCTCTCCTATTCTTTACTATCTTTCACCCTCGGGGTAAGTGAAATAAATTTCCATTGTTGTTCAGTTGCTTTACCTGTTATTATCAACTTTGCATTCTCTACCCCAGCTTCTTCTGTTTTTCAATGCACATATCCAATTCATTTTAGGAAAATCTAAAAAAACTGGAAAACCTTGTCGAGAGAATAATTCTCTCGGCAAGGTTTTCCAGAAGAATATTAATTATTAATATTCCTCTTGCTACTCGCGATCCAGTAGATAATATTTTCCTCCTATCCTATCAGAATTTTAGTTCATGTCCTTTAATATTGTAGTGCACCACTCTTTGTAATGCACTGTTCAAAATTGTCTAAGGAAAAAAACTATTATTTCAAAAATATTTTCGCCAGCAATTCGTAGCAAATTGAAAATATGCCATGTATGTTCGTTGGATATAATACCATAGCATGATAAAAGAGGACTTGATTTATTTTATTTATAAAAAAAAACTTAAATTCAAAGAAAGGTGGACGATAACAAATTTCGCCTTTTATAATGTTTTTGTTCACATCATCTCTGAGCATATATGGTCAGTTTAGTTGTTTGTGTTGAACATAAGACAACAATTTACAATGCAACGACGACACCTAGCCCTCGACGAAATGGTACGTGCGGTGGGGATGATCTAGGGCGCCCATAGGCATGGGCAAGGGGGGGGGCACTTGCCCCCCCCCTGGATTGCTGGATTCCTTAACCTACATGCCTGATACTTTATTTTGTAACTTGCAAATCACATCCTGACCTTGAAAATTCAACATTTTCGCCTGCGGCGCATTGACAATTTTTGCATACACATCACATATTTTTGCTTTGCCCCCTCCTAGAAAATTCTCTATGAGCGCCCTTGGGATGATTGAATTTGGTGGTTCACAAAGTCAGGCAGCGGCCGAATTTGGAGTATCGCAAAGTGTAATGTGTCGATTGTGGGGACGAAACCAGGAGACTGGCGATGTGGCCGAAAGATACGAAGGCCGTAGAAGAGAAAAAACACCTTCCCAAGACCGATTTATTATTCTTCAAGCCAGGCATAATGCATCAATTATGGCACGAGAACTTTCTGCGGATCTCCAAAATGTACATGCTGTGGCGGTTTCTGACCAGACCATCATAAATCGTATTCAAATGAAGCTGGTCTTCATTCTCTTCGGCCAATTAGAGTACCTGCACTTCGCCACGGCAATCGCGAAACTCGTCTTGAATGGGCTGAATGTGGTGAAGCAGAATGGTCCAATGTTCTGTTTACCGACGAATCTCGTTTCGGTTTTCAACCTGATAGCAGAAGAACGAGAGTGTGCTGAAGAAGCGGAGCCTTGGAGAGGACCAGGCACTTCCAGGAAGTTCACAATTACCGATGGTATGGGCTGGAATCGATTTGCACCATAGAACGGACCACGATTGTCTGGATGAAGCCATGAAAAAGCGGCGTTATATCGAATAAGTTCTTGTACCTGTTGTGCAACCATATTCATATGTTGCTGATCCAGATTTGGTTTATATGCAGGACAATGCTCATCCTCACTTTGCACATCAGGTACTACAAAATTGGTTTGAAGAAGAGAACATTGCCCTTTTGCCATGGCCTCCTCAGTCTCCCAACCTCAAGCCCATTGAGCATGTGTGGGACATGCTGCAGAGACAACGTCTTGCAGTTGTGGCAAACATTCAAGGCCGTTTTGCATTTGAAAATGCGCTGAGAGAGCAGTGGTCCATTTTGCCACAAGATGCAATTGATAGACTTGTAGGATAAAAATCATACAATGAAAATTATTTGTGTTCCTTAGACAATTTTGAGCAGTGTATTTAGCCCGCCTAATATTTATCGCACACCAACACAGTAATTAAATTTAAATATACATTATGTTATACTGTTACAGCGGTAACGCATATAGCTTACATTTTCTTCTGAAATCTGTCACTCAAAACTGAGGCAATGTGACATTTTAATTATTAATACACACCTTCCAATATTTAAAATTACGCATAATGTAGATGCACGTTTTTTGTTTCTAATAAATTGTTACATTTACTTTATTTTTTATCTGTTTTGTAACACTAATTTACTTTATCTCTCCGTCACTTTTCAGGGAGTGACATTAAGTATATTGCTGATACTGAATGTAGTTTTCGGGAAGTTGTGGGCTACACACCCTTTAAAATGAAAGAAAATAGTGCATGGAGTAGGTGTACGATAAAAAGTACTATTTAAGTACATAGAAGGCAAATATACCAGTACATAACTTAATGCTGTTTTATAATATTGAAAGATTTTGCTGCCTAATAGATGGACGTTTGTCAGTAGCACTACCAAGACTTTTTTCATGCTTTTGTCGGTATATTTGAGAGTTTCGGGCATATTCTACAGCTATCAGAATATGTTAGTAATTTTAATCTGTATTACCATTGCTAGTCACTGGGGCAACTTCAGAAACTTACCCGTGTCCCAATGATCGGTGTAAATTTAAATGAAATAAAAATCCGCTAGAGCAGAAATAGCGGTAAGATATACCATATAATATAAAAGTATTAATATGTCATGACCTAAATTTTCTTAATAATCAGAGGAAATTACAAAGTAATTAATAACTGGAACCATGTCTAATTGACACATTTACCTTACCTAAGAAAGAAAACGAAACAGAACAATAGTGAAATGATACCGTTTGACAGGAGGAGGAAAAAAAGAGTACAAGTACACACATTCGGAATATTTACGACTTGAACAAATTCAGTGAGAACGCAAAGAACTTCGCAAGATCTCACAACTGTTTCTCTGACATATTTGACCAATCAAGGGACGAGATAAATACGATGACAGCGTCTCTAGCGGCTGCTACTTAACCTCACTCTTCATCGGATTATTACTTTTCTCCAGACTGACTTCCGCACCCTTTGTACGACTTCTGTATTTGTCAACTTGATGCACGGAAATGTATCGGCAAAAACTACGCTGAACTATATACTTGAAAAGTCCGCTCTTTCAACGCTAACCATATCACTTCCGAACTTTTACTCGCAACTTCAATTTGTCGTCTGGGAAATGTTAATTGCGTTTTGTGATAAACCAAATGAAAATAAAATAAAAGAATCAGATCCATTTGCAAAGCACTTGCTCTGCAGTTTGCCAAGGTATGAACATATTAAGGTTACGATCTCCATTAGCTGAATAAATGTAACCAAAATGTCAGGGATGATACATTTTTAACTGCAGAGTGAATTTGTATAGCTCGACGAAATATTGCGCTACTTTCACAATACAGTGTCGGCGAAAATTTGTGCCCAATTATTTATCCCATAAAAGACTGAAGGTTTTGTGAAACAAATAACCGTGCTTAGGGTTATCATGCCGATGTCATTTGATTGTTGAATAGTCGCTCAATCTAACATTTTGGCCCTTCAAGCCGGACCGCGTTGGTTTATCAATCAGGACAAGTACCTATATTTCGTTACTAATAAAACTCAAAACCATACTGGAATTGGATTGAAAACTAGAACTTCAGATTTGAAATACCTTCAAATTTGTTTTAACGAATCAATATGTACCCTAATCTGTGATAAAATGAATTGTTAGCATTCGCGAGTTGCCTATCAGTAATTTGTCTACATTCTCTAAAAATTGCATCCCTCAAAGAATTAATATTTGGATGGTGGATTTTATAAATTTTGGATTTAAGGCAACCCCACAAAAAGAGGTCGCAGGAGATCTGGCGGGCCAGTTCATGATGCCCTCCACAACCAATCCAGGGGTTAGGAAATGTTTCATTTAAATATTCTCGAACGTGTTGTCCAAAATGTGCTGGACAGCCGTCATGCTGGGATCAAATCTCCTAATCGAATAATGGTACCTACTGGATGGTTTGAGAAACTACGCCTCGAGCAAATACCCCGCCAGGCATTGAATTATATATAGTATAAATCCAGATTTCTTTGTACTACCTACGAGATGTCACATAATGCTACTCTAGCTAGCTGATACTGAAAAGTTCAATGCCTGACGGGGTATTTGCTCAAGGAGTAGTTGCTCGAACAATCCAATACCACTAATTGTACCTAAACATTAGTAAAGTAATTGGCGCTTGATCATATCTGATCGACACAGGTCAGTATATAAATAAGTCAGTTGCGTTTAAAATGAATGCATGAAGCACTGCACTGACGTGTCCTACAAGGACGAAACCAGTGGGCTGTAGTTTTCTGTAATCATTTTCAACCCAAGATATTTGATAAACTGAAATACATGCGAGAGGCCTGAATTCCAAAATAGAAAATGGCGTTAAAGGAATTTACCGAATTAGCAGAGAAATGTACAGCTCCTATTGTGCCATTGTAGATTGAAACTGTACTGTAAAACCTAAAAAGCTAAAACGTGCACTGCAAACAAGCGCGTGCTTAGCTAAAAAACGATTATTCTTTAGTGATCACCGAGTACTTACGTTTGTTATGCAACAGGACCGAGTCAAATTCATCTGCTTTCAACTGGATGTTTCATAACCATTATTAATCTAAAAATACTAAAATACATATGTGTAAAACCTTTCGTGCCGGGATATTCCATATTTATAAGCTATTATAAATCATACACATACAACCATCACGTGCAAAAAACAAGAAGCAACTAAATAATCTTTCCAGTAGTTAAACGAGATACTATCAAAACTATAAAGAGCATAAATCTTGGTAGGTACAATGAACTTGAGGAATTGTGCATATAAATTGCACATTCACACACGTTACGATGAACTAAAGCATTAATAGAATTTGATATTAAAAAAGAAAAAACGATGTGATTCTCATTCGCCTTAGTCGCGAGCCAGTCTCCAATGAAGTCCCAGAAAAGTGGTTCAATCACGCAACGAAGGCCAGGTTATCGTGAGAAAGTAAAGTTGTAAATCCACTTCAAACTACTTGTTCGATATAACACATGTAGGTGTTACGGCAAACAGGATATTTCTCATTAATCATGGAACGTGAAGAAGGTTTTATAATATAAGTACATATAATTCAATTTGAATAATTACACTGAAACTTGAAGTTCTTCACCAAATTCAAGTTTATGTAAGTAAGTAACTTCCTCATAAAGTGTGCATTCACGTTATTTAATAATTCTGTAATTCTCTGGGATTCATTCAGCTGACTCGAAAAGTAATGATCCAAATAAAATAAACGAACTTTAAAAATTATGTGCCATTTAATTCCTATTTCCGTTTAAGATTCTTGAAGGATTTGTTACCGTTGTCAGGTGTGAATTCATGGCCAACTCCTAGAAAATAAAAATTAAGTTTTTGCGTTTCTCGAAAGACTCGTGTGATTTTAAAGTAAACTTTTCATTAGCCTAATAAAATTATTTTTTTTGTTTGTATAACAGTTTGTTGCGCAACTCCTCAGAACTAAAATAAGTACAATGAACCAAGGATGAAATCCAATAGTGTTCAAAATCAGCACCACGGGCATTTATTTAACTACAGTTCCACCTTTTCACCATATTTACCCTGTATTATACCTTCCGGATAGCGAAGTTGCGTTGCGGCAATTCTTTTGAACTGGGTTACCCATGGGTTTATAATAAACTTGGAATAATTTGTAATTTATACCTATACGCTAACTAATGGATTCAAGGTAGGGAATTTCGTTGGCCAGGCAAAGCAGAAATTTTCAGGTTCCTGCCTTTTTGACAAATAAAATATTTTGCATGGGATTCCAAATTTCTATCCATTTACAGAAATATCAATAGTATACTCGGGCTCATCATTAACAAAATACTTATATTCTGCCATTATTTGGCTTCTATTAAAAGTAAATTATTGACAATTGACAGCGATTTGTTCATTTTCGTAATATTTTTCTTTTTTATGGCTACATTGATTAAAGGTGCTAAACATGTCGCCTCATTGTTAGCGGCATATGGTTATCAGCAATAGCAATTAAAGAAAATAGACAGTTACTTACTATGCAAGAATGAAAGCACAACGTTATTATGTATGAATCAAGGTGCCAAATTTCAGGTAGTTTAAGAAAATTGAGTAATTAGTAAGAGAGAAAATGTAAAATTTAACTTTTTCAATTACATAAGAAATATCTAGAAATCTGTCCAAAGACTGGTTGGACGCGTGATTCCATCCTTTCCTCTTCTGAGGTAACCTACGCATTTCCCCAAAAGTTGAACATCCTACATTCCTAACTATTTGAGAGCAGTAGTCTAATCTGGGCCTACCCCTTCCTCTTTTTATTCCTATCTCTGACTCTAGTATGTCGCGAACTAAGCCTTCGTGCCCCCAGAAGGTGTCCTACCATCCTATATCTCCTATTCCTTGCCGCCTTCAATAAATTTCGCTTTTCTCCAACTCTTTCTAATACGTCTCTGTTGCTAACCTTATCTATCGACGGTGTCTTCATCATGCGTCTATAGCACAACATTTCAAATGCTTATAATTTTTTCCTATCTGCTTCTCCTATAGTCCAACTTTCGCACCAGTACGATTCCGTACTCCATACATAGGTGTTTAAGAGCCTCTTCCGAGTTTCTACATTTATCATTCTCGAGCATAGTTGTTTTAAATGCAATTCGGCCCTGCGATATTCTTTGTTTTATATCTCTAGAGCTCCTACCATTGCGAGTTATCTGACTGCCTAAATAGCAGAAATCTGAGACTTCTTCTATCTTCACGTTTCCAATTTGTATTTTCGTTTTAGTCCTATTTTCACGCCCCCTACACACCAAAATTTTGGTTTTCTTTTCATTGAGTTTCATACCATAGCCTTCCATTTTGTTCAGAGCCCTTCCTAATTCTTCTTTGCTGGATGCTAATACTGCTATCATCCGCGAATCTGAGCATATTAATAGTTTGGCCCTGTATATTAATTCCAGCAGCTATTCTGTCTTTAACAATATTAATCGCATCTTCGATATAATCAATTGAAAACTAGAGGCGATAACGCACATCCCTGCCTCACTCCCTTTCGGATATCTAATTCTCTATGTTCCTGCTCAAATTCTATAACTGCCGTTTGCTCTTTGTATAAATTAGGAATTTTTCTTCTATCCCTATACTTCATCCCTACATTTTTGAGCACTTCGAACATCATCCTCCATTTCACATTGTCGAAGGCGTTTTCCAAATCTATATAAATCCTACATAGGCGCTCTTTCTCTTTACTATTGTCTTTTCTATTATTACTCGTAAAGCTAGAATGGCTTCGCGCGTTCCCCTCTAAATTCGAACTGATCTCCTAATATTTCTTCCGCCCTTTTCTCCATCCTTCTTTGCACAATTCCAGTTAAAATTTTTGACGCGTTGGAAGTTAAACTGATTGTTCTAAAATTTCCAGATCTATCCGCGCCTTTCCTTTTTGCCAAAGCTACTATGACGTTCCGTCTGTAATCTTCTGGAATCTCGCCAGTAAGATATATGCGACTAACTAGTTTAAATAATAAAATATATTTCCTACATTTCCGAATAATTTCCCAGTTGATCGCCTTATATCTTTGTTTTCCTCTTTCATCTTACCTATTTTTATATTTTCGCCTTTCTTCTATTAGACTCACAATATGTTTTGTTATCCAGGGAGGGCTTTCTACTTTCATTCTGTTTATGACCCAAAATATCTCCAGCTGCGGAATCTAAACTATTTTTAATACAATTTCATTTTGCCTCTATATCCCTAACCGTATTTTCACCAGCGCCTTTTAGTACCTACCTACTTCGTTTGTCTTTTTCTCGAACTTATCGCGCGTTTCATCATCTGTGTAATTTTTCGAAATTTTAAAGCAGGTTTAACATAATTATAATCACAATAAAGAACAACTTTTCTCTAGTTGAAACCACTCGCTACTCTACTTCTTCGAATAACAAATGATAATATTATATTGATAATATATATATTGGGTGATTCATAACTTATTCGAAAAAATTCTAGGTTGTGCCCAGCAGATTCATAGAAATACGATAGCGTAAAAGTACGAAAAAACAGACTTTCAAAATTATCACATGTTTCAAAATTACTACCTTACTAACACTGAAATAACGCAAGCTGACCTCTACCGAAGCAAATTTTAAGTTCAACCGATTAAACGTGAATCAACGCACTTCGGAAGTAAAACGATCGTCCAACTAGGTATGTGTTCAAAACAAGGATCATAAAATAATAAATTAAGTGTTGTCTGGGTTCTTCTAATACTTTAAAATCATTTCTGGCAGATCAAATAGTTAACAAATTCGTATCAGATGCAAAAAGATACAAAACACGACAAAAAGTTTTTCAGTCGCCGTGGCTAGCCGACCGGTAACGGCTGGCAATTATAGACAACAGGGACAACTGCGGTAAAGATGTGACAATTGATGATTACTTTATTTTTTTTTAATTGCTCAAATAAGTGGGGCTGCTTTGGTGTTATGGCGATCCCTTACCTGGCGGGGAACCAGATAGCAAAAAGCGAAAAAGTTGAATCTCACACCAGCATTTAACCCAAAACCTTTCGGTCACTAAACGAGCACACTATACTGCGCCAAAGTTCTGCTAGCGACTAGTGGCATTCAACCCGCACTTCAATATGCGTATACACTGGTGGTATCAATCACATCATCTACATTTTCCTGGCTCTTTATAGCTAGCCGTTCTAAGTTAACACAAAAACAAAAACTAGATTAAGGTTTAGGTTTATCAGACAAGAATGAGATGTCCAGTCTCATTAAATTTGCTTATGTGTACTTAAACGGGTAGTCGGGTCCATCAAATTTTAGAGGCACAGGCAACCTGATAAAGGAATAACCCCGTTATTGGGATCAATATTTCGTTGGTCCAATTGATATTCCAGCAAACGGGCTTTACTGTATTGCGCCCGCATGGAGATTCTTTTTGAATATTATATCCGGAGTGTCCACATGGATAGACATGATGGAAATTCAGTGGATTTACTTCTTGCAAATTCTAAAAACCATGCAAAAGTAATCAATTATTATTAAATACAATAATCATTAAATTGAATTATCGTTTAAGTGGTTGTTGCGACTCTACCTTCCACGTTTCGCCGCTGTATTATTAAATTAATTCATGGCCTTAAAACGAAATACTATCTAAACCCATTTGTGCCGGTCATACTTTTCAAACTAAATGTGTTTTGCTAGCGGCTATAATAGAAAATAATAATTTGATGGACCGTGAAACCAACAATCCCTCAATTCATTAAAATGGGAGGAAGTAATTGCCACATTTTCATTAACCAGTGTTTTAATTCGTGTAAAGCAACCAATTGAAACTGAAACTGGTGCATGTAACATTGTTACTGATACGACTAAATTGATTTAGGGCGCAACGGTTCAAATGCAGTTTAAATTAATTTATAGAAACTACAATAATATTGATTTATAATCATCACAATGGATACTGCTTCATGCCACTACTGAAAATGAAGTAGGCACTAGGTGTGGTGACAAAAGAAATTTTAATCAGGTTTTGGTTGCACGATATCTTTGCACTACTGAGATTGTAAAAGGAACTTAAATTTAACTTAAACTTAACTGTATTGAAAAATAAAAGGGAAAGTTCCTTGTTGTTCAAAAAAAGTAGATATGTGATTATACTTGTCAAAGTTCACTGTCAAATACGAATCCTAAGTTAAGCAGCAACAGACGGGGGCAAAATAAGAAAATATATGTACATGCAAAGTCAGAAAATGAGGTACATATATCGCCGTATGTTCAATCGCTCACTGCATTAGTTGCAATTAACCCCAATCTAAGTTTGTTCAATAGGTATGTATATCTAGGGCGTTATAATTATGCTTTGGTTCATATCTCTTGTACTTGAATTCCTAACAAAATTTCATGATACAAGGAACTTCTTTATTGGATGATACGTATGGACCACACTCACTTTGCAAAAATTATTAATATGTCATTGTAAATGGAACTTCATTATCCCTATCTCAATTATTATTGCCCAGGATTCATAATTTCTGTAATATGATAAGTTGCTTATAATCTGTAGTAATACAAAAAAAGGCCCAGTTTTTCAAAGAATCCAATACCGGATTAAGTCTGACACCGCCCTCGTTGCTATGGAGCCAGCCAATCAGAAAGCCGGTATCATAGCAACGAAGCGAGTGTCAGACTTAATCCGGTGTTGGATTCTTTGAAAAACCGGGCCTTGTGGTCTGGAATTGTCGGAAATTTTACGAAAGCTGTTGCGTTGCTTGGTAGCCACGAGTGTAAATTTGACAGTTAAAAGATCACGAGCCCTTGCGCGAGTGATCTTCTGTCAAATTTACACGAGTGGTTAGTAAAAGCATCAGCTTGAGTAAAATTACCTAAAAATTCCAGACCACGAATTATTTTTTGAATTGAAGCAAGGTAGTTCAAAACGAAATTTTATTTCAATTAATTCACATACAAAGAAATGTGTTGGGAATATTTGACGTTTGGCAGGTACTAAAGTAACTAGATTATACATTATAAATGCACCTATAAATTTGCAACTATGGCAACTTATCAACAAGCAAAATTATCGAAAAAAATTACCGAAATAATACACGCTTCTATACTTGGGCCGCCCAACAGACGGAGTGATCACCCTGCAAAAACGTGCGCTAGCGGGGCCAATAGTAATTTATGACGACCGAATTGGAGTGATGCGACTTCGTTGGGTCTAAAAAAAGCGCATCACTGCGGTTCGGTTGTCCTAAATATTGATAGTGGTCCCGCCTAGAGCACGTTCTTGCAGGGTGATCACTCCGTCTGTTCGGAGGCCCAAGTATAGACGACCCAAATGAAATGTTCCTATTGGTCAATTTGAGGATGAAAAAAATAATCAAATAAATCCACATAAAAATATGTTTGTGTTATCCACGTAGCTTAGGTACCTCTTTAGATAAGTTTTAGCAACATGTCTGGGAATGTCCCATATTTCATTGTATTTTATAGTTTTGTGAAAAAATTCAGACTATTTTGTACTTTTTTGTAAACCATCGAAATTTTGAGTTTGTGAGATTTTCATTTCAATTGAGAAATGAATTACCAACATCATTTACAATCCTAAGATAGTCTGTAATTATTGTTCAACTTAATTTAAAACTTTGAAAAGCACATCAAGCCATAAACAATGGAAAATATTTCATGATTCCAGCTCATGCCACCGGCTTGCTTGCGACGGCCTCCAGACGAAAACAGAAACATGCGTCAATTTCTGGCCGGCCCAATTACTAACTTTACAGACTATACTTTTGATGTCCTGTACAATATTTCTTACCTCTCTTGTTTATTCTTAATATTTACCTTCTGTTTGCAAACGATTCTTACGGTTGGTTCTGTATCTGACAGATTTTGCCTGAAAATTATTAACTCGAAAAGGTATAATTTTAGAAATATTTTAAACATATTTTAAACCACGTAAGCTAAATCCGTCTCACTTACTAGACCCCTCATTCATTATCTAATTTTATACTTTATCCCTGCAAACCGATTATTTTATAACTTCTGTATCACATGACATAACATTATGGTAGTTACTAAATTCGAGGAATTAACTTATGTAAATGTTGAATGAAAATCAAATTAAAGTTGCCCCAAAAAGCTTCGATAGTGTATTAGCCATTAGTGCCTGGTCACTACTTGACCACGAATCCATTAACAAGGTCCCACATCAGTCAAATTAATTACCCTGCGAGGTCCATATATTGGAAATTTTCGCAACAATAATTAAATGCCCTCGGTACATTTACTTTGTAATATCCGGCAAATGTAATTATAGGGGCCGCCAGAATAAATAAAAATATATACTGAACTTTATAGGTTGATTTTGTTATTGATTGGGTAGCTTGTTAATTTGAGCAGAATATTTGACCCAGTATACTATTTGTTAATGTTTTCTACTACTATATTCTACACGGGAAAAAATTTTTTGTGAATTTTCCCATTCAATTGGTCCATCGTTAACTGCCATCCTCACTATTTTCGTAACTACACGGAATATTGAGAAATGTTTCGAATAAAAGTTGTAGGGCCTCATGGAAGATGTAATGTAAAATTAGTCCGAAATATACATGGTGCACCGTTTCGGTTGTACAGTGGTCAACTTACAAATTTTAAATGGAACACTCTGCGTGTATTACTGCATTTTTGAACTCCCTGGTCAATTTAAGTGTTATGCATACCTAAATTCAATAGTTTCTGAGATATCGGGCGTTTTTTCATATTTCCGATTTCTGATCAATTTTGCGCTGACTATAAGCTAAGGTGTAGAGGTACTGAAATCATTAATAAAATTAATCAATTAATAAAATCCTTCCTAAACGAAACAAAACACTTAACAAAATAACCGCCATTTTGGAAACAAGTAATTGACGTTATCTTTTGTTTTTCAAATACAAAGCTATAGTTTTTATTGCAACTTCAATAGTGTACATCAATTCCTATAATCGATTAGATAAATAACAGGATGCATTAAACTGTTTAACAATATTATTCCATTTGACATTATTTTATTAATCTAGATTATAGTTTCAGGTAAACACGTCTGTATAAATTTACGTCACACTGTGGTTTTTTCAAACTTTCATTTGTCATTGCGTTTTATGAATTTAATTAACAACAAACAACAAATTAACATTTGCGGCAATTTATTTATTATTGTCATTTTGTAATTATATTCTGTAAATAAAACGTGATACTGCAGAAATGTGAAATTGTATTTAGAAAAGGATGAAGATGTACACAACCAAAAGGATTATTTATAGTTATCCTGGTGGAATTAATGTAGCCGTTAGCAGATACGATTGGGAGGCACCTACAGGATTAATGATAATAGCAATCACAGAACATTTCTCTTCGCATTTGACACTCTTATTTCAAACTTGCTATGTAAGTAGTTTTATTTATTTGCAATAGAAACATTGATTGATGTCCCTTTTTAAACTTCAAATAATTTTGTTTGTCTCGAGTTCTTTAAGGCTGGGATATTCGAATATCCGACAAGCGTTCTCCTCGCTTCTGAGAAGGTGTTAATACAGACAGTCCAGCTCAAAAACTGTATTACTTATAGACATGAATAAATTATGGTTTAAAAAAAATATGAGGGTTGGTAGAATACGCTTATAACTATTTTATTTGTCATATTTACACTGTTGTTAAAATAAACGAACTTGAAAACTGGCAAATTTTAACGGAAATCTTAGCACTATTCACACACAAATATTGTACATTTGGATTTTAGTTAACAGCCAAATAAAATAAGTAAGCATACTCACCGATCTTTTAGCTTTATTTTAAGACTATACAGGATATCCCACGACGACCTTACACGATCTGTATATAGAAAAGTATAGTAGAATTACAAAAATTTGCACAAATAGATAATCGAGGATGCTCAATTCGACTAAAATATTTTTGACTTTCTGCGACTTCCGGTTATACCGGAAATATACACCAACTTCCTTATTTTGAGTGCACCCTCTTCGAGATATTAGACGTTAAAAATCGTCATTTTTCAAATTTTATCATTTACCTAGGTATAGCTTGGAAACGGTACGAGATAAAGAAAAATGACTTACATGTCCCTATCCCAGTTTTTAATTCTCTATCTAAAGAGTCTGGAAAATACTGCCTCCTGATTGGTCAAAAAATGACAAAAAGTTGCCAATCAGGAAGCAGTATTTTCCAAACCCATTAGATAGAGAATTAAAAACTAGGATAGGGACATGTAAATCATTTTTCTTTATCTGGTACCGTTTCCAAGTTATAATTGATGAAATTTGGAAAATTACGATTTTTAAAGTCTAATATCTTGAAGAGGGTGCACTTTACACATATGATGTTTTGCATAAGGTGACCTTAAAATTCGACCAAAAATCTAAATCCGTAATAAAAATGTGGTCATTCCATTTAAAATAAGGAAGTTGGTGTCTATTTCCGGTATAACCAGAAATCGCAGAAAGTAAAAAATATTTTAGTCGATTTGAGCATCCTCGTGTAGGGGTGTGAATTTCAAATATGAGACAAATTGTATAACCTTTATTATCCGAGACACGCTGTATAGCTGCCGAATGTTTATGTAACAAGAACCCGTGAGTGAGCAGGGAAAAAGCGGGGAGTTATGCAAGAGTGCTTGACGGGAGAACACATGTGTGTGGGGACGCGAGACATTTTTATGGTGCATGTGCAATAATAGTTGTAGTTACATTTGTGCATTATGAAAGTAAGATAATTAGATAATTGGCGAAGGTAGATAGATCGCAAGTAGGTATAGTTTAGATAAATGTAGTAGGTACTCTAGTAGTAGATACATAAACAAGTACAGTAAAGTGTAGAGGCTCAATTAGAGTAAGATAGGGATACCATAAGTAAGGTAGCAAGACGAGTACGTAATAATATCTCCCCAGTGGGTACAAAAGTAGAGTATGTCCACGGACCACGGAGTCCAAAAGTGATGCACGTAGTTCACATTACTCAAAGAGACAAATATCAAAGTGGGCACTAGAGTATATCCACGGACCACAGAGTCCAAAAGTGAAGCACGTAGTTCACATTACTCAAACAAACAAACAAAGATCAGAATGGGTACTAAAGTAGAGTATATCCACGGACCACGGAGTCCAAAAGTGAAGCACTTAGTTCACATTACTCAAAGCTACGAACGTACGAACACTTAGTCCAAAGCATAAAGCTCGAAGTACTCGCATATCAGTAAAGGGGTAATAGTTGTTATGAGCCTGTTACTTGTGTAATGGCTAGCATATGCTAGCTCAAATGAACTTGTACTCAAACGACACGCAATCTATATGTTCATAGGGAATAGGTACCTAACCAGCAGATACCCAAAGGACATGGTAGCCTCCATGTTTACAAAGTTGCCGAGATGACGACCTCCAGGTCACAGAGCAGATTCCCCAGTTAAAGCTGATTCCAGATGACTGCACCAGGGGGGTCACCGAAGGCGGGTGACCACCCGCTGTAAGTACACAGTAGTTATTGGTTGTACTGTCACTCAGGTTGTCTTTCTAATTTCATGTTGTTGCTGTTTTATTCGGGACTTCTACACGAGCCGTGTGAATGTGCGTTCTCTCTGCCTCTCGCTCTCTACTGCCACCAGCCAGCTAACAATAATTTATGAAGTAATGAAATGTATTGTTCGAATAAATAAATTAATTGTGGAACCTAAGGCGTTATTGTTGGTTATTATGGTAATATTGGAACGGTGTGCCAGTACACCCTGTATCATGAATACTCTGAGTAAAAAATGGTCCAACACTCGATTACCTATTTGTGCAAATTTGTGTAATTTTACTATTATACACACTTTTCTATATACAGATCGCGTAAGGTCGTCGTGGGAAACCCTGTACTTGCCTAATTTCGTTATTTCAATTTTCTGCTGGACTGACTGTACCAAGCGGTTGCTAAAGCAATGCCTATTTCTGTCTTACACATGTACTACCGATCTCCTGTCCTGTCGTTGCGTATCCCACCCTTTATTATATTAAATATGAAATTGTTGCAAAAAGAGTTCCATTCACGATCAACATATATTAGCTTGGAACTTTCATGATCATTATATTGTAACAGGGAATTCAGTTCGAGGATTGGTTGAACGAGCACCTCCACTCATTTTTGGGGAGTTAAACTAATCGTTCTAAAATTTCTATTTATCCGCAGTAAAGTACGATCCATTCTTCTTGACCAGTAGAATTTTTTGTTCCAACCTGGATGACTGATTATATACTACGAGCACTGTGCTACTCATCGTGCTTCGGAGGATGAAAAGCCATTGGTTCACCCACGAGTAAGCTTCATATAGTTGCAGATGACAAGTAACAAAATTCAAAATTTTAAGTAACCCCTGACACAACGCCTGAACAGACCTTCATAAATTATAGCTAAGAACCACCTCGATCATAACAGCTTTCAAAAAAAAAATCGCATCAAAATCGATCTATTCGTTTAGGAGCTACGATGCCACAGACAGACACACAGATACTCAGGCAGACACGTCAAACTTATAACACCCCTCTTTTTGCGTCGGGAGTTAAAAATGGCTCAAAGCACTTACGATTTGCTGATAAAACAGCATGTTGATGAGAATAATAGGCCCTAGTCCCTAAATTAAGAAAAATAAGAAGAGTTTAAAATGACATACCCAAAATTGCAGACAGAAGTTTCCTTTTCTTCTCTAGTCTTATGAATATAGCGATTCTTATTTTTCTAAAATTGTTTGAGAGGTCTATGCAGAGCACTTTTACTCCAAAATATGTCCACCTCCATACCTGGCCCCTGTTTCGACTTTTACCAAAATAAAATGGGTCTGTATGGTAAATATGGAAAGACATTATGGAAATTAGAAACATGCGCAAAATACCTACTGCAGATAAATACTAAAAGAGAGGCATTCCGCTCTACAAAATTCGAACCTTAATAAGATGGTTTAATTAAAATCTACAGAGTAATTTTATTGCAATGAAACCATTTCATAATTCGATTAAAGAGTTAAATGTAATTTCGTAATCAAATCTTTTGACCATCATCTGATTTCCTCTGAACGGGACCTGAAAATTTGTTTTATTAAAACAGCTTTGCATCACGCAGATTTATGTTTATTTTACCTCGTATTTTCGTGACACGTATAATTTAGAGCACTTCGTAAATCTGTTTGCGAAAACAAATTAATCAAATTTTGTAATAAACTCATAAATAAACCTGTACTGCATTAAGCGATCAAGCCGAATGTCCGTTCACCGAGATTAACCGTTAACATAAAAAATGGGAACTGCAGTTCCTGTTGTGATTCAGAGATATACTATCTAATTGCATTCGTGCCAAGTTATGTGTATCGAACAATAGCTCTAACAAGAACAAAATGCAGCATAAAATAGTTAATAGATTACTAAGCGAATTCCGATAAGGTCTCGAGTCTTTAAATGGCTTGTTTAATTGGTTGCATGATAATTGCTATATTCCTAAAGCATTAGTAAAATTAATTTTATTAAACGGGAAGAAAATTGATTTAGAATATTTGCATACGGATGTATTGAAAGTTTTAGATATAAACAAGTTCCGAGTTCCAGAAAGTTGAAAGTAGCATTGTTAATTGTGACCCAACAATGCATGGCAAACCGAACCGGTACCGATATATCTGAAAACGCAAATGCCCTTCAGGAGATTCAAATCTGGGGCTTCGCAGTTGATAAATTTTTATTTTTATCATAATAGACAAAATTGAGTTACCAAAAAATGACTACTATGTTGCTAAGGAGTTCGTCACATTTAAGTAGGTACTCTACATGCTTTGGAATTCAAGGAACTTACCGCATATTACATTTTTGAAGTACAATATCAAGTTAAGTGAATTTACTTTAGTTTACGTATGTGTCTTTCCCTTACAAATTCTTACATTAACGTATCCGAACGTTTCTCATAATGTTGGGAGTACAAAGTGGGCTAATTTTCATTTCATTTCAATACGTGTTAAATATACGCATTTTTTCAATGTTTCTTACTAAGAAGAAGAAAGAAAGCTGTTTTACAAAAACAACCATACTTTATCGGAGTTAGACTTGGAGATCCAAGGAAACAGAAATGTTCATACTCTAAAGAGGCAATATATACATCAACTAAAATATATACACAGAACTTTTTCATTTTATGTGAAAAGTAAGTCTCCATAAATAACTCGCATAAATCGATTTCAGTAAATAAAAGGAATAGGAAAGGAAATGTTGCCCTTGAAACTTATTCTTAGCTTTGACTGGAAAGGTAGGTATAAAAATGCCAACAAAATATTAAGAGAAAAGTCTACCTGTGTTTGTAATTAGCAATGTACTACAAATCGTAAGAAAATTAGCGTTTTTAGCCTAGAGCGCTAGGGCCTGTCAGTTTTATCCGCTAAATTGCCTGGCAGCAAAATTTCGTTCAAAACAGAAATTTATCCGGCAAAATAAGAAGTACCTACCCGTCAAATTACTGTTGATAATTGAATTCATATGTATAAAATCTCATAAGCCGTGATGTTTTTGAATCAGAGCCGAAAAAGTTTGCCCTAACTATTAGGTACAGTGAAAATTTGACACTTGCATTTACTAGGCAGTCCGATGCTCTTATTTGGAGTCGTTACCTTCGCAACGGCAAAAATTTCCAAAAATTATTTCCTGTTAGATACCCTAGGTGAAATTACACCGGCAATTTCCCTCAAAAAGTACCGACCAATAAAAACACATAATTTTACAGATTGCAGCCAATCGCAGCAGAATTACAGCGCAAATTCACCTGCAAATGTCAAAAACTACAGGGTATCTATTTTTCAGAAATTTCCGATTAAACATCATTCGTTCATCAAAAATAACATTCAAGCTTGTTGTTTAAAAACTGCACTAGTTCATTTTGATCGTAGTGGGTGAAAAATATCCCGCAACCTACGGTCTCGGAACCTTTTTACTTCCATTTTCCGTATAAGGAAATGGAAGTATTGTAATACCGACAAAAATTCGTGTCCGATATAAATTCGCATTGTACTAACTTCAAAACTTCGAGAAAATGTTTTTTTAGCTTCGTGTCTGTGCGTGCGTGCGTGCGTGTGTGGGTGTGCGCGTGAGTGTGTGTGTGCGCGTGAGTGTGGGTGTGTATGTCTGTTGGCAATTTTGCTAGACATACGTATATCAGACATGGTCTTTAGGAAACTAACGGGGCAGATGGTTTTTAAAACATTTTTGAGCCGAGATATGACGTCATCGAACATTTTTTTCCAATGAGACCATATATATTTTTTATTTCATTGGATAGAGGGTATTTTTTGCTACACGTTGTGCAAAAATTGAGAAAAAATTGGAAAAGGTAGGTAGCATAATAAAATGTTTGTGGTAAATATGTGAGACGGAGAATCGCTCGGCGAGATTCCGTCCGCAACTTCGTCTGGAACTAAGTGCATGAAGTGCTTAGTCTTTTCATGAAATGAATTGATTTCACTGAGACTGTGACATATAAACGAAAAGATGGCGCGCGCCCTCCAATTTAGTTGTGGCTGGGAAGCTGTTCTGTCAATGCGTTGACAACTAGTTTTATAAGCTTTCATGAAGAATTTTTGATGCACTTATGATGTCACCCCGGAAATTTCACCCATCGCTTTTTTAGCCAATCAGAAGTTTGTTATTGGTTTCGTTACCACGGCAACGCAAAAAATTTCCAGAAATTTTCTTCCTCCACGGTGCCCTGAGCGAAATTAATAAGCGGAAATTTTTCTGTCAAATAATGACGCGAGATTTAAAAACTGAAGTTTCATTTTTAATGCTGAACTTCTTCTCTGATACTTTCTTGGTTATCTTTTCCAAAACGAGACATGGTAAAAACCACAAACTAACCCCTAAATCATTTAGGGTATTCTTTACTGCTAAAAATGCTCTATAATAGACGATTGCACGTCAACTGACAGCACTTTTCATTGACATACGCAGGCTTCTTTACAATTTTAGTTTCATATTGTGTTTTCGATGACAAAAATGTCAGACTAATGCCATTTGTTTTTAATTTTATTTAGGTGTGAAATTTTCTTACCGAATCCCCCACGTGTTTGAATTATTAACCGTAAATTTTTTCTCGGTTTCGAATGTTGTTTGAAAATTGTCCTTCGCCTTCGAGTCGGGATAATTTTCAGATCGGTCGGCGTATTCGGCAACTGGAAAGGCAGAGCAAGAGTAGTGAAACATATGGAGTCCTCTACCTATTTGATATACGTTAGCTTTTGAAGTAGGTTATATCTGGTATCCAACTTTACTGTAATCTTCATATCATACTGCTTGGAAAGTGCTGTCAAAAGTGATAGAAAAACACAACCCCAAGTAATCCCACTTTCGTTGCTCAGCTGTATACTCGAAATTCAACCCCACCCCTTACTGTAATAGGAGTTCTAATTTTGAGACATTTTAATTAAGACATCAAAAATGCTGACTTATTCTTATAAGAATATATTATCTTACTTGTAGGCAATTAGTGTAACCGAGACGCGTTTTGCAAGAAGCGGGTAGGTGATGTATAAGTAAGTCAGTGCGTTACGTAAATCATAGAATTTGCATCTACACAGAAAACTGTAATTTTTTACATGGTTTCTTGCTTTCCTGCATACAATTTCTTGTGCAATAAGAAACGCTTAATGCATGCTCTGGTAATAAATATTATTAAACCACGAAGTTTGCAGTTGGCGTTGAAGCCGTCTCCTTGCAATGTTACATTTTTTAGTAATTACAAATTCAGTGTACGAGAATATTGCAATTGCAATTATTGAAATTACGTATCACGAATAAACTGAAATATTTTTAGCTCTGGATATCGACAACAATAATATGTAACACGCGAGAACAATGCTGACAAGGTTTCTGTGGAATGGAAGTCGAAGGCGATCAATTATTGTTTAAATGATATACCTCAGCTCAATTTCCACACAATTACAAATTGCATTTACTTGGAAGGACGAGAAGCTTTCACATCAGCGTGTAATTTAATTAGATAGTAGAGTTGATTGAGAGGATATTTTTAAAGCCGCAGTTTATAAGACTGCCATTTTTCAATTTATGTGGTATCTGCTTTACCCTCCAGTAGTACCTCCCTGTAACTACATAATTTTAATCGCGACTCCTAGGCAAGGCGGCAGGTAGTTTAATAAGGAAGTAATTAGTGGAAAGCTGGAAATAGCCTTAATCTCTTTATTTCGGCCCACTTATAACCGTCCTAAGTTTTCCTCTCGAGAGAAGTCGGCGTTGGCCCTTATGGCCCAAAGAAAGTACCGATTTTCAGTTTTTTTCAAATATCTCTTAAACCATCAACTTTATCAACAAAATACCTAGCATCAAAAATAATCTGGACTAAATTTCATAAAAATTCCTTCACAATTTTTTTCTAAAATTAACCGGTACGCCGCTACGGCCGTTCAAAATGGAGCCCTTTTTGGTCCTTGCCGAAAAGTCAATAAAAATCGCATGCAATATCACAGTTTGTGTATGTTATAACTACCTAATTATTATCATCTCAGCCTCACAAGATGGTGGTTACAATTATAACTGAGATACAAGATAACCAGTTGAGACAAATTACAATTATTATTATTTACATTTTCCACACCACCTTGCGGTAGAGTAAATAGTGGATTTTTTTAAAGTGGTACCCCAGTAGGCCTAAATCGAAGCCTAAATCCACTATAAAAATGTCAAAGGTTAGTCGATTTTTATTCATTTAGACGATGAAGGCTGGCAGTCCTGATCTTCTTCATCAGTTTCTCTGCTATCGCTTTCATCGTCTGAAATATTATATTGTCGGATATCGGGTGCGCACTGCACAGGACGCTCAAGATGAACGTCGACGTTTTCGTCATAATCTTCCTCGTCATTCTCATCGGCAGCATTTGTACATGAGTGTCCTATACAATTGCTACAGATCCTGAAGCATCGGAGACCTATTTTTCTGAAACCACAAGCCGCGTTGCACCCCTTAGTATATTTACAGGATACTGTGTTCAAAAGCGTCTATGGCGCCGAATCCTTATTGGTCGAAGTTATGAGAATTAGGCCAAACTGAGAATGCTTCCACCCCCAAGCTAGTGGATTTGTATCATTTCGAATTTCAATCTCCCGTTGTGTGTGCAAGAAAACATTCCATTTTTGCATGCTTTAAGTGGGTGCGATACAACGTCTTCGTTTTTCAGACAGGGAAAAATGAAATGTGTGAAGCTGTCGAAGAGTAATGAGTAACTGCAGACAGCTGTTCGGGTTTTCAGAGACGTGAATGCACATCCAGATGAAATTGACAATGCGGGACAGTCGGTTCTTGCTGCGCCTTATGACAATAAAAGCAAAGCAAACACCCTGAATGAATTGTGGTTTCAGCTATTTGCAAAATCTCTTAGCAAGCCTACCTCCAACCCAATCAGCAACACGTGAGCACTCTTTAAAGACGTACCATCAAGTGCAAACATGGTATGGAAGTGATACAAATCCACTAGCTTGGGGATGGAAGCATTCTCAGTTTGGCTTAGTTCCCATAACTACGACCAAGGATCCAGCACCACAGATGCTTCTGAACACAGTTTCCTGTAAATGTTCTAAGGGATGCAACGCGGCTTGTGGTTGCAGAAAAATGGGCCCCCCACGCTTCAGGATCTGTAGCAATTTTATAGGTCACTCATGTACAAATGCTGCCGATGAGAATGGTATGGAAGATTATGACGAAAACATCGACGTGCATCTTGAGCGTCCTGTGCACCCGATATCAGACAAATATAATATTTCAAACGATGAAAGCGATAGTGGAGAAACTGATGAAGATGAGGAAGATCAGGACTGCCAGCCTTCATCGTCTAATCGAATAAAAATAGACTAACCTTTGACATTTTTATAGTGGATTTAGGCCTACTGGGGACACCACTTAAAAAAACGCACCATTTACTTACTCTACCGCATCAAGGTGATACTATGTAACTAATAATAATAATTGTAATTGATCTCAACTGGCTATCTTGTATTTCAGTTATAATTGTAACCACTTATCATCTTGTGAGCCTGAAATGATAATAATTATTTGTCACATACAGAAACTGTGATATTGCATGTGATTTTTATTTACTTTTCGGCAAGGACCAAAAAGGGCTCCACTCTGAACGGCCGTAGCGACGAACGGGATAATTTTAGAAAAAAATAGTGCGGGACTTTTTTATTGGAAACTCAGCCTAGATTATTTTTGATAATGGGTATTTTGTTGATAAAGTTGATGGTTTAAGAGATATTTGAAAAAAGCTGAAAATCGGTACCTTCTTTGGGCCATAAGGGCCAACGTTGACTTCTCTCGAGGGGGGAAAACTTGGGACAGTAATAAGTGGGTTCAAATAAGGAGACAGTAATTATTTCCTTATAGAGGCTTTTTTCGCCTGGCCTATCCCTATCCCTGGAAACTAATTTGTTTGGACACAATAACTGTTACCGTTTTGAATAGGTACTTACTATTAGTAATTATTTAAAAATGTCAATCACGCTTCTGCAATTGTATAAATAATGTTTGTCTATATAACGGGAAAACAAAGACAAGACGCTGAGCTACGTAAATTGAGGAACATCCTCTTTCTGTTCGTCGGTTACACCATTGTATCTACCACAGAGAGGGCGAGGGTATGCGTTTGGGTGGGTGTGTGCAATGTACTGCTTGCAGAAAACTTTTATCATAAATTTTCATTTTCCAAACAAATTTTTCAATAAATTTTTCTTTAATTACTAATTAGTGGTGTTTTATAGTCCTGCGAATTTTCATTGTCTTACAAACTGAACTGAAAAAGCAACTGTAAAGTAATTATTACTGTTAATTGTTTACTTTCTTGCTGAAAAAATAACACAATCATTTCCTTAGTTAACATAATACGCTGTCAAACATTGTGTAGGTTATGTAAATCACAAGCTATGCTCTCTTCGTGCTTAACAGGATACTATAAAAGGTCAGCGAATTCATGTGTCAGCGTTTTTTTTTTTCGTGTAAATCCTGTTTAATTGGCATTATATACAAGTAAAACACGAACATAAACAAATTTCTTCCTTACTCGAGTTGTTACAGTTGTCTTATTTTATGCACAAAGCGTCTAGCCTTGTGTGTCAGATTTGTGCTGAACCTTGGAACCCATTCAGTTTTAAGTAGGTACAATAGAGGCACTTTCACATTGGAAGTTTCCTTAAATTCAATTAGTAACGGGTCATTGTTGTGTTATTCACTGCTTAGGCTCAGATTAAGATCTAATGTTTGACGGTAGCTACTGCCAGTAATAATAACAGTACTTTGTTTAGGCCTGTCTCTTTCACGACTCTTATATTCTTTTAGTATCAGCAAACGCACCCACAATTACGAATATTTTAAAAATTTGTCATACTTCTATGCTTCAGAAACAATAAACCATTTTCTACAGCAAAGTATTTCCGATGTTCACAAGAGACTTAATCGAATAGAAAATTTTTAAAATTATAAATAAATAATAATAATAATAATAAATAATAATAATAATAATCTGCAACGAAGAAAACCATGTGTGATTTTGAGAGGGAAAAGCTCAACATTCAAAAATATCTAAACAATTTCCAAAAGATTTAATAGAATAGAGCAAGAAATTCATTAAATAAGTTTCAGTTTTGATTATTTTATATGTTTATAAATTTCTTGAAATATATGACTGTCAATCTTTTTCTAATGCATGCAGTATTTTTTTTTGCTTCATATTTTTGTATTATGCTGTCTGTTATTATATATATTATTATATAATATTTTCTTCTTAATTATTTTATTAATCATTTTTCTACTTTGCATCCATTATTTGTTGCCATTGTTTTTATTGTATTTAGTTATCTTTTTTTTTCAATATCGCCTTCCCAGTTTGATTTTTTTTTCTTAATACCCAATTATGTACAATTGTAGCATGCTATCCAGCTTGACCTACGCTCATCAGCAATTATATTCTAATTCTGACATAAAATCATACTTAATAATCACAATATCATACATCTCTTACGGCCTACATTGGGAATCCAGAGACAACCGATCCTCTATATTTTTTTCTTAAAAATACATCATATTTCGCTTCTACCGCAGTGCACCACAGTCCTAGCAAATTTTCAGGGAGACTACGTGATGTCACGCGTACGTTTTCAAATAATCCCACAAAGCTCCCAACAGAAAGATTCTGATTACGACTTGTAAAAGATTTTATTGGAGATAGGTAAAAAATCTCAGATTGTTATAGGGTTGAAAATGTGCTTTGAACAGAACGTAACAGTAAAGAGTTACGTGACCTGTTTTGTAATATATAACTTACTGCAAAATTGTTATATTCAGAGGTATAAATAAGTAAGTACGACATTTAACAAAAAATCATACATTAATGTGTACGTCAAATATGGAGTTTTCAGATATGTTTCTTGTCTTTTTCTATTTCTCTGCAAAGATTTTCATTTAAAACTGAATTTAAAATTCTGCTTCCTTAGTCGGAGTCTTATAATTCGACATGATGTAGTGCATTACCAACCAGTAGTTCTAGTATATTACCTACGTAACGAGCATGGAAAGTGACAAATTTCATGCGAGCGTGAAATTTCATGCACGAGGCGTAGCCGAGTGCAGAAATCACGCGAGTTTATAGGAAATACACTTTCCATCGAGTTATGTGCACTATTTTTCCCACAACCCCATAAGAATATAAATTTATTCATAAAACAGTAACTTTATTTCTAAGGATTTGTTGTCTATGTTGACAGATGTCAAAATTTCCAAGTAGCCTACTAACTATGAGCACGAGTATGAGCATAATATTCTAATAATTCCGACCGGCTCATGAATGACACGTTGATTTGTTCTCTTGCCCGCCAATGGGGAAGACCCGCTTAATCGAATTTATAACTTTTAGTACTGTAGTATCAAGCATAAATAGAATATGTATCGCGTACCACGTAAAAATTTTGATTATGTGCCGTGCTGAACGAAAAATTTGCAACTTAGAAAGCAGCATGACCGGGATGGCTAAAACGCGCGCTTTCTGTGGCGTAGGAGACCTATTCGTTGCGCCACGGTGTTTACGCGTCTCCCTGGAAAAAGTGGGAGGAGTCGAGAAATAAACGAGCACTCAGGGTGCAAACGGATCGGTTTGCGCATGTGAAAATCCCTACCTAATCTGTCGGGCCCAGTGGTCAAGTACGTCACCAGCGTCATTCAAATATTGTGTCTCGAGCGTGACGCATGTTTCGTATTTAATTATGACGAAAATAAGACTCAAATGTAAAAATCGAAAGTTGCGGAATTTATTTTGGGTAGTAAGCTATTCAATATGATCATTTTCAAAATTTGCGGGTTTTCCCCATTCATAAATGACCATTTCTTATCTGAAATATTTAGGTCTTCCACGGAGTAGCCATTAAAATGTTCAACTGCCGTACCTTATAAGAGATTTTTCTGCTAAAAAATTATTAGATTTAAAAAGAGGCGCAACAGGATATTTATTCAGTAAACGTCAAAACCTCAAAGCTGCCTACAAAATTTGAATGAACCCGTGCGATTTTCAAATATTACAACACAGTTGCGAGTTTAGCGCACGGGCAACGCAATTATCAAGTTTCCGGCCTACTGTGCTGTACGCAACGTGGCACTTTCCCAGGGGGTCGCGGGAAAATAATATTTGACGCTATTTTTCACTGGCTTTTTGGATTCTGAAATATTTTGCCTAATAGAGTTGTCGAATAATGAGGTGCTTTATAAAGGAATTATCATCAGAAATCCAAAGAATTCTTTAGTTGGGAAAATGAATCAGGCTTATTGAAACACCTTTTCTTGAATTGAACATAAATTAACATTACTTATTATAGAAACTATGTGTAAATAAATAAATTAAGCATACTCTAGGTACTTTTACAAATATTGAATGCAATAATATTGCGAGCTAATTAGAGCAATTTATGTGAAAATAATCAAGTTACTTGCGCTTATTTATTGAATTGTTCCCATAATAATCAATTAGATGAAGTAAAAGGAGCTATTGTTTGCCATATGAGGTCATTCAATTCATTCTGAACGTAGGTAATTAACGTGAACGGTTTTTTAAGATGATACTGATATATTGCAAGAAAAGTGTTTGGTATTGCGGATTTGTTTATTATACAGTAGCATACTTTTATTCAGTATGAATTAAAATTAAATTGCATTATGAGACACTTATAATAATAAATAAAGATATAGGATGTGCCATACACATACGCAGAATTTTTGCCCTAGGTTTAGAAAATCAGTTGTTGCTGTTGTTGCTGTTGAATCCAGTTTTCAAGTTGCTCTTAATAATATCAAAAACCACAAAATGTCAGTAGTTATTGTAACTGGATAACGTTTTTTAAATACTCTGTAACGTTGCAAGAGTAATTACCGAAGATAATCAATGGAATAATTGATTTGTACTTTCTTTGGGAGTTTTGACGGAAATCAAATAAATACCCGTGTTCGTATGCATAAGTTAGGGAAGTAAGCGCACGTTATATGAAATAAAAGACAACCGACATGGTACGGGACTCAGACCGTTACCACCGAGAACAAGGCCTGAGCGCTCCCGAGTGACGTCAGCATAAGTAGGTCGCCCGCTGTGCTGGCTGCATACGCGCCATACACATTAGACATTATAATATGCTAACATTTTGGTGGTTTTACAAGATTTTAGGTGTAAAGAGGGTACCATATACGCCAATAGATTCCTTCATCGCATTCCGTTCGAGTTTTTAACAATGCATGGGTAAAACGAAATTTTATAGAAAACAAACCAACGTGAATGAAGTAAAAGTAACTTACTGGTTAATTTTATTATGACAGTCTTTATTAATGAAAAATAAACTGATTGTTTTGCATGTTACACTAGATATCATAATCATGAATACAAAAGCAGAATTTGTCAAAGAACTGCTATTGCGAGCATAACCAACAATATTCCCTCCTTTGTAATATAAATATGGCTTTATATGAATTTCTTCAATTAACAAGGTAACGAGTTTACCATTGCCATCTAATGATTTAAATAAATTTTTTGCATAGGTTAGAGAAATTCGTTTTCTTCGAACGTCGGATCAGTTAATAGAGAACTGCAAATAGATTTAATTGTGTTCGGATGAGGCAGTATCAATACCTACATTAGAATCTCTTAAAAATTTGTAACTTTGTGGACTAATTGAATACAGTAGGCATACATAGAAGTTAAAATTACAGTATCATTTGAGTACCGGGTACCGGAATCTGTTTTTAGCAGATGATTGCAGTTTTAATTGCTGGCTTACAAAATTTAAAGCATATTCGTTTTCTTCTGATTTTATCGTATCTATTAGAGATGAAACATGACGCAAAAGAGTATTTCGGCTGTCATGGGTAAATTTAGTACATTTGTCAGTTTCAGATAATAAAATTGTGGTTTCATTAGTAGGTACGTATTAGTCGTTGTAAATGGAATATTGATGTTGTCGAATGAAAACGGAATTTCTAGTCCGTAACAAAACGTTTGTACTTGTAATGAAGAATGATTATTTCAAATGAGTAACTACTTAATCATAGGCCCTGGAGAATGTACTAATTTAAAGAACGTTACTTTTTCTTCACCTATAACTTTATACCAATTTGTAAGTAAATAAAATGAATTCAAAACGGCAAAAAATTGCAAACGTAGCATAAGTTGTAGACCTTTGATATGCTTCAAATTCAGCTTTACTGTACCGGCAGGCTGAAGCGTTACTAGCCAGGGCTTGTCGAACTACTTACGCTGACGTCACGTGCTGTTTTTGTTATAGCGCTCAGGCATTCTTCTCGGTGGTAACGCTCAGACTCAAGTGCCGCGATGGACCAACGTCACGTATGGTGCACCTGGATAATCAAAGAAGATCGAAAAAGCAGTGAGTTATTTAATCATGGTACCTACCTATGTGAAGAAACAAACAAACAAAATAAATCACAGCATACTTGATTTTACAATATTATGGCAATATTATGAGATTTCCATTTTCTAAATGCAAATAATAAAGAGTATCAAAGATGAGTTTCACGTATGCTATATTGCTGTATTCATAGTAAAATTGCTTGTCGGATGAAACCATGATATACCTACAAATTGTTAGTTTCCATTGAAAAATCGAAGTAATGTTTGAAACTTGGCAAATTTCATTTTCGATTGTTCTTCTAATGATATATTTTAAAACTTAACTACCAGAATTAGAACTATTGTAGTTAACTTACTTCTGCAAAATACGAAAATAATGGAGATAAAGGGCATGGGAACTTTAAGTGAAACGCCTTGTACCTACGTACCGTTTATATGTATAAGTATAGTTTATATACACCAAACCTCATTTTTAAATAGCTAAATTAATAGTGTATTTGATTTGTTTCTGTTTTTTGATTTATCACGGTTAGAATAGAAAATTATATACCATTCTTCGACTAAAAGCTAAGCGTATTATCAAGAAATTGTTCAGCGTTTCTTAAACTGTAGAGTTAACTTCACCTATGTTATCGTTCTACATAACAAAAATACAATGAAAACTCCATGTCATCAGTATGCCTACCCCATTTTAGCAGGGGGCTAACTTGTCATGTCAAACCAGAACCTACTGCAGTAACTAAAACCTAGAATTTTTTTAAATGTTTTGTATTATTAGGTAAACCTGTCAAGTGGTAACTTGATATAGGTATCTTTTATTATTTTGGGGGTGCAATTCCTTGGAGAATAAAGAATAATAACAAAATAATACGAAAACCAACAATAATTAAAAAACAGTTAATAAAAAGAAAAACAAATTCACTGACACCTTTAACGATCCTCATATTTAACTGTTTACTTGTGTATAGCAAATGATTCGCCTCGCTAGGACATTCGCGTAAATAACACTGTAACCAGTGCCTAGGAGATTCACCAGTGCTCTCGAATTGTTCGTGTAAAAATCGACCGTGAGTAAATAGGTATGGACACCTCATTCTAGAAGCGAATGTTTAATAAGAGTAAATTTTTTTGTTGTATTAGTAGTGCCATTTGTGGTCATCTTGTACTTCTTTAATTACGAGGGTGTATTAAATTGAATTTATAACAATAAACTTTACAAAGGGTAAAAATATTTTTGTGAATATCTGGAATCTGTTACTTCAACAATTCTTTTCAGTTCATAACAGTAAGTTATGAAGTTAATTGTTGTCAACGTTTTTATTTGATATATTCAAACAATCAACAAAAGAAAATGCAATATTACGGCTTCTTCCTTTCAGAACCGACACCCCTGTTGGAGTTTTTTATTTCATTCATTTTCAATGTGACTAAATCAACGAAATTGATGCATTCACCATGTACCTATTAATAAAAAAGTAAGAAAGAATGGTAGGGAAAGCGATATGTGAATCGTTTCTCGTTTATTTTCAATTTCAGATCCGGAAATTGAGATTAATACCGACTTAAATTTTTTAATATCTGGAAGAGTATATTTCATTTCCAGTGCACGTGCGAGTAATATCAAAATGAAAATATATGACACGTACCTATTTAGAGAAGTATGCTGGCGTTGAAATGGCTCGTCGCTTTCAGTTATCGATCCTAATAAACAGTGTTTCTCTGGTTGAAAATATTTAATTTTACTTGTCTGAGTGCGGGTCTGGTTATGATTAGTTTCACCAAGTTTAAATTAATTCCACATTTTCTTCTTCGTCAAAAAGATGTTTAGTATCAGAGAAGGGCGTGGTCCGGAAATATGTGAGCAATGGGAAAAACTCGTAAATTTTAAAAATCCTTTTAATCAGTAGTTCGCTATTCAAAACAAATTCCGTAATTTTGTTTTTTTTTTTGGATTTGAGACTAATTTAATCAAAATTAAATGCCAAACCTTGTAGGTATCTATTTGAAACATATTATAATTTAAATGAGCGCTGTGACGTAATGCTCCGAAAATTGGGAAGGGACTTGGGCATACGCTGATTTTGTCCCCACTTTATTCATTCTTGGTCAGCGACCATTATTGTGGATGGAGGGGGAGGCGAGTGGTGGGATATGGAATTTTACGGCACGCCTCGCCAAGGCGCACTTTGGTATTCCCGATTTTATCAACTTTTCAATAATATTGCAAATTACTCGCTTAACCCAACACTTTATCAACTTTATGTAGCTTGCAATACATTTACATTCGTGTTTAATAAATATTATAGTACTAAAAGTTGTAAGTTTGATTAAGCTGGTGTTGCCCATTGTGCATAACTTATTCACACACTAATCAAAGTCACAGTTGACTTAAAAAATTTCTAAGTAATTTTATAGGGTGTTTCAAATACGGTGGCCACCATTGGAATCTCGCTTATTTGAGAGGACATAGAGTGGGTCTAAATTTTGCACTTTTGCAGAATTTGGTGCTTATTAATACGCGTTGAGAAATCTGATCCATCTACAACGATATGGTTTATGAATTCTTAATATGTTTACCACACACCAAAATAATTTACGATCGTATTTTTAATGAGCGTACTGCTCCTTGAAACGAGTTAAAACATATAGAGTTGATTGTGGGATATATTTTTGTCGAAATTTCCGAATTGTATTTTGTAATTTCCTGCTTCAAGAATGGGTTCCGTTTTATCCTTGACATTTCCAAGAAGATTTTCTAAGTTTTTGCTAGAGGTGCGAACATCATTGAATTTCTGATACTCAGGTTGCAAAAAATGTACAAGACGATAATTTCTTCAGTAGATGTTTAATCATATGTCAACAAATTCACGCATTGAAAATGAATCAAATGATTAGTTTGCATCAGTTTTGATTGAGGAAAACCGCCTTATCCCCAACGGATGCAGCAAGAGCAGTTGCTTTAGTTGACGAGCCTGAGCCAATATTATGCTGTTCAAGTTCTAGCCGTATCTCGTTCAGCAGTTCAAGGAGCCATTCAACCTTTCAAAGAAGCTAATACATATACAAGCAGACCTGGACCAGGCCGAAGAAGAGCAACATCTAAACGTGACGATCTATTTTTGGTCTCTGCTAGAATCACGAATGAGTAAGTATATGAATGAAGTCGGAATGGTGCACATGAAAGGGCTAGCCTGCTGTCCTGACCTGAATCCCATAGAACATCTATGGAGCAGGATATGTAGACGGATTTGTGTGCGTCTTCCTCGTCCAAGTAGTTTGATAGAGCTTGCTGCAGCGCTTGAAGAAGAATGGAACCAAATTGATCAGGATGACATTCTGATCCATCTACAACGATATGGTTTATGAATTCTTAATATGTTTACCACACACCAAAATAATTTACGATCGTATTTTTAATGAGCGTACTGCTCCTTGAAACGAGTTAAAACATATAGAGTTGATTGTGGGATATATTTTTGTCGAAATTTCCGAATTGTATTTTGTAATTTCCTGCTTCAAGAATGGGTTCCGTTTTATCCTTGACATTTCCAAGAAGATTTTCTAAGTTTTTGCTAGAGGTGCGAACATCATTGAATTTCTGATACTCAGGTTGCAAAAAATGTACAAGACGATAATTTCTTCAGTAGATGTTTAATCATATGTCAACAAATTGACGCATTGAAAATGAATCAAATGATTAGTTTGCATCAGTTTTGATTGAGGAAAACCGCCTTATCCCCAACGGATGCAGCAAGAGCAGTTGCTTTAGTTGACGAGCCTGAGCCAATATTATGCTGTTCAAGTTCTAGCCGTATCTCGTTCAGCAGTTCAAGGAGCCATTCAACCTTTCAAAGAAGCTAATACATATACAAGCAGACCTGGACCAGGCCGAAGAAGAGCAACATCTAAACGTGACGATCTATTTTTGGTCTCTGCTAGAATCACGAATGAGTAAGTATATGAATGAAGTCGGAATGGTGCACATGAAAGGGCTAGCCTGCTGTCCTGACCTGAATCCCATAGAACATCTATGGAGCAGGATATGTAGACGGATTTGTGTGCGTCTTCCTCGTCCAAGTAGTTTGATAGAGCTTGCTGCAGCGCTTGAAGAAGAATGGAACCAAATTGATCAGGATGACATTAGGATCCTAATAGAGTTCATGCCTAGGCGTATGTATGCAGGCTGTCACTGGCGTCCGAGGTGGAAATACTCGGTATTAATTGTCACATGACGTATTTTTCGAATACTAGGTATTTAATTTCTCGTTATGGAACAATTTTAATTTGTATATATTTACATATTTTGTTTCTAAATCAATAACATTTCTCTATATTTCTGCAAACTACGACGTAAACTATTCTTTGCTTACTCAAAATGTTTCCTCTTCCACGTAATACTACCCAAAAAGTTATGATTCGTCATAATGACGGTTTCGAAGATGTAACGAACAATAAACTAAAAGCAAAATAGGAGATGATTTGGTGGTGCCCTACTCTCGTAAGAAATGCACGGGAGTGATCGAATATTCCAAGATTTTAATTTGTATATAATTATTATTATTTAATTATATGTTTTCAATGTGATGCCTAAGTTTCCTCTATTGAAGACTCCTATGCCTCATAGAGCGCAGGTAAAAATATTGTCTAGATGTTAAGATGGGGTAAAAATAATTTTCCTAATTTTAAACTAACTGTAAACAGGGGATACTTGTGTGTGCATTAGATTGGTTAAAAATATTCGCTACTATAAAAGAAAATATCTTGCGCCACTGAATATTATGAAAATAAAAAAGGCTGGTTTGGTTTATTCCAAAAATAACTTTCGTACTATTTCATCTAAAACGGTTCACATTAACCGAGTTTTTCCAGCTTATTTTACTCCAGATTTGTTCACAGCTAACGAATGCAATTTTGAAACAAGCGTGCCAGAATCCCTCTGATAAAAACTTAACTGAGAGCGGAAAATATTTTACATATTCATAATGGAAACTGTAGTCGAAATATGAAGTTCGAGAGGAATAAATATAAACCCAACGGCAAACGAACTTTCAGCCCCGTTTACATAAACATCCAACACGGGAAACTAAATGAATCGCTTCCGTGATTTTTAAAATTATCTTTGCATTTGCAGGTACAGAGTTTTAAAGTCGAAACCAGATGCGAAATTACAATATTACGTATGTAAATAATTGATGATAAATACTAAATACTAAAAAGCAATTTATTGTTGTCGTCATAGGTTCTACGGCCTCGAATTAGAATATAGTGTATTTAAGTAAAAATCCAAATTTTCCATTCCCTTGCAGTTACTGCATTTTGAGCTATGAGGGCAGAATATTATGCGGTTCAAGTTCTAGGCGTATCTCGTTCAGCAGTTCAAAGAGCAATTCAATGCTTCAAAGAAACTGATACCATACAAACAGACTGGGACCAGGCCGAAGAAGAGCGACATCTAAACGTGACGATCAATTTTTGATCTTTCCAATATTTCTTTATAGACTGCTTTATATTTTTTATGGATGATAACGCTAAAGTAATGATAACGCTAAAGTAATGGAACTTGGTAGTACCTACAAAAATTAAAAATTGACCAGTGTCGCATCACTTTAGGTAAAACTAAGAGAAAAAAGTTTGTTATGTAATATGTATATAATAATAATAATAATAATAATAATAATAATAATAATAACATTAATAACAATAATAATATCTCTACTCACTCCTACTAACCCTAAGGTTAGCCCCAAAAGCTAAGCTTGTGCGGGACGGAGGAGGCGGCATATTACTATTGGCCGCAGGTGCGTCACAGGAACGACCTACAGTTGTTAGTACTCTACCCACCATTTAGTGCGAGAATGAGGAAAACCTGGAAAACCTTAAACTATGTATATATATTTAATTAACCTTTTAAATTTAGAAGGACAATTCACAAATTAAGGTACTTTATTCTTGAAGCATTTTGGGAAAATTGCCCTTCATAACACTAATTTTTGAGAAAGGTATGCATCTACGTTTAGTACCTAACAAACATCAACTTTTGTGTAGAATATTTTTTTGAGGAATTTATAATTAAGAGTTTTCTATGCCCCACACTTTTTTGACATACCGTATTTAAATTGTAACTAACCCATTTTACAAATTCTTTACAGGAAGAATGCTTTCTCTCTCTTGGTCTTCACAAAAAACAACTTTCAATAAGTAAGAAACTAATAGTAAACTAATGGTACACACTAAACTCATATTTTTTATTTTACAATTATTTTTAATTCACATTTTTATCAAACCAACGATTAAATTCTGTTTCATTTTTGAAGTGAAACTTCTTTAGCGGCACCTCGAAAATTGCCCGAGAATTGAGAGTAAAATTTCAAGGTCGCGTCACGTTTTCGAGCATTTCTTTACACGAGAGAGACGAAAGATATAACGTTGAGAGAAGGAGAGTTATACATGCATGAGTAGCTGAGATACCACGCGTTGTATAATAAATACTTACCATTTTGTTTTGTGATTATTTACGCTTTTTACGTTTGTGTCATGTGAATATTCGATTATATCCGTAAACAGTTATTATGTAAGTATATTTAGAATATTAAAATTTTAATGATAATGCTTATATTGCGTCAAAAAAACGACTGAACGTTCCTGTGAAATGCTCTCTCTCTCTATCTCTCACCGTAAATCTCTCTCAGAAGTTTCATTTCTATCACGTATACGGTGCTATACGCGCATTTTTTTCATTTTTTGAGTTATACTTGAAATCCGGTATTTTTTATTTAAATTTTCTCTTCTGAAGACAATGAACAAAAATTAAGTTTCTATGTTCACGTTTATGATGATTGTGTTTTTCTGTATAAAATATTCACCTTGATTAGTGTTATCATTTTTTATAATTTTATTTACTACAACAGTCCACATTATCCCACAATATCACAATTTTTGAGTTATATTTGATATAGGTACTTATTGTTTATTTTTGTAACTGGTATTACCTGCAATATTTACATAGCGCGTGAATTGTAACAATTTCTCGTTTTTTACTCATATTATGGCAATGCTGAATTCAGTAAAATATTGCAAATTCAATTTGTTTAGTATGCGAGTTTATAGAAATATTTCAGTTCTTCAAATACCTACTAGCCTACTACTTTTCAATATTATTGATTCACAAAAGACAATTATGATTGTATGCATACGTTGGCGATTCAAATATTATTGTCCCTGACAGAAGCAAACGACTTGGAAGAGTGTATTTTTTATTTTTCGACATAGCCCCCTAAGACGTTGACACACTTTGTATAAACGATGGTCAAGATCTTTATTAACTCCCTCAGAATAGATGTTTTGTCTTGGGCTCCAAACCACTCTTTCACCTTCATCATCACATCGTCCCGAAAGGGAATCCCACGAAGGTGCTCTTTCAATTTGAGGAACAAAAATGGTAGTCACTAGGTACTAAATCTGGAGAATAGGGTGGTTCTTATTTCGAATCCTGCATTATGAATTACTGCCACTCTTGTGGACAGGAGCATTGTCTTGATGAAAGGGCACACCGCGTGATGGAATTACGCAGTTTTTAAATTAAAGCAGCATAATTGCTCAGTTATAGTTTGACCACATAGTAGAAAGTCTAAGAAGATAATTCCCTCGGCATCCCAGAAAACTGTAGCCATGGTCTTCCCCGCAGATGATGCTACACGAAACTTTCGAGGG
This sequence comes from Xestobium rufovillosum, assembly GCA_963966045.1. Classification (NCBI taxonomy): domain Eukaryota; kingdom Metazoa; phylum Arthropoda; class Insecta; order Coleoptera; family Ptinidae; genus Xestobium; species Xestobium rufovillosum. The sequence continues at coordinate 21,679,477 of OZ014493.1, read as the reverse complement.
GGTGGTGAACCCTTGTGTCTCCATTCCATACCCTGCCGTTTTAATCAATATCATAGTAATTAGTGGTACTGGACCGTTCGAACAACTACTCCTCGGGCAAATACCCCGCCAGGCATTGAATTATAGAACTAAATCCAGATTTTTTGTACTACGAGACGTTTCAGACTGCTACCCCACCTAAGGTGGCTTTGAAACAATCCTGATTTGTCTCCATGTACGTACGTGCTTTTAAGCAGGTCTTTGTTCAAATATTGCATGTTTTGAATGTGTATGGAAAACCGCATACACATTCAAAACATGCAATATAAGATCATAGTGATGAATCCAGGTTTCACCCAAGTAACAAATTTTGCCAAGAATATTACACGATCTCTGTTTATTATGGCCAAGTTCGTCTCTGAAGTGAACCATCGAATGCGCTTTTGTTCTGGCGTCAATATTTTCGGTACCCATCGTGCAACCACCTTCTTGAGACCTACCTAATTCTTTGTGTAAAATGGTTTAAACGCTCAAATCAATGTTTTCTTCGGAAACAACAGTTTTCGGACGTCCAGCACCAGAAGCTTGTTCACAGGTCTCTCTGCCCAGTTCTTCACCACCAAATATGAAGGTGCAGATTCACCCAGTACTTATACCATATCCATATATACGCAATATTTAGAATTTCTTGTTCTTCCTAAGAATATTTTAACTTTCCTACTCGATGCTCACTCTCCTAAAATATTTAATTTTCTTGTATCTAATTTGAAAACTAATACTAACACTGACAATTCAGAAACTTGTGAAATCAAAGTTGCCTGTTAATGTCAGATTTGACTTTTTGTCTTAAAATAGATGCAGAATCCATTTTTGCGTGCTTCAAACTTGTCGCACGCATGTTTTCAGCGATACTAAAGTGTATCTTGGAATCTATAGAAATAGAACGTCTTTCCACTGCCTACTGTCCTATTGTTCTCGAAAACCATCCAAGGAATTTTTAAGCTAAAGCTATATTCTCATCGATTTTGCAGTAGTAATTACCGGTTGAAGTATAGATCATATTTCTTGTATTGCTTTTGATACAACCCGTTTAATCATGTACCTACAAAGCAAGTAGACGATCTCTCTTCATTAGGGTTCACTGAAAGCTTTAATGCTACGGGTATTCAAATTGCGTATTCCAATCTGCCTTTATGCGTCCTGAAATGTCGATTTCGGGTTACTTTTATTTCACATATTACCTAAATTGAATTAGTGTGTTGGACATATTCGAAAATCAATCAGATGTGTCTTCGCAGGACAGCATGTTGTTCGGGTTAGCTTATCCATTACTACTCGGAAATGCATTTAAAAGGTATTCCATTTCCTATCTGTTCCAGACATGTCATTTTTTCATTCATAGAATACTCATCCTACATCCGTTGTATATTTACAATGTCATGCATTATGCATCTCGAAATCGGTCTGTCGTTTTTAGGTCTGTAGCATCACAAAATTTCACGTGTCTGGTAGCCAGTACACGCTTTAAAAGTTATATGTGTTTTCGTTACACCTACCTGCATTATTTCTAAGTTCGTAGTCTATTTTCTTTCAATTTTTGTAGTTAACAACTTTTATAATGTTATAATGATAAGTGCTCTGTCCTTTTTTTTGCTTCGTGTGTGACTGGTGATTGCCTCTTAAGGTAACTGCAATTAAACTGAATCATAGATGCAGTGAGTACCTATTTAGCACTTCAAAAATTCTTGCCGAAATTATGTCACACCATCTCTTTTACAATTTTTCGTCAAAAGAATGATTCTGTTGTACAGGCTTCCATAACTGTAGTGATCTAGCTGAATGCTCCGTTATATATTAGGTAGTGTCCTTATACACGTATGTTACTTTATGTTCAATCGGTATATAATCTAGATGTCTTGAGACGAGATAGCCACGTGCTATGGGGTGGTTGCCAATCGGAGTTCTATAATAATGCAATGCCTGGCGGGGTATTTGCTAAAGGTGGAGTAGTTGTTCGAACTGATTCAATATTAAAATAGGTTTAATTTAACACTCACTTTCTGCTGTCCATATTCTCAATATTTTAAATAAAAGCCAATTTTAATATTTTTATAAGGGCATTGTTTACAAATTTATAACTTCATATTATGGTTCTTTCTGTCAAAGATGCAGTCATTAACCGACTTCAAAAAAGGAGGTGGTTCTCAATTCGACTGTAGGTATTTTTTTATGTGTGTTACCTCAGAACTTTTTTCTAGGTGAACCGATTTTGATGATTCTTTTTTAATTTGAAAACTGGTGCTTCTCGTGTAGTCCCGTATAAATTTGATCAAGATCTGATGACCAGTAGTTTTTGAGTTATCCTTAAAAATGCGTATTTAATTGACTTCGACTACATTGATAATATTCTCATTGTATATTGAAGTCGGTTTTCTATTTTTTGGGACAAAAATATTATTTTAAGCATCTATACAACCGCCCATAAAGTTGTTTAGACCTGAAGATAATGAACTATGCACGATTATAACATACATCTCGTTATAATTTTTTGTTTCTCAAATCAACGACTCCGGGAAGTAATTGCAAAACACAATAATACACTTAAGCGGGATGGACAATTTAAGAAAAAACTGCTTAAGGTGCTTAACAGTTCCTGTTTTAGCTGAATAAGATTGTATAAGAAGGCAAGGGTATTGAAATTTTCAAGACATTTTATTATAGCACGTACGGGTCATAAACTAACACTAAAGTAATTTAAAGCTATTTCGCTAGTTATATTTGTGGGTTGATGCAAGAAATGTAAAAGTAAAATACTGCGAATCATTTGTTGAGTGTTCATCAAAAAATTAGGTCATAATAAAGTTAATTACAATTCAACTTTGCAAGAGTTTATTTATCAATAAATTCATAGCCGTTAGGAATGCCATTGTAAAATAATTACATTTGTTTAAAATGTTGAAACGTTCCATAATTAAGGTTATTTACATCCTTATTGAACACTTGTTTAGACTTTAAAATACTTAAGAAATATTTTAATGACTTTGGTAATTTTATATTAAACCCGAGATTAAACCTAAACTGAAACAGGGTCCGGCAACAGGTTTGAACAGTTTTTGATAGCTTGCTGAGAAGAACGAACGATGTATTTGAACAAATTTTCACTGAAACTAAAAATACGTTTCGGGAAATTTGTTGTGAAACTATTATTGCGAAACGAGCATCGAAAGTGGCAAATTTCGAATGAGTGTGAAATCAGGCGGGTGTATGAAATACACTATTTTTCCCGCGACCCATTAAGGCGCCCACTCACACAGAGGGAAGAATGCGCGGGTTTGACTGACACTTTTACGTTAACTTAAACCTGTAGCCTGTCCTTCCCCACACACGCAATGAGTAAAATCGTCAGTTTTGGGTACGATGGCATCACGAAAAGACCTTATGTTTATGACAGTGGCGTGCTTAATAATAAAAAAACAAAGTGCTATAAAAACCAAAAGACCTAGATCCAAATGGTTGAAGGAATGGTTGCTGAAACATCATGAATATTCTCACGTGAAGAATTCAATAAACTCCGTTAAAAATTCGCGTGAAAAATTGTGTAAATCCGACATGTTGATGCGTCAAATCGCGGATGCAATGCTGCTAAACAAACGCCACTGACCAGGGCCAGACCTGCTCTAGCCCGATCCGAGGCGTGCACGGATTTGTTTACCATACACGGTGACTCTTCCCCGTGCAGTTATAACTGCACACTCCAAAAATCAAGCAGCGCTTGATTCCCAGCGACTTGACTGTGCACGCCACACGCTTCTCACTACACAGTGAGTTTTAACTGTACCCCGTGGCGTGTGCATTCAAGTCTTCAGTTATCCCTCTGTGTGAGTGGGCCCCTTTAAGAAAATCATATTGATTCATCAAACAATAACTTTATTGAACGGTTAGTTATCTACGTTAGTAAATGTCAAAATCTTTAAACAGTACCTACTAACTACAAGCGTATTTGAATAATTCCGTTCGGCTTATGAATGACACTTTGATTTGTTCTTTTGTCCGCCAATTCGTACGTAAAATATAGGGGCCTTCCATCGAGAAGACATTAAAATGTTTCACTGCCATACCTTTTAAGTCAAAATTTCAAAAGCGTTTGCAGTATTTGAATATGCACTTGCGATTTTTGTTTATAACGCAACTGTCAACTTCCGCGCCTACTTAGTTGTATGCAACTTTCTTAGGGTGTCGTAGGAAAATATGAGATACGTAAGATGTCCACCATCCCTGTTTGTACACTGCCGAAATATTTTTCTGGAATTCAGGATAACACGAATGTTCGTCACAACAAGGTTTACCTTTTCACCAATCGCATGTTATTGGGTTCTGGAATTGTTCGAATTTATGTCTGGTAAACTCTCGACTTCAAGCAGTCGCAAAAAGAAAACTAGTGACTGTTAAATCGAGCAGTCTTGCCAACCATGCCATATTTATGTATATAACAAATTCTGACGAAACTGATACGACTTTACTGTAAAGACTAACTTGTCGTTTGACGGGCAAGGTAGCGTTGTTTATGAAACTTCCATTATCGACGTGCAAATACACCAGTTTTTGACTGACATCAAAACACTAACTTTTCCATAGTAAGCTGTCAAAAACGTGATCCTGTTGCCCGACACTATATTTTATCTCCCGAGCATTTTAAATTTCAATCAGTTTTGTCCTCGACAAGGGGAAATGCATTCGACGGCCCAGCAATCACTGATTAATAAAATACTCGGCTACTACAGACAAGATCTGGTGAACTTTTTCGTTTGAGAACGACACCTAAAGAAGTCAATGGCATTCTCTTGGGTATCGATCCCCTTTTCAGAGGCTTACAAAGAATCTTACCAGGTGTGTCTGATCTATACTGAACCCATTTAATGTTTTTAGTCAAGGTATTCCGTAGCAGACATCACATACAAGGTGTTACAAAAAAGTAGGTCAAACCGTTAACCACAGATTATTTGGTCGAAACAAGGTGACTTTCCTTGTGGCATTTTTGATTTAAACATCCTTTTTTCAAGACAACGGCAACCTGTCCAAGTTAATATACGGAAAAATTATTTTATTGTTTTTAAAGATATTCAGTTGAAACCTTTTACAGAATTTTTTATGCTGTCACACTTTTTGTGTAATTTTGGTCAAAAGAATTGAAGCGCCAACGGAGGAAAAGTGGTTGTGGTACACAACTTTTTCCTGCGCACTGTTATGGTTCAAAGGTTTTGTTTCTTAGATCAACCGTTCATTTCTTTCATTTTTTTCATTTTTGTAAAATTTTGATTTAGGGCTTGGTTTACAAGATGTTGCAACTTATTTGACTAGTGGTGTTCCCTGTTTCTTTTAGGCTAGGCTTACGACTTGGTGTTTCTTCAAAAAGTTGTGTTTTCCAATATCCAGTTCAAAGATTATTATGTATTTTTTATTTACCACGTAGACCCGCAAGTAGACGGAACAATAAACTAGACTTAAGAGAAAAACTAGTAGGCGTTTGGTTGTCGAAAGAATTAATAATAAAAACTGTGTGTAAGTAATAGTATTTTATTTTATAAAGAGCTAAAGTGATACTTTTTGTAGCGAATCTGGAGACGGACGAACGAAGTGAGTCGAAGCCGAACGATAAATCAAGCCGGAACGTAGCGGCCGTGACGTATTAATCGTGGCCCACTCGGTACGGACGGTCGGTGTTCGTAGCGTGGAAATAATGCTAGTTTACCAAAATATTCAATAACAACAACTGGACTTTTTAAATTTTTATTAAGAGAATATATAATAGTTGGGGAGCCGGTATAGTAAATAATTATGACTGTATTTTCTACCATGCCGGACATTATTAGTCTTAATGTATGCAACAAGAGGAAGAATAATATGACTATGAGAAAGTTGCATCTGAGTCGCACCGCCGATGGCGCTCTTAAGAAAAGTTTCGAATCGTCTGGCACCCACTCGCAACTATCTAATGTGTCTGGCATTGATATTTTGGCATTCTTCATAATACAAAAATTCAGTAAAAAAAAAATCTGTTGGTAGAAATTACGTCACGTGACGCTCCTGCTTAAGATAAGTTTGGGGTTCTCTGGCACCCACTGGCGACTTATAATGTATCTGATTCTTCTTTTACTGACTATTTGTATCATGAAGAATGTCAAAATATCAATGCCAGAAACATTAGAATCTATCTATCTATCTGATAGTCGCGAGTGGGTGCCAGACGATTCTAAACTTTTCTTAAGAGCGCCATCTGAGGTGCGACTCAGATGCAACTTTCTCATAGTCATATTCTTCTTCCTCTTGTTGCATGCATTAAGATTAATAATGTCCGGCATGGTAGAAAATACAGTCATAATTTACTATACCGGCTCCCTAACTATAATTATATATGCCTGAACGGTATAATACCATATTTTCCTATTTTGAACAAACGTTTAACATTAAAAACCTACAGAACTTAAACTCAATATGTATTTAATAATATTAAATGAGCCGCATTCCGCATGAAGAACAAAAATAAAAAATATAGTAGAAAACATTCTCGGAAATAAGTCCGAACAAAATAAAATACACCCGTTAACAAAATGTTTACTGATGGAAGAAGATAAATGGGAGAACTACTTACTACGCAATTTTTTAATTTTCTTTTCTTTTGCTTCATTAACTAACATTTCATTGGAGGTAGGTAACATATGAATAATTATTTAATAAAGTATTGCATGAAATCTAATGTGCAGTGTATAATGGTTATATATGGTTATGTGAGGGGAAATGCAATTTGTTTGTACGCCTACACGGCTCAGTGCGGCTAGCGCGCACAATTTATAAGTATGTGTTTATTAACCCGCTGTAACTTTTTTCAGTAACAACATTAATGTTTCGTTTCTTCACCAAAAATAATTTCGAGCATTTGTTCGTATTTGGTCTCGCATATGCATATGCTAATTCCGAAAAATAAGATTACTTATCCAGTACGTGAAAAATACATTACACAAATTTGTGGTCTAGCAAGAAAACATTTTTTTTCATAACATTGGGAAGTTTTAGAGGCAACGTGAGTACACTGTGATGATCAGCACACTTCAATGTATATTCCATTAAAAAAACAGATCTCTTACTCTTTTCGTTGCTGAAATACAACAAGAAAAGTATTAAAAATGGTCGAAAATTGATTTAGGAAAGTTTAGGAAAATTCGATTTTTCGGCATTTTCGCAATTTCCGATATTTTCGCGACCTCAAAATTCGAATCCGGCAGGTCATTTTACATGAGAATCAGCTTCATTTTTTTGTGCGTGTTCGAGTTGTAAGAGGTTGTCGAATTAGAGCACTTTGCTCCCCGACTTAGCGATCCGTCCACGGCTGTGATGTCCCAGCAGTGCTCCACGCGCTACATTCTAGCTTGTATTATCGTTCGGCTTCGAGTGAGTCCGGCAACTACAGATCCTGCGAATTATGTATGACTTTTATAAAACAGGGAGAAACAATCATGTCGGCCGGACCATTTATGATAGGAAATTTCATCAATTGAAACTGTCGTTCAAAAAACTCTACGTTGACACTTGCTATAAGTGGGACACTCTTCATATGCAATTACAAGTGACTTCTAACTCAGGAAATGAGGAGGGGAAGCTTAGCGCAGATGAGAACCTCCAGTTACACCAAGAGCTAACGAAGCATATGAAGCGAAAAAAGAAGGTAAAGGAAAAGCTAGAGCCAATCCCGAAAAACACTGTTATAGTTTTCATCTCCAACAATTTCTGCCAACACTATTTATTGGTTCTTTAGTAGCATTTTATAAACGGCAACTATGGACTTATAATTTGACTGTTCATAATAATGGTACTGGAGAATTGATAAACTACATGTGGCATGAAGCTCTAGCTGCTAGAGGAGGGAATGAATTTGCCTCTTGCCTATACCGCCATTTAAAATATAGTTTGGCTGATTCCGTATCTGAAATTACATTTTACTCATATACGTGTGGGGGACAAAACAAAAATAGCCATGTTGCTGCCATGTTTATGAAAGTTCAAAGTGAATTTCCCCATCTAATAATAAACCAGTTCTTAATACCAGGGCATACTCATTTATGGAATGCGATGTGGACCATTCTATGAGAGAAAAGAAGAAAAAGAAAATATAAATACCTGTTTACCACCCGTATGAATGGTATCAGCTTGTCAGGACAACAAGCCCAAAAAAATAATTTAAGGTTCACGAAATGGTAGAAGATTTTTTTGATTTTGCTGCTTTACTGAAGACAGTATTAGTGTGCCGAAAGAAAAATATAGGCATTCTGTACAATGACTACAATATAAAGAGGAAGTTTTAGTGCACTACAAAAATTCGTTGAGCGACTCTGAAGATTTTAAAGTTTTAAGCTTCCTAAGAAGAAAAAAAGTCAAAACCTGAAGGATTATACACTTCAGGCAAGATACGAAGGTTTGCTTCCGATATCTGCTGAGAAAAAACAAGACTTATGTACGCTGTTAAGTCTAGTTCCACCTGTTTTCCACGAGTTCTATAAAACATAACCAGCTTAGGAGACTGCCATTGATAATGATCCAGATTTAGCAGAGGAAAAAGTAGATGAGTAAACCTGAGTAAACCTAAAAGATATGTCAGAAGCATTATTTTTCCGTTTATTTCATTAGTCTTATAGTTATTTCACTTTTGTACTTCTGTATTAAACTGTTTATCAAGGCTGCGTATTTTTAGTTGACTTAAGTCCTTATGCAAAACTTAATAAATGCAGCTAGTTAATAACGACTCGGTCCTAAAGACTTAAGTCATCAAAATCCAGGTGAGTAAGTATTCATTTTATTTGAAAATATTCCACGGTCCCTGCAAGCCATCGTTACGACAATATATTTGTGCTATTTATTATTCCTTAAGAAAAACATTTGGGTTTGCTTAAAATAATGCAACTTTAAGTATCTTTTTTTGAAGTAGTTAGATTTCTGGCTTAGGCCGAAGCCAAACGATAATACAAGCCAGAACGTAGCGCGTGGAGCACCGCTGTGACGCCACAGCCGTGGACGGAGCGCTGCTACTTGATACTGAATAGTCTGGGAGCAAGGCGCTCTAATGTACCAGGTACCTACCAGGTAAGTAAGTTATCTTATTTTTCGGAATTAACATATACATATGCGAGACCAAATACGGACAAAGGCTCTAAATTATTTTTGGTGAAGAAGCGAAACATTAATGCTGTTGCTGAAAAAAGTTACAGCGAGTTTTTAAACACAAATGATTTGTGCGCGCTAACTGCGCTGAGCCGTGTAGGAGTACAAACTCGGCATTAATATCGAGAACATTTTTGGATTTTTATTCAGACAAATTGCATTTTCCCTCACATAACGATGATATTATACATTGCAATACTTTATTAAGTAATTACATATTCATATGTTACCTCCAATGAAATCTTAATGAAGCAAAAGAAAAAAAAAGAAAAAATTGTTTAGTAAGTTCTCCATCAGTAAACATTTTGTTAGCGGGTGTATTTTATTTTGTTAAGACTTGTTTCCGACATTGTCTTCTACTATATTTTTTAGTTTTGTTCTTGATGCAGAATGCGGCTCATTTAATATTAATAAGTACATAATGTTTACATACATATTGAATTTAAGTTCTGTGGGTTTTTAATGTTAAACGTTTGTTCAAAATAGGAAAATTTGGTATTATACCTTACAGGCATATTTAATTACATATTCTCTTAATAAAAATGTCAAAAGTCCAGTTGTCGTTATTGAATGAATATTTTGGTAGTCTAGAATTATTTCCATGCCTCGAACACCGATCGTCCATAGCGAGTTGGCCACGATTACTACGTCACGGCAGCTACATTCCGGCTTGATCTATCGTTCGGCTTCGCTTAGGCCCTTTTACCTCACGTCAAAGATTCACCAATGTCATAAGTAATTGGTAGTTTTTGCTTAAAATGATAACACGCACATATTGAATGGGCGATGGAGAAGAGCACACCGATAGACATTGGCCGGTCTTTACACATAAAAAAACTGAGAATCAGAGTCTCTTATGCCCAAATACTTAATTTGGTCTTAAATATGACATTTGCACACTTCTGGCACCAAGCCTACTGTGATTTTCTAAATATAGGTAATAAAATTAAATAGAATTAGGAATTGTTGCACTGTTGATACCGTAAATATAATCGTGAATATGCTATCCGTCGCTGGAATTGAATTCATTACTCTTCTGCAGTAACCAGATATCGTAGCTACTGTATTAACTGGCGTAAAAATAAATTTGGTAAAATACCAAATTGCAAGCTCCTCTTTACAATATTACTAAACAGTAGTTAGTTACATATTAGCTTTGAGTTCAGAGAGCCTTACAACAGCAGTACGTTATTAATATCGTGTATAGGGCATAAACTGAAATTGATTGAAACCTATTGCTAGCAGCGTTTGATGGTGTGTACATTCATTAGCTCCTACACAAATAATTTTGTAATTAAGATTTAATATGCATAGATTAATGTAAGTCATTCGCATATAGAGGCTCCATTTACAATATCAGTTACCTGCTTAATTCACCACTAGGGCACTGGCATTCTTTAGAAAACTGCGCTGTATCGACAAGTAATCAATACATCAAAATAGACGAAGTGTATGAAATATGAAAGAAAGTTAAAAATACCTTATACCCGCCATAAAGAAAGTTAAAAGTTTTCTGGTACCTATCCAACTTATTCTAAAAATCATTAAACCCTGAATCGAATAATACGCACACATAAAAACAGTGTTTGGTTTTATTTCCAACAATATTATAGTGAGAACACCTTAAAATATATCCGAAATTGTAAAAACTTCCCTATTTTAGCATCCCCGTCCACCAATACACGCCATAAACATCTCGAACTTGTAAAAGTCGAGCGGGCAGTGGTCGTAACTCACATTTAATAGTAGCGTCCATTTTCACAAGCGGGCGTGATTGTGTATCGCCGGTTGCGGACAATTTAGCACCGCTAAAAATCACAGGAACCGTCTAGCTGTGGTAGAAGGGTTTGAACTAGACTAATGTTCGGTCAGTAAAGCCCACTGACCCGCGCGGCAATAGCAATGTCAATTTGCTCGAATAACATATTGTTACGATTAGCACACTTGCTGACGGTCGGCACCTGAATGAATAAGTGATTTCGGTCAAGCAAAACCCCTGGTGTTTAATATGTCAAGAAAGTAATAAGTTGGCCTTCATGCTGAGGGTGTCGAATCAAGTTTTAATGGCTACAGATTATTACGTCAAACAACATATCGACAGGTCTACTGGTACCTATTTTATGTTTTAGTGGAATGGTTCTGCGCAGTAGATAAGATATTTTGTCTACTCTCTTTTTCAGCTTTAGTATAAGTAGGTAATAAAGAAATTAATGAATCGTCTTTAACTGCTACTTTTATCGCTAAACCGTGAAAATGGAAACAGTAATAATATTCCAACCCTTACAAATGACGAAGTCAGATATTTTCGTTGACTTTGATACAATATTTTTCTCAAAAGTGGATGAATCTCTATGCTAGCATTACTTTCAGATTAAAGTGGGGAAGGGGTTATTTTCTCAAATAACCAGCAAGTAACCACAATGGATAACATTGTGTTCACCGACAATAATTCTCATCGAACCAACTCATTCTTTCTAAAGCAGGACTTTAAGCAGAGAGGATGAAAGCTATAGCGTCAGTTTAGACGGTCACATGATTATTATAAGTGAGCATGTTAATAATAATTATTATTATGACTCCAAGCGGAGGCTCTGATGTTCTGCGAGCCTGTAGCTAAATCAGCTCCACTGTGTTATGTCACATTAATGCACACTTTCAAAAATTTAGAATGTCCCAACAAAAATTATTTTCAGATAAGTGTTAAAAGTATTTGAAAGTTATTTTCAAGTGGACCGATTGCTAACTGTCGCAGCTGTAGTCGCCAGACATCTTGAAAGGGAAACGTTGTGACGGCCCAATGCATGAATGGCGCCCGAAATTGAACAAATACGAAATTCAGACGTTGTAAAACCGACTTAATAATAATAATAATAATACGAAAAGTGTTCCAGAAACTGTTTACACATAGGTAGGTACACGAAATACACAGATACATGCGTGGTACTTTTGGATTAGACACATGTAGCTTATGTTTGATATCCGCGGTAATGAGGTTGTTACATAGTTTAAATGTTTTCTGAGTATCTGACGTCATTTTAGGCCGTGCAGATATGTCTAGCATGGCGTCGTACTTGTTAGAAATGGGTCATAAATTCAATATCAATAATCTCAAACTCTCAAAACCAGGAAATAATAAATCTGATTTAAACGCATTGGCAAGTATAACAGCGATGTATAAAAAAAAACTTGTGTGTGGTAGCTCCGACGCACGACTGGAGTTTACTCCTTGCGAACGATTATTTTAACTTCAATCACTTGATAATAGGGTACACGCGAATGTCAGTTTTATACCCAAATGTGTAGATATTTATCAGATGGTTTATGTTCGAAAATGTCAAACTACATCAAAATACCTATAAATTGTTTATAAATTCAGTAATTAAGTGACAATCTGCTAAACGTCGATCCCACTGGCAATAAAATAAATAATAATTTTCCTGGTGTTCGAATAGGCGTTGATTCACATTTCGGCACTAAGCAATATTTGGAGTATTTAATATTACGTTTTTCCATATTAAATCAAAAGATTCAACAAATTTAGGAACGAACAAACACTGCAAATGCTGACTTTACAACGCCAACTGTCATATCTACTCTATGCCACTCTATTTTCACTATTTCCAAGCTCTATGCAGTCAGACATAAACAGCCGTATCCATAGATACTTACATAATTTCAATGTACGTAACGCGTTACTTTCAGTTAACGCGAAATGTAACGCTTGATTTTACTCTCGATTTTACTACTCATAAAATTTCCGTACCGCGGGCTATAACTGAAAATCGATTCTTAAGGGCCGTCTGACACGAGATTGATTTTAGCACTAAATTCAGTACAATTTCAGCGAGCACAGAGTAGGTGTAAAATTTAGAGTGACAACAGAATTGTGTGTGGCAGGTAAATACTAAAATAAGCATTTTGGCATGCGCATTGAACCAAATTAAGTTAAATGTCAAATATATTCCCCCATGTTTGTCTTTATAATTCCTGTTTTCAATCGCACAGAACTTATTTTAATACTTACCTGTCATACACAATTCTATTGTCACTCTAAATTTCAAACTTACTTTGTGCTCGGTGACATTGTATTAAATTTAGTACTGAAATTAGTCTCGTGTCAGACGGCCCTAAGGAGTAAACTCCAATAAAAGTAGTTGTCTTAACAGCAATTATGGTCTGGTTCCAAACTCAACCCTACTGTATAGATTTATTAGATAGATAGAATTTAAGACTAGCCATAAATACTTACCCCCCAGTTTTAAGAAACCAATTTTATTGATCTTATATCCCAAAAGTTCTAAGGAACCCTATAGGTTTATCGATTCATTTTACTTCAGTAGTAGGAGGCTTGGTATTTATAACAGCGTAGTACAAGTTTAGATTTAGAATAATCTTCAACTCCTGAGGATGCTGACTTTGTCAGCGAAACTCGTGTCGAGCTTAATTACTGGGTCACTGTCTTTCGTCACGTGAGGTTAACTTATTAAGAATTCATAGTAATTTTTTATGGTAGGTGAAAAATTATGTACAGAGAATTCACCTACCGGTAGGAAAAGTTTCTTCTGGAAATGAAATGCCTATCGGTAGGAACATAATTTTACACCCCCCTTCCTTTTTGGCACTGAAGCCGATTTATTATTATTATATCTGAGACCGAAATATTATTATAATTATGCATTAAAAACATACTTAACGCTTCGACACTCATTTCCGTGTCTTTTTTAGACGTTTGACTACAACATATTATGTTCATCATGTGGTTTTTATACTATAGCCATTTACTGTTTATATTTCGTCTTTTCATGTATTCAACGACATTATTCGTTCTACGGTCCTGGTGTTGCTCCGCGTCAGACGAACTAGGTATTGGCACCATCACTTATGACATAATTTTGTTGGTTTTGAAAAATATTGGAGTTCCTTCAAATGGTTTGTTATTATTTTATAATTTTATTAAGGTAGAGAACAACAAGCTATGGCTGATGGTGTCAGATTAAATAAATTCAAATTCAAAACTGGTGTGCCACTAGATCCAAAGACTTATAGAGGGGACTTGGCTATTTACATTTTCGATTGACGCAGGGTGAATATTCACAGTCTAAGCGTTTGTGTGTGGAAAAGGCAAAACAAAACAGCCGACCAGTTGTGTAGTGAACAGGTGCCGCCGCGGAAACATAATATCGCGGAACATTCGCTTGGTCCGTTGCTTGAATATAATAACAAACAACGATCCCCGCGACCCGCTTGCCTGCGAACGTATAGGCTTCAAAACAAAATCAGCTGTTCCATAAGGACGCTAGGTCCATTCTAGACGTCTTTGACTAGATCGGTGTACTGGCTCAAGTATTGTGTTCCATATAAACCCCATATTCATACACAGGTCATATCAGGAGGGAGTCCTCGTGTTAATGAATGGGGATATGTGACATATCATATGTCTGATCAGCTGGAACAAACTGAATTCTACAATATGAAAATTAACTCAGTCAAACCAAATAAGAATTAAGATACAGTTACAATTATTAAGGTTGAGGATGGAATACTTGTTTATCTCTCTCCCTGTTGTACGGTTTTCCCATTTTTTTTGTAAGCATCTTCTCAATTTTGTGAGTGTTTGGTTAAGTGAAAGAGCAGATCGCCCAATTACACTAACATAGATACTTGCCATAAAATTGCTATTCATTCATTCAAAAATTTGTAATAAATTTCCTATCGATTTCCATTTCACATTCATGTGAATTTCAGCCGCACCTACCTACACATTTCGTAATGCAACTTTACAATAATCGAATAAATCCAACTCTAGTAGAAACTATTTGTTTAATAACACCTTGATGAAATTACTATGTTGCGAACAATCCAGAATTTGTATGCAATAAAATGATTTAATTATATCCTATGCGAAGACAATAAAATGCCAATGAATCTACGAAACGTATAATTTATCGACCTTCCTCATGACATTCCATAAATAAAATAAATTTGCAAAAGAGGTAAGACTTATACGGCAATTTTAATTGGATATTCGTTTGTATCCATAAAGAGCCACATAATTATCTTCCATATTAGAATTTATTGTCACATTTTTCCGACAGCAAATGACGCAAAGAAATTCTCGCAGATTAACTTTTTTATTCTTAACGCCAAATATATGTCGTAAAGACAGACGGTGATTCAAATGCATCAGCTTCTTGTTGAATCAATTTATGTGTTGTGTAAACAGATAATCCAACCAGATATTGTTTCTGCCGATCTGTTTTGTTCTATGTTGTTGGTTGCGTCCTTAGGCGAATGTGTTTTTTGTCAGACAGTTGTACATGCAGAAGCAGAATATTATCCTATGAGTAGTTAGGATATGAGAGCCTTAGAGCAGTCCTTCCAGTTCTCCAGGTGCCACCCACTTCTTCGACTGACTCAAGGACTCCTTCCTCTTTTGTTAGACAGTTACTGCCATCTTGACTGCTACGTCATCAAAAAATATGGTCGCCATGCTAGCAATCAAGATGGCGCCCGACGCCAGCGTTCGCGTGCAGGAGGGGGGGAGGTGAATAAAACCAATGTATAGTTTTACTGGAATATAATTCGAACTTTAACTAAAATCTGTATAGAGAGTAGGCATTCGTGTATTTTCTGCGCAAAACGAAACACTTCTTCTCACACCACTCTCCTGACTGATTCATTAGCCGGGGTATACACGAAGAGACAGTATGCAGTTGTGTTGGCCGGAAAATTCTCGCTCGACTCAAATTCCAGACGCATATCTATGGGTCCAGACATGATCGGTTCAGTCTGCTTTGATACGTCAACCGACACGATGGAAGCTAGGATCCTTGAACTCTTCACGTACGTGCAGTGGTTCGTTGACCTTTCCAAAGTATGAACTCGAATTTCTCCACGTGGAAATACGCCCTGCTATACGAAATGTACGAGAACTTTGAAAGTTTAAATTCTCTAGGGGAAGCACTCAGAATTCAGGTAAAGTTTGATGTTTGTCAGATTGCAGTGGTCAAATTTGCTGTAATCCGTGGCCAAATTCGCTTTACGATTCGTCTGGAAGGCAACGATCACGTAGCGGGATTTCTCCAACCGTGTTGCAGTCTTGACGGCCCACGTTTGTTTCGTCGCTTGCGGCAACACCGAATACTCTTACAGCTCCCAGCTGCGAAAACATATCTGCAACGTTCTTTCTTCCTCGACAATATTTAGAAGTTTTAGGTATTCAGTATCCCATGGATAGACGTACGGTACTCTCCAATGAACCTTGCTCAACTCAATTCTATTGCCCTCGTTACCCACGAAAGCGTTCCTATCCTTTTTCGATCGAATCAAGATGAACTCGTAACGCACATTCAACAGCATCTTGTGGAAGTAGAATTCTTCTCGGAATGCACACGTTAAAGTTCCCTTTCGCTTCGAGAAGGTGGCTCGGTGAGTCTCCCATAGTCGTCCAGCTGGCATTCTCCAGGGCACGCGCCCCACTCTCATTCAGAGAAGCTACACCCTTCAGTGTGCTCGTGATGTTCGATCCACCTCCACCCCATTTATTTCATACTGGATTTCGTCAAAGATGAAACTGAGGGCGTTATTTGTTAAAGTCGCATTTCTTCCTCTTGCATCCTTGATGAACCTGCCCACCATGTAGATACAGCTGAGATGATGCACTACACTACGTAAACGTCTTGCTGGTAGATTTGTATGCGAATTTCGTCATTGGCGTTAAATGTTGTTGTTGACATGAACGGCTGATGTACGTGCACTTCGACACGGCGTGCTGACTCATCCATGCCAGCACCGGCCAGAACACGAAACGTGTCCTACGTTTATGTGTTTATGTGTTTATGTGTGCATTATTCAAATACTAGACTTCTCTTTTTGAAACACAAGTACTGACAGCAGTACTTGCTTGCTTGCTTGCTTGCTTGCTTGCATGCGCGGACGCCGAATCCGTAGTCTGCCAGATGCAACGGCCTTGAAGAGGCCAGACAGACAGACAGACGGACGGACGGACGGACGGACGGGCGGACGGACAGACGGACAGACGGACGGACGGACGGACGAACAGACAGTCAGACAGACGGACGGACAGACGGACGGACAGACGGACGGACAGACGGACGGACAGACAGTCAGACAGACGGACGGACAGACATTCAGACAACTAGTAAGAATTCGGAAGTAGGAGAATAACTATAGATTCCGATTTGTCTGATCGAGCTGGTTAATTTGATACCCTACATGACCTACTTACCTTTAAAATAGGAAACCTGGAATGAAAACTGGGCATAGGAAAGCAACTCTAGATTTCGATTTCTCTCACCGAGCTTGTGACGTCACCCAAATGGCGAACGCCACAAAAGAGGATTCCGCCGCAGCTAAGCTCGAGCCGAAGATGGGGGTGGGCAAAACTGAAAAAGGGCGCCAAGGAGTTGTTGGCTGATCCTCCAATGAACACGCAAACACAGCGGTCACAGCTCCTAAAAACCGCTGGTACACAATAGGGCAAATGAATGAAAAAAAAAAAATAATAAAACAATATAGTCCAACAATAAAACCAGCATATAATAATGAAAAATTAATATAGCTCAGAATGAATATACAATATAAAAAAATAGTGGTAAATCAAAATAGCTATTAATATGAACAAAAAAATGTAGTACAACAAAACCGCGGGAAATTGAGACGCCCGGTACTCACGTTGCGCCAAAAAAAGAAAAACCAAAATAGGCGCCGACGACACGGTAAATACCCTACACGGTTGGAGCTCCACACGCGCAGCGCACCGACGGGTCAATCGCACGCACTCTACCCAAACGCAAATAGACGCAAACGGCAGTATCGACCGTTTCTAAATCCCGTTACAAAAAAAATATATCTAAGTATAAAATTGCATTAAAAATTGAATAAACGGCAAAAAAACTAATCAAAATTTATCAAAGCAAACAACTCTTATCTAACTTAACACTGGCAAAATGATTAAACTATGTATGAAAGAAAAAAACTACCGGAATTATTTATACCAAAATGACAAACTAAATTTAATAATACATGGGACAAATTATGTCCAAAATAAACAAACTGTTGACCTCAACAAGCCGTGGCCAGGCATCTACATGAAAACTAGCCGAACGTGACGATTCCTGAACGGACTAGCGGCGCGCAAACACGAAAAATACAAATACAAAGTGGTCACAAAAAGCTGTGACGGGCGCTACACAAAAACCAGCCGTTGGACGCGATGTTCCAGACGGACAGGCGACGAAATAATCAAAATTGATATCTGACCTTCCAGATGATAAAATGCAGGTCAGCTGCTACAGCAAATCACTTTCTTGTAGCTCAGCACCAGGTGATCGGCGCTTCTCGTAACGTGGGGAAACGTGCAACAAAAATCGAAATTTGCACTCACGGAAAAATTGCTCCCAGGAAAAAACCCTAAAATGCCGAAAAGACAAATTAGAATAGAAAATGAGAAAAAGGAAACGAACCAACACCGATGACTGAAGATTGAAATAAAAGATGAAAAATAAGACACTCACCACGTGGGGTTTTTTTCTCCAACAAAACCGACTGGACTCCAAATGCGAGTTAAAATCCCAAAAGGCTTAGACGACGATTCCTAAACTTGCACAATGCAACCAAATCGACGTCTTCAAACGGTCGGGACCCAAGAAAATCCCAGAAACTGGTAAGAAAATCTATTTCCCAAAACTTGGCGTCACCAACCACTCACAAGAAGAATACAGCCGGAAGTGCCGTTTCAGAAAGCAAATCGGAATTTCCAAAAAAACCGCCGACTAAAATACAAGGTGGCCCCATCCGAAACTACAAATGTACCCAGAAGTACCCTAGATTTCCAAATCTTCCAGAGGCGTCACCGGTAATGGAATAGGTAACTAAAGGAAAGAAAACTTAAAATGACTTGCAAACCCAAAGGAAAAGAAGATAGCAATAAGAAAAGTCATAAAGAGGTCTCAAGAGACAGAAGAATAGATAAGACAATGCATAAAGAACCGAAAGATGAGACAGGGAAAATGAAAATGAGAGGGCGCGCCACTGAGCATCTAAATGGGAAAATGTCCTGCATAAGTTGCCAGAATCGAAAGTAACTAAATTAACCTCAAAAATCTGACAACAGACTAACAACAAATTGGAGGCTATTAAATGAATAATTATACGACCAAATCGTGAAAAGGGAACGACATTCCTCCTAAGGTAGGCTCAGCAAATTATAAATACGAAAGACGAACAATTCCAAGGCTGAAAAGAACCGAAACATAAACAGAAACATGAACAGAAAGCTACAAAGTACAGAGGCAACAAGGGGACCAAAAAATAGCAGGTAAGTGAGACAAAATCCATAAGACTAGCGAACCTAACAAGAAATAATAATTTTAAGACAGTTCTACCCTCAAACAAATCGATAGAAACTCAACAAGACAATGAACGGAGGCATGATCGGAGAACAGGTGCAAGAACCGAGAACAGGGGCAAGTAAAGCAATAATAGACTAAATATAAGTGAGAGACCTAAAATAGGAATACAAGTACGGTAATCAGAGCACGATGTGAGTACTAGTCTATAATAAAATGTAAAAAAATACAATTGTTGTTTTAATGCCAAATTAAAACGTAACAAGCTTGTTAATTAGATACACTGCATGACATACTCATCTTTAAACACCCCAAAAACCACCCCTTAGAACCACCCACCGATAACCTTTTCCTAAAATCACCCCTAAAATCACCCCCAAAATCACTCCTAAAAACAACCCCCCCTAAAAATTACCCCCCAAAACCAACCCTGAAGAGCATCTCCAAAATCACCCTAAAAGTCACTCCCAAAGCAACCCCTTACATGACCACTTCTTCAGCAATGACTTTGAAAGACGCCAGAGGCTGCTGAAGAAATCTTTGAATCAGCCGAAGAAGTGGATGGTACCTGGAGAATTGGATGAACTGATCTGAAGCTCTCATAATCCTAACTACTTCTATATTCAGAACAAAACATTTTATTAACGATAACTAATCAATAATACCTCTGATTCTAGTCGAATGTACGACTTCTGACTTATACCTACATAACGCTGTATGTACACACAACCGATACTGCCTGCAATTCTTGCATTATGTTTTTGAGCATACGGCACTCATTGATGTCTTTCAATTTTAAGCGTTTAGATATTGGCTAACAGTCCGATGATCCGTTTCTTCCTCGTCCCAAGAAGTACTATACGGTCATTACCTAGTCGGATTTGACTTGAGCTTTTTATTTTGCCTGGATAAATTCCTGTTTTGCAAACTCAATTTTGTTGCGAGACAGCAATTCGACGTATAAAACTGACAGCTAGTAAGAGCGCGAAGGTAAGATGACATGGACCCTTCTGTCAGTTTTCTGAGATGGTACAGTCTGTGTTTCCTCAAAAACTCACCCAAAGAATCTTTTGCACTCATAACGTGACTTTGTTTTAGAACTACTATCAGTGGCGGCTCGTCACTTGTAAAAGAGGGAGGGCTCTGCCAAGAAACCTGTCTGTTAGTGACTATGAGGCTACCATAAGTGGATGCAAGTTGTATTGAATTTGTAAACTATGTAGACGGACATTAGTTTTCATTTAATCATTTAGCAATTCAATTTGGCAAACTGCATCAACAAAATTAATAGTTTTAAACTTTTAACAAAAATATCGAAATAAACTTCAATATTTGTTTGAGATTCTGCCATTTTAAGTAACAACTAGTAGGTAGCATTTTACCATTCACTTAATAAATTATTTTCACTTCAAATACTGTTTTGAAAATTGTAGCAGCATACTAGCTGTTTTTACCAGTACCTTGACTACTAGCCTCCTTTATCTTTTCAGTAAGTATGACGACAGTGTAGGAAACTTGCAAATTAAATGTCCAGCTCTTCAAAACTTGCGGCTTAGAGAAAAGAAACTCAAGTGACCCTGATATTCAATTAATCTATCTCTAGGTTCTCTAACTTTCAAAAATATCAGCTACTTACAAGTCACAAAATCTAGCTCTTGCGGTCGAGTATTTACACTATTGTTATTCGATAACGCCGAATTACAAATTCTTGAACTTGAAATAAACCGATTTCATATTTATTTCAATTTCATAATAATACAATAATCAGAATGTCAATAAGATTGCTTAAAGCCGAAAGACAAAATGTTTTTCAATATTACAGTAATATCGATAATTGTCATGTGTCCGGTAAACAGTGGATCCCATTGCTCTCATGCTGATAGAACCTGCTGTCAGTGAAACGTCAGCATTTTGCGTAGGTATATCTTTTCAAGAAAAATCTAGCTATTGTTCAAGGTTCAACACTTCACAAGGTTCAACACATCTGTAAGATGTATTTTAAGATTTAATAAAAAAATTATGATTTTAAGTGAAGTGTTTTTAAAAACGGATATTTCCATCGAGAAAACATAATTTAATACTTAATGAGAATATAAATATTATAATTACGCTTTTGATCACAGGTAAACGGAAATGTAAACTTACATTTGCATTATAATGACAGTTTCAATTTATAATAATCATGATTTCATTCACTACTGCATTTATTTGATTTTTCTCGTCTAGATAAGCATCTATTCAATGGTAAAATGAATTGATTAACTGAAAGTCCGTATACTTATGTATTTAATTGTAAAAAGTAAAAAAACAGTTATCTACATGGCGTATCCGGGTATAACGATGATCTGAACCAGACTCAACAAACGTAAAATATTAAGGTATTTATTGGTTTGCCGAAGATTTTAAATGATTTTGGTAAATGTATTTATGGAAGTAGGCAATGCAATTGAAAATTCCATATTTATTTGTTTGATCATCTACATATAAAGTTTAAATCATATAACTTGGCGTATGGGTTGACACATGCATGTGAACTAATTTGTTTCGACATTGACAGTACTGTGACTAATACTAGTTTCCGTGATAACATACGAGACAAGCAAAGACGTACAAATACATTGTTATCCAACATTAAAAATGAGAATGAGTGAAATAAAGAGTTATAATGGAAAATTTGATTATTTCATCTTACGTTAATAATTAGCTGCCATATCAACTAGTTGCGTGCGAGAGAGACATCAAACTAACATGATGCGTAGATTATTTCAATCATACGCCAACTTATATTATTCAGACTTTAGATCGAGATACCGTTCGGCAAATACATATAAGACGGTTTATGAAGATGTTATCAGCTAGAGCTAGTATTTTTACGCATAAAAAAATTTAAAAAATGCGCTTAAAAGAACATTAAAAGTTAAGAAAATTAGCTTAAAAATAGCACAAAGGCTGAAAATATGCATCAAATTAGCATTTAATGATAGACCATGTAAACTTCAAATAAACTTTATTTTTGTAATAAAAATATAAATTAATTTTTTTTATGAAAATCTATAACGAACTCTTAAGCCTCGTTTTCATAATGATAGTTTTTGTGATAGTTGCTGTCATGATGGCAACTATTGTACAAAATGTCACCGTATAGACAAGAGGATAGCCGCTATCGCATTGTCGCGATTGCGCTATCACACTATCTTGTTTGACTAGATAGTTGAGAGTTATGGAACTATCGCGTCTATTGTCACGTGTATACAAGACCGACAGCGTGACAGTTCACTCTTCTATTTACTTTTGATGCGTATTGTTGTTTTGCGTACAAAATGGGAGAGCGGTTTGATGTTTTGAAGTTTTTGGAAGAATATCAAGGGTTTCCATGTTTATGGAAAATAAACTCTGCAGATTTTAAGAACAGAGTAAAGAGGGACCATGCCGAAAAAAATTATGTTGCCGTTGTCTTCTTTCGGAAGCGCCCAGTGCATTTCTTCTTTGGATCCACTGTCTCACAATAATATCTTTTTAGTTTTTTGATTTTTCTTCAATTGAATTTAATAATTTCACCAACAACAGCGGCTAACGTTGCAATTAGCTCAGTGTCCGCCCTATTACTAGTTATGGTAGTTATTGCTACAACTGTCACTACAATGTTTTCGTGTGTAGACATCACACTTTCATGACACAACTATCGAGGCGACTCTCATGAGAGTACTTTTGTGAAAGTACTATCATCATGAAAACGAGCCTTTATACAAATAAAAATAATGAAATAATTATTAATTTTTCTTATTCTTTGAACGAAATGATAATTATGTGTTTTTCTAAATTTTCCGTGGTGAAGCTTCTTCTTTTATCAGACAAGACATTTTTAAATTGCGAGAAACTCCTCTCCACATCAACGCTCGTTATTGGAGCGAATTTGTATTTAGGAATATATTATGAGGTCTTTACAAACAAATCTTCGATAACTTCACCTGTTAGTACTTTAGCAATTTGTACTAAAATTTGATAGCCTTCATTTTTTGACAAGACATTGTCCATTTTTTTAACAATGTCCCCGACAGTACCTTCGACCTTTGAAATAGCAATTTGAAACTCATCGACAATTTTCAGCGATTCTATTAGGGGAAGTCCACTGGCTTCTAGTTTTTTAACTGCAACAGAAACAAAACCGTAGTTTTCTTTTAAAAATTTCAAATTCGTTCAACTGCTTTATTTTGAAGAAGCCTTTGACACTCTTTTATAGCTTGTGATGCAGATGGGGAAAGTTCCAATATCAGACTTTTAAATGCATCAAAATGTTCAGCATAATATTGTGCATCTTGGAGCCATGTCCCCCATCTTGTTATAATAGGTTCGGGAGGTAACAGCACTCCAGGTAACCTTTCCCTGAATAGCTGTACTCGCAAAGGCGCCTTGACGAATATTTCCTTGCCATATTTTATTAAATCGTTAATGTTTGGATACTGCTGTCTAATAACCTCAGGTACAAGATTTAAGCCGTGGGCTAAACATGTGCAATGAATTAAATTTTCATACAGTACTCTTATATTGAAATATGGCTTTAACATATAGGGTGGAGCATCGGAAAGCATTAACAAATGTTTTTCATTTGGTACAGTATTTGGCAGGTAAAACTTTGATAATTCTTCGTGAATGAATCTGGTGATGGTATTATTGTTTGTTTTTTCTAGTTCTTTCGAAGCTATCAAATATGCCTTGCTTGGTTTATCTTCATTTAATGCTCCTATGATTAAAAATGTGCAATATACCTGCCGCATGCATCCGTAGTTTCGTCCACAGCAATCCAAATGAAGTTATTACCAATTATGCCTTTTATTTCATTTATTACATCTCTGTAGACAACGTCAACATACGTTTTTCTAATGGTAGACTCCGAAGGAATATGGCGACCACAGTACTTTTGCAGAAAATCTTTAAAAATGCCATTGTTTATTAACTTTGCGAATGGTATGTTTGAAGATATCATCGTATTACCCAAATCGAGACAAAACTTTTGATCATTTTGGGTTCTTGTTCCTGCTACACATTCCATTATAGTTTTCTGTTTGCTGTTTGTTTGCTTGAATCTATTTAAATTCTCTTTGTGAATTGTTATTTGAATATGTTGAGTAATATTAAATTTTTTCTCGCAGTTGATTTAAAAAGGCTTGTTTGTAGCAAATACATCTAGTAAGTATTAAATAAAAAAACTCACGTTTTTTAAACATGCGCGGCTAATTAATTTGTTGCGCTCATAGTGCAACTCAGGATACCCTCGTATCCATTCATCCACAGTGGGCTTAATTTTTGGCATTTTAGGAAATAACGACGTGTATTAGGTACAGCAGCTGCAGATGAAAAAATTACTATGCATTTAATAATAACACGGTCATCGACTGAAAGTTAGTGAAAGACTGATTTAAATGCCAGAGTTATTTTTTTTTCTACACACACCACGTTTTGTTTTCACCGTGGTGGGTGTAGACAAATGGTGTGCCTATGCGCATGTTGCGGTCTAATTTTGACAGTTTTGTGGTCTACTCTTAAAGTAGGTTGTCTTCAAAAATTTTAAAGAAAGAATAAGTTAACGTAAACCTTTTCAGCGCCTCCGCCTTATGATTCAACTTATTAATTAAATCATAAAAAACGAGAAAATACCCGAGGCAGAGGTTCTGAGCAGTCCCTGGGCAGAGGAAGAGGTTCTGAAAGTGTTTGGAAAGTAGGCCTACTTAGATTCAAACGAGCTGAAATGACTAAGTAGAGCTACTTTTCTAAACACATTTAAAACGTCTTCCTCTGATCTGAAGCTGTTCAGGATCTCTGCCTCGGGTAATTTATTGTTCTTTATGATTTAATTATTAAATGTTATCAAAAGGCAGGGGCACTGAAAAGATTTAGGTTAACTTTTTTCTTTGGCATTTTTGAAGACCTGCCAATTGTAAAATGTCCCACGCTGGGGTCTCGCACATGGATATTCCTGATTTCCAACAGACAATTTACAATTTTATATGAATACGAAGGGCGCTGAAATGAGTTATAAAAATTGTCGCTATCCGGCGTACTATAAGACAATAATTAATAGATACATGAGATACCAAAAGAAACAAACGGACACGTTGCTTCGCAACGTGAAATATTTGTAGTAGTGTCCGCATCATCACTGGATATAGTCACTAAATAAACTTTATTACTTTAGTCATATCTTCTACAGCATTTGTTGTATAAAATGGAGATCCTTGAAAGGATGAGATAAAAAAGATGGAAGAGGTAGTTTTCTCGCATTTTCCGAGGCCACAGTTTATTCCCTCCTAAATAAGAAAAACTAAAAGTAAACATTCCAGTTAATATCCGAAGTGAAAGGAGATTATTTGTACCGTTCATCATTAAGTTTTTGTATAGCTGAATGCGAATTGTCTGCTACAGTATTAAAAACATGAAATTAATAAGACCATTTACTGCTCTTTATATTATAAAGAACGTAATTACTAACCCTTTTCAAGTCGTTTGTATCTTCTTCGGAATATTACATTCTTTTATAATAATCAAAAGAAGATTAAAATAAATACTTGGTAAAAAGAAGGCAGAAAACATTCATCAATTTAAAAATAAGATTTGTACTTGTTTATTTACTTACATGAATTCCTGAAATGAAAATGAAACAAACAAAATAGGAGTTTACTTATATTTTTAAACATTTATTTAAGATGCAAGGTACAACAAACGTTCAGTATTCTCTTGAAAGTGTGTGCCGTTGCATACGAACTGAAGGAATAAATATGAATAGTTTTTTTGTATGATTGTTCTTCCTTTGTATCGAAATGAGCGCATTAGAATAAAAGACATCAGTGTTACTATTGAGTTTGAGGAAATGTGGGAGCATGCAATAACCAAGACTGAAATTTAATTTGTCAGAAACAATGCGCCAACGGATACAGGGAAATATCACCTTCTGAAACGACACTACTCCATTTTCAAGCGAGAAATCTATTCAGACCCAACCATCATTACACTTACATTCTCGCAGATGACCGAACTTCGTATCTCAAGAGATTCATTTCGAAACCCTTCTCACAACAAGGAGCTGTTGAAGTGGATAGAATAAAACCATAAGCGCTAGTTTTGTCGAAGTTAAATTTGCTCTATTATTTGTTTCTTGCTCTATTTGTTCGAGGAATGTCGAACGACGACAGATTACGTGTTCCGCGTCTTATTGTCCTGTATTTTGCCGTAACTTGTGACAATTTGATACGTTCTAATAAAATAAAATTTTTGCCATATATTTATGTACATTACTGAGAATGGCATTATCTGAAAGGTCTTTTATTTATAATATACGTAAAGTTTTTAACAATGTACCTTGAGTATTCAAATACTTCAGCACTTCTGGGTTTAATCGAAAATTCAAAAAAAATCTGTCGGGTCAATGAAGTCACTGTTGAATTTATGACGTCCATAATCTTGAAGTCAATGTTACTTTTCTTTCTTTTATTTTCTTTCTTTCTTCCTTTCTTACTTTCTTTCTTTTTTTCTTTCTTTATTTATTTCCTTATTTCTTTTCTTTTCTTTCTTTCTTTCTTTCTTTCTTTCCCTTCCTTGTTTACTACGTAATATGTATGCTTACCATGGTTTCTTATTAAATTTTTGTTTATTTTGATTTCTAAGCCTCTCTCTCGAACTCATACGTCAATCAGAGCCGTAAACCAAATTAGGTACCTATCATCAAAAACCCGTAGTTCGAAACCGGGTATCCCGTATGGCAGAGAGCTTAGTCGAGATAGAACCTATCATAAGACCTCAATGAAAGAGCAATGAAAATTGTTCAGTCACGAAAGAAACGATAACAATGTAACTTAAAACAAATGGCCAAATTGAAAACAAAGATGGGCGAGGAAGAAATTTCAGAACTTATTCGAGGAAGAAGAACAAAAATATTTGAGGGAAAATAGGAAAGCTACAAACTACTTAACGTAGAGATAAGATTGTTATAGAAATAGTGTAATATCTACTTCTTTAAAGAATTCGCGGAAAAGTGAGGTTCTGAAAAGACATAACACTTTTTAACTACATTGCGAAATTAGGTTAGACTGAAACGTAACAACCACACTAGCAACAGAAGAGATAAGAACAGAAATAAAATATTGGAAATAGAGCCTAAATTGATCAGAGTTCTGGGGATAACTACTGAATAACCACTTAGCAAGGATGAGGCTGACGGAGCTCTTAAAATAACAAAAGAAAAAAGCAACTGGTCCTATTGAAATTGCAACTGTAATTTTTGGATTTGTTAAATTATTAAATCGACTGATTAATGTTATCCACGATGAAAGAATCACTCCACTTGAGTGGCTAAATTCAGTGTTCTTCCCAATCACAAAAACAAATGCAAAATACTGCAATATAGGTTTCCAATTGTGCATTTGAAATATACAATATTTGACTTAACATAATCTGCCAGTACGTATGTTGGATGTTCCAATGCTTGCTTAGCTGGGGGTAGTATTTTGTACCCTCTCACAATACACAGAAACTGGATTTAGTTCTATAATTCAGTACCAGGGGGTGTAGCGTGGTATGTCGTTTTTTAACCCCCGACAAAAAAGAGGGGTGTTATAAGTTTGACGTGTCTGTCTGTCTGTCTGTGGCATCGTAGCTCCTAAACGAATGGACCGATTTTGATTCGGTTTTTTTTTGTTTGAAAGCTGACGTGATCGAGATGGTTCTTAGCTATAATTTACTAGCTGGTACCCAGCGCGTGGCTGCCTCAGAAGAAGTAATTGTGGTAAAATCGTTTGAAACTTGATAAACTGCGAATGATATATGCCGTTTGACGTTTGCTGTCAATTGTCACTTTATAAATTATAGCGACCCGCCCCGGCTTCACATAAACGTATAAAATACATTCTGTTGATCCGATCGCTACCAAACTTCACAGGATCACCCGCTGGGCTAATCTGAAGATTTCCTGAAAATTTCATCAACATCGGTCCAGCCGTTTTGGAGTCTATAACGGACATAGGTAGAAACAATTTTTGTTTTATATAGATGAAAATCTGTTCAGGCGTTGTGTCGGGGGTTACTTAAAATTATTAATTTTGTATTATTTAACTGTCTAGTGCCACTTATTGTGCCCAGATAACTAACTAAGCAACTGTCTCTTGGTGATTTCTGACCTAAGCGGGTTCGTATGCTGCATCAACCGTAGCCTGTCGGTCGGCTACGTATCAACCGAGTGTGTACGGTGGCACCGTACTAATGAGTACCTACCACAAGGACGACACCAGTGTATATTAGAAACCTGCAATATCTGTTTCGAAATCAAAATTGTTTAGAGAATTATCATTTAACGCTGATAAGTAGTGTAACTGCGTCAGTACGACCGCAGTTTTACGCCTTAAAAGGTTAAGCAGTGCTCATCTGCTCATAGCAATTAACTCTTGGATAATTTCAACTCCCTGCACCAGCTCACGTATTCAGCGTGGGGTTGTAAGACTAACACGCCCCGATTAGGGGAGGCTGAGTATTCAGCAATTCTTAGGACTTAAGAAAAAATAATACTGCAGGTATAGGGCAGGGGGTTCCGGCAGGTGTCGAATTTTATTTATTTATAATAAATATAGTCTGCAAGTAAGATGAGGGTTACCAACCCCCTTTATTTAGAGAAGAAGTTATTCTACTCTCTTTTCTGTTGAACCTATTTTCCTTTTAACTATCATTATCGTGAGAAACTCGGGATCGGAACAAACTTTATGGTGATGAATAATAACAGAATTTACGATGACTGAACAAATTGTGTTTGTAAATTTTCGTTATTTTCATACCGTGCTTTCAAAAATATACTTCTCCCTCATAAATTCGTAACGGCATAAACCATAATATTGTAAAATAAACTTTATGCACACGCCGAACTAAATATTTTTGTACTTACAGTTCCGATAGTGCAGAGTTTACGACAACCAAAAGATAAATAATTTTACATACCTGTTTTAGTCACTGAAGTCAAGTACCTACATGAAGCAATTTATTATTTTATGGTTAATATTCATCCACGCATTAATTTATTATAAACTAGGAAATAAATATATTTGGCAAGTTGTAAATTTACACATTTTCTTCTACGCTCGGATCAGTGCATCCTTTTTAGGTATGTCCTAAAATAGAAATTTTTTGGCTTTGGCTTATGATTTTTGCTTCAGTTTCTTGGGCAGAGTTGTAAACATTTCTTTTAACTCCAGCAGGTAATTTGGAACTAAGTCTGCCAACAATGTAGGAATGTAGTTAGTGCGACCGAAAAGTATGGAAAGTAGTAGTAGTATGGATGTCCATACTGCTAATAGTCGCTCGAATTAAATAAAATGTGACACAAAAGGAAAACACACAGTGATTGGACCTAGAACTTTGACATAAATCCACGATGAATTCTTAACCCCAAACGCCAGAAGACAGTGACACAGTAATTAAACTCGACACGTGTTCCGCTGACAACGTCAGCATCCTCTGGAGTTGAAGATTAATCTAAATCTAAACTTTCACTACATTGCTATAAATACAAACCCCCATTACTGAAGTAAAATGAATTAATAAACCTATAGGGTTTCTTAGAAATTTGGAACATAAGAGCAAAAAAGTTGATTTCTTAGAACTGGAGGGTAAGTATTTATGGCTAACCTTAATTCTGTCTACCTGATAAATCTATACAGGTTTGAGTTTGGAATCGGACCATAATCAGGTACTGTTAAGACAACTACGTTTATTTTTATGTCGTTCTACTTTCCGAGGAATTTAAATCAAATGTATTATTTCCTGGTTTTAAATGTTTGTGCTTATTGATATTGAATTTATTGCCCGTTTTCAACGCGTGCGGCGCCATGCTAGACTTATCTGTACTACCGTATTTGTAATGGACTTGATGCTCCTTGAAACGAGTTAAAATAGAACGAGTTGACTGTCCGATATATTTGGTTATCCAAATATAACCAAATTACTAAATTTATGAAAACACCATATGTACCGCAGATAACTAGAGGTATGAGCATTATTTTCAGGAAAGCAGGCTTCAAAGTGGTTCACACTTCGAGCAACATTTTGTAAAATCTACTTGGACATGCGAAAGATAAAACGGAACCCATTTATAAAGCGGGAACTTATGAAATAGCACGAGGAAGAAGCGACAAAAATATATCGGTCAGTCAACTCGGTCAATTTTAACTCGTTTCAAGGAGCATCAAGCCCGTTACAAATACGGTAGTACAGATAAGTCTAGCAGGGCGTCGCATGCGTTGAAAACGGGCCATAAATTCAATATCAATAATCTCAAACTCTTAAAACCAGGAAATAGTAAATTTGATTTAAACGCCCTGGAAGGTATAGCGATATATAAAAATGAACGTAGTTGTCTTAGCAGTAATTACGTTTCGATTCCAAATTCAACACTGTATAGATTTATCAGGTAGATAGAATTAAGATTAGTCGTAAATACTTACCCTTCAGTTCTAAGAAACCAATTTTATTGCTCTTATATTCCAAAATTTTTAAGAAACCTATAGGTTTATCGATTCATTTTACTTGAGTCGTGGGTGTTTGTATTTATAGCAATGTAATGTAAGTTTAGATTTAGATTAATCTTTAACTCCTGTGTCGAGTTTAATTACTGTGTCTTTTGACGTCCGTGGTTAACTTATTTTAAGAATTCATAGTGACAAAAGGAAAACTCAATTTTCCTACCGGCACTGTTGCCACTCTTACGATTTATCCCTTAAGCAACCTTCTTTATTCGGAACGAGACGCCGGCGCCGTGCACATTATAAAAGATTTGAAAAGTAGGTACTGTTCTTATAACGAATTCACTGATTCTGGGTATCGTAAGCAGCAACAAAGATATTCAGTAAAAGGTATTGTTTGAAATATTATCCAGAACTTTTTATTGCGTTAATCCTATGCATTGTGCACAAGAGCATTAACTTTAAAACAGTTATTTTATTACTAGGAATTATGTTGTTTTTTTATTTATAAGTGTAATTTAAAAATTTTGATAAAAGTATGAATTCAAAGAGAATTATGTAGTATGTAGCCTACAAAGGTTTGCCCTGGAAAATAAATGCATAATTATTATAATTATGCGAATAAGTAAGTGCTAAAATAATCCAATAAAATAACGAGTAGGTGTTTCGTTTCGTAGTGTACAGTTATTTTCAATATAAAGCAATAGTTATTTACGGTACAAGTATTGTAACAGTTCATATTACGATACAAAGTGGAGAAATTTATGGCCTATCGGATTATGAAGTTACGAGAAGAATATCGGACAACGCCTCATATATATGTTATCAGCACGACCACGACTACCGTATTATCTTAATAAATAATAATGATAGGTGCACAAAAATAGTAGATCGGACACACTTCTTTCCCTCTATGATATGCATAAACACAAATTCTTTTATTTTGTATCAACTACAATAACAACTAATAATAATACAACAAAATTTTCTTCAACACTATATTAAAAAAATCATTGTCCCCTGCTCTCCCATCTATGATATGCATAAACACAAATTATTTTATTTTGCATCAATTACAGAGGTATGTAGGTACCTAATAATAATATAATTTATGACAAATTTGGTGTCTCTACAATATTTCGGAGATGCTGGCCTGTGACATACAGTAATCCAAATCGTATTACATATACGAGTCTCGTTTTCATCTCAAAGTAGGAAACTAAAAACCAGGTATAGGTGTCGCGGCGAAAGAAGAACCTGTCACGTGTTCTGCGCGAAAAACCAATTTACGTAGAACGGGTCTATAATGAAGTAATTAACAGCATAAACATGTAAACAATAAAGGCCGACACGACACTGCAGCTGACAGCAACAGCGGACACCCCAATTACTTCATTGTAGACCTGTTCTACGTAAATTGGTTTTTCGCGCAGAACACGTGACACCTATAGCACGCCAGCACGCCGCGGCGTGCAGTGAGCTTTGGACAATACTGAACAAATGAAGTTATCATTTGATGGCAGTTCAACTTGACATTTTGAAGATTACTACTCACTAAACACTATGCAAAAACCCCGTGCTACCTGAAAGTTTCACATTTTTGAATTCTAGCTCCTTTCCTGCGTCTCTCGTGTTGCGCGAAACTAAATTGTCTCAGGTTTTTATATCTGTGCCATAGTGAAGCAGTGCCATACTGACAGAAATAGCGAGTAGATATTCCTATTAACTATGGAGGTTACTAACCAAAGTATGTACTTTATAAAAACATTTATCTTCTTTGATTGTTTGTTGTACTTGCACCTGCGCCCAATGTCAAAGTTGCCAATCGAAAATTAGGTTCAATTTTCACTTTGAGGAAGGTTTAAAAAAAAACATCAAATAACATTTCGTAGTTTCAAGATTTTCTCATAGTTATGATTATAGACTCTCAAATTCCGTTCAGTTTTGCTGCGTCCACTTGCGACCAAATTTTTCAGATCGAGGTTACTCCATCAAAATTTCTCCATTAAGATTTCTCAAAAAGTAGTGACGAACCAACGTTATATATTTTTTAAAGGATCATCCTGTATATCACTACTTATTTGGATTCTACTCGGAGAACTATGTTTTTTTTATATTTTAAATTTTTATGTACCTATCTTCAACTGTTTCCGAGATAGTGACCGATGAAAAATGAAAAAATATACCTTTGATTGGTGTCTATTTCTTGAATAACCTGTATAAATGAAAGTATTTCTAAAACGTACGCTTTTTAGTCTATAGCAACATCCCATTCAATAATTTTCTAAATACTCAAAAACATTTTAAATAGAGATGTAATCTTTCGCCCCTGCATCGTTGGCGCACCCTGTATAGTCATTGTGCAAGTAGCGTCGTGGAACTTTCCTCACACTTAGTTTATAAGAAGCTCGACCGTATAAATTTTGTTTCTTTAAAATCCATAATAGTAAAACACGAGTTATTAATTTTGTCCGGTGCCTCCATACATTCACTGCACTGTGCGCCGCTGCGAAAATCAGTTATGTAGAACTAGAAGGTCATCAGAAGAACGCAGATACCTTTTGTAGATATGTTTCGAGTTAGCCTAGTGAAATTAAAAAAAACTTCAATAAAAATATCGTGCACGGACGGAAAACAAAGCGCCACTTGGATGTTACCGCGCCACAGCAAGAGTCTCCACCAATGGCAGCTCGCCATTACGTCAGAAAGATGCATAAAAACCGTTGCTTTTCGAGATCTGCATCTCAGTCAGACACCAGCCACCGCGCTGGTCAGAAGACCAACTCCAAGCCAACTTCTACATCCCAGCCGTCTCCAAGCCAATCCAAGGGATCCAGCACATTCTAGGATAAATCCAGGTCAACCTCACTGAAGTGGTGTTCACATCGCCGGTTCTTATCAGAACCCAGAAGAAGGAAGGCAGCCTGCTCCTCCAGGTCAAGAAACCGCTACCAAACACTCCCCTACGTGGCTTCTGCGAGCTATTGGGAATTTTCATTTCAATTAATTGTGTTTCCTTTCAACAACATCAACGTCACCACCACCCCTGAGAGAGTTTTGTCAACACAGCGCACGGCCATTTTCACGGCCCCAAAGAGGCTGCTTGTAACAATTGGCGCCCAGCAACGTGGGGCATTTCCTTGCTGGAGCAAGGACGAACTGATTGACAAATTGAAAGGTACACACCGCTGTTTGACATTTTCGAAAGGTACACAATGGCGACTAGAAGCGGCACCCTCTACGCCGCCGAAGACGAGGCCGTCATGGAGCCTCCAAACACCAGTTCTCGGACTGTAATAACCGAGTGGCGCCCAACTACTGACGAAAGATTCCAGAGGGTCGAAGATACCCTAGTTCAGGTTGCGCAGCAACTCCAACAGCTGAGCCAGCAGTTTCTGGCCAGCCAGTCACGCCCTTTTCAGGATACGTCCTCCACGTTCAGCACAGCCAGAGAAGACTCCGTCAACGGCTGTCCAGGTCCCGTGCAGCACCCAGAAGCGGCCCCAGGTGCCCTGCACGCAGAAGCAAGTGGTCCACGTCCGTGCTGTCGCTCACCTGATAGTTACGGCCCTCCACCCGAGTTCTCCGGCCACCTTTACGAGGATCCCCAGATGTTTGTCCGTGACGGGGAGAGATACTTCATGGACGAGGGGATACCCGAACGCCAGTGGTCTCGGCAAGCAATGCGGCTTTTCAGAGGGGAGGCTCGGCGAGCCTTCGAGCCTCTAATTCATGACCGCATTCCGTGGCCGGAGCTCCGCCGAGAAGTTCTTGCCAGGTTTGACAGTGACCGGGTGAGAAGGAAGGTCGGCGTAGCGTACCATGGGGAAGCTCAACCAGCCCGCCAGTCAGTGGAAGTTTTCATCAGAACCAAGGTGCAACTGGCGCGCCGCATCCAAGTCCACGAGCCCATGGAACAAATGCTACAGACAATCATGGACTTGACGAGACCAGACATACGACAATACCTACGATCTTTTGCTTTAAGATCTGTTGCAGAATTCATCGAGGTCGCACGCACCATCGAGGAAGACTGCGAGGCCCAAGTTAAGTCCAGGTCTCCTCCAGCTCCACGTCCGTACTGCCGCCCGTCCAGCAGTTACGATTTGCCGCCGCCTCGTCGAAGCCTATCGCCCTCGCACAAAGAAGCTCAGAGGTACCGAGAAGCTCCGTGGCCAAGCAGGCAATCAAACCCTCCGTCAGTGAGGCCCGTTTTTACGTCAAACCAGGCGAGCCCGTCTCCCAGGGCAAGCGCCTCCATGCATACCGTGCAACACCGAGAAGAGACTCCAGGTGTCTCGCACGCTCCAGAAACACATCCACGCCCGTCAAGCAGTCACGGCGCACCATCGCCTTGGCGAAGCCTATCGCCCTCGCGCCAAGAAACTCCGAGGCACCGAGAAGCTCCGAGGCCAGGCATCAAGCCAGATACTCCGTCAATAAGCATCATCGTCGCGTCAGACCAGGCGAGCCCGTCTCCCAGGGTAAACGCCTTCATGCAACAAGAACCAGCCGTTGCATGCGTCGACGCTACGCACAACTTCACACATCTGAAGTCTGTGTCCCATACACAACCAAATCAATTTTCTTCCCAACTGGCCACGCAAATCGCCAGCACCCAATCAAACCTTCCAGCGGTCAATTCCTCCATCGCATCGGGCCAGGCGAGCCCGTCTCCCAGGGTAAACGCCGCCATGCAAGGAAGAGAAGCTGCTTTAATCACCCACGACTTCACGCTTCTGAAGTCCGTGTCTCACACGCAACCAAATCAATCTTCTCTCAAATCGGCTACGCAAATCGCCGGTACCCAGCCAAATCCTCCGTCAGCAATTCCTTTTGCCACCCCAGACCAGGCGAGCCCGTCTCCCAGGGTGAACGCCTCCGAGCCACCAGAGGAAGCAGCAGCTGACGCGAGTCTTTCCAGCCGCCAGGAAGAAGAGAAGAGCTACCAAGAGCCACTCTCTGGTCCTGCCGATGCACGACTGTCAAACCTGGCGCAGAGACAGAAGACACAAGGGTCAGGCCGAAAGACTCCTCGGCGTTACGCAGAGGCGGACGCACCACCAAGAAAGAGCGCGAGAAGCAACGCACAAGCGCAACGAAGATCAAGACCAGCTCCAGGCCCCAGTCCGCCCGATGGGCGCACGCGCCCACACTCAGGCGTCAACGGAAGACGCCGGCCCAGCAACCGATGCCCATGGGAACCAGGTGGTTCCCCACGTCAGCCACGAACGAAGCTTACGCGCTACTTTAAGTGAAGTACTTAAGCAGGGTTGTAGCTGTAAGTGACATGTACATAGTTAGATCTAAGATTCTTTTTTTTAGTTTGACATGTACATACTTCACTTCGTTCAATTCAATCTTTTTTTTCGCGCTTGCCAATTTTGTTAATCCTTTTTTTCAGCTTTGCATTGTTCTAATTTTCTCACGTTGTACATTTTTGTAAAATGTTTGCTTTGTGTTCAGAAAATAAAGCCAATGCCCAATTGGCTCGCTGCCACGTTGAAGCCTTCAAGCGGGGGGAGTGTTACCGCGCCACAGCAAGAGTCTCCACCAATGGCAGCTCGCCATTACGTCAGAAAGATGCATAAAAACCGTTGCTTTTCGAGATCTGCATCTCAGTCAGACACCAGCCACCGCGCTGGTCAGAAGACCAACTCCAAGCCAACTTCTACATCCAAGCCGTCTCCAAGCCAATCCAAGGGATCCAGCACATTCTAGGATAAATCCAGGTCAACCTCACTGAAGTGGTGTTCACATCGCCGGTTCTTATCAGAACCCAGAAGAAGGAAGGCAGCCTGCTCCTCCAGGTCAAGAAACCGCTACCAAACACTCCCCTACGTGGCTTCTGCGAGCTATTGGGAATTTTCATTTCAATTAATTGTGTTTCCTTTCAACAACATCAACGTCACCACCACCCCTGAGAGAGTTTTGTCAACGCAGCGCACGGTCATTTTCACGGCCCCAAAGAGGCTGCTTGTAACATGGACATTATTATTAAGTATTATAGCCACCTAGATATGCATTTTTTACATTTTCCTCTGGGAAGTTGCAAATGATTACATGGCAATTTGCACATTGCAACTTCAATTGTTTCTCTTTAATAAAGTGAATAGTTATTATCCTCAGCAGAAACGTATCAACGTTCTTATTACCTTGGATATATTTACTATATTCCCGCTTCGAAAGAGTCCCCCTTTACACAGTATTGTATATTTCAGAACCCACAAGTTTAGCAAAAGAATATTTTGTGTAATATGAATATTTCATAAATCTTATACTTGCATTGATATTTAAATTTAATTCGGTTGCTGGAGCATTAGCCTTCATTAGGCATATTTGAGTAGAAGGTTCGGATCCTAACCCAGAGCGAAGCATATTTGTATATAAATTATCCCCTTAGGATGTCGGAAACTTGGTTCAATGCATATTCATCGTTCTACTGAAGATGACCTTCACTTTTCTTGTAGCTAATTAACGAGATATTTTCCTTTACATTTTGTGAAATATTGAGTCGTTAGAATAATGTTGGTTGGAGGAGTAGGAGTTTTAGAAATTAACTTCGTTCAATACGCTTCGTTTTCTCTCAAGTTAATTCCTTATTCAGATCAGACAGCACTTTCTGTATAATTGTTTGTCTGCCATTGTATACACACCCCACTTAAACAGTATTGAATTTAAAATAAATCGCCGTTTGAATCGGGAAAATGCGTGCATACGTGCTGGAAATATTAAAACGATAAATTTCTCTTAGCGCCTTTTCCCAAACGTGAGTGTCTTCAAGGTGTTTGCATTATACAGACCCTTATTAAGAGAAGGACAGATATAATGGTTTAGAAGCACATTCCACTTTACAGAAGCGTAGAAACTAAATATAGTATTTCCTCCATGAAAAATTCCCGAGAAAATTAAATTAGCTGCTTTCATACAACTACAAAGCCGAAAGTCCATGTTAATGCCTGTTCAGTTTGTTCATTTTCTGGTAAGTAAATTACACAACAGAACATTAATTTAGTGCTGATAACAACTTAATAAATTTGTGGAAAACCAAGAGCAGAAATAATATGCGCCAAAATACCCTTTTCCTGTATGGAGCACTGGACT
The DNA here is from genome assembly GCA_963966045.1 of Xestobium rufovillosum. Classification (NCBI taxonomy): domain Eukaryota; kingdom Metazoa; phylum Arthropoda; class Insecta; order Coleoptera; family Ptinidae; genus Xestobium; species Xestobium rufovillosum. Next base: position 21,641,319 of record OZ014493.1, on the reverse strand, counting down.
TGTCGGGATTTCTAAGATAGTACATTATCAGAATTACTTTCCAAATAGCGCAAATAAGCGTGGTCTTCTTCTTTCCCGCTACCGATTTATATTTCAGTTTGATGACCATTGTTGCGTCAACAACATGTCGAGATTTTGGATTTATATTATTTATTAATTTTCATTGTACAAATTATATTTCACTTTTGTTGTTCGTGCATTTTCAAGCATTTTGGGCATTTTTTCAATTCTACTTGTCGAACACTTTTTCTAAATCATTAGCAAATCGTGTACCGAGTGAGGCATACGAATGAGAGAAATTTCGGGAGGCCATCAACGAAAATCAAAACAAAAAGAAATTTTTTTATTAACATTATGTCCTAAAATTACCCTCTAAAAGAGGAACAGGGTGACAAATTGATAATTTTTGATATCGCCAAATCAATCTACTAAAGCTAGTGAATTAATAATATTTTGTTCTCAAACGTTAGAGTGACTATACAGTATACACAAACTTAAAGATTTATTTTTCTGCCTAGGCTGCAAATGTACTTTTAATGCATATAAGTTCTTCAAACAGAATATCATAGTAGCTTTGCCAAAAAAGAAAGGCACGGATAGGTGCGAAAACTTTAGAACTATCAGTTTAACTTCCCATGCGTCAAAAATTTTAACTAGAATTGTGCAAAGAAGGATGGAGAAAAAGGCGGAAGAAATATTAGGAGAAGATCAGTTCGGATTTAGACGAAATAGAGGAACGCGCGAGGCCATTCTAGCTTTAAGAGCAATTATAGAAAAAACGATATAAAAGAGAGAGCGTCTATATAGGATTTGTAGATTTAGAAAAAGCCTTCGACAACGTAAAATGGGGGAAGATGTTCTAAGTGCTGAAGAAGGTAGGGATGAAATATAGGGACAGAAGAATAATACATAATCTCTACAAAGAGCAAAAGGCAGTTATAGAATGTGAGCAGGAACGAAGGGAAGTAGATATCCGGAAGGGAGTGAGACAGGGATGTGCATTGTAACCTCTAGTTTTCAACTTATATATCGAAGATGCGATTAATATTGTTAAGGACAGAACCGCCTCAGGGATTAATGTACAGGGTCAAACTATTAGCATGCTCAGATTTGCGGATGATATAGCAGTGTTAGCATCTAGCAAAGAAAAATTAAGAGCGGCTTTGAATGAAATGGAAGCAGTTTTGGCACAGGGCTGCGGCATGAAAATCAATAAAAAGAAAACTAAAATTTTGGTATGTAGGGGGTGTGAAAATAGAACTAAAATTTAAATACAAATAGGAAATGAGAAGATAGAGGAGGTCGCGGATTTCTGCTATTTAAGAAGTAAAATAACTCAAGACGGTATAGGAGCACTAAAGATATAAAACCAAGAATAGCGCAGGGTCGAGTTGCGTTTAACAAAAAGAAACAACTGTTATGTTCGAGAACGGGTAATATAGAGACTCGGAAGAGACCCTTAAAGTCGTATGTATGGAGTACGGCATTATACGGGTGCGAAACTTGGACAATAGGAGAAGCGGATCAAAAAAGAGTAGAAGCGTTTGAAATGTGGTGCTACAGAAGCATGATGAAGATACCGGGGATAGATAAAGTTAGCAATAGGGAAGTATTAGAAAGAGTTGGGGAAAAGCGAAAGGTATGGAAGACAGTAAAGAGTAGGAGAGATAGGATGGTAGGGCACCTTCTAAGACACGAAGGAATAGTTCGTGACATACTAGAGTCAGAGATAGGAATAAAAAGAGGTAGGGGTAGACCTAGATTAGACTACTGCTCTCAAATAGTTAGGGATGTAGGATGTTCTACTTTTAGGTAAATGCGTAGGTTAGCTCAGGATAGAAAAGAATGAAGGTACGCTTCCAACCAGTCTTCGGACTGGGAACCTTATGATGATGATGAAGTTCTTCAAAAATGAGAATATGCGTGAATGGTGAGCCTCCTAGGTCCAGATCGCCAGTCCGACCAACTGAAAAGATACACAGCTAAAGTTCATAATCTCCAAAACAGGTATTGGACGTATATTAGAAAAAAAAAAGAAATGAACCCGTGTTCTAATGCTCATTTACTTATCATATATATTGGTTGATTTTCATTTGCAGATAATTTGGCATGTGAATACTATGCCATAAATTCATAACCGGAACAGTTCTATCAACTCGTCTGTTTTGTTCCCGTGGCTTAGATAACATTGGCTTTACTTAGATTGGAAGAAGTGGAGTTCTATCCTGGAAATTAGATTTGTCCAGTTCAGGTACCCTAAGGAGTAACTTAAAAAAAGAAATTGAAATTTGTCGGAACATACCTTTACTGCAAGAAAAACTTTTAGGCTAAATTGGCAAAGATAATCTAATTTCGTCAACAAAAACAAGACTTTTATTTCTAAAATAGCCCCTGTATATAATATAGGACAATCTGTAAATTTTAATTTCATCTGCTGCGTAATTTACAACTCCTATTCAATTTTAATTTCCTCTGTCAGCATCGTAAACCGATATCTACCATCGAATTGAAAATAAAAAAGAAAAAGCAAAGAACTTAATTCAATAAGAAAAGCAAAAAATAGCTTTACATAATACGTAAAACCAAACACAAAGAACTCTACTAATCAAATTCTGTCAGAAGCAAGAAAGCGCTGAATCGAACAATAATCTGTAGATGTAGAAAAAAGCATATACTCCGTCATTTTAAAATTGATTATAATACGGAATGATTTGAAATAATTGGCTTCTAATTCGCGAGACTAAAATTACATGTTTCTTTATTTATTTCTTTATTTTCGCAGACTCGACGACTTAATGCTGAAAGAACATTACTTTTATCTATAGATAGGTGTAAAACAAAGTGACAGAGCTATGTCGGATACTACAGTTCTCGGCGATATTTATAAACTGGCGTATTTTTAAATATTGGAAAAAATCAAATGAAAAAGTTTCTAGAAAAATTGACTTAACAGATTGACAGTAATCGAATTTTGAATTTCTCAATTTTCATTTTTCATTTACTTATTACCGAAAATCAAAATTCTAGTACTGTCAATCGATTTGTTTTTGTTTAAACTTAATTTCAAAGTCGTCGGATTAGTACAAGGCCTACTATAGTTACTGTAGTAGGCCTTAATTAGTACTGAATAGCTTCTGTCATAAGGTTCTCAACTTTTTAAGGTGCCAGACTTGATCAATATAAATATGTTGACAATACGTCAATAGGGAAAGAATATGTAGCAACACGCCACCTGCTGGATTTAGTTTGTACTACTACGAAAAGTATGGTAGCCATCATGATACTAGATCTTTAGACAGTATTTTTTATTTAAATAGTTTGATAATTATTTTGCATAAATAAAATAGAAATTGCAACGAAAAGGAGCGTTTGCAACACTACTTGCTGTGTGGTTAATTGTCAAAGTAAAAAAGGAAGAGAATCCAAGCTATCCTTTCACAAATTTTCAAGAAAAAACAGTGCAACTATTATACAACACAATTCATTCGGTTTAACAGAAAAGGTGGATAAATATAAGGCTTGGATGCCAAAATTAAATGAAAATGGTTCATAGTTTTTAAGGGCATTAACTTTTTCCTTTTTCCAGTAGCACTGAATGTCAGAAGAGCATAATAGGTACTTCAAAATTAATACCTAAATAATACCAGACCTAGAACAAGTACCTACACAGAAAGAAATAAAATTTCATTTGCTTTTTAATTAAATTGCATACACTTCATTTGTAGCTCATTGATATTAAGTATAATACATAATACAACCTGGTGCACAAGAAGAGTAACGCAGCAACATGCTCACACCGTGAAGATTTTTTACATCTTTGCAACTGCATTCTTTATATGCACATCTGAACACTCCAGAAAATAATCTTTTTGTCCTACAAAATAAAAAACCGACTTCAATGAGAAAATCATCAATGTAGTCGAAGTCAATTAAATACGCATTATTAAGGATAACTCAAAAACTACTGGTCAGATCTTGATCAAATTTATATGGGACCACATGAGAAGCACCAGCTTTCAAATAAAAAAAGAATCATCAAAATCGGTTCACCTGTAAAAAAGTTCTGAGGTAACACACATAAAAAATACAGTGGAATTGAGTACCTCCTCCTTTTTTGAAGTCGGTTAAAAAGAAACGTCTAGTTCATGTGGAATATCCCGCAGACTACCCGTTTTTAAACACAAAGCAAATAACACACAGAACACTATTTCAGTTTCTAACCTCTAATGCCGCATAAAATTATATCATTGGCATTTAAAACTGCTTGCCCTTCTGTTATGCAACGAGAAGTAGAGCTTTCCTCCAAATAATTGAACAAATAACCAATTCTTAAGACGAAATCCATTCTGGGAAGAAGATTGTAGCAAGTAAATTATGACAAGAAAAGTAAGTTGTTTACATAACATACTTCTCTTGAAACGATTACAGCGTCTCTATAGTTCATTTTTTCCCTATAATATTGATGAACTTTTTATGCATATTGATGGATTGGCAATATTTTGCTAATCGTAGTTTGACGAAAATATTTTTTATTACTCTCGATTTTTTAATATTCGACACCCTATGGATATAAGGATTCCAGAGGAAGAAGAAGATTTTTTTAATAATGTGCCGCTTATACTGTGTTGTAAAATTGACGATTAAAATAATTTCAACCAGCAAGTTGTATATCAATGAAAACAGAAAAATATGTTTCTTTCAATAAAATATAAAACAAAAATGGCGCCCATAAGAAAAAATAAATAACGTTGTTCAGTAAATCAATGAGAATGTGCCGACAGAGCACGAAAAAGTGCTCTAAAAATGTATCCTTATCGTTCCGAGACGAGATCAAATAGTCGAGCTAAACGGCAAAAACGAAAAGAGCATATCCTCTACCATTTCAAAAAAGCGAGATCCCAATGGTGACCCTCGAATTTGAAATACCCTGCATAGCTAGGGTATGTGTACAGATAGATGGAATTGGGCTTTTCGGATTTATGTTCCTTAATTACTTCCATGTTCAAGAAAGTGGAAGTATTGTAATACTGTCATAAATTCGTGTTCAAGAGAAGATCAGTGCCCTCAAACGTAAAGAACAATTGTTTTCAGCATCAAGTCTGTGCCGGTCCGAATATTTCTGCTTTGTGATATCTCCCAATTAAGACTCCAATTAAGACTCCAGGGTTATTTATTTTTTTGATAGTTGTGTAGTAGCTTAAGCATTCTGTTGCTATAAATAATAGAACATGGGAGTCATATATGGTGCTCCATGATGATTTCTCTTATTTTTACGAACTAAAATACAATTTACTTTAAACAGAAAACAGAATGTTGATTGAATTGAGTTTTTTATATTACATGAATTCCTAAGATGCAAGTAGAATAGAAGTAAATAAACCGATTTACAATATTCTTCGTTGACACTCTATACTTAAAATTTATTATGTGGTATCGGTTAGATATTCCCAACTCAGTACAACTTAGTTGGCGTGCAACTTGCTCCTCTCATTAATGTTCAATTTTCCAGCTTCCAATAAACTTCTAGTAAGTATAAAACGAAATAGTAGGGGTGATAATTTATCCAGACATTGCGAGGTTAACGCAATACCGCTCGACTAAACTCACACTGCATTCTCCCATTCCATTTACCTAGCATATTGTTTTATAATTTATGCGACATCGTCACAACCACCCATTTGTTTTTATTATTCCCTAGATTATTATCAACTTCAAAGAGTTTCAGGTTGAAACAAGCGATCGTTACGAAAACCACATCAAAAACTCGTCTGCTTCTTGATGCACTTTTAACAACTGAAAGGCGCCCAAACCCTTTGAAAATTTTCAAGTAAATTATCTTTTCATTTCCAATTAGTTGGTCTCAAAATTTCTCAATTTTATTCATTTAATAGGTAAATAAATTTGATAACGATGTCACCTTTGTAGTACGTAAGTAAACGTATGTCTACTATCGAAAGCCGAATATTTGTTTGCTTTATTTTTTCCATGGTTATTACAATACTATGAATGTATTATTTCGTAAGTAGTAGGGTTATGTAGGTTCAGCGGCCACCTCCGCCGCATTTAATGAGGGCGTCATTAGCGGTTTCATTAGCGTTTTTTAATTAATTGGTCCGCGCTCGCGATTTTTTAATTAGGCATGTATTACGGAGTCGCGAGACCGTAATTCATGCATATAATTAGTTAGTTGTCGCCATTTGTTATTAATAATAATGTTTATGATGAGATTTTTATGAATATCTTGTACGGCGCCTCCGCCATTTGTGGCTATGTGTAAATTTTCCCCGGCTAGAGTGGGTTAACTATACCTACTTGTTGGTAATTGTTATTAATAATAAATATTTTAATTATGTACTGCTGTCCATGATGGCTACGAGTCTTTATTTAGTAGAGTAGCCCAGAGTGAGGATGCCCCATCTTATATTTAATAAAACGACACAATTGAATGAAAAATATTATCTTTTTATTTCCTATAAAATATAAATCTAAATAGCTCATATGCATGCATAAATTATAATAATAACATTAAATCGTTAATATTCTTGCTTTATTTACCTACTTATAAGCTACTACTTATTAAAACTTACTAAAAATTATCTTATTTTATTCAAATAATGGTATTATGATGGGGTGCGCCTGTTGATTTCACTACAATCCATCCGTTCAATAAATTACGCAGCTTCTTCTTTTTTCAACGTGTAGCGGACAACCCCTTATGCACGCTGCCATCCAATGCATTGTAACTTATGAGGGTATCGTGCAAAATCAGAGCGTATACTTTCGTGTTCGCGGGGAAGTGGACTGCACGTGTCTCAAATTCAAGTTTAATGTCAACTGTTGAAGACTTTATTATATCCGACTGATGAGAGCAATCAATGACGAACAATGGATTATTTATATAGGCTCCAACCCCCATCCACGGCTCGCTCATGTCCTTACCGTAATAACTAGTTTGAAAATTTTCGTATGCGTAATAGGCGGGTGCGCAAAGTTTCTTATTAAAGTTTAAATTCCAGCGTTCATATGGGTAAACATCGGAGTTGAGATACAAACGGATATCGCTGACATTTGCATGGGTAAATTCTGTAGCACTTTCAGCCCTATTATCAGAATTGTAGTTATCCTGAAAACCGATGATAATGTAGCGAGGCTTCTCTAAACTGGAGGTCGTCTTTATGGCCCAAACATCGGAAGAGGTTTGTCGTAAAGCCGGTAATTCATATAGATCCCACATGCGATAAGCGATTCTGACATGTGCACTTTCAGAACTCTTATTAATGCGTGAGAGCAGTCTCAATTTCTGTCGATCCTCAGGAACGATATGGCGTATTTTCCATTCAATTTTATTGATTTCAATGGTTCCATTCACCTCCCCCACATAGCTGTTTTGAAAGGTGCGACATATAATGAGAATCAGCTCATGCTTTACGTTTATGATTCCCTTCTTGTAATCCTCGGCAAACCCCATGAGATACTTGAGAGGGAGTTTGCCGCTGAATACCTTGCTCGTCGAATCGAAGATATCTTGAACTCCGGCCTCCAGGCCCCACCCGGACGTCAGCAATGACCGCGATTGGCTCTGGCCGTGTGAAACCAAATGCTTCATGGTCGAAGTAACTCCGGGTTTTCGCACCAGCGCGACTTGCTCGCCGCCCATCTCATAGCGAATTTCGTCGAAGAGAAAGGCCAGTGCATTATTGGACAGGTGACAGGGTTTGGTGGCGTCGGAAGATGTAAATTTCCCCTCGATGTAAATGTAACTGCTTGCGATGTCTAGAATGAGGTCTTGGAAATGGATTGGTATGCGTACTTCATCGGAGTTCTTGTAAGATGGAGAGCCGTATGGTTTGTACGTATGCTCATGCAAACTTACAAGAGAGCTATCAAAGATAGGTTCATTGAAAACCTCCAATACTTCGCTGGTCGTCATTGCAGTTTATTTTATTGCTTCAACCGCAGTCCCAGCGATTTAAGAAATAATTTATCTTTCAATGATAAGCGATATCGATCACCTTTCACGCGAGCGTTTAACTCTTGAATGGCATCACTCCCTCCTTCACCTCCATACTTATTACATCTCCCCCACTTCGGTTTTGGACGGTGGTGCTGCTGATGGTCATGATGAAAATGACGTAACTGTCCGTTGTAGAGGAAACCCATTAATGTAACTTTTTCAGTTCAACTTTTACGATAATCTTTTCTCCGCGGAAATCTATCAGTTCACCATTATCATCCAAGATACTCAGAGTAACGTTGTCAATAAACTGTCGACCTTCTGGCCGAACGCTCATATAAATTATGTTTAGAGGTTCTTTGGACAATTTATATCCCGGTTCAACGTCGATGTCAAACTCGAATAATGTATGCGACTCCACTCCATTCAAATATGAGCCCGAAATAATATTGCAGTCTATACGGATTATTCGTACCTTCATTATGTTAACGGGTAGTGTGGATTCATGATTTACGTTAGCGGCCAACAGCTTCTCTTCAAATCCTAACAAATTCCCTATTGAATGCATGTGGGTGAAATCCATCTCGTGCTTCGACCACAGCTCGCACTTCAGGGTATTGTTATTTGCCCGCAGGGAAAATACTTTCTCGGATTCTTCAGGGTTCGCGATGACACCTTTGACCCTCGTAGTTTGATGAATCCCCATAATTTGACGAATTGTTCTCTCGAGTTCTCCAATTTCATAGCAGCCCGGAGGAATTTTCAAGATTTCCACATCAGTATTGCCGCGCCTGAAGGCAAACACATTATTTGTCTCATCTACGTTAAATATAGAATTGTAGCTATAAAATCCGAGCAATCCCAGACCATATCGACCGTTCGCGTCTAATTCAATCGGCGGATAAAAATCGGCACTTAGTACACTTGAATGTCCTGATAAAGTAAACGTTCGCGACATGACTGATGAGGTCAGTCGTAAAATCACCAACTTATTGCGCTTTCCCACAGCAGCTGAGGAATATCTTCGACGTTGCCGAGCGTTGTCCGACTGCGTCTTCCGCGGCGGCAGCAGCAGTCATATTTACGGAAACATCTGCTTCATTGTCGCAATCCAGCTGTACATTGCTCATGTTGCAATAGCAGCAGAAAATCTTTCTGGGTGGCGGGCCATCGTTTACATCTAAGCAGCAATCATCATCATTCTCGTTGTCACTTACAGCCTCCGAGCCATTGTGTTCATAACAATATTGATATTTTAATATATCAATGTCGTTTCTAAGACGATCTGGAAGTTTCTCCCACACAAGAGCAATCTCATTAGACGCACAAGCAATCATAACTTCTTTTGGCATATCCGCGAGCTGGCCTCTGCTCATCTTCGTCAAACTTCTCAAACGAGAAAATGCAAGTAGGGAATGGGCCATTCTCTTGATATCTTCACGGTACATTATCACACCTTATTCTAGAAACTGTATTAATATCGTCGACCAGGAACTTTAAGCACAGATGACCGCACCAAACTGTGTCGAAATCCTGTTCTCGTTCATAGTTATAGTATATGGTTACGTCATTCGGCATTCCCCCCTGCGCATAATGAATAAATTCTTTAGGTGGGGGTAAATTTCCAAAACTATCATAATATTCAACGCCGCCATTATGTATTTTATACGCAACCCAGTGCGTCCCGTTCCCCTCCCAATTATCCAAATTAACTATGCCCCTCTCACAGCATTTCACCCCCGAGGAAGGTAAAGTATCTCTCATAAACACACCTCGGAAATGTGGTATTTTCAGCTCTTTTGCAAAACGCCTCAAATCGATGTCAGTCAGCGCCCTCCGAGGCAGCGTAATTAGTTTTTTGAACTGTAGGGTTTAAGGAAGAGTCCGAAGCCGGATCTATACGGCTTCAAATATAGCCCGCCTCCTCTCTTCCCCAACGCAATCGCCTCCATTGTTTTATTATGTCTGCTGGCCTCTGCCAATTTCATTTTTCCCTCTTTCGCATCGTTTACAACCTTGGCAATTGCAGAGGACCCTCCAGCTAAAGTGCCGAGCGCGGACAAACCGGCGAAAATGGGTATGAGTGGCAAGATACCGCCAATCTTTGGAACTGGGATTATACGTGGTACCCGCAACTTGCGGCCTCTGCCCTTTTTTAGCGCAGCTTTCGCAGCATTAAACGCTATATCAGCTGCCGACAGCACATCATTTTTTCGCACGGCAGTGCGACCGACACCCTCCTTCAAAGCCCTCCTTGCCGATCCAACAATGTCTCTTCCAAATGATACCTTTTCAACCTTTCCCGCATTCTTCTTTTTTCTGTTGTACGTTGATGATGACACCACCTTTACAGCTCCACCCTTTCCTCCTCCTCCGGATGTCGAGTTGCGAAGTCCCATGCCGAAACGCCTTTTACCCTTCATGATACCGGTAACAAGCCAGGCAGATAATTTTTCACCAAGAGCAGCGTCTTTAGATTTTACTCGCTCCCATGCACGCTGCTCCAGTTCATAATCGGCCTGATGCCTCAATTTCAAGTTATCCGCACTTTTTGAATATGCAATGTCGTGGTTCTTGCAGGCGACGTCTAAGGGATTAATTCCGGCGTCACCCCTGGCCAATCTTTTTTGTAGTTTTGTGCCGGGTCCGCAGTACTGATAGCCCCCAGGCAGATGTAATTCAAATGGAAGTTTGTTAATTAGAGAATTAACAATACCACCTCCAGCAACGCGAGAGCGCCTTCGAGATGTACGTCCATTAGGCTCGACAATCAACATTTAAATAAACGAATTGCCCTGTTTTTAATTTATATAGTATCCAGCGCTTGCACAATGCGTATCGTAGAGCAGAACCAAAAGTTGGGCGTGGAAAATTTAGATGCAAATGTTGGAGAGGGTATCGATAGTCGATGTCGAAGACATGGGCCACTTCTGCCGTTCAGCATCAGAGCACTTATTGTGGGACCATCTAATTGTGGGAAGACAAATGTAATGATTTCACTGATCACGCATCCTCAAGGTTTACGATTCGCTAACGTCTACATATACTCCAAATCCTTATTTCAACCTAAGTATCAGTATTTAAAAAATATATTGACACCCATTAAAGGAATGGGCTTTTTTATGTACGACAACAACGCGGACATAATGCAGCCAAACGAGGCGAGAGAGAATTCAATTTTTATTTTCGACGATCTTTTTTGTCAATCCGCCTCCATAATACAATCATATTTCAGTATGGGACGACATAAGAATGTAGATTCTTTCTACCTCGGTCAAACGTATTCAAAGTTGCCGAAGCAGCTGATACGTGATAATGCCAATTTGATTGTATTATTCAAACAAGATGATACAAACCTTCGTCATATATTCTCCGATCATGTTGCACCTGATGTAAGTTTCTCCCAATTTCAAGAAATGTGCTCCGAATGCTGGAGGGGGAAATTTGGATTTTTAACCATCGACAAGGACAGTGAAATAAATAATGGGAGGTACAGAAAGGGTTTCGATAATTTCATAATCATGGAATGACGGGTGAAAAGAAAAAAAAAATATAAGAACAGTGTAATTCGTATTGTCAGTTTATTTAAGTGATAATTGGCGTAGAGTGAACATATCAAATATTCTGAACGTCAGGGAGGAGGAGGAAAGTGCACCAGCAGAATGAGTGGCAGTAAAAATATGGATGAAGTTATACAAATGAAGCGGAGATTGGTGGAGGCCACCGATGCTGTAAGGAAAAAGTTCAATATGTTAAAGTCGAAAGATGTTAAATCCAGAGAGGTGCTCGAGAAATTTTATGAGCCAATAACGAAACCATTGAAATCGATTTCTAAAATGAGTATCAAAACCCCACCGCCAACAAATCCAGAATCACTCACTCGAAGCAGGCCTTCTTCTTCAAATATTCCCATACGGCAGACCAGTAGTAGTATTCCAACAGCAGCTACTTCCATCCCCGATGGCGATGGCTCGCTTGAAGGCAGTGCTGCTGCTGCAGCCATGTCTTACTCCCCATCCGTTCTTGCAATGACACCCGCTTCATCTCCGGCGAGTTCTACGATGGCGAAAGAGGGGGCAGAGGATGTGATTGATTTAGAGGAGATTATTGAAGAAATTCAAACTGGAAAACCTAATTATGATAAGATATTTGGAGTTCGTGTGGATCCACAGGTCGGAAAACTGGTTATGGGTAATGCAACAGTGACAATATCGGGCCATAACATCTCGTTTTGGAGACACAGCAGAAAACTAAAGACCTATAAAGCCACTCCGGAATTATGCGATTTAATATTTTTTAAGCGGCCTGCTGCGTTAGAACGCACTGTCAGCGAGCGAGAGAAGGGGAATTATGCTGAAATCTTAAAGTTGACCAATGTGGTTTATAAGGGCCATAACCCCATCTTAGGTGTAAGAGGAAGCAAGTCCTTAAAGTATCGCCAAATTATAGAACCATTGATTGGAATTAAGAAGGGAGGTGGTCAAGCTTCTTCTTCTTCTTCACGGCTCCGACCGTCAGTAGTGAAATTCGTTTTACCTGCTAAGAAAACCTTTTCAAGCGGTACGGTTATGGATTATGTTTACTGGAATAAACCAAAAGAGTTGATCGATCGATTACGAGTGCTCTCAGCCTCAAAGCTAGCCGGGCATACAGGGCATGATAATGAAATAATGTCATTAGTTGAGGAACTGCTGGAGGAAGGATACATTTATTAAGTTCTAAATATAAATAGCTGTATATTTACGCATTCATGGCCAGTGCGTAATGGTCATGAGCAGTAGACACATCATTGATAAATTCGGACGTCGGGGGAAAATATCCAGAGAGGGGTTGCGTGGTCCTCCAGGTCTCGGATTTACTCTAACCCCGGGCGGTGACTATGATATCAATAATAGACGTTTAAAGAATGTTAATAAACCTATACAGTTGAATGATGCGGCTACGCGAGGCTATGTTGATGAGAAGATTAAGGGTGCCGATGAGATAATATCAGCATCACGACAAGCAGCACGTCTGGAGTGCTCCGAATTACAGCAGCAGAGTAGAAGATACGTGGACGATATGGTCAATGATTTGCGTGGTCCCGTGGTTTTCAGCTACCAGGGTATAAAACAGCCGAAGACTAACTCCAAATGGTATCATATTAATAAGCAAACTCATGTGAAGGCTTTTATATCTTTTAAAGTACTCGAGTGCCAATTAAATGTTAAAACCAACATTTTCGTTAACAGTAAATCGATAGGGGCGGCGGATTTTGTAGGAAGAACGCTACAAAAAGGTGATACGATTCAATTTGAAATGGCTCAGCCAGCGGGACCGCCACTGACCTGCACAATCATCGGGGAATATAAACCGTGGAAAGTGGAGACGACGGGCGAACAACAGTCATCTGAAACAGATATTTCAAAATCCCTCCACCATCTTAGTGCATTTGCGAATTAACCCTTGCATAGTATGGATGGGGGTGAGAAGAGATTGTTAGTGAATGAGTTGTATAAACCAGCTCGTCGCAATTTCCGTCGACGAAGAACAATTATTAAAGGCTACGGCGATCTATGGCAGATCGATTTAGCAGAAATGCAGCCGTATGCCTCGGAAAATAAAGGAAATCGCTATATATTGGTTGCAATAGACTGCTATTCTAAATACGTATGGACGCGACCAGTGAAGCAGAAGACTGGTGCTGAGGTGAGCAAAATGATGAAAAGTATTCTTCATGATGCTAGTTACGCACCGAAGAATCTACAGAGCGATAGAGGTAGCGAATTCTATAACCGACATTTCAACTCTTTAATGGAGCAGAATCGAATCAAACATTACTCGACATATAGTTCGAAGAAGGCGGCGATTGTGGAGCGAGTGATCAGAACACTTAAGACCCGGATTTATAAGGAATTTGCAGTAAGGGGCAAGCATAAGTGGTTAGATATTCTACCAGACATAACGAATGGATATAACAATGCCATGCATCGTACTACGGGAATGAAACCAGCTGACGTTTCTCCTAAAACTCTTCTAAAAGTCTACGATCACCCGAAAATTGTACCGCCAAAAAGCAAATATCGTGTTGGAGACATTGTTCGAATTAGTAAATATAAAAGTGTTTTCGAGAAGGGTTACACTGCCGGATGGACCACTGAATTGTTCAAAATAGCGAAAATTAATATAACAAACCCCGTTACATACGAGCTCAGAGACATGAATGACCAGTCGATCAGGGGATGCTTCTACGAGCCGGAACTGCAAAAGACTCGGCATCCAGATACGTACTTAGTGGAGAAAATACTTCGACATAACAGAAACAATGGCAAAATTTATGTTAAATGGCTCGGATTTACGAATCAGCATAATTCATGGATCAATAAGTCTGATATTGTCTAATTATGTTATACTTACCTCATAATAATTTATATCATATAAACTTACCTTGTATTTGGGAATAAAGTTCTTACAGATTTCAAAATTTTCCTTTTGTTTTATATATTATCTAAGTTAAGAAGCTATGGAAATAAAACTGCAAGGTTTCACATTTTTCATATTTATTCCTATTATTATTTTACAGCAACATACAGATTGATAAAATAAGATTACAATTTTGAATATTCTTTCATTCCCTGCTCACATTATCGTTAATTTTATAATGCCCCCAGGCTAAAGTTCTGATTCCATCAGACAGAATAAACCTTTTGTCATCGAAAGGTGATAGAGCAATTTTATTTATTTGCTGCGTATATATAATGTGCTTTATGGATTTGAAGATGTTTTGCCTGCAAAGCTGGATTTTCTTATTCAGAAGACAGTCCAAATAAGCTTGATGCTTCAAACGTTTAGTCACACAGCTCTTAACACCTTTGGCCCTTTTTAACACGCGGTTACCCACTACATAATCATAGAGCTTAGCTCTAAGCCCCACGAATTCAGATATTGTCTCACCCTTTGTCTCATCCTTCATTAAACCTAAAACGGCTTTATTCACCAGTGGTATTCCATACGGGTTATCCGGAGAGTAGTTACTTGTATCAAACTTATGAATATTAAGTTTGATATCGTTGTAGATATTTGGCGTTTGGATTTTGTAAATTAGTGAGTCCGTATCCGTATAGAGTAATGCAGCCTTTTCACCATATTTTCTCTTGATAAAATCATAATGGAAGTCGTACATCGTCGTTTTGGAAATATCTAGTACACTGAAACCCACAAATATAGGTTTGTTATATTCAACTTTTACGGGCTTCAATTGGATGGCCACAAAGTTTTCGTTAAACACAGACACACTATGAAAATTTGGTTTTGCAATTAGACATTCGGCACCCCTCTTCTGCTTGTTATTTTTCCAAATATTAACTAATTTAACGTTGACTCGTTTCTCGACTGCCTCCATGCATTTTCCAAAAATTGCATTATTCATTAGTTTATAGAAACTTTTAAAAAATTCGTTGGAGGCTTGTTGCCGCTTTTCGGTGTTGAGGTCGATATAAGGCTTTAACCAGGCTGACTGGTTAAATTCTAAAATTCGGTGAATTTTAGTTACTATCAAACCATGTTGTATTACTTGATACAAATTTCTATAATGGATAATATAGCTTTGTTTATCGAATAAATTGGGTATTAATTTCTTCTGCCGGCTGGTTCCATTGGGTGGGATGATATTTTCTGGACAAAATGGTAACTCATTATGCGCGTCGTGGAGATGTTTCGGATATGTCAAGTCAACTTCTAGAAAAAATCCTTTTGCACTAGTCTCACTGCAGCAATTTGAGTTTATGTTGAATTCAACGATTTCCTCCCTGGTTAGCCAACGAAAGCCGGAATGTGGTAAATATTGGGATAGGGATAATCCATAAAGATTATTAGCATCTAAATAAATTAAGTAGCTGGTATCTTGATCCGGCTGATATTTATAGTTGTTAGAAGAGGTGATTGGAATGTGTTCATTATTTGCCACTGCTCTTCGTTCAACACACACCGAAACGCCTCCTCTGATTGATTTTCGAACGAAATGCAACATATCTATATCCGTTAGTAGCTCTATACGAACTTTTGTAAATTTCAACATTGCGGAGAATGATAAACCAGGGCAAGTGAAAAAATTCGCCGCTTCCAAATTGTACGTTTCCATACAAAGCGTTCGGAAAGATTCGAATACATCGGTCAAAAGCAGTACATCAGTCTTCAAGTACAATTCAGAATAATCTCTTAGATTGGCACAATTAAAAGTTTTCCAAACGTTCTGCGCGTGTTCATACGATGCATCATCTATTCCCGTTTCAGTCAGATCATTATAAAATCTCTCTTTTGATGGAAGTTCTTTCGTCATTTCCAGAATTTCATAGGATTCGACAAAACTGTAAGGGAAGACGCCTTTCTTCATTACCAACTGAAAGTGAAGAGGATTGCTGAAGAACCTACGGGTCTCAACAAACTGATCTTCTTGCAGATTATTTGCGAGTGACTCCAAGCTGCTGGCCATGAAACGGTAGGAGTCTAAAAATCTGAGATCGATACTGGGATGCCTTATCCGATTACCACCCTCCGAAATATTATTTTGGTGCGATTGTTGAAATTCACTCATCTTTATTCTAGCCGAAAACGAGATGTACTTTTCTTTAGTTTGAGGTATAACGTGAATTTCCTCCACTGCAGCGGCCAGTTCTTGAATAAAGAGATGGGTGTCATAGTTGCTTAAATTATGGAAAAATACCGGCACATGTCTGGATGTTCTATATTTCAAATTACACTTCCCATGGGCTGCTCCTCTGTATTCTCCTATATAAATGAAAAAGTGTAAATTGCAATAATGTACCCAATTTTATTAACTCATACCTGTAAAGTGATTGTGATCTGCACATTTAACTTCAGACTTGCTAATATCCATGCCATCGCCATGACTGCTACCGGTAAATTTTTCCCCGCAAATAAAACAATTCGTCGCTTCATCATGCATACGCTTCTGGTTATATGTTAATGGCTTCATGGGTTTAGAGTTTACAAAATAGTCTCTGTATATACGCTTCACGTCTTCAATCAACCATTTTATAAAAATGGTGGCACAGTCTTTTCCAGTGTATTGTCTGAGAACTGATAATGTTTCATCATAATCACATTTTATAAAATAACAAAAATTAAGTGGGATGTGCATCGTTGTGTTTACTGTATATTTTACTTCAGGATTTGCCTGACATCCATATATGGGTCTAAGGATGGATTCAAAATCAGCATACACAACGAAAGGAACTTTAACCGAGTGCTGATATTCCTTGAAGTATAGAAATCTATTTTCGGGGTCGGGTAATACAGTACATACTTTACTGCAATCTCCTCGACTGAGATGCCCTCTCCACTTTGCCTCATCATGGAAAAATATTAAGCATCCATCACATATGTAAATACGTCGTTCATGTTTAGTTAGCTGACTTCTAACCAATCGAGACAAATTTTTTATCCAGCAGTAGTGTCCATCAGGCCCACCACCCTCTCGTTCTATATACAGCAAATTAACGTGAGTCTGTCGGCGTTCAGTGCAGTGATAGATGGGTCCTATTATATTGTAATTATCGCCCTTTCCGCTATTATCACGTTCTAATCCAAATACATTAATACTCAGTCCAGAGTTTTGCCGTTCAAACTTTGATATATCCTTAATTTGAATAGGAAATTGCATTCCATCGAAATTAAGATTCTCGAAATATTTTAAATAATGATTGCATCGATGTGGTGATATTTCAACCTGGTATAAAGCCGAAAGAATGGCGAATCCAAAGCATCGCATGTCTAAATTCTGCACATTAATTACGGATCGGGTATCTCGAATCTTCGGCGGTAGTGGTATATATGACGAAGCTCGCAATGGATTAAATAACGCAATATTAACCTCCATATATAGAATGCCGGCGAGTGCCCAACCGGAGTCCTTCTCCTAATTAAGTGGGATGTAACATAACATTAGAATATTACAGTAAAAGAATTGTTTCAAACTTACATGAAATTCTTCGCTTTTGCGTTTCAGAATCCCCACCAATTCCATGTACAGCTCATTTAAATCAGTAGATACCGTGACTACCATATATTTCGTATTAAAGGATTTTATATCAGAGACATTGTGCCCGGACATCATTTCTTCCTCATCGCAATTATCAAGTTTCGAGGTTAGTATATAATCTGCAAATAGCTCGAAATTGACTTTCAAGGCACTTTGAAATTCAGAATTTTGTAAAGATTCCGTGATCAGCCGTAAAGCCTTGCTTCTATTAATTTCGAAAAAGTTATTTATATCTACAGTGTGCGAATCATCTGCGATGAACAATTTATATGAAGCTATTCGGCCTTTAAACGCAACTCGAATTAAGTTATTCCCCGGCTCTAAGCCCACTGTGCAATTTTGTTTATGTATTATACTGCGGATGTGCGACGCGTATTTATGTTTCTCAACATCCACATTACAGTGCTCACATCTTACAAAAACAGGATTTTTCATTTGTTTAGGGGTTTTTTCTCTAACACAGGTCGAAGTCGATGCCATTGACTCGTTCGCATCATCATGTTTCACTTTCACGCGCTTGCTATTCAATTCTCGTTGCTGATGTCGTTGCTGTTGTAGGGAAATAGCATTTGATTCGGGATGAACTTGATTCATATGCCGTTGTACATTTTCTTTGTATAGAGATGACATTGGACAGTAAAAACACTTGTGGATGGTTACACAATCTTCAGCAGTAGAGTGTTTCAAGCGTCTGTGCTTTGTCAGACTGTCCTTTCGACTGAAAGTGACCCCACAGAGATCACATTTAAAAACATTTCTGGGAGGATCGCAACTCATCTCAATATTGAGAAGATATTTCGTTGGAATTTAGTGGTGGTGGAGGAGGGAGGAATGCGGGGAACTGCAGTTGTTGCGGGAAGTGCATGAATGAAAATAGTATGTAACTGAATTTTTTCTTAACATTCAAATGTGAGCACCTTAAAATAGATAATATGAGAGAAAGAAATATATTTTCATAAATTAAACCAGGCCTTGTTTCGCTAAGTTTATTAGCGTGAGGGTGAGTTCAGATGGGACTTGACAAGTTGTGGTTCAATAAATACACTTTTTGTTATGTTTGAATAATAATTTCCAGAGCAGGTATGTGAGTTTTAGACAGGTCTCGACAAGTTATCGTAGAATTTATATACTTTTGGATATGGTGAACAGGTGATGTTAACTCATGCAGCTGCTAACCGGTTTGAATAAGTCAAAAACAAAAAGGTAGGTCGGAGAGCGGGGTAGGGGGTATATTTAAGGTTCCAGGGCAGGTGTGTGAGTTTAGACAGGTCTCAACAAGTTATCGTAGAATTTATATACCTTTGGATATGGTGAACAGGTGATGTTAACTCATGCAGCTGCTAATCGGTTTGAAAAAAGTTAAAAAACAAAAAATATTGGTTGTAGAGCGGGGATAGGGCGTATATTTAAGGGTAATATTTAAGGAGAGCTAAAAATATCAGCAATCACTTGTACGCCGGTGATATACGTGAGTAGGTGCGATTTGAATAGTGTTGTGAAAGATGGAAGCTGCTAAATGTGATAGGGTACATATTTCAAACAGTTCATATTATGGATGCGGAATAGATGATTATCCGAAGGGTATGAGGCGATCTCTTGAAGTAAGTTCTTGCGAAAGTGGTACATCGGACTCACCTGCAATTAAAACTAGGCGGTGTATTTTTGAAAATAAATTGAAAGATTTAGAACAAGGTGGAGGTTCGTTAGTCTGCAAAGAAGCGAGTCAAATGGAGAGTAATGTGACAGCTGGTGGAAATTCTATAAAACAAATAGAGATGGAAGCAGTCGCGGATGAAGAAGTTCAACTATCACCTAGTACTTGGAGGAACTTCGATGTTATGGTACAGGAGGCTGAGCATAGATATAATGAAACGTTTAACTTAATAGCAGAGAAAACGCTACCTATTGACTTAGAAAATGAGACATTTGTAAATATGGGCATTAATCCGTTAACTATGGAATCCATGCTTAGAATAAAAAGAAAGAAAGCTTGCAGTGTACATGGGGTGTTATCTTTCACACTCACACAGCTCCAAGAATTATTTGAAAAAAAACATCAAATATTGAGTGTGGACGCTGAAATATCCTCCGCTACTGTGGAATGGTCAATAAATATCCTCAGTTTGGAGAATTATAATGTATTTCTACTACCGAAGAGAAATATTATTTTGTTCAATCCATGTGACGAAATACGGCCCAATAAAGCTTGCATGGATGAAACCTGCTCTTTTACAAAGGATACTTTGAAACGAATTTTCGATTTAGAAAATTATTTTATCAAGTATTTGCGCGTGGGTGATATCGTACGAAAGAGTTACATGAGTTTGGACAGATTCACTACTGAGTGTTCACGATTTTTAACGGATCGAGAATTAATGTGTGAGGAGAAAACAATAATTCATTGCATTAAAGACAAATTTAAGGATGATTTTGCTCTGTATGAAATGTATTTAAAATTCCCCAAAACAATAATGCAGGACATAAAGGAGAAAATAAATTCGGCGATGTTATATTCTGACTGATAAAATGTTTTAGTTGCATGACTATGGAAAATGTAAAAATATTAATCAATAAACTATTTGACAATTAATTGCAACATTTTATTCAAAACAGATAACTTTCTAAAAAATAAATTAATGTAAACTGCCTACTTATATAAGCTGTCTTATTAAAAAATGTTATATTTTTCTAGCACTGTCCTATTGACAACCCTAAATAAAATTAATAGAGATGAATAATAAATATAGAAAAAAATGTTAATACCTTTGATTATTTGAGAATTTACTCTATTTGTTGAATTCAATCAGCTGCGTCTGTTTGTAAAGACCCCCGATTCTTTGCCCATCCCTTTAAAGATGAAAATGTATCCACCCTCGTTCATAGTTGAAATTAATTGTTCATTAAAATAACTTGTTAAACGTTTAGGTATGAAAAACCGCTAAACTTTCCATCCCGTCTTATAGCGACATTACGATAGCTCGCCCATAGCGCGTCTCCACTAACTTAACTGATTGAATAGGATATTGTTTTTCTATTTCCAAACTACTGATTGATTTTTTCTCCAGTAATGGCGAAACTGCGGAGGCCTGATTTAATTCACTTATTTGACTCATTTTGTCAAGCTTACATATTATTCAAAACAGATAACTTTCTAAAAAATAAATTAATGTAAACTGTCTACTTATGTAAGCTGTCTTATTAAAAAATATCATATCTTTCTAGCGCTATCCTACTGACAACCCTAAATAAAATTAATAGATATGAATAATAAATATAAATGATGACGAATTAGAAAAAATTTTAATACTTTTAATTATTTGAGAATTTACTCTATTTTTTGAATTCAATCAGCGGCGTCTGTTTGTAAACACCCCCCGTTTTTTCGCTCATCCCTTTAAAAATGAAAATGTATCCGCCCTCGTTCATACTTGAAATTAATTGCTCATTAAAATAACTAGTTAAACGTTTAGGTATAAAAACTGCAAAGCTTTCCACCCCGTCTTGTAGCGACATTACGATAGCTCGCCCATAGCGCGTCTCCACTAACTTAACTGATTGAATAGGATATTGTTTTTCTATTTCCAAACTACTGATTGATTTTTTCTCCAGTAATGGCGAAACTGTGGAGACCTGATTTAATTCACTTATTTGTTCCATTTGGCAAGCTTTATCAAATTTAATTAAAAATAGTGTAGGTACTCACAATAAGGAAAATTCGAAAATTCAGTCACAAAAAAACACACGCACTAAAATGAACAATTTGGTGGTGGTGATGGATAAAATGGGGTAGGTAGGTACTGCGTTAATTGGAAATGTTTTTCCAACGTTTGGTAAACTAATGGTTGATAGTTCATTTCAGAATCTTTTTATAGAGAACTGGGATCAACAAAGTGGGGGGGTAGCGTCATTCCCACGCATTTTTTTGCCACAATATCCGCCGTTGATTCGCCCCTCCTTTCTAAATATCAAATAGGTACAATTAAATATGAAGAGCAGCTGTTTCTAAGATTATCGTAGAAGAGTCGTTAATACTTAAAAAACAAAATAATCATAAACGCGGCTAGTCATTTATTAAGCAAAAATTCACGGAAAAATTGCTGTTACGACATTTTTAACCCCATCGCTCCATTGATGTCAAAATTCTTTCTTTCTTTCGGAACCCCAATTGTTCTAAAATATACATCCTACGGCGGTGCGTAATACTTATATTTATTATGCGGAAAAAATAGTATTATAGATTGTTTATATTATCAGAGCAGTAATTACATTTCACATAAAACTTATTCATTAATTATCTAAATAGTATTATAAATTGTTTATATTATCAAAGCGGTAATTACATTTCACATAAAACTTATTCATTAATCTAATCTAAACCATTAATATTTTCTTCATCACTGCTGTAGCCATCATCGTGACGATCAGGGAGCGAATCCGTCGATGCATCCTCGTGAAACACTGTTTCATGAATTACATATGCCATGTATGCATCAAATGCAACGCAATTGTAAAATACGTCGAACCCGTTAACTTCAATACGCCTAGTGGCATAATAGGTGAACACTCCAGATGTATGTGGAAAAAACACCGCGTTTAATACTCGCACTGCTGGATGCTCCCTTCGACGTGTAGGAAATAACTTGAAAATCGGCATCACATTATCTCCCCGTATTGGTCTAATAAAAGGTGTCGGATTTTGCGAATAATAATACTCCATAATTATTGTCGGTTTTAATAAATAAAGTACTAGTCATACATATTTGCAAACACTATATATATAACATAACTTGATATGGTTGGAGGGGGTGTGTGCACTTTTACATCTAACGAGAAAAAATCGCTGTCAAATAATGACTCTGGTTCAAACTATTCAGCAATCCTAATATAATCCGCAATGATTCCTTGGACAGTATAAAGGAGCGGCGACTACAAAGCTCTTTTTTATAGACACATATGCACACAGTTTCTCACGGAGCCCTTAAAAATAAAAAATTCCATCCTTCACATAATAAAACCCTACCTAATTCGCTTGAAATCATTTTCATAGATAGCTTTACAAATTTTGACAACAAAAAAATATTTAATTGAAGGTGGGTGAAATCTATGAGAATAGCGTCTCAGGCATCGTTGGCGAAATGTAATACGCGAGATTAAGAAGGAAAAAAACGCATTCTTCTAACCAAAACAATATAAATATGTACTATAAAGACTCTAGATACAGTCCTTTTTTAATACACAACCTGTTTGGAATTCCATTCCCACATCAGAAAGTTAATAATTCGAACATCTTTTATTGTGGGAAACGGCCTGCCGGGGCGGAGGGTTTAAAAGGTTCTATTCATATGTTACAATTTCAATTTTTTTGTATACAGCTTTCCATTGTCAGTGACAACGAATTGCATTCTTCTTTAATATAGTGCATTCAGATATACTACATAGGATTCAGGTGCAGTTCTGTTTTTTTTCATACACCACCCTCATTTGCCACACCTGTTTGAAATTCCATTCCTTCAGTAGCGAGTTCGTAATTCGAAAATCTTTTATTGTGAATGCCGCCTACAGGGGCGGGC
This sequence comes from Xestobium rufovillosum, assembly GCA_963966045.1. Lineage (NCBI taxonomy): Eukaryota > Metazoa > Arthropoda > Insecta > Coleoptera > Ptinidae > Xestobium > Xestobium rufovillosum. The sequence continues at coordinate 21,617,756 of OZ014493.1, read as the reverse complement.
TTCTGAATAAAAAAATTGCATTGTATTCCGTATTATCGCCCTCTATACCTTGAAAATGGCGCAATAGTTTGATAAAAGAAGTAGGTACTCTGATTGTATATTGAAAAATTATAATAGAATAAGATTAGAGAGGGAGGGTGGCACATTTCCAGGTGCAGAACCGAGAAGTTTAATATAAAGGTCTGACTGAAGGAAACTTCTTCATTTACTGTTTAGTTCGATACCTTCGCGCAAAATTTAACATTGAATTTAAAAAGTAATGGATTCCATTGCAATGGTTAAGACAGTGTTAATAGTAGATATACGAGGTTATGAGTATGGTGACAATGATGAATTTATCGTGAAAGAGTTAGCCGTCATCACTCTTGGGAGTGGGCGAATGGCTCATTATTTATTTAAAGCTCCATCACTCCAGCGGGAGAGGCACTCAGATGGGAGCGTGGAATTGGGAGAGCTCTCCAGAATATTAGAAAGGATGTGTTTTACGGCAAGCCTGGAGGCTATCATTTGGACAGTGGAAGAATCGGTGGTCATCGTATGCAAAGGCATCCAAAAGAAGAGGTTTCTGCAGAGGCTATTACCAGCCTACTACATATACGATGTCGAAGATCTTGTGCTGCATGTCGATACATCGTTACCTCCACCGCCAACATTTATGGAATCATCTATAACGCTCTGTTTAGAACATCCGGTCGTCCACTGTCAATGCGCGTTAAGCAGTGTTCATAGAATCCGACAATATTTGACGGATATGAATTTTCGCTGTTGTTAAGTGTGAAATGAAGTTTCCACATTTACAGCTTTTAAGTAGGTAAATAAAGCAGGAATATTAACGATTTAATGTTATTATTATAATTTATGAATGCATATGAGCTATTTAGATTTACATTTTACATGAAATAAAAAGATAATATTTTTTCTTTCAATTGTGTCGTTTTATTAAATATAAGATGGAGTTTCCAGATTTTCAACATTTTTCACAATGTAAATAATTTCAAAGGCAAGCAAAATAAACAAAGTTATCCATCCATTTCACATTTTCTTTACCATGTATCTTTCTGTCAGTTACAATGCTCTTTTCACACCTCTTATAATTCTCCTTAAATAAGCCTGTTAACCACTTGACTGGGGCGTCGTCACTACCTGTCGGAGGTTGAGTTGAACACAAAAGAGCGGTCAGGTATATAATCCTCTTCGGCAGACATCGAAAATAATACCTTTTCATGCAATTACGACGTTTTATTAAATGTGAAATGGGGCATTCTTATTCTTACTAAATAAAGGCATATAGCCATCATGGACAGCAGTACATAATTAAAATATTTATTATTAATAACAATTACCAACAAGTAGGTGTAGTTAACCCACTCTAGCCGGGGAAAATTTACACATAGCCACAAATGGCGGAGGCGCCGTACAAGATATTCATAAGAATCTCATCATAAACATTATTATTAATAACAATTGGCGACAACTAACTAATTATATGCATGAATTACGGCCTCGCGACTCCGTAATACACACCTAATTAAAAAATCGGGAATCGCGAGCGCGGACCAATTAATTAAAAAACGCTAATGAAACCGCTAATGACGCCCTCATTAAATGCGGCGGAGGTGGCCGCTGAACCTACATAACCCTACTACTTTCGTATTTGTTATTTGCTCTTGTTTGGAATATAAACAAAAATTTCGCTATGATCTTGAACAAAAGCATTTTTTTCACTTTTCTCATTGCGTTTCTCACCTCCTTCCCAAGCGTAATTAATTTCACTGCAAGTATATTTCTAGTGCTTAGTTAAAAGTTATAACCAGCTATTTTTTGAGAAACCCGCTTGAGGTGATTTATTGCCATACGCAGACTATAAAGGAAAACACCATGCTATTTTGTTTACAATAAGCAGATCTTAGATCATTATATTTATTTTGCATAGGTAAATGGGTAACCGTGGTCAAATTCCCTTTTTACCAACAATTCAGGAATGAACAGATACGTTAAGCGAAGAGAGAGTGAGGAATATGATCGAAAACATGACATACGACTGCGGGACATTAAGAATTTCAATGCAGCTTCTAGCTGTCTAATTATTTAGTAATTCAAGACTATGCGTTAAAGTATTATGTTCGTCACACAACTTTTCAAATGTTTCCCCACCACCTCCAAAACTTTTACCCCACCAACTTTCGGCAGAAATGGATGCTACTCTTCCTGCTTGAGCCGGCAATACCCTATTCTTATTACGATTGGCAAGGTATTATGATATTTGCGTAAAAATTGAAAAAATACGGTGCGTTTTTGGATACTGCTTAACTTAGCGCTTGTTCTTTTTATGAATGATTGTTTCATATGGTTAAACCAATCCTTCCAGCTGAGTGATAGTTCTCGACGTTGCAATTTAGTTCTTTCTAGCTTAGGTCAGCTGTAGCATGGCGGAGGAGACACAGTGCACCAAAACAAATTTCTAAATACCCTTGACTATCTGATCTACGGTCAAAATGTTTAGAACGTCCGTTTTATTCATCAGATCTGATTCTCTTACTTGAACTAGGTATCAAAGTAAATCATAATAAAGTTTTCAATCCGAAGGCTGGTTGGACTCGTACCTCCATCCTTTCCTACCCTGAACTAACCTATACGCATTTCCCCAAAAGTAGAACATTCATAACTACTTGAGAGCAGTAGTCTAATCTGGATCTACCCCTACCTCTATTTATTCCTATCTCTGACTCTAGCCTTCGTGCCTCAGAAGGTGTCCTACCATCGTATCTCCCCTATTCCTTACTGTCTTCCATAAATTTCGCCCGTCTCCAACTCCTTCTAATACCTCTCTGTTGCTAACCTTATCTATCCACGGTATTTTCTCCATGCGTATATAGCACCGCATTTCAAATGCTTATAATTTCTTCCTATTCGCTTCTCCTATCGTCCAAGTTTCGCACACGTTCAATGCTGTACTCCTTACATACGTTTTTAAAAGCCTCTTCCGATTATCTAAATTTATCATTCCCGAGCAAATAGTTGTTTCTTTTTATTACATGCAATTCGGTCCTGCGCGATTCTTTGTTTTATATCTCTAGAGCTCCTACCATCCCGAATTATTTGACTTCCTAAATAGCAGAAATCTGAGACTTCCTCTATCTTCTCGTTTCCAATTTGTATTTTCGTTTTAGTCCTATTTTCACGCCCTCTACACAATAAAATTTTTGTTTTCTTTTTATTGATCTTCATACCATAGCCCTCCCTTAAAACAGCTTCCATTTCTTTCAGAGCCGTTAACATCAAAAATGTTAATTTTAAGCAAAAGATCTCTTATACAATCTCGTAGTAAAATTTGTGGCCTCCGTACCTACGCTACGCCACTGGAGAAACATTTAACCTACTTACGTCTCAAGTAATAACGCAAGCCTACACATAGTTTTCGTGTGTAGCGTAATGATAAGTAGAACGCTTGCCTTGCACTATTGTATTATAACTAGAACATGCACCGTAAATATATATTCATTCATCAACACAATTAATGTAACATACAGACCTAATAAACGACTTAGTAGTCTACGTATTCTTCTTCGTTTCTCCTGCCAGATGAACACGATATTATATGGTAACCATCCGACGTACCATAATGATGAAATGCCAACCCTCATAAGTGGTGACCTACAACGAAGAAAACTGCCGTCCTGATGTCCGCAATTTGCTGACCGCCGCCTGCCGCACAACCCGGTGATCGCTCCTCCAGAACCCACGAACTCAAGTAAGCAACGAATTTATTTTATCTTACTAATGGGCACTCCGCTTTCGAAGGAGGTCAGAGAGGAGGTCATCATAGCACAGACCGCCAGCGGCGACGCGTCAGCCCGGCAGACGACAGCAAGCGATTGGTCCAGGACAGATATCCTGCTTACGATTGTGGTAATTTTCCTGGCGTTTTCATTCCTGGGACGACTCGCGAAGTGGTACCACCGTTTCCTACGGATGAAAATAGAGAGAACCGCTACCAGGCTGTCCAGATCTGACGCTTGAATAACACGGTCCACAACATGCCACCACCCGCCGCCGCTCCCGCTGCCGCAGAACGTGTAGGGATACGAATCCCGCCCTTCTGGCAGTCCGATCCCGAGATCTGGTTCGCTCAGGACGAGCACCAGTTCTCCCTCGCCGGCCTCGACAAGGATGAGACGAGATTTACCTACGTCGCCGGACATCTGGAGCCCAAGTATGCCGCAGAGGTACGTGACATATTGCTTAACCCTCCCGCTAATAACAAGTATCTCAAGCTCAAAACCGAGCTCATTGCGAGGCTGTGTGCGTCGCAAGAGCAGAAAACGCGCCAGCTTTTAGAGCAGGAGGAAATTGGTGACCGCAAACCGTCTCAGTTCCTGAGGCACCTCCGTGCCCTAGCCGGAACTACCGTGCCCGACGCCACGATCCGTACCATCTGGCTGGGACGCCTTCCAGCCCACTTGCAGCCGATAATGGCTACACAAAAGCACGCAGACCTGGATGAAGCCGCCGAATTAGCCGACGCTATCGACGACGCCGTACCCCGCAGCACTTCATCCACTCACAGAGTTTCATCTCTGCACGACATGGTGAGGGAACTATCTAATATCGTCTCCGCCATGCAACTCAACACAAACGCCACTGCCGCACCCCGTTTTCCCCGTTCCAGAGCACGTGCAGCGTCTTTCTCACGCGCACGATCCCCAGCATTCTCTAGACGCTCCCGATCTCGCTCTTCTCCAAGGAACGGAAGCACAGTTTGTTGGTACCACCGCACTTTCGGTACCAGCGCGAAGTAGTGCCGCCCCCCGTGCAATTTCCAGTCTTCGGGAAACGCACAGGCCAGTCACCCATAACGGCAACCGATGACATGGCCAAGAAGAAGTCCTGCCGCCTTTTCGTCTTCGATAGAGTTTCCCGAGCACAGTTTTTGGTTGATACCGGATCAGAACTCTGTGTTTATCCTCGAAACATCTCTCGTTCACCTCGCATCAAGACGAGCTACCTTCTTCAGGCAGCAAACGGCATACCCATTCACACATATGGTTTCGTCACGCTAGATCTCAATCTAGGCCTCCGAAGATCTTTCCCTTGGAGATTCGTAATTGCCGACGTATCCAAGCCCATTATCGGAGCTGATTTTCTTCACCACTACAATCTGGTGGTTGACATAAAAAATCAATGCCTACTAGATCCCCTAACTCGCATTTTTGCACGTGCTTATAAATGCAACGACAACCATACATGTATCCAAACCGTTTCTGGCACCTCGCCTCAGCACCCTCTTCTGCTGAAGTTTCCAGAAATTACCAAACCCATGAGACTTCCTCACAAACCGACGCACTCAACAAAGCATCATATCCGCACAATCCCGGGACAGCCTGTATACTGCAAACCACGCAGGTTGCCCCCCGACAAACTGAGAACTGCAAGAAAAGAATTCGAGACAATGGTACAACTTGGAACTGCACGCCCTTCGGAAAGCAGTTGGTCTTCTCCACTTCACATGGTACCCAAACACGGTGACGAGTGGAGACCCTGTAGTGACTATCGAGCTCTAAACGCCCGAACCATCCCCGACCGCTACCCAGTACCGCATATCGAAGATTTCGCCCAATCTCTTCAAGGAAAGACTCACTTTTCCACTATCGATCTGGTCCGAGCTTACAACCAGATTCCCGTAGCTGAAGAGGATATACCCAAAACGGCGATAACTACCCCTTTCGGTCTTTTCGAATTCCCGTACATGTCATTTGGCCTACGCAACGCCGGCCAAACTTTCCAACGTTTCATCGACGAAGTTCTCAGAGGATTACATTTCTGCTACGCGTACATCGACGACATACTAGTAGCATCATCCTCAGCGGAAGAGCACGACGCACATCTCTCACAGATATTCCAGCGTCTCAAACAGTATAACATTCTAATCAATCCTCAGAAGTGTGTTTTCAGTTCCAAATCTGTCACATTCTTGGGTTACCAAGGCTCCGAAACTGGGACACGACCACTTCCGGCAAAAGTAGATGCCATCCGCAGCTACCCCCGCCCACAAACAGTGAAGCAACTCAGGCAATTTCTGGGAATGATAAACTTCTATCGTCGTTTTACTCCCAATGCCGCTACACTTCAAGCTCCACTTAACGACCTCTTACACGGCAACACCAAAGGCAAGACACAACTCGTCTGGAACCCTGCCTCGGCAGTCGCTTTCGACGCCTGTAAAGAGAGTCTAGCCAGTGCAACGCTTCTTGCACATCCAAACCCCCTAGCAACGCTCGCAATCATCAGTGACGCCTCTGACACCTCCATTGGCGCCGCCCTGCAACAGCGTATTCACGATGATTGGCAACCCCTCGCTTTCTTCTCCAAAAAGCTATCACCCGCCGAGAAGAAGTACGCCGCTTACGACAGAGAATTACTCGCAATTTACCGAGCCGTCAAGCATTTCCACCACATGATCGAAGGTCGTGATTTCGTCATTTTCACAGATCACAAACCAATCACCTTCGCTTTCCGTCAAAAGCCCGAAAAATGCTCACCCCGACAATTTCGATACCTCGATTTCATTTCACAATTCTCAACTGACATCCGTCACATTTCCGGCAAAACCAATCTCGTAGCTGATGCACTCTCTCGCACAGAAGAGATAACTGCACCCATCGATTTCGAGTCACTAGCTAACTCACAAGCGAATGACCCCGAAATTCAAAAATTTCTTCGACCCGACTCTGTACTTCAACTCAAAGAAATACACCTACCCTCATCTGGCATACCAATTTACTGCGACACATCCACGTCCAGTATCCGTCTGTTCGTCACGAAGTCTTTCAGAAGATAAATTTTCAATGTTATTCACGGACTTTCGCACCCCGGCATTAAAGCGACGACCAAATGCATAGCACAACGCTATGTCTGGCCCTCCATCCGAGCCGACTGCAGAAAATGGACGCAAGCATGTATACAATGCCAGAGATCGAAGATTCACCGACACATCGCCAGCCCACTTGTAACATTTCCGTAACATCCGCAAGATTCGAACATGTCCACATCGACATAGTCGGACCGCTGCCCATCTCAGAAGGTAAACGTTACTGCCTAACCTGTACCGACAGATTTTCCAGATGGCCAGAAGCTTTTCCGACCGACAACATCGAGGCAGAAACCATAGCTAGGACGTTCTACGAGGGTTGGATAACAGGATTTGGTACACCCCTGCGCGTAACTACAGACCAAGGTCGACAATTCGAGTCACACCTTTTCAAGCATCTCAGTTCTGAGGCGGTTGGTGCCTGTTAAGCACCAACCGCCTCAGAACTACGTCATACCACCCTCAAGCGAATGGTATGATCGAACGCTTCCACCGGCAACTCAAAGCCGCCATTAAATGCCACGAAACCGACCGATGGACACAAGTTTTACCCGCCGTCTTAATGGGAATACGAGCCGCCTGGCGAGATGATCTGAAGTCAACAGCAGCAGAACTGCTCTACGGAGAACCCCTCCGACTCCCGTGTGAATTCATCACACAGCAACAATTCAAGCCATCCAGCGACCCCACAGAGTTCATCAAGGACCTCAGACGCCAGTTTAATGCCCTGCGTCCTACTCCGGGGACACGCCACACAAATAATTCAAAAACTTTTATGTTTAGAGACCTTGCTACAGTAGACCATGTTTTCCTCCGCCGAGATGCCGTACGGGCTCCGCTGCAGCAACCCTACGAAGGTCCCTATCCTGTCGTGCGACGCCGTGACAAAACCTACACTGTCACAATCCGAGGTAAAGACGTAACCGTTTCCGTCGACCGTCTTAAGCCCACATACGTCTTGAACGACGCCGACTACACCAGCACACCCCTTGCAGATCAAGAACCGCTCCACGTTCACGATCAGCCGACGCCTCCAGCAGCCGTCCCATTGACGACTCGCTCTGACCGCCAAGTTCCATTTCTAGAACGTTATCGTTAACCACTCCAAGGGGGCTCCTGTGGCCTCCGTACCTACGCTACGCCACTGGAGAAACATTTAACCTACTTACGTCTCAAGTAATAACGCAAGCCTGCATTGAACCATCCACGGGGGAAAAGAATGACTGCTGTATGTGAAAACGGATTTGTAAGCTGCGGAAGGAAAGAGAAAATGTTTTAGGTCAGTGAGCTGTAGGCCAAGTACCGAAAGAATCAGCCAAAGTCTGGCATACCATTAACTCCAGTGCCCATCACTTTCTTACAATAACTGATTGTGATTTCCACCCATTCCCCCTGTCATTTGTCTACTTTCCAAGGACACATGACTGTCTAGCATTTTGTAAATTCGAAGGGGTGAATGGCTAGTAGAATATGCATTTAAACTAGCCACTGAAGAATTCAGATATCAGAAATCCTGCAATATGCTCAATCAACACTTTTCTGTATAATAGTGAAAAATCTCCATTATTGTCAATGTTGCCCTCGTGTGATGCTGAGCACGCGTTCTCCAAATATGTTGTGAAATTTATGGAGTTCACTTTCATATTTTGTAAACTGACTCAAAACCCTTTCCAGTATCTGAATACGATCCTGCATGTCATTAATGTAGATAACTCACAAAATACTCGCAAGAATAGATGCGGCACTCCTCGTTTGTTTACCATCAAACGCATATTCCCAGAGGACGAACATTGTTTTTAATTGCAAGTTTAAAAGTAAACCAGGCGCTTTTCATCATTTAATTAGCGCCAACATTCCATTTGTCTATTCTATAAGGAAGCTGTTTGATTTCTGTAATTAATAAAACGTCAACCGTGGTCTACAGATTAAAATTATTTCCTTTCTTTTCAGTACATTCCATTAAACTTGATGAATTGTTTGCGCGCCCCTATATTCTTTATTTGATAACTGCTCAGAGTAATTGCCGGAGAAAGATCCAGAATTACTTTATTTAATTAGACATGCAAAGAACTTTTGCTGAATTTTTAGCGACGCTGCTCCTGTTAGATCTCTTTCAGCTCGGAGTACCAAGGAGGATGCTAATTTTGGTTTTACTTTGAAGATAAATTGCCTAAGGTACCAGACGCTCTCTTCATGCCCGTTTTCTAAGTTATGTAAAGTTAATTAAGTCTCATTCGCACAACAAAACAAAATTCTAGAATCAACTAAATCGTGGAAAGAAGTCAACAGTAAACAATACCCTTGGGGGCTAATTTAAAGGGCATCACATGTTGCAGGAAAAAACTAAGGGTAACCCTGCTTCTTGTAGGTATCAAATTTTCAATTTAAGTTTTATGAATGCATATTGTTTATGAGAAGAACACGGCCTATTTTAATTACGTGAACATAACACTCAGCACTTAAAAAGTTTGCTAAATATTCATACATTGCGGGCAAAGTAATTTACCTTAAAATTATTGAAACTGCATGGTAGCGAGCCTCCAGATAGATTATAATGTTATAATCAAATTCTCACCTGCTCTTTAACATCTTCTTATATATCCAAAATGATCCTTACCTGGAAAAAACATAAACATTTAATGTATTGCCGCTTTTTATCAAGTTTGAAGTAGACATGTCACAAATAATTTTTGGAAAAATGTTGCAAATTTTGCAGTCAGCACCTTAAGAATAGCTTGAGGCGACAGACTTTTCAATAGTATACTATTTACCAAAGGATTAAAAGGCCCTTTATTACAATAGTTAGTATTTTTTGCAATCCCGAATAATTTGAAATAGAAATAAGTAGGTACCTAGTTAAAGGAATCTTGCAATTGCAATTGACAGTGAACAGTAAAAACTTTCATTCATCTTGACACTTGCTTGTTTGTACAATTGAGTCTCCATAGCAATTCATTGTTTTTTCCTTTTATTCCTTCCTGGACCAAAATTGCTAATCCCTTGGGACTAAAGGTGACACTTTAGCCCTTAATAAAAGTAGTACATTCAATCCCGGTAGTGCAAAAATATTATTTTCCGACGACGTCCTAGGAATGCGACACGTTTCATACAACTAAGTAGGCACGGAAATTGGACAATAGCGTCCACCCGTGCGCTATACAGTTGTGCGCTATAATGAAAATCGCACGAGTATATTCAAATATTGTAGGCAGTTTTGACGTTTGCTGAATAAATATCGCGCCTCTTTTCAAATCTAATAATATTTGATAAAAAGATCCTTCAAAATCAGCCTCCAAGGACTCTTCACATTATCACAGATACCTAGTTCTGTAGAGTAAAGATCCCTTTCGGCGCAGAAAAGTTTATTTTGGAAATTGGAAGTCGAAACGCATTATGGGATTTATTTTTTTCATGATGAATTGAAAAATTACTATTAATCGGGCTATTAATATATTGGTAGTACGCATAGTAATTTTTCAATTCATCATGAATTTCTACCAAATAGTAAAATCAGAAAATATTAACTACATATTTTTTTCATATTTTCTAAGTCAGCAAGGTACGTTTTAAAACTGGTGTTCTAATTCATGCTCCAATAGTTTCGTTTTTGGGTTATTTCGGGTCTGATGCGTAAATACGAAATTTTGATTTTCATACAACTTTAGTCGTAGCGAAAATTATTGGCTGCTGCGATCTACCGCATCCAAAAGTTCGAGGACGCTGCAAGCGCTTTCTACAAATCAGCTGCCGATTCTGCTGCACCCATGATGTAAGAATCGCTAGAAGACATTAATTATATGAACTGGCGCCTTGTGAATGGATTGTATGTAAATAATTAGGTAGGTATCTGTTTCTTCTTGTGAAAATATCGGTTATCAAGTTACTAAATGTTCCTTTATCCAGTACCGTTTTGGAAAGGTTTTGTGATGACAACCGCATTTCAGAGATGATGCCGAAATCCACGTGTCATCTGTAAGCGTTCGTCTTGCAGAAATTACCAAATTTCGGTACTTACCATTGTATACTAACATAAGTTTAGGAGGATTCTTATTAATATTGGGACTGGGAGGACCTGTGACCCACAATACCTGATTTAAAACTAAAGGTGAAAATCCGTGAGTTGCCTCTTACAAAAGACGAAGCTCAATAATGAATATCCTGTAGCCTTTTCCATTAAGTTTGACTGATCATTCATTTTCTGCTTTCAATCAGTCCATCAGAAAATGTAAAATATTATAGAACTTTCCAACAAATGATGGAATGCTTAAACCTTTGGAGAATTATAAGTCTAGATGAAGCAGAAAATCAATGAATCCTTAAAAACCCACGGTTGTTTAGGGTAATGATGAGTGGTTTGAACCCCGGTTTGAATAGATAAAAGATTTAAAATGATACAATAGGCACTAGGTAATAGGTACAATGTGTGTTGTTATAATACACCGAAACAATAGAAATGGAAGTAGGCACACGTAAATGTTATGACAATACAAATACTGATGCCGATATAAAAACCAGGAAAAATTTAAATTCAGTGTATAGTGATTGTGTCTAAATCCTTGAATCCGCCATAGATATTGTAGATCGCGTTATTTTCTGTTACAAAAACATTTGTTTTTCCAGTCACAAGAAAAATGGGGCGTATATCCAAACACGTGTTCTAAAACATTACATTTACATTATAACACGTCGTAGAAGACTAATTGCAGGCAGCAGGACGGTTGTAGAAAATATTGTCAATAACATTAACATGGTATTCAACAAGGATTGTGCAAATAGAATGTGGAAAAGAAGGGATGGTTATAATTTTGTACGAAAGCTCTGCGGATGAATACAATGCGTACGCATAGAAATTGTTTAATCGGAGAACGGACAATTACATCATCAAAACTGCACGGAAATAATGACGTTACGTATGAGCTTTGGCACCAATGGCGCACTATCTAAGTCAGAGGCCATATAATAAAACTCGCGTCTAGAACCCACGCCGTCACAATGACGCACTCGCCTCGATTGGTCAGCGCTCAACACACTAACGCCTAGACCCCGCCAATTATTCCCGATTTTATTGTTATAAGTAAAAACATTTTTAAGTTAAACGGTTTTATTGTTGACACACGCATTTTAAACAAAGGGTCGTAATTTACACCCGATAATTTAATGAATTTTGCATACTAAAAAATAATAAATGCTCGATATAAAACAATAAATGCTCGATAAAATTTTGCTTGATATACCTAATTGAATTATCCAGATGGGGTACTAAATAAACGCTCGGTAATGTTTTGGTTTTTTTTTGGGGGGGGACTTAAACGCTCCGCTCGCTTCGCTCGCTCCGCTTGCCCAAAGACCAGAAATAGTGGGCCGTGGAACCACTTTTTTGGCTGTATTCAGTGACGGGCAAGTATAAAACAAAGCAGTTCCCTTAAACAAACCCCTTAGCTGCCCTCTCGCACTAGACACACGCATTTTTTGTTCAAAAGAAAAAAGTGGAATCATAACAAAAAACAACTCCGACGAGGTGCGAAACCTCAGCGTTGCGACTTGGGAGGCTGACACATTGAGTACTGACCCACCGCGGTGTGATGGCTGAAGCTCTTATGAAAATAGTATATAAGTAGATACGCCCGTTGCCGTAAGTCAAGACAGTTTAGATTGCACAGTCTAAACTCTATTGAGCTTTACGCAGTTGTTAACGTCACATTGCATCGGTAACACTGTCACCCGCTTAAATTCTAAGCGATCGATAGTAGCGCTGACCAATCAACGCGAGTGCGTCATTGTGACGGCGTGGGTTCTAGCCGCTAATTATAATAAACAACGCCGTGACCGTCCGACACTGAAGTGAGAGGAAAATGGACGGTCGCGTCGTTGTTGTCTAACAACCGCGGTACGTCTAGGAAAACTTGTTTGTGCGTACGGTACGTCATTTTTCCTTCTCATACGAACGACTAATACCCACTAAAACACTAATGCACTAAATTTCTTTCTACCACAAACACAATCTATAATTATTTCTTACATATTATTGACGTGTGTAGAATAAAATATTTCCCGTTGAAAATTAAACTGGAAAAAGGAAGAAATGACAGAATGCAGGATTGTAGACAGGGACAGGAATACCAGACTCCACTATTTCAAATAAGTGTATTATTTTGCATTGGAATTTTGGAAGCAAATAGAATATTAAAATTAAAAATTACTTTTTCCAAGCTTTTTTCTGTTGTGATAAAATAGTAGTTTCTGCAACAAGAGTGGATATGATGTCCATATCGCACGAACACGAAGTTTGAGCACGACGCCGTAGGCGGAGTGCTCGATCGTGTGAGTGCGATATGGACAATCCACTCGTGTTGTACAGTACATTTTTTTCTACGACCCACTAAAGAAAAAAATGGGAAATTAAAAAAAGTCTTGTAGTTTCAGGAAAGAGCGCAGTTTAGGATAGGTGGAAATATCAATGTTATTTTTAATATTAATCATTGTTTTCAATATTGAATATGTTGTCCAGAGGATTGATGGTTTTATTTCACTAGATAACTTTTTCATATAAGCAGTTACGACATTTTCAGACATATGCTTTATTCCCTTTACCAGTGTCCAGTCGATAAACTTTTTTTATAGCAAAATTCATATTTACTTTTTGATTTCTGAGGTAATAATGTCTGGTACGTTTCATTTGCAGCTAGACGAATATCTGGTGGAGTACCATTTATTGATTCTTCACTGGAATCGTTCATTTTTAATTATTTTTGAACGTAGTAATAATTATAAACATGTATACTGACAAATTAATTTGACAGCTTACGCATTGATTTGAAATTTTCAAAAATAATAGTTGGCCGTTTACTCAACATGAACTGTTATTGGACGATTTCATATCCTATACTTGGGCCGGCGAACAGATGGAGTGATCACCCTGCAAGAACGTGCTCTAGCGGGGCCAATAGTAATTTATGACGACCGAATTGGAGTGATGCGACTTCGTTGGGTCTAAAGTAAGCGCATCACTGCGATTCGGTTGTCCTAAATTGAGAGTGGTCCCGCCTAGAGCACGTTCTTGCAGGGTGATCACCCCGTCTGTTCGGCGGCCCAAGTATTACAAGAGTGAATATGAAATATATCGGATCAGTTAAATGGAATTGCCTACTTTTCCGTTCTATGTATAGATTATAAAGAAAACAGCAAATTTACATAAGGGAGTGGAAAAAAATTATAAAGCCTTTCTTTCTAAGAAATTATATACTTGGGCCGCTGAACAGATAGAGTGATCACCCTGCAAGAATGTGCTATATTAGTGAGGCCAATATTAATTTATGCCGACCGAATTGGAGTAATACGACTTCGTTGGGTCTAAAGGAAGCGCATCACTGCAGTTCGGTCGTCATAAATTAAGAGTGGCCCCGCCTAGAGCTCGTGATTGCAGGGTGATCACTCTATCTGTTCGGCGGCCCAAGTATAGGTATGTAATAAATAATAATTATTTCAAAAGAAAGTCGGATTCTCGGGACTATGGAACAACAAGGAATCGGCATTCCTAAAATGTGGGTAACATACATGCAATCATAGTAGCAAGACCAAGAACAGTATTTATAAAATCGTTACCAAATATGATACTCGTACGTCTAAGATCATGTACAAAACGTACAGACAAACGAGAAGTACGGAAGCACTTTACTAACAAATCAAGGACGTGAGTCACACGAAACAATAACAACTTGTTCAGAAATCGGGATTGTACTTTATCCTCTATTTGCGCCCCTTACTATACTTGAGTTACTTAACTCAAATAAGATAATATTTTTCCTGTTACCTAAGAATGTGTATGCGCAATAAGTAGGCTGGCCGGGCCCACATCTTCTTCTTTTCCTTTTCTATAGTTACTTTACCTAAAAATAATGCTACGCCCACAACTATTTTAGTCTAATCTGGGCCTACATTGGCAACCAACTAATGTAAAAGAAATGCTTACATTGGCTTTTATAAAGCCACTGTAGAAATGCTCGGCTGCCAGCGACCTCTGATAGAGAAGTGCTGAACTTTTATTTTTAACTCTGACGATAAATTTGAACAATTTCCTCTACCAAAGCATCCTAATGAATTCTCATAACAAAAATTAGGCATCAGGTAGATGTATTAATTGTTTTTGAAAATTATGGATAAAACTGAAATTTGCCACATGAGAAAAAATGAAATTAGATAATTACCTATTTGGAGAAGTTCTCACCTATATTTTCGATAGTGGATGAAGTACACGATTTCCAAATGAAGTGACAACTGCGGAAAATATTTTTTTTTTATCAGGAATTGATTATGAGCGTATATGTACTCGTAATATGGGTTTGTTGAATGAACGGCAATCTCTCTGGTATAGAAAAGCTTAGTACCAGGTTGGTGCCATGTTTGTTAGTAGCAGACTAAAAACAGCAACGCCTGAACATTTCCCGCAAGTGTTTGACCTTTTTCTAACGCAATTTGAAGGGCTGTTTGTGACTGTCGACGAAACGTAGATTCACCACTACATATCAGAGGTCATGGAGATGTCAAAATAATGGAACCTAGGTGAACCATGTCCGAATAAGGCTAGGGGAACTGCCTACGACAATATGGGGTAGAAAAATATTAGCGCAATTCACGGAACGGTTTTAGGGAGGTCGCCCTTTTAAAGAAGATTTATCGAACCGGAGAAAACCCAAAAGATCCCGAAACTTGCATCTCAATGATCCAGAAATTTGCCAAATGCAACAGGACATTAATTACTTACTATTCAAGGTTTAATTTGTTTATATATGTACTTTCTGAGAGTTTGAGGCATTTCCTTATTTTTAATGTGTTGCTTAATTCGAATATACCATACCACCTGACGTACCAAACAGAAAGATATTTTTTGTTTGGAGTGGTTATGAATCTTGGAAAAATTTGTGTGAAGTAAAAACCTGTTACAATGAAAATATTTGTAATTTTATGCTGGTCCAGCCGAGCTGGTGCCGCCCAGCTGGACCCGCTCATTTCTGCACTCACACGGCTTGTAAATTTGATTAGTTTTCTATATGTACAGTAAGTAGAGCAATTTTCGT
This sequence comes from Xestobium rufovillosum, assembly GCA_963966045.1. Lineage (NCBI taxonomy): Eukaryota > Metazoa > Arthropoda > Insecta > Coleoptera > Ptinidae > Xestobium > Xestobium rufovillosum. Next base: position 21,601,814 of record OZ014493.1, on the reverse strand, counting down.
GTCCAACTGCTTATATTCATCAGTAGCCATCACTTGAGGTTGTGCAAAAATATCGAGAAGTGAAGATTAATTTATTGCCATATACTATTTATCATCAACCGTAAGCAATAGAAGGCGATATAAACGCAAGAGATACTGGGTTCATGAAATATTAATGAATTATGAACGGCTTGCAAATGCACAATAATCTATCTGGACTGTACTATCCACGTGGTTTCAAAGAATGCAAATCTATTGGTGGATTTGCAATTACCGGCCGAGCGGGTCCCGCCGCAGTTGTATATTTCTACAAATCGAGCTGGACCAGCCGGGCTGAAGCGGGTTTACAAGCTACGTGAGTGCAGTTCCATAAGCGGCAATGCTTTTCAGATTGCGGCGGGCCCAGCCGGGCGGGACCAGCTCGGCAGGACCAGCTACGTGAAATGCGGCCTTAAAGGTTCACAGTTGCTATGCTCACTTTGAAGCAAAAAGGTATATAACTATATATTTACGAAAAAAGTTCCCCACCACGATGGCGTCCCTGCTCACACTTCTATCACAGCAAACTGCCAAAATGTATCGGTTGATTTTTCTTTATGTGCCTATTTGTCATATTTGGCGTAAGCAACTTCTTCTTGTTTCCCAACTTAGTGAAATGTCTTGCCAGTAAGCATTTCGCTCACAATTCAGAAATCATCAGAACTATGAAAAATTATTTTAAAGAGCCCGAGAATCAAAATTCAGGAATCCTGGTTCAATGTACTCATTTAAAAGAGAGCCACTTAAAAAAAAACAATAAATCGTTTTACCAAAGATTCTCTGTTTTCATATTAATTTATTCTTCATCATTATCAATTTGCCCTCGCAGGCTGTAGGCTGCAGGCTGCATTAGGATTTTATCTATTTTCCGTTGTTCAAATATTGCATGTTTTGAATGTGTATGGAAAACCGCAGACCAACTGGTTTCGTCCTTCTGGGACTCATCAGTACGGTGCTTTCCCCTACACACTCAAACCATGCAATTTAATCTTGCTATATATGCTGCCGCGCTCTGGACAGATATCAGCAAGTGACAACTACTTTGAGTAATTATCTTATATATTATTATAATTCAATGCCTGGCGGGGTATTTGCCCGAGGAGTAGTTGTTCGAACGGTCCAGTACCACTAATTAATACCAGATAATTACTCAAAGTAGTTGTCACTTGCTGATATCTGTCCAGAGCGCGGCAGCATATATAGCAAGATTAAATTGCATGGTTTGAGTGTGTAGGGGAAAGCACCGTACTGATGAGTCCCAGAAGGACGAAACCAGTTGGTCTGCGGTTTTCCATACACATTCAAAACATGCAATATTTGAACAAAGACCTGCTTAAAAGCACGTACGTACATGGAGACAAATTAGGATTGTTTCAAAGCCATCTTAGATGGGGTAGCAGTCTGAAACGTCTCGTAGTACAAAAAATATGGATTTAGTTCTATAATTCAATGCCTGGCGGGGTATTTGCCCGAGGAGTAGTTGTTCGAACGGTCCAGTACCACTAATTATTTTCCGTTACAAATTTTTTATTCCACAGTTGGAAAATGATGTCAGTTACGTCTTACATCCCAGTTCCGTGATATATTTTCTTGGACGTGTTCCTCCAATTCTCTCATTTTAATGCAAATTAATTACGACTTGTGTCTTGTCCCAAGTTTCTGCAAATGTTAAATTAGAAAATATCTGTTGAAACTTACAAATGACCCAAACTTATGCTGAAATAAGTAATTATGTATGTCCTATTTCAGCGCATTGCAGACAAGCAAACAAATTATTAAAACATGTTTTACGTTCAACAATTCATCACAACTCAAAGTAAATTACTTTCTGCACCTTGATATACATCTGCATCGAAATCTAATACGGTTTACTACATTAAGGATTTGAGAAGTCCCGTACTAAAGATCAGTGTGTTAGCGGAGCGGAACGCGATGAGTCCCGCGAGAGGTTAGTAGCGGCACATTTAACAAATGACTGCCTCTCCACCCTGTCAAAGTTTTACAACAATTTCAATCAAAATGATTACAGTATTAGTCTGAGTTGCGATGGGGACCTGCTTTCGCAGAGCTTACGTTTTGACACTGGCACTTTATTACGATCCTACAGCAACACAACGGTTTACGCCTCTCCAATTTCCACTTTAACGTTCTAATTTAAATACCTACTTGCAAAATCATCTAAATTTTTATACAGCAGGTATTACAGTCTAAACAAAAACCGAGGCAAAAGCTTTATCGACTTTGCTAATTTGATACTACTCAATTTCAGAAACATTGTTACAGTATTCCTAAAACAATGTTTGAAGATTCCTCAAATAGTCTCTCCCCAAGTTCTTCCTATACACGTAGTAAAGGAAGAGGGAAGCGTTTGGGACATTATTTCCTATTCTTCATTTATAAGTGAAATAAATACAACTTCTGGTAAAATATCAGTTGATACTTAAATTTTAAAGTACAATAGATTGAAAGGCCAGATTCGATCACAAGAATTTTATACTTTCATTTTAAAAATATAGGGCAAATGCCACAACTGTGGCAATCACGAATATTTTATTAAATAACGCATAAAATTCTGTAATACATGATAATTTAATCTTTATTATATTTTTAGCACAAATAGGCATAGGCACCACATGTTAATAAAAAAATTGCGAAGAACTTTGCTATAGGTGAAAAAATATAAACACACCAAGTGGAAAGAGCAATCATTGATATCACCTATAAAATATAAATACTGCTTACAGACGTAATGCTACCAGCGGCAAAACTGTATGCATACTTATAATAATATTCAGGGTACCTATTGGTACTTTTCAGCGTTCTTCGGGTTGACCAAGAAATAAAATTATTACAACCTTACTGGTTACTGGTTACTGGTTCATATATGAAATATCTCTTAACATTTTCATTAGAGAAAGTGAAAAGTGTTCGGTGTCCCGTGACACTCTACAGGGTGATTTTTTATGTGGTGCTAACATGGCTATCTTTTTAATCTTAATAGATACAGGTTCGGTTAAATGGGAGAAAAGTTGCGTCTATTCAAGCATAAAGAAGTGCCGTTTGCAGAAGTAGATTATCTCTTTTCGTTTTTGAAATAATCGAAAAAAATAAAAATTTTGGCTTTTGCATTTGTGTTCATATTTTCCTTATTTGGCATTCAATCTTAATCTGCAAAAACTTTCTTGGGGCGACTTTTCATCCTCTTTCCATTTGTGGTAGCAGAAATTACCTACTACGTTTCGTTTCTTCAGAATCATCATCAGGTTCATTTTTTCTTATGGCGCCATCTTAGATTTTTTCACCATGAAATAGCCCATTTTTTTCTGAATAAAATGATATAACATATTTGTATGTTTAAATCGCATTTAGGCCCAGAATTTTAATAAAACATGATAAAAAGGTTTTTCCATGTAATCACAATTGCCGTGAAAACAAAAGTTTATCTACTTTGTCAACTCAAACGTCAAGAAACTTTTTTGTGGATTACTCTAATGACGAAAAGGTTGGCATGTTATTTGTTTATGCTACTGCCAGAAGAAATGCTGAAAACGCGACTGCAATGCATCGCGAATCGTATCCGGAACAAACATAACCCCATCAGTGTTACTTTCGCAAATTGGAACGCAACTTACGCGACAATGGACAGTTTATGAAACCTAAAAGAAAAAAGGAAAATCTAGTTACGCAAATATGCGAAAATATTGAGCAAAATGTATTAGCATTTACCGAATTAAAAAATTTAGAAGGTAAAGAAATTGCGTGAAATTGAGCAGCATAAGTAACGCTGATGGGGTTATCTTCGTTCCAGATACGATTCGCGATGCATTGCAGCCGCGTTTTCAGCATTTCTTCTGGCAGTAGCATAAACAAATAACATGTCAACCTTTTCGTCATTAGAGTAATCCATTGTAACCCGATAAAACACAATCGTATTAAAAAAGTTTCTTGACGTTTGAGTTGACAAAGTAGATAAACTTTTGTTTTCACGGCAATTTTGAGTTGACAAAGTAGATAAACTTTTGTTTTCACGGCAATTGTGATTACATGGGAAAACCATTTTTATTATGTTTTATTAAAATTCTTGGCCTAAATGCGATTTAAACATACAAATATGTTATATCATTTTATTCAGAAAAAATGGGCTATTTCATGGTGAAAAAATCTAAGATGGCGCCATAAGAAAAAATGAACCTGATGATGATTCTGAAGAAACGAAACGTAGTAGGTACTTTCTGCTACCACAAATGGAAAGAGGATAAAAAGTTGTCCCAAGAAAGTTTTTGCAGATTAAGATTGAATGCCAAATAAGGAAAATATGAACACAAATGTAAAAGCCAAAAATTTAATTTTTTTCGATTATCTCAAAAACGAAAAGAGATAATCAACTTCTGTAAACGGCACTTCTTTGTGCTTGAATAGACGCAACTTTTCTCCCATTTAACCGAACCTGTATCTATTAAGATTAAAAAGATAGCCATGTTAGCACCACATAAAAAAATCACCCTGTATAGGAAAAATGGAGACAAGTACTAACCTTTTCAGTTACAAAGACGCCGAACCTAAACCCTCGAAATGTATTTAGGATGGTATATAAACACTGCTCTCTAAGAACGTGGTGCTCTAGCCAATTAGTACACAAAAACTGGGATTACGTGATCCACATAATACATGGCGGCTAAATTCGAACCTCACGTAACTATTAAAGAAAGTGGGCCTTTTTCCCGAAGTTTTCCAGAAATATTCAGGCAGCGTCTTTTGCAGTTTTTGTTCTTAATTCCGAGATTAGGCCGCGTGTGGAAAAAAAGAGGCTCTCGATCAGTAGATAATGTTTCGTAACTATTGAATTTTACCGGTGTACGTTTCAAAGCTTGTGTCACAATACCATGTATTTTTTATCTCACACGAATGGGGAAATCTGGGTTTTAAAACATTTTTTCTGCGCTTATAATATTTTAAATTGAACTAAATCGATTCTTTTAGAAAATTATTTATAAATAAATTATGATTTTCAACATAATGATGCTGTGGCAAAGTTTAAACATTCCGGTTTTCTTAAAATAGGTATACTTACTTCTAGTTTCAAGTTGGAGAAGTGGTCAGTTATCCTTTTTTATTACTATAAGAATATTATTCTTTATAGTATTTATTCTTTTTGCACAGAAACATGTTAAATTTTGACTTTAGTATTTGACTAACAGAATGTTACAATCTGGTTAGATATTAAATAATTTGTTATCTTCTTCTGAGAGTTCCTTCCCGTTCCCACCATTCTAGCTATCATCATTTTGTTGACTGCTGCACGAAATAAATAGCTCTGTGGTAGATATGGTAAACAAGGCCTTGAAAATCTTCAGCCACTAGATTTTCTCCTTCCAGCACCTCTCTTCCTAAACACTTTTCATTGAAAGATGTATTGCAGTAAGTAGATATATCCTGCTCTCACTCCTCATGACGTAGCAAATGTATTGGAGCTTCCAACTTTTCCCGTGTCAAGAAGTTCCTTTTCTCTGTATATTTTATGGATAATTTCAGCATTTGTTGTTAACACAATCACCTTTTCGTAGTCTCTGTACATAACTGAGTTTTATCACTACTATGCTTTTTACCAATTGCAATATAACATTTAAGACAGTGACTTTATAGTACAAAGGACGAGCGTCAGATGGAAAAAACAACCGAGACTATCAGGTTACAGAAAAACTATTTATTGCAGCAGTCGCTTACTTGAATAATATAATCTTTGAGGTAATAAGATGAATTCCAGAGCGAGTAGAGTGCAGCGCAACTTTGTAAATTTAAATATGCATATTCAGAAGAAACGAGCCCGTTCTAGCTAGTTTTGTGGTAATAATTATAAGCAAATGTAAAGCGACATGACTTGTCTACATTTCAGTAGGTACAATTACTCGTTGCTAATAGCGCAATTATTTCTTCTGCTGCAGTTAAATAATCTTAAGCGATAGAAGTTTAGGAAGGAAAACTTCTACTCCTTTTTGTTTAACTGGGGGTCACCGGTACAGAAACTTGAAAGCTTCTCCTTAGTATTTTCCAGACAGTTGCAACTCCAAACTTTGAATTAAATATCTGAATAAACCTGAGATGAAAAGGTGTTTCACCTTACGCCTTCTGTTTAATTTTAATTAGTCTAATGCTATCTTGTAGGTACCACTGCACGGTCGCTGAATTCTAAACTTTCGAAAAGCGTAAAATTTTAGATAACTCCAGGAAAACCAGTGCAAAACAGAAGTTTGCCAAGTTTGTAATTTAACTGTCCTGATGTCACTCAAAGAGGGCTTAATTTATATTTTTAATTTAATTTAGAATATTATATTATGATACGCGTATAATAATCAGGACTTGGTTCTATAATTTAATACCTGGCAAGGTACTTGTTCGAGAAGTATTTGTTGCAGCTATCAAGTATCAAGAATAATGTTTTCTTTGTCATTTTTAGAACTGCGTCAGTTATCTGAACATACTGTTTGTCGTCGTTCAATTACTATGGATATAATCCTAAATTGGATAGACCCAGTTATACCCGGGTAAAGCTAGCATTATCCAAAACTGCAAAGGGGGTTGGACCTGGAGTTTATGGCATAAAGGGAGGTCAGCGTCTCTATCAACGTAGAGTGCTTCGTGGCAGTATTTCAGGCAGAGATATTTGCTATCATAACTTGTGCCAGAATGCTAGTGGGGAGGGAATACAGTGCCAAGTAGACGTAGACGGAGGCGCAGACGTAGACGTAAACGTATACGGAGACGGCACCTGCAGTATGCCCTTGATTGCGAACCAGCAAATGCTTCTTGTTGCGGGTATTGAAAAAGTCAACTTATTTTTTTTAATTTCCAAGTAAGTAGGTAACTGAAAATATTTTCATTGAGAAGATTGTTCTTAAGTCCAAATCTAAATTTTCAGAATCATAGTTGCATTGTACAGAGCAATGCTTTTAGTCTGCTCTTTTTGTGAACCACCCCGTATCTACATTTTCAAGAGCATCAGAGAAACAGGTTAAAATAAATTTATACCTTGAAGCTGAAGAAGTCGTAATTGTTATTCGATGCTGTAAAAATGTAACATCTGCTGATGATATAAATTATATAAGGAAAGATGGTCATTTAAAACACCTGCTATGTCGAAGGTACACCTTTGTCAAACTCCAACAAAACAACTTTTTAATCTGCAGTCTGGCACACGCCGAATTTATGAGCCTGACCACCTGTTAATGTGTACAGACAGCTGTGATTAAGTTTTCAGGTGGACAGAAGATACCTAGCTGAATTTAATTAGTTATTTGTCAGAGCATCTGCTGTTACTCATCAGATTCGTTTAACTTCGTCCTACGAGTTCAGATTTATTTTTGAATTTTTTATGTACCTTGTACCTGCATGTTAGTGTGGGTTTCTCAAAATATATCTTTTTAAGTTTATTTCTTTTTAACATTCTGGAGAGTGGCTAATTTATGAGACAACCCGTATTATATTTAGATTTTACAAACATAAATATGTAGATTCTTTCAGTTGCTTCTGGTCTGAACCGAATTAGAATTTTAGAGGTACAAGCAGATACAAACCGAAGAAAATATTGAAACTATACAGGGTGTTCACGCGAAACTACTAGACAAATTTATATAGGAAAGGGGGATATTTACGAAAAATTGTTTCAAACTAAAGTTGTTCGGTTAGATCTACTCTATAATTCGAAAATATTTTCAGCTGTACAGCTTGCCCAATGGAATAGTTTGTGAGTTATTCCAGTTTTTTCGAAATTGTTGAAGTTTGCAGACCTTTACTCATTCAGCATAATATCCAAAACATAAACTGATTTTTTGGGACTGCTACAGACGCATGATGAAGATACCGTGCATATAGGGAGGGGAAGATAATAAAGAATAGGAGCAATAGGATGGTAGGATGGTAGGATACCTTCTGAAACACGAAGGAATAGTTCGCGAAATACTAGGGTCGTAGATAGGAATAAAAATAGGTAGGGGTAGGAGGCCCAGATCAGACTACAGTTCTCAAATAGTTAGGGATGTAGGATGTTTTACTTTTAGGGAAATGCGTAGGTTAAATCAGGTTAGAAAGGGATGGAGTGAGAGCTTTATTATTATGATGAAGAAAGAACAATATTCGCGTAAAAGAATTGAAAATAAAATAAACACAACACGACTACAACAATAAAATATTGAATTTTCAATAAACTAGTAATAAATGTTAAAATAAGTGTTCAAATTGTTGACTTTCAACTCTATCAAATGCATGAATGCATAGATTTTACAAAAAACAAGATTAGCTACAAAAAACAAGATTAGCCACCAACCACCAAACTGTTACCAGAAAAATCGCACCATACGGGCGCTGAGTTTATCATTAATCTTTTTTTCTGAAAATTCTTGTCTTTCTGTAAAATAAATTTATTAAGTTTATAGCTTTAAATTCACAAATTTTTCTTTAAGTTTAATTTTTTTAAACATAGCCACTTCGTTTCTTGAGCTACTTAAAGCTCTTTGTGAAGCTTATAATTGTTAAATGAACCATAGTGATGAGGGAGAGTTGCCTCTCATAATTATACATCGTTCCAGTGTTTCAGTTAAGTAGGAACCATTTATAATAATAAATTTATTGTATTTCAGAATTTTAATTTAGCTCTGTTTTTTCGTAAAATAAAGAAAGTTAAAGTTAAATTAACAACTGGTAAATGTGAATGCTGAATTTCAGTATTTATTCAGTGACGGATTATTCGCAGATAAAATTCTTCCTTTATAAACGTATAAAAGTAATGCTGGTTGACAAATTTAAAACACTATTCCAGTTTTTAATTTAAACTCTTTGAGAATAGGATGCGGCTTTAGAACGTAATGTTCAAGGGAAAGATAAAAGAAACAGTCCTGAAACAATAATTTAAGACGCGAAAGAAAAGATCGCAGGGTATCATGTTTAATGGGTTCGGCGGACATCAGAACTTTGTTATCTTAACTTGATAAATGTGAAGTATTTAGGTCTTTGTTAAAATAATGATATTTAATAAAGGAAATTGATATTCTTTCCGTAAAAATGTGCTGAAATGGTGGCGGTATTGTTCAGAAGTAATGTGATACATTCTTGCTTCGTGGGGGCGATATATTTATCTTTGCGTCGTCATGAATTAAATAATGTTTTGACACTTAGAAATTGTTTCGTTAGATGAACATGAACAAAAGCAGTTCCTCTAAATACGTGTCGTGTTATGCAAGGGTGCGCTGAGAAGTAATGCTGCCTCGGAATTAATTTCCAGTTTGGTAGTAAATTAATGATAAAGTATGCTAAACAATGTTATAAATCCATTCTTCTCAGATTCACACATTTTTGCAAACCCCTAACAAATTTGATAATTACGTTTCTGAAGAACTCGGTCGGTTGATTGCTGTATCAGTATCTAACTTGTGTCTACCTGGCATATTCTGCCTGGGTTTTCAAATCAGGCTGTAGCCTGACGGAGCAAGAACTGAGTTATAGCGTTGATTGACTATAATTGACTATAATCAGTCAACGGTTATAGGAAGGATGTGGGTTAACAGAAAAGTAGTTCATCACCAATGAGAAAAGAATACTCCAAGCAATAAGAACTGACAGTACTATTTTAACAACGTTAGTCACTTCATCAGGTGTGCTACATTCACTCTTGCTAGTACTGTCTCCTGAACTAAACCCGAAAGAGCACGCAGGCAAAATGTGAATAATAATGGAACTTGAGGGTGCGTGGAATCGTGAATGTAGGCGAAATGCTGAAACTCTGTCAAAAACTGAATTATAAAAAATACTTGGTGACATGTCAAGATCAAGTCACATGTCACACCTTGGTTTAATATAGATAATGGTTCGACACTCCGAGAATCGATTTTCGTCGCCTTCTGCGCATGTGGACAAACTTGTTGAGAACCTCTGTAGTCAGGAGTGTCGGATTCATTTCGCTTTATGACACTGCCAATATGTCAATTTATCAACGTCAGTTAATTGCCATTAAATAAATTTCAGTATTTAATTCCCAAGTTTTTCGTTAATATAAAGTGTTTGAACACGAAAGTGTTCTTGCATGTACTATTTTGGTTTTTACGTAATGCCCAAATAGGTGTCAACTGCAAAACGACTAATTTCCAGATCAGATTTCCAGATTTCTTCAATTTTCAATTTCTATTCTAAATAATATTTAAATTGTAACTTACGCTTTCAGGTATGTTACTCATTTGATTTTCCCATAATTTATTCTCACATTGGAGCAAAACAACATTCAAATTCAACCAAAAATTTTGATCTTCCACAAAGTTTGACACCAAATTCCTACTATGCCGTTGCTACGAGCAAATAGTGCTCGTAGTGTCGTTGACGGCTGACGGTAACCGGCGATTTTAGAAAAATACCGTAGTTCGCGACAAAACACCCCAGAGTTCCACATACTGACGTCAGTATGTCCCATACCAGTGGCCCGCAAAAGCTGCGTAATGGCCAACCACCTTTATGCTAAACCAAGAAGTCACAAATCTTATGAAATTTGAAAAATAAAGGGTATTGTGTTATTTGGCGTGTAGGTATCAGATCTGACCAGGGAGTGAGAATTCCATAATGGTCACCTGTCTTTGTAAATTTTGGTGGTGATGAAGGTATGCTTCATGGGCGACCATGAATTATGGACCTTAGTTCTTAATATTCTCAATCTATTATTAATCATTTTCAGTGAGAAAATCCTGAACATACGGGAAATCAGTGTGGTAATAAAAAAAAATTACAAAATTCTTGTTAATATTATGCGATATCTGCAGAGGATATGAATTGTTGAACCGTGGAGCACCTACTACAAGACTATCGACAGTGCGACACGAGCTTCACCTACCTGCTTTTAACAAATTGGCCTGTACTTGGGCCGCCGAACAGACGTGCTCTAGCGGGGCCAATAGTAATTTATGACTACCGAATTGGAGTGATGCGACTTCGTTGGGTCTAAAGAAAGCGCATCACTGCGGTTCGGTTGTCCTAAATTGATAGTGGTCCCGCCTAGAGCACGTTCTTGCAGGGTGATCACTCCGTCCGTTCGGCGGCCCAAGTATAGGCCTGTTTTTTGCGACATGTTGATGATCAATGGTGATTTGAGCCATTTTCGCCTGTGGGCAGATGGCTAGTTCATCTATGAAGAGTGAAAAGTAAGCGTAATTTATTTAAATGTGGGGCCATTTAAAATAATATAATCCAGAGACAGCCAGTGTAGGTATCTGTCGCAAAATGAATCTGTGCAACAATCATAATCTCGACGCTTTTATGTGCCTCTTTCGACTTTTCTCATCGTATTCATGCTACGAGGGAAATGGGAAAATTTTTGCCATTTCCGAGAACTGACAATGCTTTAGTTATGAAATTCCACATACATCACGAGTCTTCTCTTATCTATCTTACTGTCAAATCGACGTTCTTGAACCATCGGTTTTATCTTCATACTTCCCTCCTTCTAGAAGGAAGAAAGGAAGCTGCTATCGTCCCAGAAAAGCATTCCGCAAATGTCTTTTGCAGGAGTGTTTCTTTTCGTGGTCGCCCACTGCGTATGATCACGATTTGGCCCTGCAATTTGATCGGAAATGCTCAGCAATACGTGCCGATGACGGTACAACCATGAACAAGAAATTCGATTCAGTTGACAAATTACGATAACATCTATTAGTCACACGAAATTTACTGCACTTCATTATACAAAACAAAGCAAAAAACACGAGTACGTGACGCCCACATTAATTTGACGTTAGACAATTTCTGTGACATGCCAGAGCCTACTATAAGCGCCATTCCTAACGCCATATTATTGCCTTTTACATTTTTAAACGAAAATGCTGTCATATTGAAATCCTTATATAAGACCAGGACGGATAACTTAATAAAAGTAGGCCACATTTCAATATAGACTTGCAGTTCTCATAAGGTGTCATTATAGATGTTGCTAATCTCACGTTGGATTTCTTGATTTTTATAACTGAAAATAGTCGTTTTGAAAGTTCTGATTAAGTATTAAAATGACATGTTTGAACCATTTATATTGACTATATACAAGGTGATTCCAAAATGGCGAATTTGCGTTGTAAGGGACCTTAAATGCAGCATGAGAAAAATGTTTTAAAAAATCTTAATTTTCAATTTACTGAGTGAGGAAGGGGGAAATGAAAAACCCATATTCTCTACTTTTTAGAATCTTGAAGGATAATATAATTTTCGGATAATTTTCCATAAAAAGTTCTGTGTCTTATAAGACTGTGTGCAAAAAAGAATGCATGCAGCGTCTAATTTACTTGTAATTTAAATTTTGAAAATTTACATCTTCTTATCGATATGATATGATTTTATATAGGTATCTGACGTTTTGTGTTAATTTATTTTGACCTGTCATTTTGAAGTCTTGACTTGATTTTGTTAAAAATGTATACCAATCGTGAATATGCAGACATGTTGCTGATATTGGGCGAATGCCATAATAACTGGAATGAAGCTGAAAGAAGAAGAAGACACCCTTATAAACAGAGAAAACAGCGTCATCTTAGATAAGATGATAGATAACAAAATTTTATCTAGATGATTTATCTAGATAATATTATCTAGATGATGCACAACACTAGAATTTTTGTTAACATTTTTCCCAAGCTCCATTTGCGATCCCTTACAACATGCTGTAAAGGAAATCCGCCATTTTGGAATCACCCTGTATAGGTCTCCCAATTGTGCTTCAAAAATCCGTGGGCAAGTTATTTATTTGAAATTTTATTTACGTTTTTCACTTTTAATTGCCTATTTTTTGATGGTAAAATCAATAAAAAAATAACCAGTCACATACCTAACCTAAATAAAATTTGAAATATAAATCTTTTTTAGTTCTTAAGTTATATGTTCAAATATTGCATGTTTTGAATGTGTATGGAAAACCGCAGACCAACTGGTTTCGTCCTTCTGGGACTCATCAGTACGGTGCTTTCCCCTACACACTCAAACCATGCAATTTAATCTTGCTATATATACTGCCGCGCTCTGGACAGATATCAGCAAGTGACAACTACTTTGAGTAATTATCTAGTATTAATTAGTGATACTGGACCGTTCGAACAACTACTCCTCGGGCAAATACCCCGCCAGGCGTTGAATTATAGAACTAAATCCAGATTTTTTGTGCTACGAGACGTTTCAGACTGCTACCCCATCTAAGATTGCTTTGAAACAATCCTAATTTGTCTCCATGTACGTACGTGCTTTTAAGCAGGTCTTTGTTCAAATATTGCATGTTTTGAATGTGTATGGAAAACCGCAGACCAGCTGGTTTCGTCCTTCTGGGACTCATCAGTACGGTGCTTTCCCCTACACACTCAAACCATGCAATTTAATCTTGCTATATATCTCGTTTAAACAATAATTTCTTGTATATATGCTTTTACGAACGTATGCGGAAGTGGTTTAAGTGTGTCTATATTGTTGAATCGATAATTTCAGAAGATTTATATCCCTATTTGTTAACTTTTTAGTGATGCCGGTGTATAAGTGCGGTGAGTGTTCGACTGCGATTGGTGCCAAAAAACCAGGAATTTTTTGCAAGGGGAACTGTAAAAAAGGCTACCACACTTCTTGTGCCGATGTACCGGCTGATATTTTAAAGTACATAGATGTTGCTGGATTTACGTGGATTTGCCAAAACTGTTCCGAGGATAATGTTGCCGAGGAGGACGAAGATCCCCGCCCGCCTAAGCCGGATACACTGGATTCAAAACTGAGTGCAATCTTGATTGAAATGAGGGAAATTAAGGAGCAGCAGGTTGTTATGGTTAGGTCTATGGAATTTTACGGTTCTAAAATCGACGATTTTCAAAAGGAAATGTCCCATTTTCGTGAGATGGTAAAGAATTTGGAGAAGTCCGGTAACGAGGTTCAGGTTTTGAAAGCCGAAAATTTACGCCTTAATACTGAACTGGAAGATCTTCAGCAATATTCCCGAATAAATAATATTGAAATTAACGGCATTCCCGAGAGGAAGAATGAAAATGTGTTGGAGCTCATTAGGTCTGTTGCTGGCGTTTTGAATTGTGAATTGAATGGTCCTGATATTGATGCCTGTCATCGGGTGCGCTCCAATAAAGATAGTAATAAGAAGGACCGATCAATTATCGTTAAGTTTACGAGTCGACTTAAGAAGGAGGAGCTCCTAGGTGCTGCAAGAAAGCGTAAGGGACTGAATTCCTCAGAACTGGGGATGGGCGATGCTGAGCAACCCGTATACTTGAATGAGCATCTAACACTTAATAATAAGATCTTATACAAGAGAGCCAGAGATGTCTGCAAGAGAATGAATTTCAAGTATTGCTGGGTTAAGGATGGGAGGATTTATGTTCGAAAAACGGACACTGGTCGGGTTTCGCAGGTTAGTTCCGTATTTCTCGATGGATTACTGAACACCTCTGCGTGATGACACCGCTAGAATAACAATGTTAAATATTATTTGTTCCTACAATGAACTTGTCGCTCTACTACCAGAATACTCGCGGACTTAAGACTAAAACCAATGACTTTTACGTATCTACAACACAGTGTAATTTTGATTTAATATTTATCACAGAAACATGGTTGAATTCCAATATAGATGACGATGAACTGTTTTGTGGGGGATATAGGGTGTACAGGCAGGATCGATCTTTGGAGAATAGTGGGAAGAGGGATGGTGGGGGAGTGGCCATTGCTGTGAATGGTAATTTGAATTCTCGAATTGTGAGTCAATGGTCATTTTCCAACATTGTTGATGTTTTGTGGGTTGCAGTGGAACTTGGTTCTAAGAAGTTGTTTTTGTGTTGCGTTTATTCCCCGCCTTACGCATCGGTTGACAATTTCAGATGCACCCTTGATCGAATTTCAACAATTGTTAACCGTAGACCCGATGATTACTTTATTGTTACGGGTGATTTTAATTTATCAGATATAACCTGGCAATTTCATGATATCAAGCATTGTTACTGTCCCTATAATGTTGTAACGGATCGAAGCGAGCTTCTCGTCGACACCTTTTCCTTACTGGGCTTCAATCAGTTTAATGGAGTTCAGAATGGCAATGGAAAGATATTGGATCTGCTCTTTTCTAACGTTCCCGATGATGTGAGTAATAAGGTATGTGACTGTCCCTTTGTTCCAGAAGATATTCATCATAGGGCATTCGAGTGTTATTTAGATGTACTGGGCAATAATTTTAAAATTTGCAAACAAGTAACTTTTGAGAGAAAAAATTTTTATAAAGCAGATTACAATAGTATTAAAGAATCTTTGGGTAGCATTTGTTGGGACAATTTGAAATGTGTCAACACGGATAAAGCCGTAGAAATATTTTATAATTATTTAAATAATTTAATTGACAAACACGTACCTACTATTTTAGAACGAAATAATAAATTCCCTGTTTGGTTCTCCAAATCTACTATTAAGCTGATTCACGAAAAACATAAATTTCATTCCAAGTGGAAGAGGTTTCGACGGGATACGGACTACTTGTTGTTTTCGGGACTGAGAAAACGGCTGAAACTTTGCATAAAAAGTGACTATAACAGTTATATTTCTAGTATAGAATCTAACTTAAATGATAACATTAAAACTTTCTGGTCGTTTGCAAAGAATAAGAAGGTTCATCAGAATACATTTCCAACAATTATGGCTTGCAATGAGAAAATGGCAAACGATGACTTATCAATTAGTAACCTATTTTCTCAATTCTTTTCTTCCAACTTTGTCTCCAATTCCACATCGTCTAATGTTCCCTGTCAGTGGACAGATAATTCTTTTAATGTCACATCTATCTCAAGGGAGCAAATACTTTCAAAAATTCTTGGTCTGCAGGGGGCGAGGAGTGCGGGCCCTGATTGCATTCCGTGCATATTCATTAAGTCTTGCTCTAACTCATTAGTTGAACCACTTTTCATAATATTCAATAAGTCTCTTCAAGAAGGTAATTTTCCATCTGCCTGGAAGGTAGCTAGAATCACTCCTATATTTAAGTCTGGGAGAAGGGATTTTGTGACCAACTATAGACCAATTTCACTACTTTGCATTTTTGGAAAAATTATGGAATCGTGTATTTGTGATCAGCTTTTTTTTAGCGTTAAACTATTCTTGTGTCCAATGCAACATGGATTCTACAGAGGTAGATCAACGCTTACCAATCTCACCCCTCTAGTGCAGCATATACTGGACGGTATGGATGGGAGGGTGCAGGTGGACGTGGTGTACACCGATTTCTCCAAGGCATTCGATAAAGTACATCATCCGACACTAATCGCGAAACTTAGGAATTTCGGCTTTCACGGCGATTTACTTAGATGGATTGAATCTTACATAAGTAGCCGGTCTCAATACGTAATGATCAATAACTCTAAATCAGATGTATTTAATGTTACTTCTGGAGTTCCTCAAGGTTCCCACTTGGGACCTTTACTTTTCTCTATCTTTATTAACGATATTGGCACTTGTTTCCAAAATTCACAATATTTACTGTACGCAGATGATTTAAAGGTTTATAAAAATATTTCCAACCTAACTGACTGCCTTCAACTGCAGATTGATCTTAACAAGTTCTCTTCTTTTTGTGTTTTAAATCAACTTTTCCTCAATGTCGGCAAGTGCGT
Source organism: Xestobium rufovillosum (assembly GCA_963966045.1). NCBI lineage: Eukaryota > Metazoa > Arthropoda > Insecta > Coleoptera > Ptinidae > Xestobium > Xestobium rufovillosum. Next base: position 21,585,141 of record OZ014493.1, on the reverse strand, counting down.
TCAGATATCTTTTACCAGAAATAAATTTCCTATTCTAATAAACTATCAGTTAAATAATCAAAAACTTAAACGCGTTAGCCAGATTAAAGATTTGGGGGTTGCTTTGGACACCAGACTGAGTTTCGAGTCGCACATTGAGAATATTGTGCACAAATCCTTGAGGACCCTAGGTTTCATTTTCAGGACTGCTTCTAACTTTACTAATCCTTCTTCACTAATGTTTTTATACAATTCTTTAGTTAGAAGCAGTCTAGAATATGCCAGTGTTGTTTGGAATCCTGTATATTCAAAATATGTTAATAGAATTGAAAGGGTGCAAAAGAAATTTTTGAATAGATTTAATTATAAGTTTAACAGGCGTTTGTTCTATGCAGATTACAAAACTAACATGAGTGTCCACGGCCTGCTCTCCTTGCATGACAGACGAGCTTTGGCGGACTTGCTCTTTTTGCACAGGATTGTGAATGGACCAGTTGACTCGGATCTTGTTTGCTGCTTACAGTTCTCTGTACCTCAGATATCCCTGCGTACTGTATTACCTTTTAATGTTCCAAGATGTAATACTACTGCGGCTATGAATGCACCTATGACTCGTATTTGCAGTTATTTCAATAAAAATTTCTCACACCTCGATTTGCATCATTTGCCATTTAATGTTTTTCGACGACAAGTAATATACCACATGTTGTCTCAGTCCCGGGAATGCGGTTAATAGTAAATATTTTGTTTTCTTATCACTTTTTTCCGATCTTGTGTGTTACAATTTTCTGGCTTATTACTAGGTATATATGTATTTTCTTTTTTGGCAATGTGTCTTGTGGACCGCCTGTGTTTATTTACTGTATAATTTTTATTTTTATTTTTGCACTATTGCTGCTTTCAATTTATCTTTTGTTTTTTGTATTTTTTTGCAGCGTCATGTGGGGCGTCTGTGTTTATTTGTTGTAACTTTTTAAATTTCTCGAGTTACCCTGTATTTGGATACAATTCAAATGTATCTGTTGGGTAACCAAATAAAATAAATAAATAAATAAATAAATAAATAAAATACTGCCGCGCTCTGGACAGATATCAGCAAGTGACAACTACTTTGAGTAATTATCTAGTATTAATTAGTGATACTGGACCGTTCGAACAACTACTCCTCGGGCAAATACCCCGCCAGGCGTTGAATTATAGAACTAAATCCAGATTTTTTGTACTACGAGACGTTTCAGACTGCTACCCCATCTAAGATGGCTTTGAAACAATCCTAATTTGTCTCCATGTACGTACGTGCTTTTAAGCAGGTCTTTGTTCAAATATTGCATGTTTTGAATGTGTATGGAAAACCGCAGACCAACTGGTTTCGTCCTTCTGGGACTCATCAGTACGGTGCTTTCCCCTACACACTCAAACCATGCAATTTAATCTCGCTATATATACTGCCGCGCTCTGGACAGATATCAGCAAGTGACAACTACTTTGAGTAATTATCTAGTATTAATTAGTGATACTGGACCGTTCGAACAACTACTCCTCGGGCAAATACCCCGCCAGGCGTTGAATTATAGAACTAAATCCAGATTTTTTGTACTACGAGACGTTTAAGTTATAGCAGAAATTCATTTTCTTTTTAGAACTGTAACATCCTACCTATATCTTCGCCAACAGATGTCTAAGTGAAAAACTTTATAAGACAAACCCTTACTTTTCTTGCATGATTAACTTGCCCATGAGTTTTTGAAGTAAAATAACTAGATATGGTTGGAGCACTGCGTTTAACAAAAAGAAACAACTTTTATGCTCGGGAACGGTTAGTGCAGAAACTGGGAAGAGACTCTTAAAGACGTATGTATGGAGTACGGCATTATACGGGTGCGAAACTTGGACAATAGGAGAAGCGGATCGAAAAAGAGAGAAGAGTTTGAAATGTGGTGCTACAGACGCATGATGAAGATACCGTGGATAGATAAGGTTAGCAATAAGGAGGTATTAGAAAGAGTTGGGGAAAAGCGAAAGGTATGGAAGACAATAAAGAATAGGAGAGATAGGATGGTAGGGCACCTTCTAAGACACGTAGGAATAGCTCGCGACATACTAGAGTCGGAGACAGGAATAAAAAGAGGTAGGGGTGGGCCTATATTAGACTTCTGCTCTCAAATACATAGTTAGGGACGTAGGATGTTCTACTTTTAGGGAAATGCTTAGGTTAGCTCAGGATAGGAAAGGATGAAAGTACGCGTCCAATCAGTCTTCGGACTGAGAACCTAATAATGTTCAGACGAACCTACCTACTATAGCTGCAGATGGTAGCCGTGACATTTTGTATGACAGGTAAGTGAATTGGTGCATCAGTCTGTCCCCAGTTCGGACCTGGGTGGAGCCTGATTTGGACCTAGTATGGATGTTTCGTAAACATATTATTTGCCGGTTCGCTGTCCAAAGTAAACTATACTACTCGTAGGTATGCCGTCTAACCTCTGTAATTTGCTTTAACAGCAACTGAACTTAAAGAATATTCTAAACACAATTTTTTGCTAGATATTTAAGAAACCATACATGTAATTTGAACCATCCATTTTCAGAAACTGAAACGCTTACACAAGGCCAGTAACCTACTATACGAAAAAATTATTTCAAGCTAGATTATATTTTATATTTATGTCTGGCAATATAAAACTGAAAATCACGCCTCCCTGAATCTGGTGCGGGAAATGGCGCGTTTCACGCAGAAAAGTTTAGACAAATATCAAATGTCATATAGCGTGGCAATTTGAGTGAACATTTTGCGAAGTTGTGGTATGGTAATGATAGGGCACCTATTCATAAAACCGAAACAGAACACTTTCAACTCTACGACCCCTTATAGAGCACAGCCTTTATAACCTAGAATATAGGGTGGAGATGTTTGTATCAATGTCTTCAATTCAGACCAAACGGACGCTTGGAAATGAGATAAATTTGCATCTAATGCAGTTCAATTCAGAACAAAGAAGACATTTCCGTCTGTCGCGGAATGCAATGTATGCATGTAAATATCTAATCACGCGTAGCGGTTGCCTTAGCGAATACAAAGACGCGTAGGTACTATCGCTGCGGTAACTGAAGCTGCAGGTAATAGGTATTTGCAACGTATGTAGATAATACTACTCGGTATAACTCTAGTAATATGTAAAACTTTTTACGTCTGGTGCAGTTTCCCATGTTCCAATACGGTACACCATTTTTTGTGTTTGATATTTTGAATATCTGGTGTATCTGGTACGCGATTGAAATTCATTCTGCAAAATCACGTTATTTTTTACTATCAGTAACAATAATTGTTTCCAGAAAATTAAAACGTTCGTGTTTTTACCCGATAGTGCCCTGACCTAATATGAGAAGCAGGGCAGATTTTCATTTCAGTTGAGTCCATATTTTGAATCTTCTGCTCAAATGTACATCTGAACCGTCTTCAATAAAGTCTCCAGATTTTTAACGGAAAGCATATCAAATATAAAGTGAAAAGTTAGGTACTCAGAAATATAAAGAAAGTATATTAAAAAGGATTGTAAATAAATGCAAAGAAGTGGAAGGAGTAAAAAAAATAATGAGAAATTTCATGGAAATAGAAACTAGTAGAGGGGCACGGATAGATGTGAATGAACCACGCGTCAAAAAATTTAATTTAAATCCTGCAAAGATGGAGAAATATTACCAGAAGACAAATTTGGGTTTAGGAAAAATATGGGAAATGGAGAGGTCATTTTAACTATACCTATGGGGGTAATAATAGAAGAAATAACAGAGAACATAGAGAAGTTCTAGATAGAATTTGAGAATTCCGACAAAGTTTCCTTACTAAAGTGATGTTCCAAATATCCGAAACAAAATAGGATGAAATAAAGGAAGAGGAGATAAGTATTACAAAATTTGTATAAAGAGTGTTCAGTTTTTCGAAAAAAAGTCATTCTTTATAATTTCTTTTGCTTGTTATATAAATAAACACTAGTCACGTTGAGAAACTTTCATTTTGTGGCACAGGTGCGCAGAAAATGAAGATTTGCAAAATTAAAAATTTTTCAATAAAATTTTTTTGAAGCTTCAAAATGAAATAGCTTAGAAGGAGATATCGGTAATTAAAAAATTAATATTTACTTAACTTAGTACATTCAGGCAAATGATAAGCAGTAAAATTGTATTCAACCTGAAACCCTCCAAACGTTAACTTTGAAACACCCTTTATACCCAAACTTACTAATAATAGTTGCACATAACGTTTCATTACAATTAGTAGTCTTGATAAAGAAATAATTTGGAAAAACAAAAAATCGATTTTATTTTTAACATCAAATGTTTTAGTAACCATAACGTCTGTGAAAAACTTTATTTGGGCTTTCGATTTCTCATTCTAAGCTCTTTAATTTTGATGCTTCAAAAATTTTATTCAAAAATTTTCAGTTTTGCAAATCTACATTTCTATATTTTTTGCGCACCCTGTACAACAAAATCAAAATTTTTAAACGTGAATCGTATTTATATAACAAGCAAAAGAAATGATAAACAATGACTTTTTTCCGAAAAGCTGAAAACAAAAGTTTTTACAGGTATAATTAAATCCATCCATGGATTGGATTGGTAAAGTTGTTTCAAAGAATTTGGACCATCAGATAAGGCGGTTTGTTCACAATACATAGATGTATATGAAGGATTGTCACAACAGATGCTTTTATTTCATTTGTTTAGTGGAAACTGCAATAAATACAAAATCAGTTGCAGATAAAACTTTTAGCAAACACAAACTCACTGTGCATAAAAAAACTTTTTAACAACCATACTCACAGTGACCATATAAAGTTCCTAAGACTAAGTGAAGGTAACATTCTGCTGGGCAATCAAATCTGGTCCGCAGGAAAGATGGAAAACAAGCAGCAACAAAAATTGGAAACGGCTGCAACTGGGGAAGCCAATTTTTGCAGTCGAAATGCTCCTAAGAGACTTTTCTTTAGCAAGCGTTGTGAAATACCCGTGGTAAGTTAAGCCAACTGACGAGTAACATGAGAATTTCATAGGAAACCTTTGCTGGGTGACCAGAGAATCATCGATTCTGTATATCAGAACTGTAAACCCTAAAAACAAAAGTAAAACACAAATGTAACCCCTGTCACAGGTCGCAGGGCCGTATTTGGGACCAACAAAGCAAGCAAAAATGTTGGTCGCTGTTACCAGTCAAACAAATTACTTACAGTACTAACATGTGGTCCCCGAAGCTAATAATTAGAGGTGATGTTCGACCAAATAAATGGGTATGTTCCGAAAACACAATACAAACCCAAGTCAAATTCAGGGAAGCCAATTTTTGCAGGGCTCAAAATAAGAGCCTTAGTTAATCAAGTGTGGTGAAACATTCGTCGTCAGTGGGTGAACGAATAATTGAAAAAATTAAACTAGTGGTCAGTCTGGTAAGGAACTCTATCCTACTATTCATGTGCATAATCCCTAAAAACAAATTGTGAAAGAACTCTTATCTATCCATAAATTACATAATAACAACTTACATGGTACAACTTATAATCCTTAGTTTTAAAAAAAATTTTGGATGACGAACAGTGTGTTCATTGATAACACAAAAAGACAAGACTAACACTACTTTAAAAATGTTTTTACATTAGAAATATATCAAATTTACGTCCAAAAATGGCGTCAGTCTTAAAATTTGCAAAAATAGTTTTTGATGTATTTTTGCCCTCAAAAACGTGGCAGGAAAACAAGAGTCTGCCATAAACCGATCCCTGCAAAGGTCATCCAAGATTCAAACCAGTTGCATATGCATTGTTTTCTCCAAATTGCAAAATAATACAACTCATTATACTAAAGTTGATTTATATCCTCATGAAATGAGGGGACACTCAAAAGACGTATCCAAGAATAGACACCACTATTGGATATCGTTATAATTATAAAAATCAGAAAAAACATTAAATTAGAGAACGGTTCCTTCCCTTACAGAAACCTACTTATAACAAATTGACATACAACTAATATAATTAAGGCTAGATGGATTCCGCTGGAGAGGCAACTTCATTGCAATATTTGTTGCTGTTTGTGTTCCATCTTTCCTTATACGGACCAGATTTGATTGCCCAGCAGAATGTTACCTACCTTTAGTTAGGTAGTCTTAGGAACTTTGTATGATCACTGTGAGTATGGTTGCTTGGATAGTGCCCAGTAACCAGCACCCACGTTTGCCCTTTTTTGTCCTAAATGGTAGTTTCTTGACCTGAAGATGGGTTGATAGTTTAAGAACCCGAAACCATGGTCGTCTATATGCTTGCACAATAAACAACTTGAAAAGTGTCGAGGATTATAAACGGATAAAATTTTCCTTCCCTAATTCAATAATAACCTCTATAATATGGAGCACTTTAGAAGATTCATAAATGAAAATTGGTTGGATCGACCCAGAAAGAAGAAATTTATTGCTTACTTACAAATAAAACTTATTCGATACCTATTGGGAAACCTTCTCCGCTAAAACTGTTCAGTATTTAACTTTTATTTTGCCACTGTTTTCGTGTGGGGCGAACTTTATTAATTCTTTACTTGGTATTTTGATTGACTTTAGTAGAAACAGTTTTTCTGCAGGTGTCCAATAAGATTTATTTCTACGGTACACCATTTCGTCTTTCTGGAACAGTTCAACAGATTTTCAACAAATTTGTTCTATGTACTCTTTCGTTTAAAGTAAATAATAAAAATTGACAACCGAGTGATATGTGTTGTAGTTACGTACGTTCTGGAAGCTCCCTCCGATTGGAGATTGTTAAAGTTGGATTTCGGTAGAAGACGTTCTCGGTTGGAGACATTGTAGTTTTAATAGGTACATGTGTGCGATTTGGAAACGTTGACTCAACATTAAATTAGACTATGTACTCGCCGATCTGAAGGTCATCTAGAGGAGGTGGTACCTGCGTCGGTATATCTGCCTGCCCCCCTGTGAAAATTCGGTTGATTTTGACTCAAAGACCGAGCCATCATGAATTAATTACATACGAGCATAAAACAAAATTGTGCTTTTCCGCTTTTCAATTGAAACACATTTTCCATGTAAATCTTTGTTTACTGTTTTACTGTTTAGAAAGTTTTAATAACCCACGGGAAAAGTTCAACATGATATGCTAGAAATAAATTTTCAATTTAATATAAAAATCAATATTGTTTACACACCAATATTGGAGTGCACAACAAACACTTTTAATAAATTTCCGCAAATTTTGATTTCGACTTCGATAAACGGGTTTTTAAAAAACACTAAGTTTTATTTGAGCAAAATTTACAGGCTCGAAGTTGAGCGGTTGAAGTGAAAATTATTACTGAATATAATTCTAAAAGCAAAAGATAAATGTTGATACATAAAATAATACGATTCAGGTCTTCTTCGGTCTTTCTTGGAAGGCTGATAAGTTTCTGCCTAGTAGAGGCGAGTTGCGTACCATAACTCCTCCCTCCTTAAGATGTGAGTACCCTGGGGTACGAACTAGATGATAATTTCATCCCTCCGGGGTGATGAAGGTTCTAGCTCCAAGTTTTGTTGATGCGATGCCCGTGTTCTAAATCTTGCTATAACAAACTTATAAAACACATAAGACATCGTTGAAATTAAAATTATGTACAATATAATTGTCCAAATGTTTAAACTCGTGAAATTAATGTTCGAATTTGGAATTTCATTTATTTCTTTAAGTTGCATATCCAATGCGGTTTGAATTGTTTTGAAATCGTCTAACTGAATATTGTCCAGAACGATAGGTCTTCTAATTTCTTCGGGTTTTTCTGAATTTTGAATTTTGGTTTCAATCATGGGAAGTCGGACTTCTTTGTAGCTTACTTCTGAGTCTTCATAAATGTTCATAATTGAATTTCCTATTTCAATTTGGCATTGTGAAACAAGTTGCAAAACGTAGCATCCTTTAAGAGGTATAATTTCGCGTTCATCCCCACATTTTTGAATTGCATTAATTTCGTTCGGCGTTATTACTAAAAGTTTATTTTTTGAAAGTTTATGCTGTTTAAATTTAGTTATTACTACGGGCACTATGTCACAATTAGTCGAATTTCGTTTATAGTTTAGAAGTTGCACTTCACATGGTGAATTTAAGTCAATTTTGCTGTTACTGAGGTCGTTGCACAAAAATAGAGTTTCCGAAATTGTCTTACAAGGTTCATTAACCGACACGTAGTTGTGCTCATTGAGGATTAGGTATTTGGATTTTGGAATAATTGATTCATAGGAATTTCCTCTTTTTACTGGTATTGGAAAGAGCTGGTAATAATTATAGTTTTCTTTTTCTATAATAGGAATTTCGATGATAAAGACCAAAACGTTTAATTTGGAATAACTTTTGATAGTTATTATCTTTTCATACGATAAAATATCTTCTAACTTAGGTTCAAAAGGGAACTTTTGACCATCATGTAAGTGTGTATTGATTGATTTTAGTTCATTGAGTAAGTCCTTAGGATCTATGATTGAATTATGCAAAGTATTTAATTTTGAAAAGGTTATAGCAGTTTCTAAATTTTCTAGGATTTGAGTAATGACTTGATATTCTGTGCTTATTTGAGAAATTATTAGTTGAATAAATATTAAATTAATTTCGTCCGTATTTTGAATTTGAGTTTTATTAATGTGATTTTCAATTTGAATAATTCGGCTAGTTAACATTACTTGATTATGTGCTAAAGTAGAAATACTGTCATTAAATTTCTTTATAGAAGTTTCCAATATGCTGATTTGATTTTTGACAATGGATTTTATTTTATTTTGGTTATTTGCTAGATCGTTCAGGGCTTTATCATATTTTTCGGCGTCGCTTGCATCTAAATTTCCTGTGATTATTTTTACAATTGAACCTAATCCATTTATTAAACCACGTTTGAATCGTTTATTCTGACTAGAATATAGCAAAGGGTTAAGTTGAGAAAGTTGAATTTTAATTTTGTCTTCTAAGTTGTCCATTAATTTATGAGAATTAGAAAATTCTAATTTAAAGCCTAAACCGTTTTTCTGATTTTCAAAAGTTCTCCTAAAATGTGCCGCTGTTTTGGAAAGTGCATTAAATTCCTTAATTAAATTTGAAAGGTCGAACATCTGAATGAATGACCATTGATCTACTTGATTTTGAGCAGTACCAATTTTGAATGAGAAGAGTCCAGGATTGTCCAAAATTTTGTAAAACACTGGATATTTGATTTGTGTGTCCGCTGTTACACAGCATCCGAATCTGTAACAGAAACAGGGATCCTTAGTTCCTTGGTGTGAATGATTTCGAATTTATTCTTTTTATTTTTTACCTTAACCTTATTGTTTTCTAAAATTTCAATAATTTCTAAAGGACCAATAAATTTATTTTCTTTCTTGTCTCGTTTACCGCTAATTTTGAATACTTTTTGGCCTAGGTAAATTGATGTTGAGTTGGACCTTGTGTATTATGTTTTTCTAATACTTTTTCTTTACCTGATGTAAGTTTTTCGGCCACATTTTCATAAGTTCGTTTTAATTTATTTCGATGGCTATTAGCATAGTCACTGAAAAATGTGTTGTCTATAAGATCTTGTGGATCTCGTGATGACGTGTGTCCTAAGGTAAGTTCGTAAGGGGTGAATTTTGTTGCAGTATGGATAGAACTATTATAGGCAATTACGGCATATTGCATTAAATTTGGATCTGGACCATGTTCAGTACGTAGAATGCGTAAATGTTCTAAAAGTGTCGAGTGAAATCTCTCAATGGGAGAATTTCCTTCGTGATGTTTAGGTGTGGTAAAATGTACATTGATTTTATGAATTTTGAGTAGTTCCTTAACGGGTTCATTTTTGAATTCGGTACCGCTGTCGAGAACTAATTTTTCAGGTAATCCGTAAAAGCTAAAGTATTTCACTAATGAATTACAAATATCTATTGCCGTTTTTCCTTTTATCGGTAGGGCTTGGCCTAATTTTGAAAATGTATCTATTATAGTTAAATAAAGTTCGTTATCGAATTTAAATACATCTGCATGTAAAATTTGAAAAGGTTTACTGGGTGTTTCTGTAAGGGCTAGTGGTGTATATGGTTTTCTTCTGGCGTATTTTGCTGTTTGACATATAACGCAACAATTTATATAATTTGTGACGTCTGTTTTCATCGTTGGCCAATAGTAATTTCTACGAAGATGTTCCATTGTTTCCGTAATTCCTCTATGGTTGCACTTACCTTCATGTTGAAATTTAATTAACATGACTTGTTCTTCTTTTTCTTTTACTGTATTAACCATTTTTGTGCATTTTATGAGTGTTAAACCTTTTACATAGAAGTACTTACGGTACACCTTGTTAAATGTTTTATATAGTTCGTTATCTCTAAAATATATGTGAAATTTTGTTCCAGGAGTTGTGTAATCTCTTAAAAATTGAAAAATGAGAATTTCGTTGGTTTTTGGAATTTTGACATCTAAGATAGTTAATTTATTATATGTACTGGATTTAACTTCTAATTTCATGTGTACATTTGGTGTTACAATGATTTGATGGTTTTTATTATTGATTATTTCGTCAATTATAGGAATTCCAACATTTACTACGTCATGGTTATTGTCAGAGTGAGGTGTGGATAGGGTTTCAGAAGTGTCGTCATTTATTAGTTCGTGATTATCGTCAGATGGAGGTGCGGATAAAGTTTCAGATGTGTCATCTTCGTTAATTCGGGAAATGCCTGGTTTAATCTGAATGTCTTGTAAAATTTTTATTTTAGGTTGTTTTGAAGTGGAAGGTTGGGGCTCTGAATAATCTGGGATAGGGTTTTCATCTATAAATGATCGTAAAAATTTATCCACATTAGTTCCAGGATTAGTAGGTTTTGGGAAAGCTGTGCTAGTAGAAGGTTGTGGTTCTAAATTTGGTAGAGGAGCACCTGTTGCTAAATTTCGTAAAAATTCGTCAATGTCTGCGTCAATGTCGCCAGGTTGATTTATAATACTTTCGTTCTCTATTGCATTAATTTTGATTCGAGATAGAGCATCGGCATTGGTGTTGTACTTGCCTTTCTTGTATTCGATTTCATAGTCGTATTCTTCTAGGCGAAGGCGCCAGCGAACTAATTTGCTATTGGGTTCCTTAAGATTAAATAGCCAAATAAGTGGTCGATGATCAGTATAAATTTTGAATTTGTTATCAAGTAAATATGGGCGAAAATGTTTGCAGGCCCATACAATTGCAAGAAGTTCCTTTTCTATCGTTGAATATTTTATTTCCGTGTCATTAAGAGTTCGTGAAGCATATGCTACAGGTCTATCACGAGGTACCGTTCCTTGGGATAATACTGCACCTAATGCATAATTACTAGCGTCAGTTGTAAGAATAAAAGGGCTATCGAAATCTGGGTATTGGAGAATTGGAGCATTGATCAAGAGATCTTTGCTTGTCTGGAATGATTGTAGAAATTCAGGAGAGTGGATAACTTTTGCATCCTTTTTTAAACAGGCAGTTAAAGGTTTGGTAATTTTTGAGAAATCTTTAATGAAACGACGATAATAACCTAAGAGTCCTAAGAAGCTTTTAATTTCTTTTTGAGTGGAAGGGATAGGATATTTTTTTATAACGTGAATTTTGTCAGGATTCGGTAATACACCATCTGGAGTAATTACATGTCCGAGATACTGAACTTCCTTTCGCAAGAATTCTGATTTGTCTATCTGAATTTTGAAATTAGAATCTCTAAGTCTGTCGAAAACTTTCCTTAACTGAATAATATGCTCTTGCAGGGAAACTGAATATATGACAATGTCATCAAGGTAAACTAAACAAGTTTCATGTTGCAAACCGCGTAAAATGTTGTCCATTACACGTTGGAACGTTGATGGGGCGTTTTTTAAACCAAACGGCATACGTTTGAATTCGTAATGACCGTTGAGTGTAGAAAAGCCAGTTTTTGGAACATCCTGTGGATCTACTTCTATCTGGTGAAATCCAGAAGCGAGATCTAGGGTAGTAAAATAATTTGATCTTCCCAACTTGTCAAGTATATCTATTATATTTGGAAGTGGGTATTTGTCGTCTATAGTCTGTTCGTTAAGTCGTCTATAATCAATAACAAGTCTCCATTTCTTCTTACCTGAAGCGTCCATCTTTTTTGGTACAACCCAAATGGGGCTAGACCAGGGAGATGTAGAAGGCTGGATAATACCTTGTTCAAGCATTTTATTTATTTGTGATTTGACTTCCTTATGATGACATGGTGGAAATCTGTAACTTTTTGTGTAAATCGGTGTTTCATTTTTCAAATTTATTTTATGAGTAATTTTGTTCGTGAAACTAAGAGGAATATCTTCAGAATAAAAAATGTCGCGATATTCAAAACATAATTTACGTATTGCTTCATTTTCTTCGCTATTACAGTGTTCTAGTCGTAAGTTTTTTAAATTAGATTTTAAAAGATCATCATGATACTTTTCGAAAGGTGGTTCGTCAACCTCCATTTTCTCTACAAAATTAACTTCCGCAATATTTAAATTTTCAATCTGTATAGGTTCTGGAAAGTCAAGCTTTACCGGCTCTTCACTCGAATTAGTGATCACTGTCAAAGCAAAATTTTCATTTACATTTACAAGTGCTGAAGGCATTTCAGTTTTATTGCCAAAATCAGTATACTCTAGAATACCTATTCCATTTTTTATGTTAACTGGAATTTTAACAGAAGTTTGCGCTCTGGGTGGCACTACAATTGAATAATTCAAAGATGTTGAATTTTGATTAAACTGATTAAAATTTTGGGGTATTTCCGTTTTCTGTTCTTCGTATATAATTGGTAATCTAGCATTTGGAGTTGTTAAAGTTTTTGAATTAAAATCAATACTAGCATTCAGTTCTTTTAAAAGGTCAGCTCCTAATAAACCATCGTATTTGTTAGAAAAGTTAAAAAGATGAAACTTTACTATTTGGTCTGAATTAAAAATATTAAAAATGGGAATTTCCATGACTTGATCGTGACGGGTTATGTCGTGAGCAGTTTGAATATAAAAGTCTTCGTGAAAAATATGGTGTCCGAAATATTTATGAGCTAAATCAGGATTAATTAGTGATCTTGAACTTCCAGTATCGACGAGAAAACGAGCATTTAGATCAGGGATATATACATGTGGTAGATTAGATTTGAAAGAATTTAATTCAATTAGGTTTTGTCCGGTTGATTCGGGGTGTGGTGAAAATTTGTATCTTGAGTATAAGTACTGTCGTAATACTGTTCTTCTGGAACATCATAATTATTTGTGTCATAATATGAGGTTGTATTTAAAAATTCTGGATCATATTCGGGTTCAGGGTAGTTTAGAGAATAATTTATCGGGTCGATATTTCCTGGTTCAACTTCTTCGTGAACGGGGGTATATTGTGTAGAAACACTTTGATAGTTCGATGAAGTCGGATATTCTTGAATGTCTTGTGCGAATAATTCTTCAGAAATAAAATTCCTAGGACGGGGTTTTATTCTAGAATTGCTAGAACTAGTGTCCATTGGTTCTGGTTGGTATCTTTGAGTACGGATATTGTGACTGCCAGGTTTGGGTGCCGCAAATTTTGAAAATTGTGGATGAGGTTGAGCAGGAAGTCTATTATACACCTGCCAATTAGGTTTCTGTTGGAAATTTGACGTTGGGTTTTGCCTAAATGTGTTAAACGGAGTTTGGAAATTTGAATTTGATTGTTGCCATGGTTGTCGTACGTTTTGCGTCAATGGCATTGCACGATTATTGAAGTTACCTTGATAATTCGGCAGAGGTTGTCTGAAATTTGGAAAAGACGGTCTAAAATTCGGAAAAGATGGTTGAAAATTTGGTCGAAAGGGGTTAGTTTGAGGTTGTTGAATTTGTTGAATTTGTGGGGTTTTATTTGGTTTATAATGTTGGTTAACAAAAGGGGAACCTTTATACGGTGTGGTTTGAAAATTACTGTTTTGACCAGTTTTGAAATAAATAAAATTTTCTTCCTCTGTAACGAAAGCCAGGGCTTGTTCTAAGCTAGTAGGTTTACGTAACCTAACCACTAGTTGCATGTTGTAAGGCAAACCGTTTATGAATGTTTTTAGCGCGAAGTCATCGTAATGCGCAATTTTGATCATTTTTTCGTCCTCTAATTCGATAGAAGAATTTAGTTTAGAAAACAAAAGACTCCTAGCATCTTGGATTCTCATTCCAAACTGCAGGGGTGTTTCGTTTCTTTGTGATTTCAAAGAAATCAAATCCTGTATGAGACAGTCGATGCTTCTTTGATCGCTGAAAATTAAATTTAGGGCGTCTTTTATAGACTGCCACGATGTTAATTCGGTGCGACTGCAAATTAGGTCAGCTGCACGATCACGCAATTTACTCAAAATTGTGTCAAATATACACACATTTATTGGATCTTCTGGATTCGCAGCATTTTGGAAAGCTCGAATAAAGTTTTCACAAGAATTTATAAACCTATTTAATTGACGTGGATTTCCGTCAAAATTCGGAATATTGTCAGCCTGATATCTGAGCAATGCGATATTTACCGGAACAACAGCATTTACTGGATTAGCCATTATTTCTACTTTCTTGCTTACTGTTAGTTTAATTAAATTATCAATTAAGTCGTCTATGCCGCCAGTTGACATAAAATTGACCTAACTTGAATGTATTTTATCGTATATATTGAATAATTATTTTACACACAAAAATGTTTAAAATGCAAACTATATTTATTAAATGGAATTATTAAAAGGATTGAGCACTTACATTAACAGGAGTGCGAAAGTTGCCATTTCTTTGTCCGTTTTCTTCTTAATCTAGGTGCCTCTAGGAACCAGCGATGCTTGTCCGCTTCCCAGGTCTTCTTAATCTATTCAGGATTCGGCGATGTGTGTCCTCGTCCCTTTTCTTGACTTAGTTCGGGTTGTTAGCGATTTTTGTCCACTTCCCGACCGTTTACCGAAAATCGTCAAAGTTCGAAATTGTTGGTAAATCGTTGAAACGAAAAAACACTTTCGGCGATTTTTGTCCGCGTGTTCTCCAACAATCCTACCGACTGCGCCAATTTTGATTTCGACTTCGATAAACGGGTTTTTAAAAAACACTAAGTTTTATTTGAGCAAAATTTACAGGCTCGAAGTTGAGCGGTTGAAGTGAAAATTATTACTGAATATAATTCTAAAAGCAAAAGATAAATGTTGATACATAAAATAATACGATTCAGCGTCTTCTTCGGTCTTTCTTGGAAGGCTGATAAGTTTCTGCCTAGTAGAGGCGAGTTGCGTACCATAACTCGCATGACTTAAAATGTTTTCCGTTCTTTTCGGTCAAATAGTCATGTTTCTATAATACGTAACAACCGAGTAACGAAAGGTCGATGCACAACCATGAAAAACTTGTTGAAAAATCGCTCCGATTTGATATAAAAGTGAAAACCTTGGGAGAATTTGCACCTTATAATTTACGACAGCAGAGGATAGATAGTATTTGTAGGGGACACAAAGCCATTTATCTTCAACGCTATCTGGGTCTATCTATCAATATAATACGGGAGATATAACTCGCGGGAATAGGGAAATCTTAAAAAGTGCTGTCATCTCCAGTTTATACTAAATTTGTGAAACAGATTTAAATATTTCATGAAATATCAACACGTTCCGCACTACCCCGGTCGCATGCAAATTGAATAAGGCAGAATTCCTGACATATTATGTTACACCCTTGATATTATAGACGTATGGCTGCAGAAGAGGTATCTAATTGTGCACGACGGATAAAAATAAATGCGATATGTCCAGGTTCAAATTTCGGAATCGAAGTGTTAGAAATTTCTGAGAAAAAGTTGTATCAATATTATTGCACCGTGCATCACTGTAGGAGAGCTGCCATATCGTACATTTTATTTTGATTATACTCTACAGCACTGGGGTGAGACACTTTGAAATAAATTACTAGTGTGTGTCCGAAACTATTTCTTCATATTATTCGTTGTCCAAGAACAGCAGAACCTATTACGAAAAACCTACAGAGGTGCGATTTCCAGATCTTACATTTCTCAAGATCTCAGGAGTTATTAGCCGGCATTCTTCTTTGGAATAAACCATTTTGATTTAGTAAATAAACACGATTTTATACTGTGGCGAATAAGTTTATTTTGAATTTGAATCCAGAATGTATTATTGTATGACAATTGGTGGAGGTTATTTCGAGCAATACATTCGATATATAGTTTAAACCTTTTTGTGCTTTTATTAATTTTTTAACTTGGAAAAATTGGTCCCCTTTGATATAAAAATCGACGTGTTTTTGGATTTTTGTAAAAACGTTTATTTTGGCTTGTAAGGCATGTACTTATTTTTCTTAAAAATTCTTCGAATTGACTTTTCAGAAATACCAATTTCTTCTTGCATTACCGCCAGTGGCGTCGTATGAACTTCATTAGCCGACAACAATACATTCAAACGATAAGTATAAATTTAAACTAATAAATAATAAATTTAAACTAATTCTATGTTTTTTTGCAAAGATAACTTCGCCTCTTCCACTTTTGATATCTTAATGATAGATAGATAGATAATTAGATTTATTGTTTCCCATCTGGGACTTCAATATGTCACACCATTACACCTCGCAATATATACAATATATATGTACAAAAAAAACAAATCAAAATATCTTAATGAAATTACCGATTATTAATATCGGCTTGAGTCAACTAGTCTTTCTTCATGGCTGCTTTGATCTAAACAAATTTTGTATTTTTCGTTGAATTACCGATGCTGAAAAATGATTGCACAAAATATTGTAGATTTAAGGGTTTCTTAAAAATTATGTATTGTAGAGGATTAGATAAAGGTATTGTGCGTACCAGTGTTACAATTGTATTTAGTTTTTATAATACCCCATAAAATAAAATAAGGTGTGCACCAAAAAATCATCTTAATTTTGATTTTATTTTTGGACAGGCTCTATCATTTGCTTACCTAACTTTATTTAAGCTATAAATATGTTTTATTTTGTAAAGGAGCCTACAAGAAACGTCCTTGGGAATTGGATAATTTTGCTAAACTTGTTATGGGGTGCACCTAAAAACGGCAAAAACTGTTTTTCCATCATAAGGAAATGTAATTTTACATTCTGGAGTAACTTTTAAATAAAAACAAGTTTTCCTAATAAAATTCTTTTCTAAAATGAGAAATAAGGGTACTTTACTCTTGGAGCAATTTGAAATTTTCACCCCTCCCTCGTATACTACATAAGTTTTACCAAGTACGATGGGTGCTGATTTGGTTTAAGGACATGCACGACTTTTTTACAATAAACCAAATCTATTAAATAAAATTTATTAAATTAAAAGCCAAAAAAATTTCCCATATGGTGCGGACTTTCTGCCGGTTACTGTATATACAGTGTGTTTGATTTCATGTGTCACGGCTGATATCTCGGCTATTGTAAGAATTTCAAACACATGTTATATATGAAAGTTGTTAGACACTTTAAATTCAATAGTTTATCAAAATCAGAAAAACAATTGAGCATCAAATAATTCAGATATAGCAAATACATTCAACATTTTAAATGGAACGTACCCAGTAATATAACATGTTCTAAATCTGTATGAAATTCCCTTTACAGCGATATATCACATGTCATATTATTTATCTAATCGATTAACGACATAAATCGATAATTAAGAACCTCAATCAACTGCACGCTTACGCGACTTAGAGCTTCATTCGAAAGAGTAGGCGGTGAAAATAATGAAACTATACTTGGGCCGCCGAACAGACGGAGTGATCACCCTGCAAGCATGAGCTCTAGACGGGACCACTGTCAATTTAGGACGACAGAACCGCAGTGATGCGCTTTCTTTAGACCCAACGAAGTCGCATCACTCCAATTCAGTCGTCATAAATTAATATTGGCCCCGCTAGAGCATGTTCTTGCAGGGTGATCACTCCGTCTGCTGGGCGGCCCAAGTATAGGATATCTGTTTGTACATGATACAATGTTACTTAAGACTAGCTTGACAACATAAGACTATTCAACACAAACACGACTCAGCGAAAACAACAAGAAAGTAACAATAAATTAGTAGGCAAGATGAGTTTAAAATTTAAGTTAATAAAATCTAAAGTTTTTGTTCAAAGTGACCTCTGTTGTTATGGAAATTAAGAATACGGAGGAATTTACTCAATTAATTTGACAGTTCACGGGATAGCAATTCTTGTCAAAGCCTACTATTTCATTCAAAACTCTAAGGTCATTTAGAGGCGCAGTTCTTGCTTAATTATGGATTTGTGCTTTTAATTGATTAGATAACTATGACATGTGATATATCGTTGTAAAGGAAATTTCATACAGTTTTAGAATACGTAGTAACACTGGGTACGTTCCATTTAAAATATTGAATGTATTTGCTATATCTGCATTATTTGATGATCAATTGTTTTTCTGATTTTCATAAGTTATTGAAAACAAAGTATCTCAAAACTTTCATATATAATATTTATTTGCAATTCTTTCAACAGCCGAGATATCTGCTATGACACATAAAATCAAACACACTGTATATCGTTTCTTACTCTGTATCTCGTATTCTCGATTCTGGAAAGTAGTAAAATTTAAATACACCATGTAGTACAATTTAGGCAAGTGCATCTTTGAAAATGTGGAATATAAATATACATTTTATTATTTTGGTAAAGATGTAAATAAATAAGCAATAATTATTAAACTTTCTACGTAAAATCTGAATCCCCTGGCCGGTCACGTCTGCTCTAAATTTTGTTGAAATTTACGATAACAACTGGAAAGTTATTTCAAATATATCTGAATATATTATAAACATCGCTTTTCTCGCTCTTTTTGCATCAAACTTACAGCTGCTGAATTCGTTGTGGGTTATTTCCACTCAGCTATACTCTAAACTTTCTAGATGAAGGAGTAACGCAAAATTTGAATAAAAATTATGGAAGGTAAGATTTAAGCATTGGAATGCGCTTCGCAACTCTCCCCTCCCCTAGGTAGTTGTACGTTAAGGTGGCTACAGACAATGCACGAATTCACTTGGTAGTTCGTAATTCATAGCAGTCGTCCATGCGAATTCTGAATGAACCCTACCTACACTGTTTGTACTAAAACTAAGGTTCCTGACAACTTACGTTAAGGAACTAAGGAGTTGTAGACTGATCCTCTGTAGCCAAACGCAACGGCTGCAGCTCCTAAAAGTCGCTGGTATACAGTAGGGCAAATACAAAAAACACGTAATCAAAAATAGTAATACATATTATAAGTATATGTAGAAATACATAATATAATGAGGTAAACCAGATTGAGTCTACAATTTGCATAAAAATGGTATGATTTTAAAAACAAACAGCTAATAATGAATACAATATAACTATAAAAGAGAGCCTGGATGAAATTTAAGAGCCCAGTACGATAAGCCAAGAAAGGAAAGCCAAATAGGCGCGGATGACGCGGTAAATTCATTATATGGTTGGAGCTCCGCGCGCGCAACACACCGACTAGTCAATAGCACGCACTCTACCTTGCAATTAGAGGAAAACGGAAGTATTGATTTAAATTATATCTAAATAAATTATGAAAGTGTTAGTGCTTGAAAATGAACTGAATGAACAAACTACGTATACAAAAAAGGGAATATTTTATATGAGCACCAAAATAATTACTGAGCACCAATTTTTGCTAACCATTTTTGTGCCTTGCCGCCTAGGTAATATTTGTGAACCAAAATTAATAAAGGAGCACCAAAATATTGCTACCGGAAATTAAGACTTTGAGTATTAAAATATGTTATGAAAATCACCAGAAAAAGTAAACGAATACCTAAACTAACTTTATATTAATAAGTAGGTGTCTACTTACAATACTTAGTAATATCTAATATTATTCTTTCGTTCGAGTAATTTGTCACTGGTTTCCGTGGGTAGATATCGCATAGAGTTAGTAGTTCGATATTATTAGGCGGGTGGAAGGTCGACTCCCGTAAAAGTTAGTTTTCTTCTTACGTTTTACACAATTTTTTTATAAAAAATGTGTGTCAGGTTTCCGTCAGTTAGGTAAGCTGTTTCAGAAATGCATCTTGTCGCTAACACAAGACACGCCTCCATCCATATTATCAAGAAAGCGACTGCTTAAATACTATTTAATTAAGTGCAATCGGCAACACCTTCCTGGCTCAGTGGTTAGGTATGTGCATCCTTAACAAAAGTGTAAGTCTCGGGGTTCGCGTCTCGCCGCGGTGGATTTGTTTTGTTTTAGTGATTCAGCTTTCTTCTTATGAACAAAAAATCGGTCAGGTCCAAAGGGACAGAAAGGTCATCGCCATCAATGCCAGAGACATTTTCACTCATTTGATTTTTATTGTTGATATATTCGCGCGAGGCGGGGTTTGTGCTCAGACAGGGTACATTTTGTAAAGCCGCATCCCAGCGGGCTAACCTTATTTCCCTATTTAACGTTATTGACCGTAACATACTATATTAAATATACTACCAAATTTTGTTTTATTTAACATCATATCTCACATATTTTGGCACTCAAATATTGGTGCTCAAGTTAGATTTTTGGTGTCAAAAACAAATATTTCATGATGAAAATGATAAAACAGGCTACAAAACTTTACATTTTGGAGATCAAATATGAATAATTTGGTGCTCAAATTTTATTGCTCCAATATAATTTTTGGTGGCAAAAGACAAATATGTAGAGATCAAATCAATGTTATTTTGGTGCTCGGTTAAATACAACCCTACAAAAAATACTAAACAAAACTAATGTAAGTTTCGTGACAATGTTAAAGCAATAGTACAAGTTATAGATGCTCTTGAAACTAACGGGGCGAGAAAAGAATTTGAGAAAATTTCAAGGTGGTGGTCAAGTTAAGCCGTGCGGGCGCTATTTAAAATCCAGCCATTGTATGCAGCGTTCCTAAAGGACAGGCGAATACAATCGAAATATGCAATATTTTTAACCTTATGGGAGGTGGAGGTGGTGAAAGTCAGCTGCTACAAAGCTCATGAAGCTCAGGTATTCGGCGTTTGTAGACGAGGGGTACACCAGGAATAATCTCGACTGAAAAGAGATCACACCAAGAAAAAACCTTTGTAGGACTTTTTCTTCACAAATCTAACTGCTGAACCTTAAACCTTAATCAAAATCAAAAGTTTGACCAGCAGATATATCTGCTAGTCAGATTTATCAAGTGTGAGCGAAAACTAATGAAGACCAAACTTCACTGAAAACAACTATGTTCGTGTTTTGAAATTTCAGAGTTGAGTAATAGTGGAACCACATGTTAGAAGTTTTAAAACATTCTGTGTGCTACCCTTTAACTACCAAAGTTTGCAGTTTATGTTTGTGTTACATATACTGCAAGGTAATAATCAAGTCGTATGGACTCCAACACCATAGCCACTGGCAGTCTGTTGTATTACTGTAAATAATTTCGCTTTTAGTGAAGCTCTTAATTCCAAGTTCCGGTAGGTTTTCCATGGTAAATAGCAACTAATCATCAAAGCTTACCTTACCTAAAGGTACCTACGTAAATTGCCTATCCGGAGTTGCTTTTGTTTAAAAGCAAAGGGGATACGACGAAAGGTAGGAAGAAGGTTCATCGATAAAATATTTATCTGGCATAGAAAACAACAGTAAAAGCCGATAGCAGGGCTGATATGATTTTATTATCCTTTATTACTTTCGGCTGACGTATGGATATGCTTTTGTTGGCTGATATTACGGGAAAAACAGGCCACTACTGTCTTCGCAAACGAGAAAATGTGACGATTTAATGTTGTTTTGGGTTAGGGTTATATTATTCATAAAATAATCAGACAAAACCGACACGATCTTCCTCGTCAGATAGGCAGTTGCCATGAATAATATATTAATAAGAGAAAAGTACGTTTATTATATTCATAAAATGCGACTATAAAACGTATTTATGAAACGATTGGAGAATATGACCACGAGATAAGACTGCTATATATCCCATATCATAAACTTCCTTATGATTTGAAGCTAGCAGCTAGTAAAATAGAACTTCAATATTCATCATTTTCAGACTGCAGCCACAAAATTTTATTAAGGTCCATAGTGAGTATTGTTAACTGTAGTATGATAGAGAAATAACGTAACAAATAGCAAACGTAAGAAAATTTTTACAGGAAGTTGAACAAACTTTTATTCGAGTTCATTTTGCTTCCGTTTCGTATTATTAACGAGAACGAAAGCTCATGTGAGATAGTAATAGCCATAACTCTGGAGTTGGATGGCCATGGAATAATGAACCTCATTACGCGTTAGGAAATGTTACCAACGTATAAAGAAAAACAATTTTATCATAAAAACGCTGTGTCCATTCTCCAAGTCTTTGGTTTCGACTAAGGAATGTTAAAATGTGAACATTTTGTGCCATTATGGATCCAAATTTATGATGCTACTGACGCATAGTGACCAAAGTCACCTACAATAAATTTCTTTATTGAAATAGTTTCACACACTGCTGTATTTTGGAAATCTACAAATAGGTAATTTTTCTCAAAAATTTCAAATGGAATACCATGTTTATTATTTGCTTAATTGACAGTCAGTTAACTAAGCTTTTAATTGATGTAGATATTGTCAGGTTTGTTGCTGCAGTCTGAAACGTCTCGTAGTAAAAAAATCTGGATTTAGTTCTATAATTCAATGCCTGGCGGGGTATTTGCCCGAGGAGTAGTTGTTCGAACGGTCCAGTACCACTAATTAATACCAGATAATTACTCAAAGTAGTTGTCACTTGCTGATATCTGTCCAGAGCGCGGCAGCATATATAGCAAGATTAAATTGCATATGGTTTGAGTGTGTAGGGGAAAGCACCGTACTGATGAGTCCCGGAAGGACGAAACCAGTTGGTCTGCGGTTTTCCATACACATTCAAAACATGCAATATTTGAACAAAGACCTGCTTAAAAGCACGTACGTACAAAGAGACAAATTAGGATTGTTTCAAAGCCACCTTAGGTGGGGTAGCAGTCTGAAACGTCTCGTAGTACAAAAAATCTGGATTTAGTTTTATAATTCAATGCCTGGCGGGGTATTTGCCCGAGGAGTAGTTGTTCGAACGGTCCAGTACCACTAATTAATACCAGATAATTACTCAAAGTAGTTGTCACTTGCTGATATCTGTCCAGAGCGCGGCAGCATATATAGCAAGATTAAATTGCATGGTTTGAGTGTGTAAGGGAAAGCACCGTACTGATGAGTCCCAGAAGGACGAAACAAGTTGGTCTGCGGTTTTCCATACACATTCAAAACATGCAATATTTGAACAAAGACCTGCTTAAAAGCACGTACGTACATGGAGACAAATTAGGATTGTTTCAAAGCCACCTTAGGTGGGGTAGCAGTCTGAAACGTCTCGTAGTACAAAAAATCTGAATTTAGTTCTATAATTCAATGCCTGGCGGGGTATTTGCCCGAGGAGTAGTTGTTCGAACGGTCGAGTACCACTAATTAATTCCCCTATTGAGTCACACAAAACTCAAATAGTAATGTTTAAATTTTGTTTCTGCAAATTAATATTAATATAACGGTAGAAAATGGGCTCCATGGAGTTGTTGATTAATCCTCTGTTGCCTAATTCTATACTCCAGGGACCACAGCTCATAAAGGTCACTGGCAAACAGGAAATAAACAAATAACCAACTACGCAAATTTACAAGAAAAAATATAATATTGAAAATATTACAATTAACAATTAAAGCATGACATTTGTAAAACTAATGAAAAAGAAAACAAATACTGAAAACTGCTCCCAGGGTAGCCACCTGGTACTAATGTTCCGCCAGCGAAAAAAAGAGAACAAAACAGGCGCGGATGACACGAGGAGTGACGGTCGTGGTCCCATACGCACACCGACGCCGACGCGACGGGTCGATCACGTGCGCAATACCTGTGAAAATATGGCGTGGCACAATGCGGGTTCCGGTTGAACTAATTACACCAAAAACATTAACAACTGAGTAACATTAAAAATAGACAAACTATGTATACTTAACAAAAAACTAATGAACCATGTGACTATTAAAAAAACAGAACTAAATACATGACTATAAACAAAATAATTAAATCAAAACAGAATTGGAGGAAGAAACACAAACAGGTGACCACCAACCGAACCGAATCGAACGGGACGACGCACGAACGGACAGGCGAGACAAAATATTTTGCAAAAGTTCACGAGATGATGGTCACGATAAGCCGTGCTGGCGTTACTTACAAGCCAGCCGTTGAATAGTTATCTAAACGTACTGGAGACTAAAGAGAGCTATCTGACCCTAGAATGATTGCTTCTGGACAGAAACGACTGGACTATACACCTGTCTCAACGCCCTTATATACATGCCCTCACTGGCGGACGAACCTCGCCAAGAAATAAGGTTCCAGTAAAACTGGCCGCTCCGACGGAAAATTATCCGCTCAACAGGAAAACCATAAAGTGCCACACCGATAGATTAGAAAAGCAACATGTTGAAAATAAAATGATAATTAAACGAATGAGTGGAAGAAAAAGAAAGAAAAGCACATGCTCATCTTGAAAAGGATTGATTTCTCTCCACAAGCTGCCAGCTGAAATCAACGAAAATGGACCAAAATCCCCAATTTTGGAGAAGGCGAAGTCTCCCAAACAAACCACCTAAACACTCTGTATCGGAAACTTATTTCAACACCCTCCGGAGCACCTAAACCATTGACAATCGAAAATAGCCTGGAAGTCCGTATGACGATCGGTAATAGCTAAATTTAAACAAAAAGTGCACCTGGAGAATTCACGGCGATCAACCCAAAATATTCACACAGTCATCAACAAAACCATAGGCGTCACCGTATGCAACCCAACTATCAGATGGAAGGAAAAGGTTAAAAGACTTATAACCCCGAGGAGAAAGATGATAAAAATGTCAGAAACATCATCTCCAGTTGGAAGAAACGAGACTACAGAACATAAATAAATAAATAAATAAACAAACAAACAAACAAACAAACAAAGAAATATATATAAATAAATAAATAAACAAATAAATAAATAAATAAATAAATAAATAAATAAAAGAATAAAAGAATAGGTATAGAATGATAAATCAGATAAGCACGCCGCCGAAACACAGGAGCACACGGTCGAGGCGAATTTTCCAAATTGTCCTCTAGGAGAAATCCCAAAAGTCAAAACATTGAACATAACCCCAAAGTTCCGATAACATTCAAAACAATCTCAATTATCTCAAACTAAATGCCATATATGTATAAGCCTGAAAAATAAGCTGTAATTCCATTGCTCAAACTGTACCTATACCTATCACGAACTTCTGTCAAATAATAAAAATATATTTAATATTTATACAATCATTCTTTTTTGAAGATGTCTCAGAATGTTTTAACAAAACTAGAACATGCATTGTATAAATTGACTATACGCCAATCGCTTACTAAAGACGCTCACAAGATAATACAATATAAGGAGAATCCAGAGATAGAATGATAATCTGGTTTGTACGCCGGAATTTATCGACTGATTGCTTGGGATCTTTTATATAACTGAATAAAATTAGATTCTGCTGAAGAGTGGATAGGCAGAATGACGAGTTCATAGAAATAATGTTGTAGTTGTTGTAAATTCTATCAAGTTTCAGATATAGAAATTCTGAATTATAACGTATAGGCACCTACACACTTAAATTCAGAACTCGCATTATTAAAAGATGGGACATTATCAAAGCAATTAGCAACGCAAAATCTTCAAAGTCACTATCTCCAATGTCAATATCTTCAATGTCAAATAATGCAAGAATGCCAATTTCCAACTAAGTAGTTAAAATAATGCTAAGGTATTTTTAGTTTTCTTGGGATATTTCACCAACTGCATGTGCACCAAAATATCCGTCTTTATCGACCTTCTACCTACCACCGGTTCAAGATACCAATAGCGGTCTTCCTATGCGGGTCAACCTATATATTTATGTATATTGGGTGGGAGTGAAGGTATTTAAGCAACGTAGTGTAAGCCTGAGCATTAAATAATTTTCATTCTCCTGAAGATGCTGACATTGTCAACGAAACACGTGTCGAGTTTAATTACTGTGTCACTGTTGTGGCGCATGGGGCAAATTTATGAAGAATTAAAGAATAAAGTATTTACGTCAATGTTCTCGATCCAACCACTGTATGTACCAATAGCAAACGTGTACCATTTATAACACAACATGTTTTGTAGATAAAACCACAGTCTAATTTTCCATTCTGTTTGATTCTCCCACTATGCGGATAGTAACAATTCCAAATAACACATTAATTTTAACAAATGCCCATCTTCTAATGGGCATTCTCTGTAACGACACAATTTGATCCGATCAACCGATCGGATTCCTGTAATAACCAATAAACCCCAAATGCACTGATAGTGTGGTTCTAAAGCTCTAGGCTACTTAACATCGAACGCATGAGTAAAATCGATCTTGATATAATCCAGTTTACCTCAAAATCGCGTTACATAATAAGCGCATTTGATCAATCCAAAAGTAACAATAATTACAGTCCACTAGTAGAAAAATTCACAGCACTCGCAAGATGCAACCGGGGGAGACATTGAAAATGAGGAAGCAGACTGTAACCCTTTTGCGTTTGGAATATTTCCACATACGCGATAGCGTATTAAATAAGTATTCATACAACACCTCCGATTTATAATAACTGCATTTCTGTTGTGGCATTCTATCACATTTGCGACGCTAGACGGTCCAACTGCGAATGAAGGTTACTCAGATGCTGCGGTCTAGCGGCCGCCGGGCGGTCGATTATAACCGCTACCGCTCGGATGCGTGACGTATGTGGCAAATGCAACACAACATTTTCGGCGAATATCATACCCTTACAAGGATACTACCTAATAACATTTTCAATGTCAATATTTGTTATATAGGGTTGAAGGACTTCGGTCGATAGCCGAGTGGAGAATCCCTAAAAAAATAATTTCTTATTATTATTATTATTTATCATATAAACTCTTGCGCAGAACAATACGGCCCTCCATAATTAATCCCTACGCGAACTTTTAAAATACCTTGGTTTGAAAATAAAAACATCTTTCTTCGTCCGCATTTACTGAATGCTGCTCATTTGTCAAACAAGACTTTATCCGTAATTCTAACTAATTACTAAATTAGGAAAATACGCACTTTCCGTTCTTGCTGAATGAGGTAAAGTCTTAACATCCCAAATTTTTGATAGAGCCAAACGTTATTACAAAATCCATTCGTAATGGTAAACCGCTGTACTCTGCCCTATAAATCTTTCTAGGGTGGTAAGATTAACTCAACATAGTGAAGGTGGATAATTCTCATTTGCCACAAAACGAGGAACAGAGACTGCATTATTAAAATGTACCGCATTATAAAGGAAGTAAAGCGGAAGAGGAAAATGAAAGCAGGTGCTCGAAAACATGTTGTTTCGCAGAGTTCTTTATTTAAGGAACATTGCCTCCTTTCTTGACAACCCCGTTTTACACAAAGCAAAGGTTCAAAAGTATTGTTACCAGAAGATGTCTTAAATTAAAAGCCACATAAGTGCAGAATTTTGTGCACGCAACTACGTCAGCTGGATTTAGTATACGGAGTGTTTAATTTCCATCCAATTAGAATTTAAATACAAATAAGTAGAGAATATGAGGAAAATGTCTTCTTGCTCATTGTAGTTAAATAATTTTTCGCTCAGAAGCAAACATGAACAATGAAACCTATTTTGTAGGCAAGGACCAATTGATGTAAAGTACACATTTTCGGAGAACTTTGACTTTTACCTCTTTTTTTAATGGTTTCAAAAACAGCCAAATTGTATTTTAAGGTTCATCCGGAATTAAACGTGACCGATTAAATTAACAAAAAATATGGTGGTGAAAAATAATATAAGATAAATTTTTCCCCCTTTGGAGTTTTTTAAAGCATATTTTTTAAATGTCTAGAAATAGTGGCTTAAATATTTTTTTTCGTTGTCTTCAGATGTTGCAGAGGTGAATACAATATTCCTAAACCTGGAAAAACTCTCATCTTCATAATGGCCCAACTCTTTAACATATTGCTTTTGTGAAATGCTGGAGCGGATTTTACTAAGTGCGACTTGAAACATATAGATACAGGACGTTTCTCTTCCGACAGCACGCTGCAAAAATATTCTCTGACATGAAGAAAATCTGTGAAACAAACCGGAAACATATGGTGCATTTCATCTTCTACGTTCCTTCTCCCTAAACATTACCTTCTAGCAGCATTCGTTCGGAGTCCTATGGACCAGGAACGGTGTACCGCAGGGTTCTATTTTGAGCATTTCCTTTTGGACGTTGCTATAAACGACATCAGTAAATGCCTTCCTACAAATTTCTTTTTCTACCTTTATGTAGATGACTTGGGAATTTTTGCAACAAAAGAAGTTAGGTACTATCCGATACTTCCGGCTCGCGCTAATCCTCCTAGAAGAATGGACTGCAGAGTGAGGGCTTAGATTTATAATATTATTGCTTTCGAATTTGCACTAGTACTTTTCGAACCAGCCTACGTTAAGTTTATATTCCAAAGCACGGAAATTGCTTAAACTACGCTATAAGCATGAACGCCAAACATTTCGTCCGTGAAATTTTCAGCCAGATCAACAACCGCGTTATGGGACTCGACAGCGAACCACCAAGAGCATAACTTCTATAACTACAGCTCTGGAACCAGTTTTTACAATATTGTGTCAATCAGACTGTCCAAGACTACGGATCCACATCAATGCTATAGACCTAGTCATGGCTTATGTCACGTCCAGTCTACCGACTTCACTTTGTTCGAAAGTTCACTTCTTGAGTACGAAGACTATGGACGATTCGGCACTGATGGTTCGAGGATAAGCACATTATGTTAAGTCCGCTATTGATGCCTCATCGGAATTTGCTGGTTTCCACTTGTTTCATTTGAAATCTAAATTTACAACTGAATTATGTCTTCGAAAATGCCTGTGGTATCTTACATTTAAGCCAGGGACGTATTCCATTATGATCAGTAGACTCGATAAATTTTATTGATATCAGTTAAAAAAATATTGATTTCAATATCGGAATATAAATAGGTGCCGATAAATATCGATAAACCGGATTATCGGAAAATGTCCGCATATATCGATAAATATCGGTACCTATATCGTAAAATATCTATACACGGTGTCCCAACGAAAACTTGTACCCACGTAAAACTAGGCAAAATAAACGTTTTGACAAAAATCCAAAAACACGTCAATTCTTATATCAAAGGGGACCAATTTTTATGCAATAATCATTATTGCGACTCTAGCCCTGTGCGGGGGATAGCGACCCCAGCAAAATTTTTAAATGGGACGGGGGGTGGGTCAAATGATCCCTACTTTTGACAGGTTTTTCATTACTTACACAACTCTATTTATTTTATTCAAGTCAGAAGGTCCTTCGGTGCCAATACGCGAAACACTGAAAATAAAATGTTAATTGCACGTAATACATTTTCATTCATTTCCATTTCGTTATCAAATTTCGTTCAGATCATCTTAACCCTTATTTTTGTATTGTTCTTGCGTTCTTATTCTAGGGTATTTTTTGATAACTAGTGCCTTTGAGCTGTCTTCTTTCTCAAAAATATAGTTCTTCAATTTCCTCGTTTATTATTATTTTAGGTACATTGGTTATCATTCCCATTGCTTCAGCAGATTATAGATATTTTTGTTTACTCTGCTTTTGGTTCAAATATGACATTATGAAGTATTTCTGTTGCAGTTAAATAATGGCCTAATCCACCATCATCAACAAGTTTCATTTTACACGCGCCATGATGAAAGAGCTTTTTCGTCTTGTAACTTATGAGTAGGTCAATTTTATTAATGGAGTAGTTCCAAAGCGTCAGTTAGCCGAGTAGCTTTTGTGACTTCTAATGTACTACTAGTAATCCCGAAAGTGAGAGACAGTTCCCTATTACATACAGAAAAGTGCAAAATGAACGAAATTCAAAATACTGGCGTTAATATGAGTAATAACGTATGGCCTTCTAGTCAGAATGATTGAAACAAGCCACTGAAACTTTTTCATAAATTACTAGCATTTGCAACGAGTAATTTTTCCAATATATTTCTTGGCTGGTTACTAGAAGTTTTTTAATTGTTTGCGTCGAAAGTTTCAATCAAGTTTTTAACGTATATACGCTTCATCTTTACCAACGTTAATGAATCTATTTGTCAGAAAGTTTCACAAGTATCGGAAAATTCATTTAAGATCTTGCAAAGGAGAATATCTTACTTTCTAAGTTCGCTCGTTTTCTAAAGAACGAATTTGACGTGCCACAACAAAAACCAATTTTATATTCAGTAACTTATCTGGAAACTCTTCTTTCTCCAGTAAAGATGCGTTTAAAGAGACGGAGGAAATTGAATTGCCTGCGTAAAGTTATCTTATGTGGGAAGCAATTAATTTTACACTTGAGAGTACCTACCCACGTTAAGTATCTCGAGAGTACTTCCTAAATAAGCTGTATTACAATTCGATTATAAATTTCTACTCAACGGTATTAGGCATAGTACGGCTCCTCAAAGTTAGAAAAATAGGTAGTATAAAATATTAGTCATTACTCTCTCTACAACAAAAGGTTACATAACAGCGTAAGTGAGGAAGGTAGCAAGTAGAATAATACACCTCTTGGTTCAATTCATGATACTTCTGAGGCATACCGTAACGGGTTATTTAAATATTAAATAACTTCTTGCAAAACACTTCATTGGTTTAGGTTATTGATAGAGTCATCAGTCATCAGCTATTAAAATTTTATTGCTTCGCAAGCGATTCTCTGCAACCTACACAAACAGAGTATCCCAGAGAAAAATTCTATTTTAGCACGTATGTTTCTATAACTAAGTTTTATCACTACTATGCTTTGTACCAATTTCACAATACATATAACCTAATTATAGTCAGTTTCTTAAAAGTATTGTCGGGAAATTGTTTCCCATTTTCGAAAAATAAACGACAGAATTTCAAGAGAACCGAACAATTTCGAGGAACCCATGGCACGCTTGAAATTGTTCACTTTCCAAACTTCTTGATTTTTATACCAACATATTTGGACTTACGTTGTAGAACTATTTTAAAAAATTCTATGTTCACTTGCTATTTTCCTTTAAAAGGAAACACAATATTTAATATTGAGTTATTATATGAAATAAGTATACGCATGGAACTGACAGGTATATCGACAAGGGGATAAAAATTGTTGAAACGATGTGGCAAGACTTTCGCATCTTTCCATAAATTGATAAAAAGTATCTTCTTAGAGGAATATTTTGTGTAGGCGCCAAAGGAATCGGAGAAATTTTATTCGATAATAAACCTTGAACTGTCGTTCTTTTAAGCTACCTGTGCAGCCGTAACATTTGTGTTAAGAGTCGACGAGTCTAATATACAGATTCTATAAAAGTCTATGTTGGAGAAACTCGAAGAAGTTCCCAATGTAAGAAATCGCTCAGCAGTAAAAGTCTGTTTGACAAAAAATGACAAGGAGTGATGGATGTATGTATATCTAGGTTGATCATCTCGACGCGTTTTCAGGGTAAACTTCCGAACCCACACGTGAACTACCCCAACCGCAAACAGCACACAAAAACTCTGGTTGTAAGGATGACGAGAAATATTACCCTGTGAACTGAAAACTAGCAGAAATGATTACATATCCGTGATGGTATCAAATTAATGCATTCTGTAAACAACTTGTTTTATCTTTGCATCCTAGGGATTTACATAGTATAAACTTCACCTCCTGCTGCGAAATCTTTCAAATCTTTCAAATCTTTCAAATCAGTGCCTATTTGATTTTATACTTAAGTATGTATTATGTAATAAACTTGGAATAAAATTTCCTACCGTTTTTTCTGCGGTCTCGGAGTGTTCTGCTTGAATGTATTGTGTACTCCAACTGACTACCAGACATATTTTACCACCAGAAATACTCTTTCATATTCAGTTATCTTATTGTCAAAAAACGATGCTTGTCAGTTTAATAATTAATTTCACTGCTTACCAAGAATAAATTATCCAAAATGCAGTAGGTATTTAAAAAATAAAGTGAATTATTTATTCCTTTATTGT
Source organism: Xestobium rufovillosum (assembly GCA_963966045.1). Classification (NCBI taxonomy): domain Eukaryota; kingdom Metazoa; phylum Arthropoda; class Insecta; order Coleoptera; family Ptinidae; genus Xestobium; species Xestobium rufovillosum. The sequence goes on along the minus strand of OZ014493.1, from coordinate 21,552,960 downwards.
TCATTAAAACTATTGATTGGGAATAAAATAGTATACATACCTGGCTGGAAAATTTCATTACAGCCGAGGGGTAGTAGACGGCCAAGGCGCGAAGCGCAGCGGTCATCTATGGCGCGAGGCTGTAATGAAATATTTTCCATCTCGGTACCTACGTAATATACTATTAAAATGAGTAGGCTGTGTTCTATAAGCAAATTAGTTATGCGAAACTGGCACTTTAATTATAATTTTCTATTTTTAACCAAAACGTACAATTTGAAATTCTCAACAGGATATAGGTAAGTAACTAAGATATTTGGAAATGAAAAGTGAAAACAACCTAATATAATTATCTTTATTCCTCTGTAGATTTAGACTAAAGAATTATTTTGTAGGTAGGTGTTTATAATGCAGAATCCAAATAATATATCAATCAAAATTTTGCGGGATTCTGGGGTCAAGAGCCAAAGATTAAAAAAGGGCTAGCGCCACCGATTCGACTTTCTTTCGACAATTCCGTTTGTTGCATACTATTGCAGTGTATATGTATACGTCACTTAAATACTTTGTTAAAATGCTATTGTTCGCAGCGTATCTGATGGTTGGGTTGTTACCGTACCGGATTTCTGGTTTGATGTGTTTTGCCTCTTTGGGATCGATTCTAACAGCGTATGTTTTTTATGTTTTTACATTTTCTCTTTTTTGACAAAAAAGGTGTTCTTTCTGGTGGTCCCTGCCAGTTAAGCGAAGACCATTAGGCCGACGCGTGCCGTAATCATTTAAAATAGGTATTATAAGTTAAATAATCATTCTGTTTCCATCTACATCAAATGAGGGCATTAGTTTTAAAATCAATGGTGGTACTACTGCGCTTCATGTACGTTCACTAGACAACTGCAAGCTGAAAATACAGTAGCGAATAACTACAAGCCTTCCCAAGGGTTGCAAGCAGGAACTGGCGGAGTTTGTATCATTAAGTCGTGTGCTACCTACATAGCCAAAGGGTACACGCTCAGACCCATTGAGAGAAATTCTAGCGAATCGTATCATCCACATCGTATGGGTGGTATATAATGAACATTTCAAATTAAATAGTTTGAAATTTGTAAGACACCAACTGTTATCAAAATGTGTTGAATTTGTATGTCACATATTTTAAATAACATCATGAACCCAATCATCATTACCTACATATTATCGTCGTCGCGTAAGGCATTGTTTTCTGTCTAACGGCGTAAATTAATGCGCACTGGCTGAAACAATTTTGCAGAGAGTAAAAAAGGGTGGAAAAGGTGTTGCTGTTACAGATGTTAATTCATTTAAATAGATCTAACATAATCCCCGATATCCAGTCCGGTTTTCGCAAGGGCCATTCCTGTGAGACTGCATTGCTCCAGGTCATACCGATGACATATTTCGATCCTTGGATGAGGGCAAATTTGCACTGTTGATTTTATTGGATTTTTCTAAGGCCCTCGATACTTTCAATCATGAACTTCTGTTATCTGTAATGCACCATACTGGTTTCAGCTCTTCTTCCATAAAGTTGTTTGGTAGTTACCTCTCTAATAGACAACAAATTGTCAAAGTCTAGAGAGGCATATGTAACGTGTGGGGTCGCTCAGGGGTTCCTCAGGGCTCAGTTTTGAAATATATACATCCGTTCTTGTAAACTGTATTAAGCATAATAGATATTACTTATATGCTGATGATACCAAGGTGTATTGCCAATTTTCGGCGGAGGAAGCTGACGTGGCGGTTGAGAGGGTGAATTTGAAGTTAAATAATTTTTCAGATTCTGCAAGGCAGCATTCATTAATTCTTAACTCTAACAAAGTAATGCTTTTTAGTGGGTTCGATGGGCCTGTTCTTCGAGAGCAGGTAATTGAAAAATATAACAGGTTGGAATTGGTGGATGCTGCTAAGAATCTCGGAGTTTGGTTTGAAGTGACAATGAAATTCAATTTGTACATCTCTAAATTGAATCAGGCAGCTTTTCTGAACTTGAAATTAATGTACAACATAAGGAAAATACTATACGTTAAAGCTAAAGTGTTGCTCTGTGATTTGCTAGTTCTTTCCATTTTTCAGCATGCTTCTAGTGTATACGGACCCTCTCTGACCAGTAACCTAAGCAGAAGAATACACGTAGTTCAGAACTCATGTCTGAGGTTGATTTTTGGCATTCGTTGGAGGCAACATATTAGTCACAAACTTAAATGGGTGCCTTGGTTTGATATGGTGTCTAGACGGTTTCTGCATGCTGCATGCTTTTATCACAAATTACTAATTCATAAGTCACCACCGTATTTGTATAATAAGATTACGTATCGCACTGATGTACACAATATTAATATTCGTCTAAGAAGCCTGTTGTCTGTTTCTAGACATAAGCACATTTTTCGAAAGATCATTTTCTTATCAAATAATGTAAGGTAAAGATTACAACGATCTCATCATCAGAAATATTTAAGAAAATTATAAACAAATTATTATGATAGTTGACAAGGAAACTGAAATTGACAAAACAATACAAATTAATAATGATATCCATGAAATAAGTTAACTAGATAACTGAATTTCAGTATTTACCTACGGGGCATAAGAAAAACACAAAGGAAAATCGAATACCTCGTAGCTTGAAGGGAAAAAACAATGAATTTAAAGAAAACCATATAGGAAAAAAAATAAATTCAATTGAAAAAACCTTCAAGTGAAATATCAGAACAGAAAAACTAAATAAACAAAATATCCATGGAATCTTGACAACTGCCAATTGCTAATCTTGTAATAAACTGTGTGGTCAAGTCTATGTGTTCTGTCTTGACAACTGCCAACTGCTAGTATTGTAATAAACTAAAAAAGAGAAATAAGTCAATAAATGTCATAATGGCAATGAGAGAATCTGTTATACAGTGTGCGAATTATTTTTATCAAAATATACAGTTCAATTTTTAAAAGAAGCAACTTTCGTAACGAATTTATTATCGATTTACGACCAACGTTATTGTCGTGCATCATATATATTGAAAAGAAACAGTATGGATAATCATGTCTTTCCCACCCTTTAATGGTAAAAGCGTAATGATGACAAAGACAACTGCTTAAATACCGTCGTAGCGCATATGGTCCGTGGCAAGTCCAACTGTCAGTGTCAATCTGTCAATGCATAGCCCCCTATAACAAGGCCGCGGCCATGCGACTTTGCAGCGTCGCATTCTCCCCACCACAAGGCCGGAAGCGCCGTGAAATGTCCGCTTGACGTGACGCGACATTCGTAAATTAAAATAAAAATCTGCAGAAATTTTGACATTTATTTGATTTCTAACATTAATAAGTGAACGTATTGCCTATGATCTTGTAGGAGTATACATATTTACGCAAGTATTGTTAGTTTGCGTTTTTCAATTGCAGCACTTGATGAAATCTCATTGGTACGTATTGACGTATTTTACTACAATTATTTAACAAAATGTTTGCTACAACAGAAACTATCACGGACAGGTTATTGTTGACTTGAACACTTTTCTTAATCTTTGGAACTTTATCCCTTTCACAATCTATCTGGTGAATCAAACAGTAGTGATCAGTATTATAAGAACACCAATCGTCACTGTCGATTCTTTTTACTAACCAAAGCCGAGAAATCTTTAATTTGATCTGCTTCTTCTTCCTTTTGCCTTATAAGTTTCAACCTCTTCATCTGGTTCTCTTCAATTTCTAATTTTCTCAATCTTGAATCTTTCCGTTTGTACGGAATTTTTGAGAAATAGAGTATGACGGTAAATTTGGAAATATTGCAGGAACGGCGTCGGTATATAGGATAGGTTTAATCTGCTTAGGGAACTGAAAACACTGAATATACTCTTCCTAACAGTCGTGGATGTGAAATTGCTTTTACAACCAGGGATACAACATTTATTTGGCATCTACAACAGATATAAAGGGATTATTAATTCTATAAGGAGCTGGAGAAGATGCGCCTATTTTTAATATTGCCGATGCATTGTTATCGTTAGTTAATGAATTTGTGGGTACTCACATTAAAGCTGGAAGTATTTGCTTTGCGTGTATTGCAGAATTTACCCAGAATTGCTTAGAATCAAGTTTTAAATGCGACAGCTCACATTTGTGGAAGTACAAAATGTCACTATAATCGGCCTGCTTAGCAACGTTGCAGTATTCTAACAAATATTGCAACGTTGCTAAGCAGGCCGATTATAGTGACATTTTGTACTTCCACAAATGTGAGCTGTCGCATTTAAAACTTGACTCTAAGCAATTCTGGGTAAATTCTGCAATACACGCAAAGCAAATACTTCCAGCTTTAATGTGAGTACCCACAAATTCATTAACTAACGATAACAATCCATCGGCAATATTAAAAATAGGCGCATCTTCTCCAGCTCCTTATAGAATTAATAATCCCTTTATATCTGTTGTAGATGCCAAATAAATGTTGTATCCCTGGTTGTAAAAGCAATTTCACATCCACGACTGTTAGGAAGAGTATATTCAGTGTTTTTAGTTCCCTAAGCAGATTAAACCTATCCTATATACCGACGCCGTTCCTGCAATATTTCCAAATTTACCGTCATACTCTATTTCTCAAAAATTCCGTACAAACGGAAAGATTCAAGATTGAAAAAATTAGAAATTGAAGAGAACCAGATGAAGAGGTTGAAACTTATAAGGCAAAAGGAAGAAGAAGCAGATCAAATTAAAGATTTCTCGGCTTTGGTTAGTAACAAGAATCGACAGTGACGATTGGTGTTCTTATAATACTGATCACTACTGTTTGATTCACCAGATAGATTGTGAAAGGGATAAAGTTCCAAAGATTAAGAAAAGTGTTCAAGTCAACAATAACCTGTCCGTGATAGTTTCTGTTGTAGCAAACATTTTGTTAAATAATTGTAGTAAAATACGTCAATACGTGCCAATGAGATTTCATCAAGTGCTGCAATTAAAAAACGCAAACTAACAATACTTGCGTAAATATGTATACTCCTACAAGATCATAGGCAATAGGTTCACTTATTAATGTTAGAAATCAAATAAATGTCAAAATTTCTGCAGATTTTTATTTTAATTTACGAATGTCGCGTCACGTCAAGCGGACATTTCACGGCGCTTCCGGCCTTGTGGTGGGTAGAATGCGACGCTGCAAAGTCGCATGGCCGCGGCCTTGTTATAGGGGGCTATGCATCTAGCCATTATTGGCTACAGCGACGGCGCCGTGTGAACTTAGTTTGTTCCTCGTCTGTGTTATATTTGGGGGTTTTGAGTTTATTCGAGTTGTTCTAATATAACTGCCGTTTTGATTTGTTTTGTTGTTCCGTTTGCTGTTTAGAAATCTATCAATTTCATATTGGTTACAAAGAAAACTTAATCGGTAAGTTTTTAGGTTAAGTTCAATATTAAAAATTTTAAAAATTTATAAATTTACAGAATTTTCCTTAAGCATGAGAGGTCGTATGTTGAATTCGAAGTGCCAGGAAATAGTGCTATCCCTGCTCGATTATTTTAAAGCTGAAAAAGGAAACAGTGCTCTTTTATTGCCACTGACAGCTGTATTTTCAAATGAAGTAAGTGACAGTGACAAATAATAATAATTTATTGACTGAACACCATACATTTAGGGATTATAATATTGTAGATTAGACAAAATCTTTTTTAATGTAGGTATGTGCAGAACCCTTCATGCGGGAATTGATTCCCACTTAACCAATTTTTTGTGTAGTTTTATATTATTTTTGTGTCTGATATACTTATTATTATGGTTAAATATTGCAAATCCATAGACCCATCGTATGTAAGTTTGCAATACTACATAATATTAAAATAATTGCTTCTACATAATAGCTAACAATATAACATTTTTTTCTTTGCTCTTTACTGTATTCCCGAAGACCGAAGAACCTGGTTTCCGTTCTACTGGACCCCATCGACGCGTGAGCCTCATCCTTACTGCCATTTGTACTTTTACTTATTGTTTAACTTCATTACTTTTTCATATTTTGCATATGCTAAAATATATAATTTAATCTGTCAAGACCGTTGAGTTCCTAACTCCCTACCTTACCTTCTAAGTGAATTTTTCTCTTGATTTTCCCTATTACTCAATTTTTCTTGATTTTAGTAAGTAATTAGTACCTCAATTTAAATTATTCATCACTTTAGGGCGTAATTTTAAACTTCCAACGTTTTGCTGACATTTACGTTTCTGACATTTGTTTGACAAGTATTTGCGTCGACGGTTACGTCTCAGAATGCCGTCATTGAGAGAAGAAACAACTACGACATACGCATCCATCTTAATTCATACGAATATAGTCGATAACGAAAGATGCTTCTTTTAAAAATTGAACTTTATTCACAAAAGTTTAAATAAACTAGATCGTATCAAATCGACTGGGTCATTAAGTAAGTTATAAGTTGTATCATTTTTATGTTTATACGTTTCTATAGACTCTAATATATCTAATTTATAACTCTTTACAAAATTAAACAATAATTTATTATTTTCTGGAGGAGGGAATTGATGATTGTTATCAAAGAAATGATTAGCAAAACTTGAATGATCATTTTTTAAACGAAAAGTTCTTAAATGTTCATTATACCTAATACGTATAGATCTACCAGTTTGTCCGACATGTATATGCTGTTACAGTCTAAGCAATTTAGTTGATAAACACCTGTGTGGTCAAGTTTATGTGTTCTGTCTTTACTGTTAAATAAAATATGTGATAATATATTAGATGGTTTAAATGTGACTTGTATGTTGTTTTTTCTTAAAATACTGGCAATCTTTTCAGAAATAAGTAATCCTGCAAAATTTGGTAACTTTATCATTAGATAATAAATTTAGGATATATTATGTTGTTATAAGCAATTTTAAATTTTTTATTGTTAATGATTCTATTGATGATTTCAGTCCTAAATCCCTTATTTATTGCAATTGTTCTAATTATGTTTAGTTCTTTATTCAATTTATCCAAAGATAGCGGCACTGTAAAGGCCCTGTGTATCATAGAATTATAAGCAGAAATTTTCTTATTATGAGATTGTTGTAATCTTGAAACCTGTCAATAAAATAATTTGTGATACATATTGATAGTACGCAAAGTAATTTTCTATTTAATCGTGGATTTCTACCAAATAGTGAAGAGAGAAAATATTAACTACATAGATGCAATACTTCGAAGAAGCGAAGTTCAGCATTTATACATTTTGTTTTTTCTTATTTCATTCTTAGTATCTATCATTGTGCAGTATGTTTGACTAAAGACGTTTATTATTAAATTACATTTCTACTTTTCGGAAGCATGAATATCCACCATTAAAAATTACGGCGTCAAGACCCGTAATATTCTACTCGTATATTAATTTAGGAAGTGGAAATGATTGCGTGTCTAATAGAACACCACATAAAGGCGTTTTATTCGAAATTGACTTAATTTAAAGTAATCTATATATCTATACCGGGTGGGGATTTAGTGTGTAATCGGCTCATATCTCTGGAACTATTTAAGATATCAAAATGAAATTTTGCACGAATGTGGGGAACCACATGGAGCATTTCCCAAAATTATTTAGGTATATACAGGATGTTCACATTCTAAGTACCAGACCAAAGTTCTATTTCTTTAAATGGAAACCCTACGTGTCCTTGTATACTATGGATTCCCCATAAAATTCCATGAAAATTGATATACTACATGATGTTGTTTTGACTAAGGAATGTTGAGATATTGACATTTTTGTGCCATTATGGACCCAAATTTATGACGCTACTGACGCATACTAACCAAAGCCACCTAAAATTACTTTATTGAAATAGGTTCACACGCTGCTGTATTTTCGAAATCTATAAATAATTTTATCATAATACTTGAGATAATGCAGGGTGGTTAAGTTATGCAAAACAGAATTTTTCTCAAAAATTTCAAATGGAACACCATGTATGTTATCTGTACAATTGATGGTCATTTTAATAAACTTTTTATTGATGTAGATATTGTCAAGTCTACCAGTAAAAGTTTCGACAGATTGTACAATTGCATTATTAAAATGTAGAGTTTCGTTAGTATTTTACATTATTTTTGACGATCTCGCCTATTTTGTCACCCAAAAGTCCAAAAAAGGTCTGCATATTGTTTCTATAAAATATTTAGCAAATTAAGTTTACATTAACACAAAAAATCCCATTGCAAGATTATTTCTTAAAGATAATATTTTCTTCCATGGCACTCCTTGTTTGAACATTATACCCGACTTTAAAAAGACATTATACATTTAAGAATATAACCATCAAGAAACAATTTTACAATAAGATTTATTGTCTTTATATTGATACCAATTTGCAAATACAAAATATAAACATTATTGTGAGTTTTGAGCAACAGAATAGGGGGAATTCGCCAAAAAGAGTATAAACTAATAATGAAATTCAAAAATTTTGATGTTCAATCGTAATATCTGCCGAAACTATCAGTAGTAGATCTGGCAATATCTACATCAATTAAAAGCTTAGTTAACTGACTGTCAGCTGTGCAAATAATATACATGGTATTCTATTTGAAATTTTTGAGAAAAATTCCTTTTTGCATAACTTAACCACCTTGTATAATCCTAATTATTATGGTGAAAGTATTTATAGATTTCACAAATACAGCAGTGTGTAAACCCCTTTCAGTAAAAAATAATTAGGTTGCTTTGGTCAGTAGTCGCCAGTAGAGTCATAAATTTTGGACCATAATGACACAAAAATGTCAATATCTTAACAGTCCTTACTCAAAACCACATCATGTAATATATCAATTGTCATGAAATTTTATGGGGAATCGAAATTACGCAAATACTTGTGGGGTTTCCATTTATAGAAAAAGAAATTTGGTCTGGTACTCAGAATGTGAACATCCTGTATATACATAAACAATTTTACGAAATGCTCCATGTCGTTCCCCACATATGTGTAAAATTTCATTTTGATATCTTAAGCAGTACCAGAGATATGAACCGATTACACACTAAATCCCCACCCGGTATAAATAAAAATCAATTGCCGCATGTATGTAAGCTCATCACTTGAGAACGGCTCGACCGATTTGGCTGATTTCTTTTTTGTTGTGTTCGTAATTTTCAGGACAAGGTTTGTATGAAAGAAAATTTTGGAAAATCCACCGGGAAAGTAGAAAATTTGGAAGGTAAAAGTTTGTATGAAAATCTGTTTGACAAACAAAAATGTGACGTTCAGTTTGACAGTTCTAAAAATTGAATTGTCAGTGTGTTATCGGTGGTGATCATGTATTTGGTGGTTCTTTGGAAAAAATGCCACCAGTGAGGCGTCGAAATATCGGTCGGCGTACGCGAAGAGCGTTTGGAGCCAAGTCGAATAAGAATTTCTCAAGCCTCAAGCGCGATCCATTATAACTCCGGAACAACGGATACAGTCGAGTTCGACGCGCTCAGTTGGAGCTTACGCACAAAATAATTTGGAACGTCGACAAAACAGAGGCCGAACGTGGCATTAGGAAACGAGAAATTGGAAAAGTTGCCCGGAAAATTGGAAAATTCGGGAAAAACTGAAAGTGCTTTTTTCTATGGGATTTTTGTATGATATGGATATGCGTAAGTCGGGAAATTCGAACAAACTGTAAAAATCATAATTTTGGAAAATCGAACGGAAAATTTGAAAATTCGGGAAAAACTAAAAGTGCTTAACGGCTGAACCGATTTGGCTGATTTTTTTTGTTGTGATCGTAATTGTCAGGACAAGGTTTGTATGAAAGAAAATGTTTGGGGAATCCACCGGAAAATGTGAAAATTCGGGAAAAACTGAAAGTGCTTAACGGTTGGACCGATTTGGCTAATTCTTTTCAAAAATAAGGTTTTCAGGGAACGAAAAATTGGAAAAGTTGCCCGGAAAATTGGAAAATTCGGAAACAACTGAAAATGCTTTTTTCTATTTGACTTTTGTATATGTATAGGCGTAAATCGGGAAATTCGGACAAACTGTAAAAATCATAATTTTGGAAAATCCATCGGAAAATTTGAAAATTCGGGAAAAACTAAAAGTGCTTAACGGCTGGACCGACTTGGCTGATTTTTTTTTGTTGTGATCGTAATTGTCAGGATAAGTTTTGTATGAAAGAAAATTTTTGGAGAATCCACCGGAAAATGTGAAAATTCGGGAAAACTGAAAGTGCTTAACGGTTGAACCGATTTGGTTAATTGTTTTCAAAAATAAGGTTTTTATTGAACGAAAAATTGGAAAAGTTGCCCGGAAAATTGGAAAATTCGGAAACAACTGAAAATGCTTTTTTCTATTGGATTTTTGTATATGTATAGGCGTAAATCGGGAAATTCGGACAAACTGTAAAAATCATAATTTTGGAAAATCCATCGGAAAATTTGAAAATTCGGGAAAAACTAAAAGTACTTAACGACTGGACCGATTTGGCTGATTTTTTTTTGTTGTGATCGTAATTGTCAGGATAAGGTTTGTATGAAAGAAAATTTTTGGAGAATCCACCGGAAAATGTGAAAATTCGGGAAAAACTGAAAGTGCTTAACTGTTGAACCGATTTGGCTAATTCTTTTCAAAAATAAGGTTTTTAAGCAACGAAAAATTGGAAAAGTTGCCCGGAAAATTGAAAAATTCGGAAAAACTGAAAGTGCTTTTTTCTATTGGATTTTTGTATGATATGGATAGGCGTAAATCGGGAAATTCGGACAAACTGTTAAAATCATAATTTTTTGTATGCGCTCGCGATCATAACTGACGATAGGAACGACATATTTGGTTGAACATAAACGTAATCAGAAAAATGTTTCACATTGAATAAACGATTTGGTTAATGAATCAAAAGTTCAATACGAAAAGTAATTTTAGGCAGGACAACGTCTGCCGGGCCGCTAGTTAGGTAATATTTTGTAACATCCTAAAGATGCATCAATCTGTAATTTATTGGCTAAATTGTAACGTACTACAAGAATAAAGTTTTAATAATTCTGTTATTCCATTTCTTATATTCTTGCATCATCTGATACGGTTCCTAGACACGATTATCATTCTGGATATGAATAAAACGACTTCACTAAATAGTTACGTCCAACTTGAGTTGAATTTAGGTGCATTATTCAGCAGACATGCACCCGAATTGTTATAAAGTATAAAGTTACAGATAAACCCCAGTAACATTCCCCGCATGTAGAAACACGGTAAGTTCTTGTCGCATGAGATTACTATTACTGAACAGGCACACTGAAACATCGCTCTTGGCAATGTTAGGGCAGCGGAACTTCCTCTGAACCGTATTCTGCAATTTCAATGATTGTAATTTGCTTAGACGATATGTATTGCAGGCTACCCTCAATGCAACCGTAGGAAGCAGTCGGAGTGCAATCAGGGGCACGCAGCTGAATGCATTTGTTGGTAATTTATTTAGTTCGTTTCAAGACTGGCAACCCGCAAGGGCACACTATGCGAAAGCAAACGTATATTCATATATACAACTTGTTAAATAAAACAAGTAAATGGGTCGTGAATTTGCAGTTCCATTTATACGTAAACGCAGAGTTTATGTAAGTTTGTCTAATTTAACTCCTAAATTCTTTTTCCAATTTTGTGAATTACTGGCATTAAATAAATAACTGTATATAGTATAACATCGACGTTTCGCTTCCGTTTGGGGGCATTGCCATTTATTATTATTATTATATTATTATAGTTACCATATAAGTTTTGACTGTTTCAAAAATTTTATCAAATATTTTTTTTATATCTTTACAAACAAGTTTTAATAAACCCATCTTGACAAAGCCCCCAAACGGGAGCGAAACGACGATGTTATACTATATAGAGTTATTTATTTAATGCCAGTAATTCACAAAATTGGAAACAGATTTTAAGAGTTAAATTAGACAAACTTAACTAAACTCTGTGTTTACGTATAAATGGAACTGCAAATTCACGGTCCATTTACTTGTTTTATTTAACAAGTTGTATCTATGAATATACAATTGCTCTCGCATAGTTTTAATAAACCCATCTTGACAAAGCCCCCAAATGGGAGCGAAACGTCGATGTTATACTATACATATACAGTTATTTATTTAATGCCAATAATTCACAAAATTGGAAAAAAATAAAATTTTTAACTGGCACAAATCGAACAAGAATCTTTAACTCTTAAAAAATGTATTATGTAGTTCACTTTCATTGTGATACAACATTTGGTGGAGGTGCCAGTAGCCAGTCATTTTTACAGGTATTAAGCTTGATTATTTCCTTAAATTTAATTTGCCAAATAGTCTATTTTTAAAGGGTCAGTTATTTCACATTTTTAGAAGAAAAACTTTCTGATGTGATAAAGCGCAACACAGTTTTTAGTTGCCCATGGTGTTTCAACCTGTAGTTCATGATTTTCAGGATGTTTGTTTAAGATTATCGGAACCAACAAAAAATGCATTTAGAAAACGGAAACAAGACTGAAAATTCGAAGATTCGAAGAAAGCAATGGGCGAAATATTGTCGATTTTCAAAAAAATATTGATTAAATTAACACTTATAGCCGCAATCACATTACGTTCTTCAATGGTTACATAATAAAAAGACAATTAAATGTTGATGTAAACTTGCTATTATTATACACTGTATGGAAATTAAGTAGGGGATAAATTCTCAGGTGTTGGGTAAAAAGGTATCAAGTCAGAAAATGGCAGTTTTAAACATAGTAGTGGACTTGAGTCAGTTTTTCACCCTCTTTAGATTGGTACTAAGGACTTAAGTCTAGCACCAACCGTCTCGGCAGTATACAATGCTCCATAGGCATTAAGTCAGAAAATCGATTTTATTGCGTGGTATTAACGACTTAAGTTCACATAAGTCCTTAGGACCCACACATTTGAAACATGAAATATGGTCCTAAGGACTTAAGTCGACTTAAATCTATTATACCAAACACAATTTTACGAATTGGTATTGCGTGATTCTCAACCGCTTGTTGCTGTGCAGCTTTTATTTATGCCACAATGAGCCAAAGAAACAAATACATTTTGCAGTTAGCAGCAGGATGTTCAAGTAAGTACTCTGCTAACAGTACAGATAAAAAAGTAAATAAAATTAGAGCAGTATATTGTATATAGTTACTTAACCTAACTTTTCACATCGTCGTAATAATAATTACATTACAGCTATGACTGATTCATCCGTTCCTGATAACGAAAGCATGGTAGAAACTCGAGGAACATATTTTGTGATATCTTCGCCACCTCATACATTACCTCCGGACTGCCCAATATTTTTTTATTCTGATGATAGCATAGTCGATACCAATTATGAACCAGAACATGATTACGATGATAGCGAAAGTAGTGACGATGATAATTTATTTCTGGTACAGAAAAGACTCAAGACTTCAAAAGCTGTTTCTAAAAGAAATCACAACCGTAAATAAAAAATATTTTCTGACTATTTTTTACCATAATAATGTTGCATGTTTAGCAGCAGCAGAAATGGCAATAACAGATGACAACGATATTGGAACTAGTCAATCACCAGTCAGTGAGAAGGAAACAAAAAATCGAGATAAAAATACTGTAAAAAGATGGTCAAGAGCTATAAGAAGGGAAAGGACTGCAAAAATTCATAGTGGCCAAAGTTATGTAGGTGCAAACGGAAAAGTAGTAAATGCGAGGCAATTAATGGATTTAAAACAGTGTAGGAAAAAATGCAACTCTGTACTAAGTGAGGAAGTTCGAAAACAAATTTTTGACGAGTATTGGTCTCTAGGATCCCACGATAAAAGAGTTGCATTTATAGCACATCTCATTAATTTAAAAAAAAAACTAGTTTCCCGCAAAAGAAAGAGCGATAGCTTGAAAACCAGGGAAGTAACATATGACTATTTTTTGGAAGTAAATGGGAAGAGAGTTGCTGTTTGCAAGGACTGTTTTTGCAGAACTTTGGACGAAAAAGAAGACTTTATAAAAGTTGTTTTAAAAAATAAACTTCAGAGTACTTCTGGTGTAACTATCGATGATCAGAGGGGTAAGACATCTTCAGTCAACAAAAAAACAGAAGATGAACTAAATGAAGTCCGTGCCCACATTACATCCTTCCCTTCTCACGAGAGCCATTATACCAGACGCACAAACGATAAAAGATATCTACCATCTCATTTGAACCTGCGAATTATGTATGAATTATATAAAACAGGGAGAAATAATCCTGTTGGCCAGACCATTTATGAGAGGGAATTTCATCAATTGAAACTGTCGTTCAAAAAACCCTACGTTGACACTTGCTATAAGTGCGATACTCTTCATATGCAATTACAAGTGGCTTCTAACTCTAGAAATGAGGAGGGGAAGCTTAGCGCAGCTGAGAATCTCCAGTTACACCAAGAGCAAGCTAACGCAGCCTATGAAGCGAAAAAGGAAGATAAAGAAAAAGCTAGAGCCAATCCCGAAAAACACTGTTATAGTTTTGATCTCCAACAATGTCTGCCAACACCATTTATTGGTTCTTCAGTAGCATTTTATAAACGGCAACTATGGACTTATAATTTGACTGTTCATAATAATGGTACTAGAGAATCGATAAACTACATGTGGCATGAAGCTATAGCTGCTAGGGGAGGGAATGAAATTGCATCTTGCTTATAGTACCATTTAAAATATAGTTTGCCTGATTCCGTATCTGAAGTTACATTTTACTCAGATACGTGTGGGGGGCAAAACAAAAATAGCCATGTTGCTGCCATGTTTATGAAAGTGAATTTCCCCACCTAATAATAAACCACAAGTTCTTAGTACCAGGGCATACTCATATGGAATGCGATGTGGACCATTCTATGATAGAAAAGAAGAAAAAGAAAATCGAAATACCTGTTTACCACCCGCATGACTGGTATCAGCTGGTCAGGACAACAGGCACAAAAAAAACAATTTAAGGTTCACGAAATGGTACAGGAAGAATTTTTTGATTATGCTACTTTACTGAAGACAGTATTGGTGTGCCGAAAGAAAAATATATCAGGTAAACAGTTCTCGTGGCATTCTGTACAATGGCTGCAATATAAAGAGAAAGGTTTAGTGCACTACAAAAATTCCTTGAGCGACTCTGAAGATTTTAAAGTTTTAAGCTTTCTAAGAAGAGGAAAAAGTAAAAACCTGAAGGATTATTCACTTCAGGCAAGATACGAAGGTTTGCTTCCGATATCTGTTGAGAAAAAACGAGACTTATGTTCGCTGTTAAGTCTAGTTCCACCTGTTTTCCACGAGTTCTATAAAACATTACCAACTTCGGAGACTGCCATTGGTAATGATCCCGATTTAGTAGAGGTAGAAGTAGATGAGGAAACCTAAAAGTTACTCGTATGTTAGAAGCATTATTTTTTTTCGTTTATTTCATTAGCCTTATAGTTAGTTATTTCACTTTTGTACTTCTGTAATAAACTGTTTATCAAGGTTGCGTGTTTTTAGTTGACTTAAGTCCTTATGCAAAACTTAATAAATACAGGTAGTTAATAAGGACGTGGTCCTAAAGACTTAAGTCATCAAAATCCAGGTAAGTATTCATTTTATTTGAAAATATTTCACAGTCCCTGCCCGTCATCGTTCCGACAATAAATTTGGGCTATTTATTATTCCTTAAGAAAAACATTTGGATTTGCTGAAAATGATGCAACTTTAAATCTCTTTTTCTGAAGAAGTAAGATTTTTGACTTAAGCCCTTTTTACCCCAACGCAAAGAAATCATTATATCCTAAACGATGAAGTTTGACGAAATTTCATCGAACACGTCATTTAAATATGGCAATTAATAAAAATTCGACCCGAGCTTGCTTCAACAACTACTCCTCGCGCAAATACCCCGACAGGCATTGAACTACAGAGCAAGCCCTTGGCGAGGGCGTGTACTGGACCGTGGCAAAACATCAGGAACTCCCTGCTATCAGAATCCGACGTGCCCCTGGCGTACGCAAAAGCAGTACGAAGCCCCACTACGACTAGAAAAATTAACAAGAAGAAAAGAAATGTTTTGGTTTGTTCTCACACAGTAACCGTATATCATGATTTCGCTCTTTGTTGGAGCTCATCAGTACTGTGCAGCTGTGTGCGAACTAACCAAACCAGCATTAAATCTTATAAGGACGAGTGGACCATATCAGTAATCAATCGTTCGTTCTAAGACATTACTAATCAATGCCGAAGAATAAAATAAAAATAAAAATTCCACTCGAACTTGCTCCAACAACAACTCCTCGGGCAAATACCCTAACCGGATTCACCTCCATTCTCAGGGCGAGAGATACTGGTAATTTACGGGACCATCGTGGAGGACACGCAGGACCCCTGTAAATAATCAGCGGAAGGAACAAAGTCTTTATTTAGTATATATGAGAATCCAACAACAAGCACTCATGTAATCGCTTCCCAGGTTCCAGTAAACCAGACAAAAGTTTAGAAAACTTTATACGAACATCAGCTTCATCCTTATCGCGTTCAACGGGTCCAAATTTTAAATCTAGAGGACTTTCCACGCAGCGTCGACTTTTGTAACTGGCTTTTAGAGCAAAATGCCAACAATGCCAACCTTTTAAGCTCGGTTTTGGTGATGGATGAAGCCATATTTACCAGCAATGGAACTAACAATTTCCGCATCACACATGTCTGACCTTCCTCGAGATTGTGTATGCAGGCATTGTAAATCAGCGATAGCTGCTTGCTTTTTGTGCAGCATTTTCTCCCTAGTTTACTGGAAGATGTACTTTTAATTGTAAGAGACATGTGGCTATTGCACGATTGGTCGCTAGCTCATTTTAGGCATGATGCACGAAAATCTTTGTACGAACAGTTCCCTAACCAGTGGATCGGTCGTGGTAGACATGTCGCGTCGTCGCCAAGATCGCCGGATCTAAACTCGTTGGATTTTGACTTGTGGTGGTGAATAAAAGTGTTGTTTTCAAAATTCGCGAATTATTTGGGATGCATTTGCGATTCGTGCGATTAGTTACTCGCTAGTATTAACAGGAATTTTGAAGCGCGCAACTTTGTGTTTAGTAAGACGAGGACAACTTCGAACAACTTATGATTGCTTCAAAGCCACCTTAGGTGTGGTAGCATTCTGTGACGTCTCATAGTAAAAAAAAACTTAATTTAGGTCTATAATTCAATAACTGGCGGGATATTTGCCCGAGGAGTGGTTGTTGGAACGGTCCAGTACCACTAATTACTCCCAGATAATTACTCAAAGTAATTGTCCCTTGCTGATATCTGTCCAGAACGCGGCAGTATATACAGGGTGTGTTTTTAAGCGTCCGCGAAAGATTATGCCTAAATGACGAAAAACATCAAGAAAATATTTTAACTAGTCCCCACCCCATTTTTTACGCTCCATAATTTAAAAATGTTTTTACTTATACCAGGTTAGTCCAAATAGTTGGAATGATGGTCAACTTTGTTTTTTCTTATGGAATGTGCATTATTTAATTTTTTACTTGATTCAGAACATTATTTTAATGGCACTTTCTTAACATAATATTATAGTAATTTTCTTTCTTTTTTGAGATAATATTTTTTTTCTCGATATTTTGACAGTTACATCATACATTTAAAAAATTCATATTTCTGCACTGGTTGAAGATGAAATAATTATATTTTTTTTTGACAGCGGTCCTCATGATAGTCATGACTAACACTGTTTGCTCAAATCTTGTATAAAATATACGAGAAGCATTCAATAATTTATCAAATAAAAATGAGAGAAAACCATCAAGAAGTCAGTTTTCTCAAATGACATGGTATATTTTTTTATTTACTCCATTTGAAAGAGCGGAAAATTTCGCATGGGCTCACCCAATAAAACAATATTGTTACATAACTATAATTTTTAAATATTTACAATATTGAAATTTTCATAGTGAAAATATGATAACTAAACTATTATTATAAAAATACAGCCACAGAACATAAAAACCTTTAGTAAAACAACAACAAAACTGTAGACATTCCAAGGCTAACGTTATTTTTGATTTTTAAAATGAAAATTTCAATATTGTAAATATTTAAAAATTATAGTTATGGAACAATATTGTTTTATTAGGTGAGCCCATGCGAAATTTTCCGCTCTTTCAAATTGAGTAATAAAAAATATACCATGTCATTTGAAAAAACTGACTTCTTGATGGTTTTCTCTCATTTTTATTTCATAAATTATTGAATGCTCCTCGTATATTTTATACAAAGTTTGAGCAAAC
This sequence comes from Xestobium rufovillosum, assembly GCA_963966045.1. NCBI lineage: Eukaryota > Metazoa > Arthropoda > Insecta > Coleoptera > Ptinidae > Xestobium > Xestobium rufovillosum. Next base: position 21,534,712 of record OZ014493.1, on the reverse strand, counting down.
AGTGTTAGTCATGACTATCATGAGGACCGCTGTCAAAAATATCATTATTCATCTTCAACCAGTGCAGAAATATGAATTTTTTAAATGTATGATGTAACTGTAAAAATATCGAGAAAAAAATATTATCTCAAAAAAGAAAGAAAATTACTTTAATATTATGTTAAGAAAGTGCCATTAAAATATTGTTCTGAATCAAGTAAATAATTAAATAATGCACATTCCATAAGAAAAAAACAAAGTTGAAAATCATTCCAACTATTTGGACTAACCTGGTATAAGTAAAAACCTTTTTAGATTATAGAGTTTAAAAAATGAGGTGAGGTTAGTTCAAATATTTTCTTGATATTTTTCGTCATTTAGGCATAATCTTCCGCGGACGCTTAAAAAACACACCCTGTATAGCATGGTTAAATTGCATGGTTTGAGTGTGCAGGGGAAAGAACCGTACTGATAAGTCCCAGAAGGGCGAAACCAGTTGGTCTGCGGTTTTCCATACACATTCAAAACATGCAATATTTTAACAAAAACCTGCTAAAAGCACGTACGTACATGGAGACAAAAATTATGATTGCTTCAAAGCCACCTAGGTGATGGAGTAGCATTCTGTGATGCCTTGCAGAACAAAAAACCTGGATTTAGTTGTACAATTCAATGCCTGGTGCCCGACAAGTAGTTGTTTGAACGGTCCAGTACCACTAATTATTACGAGAAATTTTTTCTCATAAATTCTAATGTTAATAGCTACTGTATATTATTATTAGAGCAATTAATGACTTGACCTCGAAAACTGCGACACTATGATAAAATTACAAACTTACCCGTTAATAGGTATTAAAGTTTTCCTATTACTATAACACTGCAGCTTGGGGTATTATCAGAATACAGTATTCTGTATTTAGTCCAATTTAGAGAAATAGTGAATGATGCTGAATAATCTACAAGCAGATAAATACAAACATGAAGTAAACAGATCGGCTGCTGTAGAATAATAAGCCAAGCGACGTCAATTTAGGCCACTCGTCACTATCCCCCACTGCCAGACTTGGGCTCTGAGAGACGTAGTCATCGTCCCGCACACCCGCACTAAAATGTTCCTATAAGCTGCAGCATGAGACAACCATTCTAGTATAATAGCAACCATGAGTGTAACCTCACATATTCTTATATGTACTATTGTCTTCTCTGTACCTATATCATACAATCAACTTAGAAGAGCTATATTTACATGTGGTTTCTTATGAATGTGTGTGACTGACATTCACCCATAAGAAACTGGCACTGGACAAAGAGAAACAGCAAGAGCTTTCGCGGAAGCCTCAAATCAATTCAATGATTATTCTATGTTTACTGACGGGGAGGATTTTATAATAGAACTGAATACACAGCACATTTGCTGCATCCGTTGGAAAAGACTTGTGTCAAACTAAAAGTGCGAAATAGCAAACGAAGTAGCAGCACACAGCAAGAAAAAACCCTGGCCACGTCCGTGCGAATTTATTATGGAAATGCTCGTTCCGTATTCAATTCGGACGTGATCGCATTTAAAATGGAGGCATATTTTACAGCTGCTAGACATGGATGCTCCTTACATGATAAAGGTACTTCTCTTTCGTTTCTATTGCGGCTTCTTTTCGGGTGAGACGCACGCTGACAATGTCGCTTCGGAGAAAATTGGCCGCGAGCGGTGAATTGCTAAAATTGATTCGTTCGCCCAAGCAGACACACACCGCACTGTTGTGACATTTTCCTTGTATGCTAATAAATTCGTGCAATATGAGCTCATGTGATGATTAATGTGGTACACCGTGATTTATTATGGATGCTGTAAATCTAATAAGAAATGGCGGCGCGGAGGTAAAGTTCAAGGGAGATTAATTTTTAGGGCATAGACATTCACTCAGTTGTTAATTTTGCGTCAGCAGTATGAAGAGGTGCAATTTACATTGTAACGATTTTCTATAATGCGATCATGTGCTCCAACACAATTACTAAAAGATGAAATTGCTTTCCCTATATTGGTTGGTCTACCACGAAGGAACGTGACGCTTTATCAGAAAAGACCCTTGCAATATTTTATTTGATTAAGCCGCCAAAAACTGTTTGCAATAATTGCTCTGGTGCCTCATGCCAATTTTACGTAGGTATAAAATTTTGATACAGTATTAGTCAGTGTGGAAACGAACGATAGAATCCTTAATATTATAAGAAGCTAATAAATTAACAGTATAAAAATGTAACTACAGCGGTACATCGGCAGTATCTCCCTTACGCATGATAAGAGTGCTTATCGGTTATTGCGGCTGGTGTGTTCCTTATTAAAAATCGTGAGCCCATTAGAAGTGTTGCACGTGATGGATGAGTTCAATTCCCTTCACCAACCCACCTAACCAGAGTATCGCTGTAAAGGCATTAGGGTAGAGGGAGGATCCAGAAGAAGATGGTTGGGGCTCATGAAATAAATAAATGCATATATAGACCAACCGAACCACCAAGAGGAACTGGCCCAGAACCAAAGGGCGTAGCATGGTTATGAATTTGTGCTCATTTTTGACGAGTTGCACTCATTGCTATCCCAACGGACTTGTACCTTGACGCAGTTCCAATAGCTAATACTGAAACTGGTAAAATAGTAACGCATTCGGATCCCCGGGCGGGGACTGCTTCAGGAGGAGTCATCAGTAATATTAAGTGTAACATTTAACGGGACGGAGCGTGGAATGTGAGGAGCATGAAACAAGTAGGAAAGTTAGAAAATTAGAAAATAGAAAGGATAAGTTAGCATTAGACATAGTAGGTATCAGTGAGGTGCGATGGTCAGAAGCTGGAGACTTTTGGAGCAGAGATTTTAGAGTAATACACACAGGGTTTGTAGGTAGAAATTCGGGAGTAGGAATTGTTATGAAGAAGAAAATAGGGCAGAGCATAGAAAATTTCTTACAGAAAAGTGACAGGGTAGTTATGTATGGTTGGGTTAAATTCGAAACCTGTAAAGACGGTAATAATACAGGTATACATATATGTCCACATCTAATTATAGTGGTGAGGCTGTAGAGGCAGTCTATAGCGATATCGGATATGTGCTAGAGTCCGTGAAGGGGCATGAAAATTTAATAATTTAATATTTAATAATTCTAGGAGACTAAAGCAGGGAGAGAAGATAGAATAATCGGCCCCTTTGGATTAGGAAATAGGAATGAGAGAGGAGTTAAACTGATAGATTTTTGCGATAAACAAAAACTAACGGTCACGGGCAGTATATTTCAACATCACATTAGGAGGCGCTATAATATATGGAAAATGTCAGGGGACCTAGGGAGATATCAAATAGATTACATTCTTGTTAGACAAAGATTTAGAAATCAAGTTAGGGACTGCAGAAGCTACCCAGGAGCAGATTTACATAGTGATCATAACATAGTGGTTATGAAGGCTAATCTTAAATTTAATATTTTGAAAAAACCAAACGATATGAGACACCTTAATTTCGAGAAACTAAAAGACTGTGATTCGCGCAATGAATTCGAGAGAAAGACGAATGAAGTACTAAAGGGCGCAGATGATAATACTGTTAGGGACGTAGAGGCAGAATGGAGTTGGATTAAAAATGGGTTAGGTTCTGCAGCTAGAGATATATTGGGTCGTAAACAAAATGAAATTGTGATTCTAATAGATGAGAGACGAAAATATAAAAATAGGTTAGATGAAGGAGGGAAACAAAGGTATAAAGCGGTCAAGTGGGAAATTATTCGGAAATGTAGGAAAGCGAAAGAATAGTGGATTGGTAACAAAGAAGTGGAAGATAAGTTCGAAGTAGGAAAAACTGTCGAAGCGTATAAAATAATAATTAGGATAAATTTCAGAGAAATTGGATCTAGCAGCAAGAACATTAGAAACGAGGCAGGTGACATCCTAATCGAAAGGGCGGAAAAGGAAGATAGGTGGAAGGAATATTTGGGAATCTTATATGCAGGACAAGAACTAGGAGATATATTAGAAAAGGAAATTAGTGTAGAGATGGATAATCTAGGCTGTCCCATAATAAGGGAAGAGTTTGATCTAGCATTAGAAAGTTTAAAAAACAATAAAGCACCAGGTGTAGACGGATTGCAGGCAGACATTTTGAAGTGGTCAGGTCAAAAGGTAAGAGAGCGTTTATTTAAACTAATGAGACAGTTGAGATTCCACAAGATTACAAAAGGAACATCATAGTCGCATTGCCAAAAAGGAAAAGTGCGAAAATTTTAGAACTATCAGCTTAACTTCCCACGCGTCAAAAATTTTAACTAGAATTGTGCAAAGGATGATGGAGCAAAGTTCGGAAGAAATATTAGGAGAAAATCAGTTCGGATTTAGACGAAATAGAGGAACGCGCGAGGCCATTCTAGCTTTAAAAAAAACAATAGAAAAGGGAAATAGCGTCTATAAAGGATTTGTGGATTTAGAAAAAGCCTTCGACAACGTAAAATGGGGGAAGAGTTTCGAAGCGCTCAGAAAAGTATAGGGACAGAAGAATAGTACATGATCTCTACAAAGAGCAAACGGCAGTTATAGAATTTTAGCAGGAACAAAGGGAAATTGATATCCGGAAGGGAATGAGACAGGGATGTGCATTGTCACCTTTAGTTTTCAACTTATATATCGAAGATGCGATTAACATTGTTAAGGACAGAACAGCCTCAGGGATTAATGTACAGGGTCAAACTATTAACATGCTCAGATTTGTGGATGATATACCTAGCAGTGTTAGCATCTAGCAAAGAAGAATTAGGAATGGCTTCGAATGAAATGGAAGCAGTTTTGACAGAGGGCTACGGCATGAAAATCAATGAAAAGAAAACCAAAATTTTGGTAGTAGAGGGCGTGAAATAGAACTAAAAGTGAAATACAATTAGGAAATGAGAAGATAGAGGAAGTCGCGGATTTCTGCTATCTCATAAAACTGACAACCGAGAGCGCTCAGGCTTCGCCTTCGCGCTCTGGCTGTCAGTTTTGTTCGTCAAATTACCTGGCAACAAAATTTCGTTCAAAGCAGAAATTTATCCCGCAAAATAAAAAGTACTCTTCAAATTACGTACGACAATTTGTGTACATAAATATGTCGGTATAACAGAAATCTGTTTTATAAGTATATTATTATTATTGTTCATAGTTAAATGAAATACTTAATACATTTTATATGTGTAGGTATCAAATATTCGTTTTTGTTCTTTGTTAACAATATCTTCATTGCGATGAAGTTATAGATCAATTTATTCAATAGAAATAAATTTCTAATAACACTTTCTAGTTAGCTACAGGTACCTACCTACCTATGGCTCAGGAATGTTTATAATAAATTGCACGTTCAACATCAGTTATACATATAGAAGGTTGAAAGTTAATAAATACAACCATACCCGATAATATAAAGATTTAAGCACAAAACAACAGTAACGACCATGCAATTGTCAGAAAATTTGATGTTGCCGTGTTTGTCCACCAGAGAAGCTACTAACGAAATCTAACGGTACGCGAAACGATATTTTAACAAATTAAACTACTTCAAAAGTATTCAAGCTATCAATAAACGGCCGAAGAGTTTATTCAAGGAGCAAAATCAAACCAAATTCTCAGAAATATAACGAAAATTCAGTCACATCGAAATTCCATGGTACGCAACTAACGATAACGATAAACGATGACTGTGAGAGGTAGGTAAGTAGGTAAGTAGGTAAGTAATAAATAAACATTCACCATATTCATAAATTTTGTAAAATTTTGTCGAAAGAAAATTCAAACTTTGGTTCTTAAAGATCATTGTTGACTCAGATTTGAACTCATTTTAGATTGAGCAGAGCTTTTCTAAATCAAGCAATTGCTTTGATTAAGCATCGAATTTCGTGCACTGATGGCAACTTTACTTTGCAGTATAAAAGTTTCAACAGCAGCATCGATTGCTGCAGCATGACTGACACTTAAACCTGCGTAAAAAGAGTGATAACTTACATCCGCTGTTTTGTTGTCTATTCTCCAGAGGGTGTGTAGTAAATAGCCCTACTGGGGAATTTAACCGGGAAGATATTGCCGTAGGACCGGCAATTTCACGGTGGCCCACTTAATAACCTTGTAGATACCTACTTAGTTTAGTGTACATAAGTTCCAGAGGAGACATGGAGGTCCTTGTCTTTTTTAAGCTAAGGTGACCCAGAAAAGGAAAGAATAAATAAAATTTAACTAATAGAACAAGACATTTTCTCGGGTTTGGATGTTTATTGCGTCATTTACGTCACACGCCGTCATGAGCGACTGTTGTTTTAACGCTGATAGAGAGGGATCTACTAAACTGTTGGCACTTCGAGGTAATAGGTAAGATCCATAATGTTTTCCGTCTTCAAAGATAAACTTCCTCATCCTTAGGACCAACAGCAACTCTATGTAAATGTGTGAGTAAATTGTAATTAGACTTGCGGTCAACAGTACAGTTCGCATTGGTTGATTCTAGGAGTTTAGGGAAAAGCAGAGAAAAGTATAATACTTATAGTAATAATATAAATACTGGGACCGGTGAACAAACTAAACGCAGAACACACTTTCCATTGTAACCTAAAAGTGCGAACTAAAATAACCGAAGAAGAGTGTTTCTGGTAGACGACCTATCTAAGTGTTTCGATAAGGGCGCCACACAGACTTCATTTTTAAACGAGAATCTCATTAGTTACCATCTTTCATCGGAAGTTAGTACTTTGATCAATATTTTACAATATTTCATTACTGCATACAGTTCATCACGAATTCACGAGATACGAAGGCAACAGTAAATATTTAACTCACCATATTTGCACTCATTTCATTGATCAAAGAATCAAATATTGGAACCTGACATAACTTAGAAACTTCCTATCGAGAAAAATATTTCCCGTTTAAATATTCCATTTCATTGGATATCATATTCGAACTCCTTCTGTAAGCTTACAAAAATTGGAATAAATAAATATATGGAAATAACCGGAAGTGACCAGACTGTGAGTATTAAACATATTATTAGTTTACTATTTTTATGTAAGTAACGAAAACTTGGTGGCAGCTGCTAGAAATGAATGGCAACCAATATTATTTGTATAATAATAAATATTATAAGTATGCAGCAGATTTGAGAGCATTTTACCAAAGAAGTACCTAACTGATTTGTTTACACCCAGTGGTATTTTCTAGATAAAGAAATACATATTAGCCTCATTAGTGCGGGTGTGAAAGGTAGGTGTGTCATGATAACTCCATAATAACGTTCGAATAAAGCCATGGTCAACTTTTTATTTATGCATTTTTCTCAAATAAAAAGTAAGTATTCCGATTAGTCTTGGGCTTGAGCCTTTCCTCGTACAAGTTTGAAATCCGATATTCTCAACTTTATACGCCGTATGTAACGGGATTCCATTCAAACTACATACGGGCCGTTACTCAATTCCATCTTTCAATCCTAGAACGAAGGAGAAAAGCGAAATTCGTCTTAAATAACTGAAACGGCGAGTAAGGATATGCCAGAAGAATTATCTTACATGCACTGGAGCATCTTAGATTGGCCACGGTCGTGGTTGAATTTTGGAACGAAATTGGGCTACTTATATAGCCTGAATGCTTTTAATACCGCTTGGTTTCAGTGCTTGATAAGCTTGAAAAGAGAAGCAACCGATAAAAGCTACTTTATTTGGCGCAATTCCATATGATTCGACCCATGAACCTACCCCGTGGAATATCTACTACAATTATTGTGGAGACCCTAGTTCCAGAGGGTGTCATCCTAATCAGTCTTTCCAGCGACTTCAGCATAGAGGCCGAGAACGGGGGTAGACACACCAGAAGCAAGAAACGACAAATGAACTGTGAAATCTAGGAAGTAATCTGGAGAAGAAAGAGTTAGCGATAATGCTTCACTGATAGCCCGCAGATAAAAAAATAAGTCAACGTCGATGACACCACCATACTCTGCCAAGACTGTAAATTACCTAAGAGTATGGTTTGCCAGAAACACGGAAGCAGTAACCAACACAGGCCGAAACGATTGTGATTGGTGTGCATGCCTTCCAAAGACGACCTGATGCAAAAGTAGCAAAAGAGATATGAACAGCATAGCGGTAGGGCTCATTGAACGAAAACGCTAATAACAAATAGTAATCACACCGCTTGAAGCAATTCCTCAGGAGGAATGGCTGTCTTGTTTGCTAAGTTTAATAAAAACGTTTTGGCCTGAGCACCGATAGCTCTTGTTGGCTCTGTCAGAAGGAGATTCAGAAGAACGTACAGATTTCAGTTGGAAACTGCGAAGTTATGAGCTAGCAGCCTCTAAAAGGCAAAAACGATCTGGCCAATCAAGTTAAAAACGGTATCAAAACAAGAAGATCTCAGAAAATGTATGCTAACAAACTCATGTTACCTTATTAAGATCTTATCGAATCGAACTGTAGGTACTACTGGAAGCGTAAGAAATCATAAATATCTGACTCTAAGCAACGTTTGCAATCGTTGATCGTCGACAAACCTCCAATTTACCACTTTCGAGATAAGTACTGATTAATTCAGAATTTACACGAAAAATGTTAAGGCGTTAGGCACATAATATGCTCCTCTAATTTTGAAACTTATATAACAAAAAAACTGGGTGGGTGGTCGCCACACGCGATGGAAGTGAAACTTCAACGTTATTAGAGGAATGAAAAACTTGTATTGTTCCTATCAAAAAGATAATAATGAAAGAAAAAATCGAATTTTAAGGCTTTGTGGCGTCACCAGAAGTGAAACGCTGTGGTCTCGCTTTACTGACGCTTGCCTGAGAGAAAGAGCACGAAGCATGAGAGAGAGCGCGTGGCTAAAGAGTGGGGCGTTCGGTATTCCCTTTCTACTCTGCCCGTCTTCTCAGACTGCTCCCCTCCATTCTTTTCACTTTTCGTGACGATCGCATTTGCCAACACAGGAACTTACTCTACCGAGACAAAAGAAGTTTCACTTCAATAAATAAAATTATTCAAGTTATGGTATTATTGAATGTTACGTAGTTGGGCGACTGTTTTATGTCAGATATGTTTAGTCAGTTGGTCTTAATATCTTCGTGGATAGCGATTGGTTTATGTTAGGCCATTGTTATAGTGTTATAGTGCTATAGTGTTGTTATTTTATGATTACCTAATTCTGAAACTTTCAGGTATTTTCAAAATGGCACGAGTATAATTATGCTAAGTAACGAAGTGTGAGAAGACCGCAAAAAAGATGGCTCGATGATGTAAAACAAGTGGCAGGACGAAACTGGCACCGAATCGCCTTAGACAGAGGCGTATGGAAAAATATGGAAGAGGCCTATATCCAGGAGTGGATGAACAAAAGCAGATGAAGAACGAAGTTAGGTTTTGTGAATGGTTATTTTAAAAATTCAAAATTCGCGATTTATAACTGATGTAGGTATTAGGTACACAGATTAAGCTACCTTTTGCCAGAATGGGATACACAATGTCCATATTTTTACACATCACAGCTGCTTCCAATAATTTACGTCTGTAAGAACAGCAGGAAAGGGGAACATTTGTATTCATCATCATAAAGTTTTCATTCCGAGGACTGGTTGGACGCGTACCTCCATCCTTTCCTACCTTGAGCTAACCTACGCATTTCTCCAAAAGTCCCTAACTATTTGAGAGCAGTAGTCTAATCTGGGTGTACCCCTACCTCTTCTTATTCCTATCTCTGACTCTAGTATATCGCGAACTAAGCCTTCCTGCCTCAGAAGGTGTCCTACCATCCTATCTCTCCAATTCCTTGCTGTCTTCCATAAATTTGTCTTTTCTTCAACTCTTTCTAATACCTCTCTATCCACGGTATCTTAATCATGCGTCTATAGCACCCCATTTCAAATGCTTCTAATTTTTTCCTAACCGCTTCTCCTATGGTCCAAGTTTCGCACCCGTACAAAGTCGTCCTCCACACATACGTCTTTAAGAGCCTCTTTCGAGTTTCTACATTTATCATTCCCGAACAAAATAGTTGTTTCTTTTTATTAAATGCAATTCGGCCCTGCGCTATTCTTTGTTTTATTATATATCTCTAGAGCTCCCACCATCGCGAGTTATTTAACTTCCTAAATAGCAGAAATCTGAGTTTTATTTTTGGCAAAGCTACTATGATGTTCCGTTTGTAATCTTCTGGAATCTTGCCTGTCTGGTGTATGCGACTAACTAGTTTAAATAAACGATCTATTACCTCTTGACCTGCGCACTTTAAGATTTCTATCACAAAATTTAATAGGTATGATGCTTGCAGATCGGTGAACAAAATTTCGCAGTTTTTTTTATATGAGTTATAGAATGGAGTTCGTCAAACACCAGTGGCGGCTCCTGAGTTTAGAACTTGGCAGTGCTCTAGAATGAAATCACCGCTCAGGGGTTGGGGGGGGGCTGGCGGTTTCTCCCCCGTAGTTTTTTTAAATGAATTGCTTTAGAAGCCATTTTCAAACATTTTCCAACAAGAAATTTCACTCACCGCAATATTTAACGAAAATCCCAAATCCAAAAGGTTAAACTTTCGCACACAACTTTTACCGCGACCTTTCGAAAAGCTTTTGATACTTCGCACAGGCTTAGGACGTCCATTTCATTTTATTTCAAGTTTTTCGTCAAAACTCATTTTTAACTGAATGGAGTATTACAACACAATAATAATTTTGAAAATTGCAAAAATCAGGCGACCACTTTGTTAAAGTTCACTACACAATGTTTAAGTGTTGACTTTAACTAAACCAAACCACTGCTAAGTATTGGAAATTTCAATATTTAAAAATAAACACGATAATGCAGCTAATTCGGGAGATAAGTGGCACGTCACAAACGTCAGATTTTCATTCCAAACAAAACAAAGCCACGTGCTTTCTGACGTTTTAACCTAACCTCTTAAATATAATTATAATTACATATAGTTCTTTTCAAGTTTTTACGCGTAAGCCCAACACACAAATTGAAAATAAACTGTTTTCACTGCAAAACGTCTATAATTATATTGCAAAAACTAGTTTAAGACGTTGTAAGTAATATCGATAAACGTCAAATGGCACGTGCTTTTGTTTTGTTTGGAATGAAAATCTGACGTATGACGGAGGCACGTAGGTCCCGAATTACTCACGTTATAAGCAAAGCAACGAGCTATCTCAGACCTAGATATGGTAAACAAAAACAATAAACACTGCCGCAGAAGTACAAACTCCGCGTCTCGTGCTTCGCCCAACAGTGTGTGCGCTCAAACAGCGCTCCCAGACGAGCTATAATTCTTCCACCTAAAAGCACATGCGACGAAATTTTCCCGAGTCGCGCCGATCTCACTTCCATATCGAATATGCATTGGCCACACCTCAGTACTCGGACGGCTGGATGCGTGTGTGGTAGGCATTTTCAAAGACGACGCGAAATGCTTAGAGCGCGTACTATTTATTATCTCGCATAATAATTAATATAGGTATATTGCGGCAGAGATTCAAAAAGTTTTAAACTTATTAGTTTATAATTATAAGGTTTTGAACCTTTTATCAAAAAAGGTTAAAACCATATTTTTGTAGGCAGTGCGCGCGCACGAGCGCACTTATTAAAGAGCCGCCGCTGCAAACAACAGATATTTAAGGTGGTCCATTCAAATTTTCATGTAAAATTTAAGTGCACCCAGTGAACTAAGTGTACTGCTCATAATAAATTCGAATCATGTTTTTTTATAAAATTGTACTAGGTATGTGACATCAGTATATTTTACTAAATTGACATTAATTCCTGCATTAGTTAAAGGAAGTGCATCCATATATCCCTGCCTGCAAACAAAGGCAAATATCAGTATAGAAGCCTTTGTTTTATGCTATGCCCGCGCCATCTACCCAAGCAACATATAATAAAATCCCTTATTTCCTGACACTTCTACAAGAATTTATTTCATAAACATGTTACATTTATTTTATAAATGCGACCCACAATTTCGACCCTAATATTTTCATTTCCTTTGTTCACCGATGTAACTTATTTGTATTCGTGTGAGGTTAGACTTCCCACATTTCCATTTCTTTGAGTACTTACTGTGACCATACAAATTCTGTTTAAGCTTTTAATGCCATATAAATTCATAGCTGCTGTAGCTGTGATTGTAGGGGAAACTTATTTATTACATGGCATTATAGTGAAATTTATGAGATTCTCGTTTCATGAAATGTGTCATCAACACGCTAAATTGGCGTTATTTTTGATAAATGCGTCTTGATATGGAATTCTAGAAGCAGAGACAGGAAACACCTTATTATGCGATGGTGGAAATGATTATAGTATCAGCATGTGTATAGAGGCCTACTTATATCGTAATTTTTTAACTGTGTCGATGCTTCTAAGTAACAAGAAAAAGGGAAAATGCCACAGCGCAAAACCCCTGCAGCTAAAATGTTGCCAGCGTCGAGGGTGTTCATTTCTAATACCAAAGGGAGCCTTATTCGTCTTATCTACAATATCATCGAACTCAAATAAAAATCAAAGTAAATATTAGGAGTGTTCTAATAGTGTAAATTAATTACAATCTTCATAAACCTAACAGCGAGCAATCTGCAGCAACATAAACACACATTGTAGTATGAAATAAGTAAAAAAAATTAAGTTAAACGGTTTTATTGTAAAGAAACATAATAATGATGCAGATAATGTACTAAAAGCTAAAACATAATTAGGTGGGTACCAGGTACCAGTCGTCACACCACTCTCCTCATCAATCTAGAGCATTGATCAGACTAAAATAAAATCGTGGGGCGTAGCGTAACCTAAGTAAATATGTAAATGATCGTTCTTCGATGTTGTCTATTGAGAAGATGCATCCAAAGCATACCTATAATGATATGAGCGGTTGACTGTAGATAATAGAAATGCGACTCGCCCCACGATTTTATTTTAGTCTGATCAATGCTCTAGATTAATGAGGAGAATGGTGTGATGACTGGTACCTGGTACCTACCTAATTATTTTTTAGCTTTTAGTACATTATCTGCATCATTATTATGTTTCTTTACAATAAAACCGTTTACTTATTTTATTTTCAAGTTTTTATTTTCTTGTTTGTTTTTGTTTTGTTCTTATTTTTCTAAAGTGTACTGTGGTCTACTTGTCAAGCCCTTTCATTTGATACCCATATTGAGGGGGTAGAAAAATATCTAATCCGCCATTTTGTGGCGGCGCCACCTTGGATTTACAATGATACTGAATATACATAATTGTGTTGTCATCACAACTAAAGGTGTGTACCAAATTTCAGATCAATCGGTCAACAGGAAGGGGGTAAAATTTCAATTACCTACTAGATGTGACCCACACAAGACACAAACAAAGCAAGCTAAATAAAAACGGGAATAAAAGAGTTTAAAAATATTTACGGTGCAAAGAATAGCGTATGGCCGAGCTGCGTTTAACAAAAAAAAACAGCTATTGTGCTCGAGAACGGTTAATGTAGAAACTCGGAAGAGCCTCTTAAAGACGTATATATGGAGTACGGCATTGTACTTGTGCGAAACATGGAGAAGATGATCGAAAAAGAATAGAAGCGTTTGAAATGAAGACGCATAATGATTAATGAAGATACCGTTGATAGATAAGGTAAGCAATAGGAGGGTATTAGAAAAAGTTGGGGAAAAGCGAGAGATATGGAAGACAATAAAGAATAGGGGAGACATATGGTAGGACACCTTCTGAGACTCTGAGAAATAGTTCGCAACGTACTAGAGTCGGAGATAGGAATAAAAAGAGGTTTCAATACCAGTCAGCTAGAGTAACATTCTGTGATATCTTGTAC